>BSBN01001069.1:0-1280153 GCA_027924645.1 Cunninghamia lanceolata
TCCGCTTCCATTGTGTGCTCTACATCAAATTGGTATTAGAGCTAGCGAAAGGTCTGCATCAAGTGTTGGTGTTGTCTGTGAATGTTTATGTCAAATAGAGAAAGTGAAGGAGGGGCTAGCGAAATGCCTCCAAAGGGGATGACCACCAAAGTGGTCAAGAAACTCAAGGAGATGGAGGAGATGATCAAGATTAGAGTCAAGGAAGCACTCCAGACTGAGTTGAAGACCTTAGGAAAAGGCAGGAAAGTAGATGAGGAGTCTGATGGAGAAGAAGAAGATGGGGAAGAGAGAAACAACCCCATAATAGACAAGTATATCTGCAGACCAGAAACAATTTTTGGAGGCCATAAAATCACTCGGTAAAGAGTCATTTGAATCAAGAATGAAGATTCTGATGTTCAAAGGAAAGATGGACGCAGAAGAAGTCATCGAATGGATCGAGGCTTTGAACAATTACTTCAAGTACAAGGAGGTACCGGAGAATAGAAGAGTCAAGTTTGCAAAGATGAAATTGAAGGGCACTGCACTCACGTGGTGGAACTACACCCAGGGAGAAAGGGTGAAGAATGGCAAGAGCATGATCTCATTCTAGAGTCGGATGGTAGAAAGGATCAAGGCTCAGTTCCTACTAGCGGATTATGAAGTGCAGATATACAGGAAAATGCAGAACCTTAGGCAGAAGGATATGGATGTATCCACCTATATAGAGGAATTTTATAAATTGTATCTAAGGTGTGGACATGCTAAGGATGAGAAAGGAAGAGTTGCCAGGTACATTAATGGCCTGAAGTATAGTATACAAGATGAGATTACGATCTTGACACCAAAAATTGTGGATAGGTATTTCCAAGTGGCATTGAGAGTAGAAGAGAAATTGAAAAGAAAAGGAGAACAACAGACCAAAGGCAAAGGTGGAAGGAATTTCAGAGGTAGAAATAGCTTTGGTGGCAGAAACAGTCCTAGAAAAATCAAGGGGAGTCCAGTCAACAAGAATACAATGGAGAATCTGGTTCTAGAGAGGGTTCCAGAGGAAGAAGACCCAATGGGAGAGGCAGATTTGGTGGACTAGGTAGAGGTCCTAACGTCTTCACGAGAAGATGTTATAATTGCAACCAAATTGGGCACACAACAGGCAGGTGTTCGGAGAAAGCCTCAAGCTCTCATGGAGGAGAGAGAAGGAGCTAGCTGATTCAAGAAGAAGTTTGTCAGAGTGTGACTTCACCTATGGGAAGCACAGCTCCAACACAAGATGGAGAGAGTCTCATGATGAGAAGAATAATGCTGAAAGTGCCACAGAATAAGGAACCACCCCAGAGGAAGACACTATTTAGAACTCTGTGTAAAGTTTTTGGCAAAAGGTGTAAGGTAATTGTTGATTCTGGCTCAATTAAAAATTTAGTTTCTATAGAAATGGTAGAGAAATTAAATTTGAAAAGATTGCCACATGTGAGTCCATACAAAGTGTCATGGCTGAACAAAGGGTAACAAGTCTTGGTTGATGAACAAGCTTGGGTAGAATTTCAAATAGGGGAATATGGGGATAAACTTTTGTGTGATATAATTCCCATGGATGCATGCCATTTACTATTAGGAAGACCTTGGTAGTATGATGTGCAAGCCCAACATGATGGTAAGTCGAATTCCTTTGTGATCACTAAGAATGGTAGATAGTATAAGATGGATCCTTTACCAGAAGAGGGTGTAGACAAGAATGTAGGCTCAAGTATCATGTTAATGAGTGGGAAAGAGTTTCTCCATACTCTGAAAGAAGAGGGAACCCAGGGGTATGCTCTAATTTTGAAACCTAAAGACAATTCTAATTTGTCTCAAAACAATGAGGAAACAATCCCTAAGGAAGTGCAAGAATTGTTAAACAAATATAAGGGTATCATGGTGGAGGATATGCCCAATGTACTACCCCTTGTGAGAGACATAAGTCATCATATTGATTTCATCCCGGGATCCACATTGCCAAATAAACTAGCTTATAAAATGACACCTAATCAGAATGAGGAGATTGCTAAACAAGTACAAGAACTGTTGGATAAAGGCCTGGTGAGGAAAAGTCTTAGTCCATGTGCTGTACCCACAGTTTTAGCTCCCAAGAAGGATGGAAAATGGAGGTTATGTACTAATTCAAGAGCCATAAATAAGATCACCATCAGATATAGGTTTCCTATACCTAGAATAGAGGACCTCATGGATTGTTTGGGTGGATCTCGGTATTTCTCTAAAATTGATCTCAAGAGTGGATATCATTAGATCAAGATTAGACAAGGGGATGAATGGAAGATAGCCTTTAAGACTAATGAAGGTCTTTATGAGTGGCTGGTGATGTCATTTGGTCTGTCCAATGCTCCCAGTGCTTTCATGCGTCTAATGAATGAGGTATTGAAGGTTTTTATTGGTAAATTTGTTGTTTATCTTGACGATATTCTAGTTTTCAGTAGGACAAAAGAACATTTGCAGCATTTGGAATAGGTGTTGAAGAAACTGCATGAGGAGAAACTGATGATCAATATGGGGAAGAGTGTCTTCATGAAGGAAGAACTCACATACCTTGGATTTGTGATATCCCAGGGTAGTTTGAAAATGGATCCAGAGAAGGTAAATGCTATTATGTCTTGGCCAGCTCCTAAAATAGTAAGTGATGTAAGAAGTTTTCATGGGTTGGCAACTTTTTATAGGAAATTCATAAGAGGATTCAGTCATATTTGTGCACCAATTCTGGATACCATAAAAGGAGGGCATAAATGTAAGTTTGTTTGGAATAGAGAAGCTGACGTGTCTTTTGAGATTCTCAAACAGAAAATAGCAGAAAAACCCATTTTTGTTTTACTTGATTCTAATAAGTTGTTTACTGTGGAATGTGATGCCAGTAACCTTGCCATTGGTGCTATCTTGAGTCAGGAAGGTAGACCTATTGCTTTCTTTAGCGAAAAGATGAATGATGCTAAAAGAAAATATTCCACATATGATCTAGAATTGTATGCAATGGTTCAAGCATTGAAGAAATGGAGACATTATCTCTTGCCCAAGGAATTCATTGTTTATACTGACAACCATGCTTTGAGTTTTCTGAATTCACAGGAAAAGCTCAATCACATGCATATGAAGTGGGTCGAACAACTCTAGGTGTATAATTTCTCCATCAAACATAAGAAGGGACAAGCCAACAAGGTGGTAGATGCTATGAGCAGAAGAGTGTGCACTATACAAGAAATCTAGTTGCAAAGTGTGGGAGTGGATTCTCTCAAGAATATGTACCAGGATGATGAGGACTTCAAGGAGATATATGCAGTTTGTTCACAATTTTTAGATTCCTATCATTCTATTTTTTTCTAAATTTTTGCTACAGCAGGGGTTACTATTTAAAGGCAACCAATTATGTGTGCCTAGGTGTTCCATGAGGGAGAACATCATTAAAGAGAAACATTGCAGTAGTCTTGGAGGTCATTTTGGATTGGACAAGATATTGGAGCAAGTGTGAAGGTTTTACTTCTAGCCTAAGATGCAAACAGATGTCAGAAAATTTGTAGACAATTGTCACATTTGCTAGAGAGAAAAAGGAACTTCATCAAATGCAGGTCTTTATCAACCACTTCCAATTCTACTAAGGCCATGGGAGTGTATAAGTATGGATTTTGTTTTGGGTCTTCCTCGAACTCAAAGAGGTTTTGATAGTGTGTTTGTTGTAGTTGATAGATTCAATAAAATGGCTCATTTTGTGCCATGCAAATGTACCAATGATGCTTCACATATTGCTGGTCTATTCTTTAAGGAGATTGTTTGAATTCATGGTTTGCTATTGAATATTGTCACTGACAGAGATCCCAAATTTGTGGGACATTTTTGGCGCACATTGTGGAAGAAATTGGGCACTCAATTATCTTTCACGTCAGCCTATCACCCTCAGATGGATGGAAAAACTAAGGTGGTGAATAGATCACTGGGTAATCTTTTGAGGTGTTTGACTAAACAACATGGAGAAGCATGGGATATGATCATCCCACAAGCAAAGTTTGCATATAACGATTCTGTTAATAGGAGCATAGGAAAGAGACCTTTTGAAGTTGTATATGGGATTCATCCCAGGGGAATTTTAGAGCTCAGGGATCTCCAGAACATGGAGCAAAGGAGTGCACAAGGAGAAGATTTTGCAGTCAGCATGAAGGATATCCATGATGCTGTAAGGAAAACTATCCAAATGAACACAGGGAAATACAAAGAGAGAGCTGATCAGAGGAAGCAGTATGTATAGTACAAGGTTAGAGATTTGGTGATGGCTTATCTAAAGAAGGAAAGACTTCCTAAGGGGCAGCCAACAAAACTTCTCATGAAGAAGATAGGTCCATGCAAGATTGTACACAAATTTGGGCCTAATGCCTATGAGATTGAACTTCCTCCTGGATTAGCAATTTCACCCATCTTTAATGTGATAGATTTGTTTCCATTCAATGGAGCCAATGAAATAGAGATAGGAGCAGAAGATGCCGAATGGATTTCTGATCTTCCACCGAGTCAGCCAGTTTAGCTAGAATGTATTTTGGACACCAAAGTTCAGAAGAAGACCAGACATAAAACCTACAAGCAGTATCTGGTCAAATGGTGTGGATTACCTGATGAGCATGCAACCTGGATGAGCGAGGAAGACATCATCAAGCATGGGGTTAATATTTCAGACTTGGTTCCTCAAAGGACTTGAGTTCTTTTCAACCCTGCGAGTATGGTGCAGGGGCACCTAGATACTTTAACTAATTTCATGTTCATTTTGATGTTTTGGCATTGTATAAGGTCCAAGTGACCAATTGTAAGGCCTAGTGCCATGTGTGAGTCTGAGTGAAATAAATCTAGGTTCATTTTGTAAGTCCCAAGTGACATAAGGTCAATTGTAATCGCATAATGCTAAAAATAGCAATAATGCCAAAAATATGCAGTAGTGTTTCCCAGTCGCTTGGAATCGATCTCCCAGCCGCTTGGAGTTAGTTTGGTACTACTCTGGGTGAATCTATAAAAACCAGGGAAAGGAACAAGATCAGACATGATGATCAATATTGTAGTCAAGTTGATGGAATGTAAACACACATTGTGTTAAGAAGAAATCAACTATTCTGTGTCATCAATTTTGCTTTCTGTGCTCTGTAAATACAAAATTGCATAGTTGTAGATTTTCTTTCCTCTATGTTTTTCCCATTGTTGCAGTATGTCAATTTGAATCATTCCACTGATAAGATTTCTATCGAAATCAGTGGAATGGCTTTGGTGTATCATATTTGTTTATTTTCTATTTTGTTTCATGATTCGACGATGCAAAAGACCAAATTTGGTTGTGCACAGTAGAACGCCTAGCATCTCCATGTGCTAGGGTTTGGATCAGAGAAGTTGCAACTATTGTCGGTGAGACAGAGACCATCAGTGAACCATTTCCCTTTGGAGCGTTAAGGGCAATCTGGCCGAAGAGGAGTTCAGGGCATTGAACGGAAGTCGTGACCCAAGATTCGGATCAGGGTGACAAAGTGCATCAACCTAAATGTATGAGCGTCCACCGATGACTAGAGTCCCACTGAAAACACTAGCATTGGCGTAAGTTTCAAATGTATGTGGCGAGTGCATATCACAAAGCATGTTGTGAATGTATGTGGAGAATGTACATTTTGGCGGTTACAAATGGTGACCAGGTGTAATGGTGAATCGGTGCATGTGAACTTTAGTCCACCGATGATAACAAGTCAAGCAATGCATATGAGTTGATCTATTTTGATCTATTTTGTCCGCTTCCATTGTACGCTCTGCATCAAATCTTGTTCTTATCACATCTTCTAATTTTGAGCGTGGCTATCTTCAATTTCTCATCTAAGATCAATTTTTACAGATTTCATAAAAAAGTGGCCACTTATGACCCCCTTTTGGTCACCGATTTCCATGCACATACCTTGAATAGAAACCTAAACACTAAACCCTACATCCTAAATCCTAACCCAAACCCTATACCCACAAATCCTACATCCTACACCCTAAAACTACATTATAAAACCTTAACCTAAACACTAATAAATACTTGGGTTTAACACTTGAAACCCAAAACCATGAACCCTGGTTAAATGTTAAACCCTACATCATGAACTCCACTAAACCTTGAATAAGGAAAAATCTAAATGCCAAACCCTAAAACCTAAAGCCTTAAATCAAACACGTCTATGCCTCTAAATCCTACATCCTACACTTCAAACTCTACATCCTAAACCCCATACCTTAAACACTATTAAAATCCTATGTTTAACACCAAAATTGAAACCCATAACCATGAATCCCATTAATTTCTACACCCTACATTAAAAACCCCAATCCTAAAAATCTATTTCCGTCAATGACCAAACCTTAAACCCTACATCATAAACCCTTAACCACAAAACATATACCAAGTACAAACCCCAGACACCTTAAACCCTATATCCTAAACCTAGGTAAAGTTAAAACCCTACATCACAAACCATAATGTGCAAACCCTATTTCTCCTAGTGTTAAACAAACCACAAATTGAGAAAACAACTTAGTGGATGTTGAACCCTATATCCTAAAACTAAATCCCAAATCCTAGATCTATACATTTTAGAAACCCCTAGTTCACCAAAACTAAGTAAATCTCAAGCCCCTACCAAACCATAACCCCTACATGGGTGGGTGCAAAAAGATGGGGGGCCAAAAAGTGGCTAAAATTCTTATATTTTTAAAAAAAGCCATAACACACTCGCGCTATAACGTGAGCGTGTTATAGCTCTTTATAACAAAAAAAGCAACATTTGTCATTTCTAATTTCTGCATTTTCTTGCAAACCTGCGGCCTACAAACCCTTGAGAGAGCGCTGGCATTATTGGAGGCCAAATTCTTCACCAAATTGTCATTGATTCTTCATCAAAATGCTGCCATGACGTTAGGGAGGCCAAAGGAGCAAGTTTTGTTTGTTTTTTTGTGTGAATTTGTTACTAAATAGGTAGATTTAAGTGATTTTTTGATGTAAATTTCTTTAATTTATAGGAATTGATAATGCACCTCCTCTTGAAAATCCTTAAAATCCTCAATCACCTCAACACCAAATACCTGATGAAGAACAACCCCAACAACAAATACCTCCAGTAATTCCTCAATATGCCCTTGGAACACAAGAAAATTTAATGGGGCAAATTAAAAATAATAAAAACCAAATTGAGGACATAATTGCAAGGTTGAAAGATCCTGCAGGTTCAACCTTGCATAGAGTCGTGCTTGCTCAATCTCTTGAATCCATGTTATCAATTGTAGATTCAATTACCAAGTAAATCTCTACTTGGTCGGATAAGAGGAGAGAGTTTAGACAATTATATGCAGATAAGTTATCTTAGAAACAAGTCAAAAATGAAAAAAATACAAAATTTGACTAGTGTTCCCTTTTCACAAACTCACAAACAAATCAACCTCTACACCTTGCAAGCAAGAGGTTCCCTATCCATTGGTGCAACCACCAAGGGATAAAGAACCATTTTTGGAAGAGGTGGTGGATGGATTTTGACCATCCTCCATGCAACAATAATGAGGTCCCGCAATATTTTTGAGGAAACTCTACTGCAAGTTTATCCTCAATAAAGTGCCAAACTATTTTGATATGCGGGACTTCTAGGGTAGAGGTGGGGGATCAGCACAGGATAGAGCAGGGGCACATCTTGACCCACAATGGACAAAGAGACAAGCACTTGCCAGACTAGCCTATGAGAACATGGCTATCCCTTCTGTTGTGAAGGAGAGTGCTGAGGTCGAGACACTATAGTCCATTAGTTCCTTGACCCAGAGTATCATAGAGCATGCTAGTCCTGTAGCACAATGTGAGCTAGGGGGGACTTTGAGGAGTAGGGTTCAACCCCATACTTTTCAAGCTTGTGGGTCAGCCTGTGGTTATGACCCCATGGATAGTCTGGACGCATGTGTGTAGGCTACATATGCAGCTCAACAGTTAGTGATGACAGATGCCCTCCTGAATGATGCTTTTAGCCTTGATACTCAAGTAAATGTTGGCAAGTTCATTGAATTTAATTTATTAAATTTCATTTTTGAAATGCAAGATTAACTAATTTAGTTTAATGATCGTAATGAAATTTCAGGGTCATAGTGTTCATTCAGTTTTTAGCAGTTCTCCACCTTTGTATTACACTACAACATGTATTACCGAGGTATGTAACTAGTAAACAATTATAAATATTACATGTGAATAGCATTGATATATGAATGGTATTGTAATATCTGATTTTGGATCTTGAATAGGTTAATCTTGGAGATTTCACGACAACACCTCCCAGTGGAGGTGGAGTTCAAAGCTTCACTCAGGTAATAAAATAAAGAGTTTAACTAATGAATTGTACTTACTAGATTTTTGTAGTTTATATTCATATCGTTGATTACGTTGCATTTCACATCTTTCAAACTCAAAGCATTACTACACATTGCATAACTAATAACTAGATGTTGATAGATGACAAAATTTTAATTACAATATAGTTTTTTAGAAAGTCAACATAAGCAATTATGCAATTACTTCACATTGCATAACTAATAACTAGGAGCAATTTCCAATTACATTTGCTTGTCATGGCATTCCATGAGACCATATTTTATTGAGCCATTTTTTCAAATAGTTCATTGCCTTGTCTATGCTATGGATGCTTGGAAAAAATCTATCAAGCATACTAGTAAGCTATAACATAGACAAGGCAATGAGCTATTTGAAAAAATGCCCAAAATAAATGTGGTCTCATGGTGATGTCCATCACCATGATACCACATTTCTTTGAGGCATTTTTTCAAACAACTCACTACCTTGTCTATGCTACCACATTTTCTATACATCTCTACCAAAGCGTTTTATCAAACAATTCACTTCCTTGCTACCATGGCTAAAACCCTAAAACAGGTGCTTTCAAACAAACTATGGATGCTTGAAAAAAATCTATCAAAGCATAATAGTAAGGTGGTAGCATAGACAAGGCAATGAGCTATTTGAAAAAATGCATCAAAGAAATGTGGTCTCATGGTGATGTCCATCACCATGTGACCACATTTCTTTGAGGCATTTTTTCAAACAACTCACTGCCTTGTCTATGATGAGACCACATTTCTTTGAGGCAATCCATTGCAGGATCAATTGGGAATGGAGAAATATCTGGGTCTCCAAAGATCTCCCCAGAATATTCTGTATAGACGTTGGGAAATTGCATCACTTGCTGGGAAATGACGTCGATGTGACGTCATCTGATGGAAAAAAGATTCTCTTGGTATATTCAAATATGCCACCAGAGATTCCAAAATCGCCATTAGATTCGCTGATACTGTTCTTTTCTGTTGAAAACCGCTATGTGAAATTCTCAAAACTGCTTACCCTAAGTGCAAAACCACTTTTTGACTAACCGAGACTGCTGGTCAAATGTCAAACCGCTTCACATTTTTCAAAAACTGTGAGTTTGCATCTGAGTGGTTTTAAGGGTGGTATTAGTGCAGTTGGGGCTTTGGAGATTTCTGGGGGTCATGACAGATTGTATTCCTACCAATGAATATGCCAAAATATCCACTGTTGTTGCTTGATAACCCCTATGCAAAGCTGCCGATGGGAAAAGAATGGCCGTCGGCGGGTGATCTTGAAACTGCTGGAACAACTGACGAGTTCAGAATTTACCAGTGTGAGATTTGACCACCACTGATGATAATGAAAAATGCCATTGATGAAGATTATCCACTAGGAATTGTCTTAACACCACTTACATAAATTGCTTGGGAGGTTTTAATGTCTACGCATGTTGGGATGTACAGGAGATCACCACCGAAGACTGCCGAAGACTTCAAATCTGACCACCAAATGAATGACCGCCACCAAATGAATGACTGTTGAAGTGTATGCAACTGCTATGGTTTGTGATGGAATGATTGAGCGGGGCCCATGCTAGGCGGTGCCCACTTGTGGCACTGGTTCCTGTAGCCCTTCGATAGGGTACTGTGTACCCTGAAAGACTTGTCTGGCAGAAAATTAAAAAACTGCAGATTTAAAATACCTTATAACCAGTGTACAAATATATTACCCCATGGATAATGCAAGCAGATTCTGATTTTGATTTCAACTACCAAAGATTCTGTAGGAATATGTTGATTGCGACAGGGAATATTCCCTGTGACAGATCCAGACGGCCAAGAAGCAAATTTTTTTTGCCTTTCAATGCAACTTTGTCCAATTTCGATGAATTGACAGTCAATCTTAGGGTTTTTGGGCATCTTGAGCGCGATGGCGGGGTCTATTTTTGCCCAAAGTGCTCTGAAAGATCAGGTACCTACTGGATCAGACATGCACCTCCCAACTTCAAACCCTCATAGATTTAGCCTCCCATGTCTGATTTAGACGAAACAAAAGGTGATATTAAATATCTCAGACCTCCTAAATAGAATGGTGTGCTCAGATTTACAATAGCATGCTCCAAAATGAACTTGCAACACAAGGCCACAAAGAGGATGCCCTCACACATTTGGTATTTTCATCAAGTTTTTCTAATTCTCCAGGTCATCATTCGATGCAAGAGAAGGGCATACTCAACTATCAAGATCCACCATGAATTTGCATTCAATATTTCAACAATTTGTTGGCAAGCGACACTGCTAGGCATGATAGGTGTTGTCATTGATGGAAACTAAGATCATCCCAATCATCCGTATAGCACAATCTGTTCACACCGAAAGTTAGAATCAGAATGTGTCTAAGTCCAGGCTGTCAGGAACAAAGCAAGTGATAGGGTCCGGTATCTTGGTCTGGATCTATTTGTTGGAAAGGCATGGTCTTCTATGGATCTAAGGTAGTTGTAAGCATTGTCAAGATATTCTAAATCCAAAGTTTCATCCTCCAAAGATGGACTCAAAAGATATCAGCTTCTGAGTATCGGGTCTTAGTTTGGCAGAATAGATAGAAGAATTGGCCCACCCTGTGAATGATCCTATTTCTAGATGTATAGAAGTTGTCTATTGGGTAATTGGTGATGATAAATAGTGATAGCCAACATGATTGATGTTTCACAAGTGCAAGTTTTAATCCACATCTCATATTATGTATGGATCTAGCCGATAGAGCAGAGTACTTTACAAAGTTCTAAAATGTTCTTGAAGCCGACTAGTAAAATGATTGTAGATCATGTTGTGGATATATATATCCGATGGAATTGGATGATTGAAGAGTGTGTGTGCATCAGGTAATCGTGAGAAGAGTAGAAAATCTAAGGAGTGAATGAAGACAAAACAGTAAGAAGAGCAAGTAAAGATGAAATGTGTAATATCAATTTTTGTACTTAACTGGGACTGAAATTCTTGCATAAGTAGATGCTATTTATCAGTTCAAAATATCTATTATTTTCTTGTAATCTCTCTGTAGGTAGTGAGCCTCTAATTGAGCAGTGAGCTCAAATGCATGTGCATTCTCATTTGTAAAATACTTTTAACAGGGTATTAATTTTTGTGGGTTAACCACCACTGTGGTTTTTCCCTTAACCAGGTTTCCACGTCAAAAATCTTCGTGTCAAGTGTGTTATTTATATTTCTGCTCACGTATTATTGATTAATGCTGAAATGTTTATATCATTAATTTGAGTATAAGTTGTAAAGGAAGATCAATGTTAGAAAAGATTAAAATATGTGACAACTAATTCACCCCCCCTCTCAGTTGTCTAGACCTAAACCAACAATTGGTATCAGAGCAAGGTTCCTTTTGGAAAGTTTAACAACTTAAGGGAGATCTGGGAAATGGATGAATATAACCTTCAAGGGCAATTGAATCTTGTCCTAGATGATCTTGAGTAGTCCAAGGTAGAAGTCCAAGAGCTGGAAGATAACCTCAAAAAGGTTGAAAACTTCATTGAGATTTTAAAAGAAAAATTGAGCAAATCCAATGCAAAAGGAAAGGAGCAACCTCTTCAACTGGAAGACAAGGCCCTGAAAGAAAAGACAAAGGAATGTGAAAATTTAGATAAAGAAGTTGTCTTAAAACATGAGATGGAAACTGGGGTAATGAGACTGACTAAGGAAACTGAAGATAGGAAGAAAACTGAAGAAGAAATGAAGCAAAATCTAAAGGAGAGAACTAAACAATATTGCAGATTGGATGGAATAGCCGGTCTCCTAGAATCAAATCTACAAGAAAGCAAAAACAATGAGAGAAAACTCGAGAGATAGATTATCACTCTCAGACATGACCTAGAAATTGCCATTGAGTATAAGGAGAAGTTCAAGATAAGCTCAGCTAAACCTGAAGCACTAATTGAAGAACAAAAGAAGGATAACAACAAGCATGATCTTAGATATGAGAAAGGTGAAATCTTTGGATCCAGACAAAGAAATTTTCAACCAAGGAATAAAAGAAACAGAACTCGAAAATCTTCGATAAGACAACCTAATGCTCAAAGATATCCATCATTCAATGGAAACTGTTTCAATTGCAATAAATTTGGTCATAAAGCTACTCAGTGCAGAAGCAAAGTGAATCAAAATGGTCCATCCTTCTCTGGTCAATGCTTCAAGTGTAAGAGGTATGGTCATAGATCAAATGAATGTAGAAGTATGATAATGAATAATGCTAACAATAGAGGAATTGGCAATTCTTTCAATGGTTACTATTTTGCTTGTAATGGGTTTGGACACATGGCTAATCAATGTAGATCAAAAGGAAATCAAGTTCATAAGAAAGGAAATGTTGTGTGCTTTAATTGCAATAAATCTTGTTATATTGCAAGATTCTGTAGAAGTAGGAACAATGGAAGAAAAGGTTTGGTAAATAGAAAATTGAATGAACAAAGACAAGACAAAGGCAAAAGAAAAATTGATGTCAATGAGATACGGAACAAAATGAACAAGATCTAGGTAAAGAAAGATACAATAAACAACGATGATGAGTCCGCACCAGAATCAGGTGCTGATAATTCCTCCAAGAATTGAGTTAGGAACTCTAGCTCAGGGGTGGCTGCATTGAATATCAAAATCCCCTCGTCAGTAAGTGGGTGCCTGAATTTGGCACAATAAAAGAGAACATTCTGAATTGGTCTAAAACCTTTGGAAGGATTTCCGAAAGGAAAAATGTTGATATGAAATCTTGCGGAGTATTTTATGAAGAACCATAAAAAACAAAGTAACCAGATATAATTAGGGCAACACATTTATTACAATGCCAAATTAGGTTTTGCAAAAGATAAAAGGTCACTTGGTCACTCATTTGAATTACCTTGCATTCAAAGGAAACAAGAAGAAGAGCATTTGAGTTGCAAATCTAGAGACTGAGGCAAAGAGAGAATTCAACTGGTAATTGATCAACCCTAACCTCGCGAAAGAAAAAGGTACCTCTCTATAAAGATTTGAATCTAAAATCTATTGGAATGGCTACTCCTCATGTGTTGACATTAATGAAAGGCCTCAACCCAAATTTAAGAAGCATCCCCACAAATCAATTAAAGTCGACCCGTTAGGAGCTTTTTCAAGTGTTTTGTATGGTGTGTTGCATGTAGAAGACATTAGGGTTTATATTCATGCAAATATAGATGAGTTTGTGTTGGAAAGAGACACATTGGAGCTTCATGATTGCTGTCATTGATGGAAACAAAGCTCATCCCACACATCCGCAGGACATGGTGTGTCTATACCGGAAGTCATATTGAAGAGTGTTGTGGCTTGGTAAGCAAGAACAGAGTATGTGGAAAGGTTCGATAGTCATGTCTGGATCTCTCAGAGGAAGTATTTCAGTGAAGTGCAGATTTGGTAAAGTCAAGAGGAGTACCTTGACTGATAGATTCTAGGAATTGAGCCTTCGGTGATGAAAGAATAAAGAGATATAAGCATTCAAGTATTGGGGTCCTGTTTGGTAGAATAGACAGAGGAAGAACTGACAAGCAGAGTATCAAAAGTTATTCTGGATGAGATGTTGATAGTGATAAAGGTTCCTTAGGTATCATTCATGATTGGCCGACATGATTGAAGACTTCTACAAGCATATCCTTGATCCGCATTACTTGGTATGCAAGGATTCAGTCGACAGACCAGAGTTTGAGATAATATTGACTATTCCGGATGCCAACTAGAAAAGTGTTGAAATCACTTGTGCGGATATATATACAAGATGGATTTAGATGTGAAGCGGTGTGTTGTGTGTGTTGAAGTGTGAATAAAAGGAGAAGAATATATAAAAGACAGAAAAATAGGTTCAGAATGTAAGAGGACAACAGCACTCAAGGAGAGTCAGAATGAAGTGCTGCAGATCAGTCTATTGAGCTTAAACCAAAACTGAACTTCAGCATGTGTAGATGCTTTTCATCAGTTCAAGTTTTCTTCTTTTAGACAGTAAGTCTTTTGTAGGCAGTGAGCCTCTTGTGAGCAGTGTGCTCGGGCAGTGAGCCCTAATTGGCAAGTGCCATTTTGTATCTTCTATTCTTCTAACAGAGAATAATATCTTGGGTTAATCACCCCGTGGTTTTTTCCCTTAACAGGGTTTCCACGTCAAAATCATTGTGTCATGTGTATTGGTGTTATTTAAATTTCATGATTATGCTTGCTTATAGAATCTGATGTTGCAATAACTATTAAGAAAGCACAGAAAGTTAAATTATTAGGATAACTAATTCACCCCCCTCTTAGTTATCAACAATTGGTATCAGAGCCAAGTTCCTCCAAACAGAGCCTAACAGCTTGAGGAAGATCTGGGAATTCAAATGGATGTGTATGGTATGAGGGAGCAACTTAAGTCTGCCCTTGATGATCTTGAGCAGTCAAATTCTGAAGTCAATGAATTAAAGGAAAGACTCAAACAGGCTGATGACTTCATAAAAGAACTAAAAGACAAACTGAGTCTCTCTATGAAAAAGAGAAAGGAGCTACTTCAGCAATTGGCAGGTCAAGGTGAAGCCAATGATACAAATGAAGATCTAAAAGAGAAAACCAAACTATGTGAAAAGTTATCAAAAGAAATCATCATGGTAAGACATGAAATGGAATCACGAGTTATGAAGTTTACCCAAGAAATTGAAGAAAGAAGAAAATCTGAAGATGATCTAAGACAATCTCTTAAGGAAAAATCAGAAGACTGCCACAAGATGGATAGAATAATCAGACATCTTGAATCTGATCTTGAAGATGCTAAAGACAATGAAGAGAAACTTGAGGATCAAATTGTCCCTCTTAAAAGGGATCTTCAAACAGCAAATAAATACAAAGAGAAATTCAAGATAAGCTCTGCTCAACTTGAAGTTCTCCTCGAAAGCCAAAAGAGGGTAGGTGACAAGTGTGGCCTAGGATATGAAAAAAGTGAAAGCTCTGGATCCGGTCAGAAGAATTTTGGATTAGAAAATCCAAGGAACCGGCCTAGAAGACATCCGGTAAGGCAGCCTAATGCTCAAAGATATCCATCCTTCAATGGATACTACCACAACTGCAATAACTTTGGTCAAAAAGCTAATCAGTGCAGAAAGAGAATAAATCAGACTAATACATCCTTCTCTGGACAGTGTTTCAATTGCAAAAGGTATGGTCACAAATCTCATGAATGCAGGAATATGCAAATGAATAGTTCATTCAATGGTAGATGCTTTGCATGCAATAGAATGAGTCATATGGCTAATCAATGCAAATCAAGAGGATATCAATCGAATATGCAAAGAAATGTTGTTTGCCAAATTTGCAATAGATCTGGTCATATTGCCAAATTCTGTAAAAGCAAGAATCAGGACAAAAGAGGTCCGGTACATCATAATCAGAATCAAGACAAGGGAAAACAAAAAGTGAATGCGGATGAAGTTAAAAGTGAGATGAACAAGATTTGGGTGAAGAAAAGTACAGAGAATGTAGGGGATGGATCCGCACCAGAATCTGGTACTGATATTCCTTCCAAAAATTAAAAAGTGAGCTCTGGCTCAGGGGGAGACACAAGGAAAACCTTTTCCCCCAGCCAGTTAATTGGTGCCGGAACTGGCACAAGGAGAGTTGCGGATTAAAGGGTTCATAAGAGAAACATCCAAATAACCTATTGTTAAGATCTAGAAGATTCGTAAGATGTTTAGATCAAGATTGATCTGATTCTTCAAATCATCAGAATAAGGCAAACCGGAATGACTTAGGTCGAGCATTTATTGCAACTTGGTATTAGGGTTTGCGGAATAATATAGGGGTTTTCTTATCAAACCTTGTTCATTCTGCATTCGAGAAGTGAAAAAGAGCTCTACAACAAATCTCCTGAAGCCCATCAAAGGTCATCTGCAGAAGACGATTCATCCAGTGAATCAATCCAGATCTCTTCACGAACCCTAGATGTGCAAAAGGTACTTTCCGTTATTGAATATTTCTCTGTAAATCTTTTTGAAGATGGATACACTGAATATTGTAAAGATCACTGAGAGGCAACGCCCTAAATTCAAGAAACATCCATACAAATCCCTAGAAGTTGATTCCCTAGGTGCCTTTTCAAGCACTCCGCATGGAATTTTGCATGTAGAAGATGTTAGGGCATATATTCATGCGAATATTGAAGAATTTGGGGAATCTAAGATGGCTAATATCTATCACAATCAGTTAATAGATGATTCTTTGGAGCTCAAACCTCAGTTCAAGGCCATTTGGGATAAGCATTTTGCACAGTGCATTCATTTCCCCTGTTTTGAAGAAGATGAATGGGTCCGGTATGTGTTGAGCAGAGTGCATGATAACTTCCTATGGTTGAATAGACCATTTAAGATCACCAAGGAGGCAATTAGGGCAGTAACTGGTTTGCACTCATCCGGTGTGATACCTGTTCTCAAATCTGTCAAGAATCAGACAGTGAGTGAAGCAACCGGATCAAAATTTGACAAGAGAGCTATGACAATTGAAGATATCACTGATCCGGATATCAAATTTGCATCCATGATAATTGGTTACAAGATTTATCACTCTAGTAGGGAGAATTCAGTACCAAGAATTATAGTTTATACAGCTTATCAGATGCTAAGAGAAAATGCTGACTATGATCTTTGTGAACTTCTAAGCCAACTGTTGGAGAACCTACAAAAGATCAAAAAGGACAAGAAAAACTCATTCAAGTATGGTGGGCTGATATTATGTTTATTCTTCTACTTCATGAATGAGCTTCCCGGATCCAGTGGTTGGGTTTGGCAGAATGACAGACCTGTTGCAATCCAAATCAAAGACTACCTGCATGGGCTTGGGGATGCTAAGGCAAGAAATACAGCTTTGTGGGGATATTTCAAGAACTTCCAAAGTATGATGCAAACTAGAGAAAGAATCCCTCAATCTCTAGTTGAGAAGTACAAAGATACAGTGTGCTTTATGGTAGAAACTGATTAGTGCCTCATGGAGACTGTGGAGCCAAGAACAATATGGATCATGCCAATGGGGTATGAAGTGGATGAGAAAATTGTGGAGTTGCATGTTCAGCACATGCTAAGTCAGCCCAAGGATCCCAACGCAGAAAGTTTTGGAACCTTTGAAGAATTAAGTGTGAAGATCCATGTGGAGTTAAGACAACTAGAAATAAAAAGAAAAGTGAGAAAAGAAGTAGAAGAGCTTGCCAAAAGGCATGGAATTTCAAAAGAAGCACTTGATGCAAGTAGAGAGAAGACAGAAAGGGTAGAGAAAGAAAAAGAAAAAGAAGAAAAAGAAGGTACTTCGGTGGAAGTCCCCTCCTGGACCAGATCCTCCAAGACCTCTGCACCCACCACTGCAAGGAGCTCAAAGGCATCAAAACTAGAAGCAAAATCATCTGGAAAAGGAGAGAAGAGAACCAAGTTAAAGGCAACAAGGTATTACACAAGCCAAAAGGATGAAGAGGAGACAGAATCAGATGAGGAAGTAAAGAAGATGAAGAAGAAGAAGAAAGTATCCAGTGAAACCATGGAGGCAGAAGCAGAAGAGTGTGTTGAAAGGACCACCCTGTCCTTAGATGATATAGTTAAGGCAATAACTATGGATGGAAATCTGAAGCTGTTAACAGAATTCTATGATGAATGCAGTGAAGCTGACAGAAGATTCTGCAGGATGCCACAGTTAAGTATATGAACATTTACAACAAGGCTTTCATTGAGATTGTATCTTTAATTCCTAAAAGCCTTGAGAAGGAACTTGAATTGAGGAAGAATAATGCAAAAGAGTAGGATATGGAGATCCATGAACAGATAGCTATTCAGCTTTATCCCTCCATCACTTCTAAGCAAAAGAGTATGATCTTCAAAGATTGTAAGGATGAATTCCGGAGCAAAGCTAGAATGAATCGGCTTATGCTTGGAAAAACTGACGAAGTAGGAAAAGAGACAGAAGAGATCCTCCAGAATGCATACAAAAGATTCAACATTCCTATCATAGAGGACTTAGGTGATGATCCCTCAGCTACAGATATTGAAGAAGAAGCTACTAAGGAAGTAGCAGAAGAGGTTAAGGAGACAAGGGAAGATAAAGGTAAGGACTTGGAATCCTCTGCTCTGGAATAGGTGGCCCATGAACAAACAAATATCTCTCCTCCGGTTTCCCCTGTAGTCTCCGGATCTAAAGGAGAAGAAAGAATAGAGGAGAAAGAAGAAGAAGCAAAAGGAAGAGAAGAAAGTCAAGCTGAGAAGAACATAAGTGACAGTGCAGAAGGGAAGAAATCTCTGTCTCTGGAAAGAGACACTGCAAAAACTGTCAAGGACTTCTTGATAAAAGAAATGATGGAGATTGATGAACCGGAGTTACTTCAAGGTCCATTCAACTTTGATTCTCTCTCCCCGGTTCAAACAATGAAGATAGCTTCATTTGCCAATACTAAGGCAAAAGAAAAACTACTAAAGTCTCACATGGAAGATTGTGAGCTAATAGAAGCTGCATCTGGCATTTTAGAAAAGATCATGCCATCTTTTCATAAGGATCCCTCAGCCTCCTCATCCGGTAATCTCAAATCTCTAGTCAATAATGTTAGCACACATTTTGATTCCCTAGAGAGGTCAGCAGAAAATAAGGTCCGGAAGGAATTCTTGGCAAAGAGGTTATCAGAGGTACAAGGGTTAATAGCTAATGATATGAGGAATATGAATATTGGGATAAAGAGCTTGGAAAATGCTCTTAAGGATGGAGGAGATGTATATAAATTTTGTATATCCTGGACCAAAGTAACAACAGATATTGAGAAGAAAGTAAAGGAACAAGAAGATAAATTATCAAGCCTCTCTCAAAAGTTTGATCCTCTCACTATATCTATAATAAACTAGGAATGTAAAACTATTGCAGTCTTGAATGAAATCAAGAAGCTTGAGAAGGAAAAGAAAAATAGAGTAAGCAGGTTGGGTGAACTTAGAGGGATAATTATCCCTAAGTTAGAGGCCATGCATGAGGCCATAAAAGAAGCTCAGACCACAGCCCGGACCAGTGATCCAATAGATCTAAAAAGGGCAGACGCGTTTGCACTCTTGTTGAGTGGTCACATCTCAATTTTGGACAGGATGAAACAAAGTTGGGCAACATAATGCATCCAATTGAAGAGAACTTTTGCAGACATACTTCAGTATATGTAAGTATGCTATATGCATATACTTATGCGGCCAAGTATAGTTGAAATTTTGAAAATTTTGATGTGCGGACCCTACCCTTTGCCATTGATGTCAAAGGGGGAGTGATGAGCAGTGAAAAATGAGGAATCCAGATAAGGGGGAGCTCTGAAAAATGTACATAGAGACAGAGCATCAGCCAAGGGGGAAGTATAGTATAACACTTAGTCATTTTTCACTAAGTGTTGCCATCAATGCCAAAGGGGGAGATTGTTGGCAAGAGACACATTGGAGCTTCATGATTGTTGTCATTGATGGAAATAAAGCTCATCCCAAACATCTGTAGGACATGGTGTGTCTATACCAGAAGTCAGATTGAAGAGTGTTGTGGTCCAGTAAGCAAGAACAGAGTATGTGGAAAGGTTCGACAGTCAGGTCCAGATCTCTCAGAGGAAGTATTTTAGTGAAGTATGGATTTGGTAAAGTCAAGAGGAGTACCTTAACTGATAGATTCCAGGAATTGAGCCTCCGATGATGAAATAATAAAGAGATATAAGCATTCAAGTATTGGGGTCCTGTTTGGTAGAACAGACAGAGGAAGAACTGACAGGCAGAGCATCAGAAGTTATTCCGGATGAGATGTTGATGGTGATAAAGGTTCCTAAGGTATCATTCATGATTGGCCGACATGATTGAAGACTTCTACAAGCATATCCTTGATCCGCATTACTTGGTATGCAAGGATTCAGCTGACAGACCAGAGTTTGAGATAATATTGACTATTCCGGATGCCGACTAGAAAAGTGTTGAAATCACTTGTGCGGATATATATACAAGATGGATTTAGATGTGAAGCGGTGTGTTGTATGTGTCAAAGTGTGGATAAAAGGAGAAGAATATATAAAAGACAGAAAAATAGGTTCGGAATGTAAGAGGACAATAGCACTCAAGGAGAGTCAGAATGAAGTGCTGCAGATCAGTCTATTGAGCTTAAACCGGAACTAAACTTCAGTATGTGTGGATGCTTTTCATCAGTTCAAGTTTTCTTCTTGTAGACAGTAAGTCTTTTGTAGGCAGTGAGCCTCTTGTGAGCAGTGTGCTCGGGCAGTGAGCCCTAATTGGCAAGTGCCATTTTGTATCTTCTATTCTTCTAACAGAGAATAATATCTTGGGTTAATCACCCCGTGGTTTTTTCCCTTAATAGGGTTTCCACGTCAAAATCATTGTGTCATGTGTATTGGTGTTATTTACATTTCATGATTATGCTTGCTTATAGAATCTGATGTTGCAAAAACTGTTAAGAAAGCACAGAAAGTTAAATTATTAGGATAACTGATTCACCCCCCTCTCAGTTATCAACAGTTTGGAGATTCAAGGTATGTAGACTTGTTTTAGAAACAACTCATGGATGAAAATCATGAACTTAAACTTGAGTATAAGGCACTACAGGATAAACACTTTATTCATATTATGGGGTTTCCAACATTTGATGAGGATGAATGGGTCCGATACGTTTTGAGTCAGATACATGATGAATTCATTTGGTTGTTAAAACCATTCAAGATTACCAAGGATGTTATTAGAAATGTAACTATCTTAAACTCAATCAAAGGATTGCCCATGCTGAAAGCCATGAAAAACCAGACAGTGACTGATGCTACCGGTGCTAAGTTTGACAGAAGGGCAATGACCATTAATGATATTATAGAATCAGATGTCAAATTCACCTCCATGGTGATTGGGTACAAGATCTACCACTCGAGTAGAGAAAATTCTGTGTCTGGAATAGCCATATATGCTGCATATAAAATGCTAAAAGACAAACACTAATTATGACTTGTGTATATTACTACAGAATCAATTGATTGAAAATTTAAACAAAATCAAGAAAGATAAGAAAAACACTTTCAAGTATGGTACATTGGTTCTATGTTTGTTCTTTTACTTTATGAATGAGGTACTTGGGGTAAAAGGTGTGCACTGGACTAAGGATGAGCCAGTTGCCATTCAGATTAGAGATCATCTTTGCAGCATTGGTGATTTCAAAGCTAAAAAAATACAATATGGGGTTACTTCAAGAATTTTCAGAGTAAGATGCACCTAAGGGAAAGAATCCCTAAATCAATTATTAAGAAGTACAAAAATGATATATGTTTCATGGTTGATACTGATTAGTGTCTGATGGAAGTAGTGGAACCCAGAACTACTTGGATCATGCCCATGGGGTATGAAGTAGATGAAAAAATCCTGAATATGTATGCTCAACATCTTCTAAGCAAGCCTAAAGACACAATGGTTGAAAGATTTAGAACTTATGAGGAACTGAATTTAAAACTGCATACTAAATTCAGAGAACCTGAAACTAATAGGAAAGTAAGAAAAGAAGTTGAGTAGTTAGCTAAAAATTTGGGCCTAACTAAGGAGGCTGTGAGGAAACACAGAGAAAGAACTGAAAAAGCTAAGAAAGAGAAACAAGATAAGAAACCATCAGATGCTCCGGTGGAACTCTCTTCCACTTCAAGAACTACTAGGAGCTCTACTGCTATCCCTGTTCCTTCTAAGACTTCAAAACTGGAAGCAAAATCATCTGAAAAATGGGAGAAAAGGAAGAAAAAAAAAGTAACCCAGACCTATGAAAGCATAAGAGAAGAAGAAGATATAGATTCTGACATTGAAATCAAGGAAATAAAGCCCATAGGAACAAAAGCTGCAAAAGTAACCAAAGAAGAGTCCTCCAGAAGCAAAAGGGCTAGCAAAAGGCAAAATACAAAAGTATATCAGGAATATATTGAGAAGCCCACACTTTCCCTAGAGGATGTGATAAAGTCAGTCACGGTAGATGGTAATCTAAAACCCACGATTGAATTCTATGATGAATACAATGATGTGGATAAAAGGGTATTGGAAGAAGCAACTATCAGATATCTCAACATCTACAACAAGGCATTGATTGAGATAACTTCTGAGTTGCCACAAAGTCTGGAAAATATTTTGAATTAAGAAAAGAAAATGCCAAGAGCAAGGACATGGAAATGAGGGAACATGAGCTAATAAATTTGTGTCCTTAGATTTCACCCGATCAAATAGATATGATATTCAAGGAAGCCAAAGATGACTTTATAAGCAAAAGGAGAATGAACAAACTCATACTTGGAGAAACAAGTGAAATCGTTAAAGAAACTCAAGAAATTCTTTTGAAAGCATTGAAAAAGCACAATTTTCCCATAGTCACAGAAGAAGTTCTGGATGGTGAAGAAGAGAACATCATTGAGCAGCAATCTGAGTTGGGTGAAGCCTCTATTCTGGAAGTGGAACAAGTAAATCAGGATGATACAAAAATGATGGATAAAGTAGTTGATGCAGGAAATACTCCTAATTCACCTGACCCATAAGGAAAAGAAGATAATACTACTACTTCACAGAGCACTCCCGATCAGATAGCAAGCGGTGAACAAACAAAAAAGGGTCCCTCTGCAGACAACATAGAGAAAAGTAATGCAGCGAAAGAGGAAGAAAAAGGAAAGAAAGATAATGCAAAAGAAGATGGTGCAAATGATGAAGCACCTAAAACAGATACTGAGAAATCTGATGAACATGTTGCAAGAGACACTGTAGATGTAGTGAAAAGTCTTCTTGAAAAAGAAATGATTGAGATTGATGAGCCTAAACTACTCCGAGGTCTAGCCAATCCAGATGCTCTCTGTCTAATTCAATTGATGAAAATTGCATCATTCACCCAAGTAGAGGCTAGAGAAAAGATGTTAAAGTTCCACATGGAGGACAATGAGCTACTAGGGCTTACAACCAGGATTTTGGAGAAGTTAATGCCCTCCTACCAAAAGAGTCCATCTGATTCCCCATCTGGATGTCTAAAAAATCTTGTAAGTTCTGTAAATACTCATTTTGTATCCTTTGAAAAATCTGTAGAGGCAAAGGTTCAGAAAGAGTTTCTAGATAAGAAATTTAGTGAAGTACAGAATCTAATAAGAAATTATAGGATGATTCTCAGAATTAGCATACAGAGTATTCAAAATGCTTTGAATGATGGAAGAGATATGTACAAATTTTGTCTATCATGGCCCAAAATTAGTAAGGATATTGAGAGAAGATAAAGGAACAAGAACTAAAATTGTCAAATCTGTCCAATAATTTTGATCCTCTAACCATTTCACCCATAAATCAAGAATGTCAAGTAATTAGCTTGACTGATGAGATAAAGAGACTTGTTAGAGAGAAAAGCAACATTATGAAGAGAATGTGTGAGCTCCAGGGATTGATTTCCCTAAGTTAGAGATAATGTATAATGCCCTAATTGAAGCTCAGACTGCAGTTCAAACTAGTGATCCATCAGATCTGTCAAAGGAAGAAGCATATTCATTTTTGTTAAGTGGGTACATCTCTATTTTGGATGGAATGAAGAGTACCTGGGCCTCTAAACTTGTGCAAATAAAAACCAGCTTTGCAGACATTCTCAAGTTCATGTAAATAGAACTTAATGATTAGTTATACATATGTGGTCCTATATACAATTTTTTTGGAAAATTTTGGCTTGCGAACCCCACCCTTTGCCATTGATGTCAAAGGGGGAGTGAAAATCAATGAAAATTGAGGAATCCAGCTAAGGGGGAGTATCAAAAAGCAGTGTGAACAATAATATGGAGCACAAACTAAGGGGGAGTTTTTCCAACACTTAGTCATTTTTCACTATGTGTTGCCATCAATGCCAAAGGGGAAGATTGTTGGCAAAAGACACTACTAGGCATGATAGGTGTTGTCATTGATGGCAACTAAGATCATCACAATCATCCACATAACACAATCTGTTCACACCAGAAGTCAGAATTAGAATGTGTCTAAGTCCGGGCAGTCAGGAATAGAGTAGGTGACAGGGTCCGGTATCTTGGTCCTAATCTATCTGGTGGAAAGGCATGGTCTACTGTGGATCTGAGGTAGTTGTAAGAATTGTCAAGACATTCTAAATCCAGAGTTTTGTCCTCCAGAGATGAACCCAAAAAAATTAGCTTTTGAGTATCGGGTCTCAGTTTGACAAAACAGACAGAAGAAGAACTGGCCAACCCTGTGAATGATCCTATTTATGGATGTATAGAAGTTGTCTATTGGGCAATTGGTGATGATAAATAGTGATAGCTGACATGATTGATGTTTCACAAGTACAAGTTTTAATCCGCATCTCATATTATGTATGGATCTAGCCGACAGAGCAGAGTACTTTACAAAGTTCTAAAATGTTCTTGAAGCTGACTAGTAAAATAATTGTAGATCATGTTGTGGATATATATATATATATATATATATCTGATGGAATTGGATGATTGAAGAGTGTGTACGAATAAGGTAATCGTGATAAGAGCAAAAAATCTAAGGAGCGAATGAAGACAGAATAGTAAGAAGATCAAGTAAAGATGAAATGCGTAAGATCAATTTTTGCACTTAACTGGGACTAAAATTCTTGCATTAGTAGATGCTATTTATCAGTTCAAAATCTCTGTTATTTTCTTGTAATCTCTCTGTAGGTAGTGAGCCTCTACTTGAGCAGTGAGCTTTGGGCAGTGAGCCCGAATGCATGTGCATTCTCATTTGTAAAATACTTTTAACAGGGTATTAATTTTTGTGGGTTAACCCCCACCGTGGTTTTTCCCTTAACTGGGTTTCCACGTCAAAAATCTTCGTGTCAAGTGTGTTATTTATGTTTATGCTCATGTGTTATTGATTAATGCTGAAATGTTTATATCATTAATTTGATTATAAGTTGTAAAGGAAGATCAATGGTAGAAAAGATTAAAATATGTGACAACTGATTCACCCCCCCTCTTAGTTGTCTGGACCTAAACCAACACAATTTGGCTAACAAGAAGAGATTCCACCTAGAGAGCTCTGATACCATGTTAGAATCTTGAAAAAGAATATAACCCATAATCAAATTGAAAGAGCTATAATCAATAAATTGTAATGCAAATGAAATGAACAACATAACAGTACTATGAGAGAATAATGTAAATGCTCAATGGAATAATAGCATTATGAGAGAACTATAGCTCGAGCCTTTATTACATTCATTCATTCATTACAAAATGAAAAGAGATACCTTGCTTATAAAGACAAGGTGAGAGCTAGAAAGGTGGAGTGAAAAGTGGAGAGTGTCCTACAACATGTGACAATTAGAGGATACCAACTAATTACACATGTGGAGGATAAGACACCTCACTTCAACTATCAACAACTCAACACACAACTAGACTCAAAACTCACTATGTCAAATTAACATGTGAATATGTGTGTGAATATTATTTAACTAATAAATAGTTAAATAATATGAATTATCCACACAACTTAGGAAATAACTGGTTAGGTAGTATCCCTATTCACACTAACACATAAAAGGTGCCACGTGTCCCAATGGTACAAGCCAGGAGAGGCTTAATTCTACTTTGCATTAGGAGATGCGCGGGGCTGACACTTGGCAACTTCCGCAGCCTCTTGGAGAGTCCTTGTTTTCCTTTACTTTAATTAAGAGTCCACAGAAGGTGCCACGTGGCACAATGGTGCACATCTGAGGGGCCTTCCTTTTTCATTTTACTTTAGAGAGCGCCATGCCGACACGCGTCCCAGAAGAGTCTCCATGAGAGTATAGCGGAAGTTGCCACTTGTCACAATGGCACTAATTGGAGGGGGACTTGCCTTTGTTTCCTTTAGGGTGTGCGCCAGGTCGACACTTGGAGGCATCCATGGCCTCAATGAGAATCTTTTTGAACCTCCTCCCAGTCTTGCTGAAGGCCATTTGAAATCCCTAAAAAAAGTCTATCTTCAGCAAAATGCCCACATGGCAGACAAGTTAAACACCATGGAGTTCATAGTACTACTGAAACATATGATGAAACCCATTGAAAAAGAGAGTCTTAGTGAAGAAATAACTTCCGTTGACCTACTTGCCACGTCAACACAACTTAAGGGGCTCATTTAGCACATGCAAATAAGTTGTTTTGAAAAGAGGCCATACTAGGTAACGAACATAAGGGGTTTGTTTCTATTAGGAGATGCACAGGGCCGACACATGGAGGCTTCCATGCGAGAGAAGAGTCTTTGCCTTTGAATGTTGAGACTCTACAAAAGGCACCACATGGCGCCATGGCACAACGCTGAGGGACTTTTCTTTGAAACTTGCTAGGACAAGTGCCAACACGCCATACGTCCCTTTGTGAATGTGGAGAAAGGTGCCACTTATCCCAATGACGCACATCTAAAGGGCACTTAAGCCTTAGACTCAATGAATATGAATCATGGGCATTTAACGGTGACTCAACAGATGGGGCCAGTAAAATGACTCACCTAGACTCAAAGTTGTAACTTAAAAGACTCTATGGGCAATAGCAGGTCAACATGAAGTTATAACAAAAGAACACAGCTCTACACCGACCCTTAGGCTTTAGGGTTTAAGGGTTCTAAGGAACAAGACTCTTTAATTTTTTTAAACCCCAAAACCCTAAAACACATAAATTTGAAGGTTTTGGATCTGCAACACCCGGTCCCTAATGGATTCGACAAGATTTTTAAAGGGTGGACCATTTGACTCTGAATAGAGGACAATAGGTCAACATTTTGGTGACCTCTTAGGGATATTTTCCCGCTAAACAAATAGACCAGTGGCCTTAAGCATCCATTCGACACAGAGTCAAAAGGGGGCTAGAATAAGAACAGGGTTGGAATCAATATAAACTGAGCATGCCTCTGGGCAAAACAAAATAGAACAAACAAAACATGCAAGTCCTAATAAGAATACAATAGAGTGCAAAGGCACTTATTAAAAGAAAACACTAACCTATTACAAGGTCTCACAACCATGTTAAAAGCAAGGTTTGAGATGAATCCCATTGACTGGGATGGGAAAAACCTCTCCATTCAGCCTGGAAAGTTGGAATGCATTGGCTTGCTTGCAACTGGTAATGATATAAGGGCCACCCCATACGACATCAAACTTTGAATGTCTTCCAACTTTGGCTCTATTTGCACCCCATTTTGGCACCATATCTCCTTCATTGAATGTTCTACTAGTATATTTTCTATCAAAGGTTCTCTTGACCTTATCTTGACGGGCTTCAAGGGTCCTCATAGCATTATCCCTTTTCTCCTCAAGTTCCAACAGCTCTGCAAGTCTGATTGTCATGGCATCATTTTCCATTAGTTCCAGCTATTGTGCCAACTCAAGAGAAGGCAATTCCAATGATAATGGAACCCTTGCTTCCCTTCCATACACAAGCATGAAAGGGGAATTACCTATGGCTCTTTTGGGAGTGATTTTGTCAGCCCAAAGAGCGGTCTTTAACATGGAGTGCCAAGTTCTCTGATTATCTTCCATAGTCTTCTTGATAATCCTGATCAAATTTTTATTGGTGGACTCAGCCAAACCATTTCCCTGAGGATAGTAATTGGATGAGGTCTTCATGTAGACTCCATAATTCAGTGCCCATTCACTAACTTTTGTGCCTATAAAGGCCTTGGAATTATCAGAAATGATGGTGGATGGCACACCAAACCTTGTAGCTATACCCTCAAGGAAGTCCACAGTGGATGCCTATGTGGCATCCCTTAATGCAAGTACCTCTATCCACCTGGTGAAGTAATTAGTGGCTTTCAGAATCCACTTATGGCCAATGCTATGATTACTCCAATGAAGTCTAAACCCCATTGAGCAAAAGGCTGATATGTTTGGATTGGATGAAGGCGAAGAGCTGCCAACCTCTGTTTTCCAACAAATAATGCACATTTTTTACATTTCCTTATCCATTTGTGTGCATCATTGAAGAGACTAGGCCAATAATAACCAACCCTCATAATTTTAATTGCAGTTGTCCTTGGAGAATAATGGCCTCCAACAGGGCCACTATGAAATTCTTCTAAGACCCTAGAGGTTTGATTTTGAATAATATACCTAAGAAGAACTCCATTGATGTATTTTCTAAATAATACACCATCAATGATAACATAAGGGATAGATTGGATTCTTAAATACCTTCTTTTAGCCTAATCTAATCCATCTGGACATCTACCTAACAGTAGAAATGTGACCATGTCATGATACCAGTTAGTTGGAGTATGAGGTTCAATTGGTTGTGCCTGTACCTGGACGTATACAACATCCTCTTTGTCCTTGATGTCTACTGCCATTTGTTCACATAGACCTTTGCCATGAACCAGCATATTAATGTTGATGTTGATATCATACTCCATTACCTTTGTGATCTACCCAACTCTCTTTTCATTGATATCTCTGCTCAAGAGGAATTCTTTCACACCAGGGTGGTTGACCATCAACTAAATTTTGCTGCCAGAAAGCATATGTATGAACATTTTAGGGCCTTCACTATAGCAAGTACCTATTTTTCTATAAAATCATACCTAAGTTCATATTCTTTGAGAGGTTGGCTAAGGAAGGCGATTGGCTATTCCATCTTCTCCTCATTTTGTTGTGTCAAGACAACTGATATACCCTCCTTGCCTCCAAAGCCATAAAGGATAAAATCCTTCTCATAATTAGGGTTTATCTGTGTAGGGGCTTGAGAAATAGCCTGCTTGATAGCTTCAAAACTGTCCCTGCCTTCTTTAGACCATATGAAGGCAGTATTCTTTTTTAGCATAGCTGTGAGGGGTTTTTCTTTTGAAGCAAAATTAGGTATGAATCTCCTCACAAAGTTGATCTTTCCCATAAAGCTTTGCAAATCTTTCTTATGGCTGGGAAGAGGAAGAGTCAAAATGACACTTGTTCTTTTTGGATCAATGGCCAATCCTTTCTTGGAAACCACATGCCCTAGCAGTTTGCCCTCTGGAATAGAAAATACACACTTTTTTGGATTCAATGATATGCTATACTCCCTGCATCTTTCAAATACTTTTCTCAAATGTTCCAAATGGTCAGCTGCATGCTTATAATACACAGCCAAATCATCAAGATACACTAGAATAATATCATTGATTAGGCCTTTGAAGGCCAAATCCATTACTCTTTGAAAAGTTGTTCCAACATTTGTCAATCCAAAAGACATCTTTTGATAAGCCAAAGTACCCCACTTGATGGTAAAGGCTATTTTGTACTGATCCGATTCTTTCACAAGAATCTGATTGTAGCTTGAGTAGCCATCTAGGAGTGAAAACCTTTCAGTACCTGCTACTGTTTGTAAAATCTTCTCCATGGAAGGGAGTGGATAATGGTCCTTAAGTGAGGCCTTGTTTAAGTCTCTAGAGTCCACACATAATTTAATTTCCCCATTCTTCTTCCTAACTGGAACTAAGCTGGCTACCTGAGAGGAATGCTTAATGGGATAAATGATCTTAGCCTCTATGAGTTTGGATAGCTCTTTTCTCATTAATGGTTCTATTTTTGGATTGACTGGCTTTTGTTTTTGGTGGATAGGCTTTGTAATAGGGTCTAGATCAATAGTGTAATGTCCCTTTTCTAGAGGAAACACTTAAATCTGAATCTACATTCAAAATAATTCTCAAGGAGACATTAGTACGTTAGAGAACAATAAATTTCAATGATAAGATCAATGATAATGTATTCACATCATTCCAAGGATTATTTATTTCCTAATTGTTACTTGGTATTGATAACTATTCTATAATACGTTCCATAATTCAATCATGCATATTTTCCTTATTACTCTTCCTCATAGAACTAGGCTTTACATGTATAGGGGGCGTTGAAACCATCTCTTGACCCAGCCTACGGGAAACTATGTCCCAGCCTACGGGCCTTAATACGGATGGAATTACTCCGCCTCTCCCCACAATACCTAACATTCCTTTAAGGATGAAGTAATAGAGAAATATAGAAGTAATAATCTAAGTTCATCTTCCCATATCATCTTCCTTCTATTCCTTAACCAGGGATGGGGAAATTATATGTCTAGGGCGTGTTGAACCCTCTCCAATGAGATTGGGAATGGAATTACTCCGCCTCTCCCTAGCATCCTTGTCTAGGGCGCGTTAAACCCTCTCCAATCCATCGTGATGGAATTGCCTCGCCTTTCCCTAACAAGACCGCCTCTCCTATGGTTATGGGAAATAGAAGTGATGAGATGGTTGTCATTTCTTACCAAGTTTCCTAATATATTTATATATATTTATTGTTCATAGACTTGTGTAATTCTAATGAGATGTATGACATACGGATCTATTCCAGATTATATATATATATATAGTGAATTGTTTATATTTTTATTTACTAATCATATAAACAACATTAAGACATTACTTACCTTAGAGGTTGCTAAGATATATATATATATATATATATATATATATATATATATATATATAGTGAATTGTTTATATTTTTATTTACTAATCATATAAACAACATTAAGACATTACTTACCTTAGAGGTTGCTAAGATTTCCTATGGTACTGTTGTACCTTGCATTATCCTAGTTCTCTATATTTATTATTTATATTAAAATATCAATGATTTAAGAGTACTTACCTTGTACCTTATTTCCTTAAGTTCCTGCTACAAGTTTGATTTTATATATATATATATATATATATATATATATATATATATATATATATATCTCTTTATTGGTTGGAACATGTATTTATCCGATACTCTTTTAATATTTTCTTCCGATGATGTTTTCCTTCTATCTCACAACCTTTATTTATTTCCCTTTCAAGGGATATGTTCGAAGAGACATCTCTTATTATGCTTGGTGGTAAAAGACATATTTACCCTCTTATAAGTTTTATTACTTTATATTAATTCCCTTTTTGTGGTAAAACTAGTTCTAATCATACGTAACTCCCTTATCATAAGAGGATAGGTTAAAAGATGTTTATTTATATTATTATTTATTTATATTATATCATTATAATAAATGATATATTATTTATATTATATCATTTATATCATAATAAATGATATATGGTTTATATTGTATTATTTATATTTATATTACAATATAAGATAATATTAATAATATTTGTATTTATATTATTAGATATATTTATAATATATTATTTATTTATGTGATGCTGGTGTCAACCAACTTAATTGTAATATTTATTTTTTATATATAATAATATATCTTATTAATTATTCACATAAATATTATATTAAAATATTTATATTTCATATATTTTATAATATTTATATTATATTAAATTAATAATATTATTTATTAAATAATACATATTAATAATATATTTTAAATAAATATATTATATATTTAGCTTATATAAGGCTAACTTATTATTTAAATAAATAATTCAATTATAAATCATTATAGGGACATGACAAATAGTATGCTAGATTAAACCAGGATCAAAGCATTTTAAATCCCTATAATCCCAAGCTATCAAATCATTGAATTCATTACAAAGCTTAATGAAACCCTGCCTCTCAACTTGACTACATACCTTGCCATGTTTTAGGAATCTTCCTTGTGCAATCTAATGTTCATTTTCTCTTTCTTTGGTTGATCATCAAGACCAAATATGCTTTCCAAGGTGATCAGTCCTCTAGGCAACTTCTTGGTCTTTAGCTAGATCACCTGGTCACCATATTACTCTTGCAATATTGACTAATTTTTAGCAGCAAACTCTGCCTCATCTTGCAAAAAATTCACAATCTACTAGTCACTTTCAAATACTTGCCAGCTTATCACATTGTCAGGAAAAACAAGTCTCACAACAATCTTTACATGCTGATTTGAATTCTGCCTGACACTCTGAGGAATGTCAAACTGAGCACCAAATGTGGCCAGTCTATTAGCATCTTTGTTTTTCTGTCAGGGAATTGCCTGAATGTTGAAGGCATCAAAGTCTTCAATCAAGTCCCAGACCCTGTGTTTGTATGACTTTAACAAGTCATTCTTTGAAGCACTTAGTTTTCTGATTTCGTGGACAACTAGTTCATTGTCGCCAAATACTTGTAAAATTTTTATTCCTCTTTTTTTGTGCCAGCTGCATGCCCTGAACCGAAGCTTCATACTCAGCTACATTGTTAGTACAATTGAACTGCAATCTAAATGAAGATAAATAATTTTCTTTTCGGGGTGAAATCAGTACAATCCCAACACCTGCTCCAGTTTTGCTCTTGGAGCCATCAAAGTACATCTGCCACATCTCACTTGGGTCTATTTTTTCCTTTTCAATATTAGTGATAGTAGCATCCTCCTCATGGATACAATAAATACCTAGTCCTATATTTTCTATTGTCAGGGGTCTCAAACTTTAAACAATTTACCCACTCATCCAGCAGTATGTTAGGGATCTCCTCCATAGGGGTTGCAGCCTCATGCTTACTGCTGTCATCTTCTTCTAACTCATGGATTGTGCAATTCATGTTGGTTAGGTTTGGAAAGTAGGGTTCTATATGGTCATTTGCAATAGAATTAGCCCTAATAGTCACTTTGGTGCCATATCTAGTCCTAAACAACATGTGAGACCAATCAAAAGATAAATAACCACCTATTTTAGCAGTGAAATCCCTGGACAAGCATATGCCTAAGTATGCAGGGAGGTCAACGACTGAGATATATTGTGAAACAAAACAACCAGGGCATGCATGCAAAGTAAGTTCCAAACCCTTAATAACATATACTATCTTCATAGCAATACCATCTAATTTCACTACACCCTTATTCACAGGCTCATACTTAATACCCAACCTATCAGCAATATTTTTAGGCATGATAGAGGTACCCACCCCAGAATCTATCATACAGTTATGCAACAATTTATCACCTATGATTAGGGAAACATAAAATGGAGGGGGCTTACTGGTTTTTCTTGTACTTGCTTCCTCCTTTGGCTAGCGTAGGTTTGTTGGAACAACTGTCCTTTCTGTTATCAACTCTACGTTAGGTTGACTGAATTCTGTTAGGGCTTCCTGAAGAAGATTCCTTTGAGCTAGAGTCAACAATGCATCCCACATAGTGACACTTAGATTTGTCTTCTTCATCTGATCCACTATGCTAAAAGGTATTTGATTGCCCTTTTGGGATGCTTTAGTGGCAGTTGGGTCACCTTTTGGCTCCTGATTGGATTGGAGTGGCAATGTTGGCATTGAATCTGCCCTTTCAATAGTCTGATATGCTTCCTTTGAAGGAACTTCAGGCACTTTCTCCTTTGCTATAACAACTGGAGATACATTAGGTATGGAAGTACGAGCAACTGCTGACACTGAAGTATCTTCAGTAGCTCTCCTCTTTGCTCTTGTATTGAATGCTATGGGGTCAACACCTTGATTGATGCCACAATAGTCATCAGGAGTCCAGTTCATCAAGGTAGCATTATGTTGCATTTGTTCTTGACCTCCAACTATTTCCTGATTGGTGCTAACTTGTTGCTCTGAAATTGCAGGCTACTCTTGCACTTTCAAAGCATGACTGAACTATCCACTCTGGCACAAGCTTTGGTCATGTGGCCGATTGCAAGGATAACACCGATTACTATCTTGGGCTAGGTTGTTTTGAATTGGCACAAGGGGTCCAAAGGAACCTTTTGCATTAAGGTTAACAACATTTAACGGTCTGATATAACTAGGCTGCCCTTGCCTTTGCATGTTACCTTGGTATGGTGGCCTGTTTTGTTGATAACCCTGATTGAAGGGTTGATATGTCTAGTTGGAGGGATGATAAGGTCTATTTGATTATGCATTCTATCTCCTTTCCAATGCTAATTGATTAGTCAACAACCTTATCTTGGCATCTTTATCTTCCAGTGGTTCAATTGAAGGTGTGATTAGAGGAGCAACAAAAGAGACAATAGGAATTGGTTCCACATCAGGCTATATAACAGAGGCCTCTAAAAATAAAGGTATTGGTGGCCTTGGAGAAATATTTCTTGCCTAAATTAGGCAATTTTCTTCTCTTGTTGTGTCATAAGCATCAGGTAATACAATCCCACCCATGGACTGAATCATGACAACAATATCTGGATTTAAAGACCTTAAGTAGTAGAAGAATGCTATGTTTGGAGAGGGCTTTACCAACAAAGGGATCCTGTCCCATGTCTTTTGGAATTGGTAGTTGAAGTCTACCATATATTCATGAGGAGCTTTCTTGATTGTAGCTAATTGCTCCATTAGTGATAGGTGGTCACTTTTGTCTTGGAAATGTTGGCATAGTTTAGTGCCTAATTATCCCAAGTGTGGATGGAATTTGCTTAGAGACCTCTATACCACTGTAAGGATTTTCCCTTAAAAGAAGAGGCCATGAGTCTCACAGCCACGTTGTCAACAGTGACACGGTGGATTGAACAGACACTGACAATGTCTTGAATGTGCTCAACATGGGTAGTACAGTTCTTACCAGTGAAAAATGGGATAGCCTTTAAGGCTAAAGTATGGATATCATCATACAGTGCTAGGTCTAGTGGACTATCACCATGTAATGAAATGAATGGGAGGTTTCTTGCCATGTTAGGGATATTTAGGTTAATTATGGTTATGCATACAGTCCTCCCTGAATACTGAAACCTAACTTGGAAATTGACTGGAGGAGGAGTAGATTGAGCTCTTGAATCGGATGAATCACTACTCCTTTTTTCTCTCACAGGGGATCTAGATAGTCTATTTCTTCTTCTTCTATCAACAAAAGAGAGTTTTATGAATTGAAAGTTACCTCTAGAAGAAGACCTTGTCTGCACTCCAGGCATGAAATGTCAAATTATTATGTAGGGACTGGATCGGCAGAGTCGTCAGGTGCTTGTTGAATGCTTTCATAGTAGCAAATGAATTAGGAATGGTACCAAATCCTTAGTCCAACTCTCACTTAGAGCAGAGGGTCCCACTGGGCATGCCAGAAACTGTTGTCACATAGAATTGCACCATGCATGGAGAGCTCCAAGCATTCTAATGACACAATGGGAATGATCTCAAGGTGTGGGACCTTGCAATATTGAGATTAGACCTCTAGAGAAGGCTGGTTCCTCTTTCCAAGCTTAAGGCTTAAAGAAAATAAATTAAATCTAGTGCTAATGCTTGCAAGGGGAAAGGAGTAGAAGGATTGTTAAACTAAAAGAGGTGATGCACTAGATTTGATAGGTTCAGCTGTAACTGACTCAACACAGTAATAATATATCAAAATTGAAAGGACTCACATAGACTCATATTGATTCTAATAGAGGCCAGGATAGAGAAATGGAGAAATGAAAGGGACCGTTTTGCCCACAATACACAGGTCACACTAATCTGAAGAGTAGACACAGTGTTGGAATAATAAGAGAGATGCAAAATACTAGTTTCTATTGATTATAGAGACCAAATAGCCATTACCAAAGAGAGAATAATACAGAGGAGTTAGACACACAGTAACCAATTACATTCATTGGTGACCAAAACTAGAGACATGAGAGGGTCAGCAGAAGGGCACAGTCTATCAGATCCAGTAGTTCCTGTAGTTGCATTACAGAGGTGGGTAAGTGCAAAAAGATGGGGGGCCAAAAAGTGGCCAAATTGATTTCAAAAAAATTTAATACATAACATGAGCGCGTTATAACGTGCTCATGTTATGGTTTGGTAATGACAAGCCTAAGGCTCATCAAAACCAAACCATAATGCACTCGCGTTATAACGCGAGCGCATTATGACTTATTATAAATAAAAAAAGCTTTTCATCTCATTTCATTTCTTTTTTCTCCTCTATCCCCGCAACCTGCAAACCCTAGGAAGTGTGCTCGTGTTTTGGAAAAGTCAATTCAACACCAGAACCTTATCGATTCATCACCAAAATGCCGCCACGACGTCGAGCACGCCAAAGGAGTGAGTTTTATTTGTTTTATATTGAGTTGATTTTTGATGTATATTTTGTTAATTGTCAGGAAATGTTAATGCACCTCCTCCTCCTCCTCCTCCTTAAAATCCACAAAATCCTAAGGAGGAAATACCTGCGGAACAATAATCTCCTCCATCCATTCCTTGACATGCCCCTGGAACACAAGAAAATATAATGGGGCAAATTGAAAACAACAAAAAAGAAATTGAAGATATAATTGCAAGGTTGAAAGATCCTTTCACTTCAACTTTGCATAGGTCCACGCTTGTTGAATCTCTTGAATCTATGTTATCAAATGTAGATTCAATTAGCAAGCAAATATCTAGTTGGACGGATAAGAGGAGAGAGTTTAGAGACTATTATGCAGACAAGCTGTCATACCAAGATGTGAAAAAATTACAAATTACAAAATTAGACTTGTGTTCGATTTTCACAAACCCACAAACAAATCAACCTCCACCCATTACATGCAAGAGGTTCCCTATCCATTGGTGCAACAACCAAGCGATAAGGGACAATTTTGGGCAGAGGTGGTGGATGGTTTTTGACCATCCTCCATGCAATAATAATGAGGTCCCACAATACTTTTTGAGGAAACTCTATTGCGAGTTTGTCCTCAATAAAGTGCCAAACTATTTTGATATGCGGGACTTCCAGGGTAGAGGTGGGGGTCAGCACAAGATAGACCAGGGGCACGTGTTGACCCATAGTAGGTAGTGAGACGAGTAATCAGCAGACCAACCCATGAGCATGTTTCTATCCCTTCCATTGTGAAGGAGAGTGTTGAGGTCGATACACTTCAGTCCATTAGTGCCTTGACCCAGAGCATCATAGAGCATGCCAGTCCTGCAGCACAGAGTGGGTTGGGAGATAGTACAAGGAGTAGGGTCCCACCCCATGCTTGTCAGGCTTGTGGGTCAGCCTGTGGTTATGACCCCATGGATAGTCAGGACGCAGGTGCACATGCTACATCTGCAGTTGAGCAGATGGTGATGATAGATACCCTCCTGAGTGAGACTTTCGACCTTGATACTCAGGTAAATATTAGAAAGTTTATTGATTTTAATTTATTAAATTTCATTTTTGAAATGCAAGATTAACTAATTTAGTTTGATGAATTTAATGAAATTTTAGGGTCATAGTGTTGATGCAGTTTTCAGTGGTTCTCCACCTGCATATTACACTAGATCATCTACTGTCGGAGTATGTAACTAGTAAACAATTATAAATATTACATGTGAATAGCATCGTTATATGAATGGTATTCTAATATCTGATTTTGGATGTTGAATAGATTAATATTGGAGATTTCACGGCAACACCTGCCAGTGGTGGTGGACTTCAAAGCTTCACGGAGGTAATAAAATAAATAGTTTAATGAATGAATTGTACTTACTAGATTTTTGTATGTGACTTGTGTTTTTTATTGTGTGTACTTCCATGTTTAGATGAATGTGTGTGTATGTTAGGAGCCATGATTTGCATCACTATTATAGTTTTCATAATTGAATAATGTTGTTTTATTTCCAGATGATGCAGGTTGCGGAGACACCTCCTGATGTTCATAGGGCAATGGAGCATGGTGTGACCTTTGCGATTCATAGCTCCATGGCATTGACAGGGGTATGAGGCAGATTAGTAAATTTCAATTTACATTCATTGTTATAATTGTTTATTTTTGAAAAATCAAAAGATTATTGATTTGAAGTTTAATTTCTATCTAGATGGTTTCTATAGGACATGACATCACCACGGCCTATTCCTGCTACTGAGGCAAGTGAGGAGACAGATTATATGGTAGCAGTAAGTGATTATTTTGTTAAATGTTTCATTTTTTATAACATGTAATTTCTATATATTAATGTCTATACTTTTTATTGTAACAACTAAAGATGCAGGAAGAACTAAATAGGAGGAGCAGCCCTCAGGTTCGTAGTAGACCACCCACATACTTGTCTCCATTCCCTAGAAGATCAAAGGTTGCCCATGATCTATTCTCTTCACCAGCCAGAGGGGAATGACTTTTTATTGTGTTCCTTTGTTGTATGCCTATATGGCATTTGTGGACATATATTTTGTATTGCATATAGTTGACATTGTATGCCTATATGGCATTCTTGTAAGCCTATATGGCTATTTTGTATATATGTTATACTTATATCGACAGATATAAATGTATGCCTATATGGATATTTGGTTAATACAAATCTTTTTTATTGATGGTGTCCATACTTGCATTATAAATCCATGTTTGAATGGATATTTGTAGATGGCTACTTCAAATATTTAAAGTCTAATTGTATTACATAGGATATTTTTTGATCCAATAAGCTAGCTATTGTTATTCAAGTATCACCTAAACCTCATTTTGGAACTAAAAGATAAAAGTTGTATTTTAAAAAAAAATGAATCATCATGTTGAACAAAAAATATTAATATTCTTTATGAGTTGGTCAATTGAAAATATTTCTTAATTTCTTGTTATTATACCATATTGGGATGCAAAGAGTATGTTTGTTGTTTTGAATAAGATAGTCAAAATCATATGCTTATGAGCACCTGATGACCATTGTGGTTATTAAATGTAATTCCTCTTGCATATAAGGCGAGGTTATGAGATTACATTGAGTCTTACCTAATTTTAGTATGCAACATAACATTGGGGCTATAGGCTTCCATAAGTCATACCTCAGGGATTTTCAGTTTTAGGCACAAATTTTCTTTAAGACCTTAGGCACATTTCTCTACTTGCACAACCTCAAAACTCCGCCTAGAACTCAAGGTGCCTTTATCATCCAAACAACCTCAAAATTGCGCCTTGATATTGAAAGGATGTTTCAAAGTATAAAGGAGGGCACCTTAAGGGAGGCAATTCATCTTGATTATCAAAGTTGATCAAACACATCAAACTGAGCATCATACCTCTAGGTGCATTTTTTCCTCTCTCTAAACTATCCATTTTGGCACCTTGATGTAAAGTGAAGTCTAAACTTAGTGAAGATTGCGCCTAGAAAGATATCACCTTGGATATTCGCCTAGAGTCATCCTAGATCATTCATTTGCACCTAAGGGTCAATATAACATAATATAACTTAGGAAGACTTTGAAAATCATCAAAAGAAGCCTAGGCGCCTTTTCTTGTCTCCACCATCCATTTTGGGCGCCTAGAGGAAAATGAACTTCAAATCACTTCCAACTGTAGCACCTAGTGTTAGAACCTTCAAAACGAATAAATCTTACCAAAGGAGTCTAGGCACCTATTGTCACTTGGATCATCATGAAAGAGTGCCTAAGTGGAAGGAGAATAAGCATCTTGTATGGAGGTGCACTTTTGTGTCTAAATAACCTCATTTTGGCACCTTGAAGGAAGATGTTCTAAATCCTAAGATCTAGCGCCTAAGTGTAAAATGGTCTCCTATAGGTTTGAACAAGTGATTGAAGCCATCAAATTGCCAAGAAATGAGCTAAGTATACTAAGACACCTTTTCTTGTCTAAACTATCCATTTTGGCGCCTAGGAGGAAGGAGATTCAACATCATGAATCAAGGCGCCCTTTGCCATCAAAACAACCTCACATTGGCGCCTTAGAGGAAATCAACTTAAAACTTGTGCCATGGAGTAGGATGAAAGTTACAACCCTTTGCAACTTTACACTGCCTCCTTCTGACGATTTTTGGGGTAGCAAAAAACCTTTCACCATGGGCAAATGCCTTAGAGATATAAAAAACTGAGAGAGGTTATTGTAGAGGTACTCTATGTGATCATGTTGCCTCAGATGGAATGTTTCTAAGTGACATGGTTTTCAAGTAACATCTCGTCAAAGATTGCTACCTTTTTGCACTTTGGACTCTTTAGGGACATTGTCGGTACAATGTAGGTTGGACTGTTTCGACATGTTTGGGTGAAAAATAAGACCATGCCTAGCGTAAATGTACCTATACGAACGTGTTGAAATAGTCATTTTGGTCGCATCAGGAGCAGGACGAAAGTTACACCCCTTTGCAACTTTACACTGCCTCCTGACGATTTTTGGGGCAGCAGAAAACCTTTCACCACGGGCAAATGCCTTAGAGCTATAAAAAACTGAGAGAGGTTATTGTAGAGGTACTCTACATGGTCATGTTGCCTTAGATGAAATGTTTCTAAGTGACACAATTTTTGAGTAACATCTTATCAAAGATTGCTACCTTTTTGCACTTTAGACTCTTCAGGGATATCATCGGTACAATGTAGCTTGGACTGTTTCGACATGTTTGGGTGAAAACAAAGACCATGCCTAGCATAAATGTACCCATTCAGACACGTTCAAACAGTCAGTTTGGTCGCATCAAGAGCAGGAAGAAAGTTACACCCCTTTGCAACTTTACACTGCCTCCTTTTGATGATTTTTGGGGCAGCAAAAAACCTTTCACCACGGGCAAATGCCTTAGAGATATAAAAAACTGAGAGAGGCTATTGTAGAGGCACTCTACATGATCATGTTGCCTTAGACAGAATGTTTCTAAATGACACAATTTTTGAGTAACATCTCATCAAAGATTGCTACATTTTTGCACTTTGGACTCTTCAGGGATATCGTCGGTACAATGTAGCTCGGACTGTTTCAACATGTTTGGGTGAAAAAAAGGACCATGCCTAGTGTAAATGTACCCATCCAAATGCGTTGGAACAGTTAGTTTGGTCACATCAGGAGCAAGACAAAAGTTACACTCCTTTGCAACTTTACACTGCCTCCTTTTAACGATTTCTGGGCAGCAGAAAACCTTTCACCATGGGCAAATGCCTCAAAGATATAAAAAACTAAGAGAGGTTATTGTAGAGGCACTCTACGTGATCATGTTTCCTCAGATAGAATGTTTCTAAGTGACACAATTTTTGATTAACATCTCGTCAAAGATTGCTGCCTTTTTGCACTTTAGACTCTTCAGGGATATCATCGGTACAATGTAGCTCAGGCTGTTTCGACATGTTTGTGTGAATGGGAAAATCAGATAAATCAATAAAGATAATTAACCCAATCAACAATGGAATGTGCGAATAACAAGAATAGATGAATGAAATACAAACTTACAACCTGTTACCCTGCGGCTTCCATTGGTCGCCTATTCTTTTTCGATCTTGAAAGATGAAGATGGCCCTCAGGGAGCTTGCTTCCTTGCTTCGATTCCTCAAGATGACAAGGGGGAAATGGCTATGTGATATGATTCCTGCATTACAACGGTATGGAGAAGAGAAGAAGAGAAGAAGAAGATGATTCCTTGGAGGAATTTGGGCATAGTAAGGATGCCAGAAGAAGTCTCTCAAATGGCTTAGAAGAGGGTTCCATTTATAGATTTTCTGAAAATAGAATGGAGGGTGAGGATCAAAAGATGAGATCAATGGCCCTCATTATTTGTGAATCTTTAATTCATAATGGATGAATTAAAAATTCAGAGTGGAGGATAGTGAGGTATGACAATTGAATTAATAATTCAAAGTGGAGGATAGTGAGTTATGACAATTGAATTAAAAATTCAAAGTGGGGGACAATGGGTTATGACAATTGAATTAAAAATTCAGAGTGGAGGATAATGGGGAACATTGAATTTAGAATTCAATTTGGTGGAGAATAATGGGGGACATTGAATTAAGAATTGAATTTTGGATTTTGGAGGATATTAGCTAATTAAATATTAAGAATATTTAATTATATGTGCAACATGGTGAGGTGGAAGGGATGAGGTGGATTTTGTGAGGTGGATTTAGGATTTGAGACATTAGAAGAATTTAGGGATTTTGTAGGATAATGAACCAATCAAATAAAATTTGAATATTTATTTAATTGATAGAAGAAAATAAGAATTAAGATAAATATTATAATATTTACTTAATTCGACCTGTGCCAATTTTAGGCTATTACAGTTTGGGTGAAAAAAATGACCATGCCTAGTGTAAATGTACCCATTCAGATGCATTGGAACTATCAGTTTGGTCTCATCAGGAGCAGGACGAAAGTTACACCCCTTTGAAACTTTACACTGCCTCCTGATGATTTTTGGGGCAGCAGAAAACCTTTCGCCACAGGCAAATACATCAGAGATATAAAAAACTGAGAGAGAATATTGTAGAGGCACTCTATGTGATCATGTTGCCTCAAACATAATGTTTCTAAGTGACATGGTTTTCGAGTAACATTGCGTCAAAGATTGCTACCTTTTTGCACTTTAGACTCTTCAGGGATATCATCGATACAATGTAGCTCAGACTATTTCAACATGTTTGGGTGATAAATAGGACCATGCCTAGCGTAAATGTACCCATCCAGACATGTTAGAATAGTTAGTTTGGTCGCATCAGGAGCAGGACACCAAAAATGTAAAAGTTGCTTTATGTAACTTGACAACATTGACACTTTTTTTGTAACATGACTCAAACTGACCCCAAATGACTCAAAGTGACTTAAAAAGAAATGAAATGGTCTTAGAAGACCTTATTACATACAATTGACTTAATCAAAACAAAATTTCATTTTTTGACCCCTCTTGGAGGCATGACAACCTCGGTGCCCCTGCACCATTAGTGCAACCAAAGGACTATGGTGGTGGCATGAAACTAGAGTGAGTTGACATTCATTTGCATCTAGTTTGGCATCTTGAAACAATTCTAGAGTAGAGTAAGACTCATTTTCCTGAAAATAGTTTAAGAAACCCTTATCTAGGGTTTTGGTAAGAATCATGCATTTTTTGGCCATTCCACTGAATTGATTCACTTTTGATCAGTGGCATGGGTTGTAGTAGGTCTATTCTAGTATGCTATGATGAGTTTTTGGAAAGAAATCTAAGGAGAAGAAGTTTTCTTTGAGGAAACCTAACAAAACCATGTGTTAGGTGATGTTTAGAGACATAGAGAAGGAACCATAGAGGCATTTTTGGGAACAACAGATTGTAGGAGGACAAAACCCACAAAATTCATAGTTTTGGCATGAATACTAAGTGCTCAAGTCATTGGTTGAGTTCTGTGTGTGAATTTAAGGGGGGTCTCTTTGTATTTTAGGCCTAATTGGGGCTCTAGGTTATTGAGAGGAGTTATAGGTTAGGGTATATCATCCAAAACAACCTATACTTAGTTTTGGATATGTGATAGGGAGTCCAAATGAGTATCTACTAATTATTTAAGTTCTATATTTGAAGATATTTATCAAAAGTTATTAGGACTGTTCTCTTTTTTTAGGGCTACAAGCCATTTCTTGGGTTTGTGAAGGAAGTGTTAATCCTGAGTTTGGTCTGCCTTTGACAATGATTGGAATGGGTCCCATAGCATCTGAAATCACCTTTTCTATGAAGAATTTAGAGTCTCTAACTTCTTCTCCCACTTTTGTATAATGATCATGAAATTTGGGCTTTAGAGCATAAGGAAACCTTGTCTAGTTTGCCATCCTCTAACTATCCCATTGCCTCTACATCACAATTAGAGACACCTATTATCTAGTTGGAAACCAAGACACCTAGAGACACCTATATTTTATACATTATTCTCAAGATCAACTTCATCCATCACTTAGGTCTAACCCCATGAAGCATAACATGATGATGTAAAAATGTGTATATGTGTAAAAGTGTAGTAGGAAATAAAAAAAGACAAACCTTACAAATTAATGTGTATACTTACAACTCAATGTAACATGACTTTACAAAATCAATGTGAATACTTACAAATTAATCCAATGAACCATTTGGGTCTGCTCTACTCTTTATTGTGTCAAGTATTGCTTCATGGTTAGACTCACGTGCCTTCCACAAGATTTTGTTCAAAGGTATACCTTGATACTGTATCAAATGAACATTGGATGCCACAACAAGGTTCGAGTAATGAAGAATCTTTCGATGCATGTCAAAGTCTTGAAACAACCAAACATTAACACTCTTATGTGGGTACTTTCTAAGCCATGTTCCATTAATAACCACTGAGCCTGTAGGGTATTTGATGTTTTCTCCATCTGTAACTGGGGCCTCCAATTTCTTTTTGGCCTCAACACAATGACATAGGTAATAATCTGTTCCCTCTTCATTATCTTCATCTGCAATAACTACATATATGTGCCCTACATTGATATAGCTAGTAAATTAGATGAAATTAGTCAACATTACAAAAACACTACAAAGTAAGATGACATTAGGAATTTCAAAAACTATGCAAATAGATATATTACCTAGTTGAACTAGATCTGATATGTGGTCAAAGTCAACTGATGATTCCATCTGTGTTAGTTCCAGTGCCATCAGGGGTCGATACGTGTCAAGTGGGCTAAGATAACTTAACTGCCATTCGTCAACCCACTCCTTTGACTCGCACTCATCCCAGGCTTGAATTGTACAGGAAGAACAAAAGCATGACATCTTTCGCATATGGATACTCCATGAACCTACAATTGAGCTTCTGAAAGAGTGCATCTCATTTGATCCTGTCAGTGTACAATAGTCCTCATATGGTGCAATGTTAGTATCATCTATCAACCAAAAAAATCTACGAACTGAAGACTTACCTTCATTACTTGGACCCATGAAAGCATTACACCACTCGACAATCAATTTTGCATCTGTCAACTTTGCATTATCTTTATACTTTAACTCTTCTCATGCTATGGCTCTTTTGACACATGCTTCTGCACCATCATGCTCCCCCTTTCCATGCTTGGCCTCACAAAAGTTCCACATATGCTGAATACCTATAAAATTAAGCCTCCTACTCAACCAATAGAAATTTTGTGAGTTCTTGAATTGTGACGCACAATTATCTGACCATATGATATGCTGACTGAACGATATGCCTCTTCTAGCCAAATCATTGTAGAACACCTGAAAGCAACCTTGCACAAACTTCATAGAATGCTTGTGATCATCACTAATATATAAATTATACTCCCTTATGATCTTTCTATCATCTTCTATACTATCATTCGCATGGATGAATGTGATGTGCACAAATATAGAAACCTATGTGGAGTTGCAATATTGTGATTGCACCTCATGCTGTAGCTATAGACTGTAGTTCTCTACAAAGTTAACAACTGAAACAATGCTACCAACTGGAAATTTGTCCTTGCATAACTTTAATTGCAAGTCTAACCATCGAGCTCTATGGGCATGTCTTGCATACTCATACACTATGCTATCACGAAATATAGGCATAAACTGATACACTGGAATCTTTTCAATAACCAATTCACCTCTTTGCTTCTTTACCATCTTTTGTATTGTATGCCACTATTTTATACTTGCCAAACTCTACTAGTTCATTTCCAACCGCATGTGTTCTTTCCATATGTTCACATATTGGCAAATGTTGCAAGCCACTGCAATGATGACATGTGCCATCCAAGCATAATTTCTTGTAGAATATTTGACCTTCCTCTCTTTCACATAAAATTCTTGATATGAAGTCTCTTGAAGATGTTGGTGGGGTACATATGGCACAACCCTGCAACACATTGTTAGTATGCATATCTAAACATATAGACCTATAAACATCAAAATGGTTAGAAAATTCAATATGTAATCTACAACAAGTAGTGCGTGTGTGATTTATCTTAACATAGAAAGGTTTTAGCATTTCAAAATATCTTTGACAAATTTTAATTTGAGGATACTTCTCTAGAAATTTACCATAAAACTGTGTCTGAGTCTCATCCAAAAAGTGCTTTGGATGTGGCTCACGGTTCTGACTACCAATTCTCCTTCTTACAACATCCCTTTGATTCAAAGATACCCTTGTGTTATTCTTCCAAAAGTTTTCAATTAGTGATCTCAATGCTTCAACAATTGGTTTATCTTTTTGTGGTAGTCTCCCCGAGATCGCCCATAATTCATTGGCATTAGTGCCCTCAATTCTTTGGTGTCTTCCAACAGCTCTTGATAAAGTTTTCCTATTAATTCTCAATTCTTGACTCGTCTTTCTAATGAGACAAGCTTTCCTTGTTTGACTAATTACTATAGTCGATGTAATCACACGCCGTGTTGCATTACTATCTTTTGTGTGTGATGTGTTACCCACACTCTCATACGCACTCATTAGATTCTTGACAATAGATTTTTCACTTGAAGCCTCTGATGTTCTCAACCCAAGAATCTTCATGATGGACCTATACTTTATACTTCGCATCATTTCAAGGAATAGTTGACATCTTGCAGTCTCATTTAACTTTTCAAAGAACAATCTCCAAATCTTATGAGAATATCTTCTACAAGTGTGTTTTGAAATCTTACCTTCCATTGGCTGCAAAATATTCTCATCAATATCAATCAAATACTTTGGCTTTCTATGCAAAATTCTAGGTGGTGTTAAGTTAGATAAATTCATCTCAACATTAGGAGTTTCATCAATATTTAAATGAGATGGGCTATATGGCATACCTTCGATCAAAGATGGAATAGATGACGTACCTTGAGGTTGAGGTGGGAATGATGGCATACCTCCTTCATCACATGTGAGTGATGATGTACTCTCAACTTGAGATGTGGTAGATGGTGTCCCTACATGTTGACTTGCAGTAGAGGACGTGTCTCCAACTATTGTATTCAAATCTCTCATAGCACAAAGTTTTTGCATTTGTTCTCTTTGTGCCACCAATACCATAGCTCTTTGTGATGGTTGTGGTTCCTCTTCAAGTGGCATGTCTTCATTTATCGTGTCCAATTTCCTCTTCTCACGAAGTTCCCTCATAGCCACTGCTTTCTTTGCATTCTTAGCTTCTATCTCTTCCTGTGTTGGTTTAATTCTTGATCATTTCCTTGGCATGACGTATAATTTGTCTGTAGCATGATAAAGAGACCAATATTAGTTCTAAGAAATGAATCCATACAAATAACTAAAATATATGTCATTCAACCCTTCATAGTAAATGTACATACAATCATCATGTAAAAGAGTAAATGTCACTCAACCAAAATAGGTACAAAGCATACAAAGAAAATTATATTAGCCATGAAAAGAGTACATGGGACTTCATGCTTGAAAAGGTTGAGGCAGACCCAATTTGACATGTTTGTTGTTACTAGGGCTACTAGGATTTGGAATTGAGAAGGTGTTTTGTTGGTACTAGGGATACTAGGATTTGGGTGGCTTATGAAGGAATAGGCAACAATTGTTGTGTCATGTGCATGTACAAATCATCATGAATAGGTGCATAAGGAATGTCCTAGCCCAAGATATGTGCATACAAATCATCATGTCATGTGCATAATTGTATGATCTTGGCACCTATGCATTTGTATTTTAACTTGTTAATATGACAAGATAATAGTGGGATTGTATTTTTATTATGTTGTAAGGATTTATTCTTGTATATTTTGACATCATGGTATGTTAAGGTCTGTTTATTACACATAATTATTAAAGAGCCCAAGTGTAGAAAATATACATGGCATCATGTGAGATTGTAGGCTGCTTTCTTGATTGGGAATGTGTCTATTTTAAACATGTATGATAAAGCATGGTAAAGTAATTCAAATAGAATTAAGGAAAATGTAAAGAACATGCATGTAAAGACTTGACATACCTAAAAAATGAAGATTCGAATGGAGAGAGTATCTAATTATGTAGTGTTTTTTTCTTCTTGCATCAAACTCCTCAACAATTTGAGTTTTTCACCACTTGCTTCCTTTTCAATGTTAAATTGAATAACACTCAAATATAATTACTAGCAACAATACTATTAACCAATCTATAATGTTAAATTCCTAAAATTGAATCACAATTAACATTGCAACACTACAAAAATTGAAACTTGAATAGATATATATCAAACTTGGTGTGAAAACTATGTTATTCCCTCCTTCTCAAGTTGGCAAAGCAGAAAAGGTGGTGGAAAGATCATGCAAAGGTGGTAGAATGTGTAAAATGTGCATGTGAACTTCCCAACAACATGAAAGCACTTCTTTTTTGTCGAAGCACGCGCATAATCAACATGAAAATAGAGCATGTGGGCCTGGAACATGGGGGTCAACACTTTTTTAACATTTCTATAACAGGACAAAATGTGAGCATATTATAACACACTCGTGTTATAACGTGCCTGCATTTTGTCTTGCTATAGATTGATCCATAAATATTTGTGCCTATCTCACCTTCGATAGCACCTTTACAATATCTCACCTCTAGTTCCATTAGCTCATGTTCTATATCTCACTTATCTCTCCCCCTCACCTCTCTACCTCTCCCCTCCCTATGTCTCTCAGTCGCTCCTTGTCTACCTCAACCCTAAACCCTAATCCCTCATCCCTAAACGCTAAACATTATCCCTATTCCTAAAACCTCAACGGGCTCGATACTATAACTTAAACCCTAATCCCTTATCCCTAACCCCTCCAATCCTATCCTAATCCTTATACCCTTGACACTCTACTTTAACCCTAATCCCTCAACCCTTGAACCTTAATGTACTCAACCCTCAACGTCAAACCCTAATCCCTCAACCCTTAACTGTGATCCCTTGACCCTCAACCCTATCCCTAAACCCTAAACCCTAAAGCCTCGACCCTCAACCCTCAACGTCAAATCCTAATCCCTTAACCCTTAACTCTAATCCCTCAACCCTAAACCCTATCCCTAAACCCTAAACACTATTCCTATTCCTAAACCCTCAATGGGCTTGATACTAACCTTAAACCCTAATCCCTTATCCCTAAACCCTCCAACCCTATCCCTGATCTTTATAGCCTCGACACTCTACTTTAACCCTAAACCCTTGACCCTCAAACCTCAACCCTCAATGTTAAACTCTAATCCCTCAACCCTTAACTCTAATCCCCCAACCCTCAACCCTATCCCTAAACCCTAAACCCTATATCCTTAACCATCAACCCTCAATGTCAAATCCTAATCCCTCAACCCTTCACTCTAATCCCTCAACCCTAAACCCTATCCCTAAACCCTCAACACTATACCTTAAACCCTAATCCCTCAACCCTCAACCCTAAACCTTATCCCTAAACCCTAATCCCTCAACCCTTAACTGTAATCCCTTGACCCTCAACCCTATCCCTAAACCCTAAACCCTAAAGCCTTAACCCTCAACCCTCAACGTCAAATCCTAATCCCTCAACCCTTCACTCTAATCCCTCAACCCTAAACCCTATCCCTAAACCCTCAACACTATACCTTAAACCCTAATCCCTCAACCCTCAACCCTAAACCCTAATCCCTCAACCCTCAACCCTCAACCCTAATCCGTCATCCCTCAACTCTAATCTCTTATCCCTAAACCCTAAATGCTATCCCTATTCCTAAACCCTCAACGGGCTCGATACTATACCTTAAACCCTAATCCCTTATCCCTAAACCCTCCAACCCTATCCCTAATCCTTATACCCTCGACATCAAACCCTAATCCCTCAACCCTTAACTCTGATCCCTCGATCCTTAACCCTTAAAACTTGAACCCTAAAACCTATCGCTACACGCTCGACACTCGACACTATATCTTAAACCCTAATCCCTTAACCCTCATCCCTAAAGCCTCAACCCTAAATCCTTAAACCTTCAACCCTAAACCCTATCCCTAATCCCTCTACCATTGACACTCTTCTTTAACCCTAATCCCTTGACCATCAACCCTATCCCTAAACCCTCAACCCTCAACTCTCAACATTAAACCCTAATTCATCAACCCTAAACCCTAATCCCTCAAACCTAAACCCTATCCCTAAACCATCAACCCTCAACACTATACCTTAAACCCTAATCCCTATCCCTCAACCCTTAACCCTTAAAACTTAAACCCTATCCCCGCACCCTCAACACTTGACACTATATCTTAAGCCTTAAACCCTCATCCCTAAAGCCTCAACCCTCAATCCTTAAACCTTCAACCCTAAACCCTATCCCTAATCCCTCTACCCTCGACACTCTAACCCTAACCTCGACATTAAACACCAATCTGTTAACCCTAAACCCTAATCTGTCAACCCTAAACCCTATCCCTAAACCCTCAACCCTCAACACTATACCTTAAACCCTAATCCATCAACCCTAAAACCTAATCCCTCAACCCTCAACCCTAAAAACTATCAATAAATTCTCAACCCTCGACACTATACCTTAAACTCTAATCCCTCAACCCTCAACCCTAATCCCTCAACCCTCGACCCTCAAACCTCAACCCTTAACCCTCAACATCAAACCCTAATCCATCAACTCTTAACTCTAATCCCTCGACCCTCAACCCTATCCCTAAACCCTAAACCCTAAAGCCTCAACCCTCGACCCTCAACATCAAATCCTAATCCCTCAACCCTTCACTCTAATCCCTCAACCCTAAACCCTATCCCTAAACCCTCAACAATATACCTTAAACCCTAATCCCTCAACCCTCAACCCTAAACCTTATCCCTAATCCCTAATCCCTCAACCCTCAACCCTCAACCCTAATCTGTCATCCCTCAACTCTAATCTCTTATCCCTAAATCCTAAATGCTATCCCTATTCCTAAACCCTCAACGGGCTCGATACTATACCTTAAACCCTAATCCCTTATCCCTAAACCCTCCAACCCTATCCCTAATCCTTATACCGTCGACGTCAAACCCTAATCCCTCAACCCTTAACTCTGATCCCTCGACCCTTAACCCTTAAAACTTGAACCCTAAAACCTATCCCTACACGCTCGACACTCGACACTATATCTTAAACCCTAATCCCTTAACCCTCATCCCTAAAGCCTCAACCTTAAATCCTTAAACCTTAAACCCTAAACCCTATCCCTAATCCCTCTACCCTTGATACTCTTCTTTAACCCTAATCCCTTGACCATCAACCCTATCCCTAAACCCTCAACCCTCAACCCTCAATCCTCAACTCTCAACATTAAACCCTAATTCACCAACCCTAAACCCTAATCCCTCAAACCTAAACCCTATCCCTAAACCATCAACCCTCAACACTATACCTTAAATCCTCAACCCTCAACACTTAAACCTTAAATCCTAAACCCTATCCCTAAACCATCAACCCTAAAAACTATACCTTAAACCCTAATCCCTCAAGCCTAAACTTTCAAACCTAAACCCTATCCCTAATCCCTCTACCCTCAACAGTCTACCTTAACCCTAATCCCTCGACCCTTAACCCTAAACACTATCCCTAAAGCCTCAACTCTAAACCCTAATCCCTCAAGGTCCTAAACTCTAATTCCTTATCCCTAAACTCTAAATCCTATCCCTAAATCCTCAACCTTAAACCTTAATCACTCAATCCTTATCCACCCCTCTCCTCCCCTATTTGGCTCACTCCCATCTCTACCCTCCTCTACCCTTGACACTATACATACATACATATAGGCATACATACATACATACACGATTAATAACCTTGAACATAAAAAAATTCAAGGGGAACATAACGTGTGCGTGTTATAACGCGCTCACATTTTTTGAAACATGACAAACAACACAAACTTTTCCGGAGAAGGGAAAATGCAAAGCAAACAATAATGTGAGCGCGTTATGTTTGGCTTTGGGAATCCCAAGCCTTGGGCTTGGGATTTTCTTTGGATTTCCAACCCAAAGGCTTGGAGTGCCTTTTTAACATCCATAGACATGTTTTTCCATATTCTTCAAGATTTCACATAATTCATTCATGCTAACCCTCAGATTTGTACGTGTTTCAAGGTCGAACAAATCGAACACCTAGGTAATGTTAGGCTTTTTCTTAGCTATTTGAGGATGTGATTTTTTTCACATTTTAACATTGTTAAGCCTTTTATTTTTAATTTCTTTTGTTTGTGTCCGTTTTTGGGCAAAAACCACTGTTTGGTCCTTTTTTCATTGTAAATTAACTATTCATTGTAATTTTTTTAAAAATACATATTTAGAAACTAGACTCCATTCTACACATATTAAAAAAATAAAAAAATGATTTTCAATTAGTTTTCAAAATTTATAGGGGTAGAACGGCCAAAATTCTATTTTTCAAGATGTGTCCACTTTGAAAATTAGTAAAAAATCAAATATTCATCAAAAAATTATCAGAAAAATTGGCCATAAACTACATGCTATTAGTCAATTTCTCACTGAAGCGATTTTAAAATACCAAAAAAAGTTTGACCTTTTGAGGGAGCCACAAAACATGCTATGTTATGTTTTTTTGACAGAAACAACACCAATTTATGTGGCTCCCTCTTTTGAACCCCTTAATCTATGCCATTTTTAAAAAAAAATAGTAGTTTAGAAAGTAGACTCGGAGCACTACAAACATTGTTTTGGTTGCATCTCCAAATGTTGAGTGTAACTATGCTCAATTTATCATCTAAGGCCAATATTTCTTGATTTCAGAAAAAAAGTGGCCACTTAAGACCCCTTTTTGGCACCCCATCTTCTTGCACTTACCCAGGTCTTGTTACAAAATTCTCTATGCTATAGCAGCCAAGAAGAACAACCAACCCTTAATATATCTTGAGACATGTATATATAGCATTTTATTTTCACCATAGCAGCCATTATGGGAAAAGGAAGAAGTCAATGAGAAGGGACACCGACCATGTTGCATTAAATTTTGCTTAGAAATCTCCTACAAATTAGGGTGGAGCCCATACCCCTGTCAGGCCTACAAGCCTATAATAGATTGCTTGTGTGAATGAATGGAAGGCACATTGATGAGAGAATGCAGAAGGTCTTGATTTTTCCTTATGAATCGACCTTGTATTTGCATTTGTACTCTAACATTGAAGGATTCACTGTTCATCTACCGTCATCGGCCCAAGCTTGTAGAAATTGAATGCTGAGTTGGTAGGGAGGGGAAACTTTTACAACACTTCAAACATTTGAACCTTTGAGTCTTTGTGTTTCTATTGATTCGGGCTGATAATCCTTTGAAATTTTAACCCCTGTAATGCCCGTGTCAGTTGAATCTACATATTTCCCTAATTGGCAAGACCTCCCACCTTCGGGACACTTGAGAGTCTCCTTTGAATCTTAGCTATAGATGAGTCTACTTTTAGAATCGACGACGACCATATTTCCTTTTGGCTCTGCATTGACACCTAGAGACTCATGCTTATGTGGCAATTCGTGGCTTCACAGGGAGTCGAAACAAGGCTCGACAAAGACAAGAGTCTCTGCAAAGAGTCACCATGTCAAATGAATGCCTCGCTCTCGACCTCTGCCAGTCCGCAAGGGACCCACCTAGAAAGAGCCCACAAAAGGTGCCACATGTCCCAATGACACAAGCTGTGAGAGATTTAATTTTGCTTTGCATTAGGAGATGCGCGGGGCCAACACTTGGTAGCTTTCGTAGCCTCCTAGAGAGTCCTTGTTTTCCTTTGCTTCAAATAAGAGTCCACAGAAGGTACCATGTGGTGCAATGGCGCACATCTGAGGGGCCTTCCTTTTGCATTTTTCTTTAGAGAGCGCCATGCTGATACACGTCCTAGAAGAGTCTCTATGAGAGTGTGGTGGAAGGCACCACTTTTCACAATGGCACTAACCGAAGGGGGACTCGCCTTTGTTTCCTTTAGGGTGTGCGCCAGGCTGACACCTGGAGGCATCCATAGCCTCAATGAGAGTCTTTTTGAATCTCCTCGCAGTCTCTCTAAAGGCTATTTGAAAGCCCTGCGAAAAGTCTATCTTTAGCGAAATGCCCGCATGGTAGACATGTCAGACACCGTGGAGTTTGCAGTACCACTAAAACATAAGATGAAGCCTGCCGAAAAAGAGAGTCTTAGCGAAGAAAGAACTTCCACTGACCTACTTGCCACATCAACACAACTTAAGGGGCTCATTTAGCACATGCAAATAAGTTGTTCTAAAAAGGGGCCATGCTAGGTAATGAACATAAGGGGCTCATTTATGTTAGGAGATGTGCAGGGCCAACACATGGAGGCTTCTGCATGAGGGAAGAGTCTTTGCCTTTGAATGTTGAGACTCCATGGAAGGCACCACGTGGCGCCATGGCGCAACGCCAAGGGACTTTTCTTTGAAACCTACTAAGAGGAGCACCAACACACCATGCATCCCTTTGTGAATTTGGTAGAAGTGCCACTTGTCCCAACGACTCACATCCGAGGGGCACTTAAGACTTAGACTCAACGAATATGAATCATGGGCATTTAACGGTGACTCAACGGATTGGGCCAGCAAAATAACGACTCACCTAGACTTAAAGTTGTAACTTAAAAGACTCTACGGGCAACAGGAGGTCAACATGAATTTATAACAAAAGAACATGGCTCTACACCGACCCTTAGGGTTTGGGGTTTAAGGGTTCTAAGGAACAAGACTCTTCAATTTTTTTTGAATCCCATAACCCTAAAACATAGAAATTTGAAGGTTTTGGATCTGCAACACTAGGTCCCTAATGGATTCAACAAGATTTTTAAAGGGTGGACCATTTGACTCTAAGCAAAGGAAAATAGGTCAACAGTAAGCAATAGCATAGACAAGGCAGTGAGTTGTTTGAAAAAATGCCTCAAAGAAATGTGGTCTCATGGTGATGTCTCATTGTAGCATGGTAAGGAAATTCATGGAATTATACAATACACTTTGAAGTATGCAACTAAAAATGAGAAAGATAGTATTACATGTGACCTCATACCTCTAGAAGTTTATCATATAATTCTTGGAAGACATCTACCATTCCATGTGTATGCTTCATGCTACCATTCCATGTGTATGCTTCATGCTACCATTTATGTGTATGCTTCATGCTTATTGTGTATACTTCATGTGTTCATGTGTATGATTCATGCTTCCTATGTATACTTCATGTTTTCACGCGTATGCTTCATGCTTCCAGTGTAGACTTCATGTATTACGTGTATTCACATGTATGCTTCATGCTTCTTGTGTATACTTCACGTATTATGTGTATTCATGTGTACGCCTCATACTTCGTGTATTACGTATATCTATTTGTTTGCTTCATGATCGGATGTATCTTCAACAAGATTACTCCATGTGTATTAAAAATGTTGTTTGTCGAAATGCTTTCTAGGTTGATAAGCACTAACATAAAAGGGAGAGTAATTTATCATTGAGAAAGACATCCATAACATCCTTGAAGAATACAACCTTAGGCAATATTTCAAATAAATGAATTTAGGTTCTCACAAATAGTGATGATATGATTTAGGTTGTGACATTTCAAAGGTGAAAAGTTGTGACCCTTTGAATAGGAAAGACTATGACCCTTTTATAATGAAGGGCGGTGATGATGCCTAGTGTAGATGTGCCCAATTGGACATGTTAGCCCTAATGGTTTGGCCCCACAAAGAACAAAACAAAAAGTAGCCTACCTTGCAACTTTACACTACATGCATCTGATGATTTTTGGAGCATTAGAAAAACTTTCACCACGGGAAAACACCTCAGAGATATCAAAAACCAAGAGAAGTTATTGTAGAGGGGCCCTATGTGATCCCGTATCCTTAGACAGATTGTTTCTAAGTGACATGGTTTCCATGTAATAGCTCGTCAAAGATTGCTTCCTTTTTGCACTTTGGACTCTTAAGGGATATCGTCAATACAATGTAGCTTGGACTGTTTCGACATGTTTGGGTTCGAAACAGGACCATTCCTAGCTTAAACGTACCCATCTGGACGTGGTAGAACTATCGATTTGGTCACACGAGGAACATAGAAGAATCTACACACGCACCTTCATCAACTCCTCGAGAGCAGGAAGAATCTCTTCATTGAATATATTATCTATCTCATTCATTTTGGTCTGCTTCTTTTTCAAGTGTTTTTAGAGCAGACTAACCTCCTTTTCATTGACGATAAAATCTTCTTCTTATCTTTTAATTCTTTTTCTAAGTGGTTAATTTTAGTCTTCAATTTTTTTGCTTCAATTTCAACACTTCCAAGCATCTACAACTTTACCATCCACACATTTTTCCTTGTCTCTACTACTATTACTTGTTAACACCCCCCGTTATTCCTTTTCATGATCTTCTAACTTCTTTTTCATATATTTTACTTTGAGCTTCATATCAGTTGCTCTGTCATCAATGCTTAGGACAACAACATCCCTTTGTTTGATAGAGTTTTCAATGTCTTGAATACTTTTATGTGTCCACTGCACCAATTCTCTTTTTTTGCACTTACATTTGATATATTGCTTATTCCTTATCATCTATTTCTAGTTGTATTTGATCCATGGAAGTCTTAAGTTCAAGAATATTTGAATTCATTTGTTCAAATCCACCTATAACATCATCTCTCACTTTCTTTTCTTACACAAATTCTTACCAAATACAAAACCTCTTGAGTTTTTCCACTTCTCCATTGCCATTTGCCTATTCCAAATACTGTACAAACACCTTCCTTGAAAATTCTCGAGAGCAAGAAGAATCTCTTCATTCAATACATTATCTATCTCATTCACTTTAGTTTGCTTCTTTTCAAGTGTTTTTAGATCATATTCCTTTTTTATTTCATAGACTCTTGACAAGATTGATTTTGATAAGATATGCTATGGATTATGATTAGCTGATGAGATAAGATAAAAGATGATAAAGATGGTTGATGTTTTAGGTGAACTGATGGTTGAGGAAGGGTCTCCCAAGTCTGATCTAGGGCTACAAAGGTCAAGTTTGCAAATTGAGGTCTCCAGATGGTCAAATGGTGAAACCATAAATATGCATATAATCTGCCCAATATTCACTATATATGTGTAAAAATGCAGCAATAAAAAAAGACAAACATATGTAAACTTGGAACCAAAACATATGTAAACTTGAAATATAGAAATGAAAGGTCTAACTATCAACAACAATACATTAATATCTATAACCATGGACTTTACAAAATCAATGTGCATACTTACAAATTAATCCAATGAACCATCCAAGTCTGCTCTACTCTTTATTGTGTCAAGTATTGCCCATGGTCAGACTCACACACCTTCCACAAGGTCTTGTTCAAAGGTCTACCCCGATATTGTATCAAATAAACATTGGATGCCACGACAAGGTTCGAGTAATGAAGAATCTTTCGATGCGTGTCAAAGTCCTGAAACAACCAAACATTAACACTCTTATGTGGGTACCTTCTAAGCCATGTTCCCGTAACAACCACCAAGCCTTAAGGGTATTCGATGTTTTCTCCATCTATAACTGGGGCCTCTGATTTCTTTTTGGTCTCAACACAATGACACAAGTAATAATTCATTCCCTCTTCATTGTCTTCATATGCAATAATTGCATAAACATGCCCTACATTGATATGCGTAGCAAATTATATGAAATTAGTCAACATTACAAAAACACTACAAAGTAAGATAACATTAGGAATTCCAAAAACTATGCAAGTAGATATATTACCTGGTTGAACTAGATCTGATATGTGGTCAAAGTCAGCTGATGATTCCATCTGTGTTAGTTCTAGTGCTGTCGGGGGCCGATACGTGTCAAGTGGGCTAAGATAACTTAACCAACATTCGTCAACCCACTCCTTTGACTCGCACTCATTCCAGGCTTGAATTGCACATGAAGAACAAAATCATGCCATCTTCTACGTATGGATACTCCATGAACTTGCATTTGAGCTTCTGAAAGAGTGTGGCTCACTTGATCTTGTCAGTGTACAACAATCCTCATATGGTACAATGTTAGTATCATCTATCAACCAAAAAAATCTACAAACTGAAGACTTACCTTCATTACCTGGACCCATCGAAGCATTACACCACTCGATAAATGATTTTGCATCTATCAAATTTGCATTGTCTTTATACTTTAACTCTTCTCGTGCTATATGGCTCTTTTGATACATGCTCTTGCACCATCATGCTCCCCCTTTCCATGCCCGGCCTCACAGAAGTTCCACATATGATGAACACCTATAATATTATGCATCCTACTCAACCAATAGAACATCCACGAGTTCTTGAATTGTGATGCATAGTTATCCGACCATATGATATGCTGACTGAATGATATTCCCATTCTAGCCAAATCATTGTAGAACACCCGAAAGCAACCTTGCACGAGCTCTATAGAATGCGTGCAATCATCACTAATATAAAAATGATACTCCCTTATGATCTTTTTATCATCCTCTGTACTATCATTCACATGAATGAATGTGATGTGCACAAATATAGAAACCTATGTGGAGTTGTAATATTGTGATTGCACCTCACGCTATAGTTGTAGACTATAGTTCTCTGCAAAGTCGACAACTGAAACAATGCTACCAAGTGGAAATGTGTCCTTGCATAACTTGAATTGCAAGTCCAACCATTGAGATCTATGGGTATGCCTTGCATACTCATACACTATACTGTCATGAAATGTAGACATAAACTGATACACTAGCATCTTTTGAATAACTAAATCACACCTCTTTGCTTCTTTACCATCTTTTGTATTGTAGGCCACTGTTTTATACTTGTCAAAATCTATTATTTCATTTCCAACCGCATGTGTGCTTTCCATATATTCACATATTGGCATACGTTGTAAGCCACCGCAATGTTGACATGTGCCATCCAAGCATAATTTACTATAGAATATTTGACCTTCCTCTCTCACATAAAATTATTGATATGAAGTCTCTTGAAGATGTTGGTGGGGCATGTATGCCACAATCCTGCAAAACATTGTTAGTATGCAAATCTAAACATATAGACTGATAAAAATCAAAATGGTTAGAAAATTCAATATGTAATCTACAACAAAAAGTAGTGCATGTGTGATTTATTTTACCATAGAAAGGTTTTATCATTTCAAAATATCTTTGACAAATTTTAATTTGAGGATACATCTCTAGAAATTTACAAAAAAATTGTGTTTGAGTCATATCCAAAAATGCTTTGGATGTGGCTCACAGTTTTGACTACCAATTCTCCTTCTTACCACATCCCTTTGATTCAAAGACACCCTTGTGTAATTCTTCCAAAATTCTTCAATTAGTGATCTCAATGCTTCAACAATTGGTTTATCTTTTCGTGGTAGTCTCCCTGAGAATGCCCATAATTCATTGGCATCAGTGTCCTCGATTCTTTGACACCTTCCAACGGCTCTTGATAAAGTTTTTCTATTAATTCTCAATGCTTGACTTGTCTTTCTAATGAGACGAGCTTTTCTCGTTTGATTACTTACTATTGTCGATGTAATGACATGTCGTGTGACATTACTATCTTTTGGGGATGAGGTGTTACCCACACTCTCATATGCACTCATTAGATTCTTGACAATAGATTTTTCACTTGAAGCCTTCGATGTTCTCAACCCAAGAATCTTCATGATGGACCTATACTTTATACTTCGCATCATTTCAATGAATAGTTGACATCTTGCGGTCTCATTTAACTTTTGCATGTGCACTTCCCAACAACATCAAAAAGTTTTTTTTGTTGGAACACGTGCATAACCAAGAAAATAATAGAGCATGTGGGCCTGGATCATGGGTGTCCTGGCTATTCTACCATTTTTAGAGTATTCCAAAATGTGCTTACATTATAACGCAAGTACGTTTTAAATTGCTATACAAAATGACCATATTTCAACTTCTTGAAAACACGCTTGCATTATGAAAAAGTTGATTTCCTAAAAGTTTCCTAACTCATTGTCTCATTACCCACCCCTCTCCCCCCTCTATCTCTCTCACACCTATCTTTCCCCTATGTATCTCACCCCTCTCTCCCTAGTTTGTAGGTCTCTCACCTCTATATCTCTAAAATGGATCTCTAGTTATTTCCCTTCCTCTCCACCTCTCTCCCTCCTCCTTACCCATCTTTCCCTCAAGTTGTCAACTTAACTCTCTCATTTTATTCTATCTCTCCCCTCACTTCTCTATCTCCCCCTCACCTCTCTACCTCTCCCCTCTCTAGGTCTCTTATTCACTCCTTGTCTGCCTCTCCATCCCTCCTTAGCCATCTAGGTCTCTCACTTAACCCTAAACCCTATCGCTGAAGCCTCAACCCTTAACCCTTAAACCTTAAATCCTAAACTCTATCCCTAAACCCTAAACCCTTGACTCTATACCTTAAACCCTAATCCCTCAAATCTAAACCCAAAACCCTATCCCTAAAGCCTCAACCCTCAACCTTTAAACCTTAAATCCTAAACCCTCAACCGTCAACACTATACCTTAAACCCTAATCCCTCAACCCTAAACCCTAATACCTCAACCCTTAAACCCTATACCCTATACACTTAACCTTGGACACTCAAACTTGAACATTATCCCTCAACCTTCAAATCTCTACCCTCTACCCTATACCCTTAACCCTATACTTATGCCCTAAAGCCTCAACCCTCATCCATATGCCTTATACCCTCAACCTTAAACCCTGAACCATATATCTTAGACACTCAACCTTGAACATTATCCCTCAATTGTAAACTCTCAACCTTCTACCCTAATCCCTCAACCCTATACCTTAAATCCTCAACCCTCAACTCTTAAACTCTCAACACTTAAACCCTAATCCATTAACCCTCAACCCTAAAGCCTCAACCCTCAAACCTTAAACCTTCAACCCTAAACCCTCTACCCTCGACACTATTCCTTAAACCCTAATCCCTCAACCCTTAAACCCTCAACCCTTAAACCCTTAATCCTTCAAACCTTAAACCCTTAAACCTTAAACTCTCAACCCCTAGCTACCCTTAAACCATTAAACCTTAAACCCTTAAACCCTATACCCTATACACTTAACCTTGGACACTCAACCTTGAACATTATCCCTCAACCTTCAAACCTCTACCCTATACCCTATACCCTCAACCCTATACTTATGCCCTAAACCCTAAACCCTCATCCATATGCCTTATACCCTCAACCTTAAACCTTGAACCCTATATAGTAGACACTCAATCTTGAACATTGTCCCTCAACTGTAAACTCTCAACCCTCTACCCTAATCCATCAACCCTATACCTTAAATCCTCAACCCTCAACCCTCAACCCTATAAGTTAAACCATCAACCCTCAACCCTAATCCTTCAACTCTCAACCCTTAAACTCTCAACCCTTAAACCCTTAATCATTAAACCCTCAACCCTCAACCCCTCTACCATATACATAAAACCCTTAACCCTAATACATCAACCCTATACCTTAAACCCTAATCGCTTAACACTCAACCCTTAAATCATAATACCTTAATACCTCAACCCTTAAACCCTAAACCCTTGACCCTTTAACCTTAAAGCCTTAAACCCTAATCCCTAAACCCTCAACCCTAAACCATATCCCTAAAGCCTCGACCCTCAACCCTTAAACCCTAAACCTTTGACCCTTTAACCTTAAAGCCTTAAACCCTCAACCCTTAAACCCTAATCCCTAAACCCTCAACCCTAAACCATATCCCTAAAGCCTCAACCCTCAACCCTTAAACCTTAAACCCTATCCCTAAACCCTCTACTGTTGACACTATACCTTAAACCCTAATCCCTCAAACCTTAAGCCCTTAAACCCTAAACTCTCAACCCATAGATACCCTTAACCTTAAACCCCATACCCTATACACTTAACCTTGGACACTCAACCTTGAACATTATCCCTCAACCTTCAAACCTCTACCCTATACCCTCAACCCTATACTTATGCCCTAAACCCTCAACCCTCATCCATATGCCTTATACCCTCAACCTTAAACCCTAAACCCTATATCTTAGACACTCAACCTTGAACATTATCCCTCAACTGTAAACTCTCAACCCTCTACCCTCTACCCTCAACCATATACATAAGCCCTAATCCCTCAATCCTCAACCCTATACCTTAAACCCTGAAACCTACACCCACAAACCCTCATCCCTTTACCCTATAACCTCACCCTTATACCCTAAACCCTAAATATTGTGCCTCAACCCTATACTTAAAACCTAAACCATACATTTTCAACCCAAGTCACCCTATGCCTTATATACCTTTTGTTGGTGCCTGAATTGACTGTCAGTTCCCGAGCAATTTTCATGCAGGCACCTTCCCAAAAAATTGAAAGAAATTTAAGTTTTGGCACCCCTCAGTGTTTTTTAGCATCTGCATCATAGTTCTTGAGGAGGTGGTCTTCATGTTTTCTCCATCGGCATGAGTTTGTATTTGTCTTGGCAATCATGATGGTAGCAGTCATATCTTCTTCCATCGCCAAGACTTTGTACTATCGGCGAAGGAAATTTTTGTTCCACCGAAGGAGTTGGTCAGGCCGATGAGGATTTGGATGTCTATCGGCGAGAGTGGTATTGTCAGCCGAGGAGTTTTTTGTGGCACCGATAGACGAGTGTCTTGTCGATGGAGTATTATTTTTGAGGTTTGAACCCCGCCGGCGAACCTCAGCTTTGAACCTCGCCATTGAACCATCAGGTTGAACCGGTTCATCAGTTCAATAGGTTCACGGGGTTAGTCATACCGACGAGAGTTTTGGAAGGTCATCGCCAACACTTTGGCTATCGGCGAAGTGTTTTCTTGGGTTGCCGATATGCAATGTTTGGCCGATGCGATGTCATCGGCGTGGGTCTCACTGATAGAGGAATGTGGAGGTAAGCATCGGCATGATGACAGGTATCAGCATAGGTTTGAGATGCTGTTCTGACGGTGTAAGTCACACCGATGGAGGTGGTAAGCCGATGTGTTATCGGCAGGAGTTGTTATGTCGGTGAAGGAGTTTCATGCTAGGCTGATGGTGTTGGTCTGGCCGATGGCGAAGGTGTTGTCGGAGAGACTATTGAGGTCGGCCAGAGGATTTTTTGGATGCTCCGATGGTGTGGGTCATGTCGACGGAGGTGGGGAGTGTAGTAGGCATCGGCGAGACCGTTGAGATTGGCAGGAGATTTGTGGGGTAGGCCGATGGTAGAGGTTTGGCCAATGGGCTTTTGGAGAAGGAGCGTGCGTCGAGCATGGCAAAAGTGCTTGACACCTATTATGCATATGGCCATGTTTTTAAAATATTGAAGGGGTCTTCGCACTGAGCATGTGGGATTAATCTCCTTGCATAATTTGAACCTTCAGTGAAAAACACGTTTTGGCGGGAAGTTCTTTTTTGAACGCAGCGATAGTTTTCTCGGTGGCCGTGGGTGGTTGAGCCATCAATGGCGACTGTGCTGGGGCGTGGGCGAGTTGTTGAATAGTCATGTACCTGATTTTTGGCATGAAGACTCCTGGATGGTGGCACAGGGCTCGAGGCCACCCTTGTCTACTATCTTGTCTGTTGCAGCAATAACTTCTGAGCGCCATTCCTTCTAAGGACTGTATCTGGCAGTTTTTTGTCAAAAGCATGTAATTAATTGCTAGAGGTACACTTTCTGGCCGATATAGGCAGACTGTGTTACCATTGTTTTGGTTGTTGAAAGTTGAACATTTTGGCTCTGTAATGCAATACAGCTGATTTGGTTGCTCTGTGCAACAAAACTTGTGAGTTTATGTATCTCCTGTTGTATGTTTTTGCATGAATCCACTAATTTCATGGTTAATCCTATATGAGTAATGCTATGTTTGCATGTGTTGTACTAATTCTATCTTCAGTGTTGCATGTATCTTTCTTCTAAGTCTAGATATTTAAGGAATATCTAAGATTCTAGAACATAGAATTCCTGTGTTGAATGTTTAATCTCTTAACTTCTGCTCAAGGGGTAGATTAAATTATTCTCAGATTGAATATTGGGAAGGATATACTGCAGTAGGGATGCCATAAGTATAGATAGCTTAACACTTTGTATTGGGAGATATCTGTAAGGCAGATATCACGTGTCCCCCTGAAATCCAGTTTTAGTTGTTCATGCATATCATTCACAGGTGTATGTCTACCGACTCCAGGCCCTGGACAGGCACTGATCTAGCTTTGTGTCTGTGTTATATACCATGTTCAGCTCTGCATCCAAATATAAAATCAAAATCAAACTCTAAAACAACCATTAGGACATTAGAATTAGTTTTAGGATCCAAGTCCTCTGTCTACAACTGCACATAGGCCCAAAGCCAGCCCCTTTGCTCTTATCTTACAGTTTTGGTCTACTTACAGGAGGACTTATCTACTTTCTGTCAGCATCTCAGCCTTTGTATACATATCCTCATGGATGTTGAGTAGGGAATACCCCCCTAGGTTTTGCAGAGCCTGAAGAAGAGGAGGAGATAAAATATAGAGTCTATCTCCTACAGTGTTGGCCCCTGGCCCAGAGATCCTGTTGATCATTGATGGCTACCTTGTAGGGAAATCTGGGAGTAAGCATCCAGTCTGGGAAAAAACCAACACCTTCAATCCATATCGTAAACCCTAAACCCAATATCCTAAACCCTAATCCTCATACCTTACACACTTAATCTTATACACTCAACAAGCTGAATATTATCCCTCAACTATAACCCTCTACCCTCTACCCTCAACCTATTACTTAAGCCCTAATCCCTCAACCCTCAACCCTATACCTTAAACCCTAAACCCAAAAATCTCAACCCTCAACCCTAGAAACTATACAGGCTCAAGTTCTTATATACCCTAAACCCAAAACCCTTACATACATACATACAAGCATACATACATACATACAAGCATACATATATACATACATACATACATACATACATACATACATATAAGCATACATACATACATGTACATATAGGTATACATACATACATACATACATACATACATACATACAGGCATACATACATACATACAAACATGCATACATATATACATACAAACAAGCATGCATACATACATACATACATACAACCATACATACATACATACATACATATAGGCATACATACATACATGCATGCATACATACATACAAGCAAGCATACATACATACATACAAGCATGCATAAATATTACATACAAGCATACATACAATTTGACATACATACATACATACATACATAAATAAATACAAATATATATATATATATACAAACATACATACATCAAACATACTTAACAAACTTGAACATAAAACATTCCAAGCGAGACATAACACGAGCGCGTTATAATGCGCTCGTGTTATGTCAAACTTGACAAACATCCGGAAAACTTTTGCAAAAAAGAAAAAATGCAAAGCAAAACATAATGCGAGCGTGTTATAACACGCTTGCGTTATATGTTGCTTTGGGAATCGCTAAGCCTTAGGCTTGGGATTTGCTTTGGATTTCCAACTCAAAGGCTTGGATTGCCTTCCCAATGTCCAAAGATGTGTTTTTGCATATTCTACAGGATTTCACATAATCTCATTCGTGTTAACTATCAGATTTGTACGTGTTTCAAGGTTGAACAAATTGAACACCTAGGTAATGTTAGGCTTTCTCTTACCTATTTAACGATGTAATTTTTTTCAAATTTTGACAATGTTAAGCCTTTCATCTTTAATTTTGTTGGCATTTCAATTCATACCTCTGGAATGCGAGTTGGAAATGGATAGCTATGCACAGATAAACTGCTCTCCTATTGGAAGGGGGAGTTCCCTTTTTGCTGATGTTCACTGAAAGGATAAATAAAACAAATTTCACCTATCTTCTTTTTGATTCTCAGCTGCGAGCACAAGGTTATAAAACTCTAAACGCTATAGAAGAGGTTTTTTCCTTTTTTAAAACTTCTACTACAACTAAGCATAGACTAATGACACTTTTAATTTCCTAAGTAAATTTAGAGCAAAGAAAATTAAAAGTGAACAAGGAATGATTGTTTTAACAAAAACTTAAGCAATTCTCTCCTAAATTTTCATCACAAGACTTATAGTACTTTAATGATGAAAGCTGAAATGAAAGCTACAAAAGCCACACATCTGATGACGAAACTTGATGATTTGAGATAGAATATCAGAGCAAAATAGGCATGAGACTTCTATTCAATATCACAAAGTTGATACAACTCCAAGACAACAATACTGTAGCAAAAGGCAGGCATACAACAAGCGATCAAACACTGGAGAACAGGTTACACAGAGAGAACAAGAACTTCCAATAACAATTATGTAGGCTAGAATAGACACAACAAAATATGTTATCTTCAACACTGGTTCCTTACAATGAACACAAAGTGAACAAACACTTGGAATAACAAGGTTTGCAGGCTAGAATAGTCACAACAAATTTGTTATCACAAAAGTCGATCTTACAATAAACACGAAGTGAACAAACACTTGGAATAACAAGGTTTGTAGGCTAGAATAGGCACAACAAATTTGTTATCACCAAAGTCCATCTTACAATGAACACAGACTGAACAAACACTTGGAATAACAAGGTTTGCAGGCTAGAATAGACACAACAAATTTGTTATCACCAAAGTCCATCTTACAATGAACATAGAGTGAACAAACACTTGGAATAACAAGGTTTGCAAGCTAGAATAGGCATAGCAAATTTGTTATCACCGAAGTCCCTCTTTTACAATGGGCAAGGATGCCCTTATTTATACTAAAATCAAAGGAGTAGGGAACTGTAAAATCTCCTTGATTAACTCTAACTTGCCAACTCGCAAGCTTTATTACTATTCTAAGACAAAGATACAATAAACAAACGCTTTAAAGCAATTTGCTTTAAAGCAAAGGAAACTCTAACTAACACAAAGTGATTTCTTTTCTAAATATAGAATGGATGAGCTTAGGATGAAAGCAAATGCTTTAAAATAAAAAGCATCTATTTTAAAGCTGCTTTCTTTTGAAATGCATCCTCATCAACATTCTTACTTTTTGGTGATGTCATCCATTGATATTCTGGGAAACAATATCTTCTAAAAAGTGAGTGACCGCATCTTTGCCAGGAACACTGATACTCTCTAGAATGATATTCTAATTCTCTAACATTTCTTCACTATTGGCAACTATCTAAAGAAATTCATAAACTTCGCCCACAGCCTTGTCGAACTTCATTGTCATTGCGGCAAAACGACCCATCTTGCCGGTATTGATATCATCATTAAAATTACCGTAGACGAGAGTCTGGAACTCTGCTTGCACTTCCCTAAGATCATATAGGGTACCATATTCTTTTTCATATGAACATGGGATCTGAGAAATAAACGATCTGACGAACTTGAGGACATTGACTATCTTTTCTTTCCATTCTGTCAACTCTAAAATTATACTGTCATAAGTTTTTACTGTGAAAAGATATTACGCTTTCCAAGTAGAAAATGTCTTCTTATCATCGGTTGAATCAACAGAGTCAAGTGCAATCTTCAAGTTAGAGATAATGATCTCGAACACTGGTCTATTTTCTGCCATGGTCTGCTGCAACCCCTAGATGCCTTGGCATAACTCATGAGCGTTGTACTTTAATTGATAAAACTCTGAAAGTACAACTCTCCCTTTGGTCACAAATTCTTCCACCCAATTATTCATGTGCCTCCCATAGAGAACCAATTGATTGAACTGTTGCTGATCGGCTAGTGATTCTAGATTCGATGGAAGCAATAAATTAGCTTGTGATGTGCCATGGAAAAGGTTGGAAATGTACTGCCGCAACTACCTAACTTCAGCTTTGAGAGCTGTCTTATCTTCTCCATCTTTCAAAACCCTTTCCTTCAAACTATCTGCTGCAACCTCAAAGAGATTTACATCTGTATACTGGGTACTCCTACCAAGGTTAGCCTTGACAACCTTGAAGTCATCAACCTCAATATCATCAGCACTTCTATCTTCTGGCGGTGTTGCAGTTTCAAGGATTATTTCTCCATCTGCATTCTTTTTAATGCGAACCTACTTCTTTAGCTTCTTATCTGGTGTGTCTTGGTAGACACTCTTAAGCTTTGTTAAATCTAGCTGATATGAAGGTTTTCTCCTCTTCCTTACCAAAATGTTTTCAAGCCAGGATGAGCCATCCTCTCTTGGAAACTCAATTCTAACCTCATCGGCTCCTGATGAACCAATGTGTGCATTAGAGTTACGAACTGACGAATCTGGCTCTGAATCTATGTGAATAGGAGAAGTGCTCGGTGAAGAAGGAGGAGAAACCTGATTTGAAGGTAATGCTTCAACATACGATGTTGTTTCAACAGGAACTTCTGATTCAACTGCTGGATGTTCCTGCTGGACATGAGCTGGAGACTCATCCTTTTTCCTCTTTAATTTAGCCATTTTTTTTCCCTCTGGAAGAACACTCATAGCTTTAACCCTTCGCTTTGCTTTGGAAGTGGAAGGATTTGATGGTTGTACAACTAGCGGCTCTGCTACCGAAATATCATCCTTCCGCTTATTCTTCAAGAATATCAAACTATTTTTAACGACTCGACTCATTCTTTCCTCAATGGAAGTGTTCTCTTTAACTGACTAATTAACTGGTGGCAACGGTTGTTGCTCAACTTGGTCCCTGAAATACGTGGGAAGTAGAACTTCACCACTCTCTGTCAAACATTCTATATCTTCTGATAGGATATCAAACATCTGCTGAAGAGTAAACCTGCTATAACTACGTTCTTGCACTTCAAACTCGTGAGCACAATTAGCCCAGAAGTCTTCAACCGCATGCTTGTGTGTACAATTTTGACCAAGATGTGATGCAAAAACACCACGAGGATCATATGAAGACCTCCTGTTGAAAAACTTGAGACCATATTTGGATGATTCATTATCGATTGCCTTGGCATCTGCTTCAAATTTGCATCTGTAAATACTCATCCCAAGTGGAAAATTGAAAGCTGCCTTGCATCTGCTACGCAAAAATGTATGAACTTCATAGGATTGCCTAAAAAATTCCATAAATTCTATTTCATCTATAGGATATCTCGACAACATGGTTGGCTCTCTTGAGAAGCCATATACTCTGATGTAGGAAAAAGTGGGAAACTAAATAAACCAATCAACCCATTCTACCATTGCTATTCTAGCATCTGCTGAAAACTGTATATGCAACTCATTATCCATATCTCGCACTGCATGCATCAGAAATGCCTCATTTACCCGCCTGTAATGTCGGTTAGCTTGAGAAATTTCTAACTGCGGGAAATGGTGATACACATGCTGAATACCTAGAGTTCCAACAACGTTTAAACCTTTGAATTGACCCTGAAAAGCCATCAAATACACAAGGTATGACATCATGTGGAATTCATGGGCCCTTTGAAGATCAAGTATTTGTTGGTGGAGACTATCACTGATGAGTGCTGACCAGTCATAGAATTCGGTTCCATAAACAATCTAGGACATAATGTAAAACATCCAAGGCTAGAACTTGTTAGCATTTGCTTGACCCATGATCTGGCTTAGCAGAGTAATCATTATTGTGTGTTCCTCCTTGAATTCTCCACGTCCAACGTTCTTTGGCATAATGTTCTACTTCTCTTTTAACCACCTCTGACCAATCTTTTTTCGGTATTTTTCTTTTTCATTGTTCCAAACCCTCTTGCATTCTTCAATTGAAACAGTTAAGTTTTCCCTCCAGACTGGTATTGTAAAACACTTCTCAATGTCATTCAGCCTCAGGCTACAGAGCACACGTCCATCTCTTGATTGAATTTCTCTTGTGACCGAATTGTAATGTGTCATGCAATCAATTACAAACTTGATACTTTGCACTGTGATGGGAAAGGATGCCGCTGCAAGCAAATTAGAGTGTCCTAGATTCCTAATAGCATTATTTCCTGCATCCTCTAAAGAATGTAAATTGATCACTGGAAGTACTTTATGCAAGTCTGTTTCACAAGTTCTCAGGTAATCGTGAACCAAAGCCATTTTGGGCTTGATTTGTGTTGGAGAGTATTGCATATTGAAAGATTTGAAAATTGACTGTGAGCACGCCTATGTCAGAAAAATCTTGGACAAATGGCTGAAAATTAATTGCTAATTTTTAGAAAAAAGTAGATTCCGTGCAAAAAAGCTGGCACATGGGTTTTGTAGGTAATTCTATTTTGAAGCAACCCAGATTGTTAGATTTTGAAAAAGCGGAGACTTTCTCGAAAAAGCAACAAAAAAATATATTCTCAAAAAAAGCAAAACTCCCAATCTTTAAGAGGATGAAATACTGGATGGAGCCATCTTCATAAAAACTGAAAAAGCTTCGGTCCAATTTCTAAAAAATGATCCCCTCGAAAAAAGGACCTTGAAAAAGTGAGTCTCTCTGCTTCCTCAACCTGAAACTATGAAGAATGTTGAAAAAGCACTTCGTTTGGGTCTTCGAATCTTTGTTTGAAGAAAAATAAAAATCCTTCCTCTAGATGCAACCTGCAAAAGATAATGAATAAAAGAAGCCAAATGCTTGTTTTTATAGATCTTTAGGGCAAAAAAGTAGCTTTATTTGTGAGAGAATAAAACTTGGACCTCATCCATGAAGAAAGCAACTTTTAAAGCACAAATCCAAGTGGATGTCTTCGAATATGAAGAATCCCTATTTTGTAGCTGCCTATGGCTTCATGTGTAAGATGATGAAAAATATCTTCTTTTGATGATGTCATCAAACACATGAGTTGACAGAAGTGTTAGCTATTTTTTTCATTTTCGACACTTCTGCGCTAGTTTTGACTTAAGTATGGCCTGTCTCTGACTTCAACAAGATGGAAAAATGTCACCATTGACTGAAAAAGTTGACTGATCTTGACATTTTAGAGACCTATCAACTGAGATTCTATCCCTAGCCTCCAACTGACGATCTGACGTCGTTTGACTGCAAATCTAACCTCTTAAATCGACCACCGGGCAAAGATCAAGAAATAGCTGTCAGAAAACATTGGAAAATCAAGAAAAATTCTATCTCTGGTGAAGTTGGGTGCCCCAAGCCTCCTGGGGCGCTTGGATTCTCCAGCCTTAACCATTTTTTTGAAAATTGCAACTTCTTTAATTTTTTGATTTGCGTGTGCGTTTCGGTGGCTGAGGATCCCTGTTTGGCTGTCGATTTCTATTTTCTGGGACAAAACTAAGTCTGATGATCTAGCAGATAGGTAGGCCTGATGAAAACTGAGCTGACTGTACTCTCTGTCTGCCTCAGGAAATGTGCCAAACTAACCTGCTTTGAACCGGACTGGGCTGACGGAGAGAGATTCACGTTTTCTAGAAAAAACTCAAAAAATATTCTAAGTATGGTGAGTTTGGGTGCCCCAAGTCACCTGGGGCACTTGGTTTTTCGTGCCTTAGAAAATTTTTAGAAATTTTCAATTTTCATGCCATTTCTCATTTTCTGTGCCAACAACCTCTATTTGATCTTCGTTTTCAGTTGTCTGAATGACTGTCGAGGTAGGACAAAGGGTGATATGAGTAGCCTAAACATATTTGTGATGAAATCCTAGCTTTGATTGATGTTTGACTGAGTTTGACCAAGTTTGACCAATTGGGAAAGAGCTGACGAAGGCATTTTTGACGTTTCTCAAAAAATGTGAAAAAAACTAACACTGGAGAGGTTGGGTGCCCCAAGCCTCCTGGGGCGCTTGGTTTCTTCATACTTAACCATTTTTTTGATTTCCAACTCTCGTCTGCAACTTGCTTTGTTTGGCTTGCTGATAACTGCTTCCTGATGTCGATTTTGACGATTCATCAGTCAACTACCACTGGATGGTGAATGAACTGGGTAGCTTGGGTACATCTGATGAATTTTCTATCTTTTCAGAGCCTGATGATCAAAACGACTACTTTTATGGCCATCGAAACTGACCGACGGACACAGTTCTCACATTTTAAAAAAAAATGCGTAAAATTTCTAACACTAGTGGGACTGGGTGCCCCAAGCCTCATGGGGTGCCTGAAATCTTCAGACTTAGCCAAATTTAATTATTTCTAGATTTTCACCTCACCTCGGATCCATCCTACTCCGTTTTGCGTGCTTCATCGAGTCGACGACTGTTTGTCAGTTCTACGTCATTGGAACAACATTGAAAACTCAAAAATGAGCTCTGGCAAATGAACTTCCTCTGTCGACCATTTTAGAGCTCATGCTTCACCTTTCAAAAAAGTAGAAATGACCCAGAAGAGAAAACTTGATCTTTTACAGATTCCGTCTAGACCACGCTGATCATGAAGCAAAATTGACCAATGAGAATCAAACACTACACTTGAGTCAGAGATTTTATTTTTAGAAACTTTCTATTTTTAGAAAGTTTTGCCAACATCCATATCTCAGAAAACCCAGAAAACCTAATTTGACATCTATTTTTAGAAATTTTGCTTTTTTGACTTTTTGACAAAAATTTTTCTAGACTTGTTCAAAATGCCTTAATGAAGCAAAAATTTTGAATGGGTACAGAAAATTTCTTTTGTTTGTGTGTCTATTTTTGGCAAAAAATAGTGTTTGGTATTTTTTTCTTTTTAAATTAATCGTTCAAAAATTTTAAATAAATTACATTTTTATAAACTAGACTCCATTCTACATATATTAAAAAAAATTATTTTCAATTAGTTTTCAAAATTTATAGGGGTAGCACAGCCAAAATTCTATTTTTTAGGATGTGTCCATTTTGAAAATTAGTAAAAAATCAAATATTCATTAAAAAATTATCAGAAAAACTGGGCATAAACTACACGCTGTTAGCTAATTTCTCACCAAAGTGATTTTAAAAATACCAAAAGAATGTTAACCTTTTGAGGGAGCCACAAAACACGCTATGTTATGTTTTTTTGACATAAACAACTCCAATTTTTGTGGCTCCCATTTTTGAACCCCTTAATCTATATTATTTAAAAAAAAAATTAGTAGTTTAGAAAGTAGATTTGGAGCACTACGAACATTGTTTTTGTTGCATCTTAAAATTTTGAGTGTAACTATGCTCAATTTCTCATCCAAGGTTAGTATTTCTTGATTTCAGAAAAAAAGTGGCCACTTAAGACCCCTTTTTGGCCCCCCATCTTCCTGCACTTACCCACATCTTAAATCCCAAAGCTCATGAAAACACTTTAAATCCCTACTATAATTTCAAACTTGAAGCCCAAAACCTTTAACTGCATGTTGAATCCTAAATCATTTCAACCCCAAATTTTAACCCTAGAAAGGTTTCCCAAACCCTACATTGTAAAACCTAAATCATAAAACATATTAAAACAAGTAAAAAACACTATACACCATAAAACCTAAACCCTACATCCCAGACCTAGTTAAACTTTAAACCCTACTTCATAAGCTATGATGTGTAGACCGTATTTTCCTTAATATTGACCATACCATAAATCAAGAAATCACTTAGTAGGCATTAAACCCTACACTCTAAAACCTAAACCTAGACCCTAGATCTATACTCTAGGATTATTTACAAGCAAACCTCAAACCTTATTTACTCATAACTTAAAATCTATTTAACTTCAAACTCTAAACACTAAATCATAAGTTACTAGGTATGTACATGTCCCAAACACTTTACCCCAAACCTCAGATCCTAGAAATTCCAAACTGTATATTCTAGAAAGCCTAAAACCATAAACTATTAATTTAAATCCTTATATTTGAGAAGACATCCTTATTACTCTAACTTATCATCCCTACCTTTTGATACACCTATATCTTTGTAGCCAAACTACCTAATACACCACACCTCCTTACATGCCGAAAGGTATACAGAAGAGTGATAGTATGAAAGAGCACTTCCTTTAATATACTAAACCTTTTGATATACCTTATAGTATGTGGAAGTAGAGTGGCACCAAAATAAATGGTATTGAAAGGTCTCTTGAGGGTCTATCTGAGGCTTGGGTATTAAATTCATAGCATCCCTCACTTCATTAGACCCTTTATAGGGAATCTATCTTAGCCAGAATTAATATATCACTAGAAGAAGAAAGGGAAAGAGATTTCCAAGGAAATGAAGAAGATAGAGAATAATATAAAGGTAAACTACAATAAAAGTTTTTACAATCTCCTTATCACTCCCAGGGATCTCCATAGCTCTTAAATATACCTCTAAGGGCATCACTCCCTAGGGTACAAGATGGTAATCTTATTGAATGTTGTGTTTGGTGCACTATAGAGGGGGCTTAAGGGAACACAAATAATATATAAAATAGAAAACAATAGCATAATGTAAGATAAGTAAATTGAAAACAACTATACATATATAAAAGAACACTTTGAAAAAAAAATATACCTAATTATGAAATCCCTGAGATGTCATGAAAAGGTCAATTATTTGGTCTGATTGTTGAAAATTAATTGTAAAAAATATTAGTTTACTTATTTTGAATTTTCAGATGCTATCAAATTTGGGGAAAGTTTATAAAAATGGAGGCTATTCTAATTTTTAACTATTTATAATAAATAGGTTCAACCCAAGGGGTATTGGGCTAAATTTGGTTTAGCTAAAACCTTCTTCAACTAAACATGCTTATGTGGTAAGGATTTGGTAGCAATTTTCTTTGTTTTATAATTTGAGTTCAAATTATGTTTTTTCTTGTCACTTTTATCATATATTAGCAAAAGATCAATTTCTCTTCAATCTGACGTCCATTGTTAAGAGCATTCTAAAGTACACTCCAACATAAAGAACACTTCAACTCATAATATTCAACAAATTGATCTAGCAACACCCATTACCAACCATACCAAGGCATTCATTGCCTAGTCCACATATCTCTTTACGTTTATCGTTAAGTTAGTCATAGGGGCTTGACCAAGGCACAAAGGGGAAGTTAGGACATTTCCACACACTAACTTAACAAGTCTCATGGTGCTCCTTAGCACCTCCATTATTTTCCTTGCATCAAATAGCACCGAACAAATATTTTTTGCAAGTACTAAAGACCTAGTTTTGTAGAAGATATGATTGCACTTTTTAGAGACAATCGTAGATTCTAGACAAAATTATAGTTTTGAAAGATATCATCGCTAGTGCTATTTTGTTGTGGACACTTAGATTCCCATATTCAAGCCATCTCAACCTTCAAATCCATAATCCAGTTTCATATTTTAGAAATTAATCTTCTATCATAAGGTCTTATTAGGTAAAGTTTATTTCAAGGTACACAAACCCTAATCCCCCATATTTTAATTTAGCACATGTTAATTATATTTTAAGTTACCATACTTCAATCCAAGCTCATTTAAATATCTAGGGTTTTGAATCAAAGTTAATTTATTTAGAGTTAGATATTTATGAAAGGGTGCAATTTATGAAGACCCTTAAACATTTGTGTATGATTGATTGAATACGGAGAACAATATTAAAAATTAAATTGAGCTAATGAAATAGCTATTCTTTAACATAATCGATTTAGTCAAAGATAAAATTTAGCCAATAAAGTAGGACACCTATTTACCACTTTTTAATGTGAATAAGGTGTAAAATTGCTATTCCTTTTTAAAAATTTTGTAAGTTTACAACCTATGAACTAATACAAATAGAGGCTATAGTAATTATCTAAGAATTTAGTAGGAGGGTTTAACCTTTTATATAATATGGAAACAAGGCTGGCTCACAAGTCACAATTTTAATAATAAATAAAGTATGAACATACGAAGCAGTTTAAACCACCACCATGCATGTTGATTTAGTGGTCAAACCTCCCCTAACTACTAAATTACCATTAACTACAAAATTATCAAAGAGGTAAGTCACTTTGTATTTACTTTTAAGCCACACAACTAGGGTTTTGATTGGAATCTTTCATTTGTGGATCCTTCTCTGCAATTTGTGATCGTGCACGTACCAAACCGAATTACTCGATCAATTTGAACTTTTCATCATAGATGTTTAACCAGTTGGTGATGATGCTGAACAACTTTCATTTCAGTCATTTGGACGGCAAATTTGCGCAGCTTTAGAAGCAATTCTTTTGGGGACCACACTGTACATCTTTCCAGATCATGATGATCATTCTGTACAACAGAATATCGCACACTCTTCCATGATCATCATTTAACAGACATGTTCAGACACGTCCCTATTCGCATAATTAATGAAACTGCTCCAGCGATCTGAGCCGTTGATCAACGGTTTTTTTCGACCGCACTACTTACTAGTACGAGAAATTGTGGGTTAAGTTGAGTGCGAGAAATTTATGTGGAAAATGCCCTATTTATACACTTACATGCTTCCCTAACTTCACGCCTTTGCCCTCTTCTTCTTTCTGTGCTCTGTGTTTTATTGTTCTTCAATAAAATACAAGAGAAGAGAAGAGCTCATAGCACTTAGTTTTTCTTTTTAGATTGTGGTTAGGTGCTTGCAAAGTTTTTTACAATGTCGAAAATGGCGTCTGATTCAGAGGTACGCTGTTAAAATCGTTTTTATGCTGAAGATCTCAGGTGGATTCACATTTTTATGTTCAAACTTTGTTTCTCTTTTCAAATTTCGCTCTTCCTTTTAATTATCTATTTTTTTCGATCAGAGACCGCTCGATCTTTAATTTCTAGAGCCATCCTGGACGTGAAACTTTTTTATTACCTACCGTCCAAGATCCGGAGTTTATATAGACAATTCTCTGCCGTGAATTGTCTCCTTTGCATTGATATATTTTCTTTTTCGTCCTGAAAAATTGAATGGCGGTCGTAGATTCTACAAATTCACTTTTACTGCATACTCTGTTCAAAATTCTTGTACTTTCTTTGTAGTACAAGTTGTCTGTAGTTTTCATGTTTCTTTAACTTTATCGATCTTTGTTTCGAGTGTAAGTCATCTTCTGCGGCTTCTCGATGTCAATAATCTGTTGAGAGGGTTTTATTTTCAATTTATTTTTGTGTTACAGCCCGCTTCCGTAGAAGCATGGTATTACAATCCCTCGGAAGAAGATAGCCGACTGCTACATCAGTATGATCCAAATCGCCCCGTTCCTCCTCACCATCTCAACGGTATAAACTCTCTAAATTCTGTGAAAATAACAGTGCAACCTAAATTTTCTTTCATTTAGCTCCAAAATTCGGAATATAGTGTTTGCCGTTGTTGCACAGAGCTGGGAGTCCTTATATGGGAGCTCGATGCCGATCACTACGACAACAATCCACAACTTGAAAAGATCAAGAAAGATCGTGGATACAACTACTCGGTAACCTTAAACTTAGTATTACAGCTGAAAATTTGAGTTTAAACTTGGTATTACACCTGAAAGTTTGAGTTTAAAGCAGTATTGATATAAGAAGCTGAAATTTTTGCAGGATATAGTGACAGTTGCACCAGGAATGATGGAAGATTATGACGCTAAAATCAAACATTTCTTCACTGAACATCTGCACGCTCAGGAGGAAATTCGGTTTGTGCTGGGAGGAGGAGGTAGGCCGTTCAAAATTCAAACCCTAAATACAATGGTTCTGTAGCTTAACAATATTTCTGTTTGTTTCACTGCTGTGTAAAATGTTTTGATATTTGACCGGTTGGTTACCGTTTGTGCAGGTTATTTTGATGTTCGTGACTACGACGAAACATGGATCCGGTTTCGAATCAGGAAGGGCCACCTCATTGTCCTGCCTCCAGGGATGTATCACCGTTTTACTCTGGATACCAATAATTACGTCAAGGTAAAAAGTAACTGATTTTTTATTGTTTACTTTTACTGCTAAACTAGGTAGATCATTTTTGAAGTCTGGTGCTGTTATTGCTTCCAGGCAATGAGATTATTTATGGGTTTGCCTTGCTGGACTCAGCACCAACGTCCTGCTGATGACATGGAAGCCAGGTGGATTTCAAACCAGTTTTCTAGTTTTATGTTCATATATTGAAACAAAAGAGATTATTAAAAGTAACAGATATGTGAATGGTGTAGGAGGACATATCTCGCCAAGGTACTCAACACCTCGGTTGCTGCACAGTGAAGATTATGATATGATGTAGTTTTTTTGGACGTCTGATTAAATCTGGGGAAATTTTACCAGGAGAAGGCAGTAAAATACAGTTAGTGTAGAAATTTTTTCGGCACGCGTGTAATTCGTTTGGTAATCCACCACCTGGCTGTCTGTTGAATTCAATATAATGCAAGTAAAATTATCATTCTAAGTGGATGATGAGTCTCAAATAAAAGATGTGTTTTAGTCCTTTTATAAGGACCACTTCACTTTTAGGGTTGAAGGAGAGGAAGACTGTAGGTCTAGAGATGTCTCTAAGAGCATTTTGCATTGTAAGCTCGAATGTGGCTTTCCCAATATGTAGGATGCCCCTATCTCTTTAAGGAGGATTAGATCTTTGATCAACGATCAATCTTTAGAATGTGATGGATTCCCTATTGATTCTATAAAGTCAATAAGGTTATGGTGGTTTCTTGTCTATCAGATGTTTATAAGGAGGTTGTATTTGTTGGAACACTTTGAAAAGTATTAATAGAGGCATCGTTAAACTAATCCCCAAGGTTGGATTTACAACACTTAAATAAAAAACTCAATACCTATCACCTTGCTAAATGTATCCTACAAAATTTTTCCTAAGGTTTTAGCATAGAGGTTGAAAAAGGTTCTTCCTTCTATTATTTCCACTCTACTCAAACTAGCTTTGTTAAAGGTACATACATTTTGGACAACCTATTAGCGAGTTGGGAAGTAATCCATTTGGATAGACTCTCAATAAGATATATTTGTATGATTTAGATAGATTTTGAGAAACCTTATGAGAGGATTGAGTGGCCATATATCCTATTTGTTATGAAAGATTTAGGATTTGGTGATAAATTTGGTAGATATGTTGGTGGTCTTTCAAGATGCTTCAACCCAACTTGTCAATGTAAATGGTGATTTATCTTCTTGTTTCCCACTTCATAGGTCTAAATTAGGTAGGGTTGTCATCTTGCTCCTTTATTTATCATTAATATCAAAGCCTTGCATTATGTCTTGAGGCATATTTCCCTTGGACCTTTTGATAAATGTTTGATTTTCCCAAATCAAGAACCTTTGTTACAAATCTTTAATTTTCTAATGAATTGCTTTTTTTACTATTATGGAAAAAGAAAATTTTGATTTAATTTGCATAGTAGACTAGATTGCTATTGTATTGCCTCTAGATCTAAAATGATTGTCCACAAGTCAATGATCTTGAATTGGAAAGATCATCCCCTTGATTATATTATGGATAAGGGAGGGGAGTGGGGATATACCAACAAGTTGGGTAGATAATTTGGTATCCCCTTTTCCATATCTCCCTTTCTCAAAGACGCATGGAATTGGTTTATGAATAAAGTTGTTAATGTAGTCACTAGTACTCTCTATGGCAAGTAGGTTTCAAGTTTGTCAAAAAGTGTTCTCTTCATACTCTATTTAGTTTTCATCTTCATGGCTAGTTTTCTTCTCTCATATTAATTAGTTAAATAAAATTGTCAAGGAATTTCTTTGGTCATATGGAAAATGTTCAAGAAAAAGGCATGTTTTAGGATGGGATACTTGTTTTAAGCCTAGAAATTATGGAGAGATGGGACTTATGACCCTTTCTTGCAAGGGGTTTCCTTGGATATTAAATGGATTCTGAGATGTTTAGATGGCTCTAAACCTTGAAAAAATTGTGTTATAAGTAATATTCTAAGGGTGTATACTAAATTTAAAGCCAAATGGGTTGGGCTTCACTTGGTGGATATTTTGTTTGGTAAGTTTAGAATTCATTCTAGTGGATCTTCTATCTTTGGATCCATACAAAAGGATTGGAAAACTGCAAGGAAGTTCATTGTTGTTTTGGAGGCCAAAATTTTCAATGGTGACCCCTTCTTTCCTTTCAGATATATATGGTGAAATCTTGAATATATGAATAAATCCCTTTCTTTACAAAGAGGTTGTTCTACTTTGCATTGGTTTAGTGAGAGTTTGAAAATCTTTTCTTAGATTTTTGATGAATATGGGTTAGTCTCTTGGGAGATTCTCAAGGAAAGGTATCTATTACCGAAAGCTCATAAAAGGACTTATTCCACAATTAAGGAAGTGGTTGAATTATCTTCTTCTATGCTTGTAATGGATTTTTCTACAATCTTTGGAAGGATTTCTCTCGAAATGTGGTAAGAAACTTTTAGATACAACATGTAAACGCATATACTCTCTATAATATACTAGATGATTTCCAGTACAAATTTAACTCTCTATGGGGTTTGAATGAATTTGAAGCCCAAAAGTTTATTAGGCTTAGATGTCTCTAGTCCTCTTCCATTGAACCAAAAATGTTTTCTTTAGATGGTCTCTTCCTAATAATTTGGTTGTTGGTATTGTTTGTTCCTTTTCTAGGTTTGTTGATTTCTTAGCTTATGGGGATGGGGATGTCAAGTTTGCTAAACATTTATTTTTTCATAATGTTTATTCCAAAACTATTTGCGAATATTTTTCATGTGTGCGATTTGTGGGCTGGAAAAGAAACTATTTCATGGTGTGATGTATTGTTTGGTTGTATTTATTACTCCAAAAGTCATAAGTCAAATTTCTATGATGATTTATTACTTATTTTGTCTACATAGTTTTTTGGCTTCTTTGAATAAGAGAAATAAGCATGTTTTCCAAAATGACTATAGGGATCTTATTGTCTTCTCTAAGGAAGTCACAAGTTTTTCAATCTCTTTGTAGGTTAGAACTCAAGTTGATAAGTCTATTGACAAAATTGGTAGATCGAGTGAAGAAGGATTAGTTGAAAAAGGTAAAGGTATCAAAGTTGACAATGAAGATGGATCATCAGGCTCTTGTGTTCATGCACCTAATAGTGAGCTTGGAAACTATGATAATATCCCCATTAGTGCATTCCTAGAGTGGTGGCTTCGTAAATGTATGCACTACACAATAACTAATATGGGAAAAAAAGTTCAGAAGATCATCAAGGTTAAAGAATGTGGAGCTCCTAAAAAGAAGGATAACAACCCCTAGATATAAAATTTCTTGGTTTCTTTTTGCTACTATGCTATGCAATATGATATCATCTATTTTTGATGCTCCTTGTGAGCATAACTTATTCTACTGTTAATAATTTATTTCTCTAGCTACTCCTTGTGAACTAATTTTTATGATACTTTATAACTCGACTACTCTTTTGAGCTATTTTTGTACACATTTCCAATATAAAATATTTCTAATTTAGTTTATATTAACATTATAATTATTTTAAAAATTAGATTCAAAGATTTAATTAATAGAGAGTTAATGATAATTTCTCTCATTCCAATAGATCTAATAGACCCATTGTTAAATTTGTCACTACACAATCATTAATTTTTTAAAGAATTGATCTCTTGCATTCACACCATATGAACCCTTTTTTTGACTATTAAATATTAGTTCTAGTTTTGTATTCACTAATTATTTAAAGTAGACAAGTTCTCTACATGCTTATAGTTCTACATTATTTTAAGGAAGTACTAGCTTAGAAATAAATGCCCACACTTGAATAGAGAACCCTAAATAAAGGTTATGCAGAGTTTTCAAATTGTTATATTTGATTATAATTAAAAAAATATGTTTGTACATAAAATATGTTTTTAGTGATGTTCAAAAAACTTTAAATACTTATAACTAATCATAGTATTATTATAAAGAAAAGAAATTACATTACATAAATAATTTAGGTTAATTAAAAAAATGTAATTAATTAAGCATAAATTAACTTAGATTAATAAAACTTCCAATAGATAGATAATTGTAACGAATACATAAAAAATTTAATGTGATAGATATAATTACTTATCTCTAAAATTGATGATGGAAGAATGATATCAGTGATGTTCTAAATTGATTCAACACCTCTAGAAAATTAACATCCTCAATTTGATGACTATTTTAGAATCTAAATTAGCACAACAAATGATGAAGGTCAACCTAAACTGCCATGAGTTCAATCATAAATGTCATGAAATTGATCCTCCATAGGAGATTGAGTTGACATAATGTGCACATGAAAAGTTGTTCACCTTTTCCCTCTTAGTAATTGGATATATCAAGGTGGTGTTGAGTGACATTGTTTAGGAGTTTGTCAACTTGAGAGGTGAATGGGTTCTCCTAGGTCAAACCTCTTTGGTGGGCTGTATTAATGGTGGTAAGTAATAGTGAAGACAACATTCAATAGCTTGTAGGTGGCCCATATGTAGATACAATTCTTTTTTCCCTTTAGAAATAAAAGTGTGCTCTAATTGTTCTTTTTATCCTCCTTGATCCTTGATTCATAGATTTGAATTAATTTCACATTAAATGTCTTTAAATACCATGACATAATGGCTAATAGGAGGCAAGGAAGTTGAGTATTTGAATTTGGGCATTTGAATTTTGAGGTCATTCCCACACACATTGAGATTGAACTAGGCCAATCCCTAGTAATATAGAAATGAACCATGGGGATAAAGTGATAATCTCAAGGTTAGGGGCAAAAATATAGAAGTGAGTGCAAATATGGATCAAATGGATATGGATATGAATTAGACTATGAACCAAAACCAAGCACATGAGTACATGCCACTTGTCAATATGTTATTGCAATAAGACAATCCACTAAGGTAGACACAAAAATAAATGGGAAATGACATAGGTATAATAATTTCACCATTAGATTTTGCCCCAACATTGATGTACATGCAAATCTAACATGAGCATGAATTTCAAAGTATATGGACATTCTCAACCAACATGAAAAATAAATATAATTCAAAAAATCATAAAAGAATAATAATCCATATAATGTAGCTAATCATTCTTAATTCTTCTTGGTATGAGAACTCATCAAAATGTGCGAAACAACAAAAAGATATGCAATGAGTAGTGCCTACCACATTATCAAAATAAACCAAAATTATAAACTATTATGACAAAAAATGAAAAGAGAAGGGATATAAAATTTTGCATGTATAGAAAGTGATATAAGAATACTCCATGTGATGTGGTAATGTGATATGGATCTATGTATCGTGTCAATACAATCAAAACTCCACATGATCTGGCATGCGATAAAGATTTACGTGATATTACAATATAATGTAATAGAACTCCACACAATGTTATAATGTGATGCAATAAACCTCCATCTAGATATCATGACGAGTCTATATCTAGCACAAACCACTATCTAAAATATCAACCATGATATTAGCATTAACAATAATATATGCCCCTTCTAATCGGTGGCATCCAATAACTACAATGAATTAGAATAGAGGAAAAGTGATACACTATTTGATAATGACAAAAAGCATAAAATAAATGAATAAGATGTAAGCATGTGAAGATTGATGATCATGTATGAATTTTAGTCATCAAGTTGTTGTTGCATGCGAAATGCTAGGGCAGGCAGAAGAGGGAGAAAATAGGGAGGATGTGGGAGTGAAGCAAAAGAAGGAGAAGAAGAGTAGGAAATAAGAGGAAGAATTTGATCAAGCTTAGGCGCTGGGCAGCCTTCTTCATGAACTGAGGATTAATGAGAAAGTAGACAAGGATGGGGATAGACTTTCAAAGATCATGATGGGTGATGTCAACATTGTGATTTCAGAAGAAATACAAATAATTGAGTTTTTGGAGCATTTCCTACATGCTAAGGTGGAGAGATTAAAAAAGAATGTAGTCATTGTGAAGTTTATAGGAATCTGGCTGTCTATGGATAGGATTAAGTGGTGGGTGGTATAAAAATGGATTGGGACTGTACACTCAAAAACACGACTTGGTAGCCTGGGGCGGTCAAATCAGCTTTGGCCCACACATGGACCCCTCTCCTTGCCATGGGGTGAACCTCCACGTCACTCTCTCTCTCTCTCTCGTGGAAGTAGCTAGTCGAGAGGAGGTGAGACACAGGGGTGGTCTGGCTCGTTTGAGAGCTGGACTTCATGGAGAGTGGTCAGCCGGTCCTAGGGCCTTTCTTGTGCATTTGTTTCAAAATGATGTGGTGTTCTGTGACCATTGTTGTTAAAATAACTATATGACTCGAGGGGTCCCTAGTCACCATTCTTCTGTTTGGATTTCTAAGGTTCCAACGTTGTGTGGGTTGACTGTTATTTTCATTGATACTTCTTTGTTGTTTGAACTATTGGATGATAGCCTGTATTTAGAATGTTCTGAACCTTTCTTATTGTTGTTGAATTATATGTTGGTCTTGTTATCTAGGGTGGATCTCCTCTATCTCATCGAGGGTTGCCCTCACCCACTCACCTCTAAGTCCAACGCATATTCATGATCCTAAACAAAGAAAGAGATGGTTAAATCTAACCTCGATTCGACCTAGGGTTTTGACTTAGGGTTTGTTTGACCTAAGGTTTGACTTTGTTTGACCTTGTGTTGAAATCAAGGATTTTATCAAAATGTTGACCAAAGTTGACCTTGTGTTGGAAACAAGGGTTTGTGAATGCTCTACAATGCTAATGTTTTTGTTATTTTCAATTTTTGGATGCATGCAAGCCTACATGAGTGCAAATTTTTTTTTTGTGCTTTTTTCTATTTATGGAAATGAAAGTGCTTTTTTCTATTCTAGGAATTAGAAAATGAATGAAATCTAATATGAGATTACCTAATGCAATTGAATCTATGTTTTTGGTTTGTTTTTTTGTATATGTGGAACAATTACTCTAGGAAAGAAAAATTGCTTTGAAATGAATCTAATCTATGAGCTTTTGAAAGTTTAAACTATTCTAAGAATGCAAGATCTACTTAGCTTATTAAGGAAAAAACAATGTGCATTTACTATTTCCAAGAGCAAATGTGATTTTCTAATTACTATGATATAAAAAGCATGAAGGAACCTAGGATAAAGAGATGTGTGAGCCTCCACTACCTTGAGAAATCCTTGTATGGTAACCTCTTATCCTCTTGCAGTAGTGGGGTGTTCCTCTTGGCAACAATAAGAAAAAGATGCAAAAAGAAGCTTTTGGAAGCTTGAATGAGAGCTCAACAAGAGCTTGACAAGCACTGTGGCTTGTGATGTGAGCAGGGTATCAACGCTAAATGAGATTTTAGCAAAGCTAGATAAGACAACAATGAAAAGAAAAAGGCTCTGATGTCCTGTGTGAGCATGTGGATGCTAGATTGGAGTGCAATAACCTGCAAGAATTGTGTGCGCAAATGAAATTGCCTCCCTTTGTGCTTGGGGGAGGGGGTATTTATAGGTTTGAAGAAGGCATGAGGGGTGGACAGGATGGAGAGTTAACTCCCTTTGATTGAAGAGTTAACTTAGAAGACACAAGAGTGATTTGGGCTAAAATTGGAGTGATCTAACCAATTATAGCTTATCACTCAAGAAGAAATAGAGAAAGAGAATACATGAGTTGATAGCTAAAGATAAAAATGAGCTAAATATGCATGGGTGGATGCATGAAATAGTTAATTCTATCTTTATGACAAAATTCCATGCAAACAGAAGAAAAATAGGCAAAAATGGAGCTATTTTTGGCCAAAAACTCAAGTTTAATCACAACTGGGAAAAGATGATAGGGTTGCCACCTAGTCTCCCTTTAACCAGTCAGGGTCACCTGGGGCTGACCCATGGGCGACCCTCAGAGGAGGGGTCCTAGGTGAAAGTACAGGATGGGAGATGAAAGAGGAGGAGGAAAGAAGGTGATCTGCCTCCAGAAACTGGTCAAATAGGGCTCAAAAGCCAAATCTCCACTTGCAAAGATAGGATCTCCTGGGGGAGATCTAGAAATAATAGGGGGAGATTTGTACTAGTTGATTGAAACTGAAAACTGAAAGTTGGAGATGGCTTGGGAGGTCCTCTAGAGGACTCCTAGGGGTGGGAATGGATGAAAAGCATTGGGGAAAGGTTAAAACACAACAAATGGATGAATACAAGGCTTAGGGACAAAGTCACAAGCACAGGAAATGTAAATTGACAAGTGTTGAAAAGTGTCAAAAGCAACGAAAGGGGTAACACAAGGGGAAACAACAAAAGGAAAAAGAAATCACATGCTACCAAGAGAATCATTACTAAGAGGGTATTATTCCATGCTTACATGTACGTGACAAGGATTGTGAGTCATCAGGGTCCTCATGGAGGCTGTGCATGATTTTGGTGCTTACATATTTGTCCCCTTAGGGACAGTAGTCTATATGAAAGGTAGGTACCATTCCTGAAATAGGCCTTACCTGTTGTTAATTTTTTTGCAATTGTACTTGCAATAACTAGTATTATCCGGCATCTGAATATATCAAAACAAGTAATGAGAACTAAAATGACGAACATACCATAGATCGTGTGAATTCGACTAGTTATTTGCCTTTGTCGAAGAGACCTGTAGGGATGAAAGCATGAAAAATGACAACATGAAAGATGCATAAAAGCAACAACTAATCTAAAAATGCATAATGCAAACTAAGCTAAGAGAAGAAAAGAGTGAAGAAATTAGAGTGAAACATTGACAGAATTGATCGTGCAAGTAGTCACTGGGAAGGTATTGCCGAGTAGATCGCAAATATGGCCACGTCTTCTGCAATTGAGAGTCAGGTGCATAATCCATCAAAAACCCTTCTCTAAACCCTAGTTTTCATTTTGTAAAAAATCTCATGAAATTGTTAGTTTTTGTTGATTCTCTATGTTGTATTGTGTTTGTTTCATCATTTAGAGTGTAACTAGTTTTTCGTTCATCAAAATCGGTCAAAAATTGAGATTTTTAGAGATTTTTAGCATGTGGGTAGGCAAACAGGGTCACCCCTTTTGCCAGTCTAGGTCGCTCGAGGGAGATCTAGCTGTGCAATAGGGTCACCCAATGGAGATCTAGTTGTGCAATAGGGTTGCTCGATGGAGATCTACCTATGCAATAGGGTCGCCTAGGGGAGATCTTGCTAAACATCTGGGTCACCCGAGGGAGATCTAGTATGATGAAATGGGCAACCCTGATAGATTGATTCTGATTGAAATTTGATGTTTTTGACATTTACTTCACTTTGTTTTAGTCTAATTTGAACATTGAATTCATCAATTTATTGCAATTTTAAAGGTTTATATGTTTTTTGGTGATTTTCTTTTAAGTTTATATGATTTTGGGGGATTTTTTGAGTCGATGGGATCTAATTGAAAGTTCTTTTCTGATTGGTAGGATATGCACATTCATTGGAATGTCAATCGCGAGCAGTTGTGGCTCTCTGAGATGTATGATTCACTATCTTTCGATGATCTCGCTGTCTTGAAGAGGGCATGCTTGGCTAGGATTTGCCATGTACTGGTTGTTCATCCTGTTTCATGCATTTTCTATGACATTATGACCTATTGGGATGCTGACATGAACACTTTTAGATTTCCACAGGTTTCAGGGGAGTGGACCATTACTCTATATATGTATATCGCATTCTCAGGGTTCTTGTGAGAGGGCATCCACTTGTTCTACCTTCTAGTGAGTCCTTTGAGGACAAGGCATCTTGGGCTCAGATCATGGGGGTGAGTCATCCTGAGGACCAGACTAGCGTTCAACTTACTACTGGACAATGGCTTCGCATTCCTCTGTTGAGGAAGTTCTTGATTGGATTGATTGCTTTAAGGCTATCTCGAGAGATAGATAGAGATATAGAGAGGGGGAGAGAGGGATAGGGAGAGAGATATGGAGAGAGATGTAGAGGGATCTAGAGAGATAGAGATAGAGATAGAGATAGAGGGAGAATAGATAGAGATATCTAGAGAGGACAAGAGAGAGGGAGATATAGATATATTCCTCCTCATCATCACCTAATGATATAACAGTTATATCTTCTTAGACATGAGGCTACTATAGAGGGAAAGAAGATGGAGGAGTAACATTAGTTTTCTAAAGCATATTAACTAAACATGCAAAAAAATTCAACATATACAAAACACGAGTGCGTTATAGCATGCTCGTGTTATAATGCGAGCACGCTTTTGATTGCTTTGGGGAATTCCAACCCTAAGGGTTGGATTTGCCTTGGGCATCCAACCCAAAGGGTTGGATGTACCTTTTGGATGCCAAGGACTTGTTTTCAACAAAACTTAGAAAATCAACCAAATCTTGAGTGTGCTCTCCATTAGGTTTACACATTTTTCAATGTCAATACAAAAAAAATGTCAAGATGACTTCAAGTTTTTTATTATCTTTCTAACCATGTATTTCTTTCAAAAATCTGATAACATTAAGGTTTCCATCTTGAATTTCTTTTGCTAATGTCTTCTTTTTTTGCAAAAAACCTATGTCTAATGTTTCTAGTGTCATTTTTTATGTGTTTATCAAAATTTGAAATAAATTACATTTTTAGATTCTGGACTCAATTCTATACACATTGAAAAAAATTAATTTTTGATTAGTTTTTTAAAAAAAATAAGGGGAGCATGCTCAAATTTTCATTTTTTAGGATGAAAATTCATAAAAATCATATATTCATTAAAAATTAACAAAAAAGTCATGCATAAACTACATGATGTTAGCTAATTTTCCACCAAAGCGATTTGTGAAATACTTAAGAAAAGTCAACATTTTAGGGGGAGCACACCAGACACTATGTTATATTTTCTGACAAAAACATGAGCACTTTGTGTGCTTCCCCCTATTTGAAGCTCTTAATATCCACCATTTTTAGAAAAAAAAATAGTAGTTTAGAAACTAGATTCCGAGCACTACAAATCTTGTTCTTATCACATCTTCTAATTTTGAGCGTGGCTATCTTCAATTTCTCATCCAAGATCAATTTTTACTGATTTCATAAAAAATGGCCACTTATGACGCCCTTTTGGTCCCCCATCTCCATGTGCATACCTTGAATAGAAACCTAGACACTAAACCCTACATCCTAAATCCTAACCCAAACCCTATATCCTACACCCTAAAACTACATTATAAAACCTTAACCTAAGCACTATTAAACACTTGGGTTTAACACCAAACTTGAAACCCAAAACCATGAACCCTGGTTAAATGTTAAACCCTACATCACAAACCCCAATATTAAAACTCTATTTCCTTAACACCAAACCTTGAATAAGGAAAAATCTAAATGCCAAACCCTACAACCTAAAGCCTTAAATCAAACATTATGCCTCTAAATCCTACATCCTACACTTCAAACTCTACATCCTAAATCCCATACCTTAAACACTATTAAAATCCTAGGTTTAACACCAAAATTGAAACCCATAACCATGAATCCCATTAAATTCTACACCCTACATAAAAAACCCCAATCCTCAAACTCTATTTCCCTCAATGATCAAACCTAAAACCCTACATCATAAACCCTTAACCACAAAACATATACCAAGTACAAACCCCAGACACCTTAAACCCTATATCCTAAAACTAGGTAAAGTTAAAACCCTACATCACAAACCATAATGTGTAGACCCTATTTCTCCTAGTGTTAACCAAACAACAAATCGAGAAAACCACTTAGTGGATGTTGAACACTATATCCTAAAACTAAATCCCAAATCCTAGATCTATACATTTTAGAAACCCCCAGTTCACCAAAACAAAGTAAATCTCAAGCCCATACCAAACCATAACCCCTATATCTTAAATTCCAAAGCTCATGAAAACACTTTAAATCCCTACTATAATGTCAAACTTGAAGCCCAAAACCTTTAACTCCATGTTGAACCCTAAACCATTTAAACCCCAAATTTCAAACCCTAGAAAGGTTTCCCAAACCCTACTCCGTAAAGTCTAAACCATAAAACATATTAAACCAAGTAAAAACACTATACACCATAAAACCTAAACCCTACATCCCAAACCTAGTTAAACTCTAAACCCTACTTCATAAGTTATGATGTGTAGACCATATTTTCCTTAATGTTGACCATACCATAAATCAAGAAATCACTTAGTAGGCATTAAACCTTACATCCTAAAACCTAAACCTAGACCCTAGATCTATACCTTAGGATTATTCACAAGCAAACCTCAAACCTTATTTACTCATAACTTAAAATCTATTTAACTTCAAAATCTAAACCCTGAATCATGAGTTACTAGGTATGTACATGTCCCAAACACTTTACCCCAAACATCATATCCTAGAAATTCCAAACTGTATATTCTAGAAAGCCTAAAACCACAAACTATTAATTTAAATCCTTATATTTGAGAAGACATCCTTATTACTCCAACTTATCATCCCTACCTTTTGATACACCTATATCTTTGAAGCCAAACTACCTAATACACCACACCTCCTTACATGCCTAAAGGTATACAGAAGAGTGATGGTATGAAAGAGCACTTCCTTTAATATACTAAACCTTTTGATATACCTTATAGTACATGGAAGTAAAGTGGCATCGAAATAAATGGTATTGAATGGTCTCTTGAGGGTCTATCTAAGGCTTGGGTATTAAATTCATAACATCCCTCACTTCATTAGACCCTTTATAAGGAATCTGTCTTAGCCAAAATTAATATATCACTAGAAGAAGAAAGGGAAAGAGATTTCCTAGGAAATAAAGAGAGAAATGAAGAAGATAGAGAATAATATAAAGGTAAACCATAATAAAAGTTTTTACAATTTCCTTATCACTTCAAGGGATCTCCATACTCTTAAATATACCTCTAAGGGCATCACTTCCTAGGGTACGAGAGGGTAATCTTATTGAATGTTGTGTTTGGTGCACTATAGAGGGGGCTTAAGGGAACACACATAATATATAAAATAGAAAACATTAGCACAATGTAAGATAAGTAAATTGAAAACAAAAACTGTACATATATAAAAGAACACTTTGAAAAAAATTATACCTAATTATGAAATCCCTGAAAAGGTCAATTGTTTGGAACTATAAAAAAATATTAGTTTACTTATTTTGAATTTTGAGATGCTATCAAATTTAGGGAAAGTTTATAAAAATGGAGGCTATTCTAATTTTTGGCTATTTATAATAAACAGGTTTAGCCCAACGCGTGTTGGGCTAAATTTGGTTTAATAGCTAAAATCTTCTTCAACTAAACATGCTTATGTGGTAAGGATTTGGTAGCAATTTCCTTTGTTTTATAATTTGAGTTCAAATTATGTTTTTTCTTGCCACTTTTATCATATATTAGCTAAAGATCATTTCTCTCCAATCTGACATCCATTGTTAGGTAGAGGCGTCTACCAAGAAGGGGCTCAAAACCTATAAACCTGTAAATTAAATTACAAGAAATTAAATTTCTATAAATTGTTTTATTTTTTATTTTTTATTATTTTAAATTCTATTACATTATTTCTATTATACTAATTTTAATTTTTTTCTTAAAACAATATATTTTATTATAAAAATAAAGTAAAAAGTGATGGATAAATTTTAAATTTGATATCTCTCAACATACTTTAGATATATTTTTTAAAATACAAATATGCTAATTAAGAGCATTCTAAAGTCGACGTTTACACACTAATATGAATATATCTGAGGAAACAGTTTAAACAACCAATATGCATGTTAATTTAGTTGTCAAACCTCCCTAAACTACTAAATTACCATTAACTACAAAATTACACAACTAGGGTATTGATTGGTATCTTTCATTTGTGGATCGTGCACGTACCGAAGTGAATTACTCGCTCAATTTGAAGTTTTCATCATAGATGTTTAACCAGTTGGTGATGATGATGAACAACTTTCATTTCACATTCATTCGGGGACGGCAAATTTGCGCAGCTTCAGAAGCAATTCTTTTGGGGACCACACTGTATATCTTTCCAGATCATGATGATCATTCTGTACAACAGAATATTGCACTTTCTTCCATTATCACCATTTAACATACATGTTCAGACACGTCCCTATTCCCATAATTAATGAAACTGCTCCACCGATCTGAGCCGTTGATCAACGGTTTTTTTGGACCGCACTACTTACCAGTACGAGAAATTGTGGGTTAAGTTAAGTGCGAGAAATTTATGTGGAAAATGCCTATTTATACACCTCCATGCTTCCCTAACTTCACGCCTTTGCCCTCTTCTTCTTTCTGTGCTCTGTGTTTTATTGTTCTTCAATAAAATACAAGAGAATTGAAGAGCTCATAGCACATAGTATTTCTTTTCAGATTGTTGGTAGGTGCTTGCAAAGTTTTTTACAATGTCGAAAATGGTGTCTGATTCAGAGGTACGCTGTTAAAATCGTTTATATGCTGAAGATCTCAGGTGGATTCACACTTTTCTGTTTAAACTTGGTTTCCCTCTTCAAATTTTGCTCTTTCTTGAACATAAATGCTGCGAATGTAATTATCTATTTTTTTAAAACCAGAGACTGATTGATCTTTAATTTCTAGAGCCATCCTGGACTTGAAACTTTTTTATTACCTACCGTCCAAGATCCGGAGTTTTCCGTTGTGTTAGATGATATAGACAATTCTCTGCCGTGAATCGTCTCCTTTGCATTGATATTTTTCTTTTTCGTACTGAAAATTGAATGGCGGTCATAGATTCTACAAATTCACTTTTATTGCATACTCTGTTCAAAATTCTTGTACTTTCTTTGTATACTCTGTTCAAAATTCTTGTAAATTTCTTTGTATACTCTGTTCAAAATTCTTGTACTTTCTTTGTAGTACAACTTGTCCGTAGTTTTCATGTTTCTTTGATTTTATCGATCTTTGTTTGAGTGTAAGTCATCTTCTGCGGCTTCTCGATGTCAATAATCTGTTGAGAGGGTTTTATTTTCAATTTATTTTTTGTGTTACAGCCTGCTTGCGTAGACGCATGGTATTACAATCCCTCGGAAGAAGATAGCCAACTGCTACATCAGTATGAACCAAATCGCCCCGTTCCTCCTCATCATCTCTACGGTATAAACTCTCTAAATTCTGTGAAAATAACAGTGCAACCTAGATTTTCTTTCATTTAGCTCCAAAATTCGGAATATAGTGTTTGCCGTTGTTGCACAGAGCTGGGAGTCCTGATATGGGAGCTCGATGCTGTTCACTACGGCAACAATCCACAACTTGAAAAGATCAAGAAAGATCGTGGATACAACTACTCGGTAACCTTAAACTTAGTATTACAGCTGAAAGTTTGAGTTTAAACTTGGTATTACAGCTGAAATTTTGAGTTTAAAGCAGTATTGATATACGAAGCTGAAAATTTTGCAGGATATAGTGACAGTTGCACCAGGAATGATGGAAGATTATGACGCTAAAATCAAACATTTCTTCACTGAACATCTGCACGCTCAGGAGGAAATTCGGTTTGTGCTGGAAGGAGGAGGTAGGCCGTTCAAAATTCAAACCCTAAATACAATGGATCTGTAGCTTAACAATATTTCTGTTTGTTTTACTGCTCTGTAAAATGTTTTGATAGTTGACCGGATGGCTACCGTTTGTGCAGGTTATTTTGATGTTCGTGACTACGACGAAACATGGATCCGGTTTCGAATCAGAAAAGGCCACCTCATTGTCCTGCCTCCAGGGATGTATCACCGTTTTACCCTGGATACTAATAATTATGTCAAGGTAATAAGTAACTGATTTTTTTTATTGTTGACCTTTACTGCGAAGCAAACTAGGTAGATCATTTTTGAAGTCTGGTGCTGTTATTGCTTCTAGGCAATGAGATTATTTATGGGTTTGCCTTGCTGGACTCAGCACCAGCGTCCTGCTGATGACATGGAAGCCAGGTGGATTTCAAACCAGTTTTCTAGTTTTATGTCCATAAATTGAAACAAAAGAGATTATTAAAAGGAAAATATATGTGAATGGTGCAGGAGGACATATCTCGCCAAGGTACTCAACACCTCGATTGCTGCACAGTGATGTTGTATCAATCATTAATATTGTTAAGATTATGATATGATGTAGTTTTTTTGGACGTCTGATTAAATCTGGGGTCATTTTACCAGGAGAAGGCAGTAAAATACAGTTAGTGTAGAATTTTTTCTGGCACGCGTGTAATTCGTTTGGTAATCTACCACCTGGCTGTCTGTTGAATTCAATATAGTGTAAGTAAAATTATCATTCTAAGCTACACGTTTTGTCATTGCTTTTTTATTATGGTTTGTTAAAAAAGGCAAAAATAACAAACACACTTAGTGTTATCATACGGGGAATTTGCTACAGAAATCATCTCACATAAATCTGTGCAATGGCATTCTCTTAAATGATTTGTAAGCTGTGATTGAGATGTGAAAATGTAAACTGCTTAAGCTGTCGTCGTCTCACATTGTGGCGTTCTAAGAAAGTAATAAGTAGCATAATGTCTATTTGATGTTTATACTCTTGTAGAAGAAGAGAGTTGTTAGAAGATTTCAAGTGTGAGCTTAAATTGATTCTCGTCTACATGTTACTTATGCATTCATTTGCTGTAACAGTCTGTCTACCTTCCAAGACACACATATCTTTCTAAATGGGGACAGAAAAAGGATGGCCTATTTCCTCCTCGAAATGGCATGATCAATCTCTAAGACATGCCCTAAGTTTTCTAATTTCTTCAATTTGGTGGAACATAATTAGCCAAGTAGATGATCTCCCGCTGGCTATGTGTAAACATCAATAAACATATGGCAAAGCTCTTTTCAAAACGGGTATACAAAAGTCTAAAGATTTATGAGACTTCACCTCACTTACTTGGAAAAATGAATCTTAGTTGAAACAAAGAGTTTTTTCTTTCTAATGCTCATTTACCAAGTGTACTCTGTTTAATTTTTAGTTCCTTTAAACTTGTAGCTCAAACTATCCTTCCCCCTAGAGTGCAATTTTTTTAAAGATTTTTATGTTGGGTAACTGGTTGTAAGACCAACTTCTTTCCTATCAAAATCATCTATAATAGGCTTCTTCCCAAGTGCTAACTTGACATTAGACTCAACCAAGTGGACGTCTATTTGCCATCTTCTAAATGGTGTAAACTGAGTCACTCCTTGTAGAAATCCACACAAACCTAATTGTTGGCACAAAAGATTTTGCATTATAGAAACCATGGAGGTGGATGCCTTCCCCTTCTTCATCCTGAGGTGGTTAAATGCCCTTTTTGCCTTAAGAAGGAAACCATTGCATTATAGAAACCTTGGAGGTGGATGCCTTCCCCTTCTTCATCCCGAGGTGGTTAAATGCCCTTTTTGCCTCAAGAAGGAAACCACGAAACATGCTTTCTGCTTTTGTAACCAAGCTCAGAATATATGGTAGACAATATTGTCCTCTTTGCCCTACGATCTTTAATAGATTAATCAAATGTAAAATAACTTTGCTTGGGTCCAAAATTCATCTAACATCATTTTTTTAAAATTCTTTAGACAAAACATTCTTAAATATTTTTGGAATATCAGATGTAATGATTTTTCTAAAAAATCTTTTCCTCAAATATATTTAGAATATCAGATGTAATGATTTTGAACTCAAAAATATTTTCCTCAGTTAGAGGCTATTATGCATGGGTTGTTCTCTAACATATTGATGTAGATGAAAAATCTACTAGCATTCTTCAAGACACTCTCAAAAGCAATTCATATTTGAAAAATTGGATGGAGACTCTCATAAGGATTTGACCCAAAAAGTGGATAAATTGACCAATAGTGCTAAAGTGTTGTCATCCTTGGGGGAGACTACACAATGAAGTCTAGATCAACAAGGATAACTTCCTCCTACTCAAGAAATTTCAAAGAATGGTCAACAAGATTGGGTATAAGAATGACATAGATCCCACGGGAGCTTGTCTCCTAGAGTTCAAAACATAAAAGGTCATTTAGTTCTTTTTTTATCTAGATAGTTTTATCCAAGAATATGTTTAGTTATTTGGACCTTGTAATCTTTGTTCTAATTCTATTTTATGATATCTAATATATTTCAATTGTAAAGGTTTTTTTAGTTAAGGAAAACTTATGAGAGTTTTTTCCTTGTTAAACAAATCTACAAAATAAGCCTAGAGATTATTCTTTGGAAAGAAAATCTATGGAATTAAGGCATCACTTGAGATGGCAATAGGCTTTGGAAGGAAAAGGCATGAAATTACGATCTAAACTTAATAGGATAAAGCTAGAAGATAAAGACTATTTTTTCAACCATCTCAATTTTAAGCATACTAGGGAGAGAATTTTCACTTTTGACAATGGAGGTGCCCTTGTGGATGATGAGTCTCAAATAAAAGATGTGTTTTAGTCCTTTTATAAGGACCTCTTCACTTTTAGGGTTGAAGGAGAGGAAGTATGTAGGTCTAGAGATGTCTTTAAGAGCATTTTGCATTGTAAGCTTGAATGTGGCCTTCCCAATATGTAGGATGCCCCTATCTCTTTAGAGGAGATTAGGTCTTTGATCAACGATCGATCTTTAGAATGTGATGGATCCCCTATTGAATTTTATAAAGTCAACAAGGATATGGTGGTTTCTTGTCTATCAGATGTTTATAACGAGGTTGTATTTGTTGGAACACTTTGAAATGGTATTAATAGAGGCATCATTAAACTAATCCCCAAGGTTGGATCTACAACACTCAAATCAAAAAATCAATACCTATCACCTTGCTAAATGTATCCTACAAGATTTTTCCCAAGTTTTTAGCATAGAGGTTGAAAAAGGTTCTTCCTTCTATTATTTCCACTCTACTCAAACCAGCTTTGTTAAATGTACATACATTTTGGGTAACCTATTAGCAAGTTGGGAAGTAATCCATTTGGACAAAGACTCTCAGTAAGATGTTTGTATGATTTAGATAGATTTTGAGAAAGCTTATGATAGGATTAAGTGGCCCTATATCCTATTAGTTATGAAAGATTTAAGATTTGGTGATAAATTTGGTAGATATGATGGTGTGCTCTTTCAAGATGCTTCAACCCATCTTGTCAATGTAAATGGTGATTTATCTTCTTGTTTCCCACTTCATAGGTCTAAATTAGGTAGGGTTGTCATCCCGCTCCTTTATTTATCATTAAGACTAAAACCCTGCATTATGTCTTGAGACATATTTCCCTTGGACCTCTTGATAAAGGTTTGATTCTCCCAAATCAAGAACCTTTGTTACAAATCTTTAATTTTCTAATGAACTACTTTTTTTACTATTATGGAAAAGGACAATTTTGATTTAATTTGCATAGTAGACTAGATTGCTATTGTATTGCCTCTAGATCTAAAATGATTGTCCACAAGTCAATGATCTTAAGTTGGAAAGATCATCCCCTTGATTATATTATGGATGAAGGAGGGGAGTGGGGATGTCCCAACAAGTTGGGTAGATTTAATTTGGTATCCTCTTTTCCATGTCTCCCTTTCTCAAAGACACATGGAATTGGATTATGAATAAGGTTGTTAATGTAGTCACTAGTACTCTCTTTGTGGCAAGTAGGTTTCAAGTTTATCAAAAAGTGTTCTCTTCATGCTCTATTTAGTTTTCATCTTCATGGCTAGTTTTCTTCTCTCATATTAATTAGTTAAATAAAATTGTCAAGGAATTTCTTTGGTCATATGGAAAATGTTCAAGAAAAAGACATGTTTTAGGATGGGATACTTGTTTTAAGCCTAGAAATTATGGATAGATGGGAGTTATGACCCTTTATTACAAGGGGTTCCTTGGATATTAAATGGATTCTGAGATGTTTAGATGGCTCTAAACCTTGAAAAAATCTTGTTATAAGTAATATTCTAAGGTTCTATCTTAAATTTAAAGCCAAATGGGTTTGGCTTCACTTGGTGGATATATTTTTTGGTAAGTTTAGAATTCATTCTAGTGGATCTTCTATCTTTGGATCCATACAAAAGGATTAGAAAACTGCATGGAAGTTCATTGTTTTTTTTTGAGGCCAAAATTTTCAATGGTGACCCCTTCTATCCTTTCAAATATATATGGTGAAATATTAAATATATGAATAAATCCCTTTCTTTACAAAGAGGTTGTTCTACTTTGAATTGGTTTAGTGAGATTTTAAAAATATTTTCTTAGATTTTTGATGAATATGGGTTAGTCTCTTGGGAGGTTCTCAAGGAAAGGTATCTATTACCAAAATATCATAAAAGGACTTATTCCACAATTAAGGAAGTGGTTGAATTATCTTCTTCTATACTTGCACTGGATTTTTCTACAATCTTTGGAAGGATTTCTCTTGGAAATGTGGTAAGAAACTTTTAGATATAACATGTAAACACATATACTCTCTATAATATACTAGAGATGATTTCCACTACAAATCTAACTCTGTATGGGGTTTGAATGAATTTGAAGCCCAAAAGTTTATTAGACTTAGATGTCTATAGTCCTCTTCCATTGAACCAAAAATGTTTTCATTAGATGGTTTCTTCTTAATAATTTGGTTGTTGGTATTGTTTGTTCCTTTTCTAGGTTTGTTGATTTCTTAGTTTATGGGGATGTCGAGTTTGCTAAACATTTATTTTTTCATTATTTTTATGCCAAAACTATTTGTAAATATTTTTCATGTGTGCGATTTGTGGGCTAGAAAAGAAACTATTTCATGGTGTGATGTATTCTTTGGTTGTATTTATTGCTCCAAAAGTCATAAGTTAAATTTTTATGATGACTTATTACTTATTTTATCTACATAATTTTTTTGGCTTCTTTGAATAAGAGAAATAAGCATGTTTTCTAAAATGAATATAGTCCATCGTATTTTCTTCTCTAAGTAAGTTACAAGTTCTTCAATCTCTTTGTAGGTTAGCACTCAAGTTGATAAGTCTATTGACAAAATTGGTAGATTGAGTGAAGAAGGATTAGTTGAAAAAGGTAAAGGTATCAAAGTTGACAATGAAGATGGACCATTAGGCTCTTGTGTTCATGTACTTGATAGTGAGCTTGGTAACTATGATAATATCCCCATTAGTGCATTCCCAGAGTGGTGGCTTTGTAAATGTATGCACTACACAATAACTAATATGGGAAAACAAGTTCAGAAGATCATCAAGGTTAAAGAATGTGGAGCTACTAAAAAGAAGGATAACAAATCCTAGATGTTGCTTTTATATTGAACAATGTTACTTTTTGAAGATGGATATAATTCTTGGTTTCTTTTTGCTACTATGCTATGAAATATGATATCATCTATTTTTGATGCTCCTCGTGAGCATAACTTATTCTACTATTAATAGTTTATTTCTCTAACTACTCGTTGCGAACTAATTTTTATGATACTTTGTAACTTGCCTACTCTTTTGAGCTATTTTTGTACACTTTTCCAATATAAATATTTTTAATTTAATTTATATTAACATTATAATTAGTTTAAAAATTAGATTCAAAGATTTAATTAATAGAGAGTTGATGTTAATTTCTCTCATTCCAATAGATCTAATAGACCCATTGTTAAATCTGTCACTCCACAATCATTAATTTTTTAAAGAATTAATCTCTTGCATTCACACCATATGAACCTTTTTTTTTGGCTATTAAATATTAGTTCTAGTTTTGTATTCACTAATTATTTAAAGTAGACAAGTTCTCTACATGTTTATAGTTCTACATTATTTTAAGGAAGCATTAGCTTATAAATAAATACCCACACTTGAATAAAGAACCCTAAATAAAGTTTATGTAGAGTTTTCAAATTATTATATCTGATTATAATTAAAAAATATTTGTACATAAAATATGTTTTGTTAGTGATGTTCAAAAAAATTTAAATACTTATAATTAATCATAGTATTATTATAAAGAAAAGAAATTACATTACATAAATAATTTAGGCTAATTAAATTAATGTAATTAATTAAGCATAAATTACCTTAGATTAATCAAATTTCCAAGGGATAGATAATTAAAATGAATACATAAGAATTTAATGTAATAAATATAATTACTTACTATTGTCACATAGATTTGCACCCAGTGTTGAAGGCTTTTAGGGCTCCAACAATTTAGTGAAACATTAAGATGACCTCCAGGTGTGGGACCCTATAGGGAGGCCAAATCTCCAGAGAGAGGCTGGTTCCTTTGTTGAATATGAGATTCAGTGATTCTAAGACTAAACCTAATCTATCCACCTATTTATGAAGAGGAAGAGGGAGTAAAACTTAAAGTAAAAGGAGGTGATATACCAAGTTTGAATATGAGAAGGCCCTCTAAACAACCATATATGCATAGAATAACAATAGCCAACAGATCAACATACACAAATCATGAACTACTTGTAGAGGTAAGAGAAACTAAATGAAATCCAAGAGGAAAGATGCATTCACATATGGAGATCAAACAGAAAAATACACAGAGCAAAGAACCATTCATGAGAAGGTAAAATTTGATTTCTATTATTAAAGAGGCATGATTACAATTGCAAGAGATATGATTTGGAAAACCAAATGCCAACTTGAATACATTACATTTCATGCTTTACATAACATTTACAAAGGAGCGCCATTACCTACTATAATGAATGTGCCCATGGGCATGTTAGAGATATTTCCTCTTCAGAAGGGACCTCTATCTGTAAGAATTCATTGTAGAAAATATCTGGATTCATCAAGCAGTTGGAAGATATTTTGAGTCTTCAATGCGAGCAGTTGATTCACCATCTACAACAATGAATGCAACAAATATCCAGAAGGGGTAGCTGAGAGATATTTGGGTTCGCATTGATGGTGTATGAGACAAAATTTCTCGAGCAAAGATTTTACAACACTTTAAATCTTTAGATTTTTGAGTCTCTGTGTCTTCATCGGCTCCTAATCCTTTGAAATTTTGACCCCTACAACAACTTGTCGACCGAGTTCACTTTTTTCCTGCCTTGGGATGCTTGAGAGTCACCTTTGAACCCTAGCCATAGATGAGTCTACTTTTGGAATCAACGACCATTGCCTTCCCTTTTGATTCTGCATTGAGATCCAAGGACTTCGCCTACATGGAAATTTCACGGCTTCGTTGAAAGCCTTTAAAGAGTCCCGCGAAGAGTCTTCCTTCTACGAAAGGTGAGGTGGCATGCTGAGTCTGCAGTTATATCTTTCTCTTTCTGGCTCTGTTAGCTTGTCAGGGCCCCACCAAATAGAACACACCGAGGGTGCCAGTTGTCATAATGGTGCACACCTGAGGAGAGTCTCCCTTGAAATTTCCTAAGGAGGAGTGCCAACACACCATGTGTCATCATCTCGTAGTAGCACAGTGGAGATATGATGTCAGCTTTGATGGTTTGCAGGCTTGCGATATCCAAGAATATCTTCAAGGTCTACACATTCACAAATATCTGGATACATAGACTGTCATATTTACCTTTGCAGCATGGAGAAAACCATCATCTGCATGGATATCCAATGTCAGGATATTAACTTTTAATATGCCACCCTTGAATATCCTGATGATGTCATCAGCATGAAGAGTTTCATTAGAGAGGGGATCTAGATGATGTCATCAAGATATTAGCACTATAGGATAATACTGGTGGCGGAATGTCTAGATGACATCATCCAACTATGCATTTCTTTGGGGAAGAGACCTGATGATGTCATTGGGACATTCACAAAGGACATGGACATTAGGAAAGATTCAGACATTAGGAAATATCCAGATGTTAAGAAAACATCCAGATATTAGCTAAGGTCTACACATATGGGAAGTATCCTGATCTTAACTAAGATCTGGATGTTAAGAAAACATCCAAATATTAGCTAAGGTCTAGATGTTAGTTAAGATCCAGATGTTAAAAAAACATCTAGATATTAACTAAGGTCCGGATACTCGAAAGATATCAAGGTTTTAGCTAAGGTCTAGATATCAAGATAATATCTGAATATTAGCTAAGATCTGGATATCTAGACATTAGATATCCACATCAAAATGACCAAGTATGAAGATGAAAATCCCTACAAAGGAAGACATTGAAGGCAAAAGGTTTTTGGGTTTTTTGCAAGGATTCTCTAGATGAGTTTTTAGGGATTTTTGTAGGGTAGAGCACTGGAATTTGGAGGGATTAAGGCTTATAGGTCCATATTCCAAGGGATATCCAGGAGATTTTCAAGGTGAACTATTTGACTCTGGACAGAGGAAAATGGGTCAACATTTTGGTGACCTCTCAAGGATGTTTGCTTGCTAAACAAATAGATCAGTAGCCTTAAGCATCCATTGGGCATAGAGTCCAAAAGAGGAATCAAAGAGTTAAGACCCCTGAAACCTGCCTCCCAAAACACACAAAAGGAAAGAGGCCTACACTCTCTTAATAACAATGTAGCCTGTGTAAGAGCACTTTGGGAAAGGGAAACCTAGAGCAGAAATAAACTAGAACAATATGTACAAGACATCATACCAACCTTAATGGTAACGTTTGAGATGGACCCCATTAACTGAAATGGGTAGAAATTCACCATCCAGCCATGAAAGAATGAAGGCATTTGCTTGCTTGTTGTTGATGATGACATAAGGCCCATTACAAAGTGCATCAAACTTGGTGTGGCCTCCAGGTTTGGCTTGGTCTACATCCCATTTCAGGACAAGATCACCTTCTTTGAAGGTCTGGACCTTGGCCTTCTTATCAAAATATCTCTTGGTCTGCATCTGATGTTCTTCTAATGTGATCATGGTTGACTATCTTTGTTCTTCTAGTTCAATCAATTCAGCCATCTTAATAAACCTTGCATCTTCTCCTTCCAACTCCAACTACTGATTCAAATCTAATGTAGGAAGCTCTAAAGATATAGGTAATGTAGCCTCTCTTCCATACACAAGGACAAAAGGAGAGTTCCCAATGGCTCTCTTGTATGTGACCCTATCAGCCCAAAGAGATAACCTGATCTTATTGTACCATTGCCTTTGGTTTGTCTCCATGGTCCTCTTCAGAATCCTGATCAGGTTCTTGTTGGTGGACTCAACCAGCGCATTACTTTGAGGGTAATAATTGGATGAAGTCTTTAAGAAGACATTATACTTGAGAGCCCAATCAACAATCCTAAAACTAGTGAATGCTTTTGCATTATCAGAAATAATAGTCTGAGGAGCTCCAAACCTTGTCATGATTTCTTCCAAGAAATCCATGATTGATGACTCAGTAGCCTCCTTGAGTGGGACTGCTTCAACCCACTTGGTGAAGTAATCCATTGTAGTCAAAACCCACTTATGACCTGCACTGGAAGAGGGGTTTATCATGCTGATGAAATCTAATCCCCATTGTGAAAAGGGCTGATCAACCTGAATAGGGTGGAGTGGAAGTGCTGCTAATTTTTTCTTTCCGGCAAAGAGATCACACTCTTTGCATCTTCTTACCCACATATGGGCATCATTGAATAATGTGGGCCAAAAATAAACTACCCTCATTATTTTCATTGTTGTAGCTCTAGTAGAGAAATGGCTGCCAGCTGGGCCAGCATGAAACTCACTAAGAAGTCTATCAACCTGATCTTCTTCTATGCATCTTAGTAAGACTCCATCCAAGTTTCTCCTGAAGAGAATACCATCTACCAATGCATAAGGGATAGACTGCAGCCTAAAATATCTTCTTTTGGTTCTATCCAGTCCATAGGGATACTCACTAGTGGATAGGAAACTAGCCATATCTGTCGTCCAAGAACTCACAACTGATAGCTCAGCTGTAGGTTCCTCCTCATTCAAATGGTATGATGAATTCACTTCATCTACTGACATCTGAGATAGTTGTTCACACAATCCTCTGCCTCTAATCAACTTAGTGGCTTTGATGATCACATCATATTCCAAGATCTTAGTGACCCAACTAGCTCTCTTTTCACTAATCTCAATCCCCATTATATAATCTCTCACACTAGGATGAGAAACTAAAACTTTAATATGGTTATTTGCCAGCATATATATGAATTTCTTTAAATCTCTAATAATGGAAAATACTTGTTTATCCATGGGGCTATACCTAACCTCACAGTCCTTCAAGGTTTGACTGAAGAAGGTGAGGGGCTGCTCCAGTCCATGTTCATTTTGCTGCATTAGGACAACATCAATATTGTTCTCTCCTCCATATGCATAGAGGACAAAGTCCTCATAATTCGGGTTCATGAGAGTAGGTGCCTAGGCAATCTCCTCCTTGATCTTCTCAAAACCATCTTTCCCTTGTTTAGTCCATCTGAAGACTACATCTTTCTTGAGCATAAGGGTTAGAGGCTTCAACAAGCTAGCACAATTAGGAATGAACTTCCTAACGAAGTTGATCTGGCCTAAAAATGATTGTAAAGCTTTTTTGTGAGCAGGGAGGGGAAGAGAAAGGAGAGCTGATGTCCTCTCGGGGGCTATGGATATCCCATCCTCAGACACCATGTGACCAAAAGCTTACCTTGGGCAATAGTAAAAATACATTTCTTGGGGTTCAGAGACACCCCAAACTCTCTGCATCTTAAGGACCACTTTTTCTAGATGCTCCCTGTGATTTTCTCCCTTCCTGGAGAAAACTGTAATGTTATCCAGATAAATTAGGATGAACCTATTTATAAATCCTTTGAAGGCAATATCAATTGCCCTATGAAACGTAGCACCAATATTAGACAAACCAAATGGCATCCATGGTTCCCCATTTGGTTGTAAATGCTATCTTAAATCTATCCTCCTCTCTAAAAAAATATGATTATAGCCAGAGAAGCCATCCAATAATGAAAACCGCTTTGCCCTTGCAACCGTTTGTAAAATTTGATCCATAGAGGGCAGAGGGTAATGATCTTTTAGGGAAGCATGATTCAGGTCCCTGAAATCTACATAGAGCCTAATCTGTCTATTTTTCTTTCTCATAGGCACTAGATTAGCCACCTAAGTAGATTATTTGCTAGGGAAGATGATCCTCACCTCTATGAGCTTGGCAAGCTCATTTCTCATGAGCAGATCAATCTTTGGATTGATGGGCGCTGCTTTTGGCAAACTGGCTTGTAATTAGGATCCAGATCAATGGCATGCTGAGCCACATCCAAATAGAATACTTTAATAAGATCTTCATATGTCCATGCCAGGACATCATTATACTTTTGGGCAAGTCTTATGAATTCTTGCTCCTCTACATTGTCGCACACTTTTCCTAGCAACAACTCTTTGTCTTGGGCGATGGTTACCTTCTAGTAATCTTCTTTCTTGAAGGTAATATTGTTTCTATCACCCCTGAACTCATCATCATGGCTAAATATGGCCTCCAGGGTGACTAGACCCTTGGGCAGCTTGTTTGATTTGAGCTAGATGATCTGATCATCATAGCACTCTTGCAACCTAGGCTGCACCATGGAGGAAAATTTTGCTTCATTCTGAATGAAGCTCACAATATGCTCATTGCCGTCAAAGACCTGCCAATGGATATCATTGTTAGGAACAGATGGTCCAGGACAACAATCCTCATGTGTTGATCAAGACCTTGGAGTAAGTCTGTAGGTGGAGAAAATTGAGCCCCCACCGTCACCAATTGATCAGCATCAGCATTTAGTTTTGTTGGGATCACTTGCAGGTTGAGAGCATCAAAACTCTCAAACATGTCCCAAACTCTATGTCTATAAGCTCTTAGTAGCTGGTTTTTTGTTGCACATCTCTCTCTGACTTAGTTAACCACCAATTCAGTATCGCCAAAGATCTCTAGATGTCTGAGACTTTTCTTCTCAGCAATCAACAGGCCATGGACCAATTCCTTGTACTCTGCTACATTATTCATGCAAGAGAAGTGCAGCCTATGAGCAAAATGTAACTTCTTACTAGTCAGGGAGACTAGAAAAACACTTGCACCAGCTCCATTTCTGCTCTTTGCACCATCAAAGAACATCTCCCATGGGCCTTTGGAGTCATTATCTGGCTTAAGTACAGATGGGACCGAAGGATCCCTTTCATGGATCATGTTGTTTCCCAAGTCAGTTGCTTTAGTGGTATCATAAGGATAAATTTTTTTATGATCCCTTGCCCATTCATCATGAAATAGATTAGGGATAGGAAGAGGTGGAGGTTCTGTCTCAATAGGTTCTGATTCATGCACTTCCTCGCCTTGAATCATCACATGTGGGTTCACCAGGTTGTGGTCATAATTCTCCACATGATAATATGAAATTGGTTCAGCCTTGATGGTAAACCATGTGCCATATCTAGTCCTTAGTAACATATGAGACTAGTCAGAGGAAAGCTAGCCACCTACCTTTGCTATGAAATCTCTTGATAGACAAATGGCAAAAAAAGGAGGAAGATCAATGACCGAAATGTCTTGTTTGAAAGTCAGGTTAGGACATGCATGCATGGTCAAGTCCAGTCCCTTGAACACTCCTATAGTGTTCACAGAGGTGCCATCCAACTGTAATACTCCTAATGAAATAGGGGTATATTTGATGCCTAATGCATCTGCTATCTTCTTGGGCATTACTAAAACACTAGCCCCTGAATCAATCATGCAGTTGTGCACTAAAAATTTGCCAATGATCAAGGACAAGTAGAAAGGAGATGGTTTCTTGACTGCACCTACTTGTCCTTCACTTGGTTGTGCAAGACTGACATAAGCCTTCTCTCTCGGCCCTGTTGATGAGTCTAATGCTACTAACTCAATTGATTGGAAGTGCCTCAAGGCTTCTTGCAAAAGATCCCTTTGGGAGGGGATTGACATTACTTCCCACATGGAGACATTGATATTTGTTTTCTTCATTTGTTCCATAATATTTAATGGAACAATGACTGCCTTATACATAGAGGGAATCCATGTTCCTTTCTTTGTTTGATCTGTAGTTTGTTCAGGCACTTTTAAGCCTGGTGGAACTTCCTTTGCAACAGCAGGCCTGCTGTTCTGAATTAGAAATGTAGTACTGGCCACTTTTGCCTTTAGAATAGGCTCCTTTTGTAACATAGTAGGCATAGGACTAACCTCCAACTACCTCTTCTTTGACTCGATGTCTGCAATGGGCATAACAACACTGTCCATAGGCTGATTGATAGTGGAAAAATCCTCTGGAGTCCATAGCATCATACCATCATCAGGAGTAGTTTCATTTGATGTTTCAGGATTGTTGTTTGATGCTTGCTGAGAATGAAAGTTTTGCACCATTAAAGCCCTTTCTTGTGCTCTAAAAACACAAGAGGACTAATTATGGGGTTGGTTGCAGGGGTAGAACCAATCTGCCTCTTGGGCTAGATTATTCTGAGTAGGGACTAAATCCCCAATTGGATTCACAACTGGCATCTGTTGAATAGGCCAAACTATTTGTAAAGGCTGTGCAGGGTTAGGATTTTGATATCTATTCGATTGGTAACCCTGATTCCAGTTTCTACTAGGATTATACCTTTGATTCCAATTTTGATTAGTTGTCTGCCCCTAGTTATAGTTTTGATAGGGTTTGGGAGCAGTTTGAATAGCTATACTATTCACCTTGTTGGTCAAATTAGACATTAGGGTTTTAAGATCACTTTTTTCTTGAGAAAGAGAGGATGCTGAAGCCTTAGGCTCTGGGATGGGAGCAATAATGGGATGCTGGGAGGAGGAAGGTAGCTCTGGAAAAAGTGGGATAGGAGGCCTGGGAGCAATTTTCCCAGCCTGTATTAGGCAACTTTCAGCTTTTAGAGCTGTCTCATAACTAGTTGGTAGAGTCTCAGCACCCATTGACTGCATCATCATTGCAATATCAAAATTCAAAGCTCTTAAAAATACAAGAAAGAACCTTGTGGGGATGGCATGAGGGTAGCTAGAATTTTCTCTCCCACCTCCTTTAGAATCTGAAATTGAAATCTACCAGCATCTCACTCGGAGCCCTCTAGTTAGTTGTCAACTACTCAAGCAATGAAATGTTATCTGCCTTCTCTCCAAACTGTTTGTAGAGGGCCTTTCCCAATTCATCCCAAGTATGCATTGAAGCAGGGGTCAAGCTCCTAAACCATTGAAGAGCTCTTCCCTTGAAATATGAGACCATGAGACGGACTGCAACGTCTTCATGTTGTATATGATGGACCGAGCACACGTTGGATATGTCTATGATATGCTCAGTAGGGGTTATAGAACCATCACCTGTGAAGGGTGAAACACTTTTTAGGGCTGTGACAGGTATGTCATTGTATGCATCCAAATCTAATGGACTTCCTCCATTGAAGGTTACAAAAGGCAAATTCCTTGGCATCCTAGGAATGTTCAGATTCAGTCTAGGGATATGCAAGCTTCTTCTATTATATTGAAACCTAATAGGAGGGGGTGTAGATTGAGCCCTTGAAAGAGGTAAAGTGAGATTGTTGTTCCTTCTCACATGAGACCTAAACAACCTAGACCTTCTTGAAGCAACAACAAATAATTTAGTGAACTGGAAATTACCTATGGAAGATGCCCTAGTTTGCACAGGCATAAAAGATGGTACTGATTAGAACCAAATGCATGTAGAGTCGCTAGGTGCACAAAAATTCTGCCAAAATGTAGAGTACTGAGAAGAACACCAGATTCTCATCTTGATTCTTTGATTGCTTATGCTTTTGGGTCCCATCAAGCGTGCTAGAAACTGTTGTCACATAGATTTGCACCCAATGTTGAAGGCTTTTAGGGCTCCAACAATCTAGTGAAACATTGAGATGACCTTCAGGTGTGGGACCCTACAAGGAGGCCAAATCTCCAGAGAGAGGCTAGTTCCTTTGTTGAATATGAGATTCAACGATCCTAAGACTAAACCTAATCTATCCACCTATTTATGAAAAGAGGAAGAGGGAGTAAAAGTGAAAGTAAAAGGAGGTGATACACCAAGTTTGAATATGAGAAGGCCCTCTAAATAACCATGTATGTACAGAATAACAATATCCAACAGACCAACATACACAAATCATGAACTACTTGTAGAGGTAAGAGAAACTAAATGAAATCCAAGAGGAAAGATGCATTCACAGATGGAGATCAAACAGAAAAATACATAGAGCAAAGAACCATTCATGAGAAGGTAAAATTTGATTTCTATTATTAAAGAGGCATGGTTACAATTGCAAGAGATATGATTTGGAAAACCAAATGCCAACTTGAATACATTACATTTCATGCTTTACATAGCATTTACAAAGGAGAGCCATTACCTACTATAATGAATGCACCCATGGCCCTGTCAGAGATATTTCCTCTTTAGAAGGGACGTCTATCTGTAAGAATTCATTGTAGAAAATATTTGGATCCATAGAGCAGTTGGAAGATATTTTGAGTCTTCAATGCGAGTAGTTGATTCACCATTTACAACAATGAATGCAACAAATATCCAAAAGGGGCAGCTGAGAGATATTTGGGTCCGCATTGATTGCATATGAGACAAAATTTCCCGAGCAAAGATTTTACAACACTTTAAATCTTTAGATTTTTGAGTCTTTGTGTCTTCATCGACTCCTAATCCTTTGAAATTTTCACCCCTGCAATGGCTTGTCGGTGGAGTTCACATTTTTCTTTCCTTCGGGATGCTTGAGAGTCACCTTTGAATCCTGGATGTAGATGAGTCTATTTTTGGAATCAACGACCATTGCCTTCCCTTTTGATTCTGCGTTGAGGCCCAAGGACTTTGCCTACATGGAAATTTCGTGGCTTCACTGAAATCCTTTAAAGAGTCCCATGAAGAGGCTTCCTTCCGTGAAAGGTGAGGTGGCATGCTAAGTCTGCAGTTATATTTTTCTCTTTTTGGATTTGTCAGCTTGCTGGGGCCCACCAAACTGAACACACCGAGGGCACCACTTGTCATAACAGTGCACACCCAAGGAGAGTCTCCCTTGAAATCTCCCAAGGAGGAGTGCCAACACGCCACGTGTCATCATCTCGTAGCAGTGCAGTGGAGATATGACGTCAGCTTCAGCGGTCTGCGGGCTTGCAATATCCAAGAATATCTTCAAGGTCTGCACATTCGCAAATATCCAGATGTATAGCCATCAAATTTACCTTCGTAGCATGGAGAAAACCATCATCTGCATTTATATCCAATGTCAGGATATTAACTTTTAATATGCCACCCTTGAATATCCTGATGATGTCATTAGCATGAAGAGTTTCGTTAGAGAGGGGATTTGGATGACGTCATCAGGATATTAGCACTACAGGGTAATACTAGTGGTAGAATGTCTGGATGACGTCATCAAGATATGGATTTCTATGGGGAAGAGACATGATGACATCATCAGGACATTCACAAAGGACATGGACATTGGGAAAGATCTGGACATTAGAAAATATCTGGATGTTAAGAAAACATCCAGATATTAGCTAAGGTCCGCACATTTGGGAAGTATCTAGATCTTAAAATTAAGATCTGAATGTTAAGAAAACATCTAGACATTAGCTAAGGTCCGGATATGGGAAAAGGTTCGGTTGTTAGTTAAGATCTGACTGTTAAGAAAACATCTGGATATTAACTAAGGTCTGGATACTTGGAAGATATCAAGATTTTAGCTAAGGTTTAGATATCAAGATAATATCTAGATATTAGCTAAGATATGAATATCCAGACATTGGATATCCACATCAAAATGACCAAGTATGAAGATGAAAATCCCTGCGAAGGAAGACATTGAAGGCAAAAGGTTTTTGGGTTTTTTGCAAGGATTCTCCAGATGAGTTTTTAGGGATTTTTGCAGGGCAGAGCACTGGAATTTGAAGGGATTAAGGCCTGCAGGGCCATATTACAAGGGATATCCAAGAGATTTTCAAGGTGAACTATTTGACTCTGGACAGAGGAAAATGGGTCAACACTTATCTCTAAAATTGATGATGGAAGAATGATATCAGTGATGTTCTAAATTGATTCAACACCAAATTGATTCAACACCTCTAGAAAATTAATATCCTCAATTTGATGACTATTTTAGAATCTAAATTAGCACAACAAATGATGAAGGTCAAACTAAAGTTCCATGAGTTCAATACTAAATGTCATGAAATTGATCCTCCACAGGAGATTGAGTTGACATAATGTGCACATGAAAAGTTGTTCACCTTTCCCTTCTTAGTAATTATATATATTAAGGTGGTGTTGAGTGACATTATTTAGGATTTTGTCGACTTGAGAGGTGAATGAGTTCTCCTAAGTCAAACCTCTTTGGTGGGCTATATTAATGGTGATAAGCAATAGTGAAGACAACATTCAATAACATGTAGGTGGCCCATATGTAGATATGATTCTTTTATCCCTTTAGAAATAAAATTGTGCTCTAATTGTTCTTTTCATCCTCCTTGATCCTTGATTCATAGATTTGAATTAATTTCACATTGAATGTCTTTAAATACCATGACATAATGGCTAATAGGAGGCAAGGAAGTTGAGTATTTGAATTTTTAGGTCATTCCCACACACATTGAGATTGTTCTAGGCCAATCCCTAGTAATATAGAAATGAACCATGGGGATAAAGTGATAATCTCAAGGTTAGGGGCAAAAATATAGAAGTGAGTGCAAATATGAATCAAATGGATATGGATATGGATATGAATTAGACTATGAACCAAAACCAAGCACATGAGTACATGCCACTTGTTAATATGTTATTGCAATAAGACAATCCACTAAGGTAGACACAAAAATAAATGGGAAATGGCATAGGTATAATAATTTCACCATTATATTTTTCCCCAACATTGATGTGCATTCAAATCTAACATGAGCATGCATTTCAAAGTATATGGACATTCTCAACCAACATGAAAAGTAAATATAATTCAAAAAGTCATAAAAGGATAATAATCCATATTTAGCTAATCATTCTTAATTCTTCTTGGTATGAGTACTCATCAAAATGTGCAAAACAACAAAAAGATATGCAATGAGTAGTGCCTACCACATTATCAAAATAAATCAAAATTATAAACTATTATGACTATCTACAAAAAATGAAAAGAGAAGGGATATAAAATTTTGCATGTATAGAAAGTGATATAAAAAGACTCCATGTGGTTTGGTAATGTGATATGGATCTATGCATTGTGTCAATACAATCAAAACTCCACATGATCTAGCATGCGATAAAGATTTATGTGATATTACCATATAATGTAATACAACTCCACACAATGTTATAATGTGATGCAATAAACCTCCATCTAAATATCGTGATGAGTCTATATCTAGCACACACCACTATCTAAAATATCAACCATGATATTAGCATTAACAATAATATATGCCCCTTCCAATTGATGACATCCAATAACTACAATGAATTAGAAGAGAGGAAAAGTGATACACTATTTGATAATGACAAAAAGCATAAAATAATTGAATATGATGTAAGCATGTGAAGATTGATGATCATGTATGAATTTTAGTCATCAAGTTGTCGTCGCATGTGAAATGCTAGGGCAGACAGAAGAGGGAGAAAATAGCCTGAGGATGCGGGAGTGGAGCAAAAGAAGAAGGAGAGAAGGAAATTAGAGGAAGAATTTGATGAAGCTCAAGCACTGGGTAGCCGTCTTCATGAACCAAGGATTAATGAGAAAGTAGACAAGGATGGGGTAGACTTTTGAAGACCATGGTGGGCAATGTCAACATTGTGATTTTAGAAGAAAAATATAGAATTGAGTTTCTGGAGCATTTCCTACATTCTAAGGTGGAGAGATTAAAAATAATGCAGTCAGTGCAAAGTTTATAGGAATTTGGTCATCTATGGATAGGATTAAGAGGTGGGTGGCGCAGAAATGGATTTAGACATATCCAGAAATTGATTTTACGGCATTAGGGTTCATACAGATCATATTCTAGTCAAAATATGATAGGAATACGATCTTAAAGGGGGGCCATGGTTTATGGGCAACGCTAGATTATACATTAGAGACTGGTCACTTGGTTTCAATCCTCACACAGAATTAATTAAAGATGCACCACTTTGGGTTCGGATGTACAAGTTGCCATAGGAGCTATGGATAGAAGAGGTACTCAAGCTTATTGGAAATACTCTAGAAGAATATGTACAATGCTCCAATGCTATTAGTGGAAAGAAAATGGCCACATACACCTGAATCTATGTAAAGGTGGATTTGAGCAAACCCCTTAGATATTTAATTAGGTTGTCCTCTATTCTAGGAGAAATATTGCAGGAATTAGATTGTGAATGTTTTCCCATCAAATGTTTTAGATGTTGGAAAGTGGGACATCTGGTGAGGGACTACGAGAAGAAGAAGGATAAGGCAATAGAGGAGAATCAAGAGCTACCAAAAACTCAGAAGAATGAGGGGAGTAAATTGGTAGGGGATGGGGAGTCCTTTAAGATGCCAAAATAAGGAAGATAATGAACTCAGAAAAGGTTTCCCTAGGAACTAGAGGGGAGAGAAGAGTACAATAAAGAAGAAGTGAAGATAGGAGTATCATCTAGGGGGTTAGGGATAGGCCTATGTCAGGGAAAGAGATACAGGAAGAGCAGGTAGATGCTGGAAATATCCTGTCCAAGGAAGGAGTGTTAAAGGAGCTAGGCAATCCTTAACAGCTGATGCAAAAGGAAGGGAGCAAAATGGATGATGCAGAGAGAACAGTGGTACCCTGGAGGGGGACAGAAGGTGACAATGATAATGACACAAGGGAGAGGTGGAGTTTGATAAAGAAAATAATTGGTCAATTGCTACAAGGAGAACAAAAAGATTCAATGGAAGGTACAATATTGGGCTAGACATGGGAGGGGTAAACAGTAAAGGAGGGAAATCAGAGGTATCAAAGGCAAAATCAAAGGCCTTGGAAGAGATTGGCAATGGAACTCAAACTTCTCTAAGACAATACATTCCTGGAGGTGAGCACCTCCCTAAGACAAGGAAGTTATGAAAGTTTTAAGTTGGAATATCTAAGGCCTTAATGGCCCAGAAAAATAACATTTGTTAAAATGACTGATTGAGGTAGAAGTCCCATACATAATCTTAATATAGGAGACGAAGGTAGAAAAGGAAAGATTTAAGGAAACGATCTTGAAAATATGAAGCATTGGTGAAGAAGTAGCAGAGGATGCCATTGGTACTGCTGGAGGATTAGCAATAATGTGGAATAGAAGAACCATTTCAGGTATGTTAATTGATACAAAACATTTTTGTATTTCAATTAGATGCATGAATGTTAGAAGTGGGGAAAAGTTAGCTAATTGATACAAAACATTTTTATATTTTAGGTATGTTAATTGATACAAAACATTTTTGTATTTTTTTAATTTCATAATAATTTCCTCATTTCCTCACTCTCCCTTTCACTCTCTAAATGCTTGGTCAACTACATTTTTCTACGAACTTGGAAAGTCAACAATTGTAGTTTATAGGGTAGAGAGTTTGGATTTATGAAATGTTGTTTTAGTTTGTAGGGTGGAGGGCCATAGGGGGAGGCAAAGGGTTTCATTTTCTTGGTGTTGGTGCTCAAAACTACATCCCACAACTCTAAAAGAAAAATTCTGATAACTACCCCTAGAGAAACAAAGTTAGGATAGAATCATGTTGTGTTCATGATCAGATAGAAAGTGGCTTTAGACAATTGACACAAATGAGATAACTCTTCTACTCTTTTGTCTCTACTCAAGCCAAAGAGAGTGTTCATAGAGATCTTTGTAGTGATGAATCAACTAAAAGGATCACATGATTTAGCTAAACCCTACGCATAAGAACACTCCAAAACACTATCACTACATATCATTCATTCTTGGTTTACTAGTTTTTTAAACCATAGATCTCTCAACAAAGTAGATTAACTAGCAAGTTTTGATGCAACTCATATGTAAAACTTGATTAATATCCTTATATGTAAAATTATTATGATTCCTTTCTTCACCTATAACTTGAAATGTAGAAACATGCATAACTCTTTCAAGTCACTCACAAGTATAGTCTTCTAAAAGGATACATCAAAGACTTGTAGCATCAAGTTTATGCAAACTACTAAAAAATGAATAATGAATACTTTATTAGCACTTTGGATAGATGGTTTATTACTTCAAAGATAAATCAAATGGCTACTAATAGGACCAATGTCTTGATCCATTGGAAACATAGTCAATCCCTAATAAATGAAAAATCATGTTTATTGTAGATTATTGATGAAGAATTTGTAGAGTGCATGCATACAAATCGTCTCAGTTCAAATCTCCTACAAGTCTTAAACTAGAATACATCTAAATTACTCAAAGTGCAAAAATATTATGAGTTCTCTACAGTTTCACTACAAGATTTGTTAAGGATTTTTCTACATGCAAGATAAATCGTTAGAAAATAAGTCCTGCTACGAGCTCTGAAGTATGAAATATGCAAAATACATTGAATGAGCTAATCAAAATCCAACATAGTAAGTTTAAACCACAATGAATTTATGCCATCTACCTCTATGATTCAAAAAGCCTAAAAAATCATAGAACATAGTAAATTAGTCTAGGACTTTTCACCCCCAGAACAATTTAAACATCACCAAACATGTGAAGATTAACAACACATTTTCCATAGCATTCATAATACACAAGATTTATTACAATTAATAGTTTTTTCCTACTCAGATTCTTTTGAAGATCCTCCAGACAAACCAATTTAAGGGCATTTGAGAGGCAGCAAAAGAAGAAGACAATTACAAACCTCGTGGCTAAAGTTGAAGTGATCCAATAATACAACAAATCACAAAATCCTTGATGATTTTACCAATCCTTCACAAAAAAACATAAGAGAATTCCAGAAACAGAAAACCCAAATGACGTAAACAAGCAAAGTCTTAAGGTAACCCCCCAAAAATGTTGATAGCCACTGGAATCCATGATGGTTTTGGGCCAAATGAAACAAACATCTAGTAGTTAAAAAGCAAGCTCTAGTCCTCTACAATGGCACACAAGGCTCTGAAAAAGCCACCTAGAGGGCAAAAAAGTATTTTAAATATCTAGATTCCGTGTTGCTAGGCACCTGGAGATTGATCCAATTGGGCCTCATAGTTTTCCAGCACCCCCCACCTTCCCTTCCTACCATATTTTATCTTCTTCAAAATTCCTTGCCTTGCCCACTCCTTTTACTGACTTGGCTGTGACTTGTGAGGAAACATGTTTTTGCACTATGTTGAACTCCTAGTTCTTGGATGTCTGACTCTGAAATTTCAAAGAAATTCATGAAATCCCTTGCCTGTTTGAATGCTTCCATGGCTCTGTCCAGCCACTTAGAAGTAGGGAAGAGTTTGAGATTGATTTTGAAATATGAGACAGTCGTCATCTTCTAGCATATTTTGTACAGAGTGGGGAAGTATTCTCTCATTAGATGTAATGATTTTGTTATGTCATAAATTGTGCTCTTTCTTAGGTTAGCACAATTTCACTAAGTTTAGCTCCTATCTTTTAGTGTCCCTCAATCCCTTTCTTTATTGGACCTATCTAAACCCTGATTGACGTTTACCTTATCGAGGAAATGTTGCATTTCAGAGTAATTATCAAGAAAATCCAGAAAGAGACTTTGGATTCTGGACACCCTTAAGCTTGATTTCAAGTAAAATTTAGGGGCTGGACTTGGGCGCCCACGCCCTAGTCCTACCCTAAATCTCTGGATTCCAAGTTTTATTTTGATGTTAGCTTTTGTTATGTGCTTCGGGATTCTGAATTCAAATTTTCATTTTTGTGCGATGTCGGCATTTTATTTTGATCCATTTCCCTCCTAAGGTTAGGTATTTAAAGAGAATTGAAAACCATTTTATCACACACAACTCTCATGCAAGATTACTACGCCAAAATTCTGCTACAAGTGCTATTGAAGGTCTGCAAAGTGTTGAAGCTCATTGAAGAATTGGATCTTTTCTATCATGGAGATATATTGTGAAGATTAGGAATCAAGATCTTGAGTCTATCTTGCTCTTCCTAGGGTTTTGTCAAGCCCTTTGTATGATCAGGAGAAGGGTTGAAGCCTCCAACTTGAGTTTTGTAATCCTCCGCAGCTATGGCTGCCTCGCCTTCTTGTTCTACAAGTCTTCATTGATGTCATCTCCTTGAGGTGAAGTTGTTGTTTCCTTGAGTGAAACATTTGTGGATCTAATCCTTGATGCTTGAGTCATTTATGATCTTGCATTTGTTTATGCTTACACATTTGGTTTTTAAGACACACATCTACATACTTTGACATTGGCTATTATTGAGGTAGAAATACCAAAGATGAGGTTTGACTAAGGCAAACTCCTATATAGCTGCAACCATCTTTCTCCTTTTTCTTGTGCAGGTCAGATTCGAGAAGATCCGATGAAAAGAAGTGAAGGAAAAGTATACATTACAGGTATAGTCATCACGGAAGTTGTAGTTTCATCTTTGAAATACCTACGAGACTTTGGAACAGGTGCCCAAGTCTAACAGGTTCTAAAAACTAGGATCTGGAACCCTTAACAAAGATACAGACCCTTGGTATAGACAATTTTGCTGACGAAAAACTTACAGGACACTAGTGGAGGCGTCCTAATCTGGCAAGCCTCTAGATTTTAGGTGCATAGTAATTGTTACATTCCATTTACATTTTTGTGATTAGTTTATAGGTTTCTGCTCCCGAAATTCATCTGTTCATGCATATCTTGTAACTAGGGTTTGGTTTCTCCTTAGCTAGTTGGGGTTTGCAAAACTCTAGTTGAGACACCTTTTCAGGTACAACAAAGAGGAATAGGACACCTATAGCTTATCACTCTCATAGTGGTTGAGCTCGGTTCATATTCTAAATGTTAGTGCATGAAAAGAGGGGCTTGACCTCTAGTTTGCAAATGCTATCATTCTCTCTTTTTCACACTAAGCAGATTCAAATTTAAGTAGATTGACAAGGCTTCCATTAGAATAGTCTTGAGATTCACATATTTCTTCAAGCAATGCAATCAACTGATCATAGGTTTTGCCTTTGGTATCCAACTTGTAAATGACCCTTTATTTTTTTGATAAACTTCTTGTTGGCTACAGACTATAGATGCATTTTCATGTGGCATGTGCACCCTCTCCAAAACTTCACGGTACTTGTCAAATCATGTGTAATCATTAAATGAATATTTGTGAAAATGGGGTTGGAGCTCCCTAGAATGTACACCTGCATAAAATGGTTTCCGACTGTAATCACTGACAAAAAACCAACAAACTTTGCTGAAAGACACCACAAGAATTTGCAACGTGAGCCACAAGGGATCATTTGAACACTATCTCCAAACATTGTGTTAGTGTAGTATTTCTATTCTAGGATATTCCTCTAGATAAGTTTGCTAGTTGTTAGGTTGCATTAAAGCTGATTGCTTAGTTGTGCAATCTTGCATGGAGTTGCATGCCTTTTTTTCCTAGTTGGTAGTTGCTTTTTTAGTTGTTAGTTGGTTTTCTAGATGGCTCATCTTCTGCTATATATATTATACTAATTCCTAAGCTATTTGTAATGCAAAGTAATGCAAATACAATCAAAGCAATGCAATCAATGAAATTGTTCATAGTTTATTCTTCACTCTAATTTGTGCAAGTGTAATTTGCAGCTCGACTAATTCACAAATTTTACATGGTATCAGAGCTAGATTAGTTTGAGTGCAAATTCGTTTTATATGGTGCGAATTTATTACCATGGAGGTAGATGTAAACCTTTGTTTCTAGGTGCATGCAAATTTCTGTGAAGATTTCCACCACCATGGAGGCAGATGCAAACCTTTGTTTCTAGATGCATGCATCTTACTTCCCCTTTTTTTTTGCATGCTCCTTGCTTTTTTTCTAGTTTGATTCTTTAAAAATTGTGTGTGCTTTGCGAGCACCACATGATAAAGATCTGGGAAAATTTGGGGCTTTGTAAAAACCATTGTTTGTTTAAAATTGTACGTGCTTTGCGAGCACCACATGATAAAGATCTGGGAAAATTTGGGGGTTTCTACTTAATGTATGTAGTATAGGTTTCTTGCATTATGCTTCTGAATAAACAAAGGATAAAAGTTTCTAATTAACCGTCGGAGCTTCGTACCATTCAGAGCACATCTCTGCATTCATCAAATCTTCCGACAATCAGCTTCTGTATTCAGAGACCAGGTGCTTGTCTATTCAACCCCATCCAATTGAAAAGTGCAGATAAAAATACCAAACTGCAATTTCAAAGTATCCTTGAGGTGCCCGTGCAGTGGTTTCTATGATTCTGATCTATATCATGTCATTGGATTTATCTACAGTTCTTCATCGATAGTTGCAGCTTTCTTCTTTCCAAGATTAAATAAATTGTTAGGAGTTTTTCCACTTGGATTTTATCCTTTCCTCTTTGTAATTGGGCACCTGATCAAGCTTAGTTGCTGGGAACCATATCTCTCTTTTCACCTAGTGGTGCAGGAGCTCCCTATTCTAGTCATCTCTTTGATTTGTCATGTTTGTTGTCATGTTATATTGTTCTTCATAAGGCTTTGAAAGCCATTTTTCATGGGTTGTAATAAGGACTTGGTCCATTTGGTCGACTTGTCCAATCTAGACCTTGATATGGTCAATTTAAATGTAATTTCACTTAAGAAACATGTGGTTTCTTGTGAAGGAGGTAATGTCCAACAGTTAACTGCCTTGGATAGCAGTTGTACGGTTGGTGGAGGAGGAGAAACATCCTTCAAGCCTTCTATAGACAGGACAATGCAATCACATGCCATCAATAATGAATATTAGAAGTTTTGGAGTGCAAAAATAGTCATTTTCTACGTTTTCCTGGAAACAGTCATTCAGTACAGATTTGTACGGATAGTAAGGAGTCTAAAACTTGGAAAATGTGTTAGTTCTCTGAAGTACCTTTCATTTGAGTGTAGTTAGGCCTCTTGAAATCTTCTGTGTTGTGAGAACCAATTCGTTTTGTGCAAACTGGTCTGGAAACCCTCAAAACTAGGGTTTTGTGGCAAAATGTGTCATTTCTCCTCTGTCCTCTGAAAGGCATCAACTATTTTCAGTAGGATGGAGAGAGAGAGAGAGTGTATTGTGTGTTTTTGTTGGTTGTAAGGTCTGCACTCCTCACTCCAATGCACTTGGCATGATTCTAACTAGTCTACATAGTGACTAGTTAGTATGCAAATAGTGGAAATCAGTGTGCTTTCAATGGACAGTCAATAGAACGACCAAATGGAGGTTGTGATTGGTGTTTGTGGATGAAGACAGACCTATGCAGGTGTTTGTTTGATCCTGAGCAAGTGGATTTGATGCACTTCCTTTGTAAAGACCTCAAATTAGGCGTATTCCCTAAAGAGAAGAACTCGCTGTCATTGAACGCCTGAAATAGGGTACTGGTCTGCAACTAGGTGAATTGTTGTATGTTCATAGAGGGTATCCAAATGTACAAAGACGCTGGTGTGTCCTTTGGAGGTTTGAGGAGTTATCCTTGGATTAGCCGATCTCAAGGGCTACAAGGAATAGGTCTCTTTAGGTACTGTCATAGTGCAGTCTTACTGTAATTTGCTGTTCACTGTCCTTGCAGGTACAGAATATAGTTATTGGGTCAGAGACCTTGTGTTGGTCATGTCCTTGACAAGTTTGTGTTGGTCATGTCCTTGACAAGTTTGTGTTGATTGTAGTGTGGGATCCTATTGGTAGGGATGTTGGTAGTTTGGTGTGTTGGTCAAGAAGGTAAGTGTGTGAGTTGGTTGGGTTGAGTAGAGACTCCCCAAAAGAGAGTTGAATAGTCTATGAGGGTGGACACCAAGGTGTGGTCCCAGACTAGGTCAGTCTCTTGGACAACCTTTTATAGGCTTGTGTTGCATAGCCTTTGAAAACCTTGTGAAGGAAACCTTAAAGTCTAGGTCTATTGTGTGGACAAAGCCAAACCTACCAACACCTTTGCATCACCTAGCTACACTTAAGAGGGGGTGTTAGTGTAGAATTTCTATTCTAGGATATTCCTCTAGATAAGTTTGCTAGTTGTTAGGTTGCATTAAAACTGATTGCTTAGTTGTGCAATCTTGCATGGAGTTGCATGCCTTTTTTTTTCTTGTTGGCAGTTGCTTTTTAAGATGGCTCATCTTCTACTATATATATTGTACTAATTCCTAAGCTATTTGTAATGAAAAGTAATGCAAATACAATGAAAGCAATGCAATCAATGAAATTGTTCACAATTTATTCTTCACTCTAATTTGTGCAAGTGTAATTTTCAGCTTGACTAATTCACAAATTTTACACATTGCCCCTAAGTTTTTTATAATCCTTTGGTGGAGACAGTCGGTGCAGTCCTCTGAGAGAGAATTTCTCTAATAGTGTTACCCGCGACAAGGGTGCAGCCCAAACACAAGATGAGCAACATAACAAATAGTAATATACCCAAGCTGGATACGATGTACCATGCCCTAATGGATGGCATGTCTCATGAAAGTGTAGGCAATCTATGGGTAGCCAACAAGAAGTCTATCAAGAAAATAAAGGGACATTTACAAGCCGGATACCAGAAAGGCAAAACGTACGATCAATTGATTGCATTGGTTAAAGAAAGATGTGAATCTCAAGACTATTCTAATGGAAGCCTTGTCAATTTACCTAAGTTTGAATCATTGCATCTGATAAGAGAATATTTCCCCATTCTGCAAAAATGTGCTGGAAGATGACGACTGTCTCATATTTCAAAATCATTCTCAAACTCTTCCCTACTTCTAAGCGTCTGGACAGAGCCATGGAAGCATTCAAAAAGGCAAGGGATTTCATGAATTTCATTGAAAGTTCAGAGTCAGACATCCAAGAGAATGGCATATGCTTTCTAGATAGCTTGGTTATCGTGGTCAATTAGATGGTCAAGGCCGTACACCAGGAGTTCAACACAGTGCAAAAACCTATTTCCTCTCAAGTCACAACCAAGTTGGTAAAGAACTGCCAGGAGTGGGCAAGGGATTTTGAAAAGATAAAATATGGGAAAAAGTTGATATGACAGGGAAGGTGAGGGGTGTTGGAAAACTATAACATGAGGTCTAATTGGATCGATCTCCAGGTGCCCAGGAGTGTGGAAGATATGCCAGATATTTAAAATACCTTTTTCTCTCACTCTATTTAAATATCATCCACTTCAATGGTTAAACAATCAATAGCAATTTTACACCTCATTCACAATAAAAAGTGTTAAATATTTGTCCTATTTTTATTGGCTAAAATTAACCTTTGACTGCTGAAGTGGATGATATTTAAGAACAGCCTCTTTTTCAGAGCCTTGTGAAGAAAATAAGGCTCAGAGGTGATATCAGTGAATAAACTGATGGCTAAGTTAAAAAACTCTCCAGCCATTTCTAGAGCCATAGATGGCCATTCCAGGCAGCAAATAGCCCATGAATACACACGTTGTGAGCCTTCCGATAACAATAAGGAAATGATTGCTGAGCAACACTATCACCTCCTCAAAACTGGGCTTGTCTAAAATGTTGACGTGCTAGGGTATAGGTATGACAAAATTTGAATTGTCAGCGTGTTGAGAATGTAGGCATTTCCTGGGATCCAGTGTGCCCTCCTTTTGTATGCACCCTTTGCATCTTTTTGTATGAGATAAAGAAAATAGCAAGGCCTAGTAATGAACATACCATATTTGTAACATCTGAAGAGAAGTCACTCCAATTCTGTTGCATCTTGTCCATTGCCATTTCACTTGCCACACCTTCAATACACCCAAGATAATTTCCCCACACCATTCAAATTCGAAGTTTGTTGAACCCCAAGAGCATAAATAATTCAGTCAAGCATTCTTGGTGTTGGAAAAATGAGTTACATCCGAACCATAAATGGACGGGTCTCTTTAAGTTAGTGACATGGAATCCTCCACATTCCTTTTCTTTTTTTGTGAATTGTGCAGAACACAAGCAAAAGGAAAGAAATGATGAAAGAATATGCAGAGAACTTGCCCGGAAAGTCTTGGGGGACTATAATGGAATTTGAAACTCTTTCTGAAAGATTGGAGTTAAAATCTCTTCTATTAATTCAGAGGATATCAAGTTCTGAATCCCAACCTAGGGTTTTGAATTTAGGATTTATTTTCTAAATAAATTCTTCAATGGTCAGAATGTTAGAGCAAATTATGGTACTTTCCTTTCACGCATTATGTGATCAAGAGCTTTAAAAATCTTATAAACACTCATTTAAACTCTATGAAATAGTAAGAGAATTTAATATTGTAAAGGAAAATAAGCTCTCCTTGGAATTAGTTTAGGTTATATACATAAGAGTAATTAACTTAAATTAGTTAATTATGTGTTGAGTTGGAGTTTTTTTATATATTGGAAATAGTTTACAAATATGGTTCATATGAGCACTTGAATACAAATATTAACAAAGATTCACCCTAGCTGATACAAAAAACTAAAAAAAATATCAAACTAACCACCACCACGGCCAACTAAAACAACCTTGTTGAGTTGGTAAATACAAATAAATGTATTTAGTTTGATAATTAAAAATTTTACTAAAATTATTGTAGATCTAAATCTAATATGTTTAATAATCTTGAAATTAGAATATTCTATGACACTACACAGGGACGAATCTAGGGATTAATATGAATCCACAACCATGATCTAGTCCTACACCTACAAACTTGTTGTTTGTGATCTACATAATACTTTTGTTCACTTCGCCTGAAGTATCTTGACCTCCTTTGTGTTTTTTGATATCCATGGACTGGTGGTATATATAAATACCTTTGTTGGGATGTCAATATGTCATAAGGGGTCATGTTCTCCTAGGTCCACCCTCACAAATATGTATGAATAATTGAAAACAACAATCTTTAGTCATGCAAATGCTCTTAGAATGATTGTGCAAAGCTAGATTCATTTTAGTGCACCAATTGAAGTGTGTAAATGTGAATTGATTCCTTGATTCTTCAATGATTATAATGAATGCATTTAATGCATTTAAATACAAGGATACAACAACATGTCACACAAACTTGTGTTTAGTCAGTCCCAGGCAGGAAAGGTAAAGGTGGGGAGTCTGTCATATTTGAATTTAAAAATTAAAATTAGGGCAAGATAAGTCCACAACCATGAGGATGACCTCATGACTACAAACTAGTCACAAGATTGAAAAGCAACTAGATCAAAATGGATAGCATGTACATAGAAATAAGTGTAAGCATAGGTGTGATAAATAAGGTGATCATACAAATGTATAAGGGTGTAATCATGTGAATGGGAATGAGTAGTAGGAGTATAACAATATTTGTAAATGGAAGGTGGATAACATAAGGCAAGGGACTTGACTTTACACAAAATTATGTCATGTATCAATATGTCTATTTATTAGAGCATTCCCCTCAAAATAGGCATAAAACTAAATGGGAAATGGAATGGTATGAAAATTCCACCATTTCATTCCCCTTTGAGAATGATTGTGAATGTAAAAGTATGTAGCACTCACAAACAAGCATCTAAGAAAATATATTACACTCAAAGGATATTGATATGGGGTCCATATAAACTAATGAATCATGTGAGCATATGATCACATGTGTTTACCTTTTGTGTGTGTATTCTCAATAAGATGAGTATCTATAAGCACCTATAGCTATATACATATACATGGGAAGTAATAGGATATCCCTCCCCAACAATTAGTTATATCCAAAGGATGTAATGAATTGTCGAAAGAGGGAAAAATAATGCATGAAAGGTGAATGTAATCTAAGCATGTATATAATCATGTAATCATATAAGCATGTAAAGTAATAACTATAGAGAATGCATCATGTAAGCATATGGGCTAGAGATCACAATGATGAATAATGAGACTGCATCTAGATTTGACAAGGGGTGTACAATGGTGATGTGGCCCATTAGTGGCCAAAAACACCCATGTAAGAACAGACTTGGCACTAGGTTAGGCATATGCTCACAATGTGGCATCTAAGAATACAAGCACACAAAGATGTAGGTAAGGCAATGGGTCCCTAGTGGTGATGAAAATTTAAATGATGGCATGGAAGTGGAATAATGGGCAATAGTCCAAGACAAGACATAAAGCCATGAAAAAGCATAAAACCAAGGTAATGCGGCAAATGCCCAAGATATACCAACAGTAGGCATAATGTGTGAAAGAGGGAAGCATGCTTGCCTATAATGTGATAGAGAGGGGAACACTTAGTGCAATTACCCTAATGTAAGTGATAAATATGTGGCAATAGGAACACATAAGGTATGAAGGGAAAGATAGGATGCCCCCCAAGCATAACAATGTGGCAATGAAAGCATAATATGTGAAGGAAAGCATGATGCCCTATAGTGTAAAAATATGGCAAAGTAGCCTCTATGTGTAATGGGGGAAGACATGATGCTTTTCCTAAGTAAAGGTAACTATAGGAGTGTGATAATATGACAATGTAGGACGAAAATCACTAGAAGCATGATATAGCAAGAAAAATGTAACAAGTGACTCTAGGATGTAAGATATGCCAATATAGGCTCAATATATGGAGCTCTAAGAAATAGGATATATCAATGTAAGACCAAAGTAGAGGCTCTAATAGTCATATGTTAGTGTAAAGTCAATGTATAGTGTGATGTATCAATGTATAAGCTCTAACCAGCATGCTATAGGAATTTGACACCAATAATTAATCTCTAAGAAGCATGATAAATAACATAATAGCTATGGATCATAAGTATAAGTGTAAGGTGTATAACGAGTAAATAAAGGTAGTGCAAACATGGACAAATGAATGAGCAAGTGGGCAACCCAAGTGGTAAATGAAAAGAAAATGAAGGTGCAAGCAAGTAGTGAAAGGTAAAGTGAAAACCGACAATGCCCCCTAAGTGGGGGAGGATAAATATGAAAACAAATATAGAAGGTGAAATGAGTATAAAAGTTATGGAAATATAGGCAATAATCAAAAGGCTAAATCATAGAGTAGAAAATCCAAAAGAAATTAAGACATGGAATTGAAAAAGGGAAAACAAATGAAATCTAACCTATAGGTATATATAAATATATGAATCCAAAAGAAACTAAGGCATGAAATTGAAAAGGGGAAAACAAACAATATATATATATATGTATGTATGTATGTATGTATGTATGTTGTTGTAACAGGAAGACAACACACATATATACATACATACATACATACATATATATCTATATATAGGATTGGTTGGTTGTAATAGGAAGACAAAATACTAGTGGAAGAATAATGTTTGGTGAGATTCAACATAGGATCATATTATGATGAGGTGATGTGTGACATTGCACTGATGAATGTGTGTCATTTATTGTTGGGGAGACCTTGGAAATTTGCAAAAAGTGTTATGTATGAGGGAAGAGATAACATCTACATGATATGGAAGGGTGGTTAGAAACACAATTTGATTCCATTGAAGGCAAGTGATGGATAGTTTTACAACAATGTTAGAGTGTACATTGATGAGGAATAATTTCATTGACTCCAAAGATGTGCAACATTGTTGGAGTGTCAAATAGCACTGCAACTGCAAGGGAGGTGGCATAGAAGAGGGAATGTGGGAGCAGAGTTCCCCAAAGAGAAGTCGTTTAGAGGACATGACAAATTAGTGAGAGGATGAGGAGTTGTACCAAGGAACATGTGGTAAGGAAGGACATAATAGAAGGGTATGTGGAAACAAATAAGGTGGATAATTTAGATTTGAGGGACTAGTTGAGGAAGATAGAAATTGAAAAAAGATAACAATTGATTGTAGGTTGGAAGAAAGTGTCAAGGAAGATGATTGGTGGAATAGAGTACCATAACTAAAAAGGAAGATGGATGAGATGGAAAATAATGCAAGAGAAAGTAGTACATAGGGTGGATCACTTAAGGCATACTTGCAGAGGTGGAAAGAGTGAATTGAGGAAGAAGCAAGTTAGATTTTCCAAGCAGGGGTAGGCTATCCTAGAAAACGAGGCACTTATTTTTTATCAACCGTGAGTGTTTAATATAGGAGCAGCCCTAGGTATCATGGAAATCTTTCATCACCAAATATAGTTGTTTCTTGGTTTTTTTTAGTTCATTTGTTTGTTGGTTGGTTTTTGGTTACTAGTCAGTTGTAGAAGAAGTTATTGTATTTCAACGTAGCATGATATCTACTTTCATGGTTTTGGGTTTATGTTTTATAGTTATGAATGGAGGTTGTGTCCAAGTTTGGGGAGCATTGGAAGTACAAAAAAGAAATTTATTAAATTTGTGATTGTGTAATGGGTTGATGATTTTGTATAGTTATGTTTACACCAAATTATATAGAGCTTGTGTCAAAACATGTGTACATGAGAAGGTTTATTGGATTGTTGTGGATGTATGTTGAGCACCACATGAAGAGTTTTCACCATTATCACCATTGGATTTGGAGGTTTGTTAACATTGGCCAACAACACTTTTTATAAGGTATAAAACTTTGTACCACCTTGTAGTTGATACATATCATCTTATAGGTTGGGGAATGCTATTTAAACATGGTTTGTGAATGTATTAAAGCAAGAAAAGTAGAAGAGAGAGATTAGTAGTGAAGGTGAGGAGGAAAGGAGTTGGAGATCCAAGATGGAGAGTATGAGTGGAGAAAAATGAGTATGATGTGGAGTTCAATCTTGGGGAAGCTAATGGTGTAGCATGTGGAACATGTTCTAGATAGTTTTGAGTAGTTTCATTTTGTAAAATTATCAAATAGATGTGACCTAGCATGTAGGAAGCCCATTGTGGTGACTATCCATTTGTGAATCTTAGTTAGTAATCAAATGGTTGTGGTCTAGCATGTAAGGAAGCCCATTGTGGCAAGTTTTGTAATCATGATCTTGTAATCATGCAAGTCTAAAAATCAATGAAGTTGTTGTTTTTATTTGTGAAGTATTCTATTATTTGTGTTTTTTGATGTTTTGGTTGCATGGTAGGACAATCCTTAGTTGGATCCTCCATCCATGACTGCATCAAATTTCTAAAATAAAATTTTACAAACACAATCATAAATGTAACAACTCATAAATTAAAACAATTCATAAATATAACAACTCATTAGATCGTAACTCAATTGAGACACACATTTAAAATTAAATATATTAAAATCAATTATAATGGTGATACATATACATAAATTTTGTGTATGACAACTCAATATATATAGAATATGTGGTATATGTCACCTCCAAAAACTAAGCCTAATGGTTATACATCTAAGGTAGTGATAAATCTTGAAGCTATGGTGGGTCCTCAAAAATAGGTCTCTTTATGCCTTCATATCCACTAATAGATCAAAGTTAAAGACAATCCAAAATCAAAAAACACAAGTTGCATTAGTCATTACAAACCTAAGTAAACAATATAGACTACTAAAGGGATAAACTTTAAATACTACAAAATATGTCCTAGATGAGCCCTATGCTAAGAAACTATTGGCGTAGACTGGTTAGTGATGATTTCTTGCATAGAGGGGTCAACAATGTAAGATCATATGCAATATGGAAGCAATTTCAATTATGTCACCAACCATCAAATATCAACTAATGCATATTCAATTCAATTACCCCAGTTCATTGTTGATGCTTTGATAGTCATGTAGTAAATGATGGTCTAGCTGGATGATTAAAGAATCATATTGAAATGTGATGAATATAGATACATTCCACTAAGGATGGGAAGCTCCCATAAAATAATAATAAATTATTATTGACATATAATGATGAAATCTATAGGAAAAGTAAAGATAAGTGACGTAAGCCTATATTGTATCTAGTCTATACCAAACTAAACATGGTAGAGAGTGGTAATTCATTAATAAAAAACTATTATCATGTCTATTAGTAATTATCCTCATAAATTTTAAATTCAAATGAAAATTTGTGCCAAAACTTTAAATTTTACCTTAGTGAAAGACTATCCTTATCCTTCATGTGCTCCAATCTCAGATGCCTTATGTTGTCTATCCCTCTAGAGTGGCATACCATAATTAGTCATATCTAAAGGTATGTTAGTGGTGCCTACAAGAGGACCTAGTTGTAACTGATTGCACATGCAACAAGAGTGAGACACACAAATGTGTCTTAATATGGAAGCTTCACCTATGGAAAAGGCTCCACTCATAGTTGCATCCTCATATCTAGGTTGTGCTAGTCATGATGCATGAGTGATCAAATCCTACACCAAAGAGCATAATATACAAGGGCTATGATGCGTCACATATATGACAACCTTAAGGTGCTAGGTTGTAGGTGGAGAAGAGATAGTAGGGGAGGAATAAAAGGAACTTACATGAATTGTAATGTCCAAGGTCTTTTCATGGGAATTCCTCTACCCACTCCCTCAATTTTTTTAAAATTAAAATAGTTAACTTATCTCCCTAAGACAAACTCAAAGCATAACTTACACAAAAAATAAAGTGGTACATCAAGATTATTATTGGGTGGTTTTTCAAAAATCATCCACCAATGATCTAGAAGTCTTGACATATTCTCTTATGATTGCACCTCTTTATCAAAAATTTAGAATTGTAGGGTTTAATATGAAGACTAGGCTTGAGGATGGATAATACTTGAAATGCTAGACCAATTGTTGTTTTGTAATGTTCAAGTAATTTACAATATCATAATATAGGACATCAATGTACTCCCCTCTTTTGTCCTTACATCATTAGTGGAATGCATCATATCATTGACCACTAAGGGTTTAGACATGGCCTACATTTTTTTTAAGGTGATAGTTAAGGAAGCAAATGAGGGTTCCGAGGGAATCAATTGATTAATTAATTAGTTCATTTCGTCAATAGTTTCTTATATTTGTTGTTGAATGGTGGGAGGAGGGTATGGAGGGGAATTGTATAGGATACTAGGAGTTTGGTCTATAATTGAATCTTAAAAAATGAATATACATTTTAAATAAATTGGAATTAAAAATAATACATTTGATTAATATGTTTCAAACCCCCAAATTGAACAAAATAATTTTAATTAATTTTAAATTAAAAATCATTGAAAATAAGAGTACATATGATATAAATATGAACTTAAGGAAAAGAGCTTGAATACTTCCTTTGAAAATGGATATATATTTTGCAAGCTAGATGTGGAATAAAACCTATGGGTTGCAAGTTCATAATTTTACAAGAAATGGATATCTATTTCCTTAAAATGGATATATACTTCAGTTTCGATTTCCAAACCAAAATTTACATACATACATAGACCTAACAAAAACTTTGATATCTATTTAATGTTTTTGGCTATCCCCAAGGGGGACTTTTTCTCATTGACACTTTTTGGCCCATCATTTGATTAGATTCACACTCAAAATAAATTCCCTAGAACTTGAATTCAATGAACTTACAAATGGTCTATCAAATAAGATTGTGAAAGATTTCTAGATGTTAAAAAAAGAATAAAAAACTATTGAAAAGAAGCTCTAGGAAGGAGATGAAAAAATGTAAGGTATTAGAGGTTCAAGAAGGATCATTAGGTGTAATAAAATAGGTGTGTAAGTCTCATATGATACAATCATCCAAGATAAGATAAGGCTATATTAAACCCTCAAATTATGGATAATATTGTAGCACAAATTCAAATAATATAGGAAGAAACATTTATAAGGTCATATAGACCATTGACCCAAAGTTATCTAAAGAAGTGACCCATAGAAGAAAATGTATTCTTATGGATGAATAATTGGTTGCAATTGGAATAAAGGATTAAGCTAGTACTATGAAGTTTTTAATAACAGGTAAACACCACAATGAAAATATTACCAAAATTGTGATTTAATTTGATAAAGCATGTGATTAAGACAATAAAATTAATGTAGCAATGAAGAATAAAACACAACAAATATAAACCATATGAACACTAGATTTACATGTATAAAACCTTGCCAGAAAAAATCTACTACCAAAGAGACCCAAGCTTGTATTGATCTCAACAAATCTTATATATACCACTAAAATCACTTATCTCTTTGATAGTAAAACAAGAACATAAGAGTGCCTACAAAAGAACCTTACAATCCCCTATCTCATGCCTCCAATATATAGACAAGTTAGAAACTAGAAACTGCCAAGTAGTATCCAAAACTATGAGTCAACCATGAGGCATAGCACAGATCCAATGCCCCAATGGTCATGGTCATGAAGCCTAGAATAATTTAAGTAACTCCTCTTACACCTCTTACTTATCTCTCAGATGTCATATATTTTTACATTACGATCAAATTGAACACTTTCCCAAATCTAGGTGCTCCATGGGGCATTCAATGTTTGTGTCATAACCACCAATTGGGAAGATGCTCTATAACCCTCAGTTTTAACATTTTCATTAAACTACCCATTCAATGCCTTATTAATAATATTCCAAGTATCCTAGAGTGCATAATAAATAAATAATGTCCCCACCCTCACACATGCATCTCATTTGCCCACTCCATATAATGTTTGTAGATCATACATTATTTATTGTCTACATAAATAAATACAATTTATAAGACAAGATTTACAAGGTGAATGACACATCTAATCTTAAAATTCCCTCACTTGAAATTTAAATCACAAAGACATAAAGGAAAAATAAAAATAAATCAAGTGCTAGAAGAAGTAAGGCCCGTTGCCTCTCTACACAAACTAAATTTCTATATGCTCATTCACTTAGTGAGAGAATCTGCAATGTTAACCAAAGTGTCAACCTTTTGTATCACGACTTTACCACCCTCAACCACCCATGGACAAAGTAATACTAAACATCAATTATAATATGCTTCAAATAAGAATGGTACATCAGGTTATTTACCAAACATAAAGCACTCTAATTATCACATATGATCCTAACTTGTCTACACTTAAAGCCAATATCTAAGCACAATCTTTGTAACCACATTGCCTCCATACAAGCATGTGTTGTATCTATGTCCTTTAATTTATAGTGGACAATGAAACTTTATGTTGTCACTTACTCATCCGACTAATAGCTCCTCTAAACAAAGTGAACACATAACCACTCATGGACCTCTTCCAAATCACCAACCTAATTTGAGTTCACAAAGCCTTGTATATTAAGAAACTTACCCTCATAATTAGTCCCATGATATAAAATACAATAAACAAAAGTCCCTCATAAATATCTAAAAACTCCTTTTACATAATTTCAATGCTCTCTACTAGGGTTAGACATTAACCTAATAAGAGCTCCCACTACTTGGGTAATGTCTAGTCTTATATAAACCATAGAATACATTAGGCTACCTAAGACATAACATAAGGAACATTAAAAATATTCTCCAAATAATCATTTGACTTAGGACACTAATCCAATGGTAACTTACCACCAATAGGTAAAGGAATACTTATTGGCTTACAACCCTACATAGAAAACCACTACAAGATAGTTTGAACATACTTACTCTTACTAAACCAAAGATTTCTACCAACCAACCCGATCCATACTAATCTCCATACCCAAGATCCATATTATAGCCCCCAAATCCTTTATATCAAATGAACCAGATAATTGAGTTTTAAGCTTCCTAATCATTCCCTTACTATTTCTAATGAATAACATGTCATCTTGACATACAAGACAATGATTAGAAATTGATCATCAATTAATTTAAAATAAACACAATGATCACATTCACTCCTAACAAACCCAACTTCTAATGTGAAAGCATCAAAATTTTGATATCACATTTGAGGTGACTATTTTAGACCACGATTGATCCCACAATGCACCTTGCTTGTGGAACAAGGTATAAAAATGGCCCCTAAGTGTTAGAAAATCTAAAACACCTTCGAATAAACCCAATTCTTCAAATAAAGATGCTTCAAGTGAAGGAAAGCGCCATCAAAACCTTCAACAAAAGGTAGTACATTTAACTAAAGGTGACATCACCTTCAGGGAAAGATATTTTTATTTTTTAAAACAAAACTTCCAGATGAAATTGATTAGGCTCTACTTCCACTAACCTTCAAATAGATACCAATAATGATTGATTTTGTTAGGGCATGACATCAACATCATTTTTAAAAGCATATTCTATGAGTTACAACATTTTTTGTTTGCTAGGTGCTAGATGTTCAGTTGAAGGTGGTTTTTTCAACCTATTTTTACTAGGTATGTTAAATTTTCATATAATTAGCATAGAATGAAAATATTTTTTTCTTGTTTTCCCTTTTCCATGGGATACAATCTTTCTAAAATTTTAATTGTATTTTATGGAGAAAATGCAAAAATATGGCCATATTTCCATCAATTTTAATTTTATTATTTTTAAAACCCTAGATTTAATGAAAACCCTAAAAAACCTAGAAATAAAAAAAACTAAACCCTAAACCATATTTCATGTGATACATTCTTTCTAGAAATTTAATTGTATTTTATAAAAATGTAGAATCATAGTCATGTGACCATCAAATTTAGTTGTATTATTTTATTAAAACCCCAGATTTAATGAAAACTCCTAAAAAACTAAAGATGAAAAGAACCCTATTTCATCTGATATAGTCTCTAAAATTTTAATTGTATTTTATGATAAAAATATAGAAATACGACTATACAACCATCAATTTTAATTGTATTTTACTAGAAAAATATAGAAATATAGTGATACAACCATACATTTTAATTTTATTTTATGACAAAAATGCATAAATATGGTCATACGACCATTAATATAAGTTAGTGAAATAAACTAGCCTCTTGAATTAATCACACTAAATACTCTAAAAGACACATTCCAGAAAGAAACCTAAGGTCAAACATGTTATAGAGAGAAATTATAAGAGTAGAACAAAGGTACATGATCATTGAGTGAATTGGACACTCCATGTATTGATTTCATGTAGAAACCAATCATTCCAATGATAGACTCAACCCCATGTAAATATCTCCAACATGGTCAAACCTAGTCAAACACACCATGTATATAGAAATTCATAAAAAAATGCTCAACCATAGCTGAAACCATCCCTAAGATTCAACAAAATAATGGACCCTACATAGTTTAAGTAGATGAAAAAAATAGATTCTTTGGTTTCAATTGTAAAAGTCCTTTGGGCTTCCCTTTGGTATTACCTTGCTAGACGTATTCACTATATACCTCCAAGAGAGGTGACTAAAAACATTAAATTATCTTATTTAGTTTGTTCCTACTAAATGTGGTTGAGCTAATTCACTATGATTTCAATCTATGAGTCTTAATAAAGTGATAATATGATTAGGGAATTGTGATAGCAAATGCATGATTTGTAAAGTGTTTGGACATTGTTGTTTGTGCTAAAGAATTTCTTCAAGGTCCATAGAAGAAAGTAAACCATTGTAACATCTTATAAGATAGTCAACTAATGAAAAATATCTTACTTTTTCTTAAATTTTCTCCTATTTTAGATCATCTAGTCATATGTTGTTGTCTTCTTCATTCTCATGTGTGTTTATTCTCTATAGTTGTCGATGCCTCATGACCTAACTTATAGGCGGCTTGTAGCATATGGGACTACCTCATACTCCCATTGGTGTTGAAGGAGTCACCTAACTATGCTTCAATATGAGGCATAGACACCCTTCCCCCTGCATGATTCGAACTTGTGACCTCCCTTTCAAGAAGACAAGTTTTTCACCGACAGACCAACTCAGGTTGTATTAGGGAACCGCCCACATTATAAAAGGGAAATCTAAGAAACAAGGGGTTGTCTGAACATAGGTGCTACAAAATAGGAGTAAGGTTGGGTATAAGGCAGATAAGGACATACTTCCAAGTTCCAATACAATGGCTAAGGCAGCCCTGACGCCCTGAAAAATCCAAAGATTCTCACCCTTTCACATCTGAACTGCACTTGTCACATTTATTGTTTTACGTTGCCTTTCCCAAGAAGGGTTTCTACACTCCAACTGGAATAAGAAGGCGGCTAGATTCAGAAAATATGTTCGCCTATTTTCAGGAAGACGTCCTCTTCTCTGGGCTTACGGTGCAGTTTTTGTCAAACCCCAGGCCCTGCACCATCTCTTCGATGGCTGATTTGAGCATTTGATACAATGCATATAACAATCCAATTTTACATCTCGTTCTTCAATTATCTGTCATTTTTACAGACTATTGCTTATCTCAGATTCTGTCTCCGTCGCTCCATAGATAACAGTGTTCAACATAAACTGTTAAAATTTCAGTATTTATATCTGCATATATAATCGTCATTATAGAAATTGCTTCAAGAATACCGAGGTTGGTAGAATGGGATTTATCTTGAATTGGACCAGAGAGTTTATAAGCTTTGATTTTATTAATGCAAAATAGAATCTAAGGGATCTCTATGCAAAATATTAAGCATTATCAAATTATCCTAAATTTTTATAAGTGAGACCACGCGGAGGTCATGGATGTGAACATTCCTTAATATTGAGTTAGCTGGTCTCCATTGAAGTATCTTGATACATTCAATCAAGCTCATGATCTAATAAATTGAAAGAAGTTTCAAATATTGTAGTTAAATTGGGTTTTAAAGGATCTTGGCTTAAATAAAGCTCATCTTTATAATACATTTCATCAAGCAAAAGGATCTTAACACAATTGAAGGTGTAAGATGTGCAAAATTTAATAGAAGAAAGACTTGATGAAATGATTAATTTAATTGAAGGTTTTGATCTGATAATGGGTGGAATCCCCTGTAATAATATGACACGCAACAACAAGTGCACAAGGTGTGGGCTAGAGGGGAAGCATTCCTCTTTTTTCTATAAATCTCCAAAGATTGTTAAAGGTTGTAAATTGTAATAGTGTTTACATTTTATTAATAGACTTCTAAAATGACATACTTGAATAGGATGATTGATGGTAAATTTTAAATAATTTCAAATATTTCTCCTTTGTGTTGATCATAAATTTGTAATAGTTTCAAATATACCTTACATTGATGCTCGATCTTATATATATATATATATATATATATATATATATATATATATATATATATATATATATATATATATATATATATATATATATATATATATATATAACTTTATTTGGTGATATAATTGGTGAGAATTATGGAATGTTTTTTTTAATTTCTTTATTCACCCAACCTTTAAATTTTTTTAATGCTGTAATAATAAAGGGACACTTTTCAGTTGATAACTCTAAGACAAAATAAATGGATTATTTGTACAACTTTGAGACATTGTAAGAGATTGTTAGCCCTCCCAACAAAAAATAGAGTTTTATATCTTTTTCTGATGGGAATGAAGAACAAATACAACAAGCACATTAAGCACAACTACAAAATTTAGTCGAGCCAACACCAAATTTAAGAGATGGTTTTGTCCAAACTTAATGTGACCACATTGTTTGCATATGGGATGTACATGGTTTATTAGATGAACCATACCAAAATGTTGTGATGTATACTGTAAGTTATTTGGCTTCTTTCTTGTTATCTTTTTGTTTTGTGACTTGTACAATGAGTTATTTAGAACTACTTTAGTGCTCTCAAACATTTACACAAATTATATCTAAACTAAATTTTAATTTAAAATATACTCCATGGCAAAAAACTTGGGACAACATTGTGTCTTTGCTAACTTTTTCAATGAAAATTACAACTTCCTCACTATAAAATACTACTATATCGCTTCTTTCTTCCCCCACAAATAACCTATTGGCAAATCCATTGCACACAAAATCCAAGCAACTACTAGTTATTAATTTGTTTTCTCTTCCTTTCATTCTTGAAACTAAATTTTGAAAGAAAGATGAAAGGTCCAAGCAAGATAATCCATTCCCTCAATACACTAACAATTTAATTAAAAAGCCCTTCACTCAATTGCATCACTTCAAGAAAAAAGACACTAATTCATTTCTTACCCCTAATCAAATTATTCTACTACCTATTTAATAAAATTGAATGCTTTCCATATTTCTGAAAACTAAAACATTCAAATTAACTTTTTTTTTTCCAAATTTGACTAGCATATTTAAAGTAGCAGTGCATAAATCGATAAAACACAGACAAAACGCAATTGCTAAACTAAACACACACAAAGTTAGAACGCACTTCATGGTTCTAACCAAACACAAGTTTCTTGAATCATAATTGATTCGAATTGGAGGCAACTAATTGGACATTGACAACATCCTCCTACTCACAAACAAATAGGGTGGTTTATGCAACCAACATACCACAACACATGCAGGGTCAATAACATAGGTGTAAGATTAGATAAGATAAGATGATCAAGTGAATCATTGTCTTCTCCTTCACATCCATCCATTCGTCACACATATATGTATAAGTATATCCTGCACACTCTAGGTGAAGCATCAAATCCAACAATGCAATCATAGCCGAAGCAACATTTAAAGAACAATGAGGATGTGTAATCCATCACGAGACATATCCATCTTGAAATTGCATCATAGAATGATCAAATCATTATATCCTTTAATCTAGACCCATAAGAATAATAGGACGCAAAAGAGTTACACAAGGGCGGGCACTACATGATAACAAATGCATGATTTGTAAAGTGTTTGGATATTGTTGTTTGTGCTAGAGAATTTCTTCAAGGCCTGTAGAAGAAAGTAAACCATTATAACAACTTATGAGATAGTCAACTAATGAGAAATATCTTACTTTTTCTCAAATTTTCTCTCATTTTTGTTCATCTAGTCATATGTTGTTGTCTTCTTCATTCTCATGTGTGTTTATTCTCTATATTCGTTGATTCTTGTTTCTTTTTATTTCTTTTACATGTGATATATTAACGCTAGAGCTTAACAATTTACAAACTATCTTCCATTATTCTAGACATAAAATTATAACCTCATTAATCAATAAAGATGAAGATTGAATATGATTCATTTTGGTGAGTTATTACTGAACAACCCACATTGTACAAGGGAAATCTAAGAAACAAGGAGATGTCTGAACATAGGTCCTATGAAATAGGAATAAGGTTGGGTATAAAGTAGATAAGGAGGGGTGAAAATAGGAATGAAGTAGTGTATGGTAATTAATGAGGATATGTAATGAGACAAATACATGGAGAGGGAATGAGGGATATAATTGAGAATATAGCCATGGTGGAAGTAGGGATCTAGAATTAGGAACAATGTGGTAGGAATGATATGAGAGGTAAGAGTTATGGGAGTGGTAGATGAAGTAGTAATGGGTTGAGAAGGAGGGGTGGATAAGAAAATTTGTATATGGGATGTGGGTATAGGGAGAGGAGTAAATTCACGAGGTAATCCATGTTGATGAGAAAAATTAGGGGAAGATGAGAGGAGGATGTACTATGAGATTGGACAATGGTGGAAGAAGTCATGATCATGTAAGGAGAAGGAATGGTAGATGCATTAGTCAAAAATTTAGGGAGGGCTACCTTGGAACCACCTAGGCCAAGCAATGCTAACAAATTATAGCAAAGTTCTAGGTTTAATGTATCATAACTAGGTTCACCTAAGAAATACACAACTTCTTGAGTTTTGTGTTACTAGACAAGTATCCTTAGTGATGGTTGTATACTAATAGTGATACCCATTTTCAACCTAAACATCAGACACATTCTAACCCATAAAACTAACTATACAACAACCTGTGGGTTGGCTTGTCTATAAGTATGAGTGGCCAATCAAGAAAACACAAAGCAATATTTCAAGATAACTTTCACACAAAGTGGCTAGGTTGTAATGCCCCGCCATGCAACCCTAAAGATAAGTTTAACTAAGCAATAAAAAAGGCAAAATATTTTTTTTAATAAAGAAGTAACAATAACAAAATCTAACATAATCTAATTGTATCAAGGTAAACTAACATCTCTAGGGATTACATAGCTACATTATTGAAATATAACAACAACCAACAACATACATGGTTTAATCAAATACACCAACTAGCATATTTCATTACGACATCTAAATACATCAAGAAGTTTGCACTAAGATTAGAAGTACAAATAGTTTATCTTACAAGAGGAATTACATAGTTTCATTATTACAAAAGCTCTTTTTATGAATACATCAAATTACATAATAAATTCCACTGATACATAGATCTAGATGCAATAATTGTCTTCAAACACAGGTGTAAACTAGAATCTGCTACGAGAGATACATCCACAAACCACGGCACCAGAAAAACCAATGGAATAAAGCACATCCACCCGACCATGTGGAACCCTGAGGTCCACCCCCTGTGCTAGGAGATAACAATGAGGTCCCACAAAGACAACAGTCAAGAAGATAATATGCTAATAGATGCAAGGACTACACATGACTCCAATAGAACACAGATCAATAAAAACAACACAAGTAACTCAAATCAACACTTACACACTTAATTAAACTTCTAGAGGCACTCACACAACCGAAGGAGGAAATACAACTAGGGAGTACTAGACTGCAATAAGGAGGAGTGCCATCACATAGCTTGTCATGGGTTATCCTGGTAGGTCTTCCTAGGCACCGGTCCCCATCCTGGGTTATCTTGGCAGCCTCTCCTGACCACCGGCCCCCATACAAACTCATGCGGAACCAACCTACCTTTCATGAAGACAAGGCAGTTAATTTTCCATTCCAGGCCTTCTCATCTCATCTCAACCCTAAACAAGCACTTGAGCCATGAGTGAGGTATACATTATCTTGCTTAATGTGATTAACTACCCAACCCCTTAATTTATTATTAAGTTATCATTGGATTAAAAACTTCCAATGGGTTATCCTGGTAGCCTCTTTGGGCACCGACCCCACATTGAAAGCCACTCCCCTACCTGCATCTAGAAGACCCTATCCATCAAGAAAGACAATTACCATCACAACAACAAGTGCTCAAATACAATGCAAGGCATTTACCTTCTTGCATAGTCAATATAATCACATGTATAGGTACACTGAGCAAGGTATAAACCATCTTGCACCTGAATTATCCCAACATGAATAAGAAACCATATTTCAAGAATGCATTCCATTCAACTCACAAGATACACACATAGCTAACCCCCACACAATCACTCTCTCCTAGGCCTCTGGAAACAACTTTTACAACACTTGACATCATAATGGTCACACATCACATTCACTTTCCAAGGCACATCCTAAACCAAGATCAATAATTCAATAACAAAACCACTAATGTAACATATGATCGGATGCACTAATAATGGTATTAAAGAATGTAACCTTATTCCAAGCATGATCAATCATCTAACAACATAAGATAACTCTATCCCTTAAATGCAGAACAATAATAACATAAAGGATCATAAAGTAGATTAAAACTGATCATCCATTTAAATCTTTAGAAAGTATATAAGTTAAATGTTAAACGTTTTATACCATATCAAACCTAACCTCCACTTACTCACCCAATTTCATAACTAAGCACAATCTTTAATTTAAGTCATAAATAAGATTAGACTCCTTTATATGACCACAAAGTTCCTTAAGGTGAAGAGGTAGCAAGATATATATATACTTAATAAGTCTTACTAAATCTAAACTAAATGTTATCTTCCACCAAAAAAAATATCAAAGATATCTACACATATAACAAACATAAATTAACTTCATAGACTAACTCTATGCACACCACGTAAAATATCCTAATTCATACTAAAATTAAAGACTTAACTAAGGTCATCATACACACCTTATAACTAGATCCAAAATAACAATTCAATATTTATAATATGATAATTTACATCGATTTGACTAAGACAATATATATTAAGAAGCCTTATTTATTATCCATATCCTACTCTCTTACAATAGATAAAACTACTAATATTCTTAAATATACAAGATGAAATAATAAATCAATAAATTATTTTAAAAGGATTTGAATTTTTATCTATAAAATAATGTTTAAATATAACATATCTAAATAATAGGGATGGAATAAAATAATACTTAAATATAACACATCTCTCAATAATAGGGATTTGATTTCTCATAAATGAAATAAAATAATACTTAAATATAATACATCCCTAAATAATAGGGATTTGATTTTTCTATATAAAAAAAATATTAAAAAAATAAAACACATCCATAAAACTGCTCTTCCCTATTAAATAGGGAGTTGACATCACACCTTCAAAATAATTTAGGTTTTGCTGCTAGGATAGCTGGTGTTGTTGGTGGTTCTGCTGCAGAGATCTCAGCTGCTGATATGTCTCGCACTGTTAATATAGGTACACATGTTTCTAGGGCTGATGTTGTTGTGCCCCAAGCTCCATCCCTTTCCATGGATTTGGAGAGAGTTTCTCCTTCTTCTCCTATTTCTGTGGATGGAGATGATGTTCTTTGGACTATTGTCCAAAGGAGGAAGTGAGGTCTTCCCAAGCATGTTTCTTTGAACCGCACTCGTGCCAAGGTTGTTCGACCTGATAGGTCTAGTTCTGCTATTGTTTAGGTTGTTGCTCCTTGCAACCTTGTTGCTTAGTTTGTTGGGCTTTGCTATTGTTTCTTTTTTAGCAAGGCTACTGTGCCTTTGCTGCTGGCCTTTCTCTGTGCTGGCTGAGTATTGTCAGTATACTATTTTCTTGCCCCCTGGGCTTGGTTTTGTAAAAGGGTTTGGCCCCTGGTTTTAGCCGCCTTATTTTATCAAAAAAAAAAAACTCAAATTAAAACAATAATTTATTAAAGGACAATTTTAAAGATAGTTAAACTTTATTATGCAACATCAAATACTTAATATTTAGCTAAAAAGGTTTAATTATTTAAATTCTTAAATTAAAATTAAAATAAGTTATTATATGCAAGAATTAATTAAATCAAATTCAAAAGAATAAAATTTTATAGTTTCATAAAATATATTTTGATTTTACAAATAAGAATACTTTCTAACTCTAACAAAATTTCTAATTCTAATATGGTAATACAAAAGGTAGATTTTTACTAAAACTCACCATTCCTATTTCCTATTATTTAAGCACAAAGAGATTTATTTATTCACTTCATTATGAAAGCTATACATTTATTTATATAAAAGTATTCACACCAAGCATAATTAAATTTGATATAATGAAAAGAATTTATGTGAGAGCTTCCCTGAACTAGGCCATACAGCTGCCATGGACAAGAAGAGGGATTTGAAGAATTTAATTTAGGTAATAATTCATTGTTTTACATACTAAAATTCATTGTTTCAAATGCATAAACTACAGACCAAACTTCATTTGCAATTATTTTTTTGGTTTCAGGCAACATCAGAGAGTACCCCCAGAAAGTTTCATAAATTAAGTGTAAAAGCTAATAAAATCTAAAATCTCCTAGACCTTTGGTCTGAGATAACAATTGGGTTGCAGATATTAAGTTTTAAATGCTATTTTAGGCATGATTCTATGCATATGGAGGCCGTACAATCAGGCAGGCTGGAGGAATAGAAAATATGAAGGTTTTGTTAGCATGGAATTTATCTCTATTAGCATTATTACTGCAAGTCATCAAATGGTATGAGATTTTAGACAAAATAAATTTATTTGATTGATTATACAGATTGATGGCTGGAAAGAAAGAAATAGGTTTGTCTGGCAATAAATTTTGATCTCTACAGGCAAACTACAGAAGTCAAGATTTCTTTTTATAAAAGAAATTGACATAGACACAGGAATGCAACAAAAAAAAGAAGAATTTAATTTCTTCCAATAGCAAAAGATTTCATTTAGCTAAGGTGTCTACTGGTAACGTGAAAATATGATGATAGTGTCATAGCAAGATAGGTAGGTGTGAAGAAAGATAAATAGGTGTGAAGATTAGAGAATCAACAATATTTAAAATTGCTACAATTGCAGGATATACATGGCTAGATTGTTGAAGAGAACATCCAAGCAAATGCAAATGACAGGATTAAATATAATGGGGTTTATAGAAAAGAATATATACTCATCAAGCATACAGAGAGAATAGGTTGCAAAGCTTGATCAATCATTTCAATTGACGGGAGAAACTTGCATTTGAATGCAGATGGACACTGATTTCAAAAGGGTTTACTATTGTCTGGAATAATTCACAGAGGACCACACTTCAACCAGAATCATAGAATTGCATAGACTACTCACATACATGATTTTTCTACATATCCAGACAAGCAGAAGAATTTTTTTTAATACATACCCAGAAATTCTTCAGATCTCCCTTGCTCCCTTCTCCTCTTCCTCTGCCAATTCCTCTTCTTTTCCTTAAATTTTTGTGTATCTTTTCTAAGAAGTCTCCTCTCAAATAATCCTTCCAAAACCCAAAATAGACAAAACAATTGATACCCACTACCACCATTCTCTACGTTACAGATATCCATAATCCAAAATTAATTGCATTCATAACACCACTGACATGAATAATTTTTAAATTTTCGACAATCCACTCCAACAATAAATTAATGGTAAAATAAAATAAAATCTCACATGTCAGATAAAATCAATAAAGTACTAAATATTGACAATATTATTATTATTATTGCTAGCTTTCAAAGCTACTAATTTAATTTATTATAAAAATCAACTAATTAATATTATCAATTTTCTACATTAATTAAATAACTAATATTGATGTATATATATAAAATTATTATTATTATTATTACTATAACAATTAATAAATCTCCAACAAATACACATTGACTATATAACCAAAATGATCAAACATCAACACATCTATACACATAGATCACTTATTCTATAAAATGCACCAAACGACTATAATCAACAACTTAATACCTTGGTCACTAAGTTTAATAAAATGAACCTTAAACTACAATAAAAAAATAATAACAACCACATACTAAAGGATGACCAACACCCGAGAACAAATACCAACTGAGCGACAACTACACCCATGACTGGAGATACATGGATGATGACAAACTGAAGACATTGGCTGACAGAGGGAACCCCATATTATCTCCCATCCACATTATCCATTGGTGTAAAGGCACACTCAGACCTGCCAATTCAGGTGGAGTCGATGCTTGGTACATGCAATCCTGCAACAAACAAAAGTGTCAAATACAACATATATATAATCATCCAACAGGCACACTATGACAGGGAGTCACAGCGTAGTAGGGTACTCATCACGAGTAATACTACACTGTCCCTTCACAAAACACATCACAAATATCTGCATTAAACAAGTTCATTAGTAATTAAACAACCAGATAACACATAGTCGGATAGTCGCATAATTCACATAGTAAAACAAATCTACATAATCAATTAACCCATAATTGATCACAACATAAGCATAATGTACTAATTATAAAGTATCAACAATGTCATCATAGTACACATCAATGAGTATCATAGCAGCGAGCCTACAATCAACATGTCTATCATACCCTAAGTATTTTGAGTATTTTACCTTCATCTTCATGCTCCTTAGCCTGACCACCTGCACATCCAAGGTGAGGATGGAGGGGCACTACATAGGTTCTCACCATTGTTAGGTCTCACAATTGAGCATAACGACCATGAAAACCTTAATCTCAAATGCATAACTTAGAACTTAAGACTTCTTAAAGCATATAATAGGTCTTTTTATTATTAAGTTATTAGCCACAAAATGTAAATTACTAGATCTGATAATTTTTAAATTAGGAATTATAGGGATTGGGTATTTGAATTTGTGTTGATATCAAATTTGAGATCAAACCTAGTTTAATATATACAATGACTAGAGAGACAAATGGACTTCATAGACCATTGACCATATTTGTAGAATACCCATATCTAGGTGTATTAGATTGAAATTGTATATATGCATGTTGTATAGGAAAATTGGACTAATTTTTTTATTTATGCATATATTTACATATACTTTGAATGGTTCTAGATTAAAGGTTTGAACATGCATTTGATCAACCATGGGTGTAGTGCCCCTCAGCTTGTCGTCTATCAGATTGATGTTGCTTAGTAGTATTAGATTTTATGACAGTATCTTAGATCGTAGATGATGGATCTCTTGTTATCTTGTTAATTCATTATGGACCTAATTGTTATGATAACAGATGTTGATGTGGAATTATGTTATTTTATGCTTTAGAATTTGATAAATGAACTAGATGTACAGATGTTTTGATGTTAATTGCGATATTGGATTGTAAGAGGATTGAATGTTTTATATTAATATCAGATACCTTGTTCAACATAGTTAATTGTTTATTCATAAATGTGAATGGAATAGTGTCGTATTACTCGCTCTCGAGTACCCTACCCCACTGCGATTTCCATTCACTATAGGACTGTATGTGGATATATATCTTGAATGTTTAACCGTGCGTTGTTGCAGGAATGCAGGTACTAGGCATCGACTCCACCTGACTATAGGTCTGAGCGTGCCTTCGCCAATGGATTAGTTGTTTAGAGTTAACGTGAGGTCCCATGTCAGTGTGGTCTGGTTGTCAGTTTATCCTTTTGGTCGTTGTCTGTCATTCGATCATGATTTGCGGACAAGTAATATTGCACCTTGGAGTCTAACTAGGTTAGAAAGTGTCTAAGTGTGTAAGGTGTCGTTGTGCTTTAATTAGAATCATATTACAGAAATTATAATGTTGATAATTAAATATATTTATAAATGATAATATTGAGCATAATGTCGATAGTTGTTGTTGTAAATAAATTATTATTTTATTAGAAGTATAGTTGTTAAATAAAGATTGTAAGAAATTTTGTATTATTTAATATAATATTATTTGCAATAAATATTTAAATAAATAAAATAGTTGTAAGTTATGTTGTAATTAGTGATTTACAACTTAATTAATAAAATAAATTAATATATAGTTGTACAATTATAGATTGTTGTAATGTTATAACTTTATTAAATACAATATGGTTGGTCGGCTATAAAGTCATTAAATGTTGTCAGGAATTATGTGTTTACATTTAAAAAATAAAATAAAATAAAATAAATAAATAATATTTTGGGATCATTAAATTAAATAAATATATATTTTTAGAAGGGAGATGCACGGGATCACGTGCCGAGTTCCTTGGAAGAAGGAAGGGGCTGTGTTATAAAAGAAAAGCTTGTTGAGGCAAAGGAGAGGGCATTACAGGTGAAAGAAAAGAGAAGAAGGCTGGAATAAGAAGCTTGGAATTGCAGCAACTGAAGCAGACTCGTCAATTTGACGCCGCAGCCAGGTTCCTTTAAATGCATAATTCCTTTCCTCTGAATTTTGAATCTGTGGGTGTTGATTGTTTCCTTGATTCTAAATGGATTGTCTTGGTCGAATTTATGCTTCAAGAGATATTTCAATTTGCAATTAAGTTGTTTTCTACGTCCCTCCGATGTTTTAACCGAGTGCCAATTGTCTTTATTTCCAATTCTTAGTTTATATATCAAGGGAATTTTCGGGCCTTATATCCCCGTCCAGCCCTTTGCTGACCTTGTATCCGTTCCTCTTTTAACGGATTTCCTCTCCATGAAAGCGTAGCAAAGACATTGGTATGGCCGTAAATTCATCCGCACCCAGGGATCATTTTAATTCCTCTGTCATTTATTAGATCTCTGGCGGTTAGAATTTCACCATTTACGCCATTTCTGTGTAGGAGTTGGAAAAGAACCGAAGTCTGAAACACAATTAAGATTTAATCATGAACTGCGTCGTTGTAAAGATAGCTATGACTGGTAGAAATGTGAAGATTATAAGCTGTCATAATTGATGCTAGGGTTAGGTTTAGTAAAGTATGATTTATTAGCTATAGTGGCTCTTTAGTAGGTAGCGAATGGCATCCTGAGTTGGACAATCGATTTAGATCTAATTATGCAAGCCATCAGTCTTATTCTAGTCTCTGATCCGATTATGTGAATGATAGTTCACCTTAATATATTTTCAATAATCATTATTTGGACAGCGCTATCTTATTTGTCAATTAGCCTGTGTCCATAGTGGTTTAACCTGCAAATCGTGCCTTCTCCAGCTGGATCGCTGTTTCCAGCTAAACGCCATTTTCTGTATACTAGTGGCTATTATTATATCTGTTGCACTGGGGTCATCTTCGGGTAGCAGCATCACTTTATCAGATGGACCTTATCTCCTAGTTTACTATCATAGAGATTATCGTTGCAAACGCCTCTTCTTGGATGGATCCTCTAACAGTCTCCTAGTCTCCCGGTCATAGTAAACAGCTCTTCTAACATACAAGCTTGCTGTTTTGCCATCAAAGAACCTCGATTCTCTATATCTTGTAGAGGCATATCAAAAAAATGGAAACATTGAATTCTTCATCGGATCTACTCAAAAGGAAAAGCTCAATTGAAATACCCAAATTGTTGTCCTTGTTATGTCTGCTTTGACCCCAAGATCAGCATTTCCCTATGGATCGTCATTATTTGTGAATAGCAGTATGCAATTATCCACATTTCTGGTGGATACCTTATGTAGGAGTCCCTGAGCAACCCAAAGTGCACTGTATAAGGGGCTCTCTCTTGATCTAGGAATAATTCCACTTTGACTTCCAATTTCCTTTTGAAAATTATCCTCTGTGTGGCTAAAGTCTTTAATCAATCTCGTTTTGGGCAATCAAGGTCTTCTCCTTGGCGAACATTAATAACATAGACACCCTCAGATTCCTACGAATTTCGTTTCTCTCTAGTATAAAAAAATATTGCCACTTCATCATAGTCGCCGTTAATCATCATTGCCACTGTTGGTATTATTGATTTATCCCACTGACTCAGCAAACTTCAATCGATCATCTTTGCTTAAATGTTATTGGTGCGAATCAATAACAGTGATGCTGTGTTTACTCCTAAGCCTATATTCATATGTGATTCACAGATACCAAGATAGCATGTCCTTTCTAAACGAACTTTGATTTATTAGTTAATTCCATAACAAGTTAGGGTGTCCTCATCACCGCCCAGCTCGGGCAAGAAGGTCGACCATGCTCCTCCTTAAATCGTCTGCAGGTTTCTTGGGAGAAGAACTTAAGTCACGCAGTAGTTTTGGGTTCCATGTAGAAGTCACCATAACTTAACTGAGGCCTAGTTCATGTAAACTCAGATATCAAACTGGTTTATGAGCATCAACTAAGGAAGGCTGGGAGAAGAGAATGTCTATTTTGCACGTTGGGTGTGGTTAAGGCAGGATGATACTTCATTATGTATTGCTCTGCCTATAGTAGCATCTGGGCCAAAGTAAATTTATACCTTGGGGGTTGACTCCACGTCTTCTCACTTTGAAGATGCCAGACTTGCAAAATTGGAGAAGTTCTAATGAAAATTAATAATAGAAGGTCCAGTTTTGAAGGGAACTGTGGTGCCACAATTGATCTGTCTGCCTTTGATTTACTCCTTTGTGTATATTGATTTTTCATCACCTTGCAGCATTAGCTGTAATGTCCCTGGGCTACTAAATATGGTTAATAAATGCAGAACTCAGAGCTATCTTTATTTCACAACAAAATTGATGTATTCAGTGCAGACTTCACTATGATTGGTACAATACAGTATTCAGAAAATAGAAGCAGTGCTCTCAGTTTGGCGGCATCAAAGAATATAGCATATATTAATGATAAAATTCAAGATTATGGCTACTTCCAAGGAAGCTACAGGGAGCAATCCTTACACAGTAAAAGTTATAACACTTGTTATCTTGGACTCGAGTACCATTATCCTGTCTAGAGATCAACTCTGCTGGATGAAGACAATTTTCAATGTTTTCCCCTCAGCGCTAGTTTGGATCTGAGTACTTGGTTGGTGTTAATAGTGGTGCGATACATGTTGGATAGCCAGAGACTCCTCTAAGTGCTTGTGGATTGCAATTCTCCTGAGTGATGGCCTCCTCATGTGGTGTTAGTTATCTGTGTCACAGACACCTTTAATATCGTGATTTCTGTATGTGATTCCTCTGTATGACTGGCAAATCCTGAAAAGAAATAGAGTTTTTTACTTTCCATGCATTAAGATTTATCATTTCAAACCTAGTCTGCAGAAACCCGTCATTGTTAATCTAGGGATGCATTTCATTTGATTGGCTTAGATTAACCCTAAGGAATGTTTATTTTCTTTACAATGTGTTCGAATGCATGTGTGTATTAATAGTAGTACTAATGGTATCCATGTTATTATTAGTATCATTATTATAATTATAATTATAATAATAATAATTATTTTTACTATTCTTATTATTAAATTCAAAACGGAAAGAAGATGGCCAAATACCTAATTTTATAATAATGTTATTTGCAATTCCATTGTAGGAACGATTAGGTGTTATGGTAGGATAATTTGTTGTAAATAAACATTTTGTATTATTGTTTTCTAGAGCCAACTCAATGGAAAGGGGTTTATTGAGGATTTAGTGAGCAACATGATTTGGGAGTTATGAATAATTAATTCATAATGCTCTTGATTAGTGCAATAATACTTTTAATGCTTCAGCCGTTTAAGTCTAGCTATTAGTATAGCATTCACTATAAGTTCAATTTCTTATAACCTTGAAACTTTAGAAATCGTTGGAGGATAAGATAACCGAGTGCATGAGTACTAGGGAACTATGGAGAAATGATATAGGATACTTCAATTATCTTTGTGTTTTGAGTTTTTATACTATAGAAGGATTTGTATAATCTAATGAGCTGTTTTAATAGATGGATTTGTTTAATTTAAATATTTATTGGTGATGAATCAATTGTTGAATGTCTTTGAAGTTATTTTAAAGAATTGATTTGATCATTATTGCTTGGATTCTGGTTTAGGATCTTGATACAGAAGGAACTTACTATTGGTCGCGAAAAATAGTTATAAACTGGGATGGTAATTGTTCAGATCATTGATATATTTATATATTTTGAAGAGGAATTGTATTAGATAATTAGTTGATATATTATTATTATTATTATTATTATTTCAAAAGTATAGTTGATTGTTTAAAAGCCAAATAAAATTGGGAATTTAGAATAATGTTGTCATTATTTATTTGATTAAAAGAAAATCATTGTGATTATATATATTATGGTTAATGAAATTAAGAATTCTTGTTGTCGTAATATGATAAATTGCTAGTGGTCAAAATTCCAGAGGCATAGTATGTCGTGTCTGAGTACAACCAACATGTGGATAGGTGTTCTAGTGTTGTGGTGTCTTAAATATGTGATTCTGATTGAGTATGAAGTATAATTTATTATGAATGAAGTATTGTGGAAAGTTGTTAATGTATTTTGTGGGTATAATATTCTCTGGATGAGATATTTAGCCAGTTGCGACTATCTTGTATTCGTTTTGTCGTAATGGTCATATGGAGAGACCTGGAATCTGTAAATGAGTAAAATGTTGTAATGCTTTAGGCAATGGATAACAATTGGTGTTATGATTCTGTTTGTAATGCAAGAGGGTTTATGCCTTGCAATGAACATGTATGTGTATTGCTATAATGCCTTGTATGGTGGTTAGGGTTTACTAGGTGTTAGGAAGGAGAGTGGCTTTCAACGTGGGGCCGGCGCCCAAAGTGGCAGTCAGGATAACCCGTTGAAAGTAGATTAATCAAGTGATAACCTAAAATGAACTAGGGGGTTAAGGGTAGATTTCACACTAAACAAGATTAATGGATTCCTCTCCCATGGCCTGTAGTGCTTGTTTAGACTAAGGATGGGTAGAGAAGGCCTGGTCGGCATGATTGACTTCCTTGTCCTCACGAAAGGAAGGTCGATTCCGCATGTGTCACCCTATGGGGCCGGCGCCTAGTAAGAGGCTGTCAGGATAACCATAGATGGGGGCTGGCGCCTAGTGAGAGGCTGTCAGGATAACCCATGCTAGGACCGTGCGATGACACTCTCCCTACTACTACCTAGCATTCCTTGTTTGGTCTCTCCACATATGTTAAGTGTTGTCTCTGGAAGTTAAGTTGTGTTGTATTGGCGTATGGTCGTCCTTTGTTCTTGTTTGTCTTTTGTCTGCCTGACTGTCATTGTCCAGGACCTCATGTTAACTCCTAGCTCAGGGGGTGGACCTCAGGGTTCCACATGGTCGGGTGGAAGAGCTTTATTATCCATTGGTTATTCCTTGTCAAGTTCATATGCAGAAAAGATTTATTCCAATTTTCAGACAATTGTACTTGTCCCATTTGATGAAGATTTATGTATAATCTTGTACTAGATTTATGTAACAGATCATTCATAATGAATGTAATTCGGATGTAGTCTGAAAATGGCAAATGTAATGATGTAACGATGTACTTATGTGTAAGGAAAGCATTTCAGTGATGTATTTAATCATGTAGATTGTATGAATATGTTATTGTGCATTGGATTTAGATCAGTTACTGATGTATGTTAAATCATGTTAGTTAGTTTGTAAAGTAATGCAGCCTTGAATCCTTAGAGAATATGTCGTAATTAGTTATGTTAACATTACTTGTTATCTTAAACACTTTTAAAAAAAAAAATGTTCCTGTTTCATATAGCTTAAATGTGATTTACTCTAAGGTGTTCAAGGTGGGGCGTTACAATGGGATTATCTTGTTCTAAGAGAAATGTACCTATGATAATAGCTCTACCTATCCTTAAATCAACCTTGAGGGTTATTGACAATTATAACCACAATGTACTAATATACTCTCTATAATGACAATTTAATCAAATGAATTACTACTTCATTGTTTGAACAAGGATGATACTTAACCTTATTGATGCAATAATAGTGAGATCAAATTCAATAATGTAAATCACTATCATGCTGACTTTAAATTCTGAACTTGACATCTTTCCCTTATTCATTCTTGATAGCTTAACCTTGTTAATTTAACCTACCATCTGAATCTAAACCATGTTTCATGACCTCTAATCATATTTTTATAAAAATATTATACTTTTTATTAACATCCCAAAGTTTCTTTAATCAATTCAAACACAATTCTTGATATGACCTAAATATAAATTAGCACAAATCTTATATATAGGTCAATAAGTATTTAGTAATCCTTAATTCTATTACTAGTTAGATGTAGTTACAAGTCAACAACACTTTGGAAGGTTAGACATGTGTTTTATATTTTCCCAAGATATTAGAGTGAAAGTTTAAACATGCACATTGATTTTGCATACTTGGTTGTTTATTTAAAGTTTATCATGCTTTTATTGTTTATATGTTCATTTGGATTATCTACATAAAATTACTGGTCAAAAGTTCAAACATGCATATTTGTTTAGGATGTTCTAGCTCCTAAATTTATATTATGAATTGTTCATTATTTTTATAATTATTTGTTGAGAATTTAAGCATGCATATAGGAAAGACAAAATGCATTTGTTAGTACATGCATATGAATATTATCTAATGATTGGTTGCAAACATATTTTTATAAATCAATACTTGTGTATGAGAAATTACTCTCTAGTTCATGTTCATGTTTTCATCATGTCTAAAAAATAAAATTTGATTCATTAGATGAATATAATGTTAAATTAATTTTATTTACAATTTTAAATTAACTTGTACAAGTACATGTTCTTTATTTTGCAATGAACATGGATAAACTTTTTTCCCATATAGATAAAGAAATTCTTAAATTGGATATGATTATAGATGACCTTCAAACCATAGGCATTGTAGATCAAACAATGATATTATATTACAAAGTTTAATTAGGATTAGAAATAGTTTAGGAGGTCTTAGTCCATTTTCTAATGAGACTTTAGCAACAGTTCTTGCCCAAATGAGACATTCTATTTTTGGTGATATTCCATTATCTACTATCTAGCTAAATGTACAAAAATAAATTATCAAATGAGATTGTTTTCCATAGAATACATAAAATTCTAGTATGAAGGGATATCGGGTCACTAGGTGTGTGTTCCCTCATTTGGAACCATTGATATACCCTAGATTTATATCTACCCATGGTTGTTATCCAAATAATGATCAAATTACATTGCATTTTATACAATAGTTAGATGCTAGGGTCTACTTGGGCCTCAATGTCAACTATTTAGATTTACCTTCTTATGTGGGTGTAATGCTACATTTCTCTATAGTATTTAATAAGTGAGATTTAATATATCAGAGATAATTTTGTATGGTAGTGGATTTGTTATAATTATTATCTAAGTTTAAAGATTATAAGTTATCTATAAATTTAGAATAAATGCACAAAAATGCTTGTTAATCAAAATTAACTATTTTAAGATTTTATCACATTAAGATCACCATCATTAGTATTTAAAAAATTACATCTAGAAATATAAATATTATCAAAAGGGAACAAATAATATCTTTTGTGAATTTAATTAATTAATTCCATCTCATTTATATGTAATCCTAAATATCTTTGAATAATAATAAGTTCAATACTTATCTGAATCAGAGCACTAGGAAAGGACACTCTCACCCTAGGAAGCTTTCAGTAGTCTTGGTCTTCATAGTTATGGAACACTCCATAGGTACGTATGTAAAAACACAGCATGTGCTTACATGCACCACAAGTCCTAGCCAGGACCATCTAGGTGTAATATATACCCTAAGTTATATGCACTCTATACACCTTCTCCTATGCCCATAGCCCACCAAACTACCTTCTTCCTTGAGTGATTTGCATGCCATTTTCAAGTCCATATAAATGCTTTATATAATCCCTTAAGGGGTGGTTTTCAAACCATCACATCCTTTCAAAAAAAATTTCTTTAGTTTATTTAATAAATGTTATTATTCCTCTCTTTAAAAAAGAATCTATTAAAATATTCATTATTATCCCCCGTTTTAACTAAAGGACCTCATAAAAACCTTTATTTTCTATCCCCCTTTAATTCTAAAGGGTTGTTTCATAGAAAAATAACTTTATTTTTACTTTGGGGAAAATTCCCATAACATTTCTCCCCCTATAATTTAGCCATTGTCCTCAATAGCATGAGATGTATTTGCATCACAACTCACAAAATGCAATCAAATAAATTAAGAGAATGAGGTTATGAATACATTCATTCTTCATGCAATATTGTCAACATCATAATGTTTATATTTTAGTTTTACTTCATCTATATTCATTTTTAAATTCATAGTTCTTTCAATAATTTTTTTTGGTTTCATTTTGAATTCTCAAGTAAGTTCAACATAATCACTTTTCCAATCAATAACATGATTAGAACTATATAGATATTTCTTATGAAACATCTCATTAATTTACAATTGAAGAGCTAATGCTAGTCTATATGTTTAATCTCCTATTTTTAAAATTTATCAATTCTCACTCATGTAACCCCTTATCTTCAATATAGATGTTTTAATATTTTACATGTAACTTCAGTATAAAATTTACAATTTAAGTACTATCATTTGATTACATAGCACTTACCTAGTGAATGATGTGCATATCCCATACTATGCAATCACTCATTGTTGAGTGTACAACTCACACACACACACTCAAAATACTTTCTAAGATGATAGTCATGCATTTTGGACTACATGAATATCCTCTTTTCCTATACCAAATACAATTGAATGGAAAACAAGTACACAATTACCCTTAAACAAAGTTCATATCATTTCACACAGTCACTCAAACAAAGATTTAGGGTAAGTTTTGAATCTAACAAGGATGCAATGTAAATAAGATTATTGCTATCAATAGGGTGTTTATAGTACCTAACTTGGTCATAGATAATTTCAACATGATATATCAAATACTCATAGGTAAGCAACAATGAAATAACATTCCAAGGATCTCAATCCTATATTCAAAACATATGTACAAGGTTATTGGGTTGATCAAGTCTAATAACAAAGTGCAATAAGATAAAGATGATACAAAGAATCCCCTAAAGCATCTTAATTTGAACAACAATAACAACAAACTATTTCCACCCACAAAGCACTTAATAAATTACAAGTTTTAATTCATGGATGAAGATTTGTTTAATTTTTTTGTCTTTTTGAAAAACACTTTAAAGTCATATACACTAATATCAATTTTTTTTAAAAAAATTTCCATATCAAAAAAATTCTAGAGGTTGTCTCCCCCCTATAAAATTTGGCATGTCCCCATGTCTAAGGTGAGGATAATCTGGTTGGTGTCATATCTTATAAAACATGATTTCATTTCAACCAACTCATTTAAATATCACATCTTCCAAAATTTAAGATGTGAAAATGATCCTGGGACATGTGGGTTATGGGCACACAATGTAACTCATGTTAAACAAATGTAGATGTTGGTTTCATAAAAAGCATAGTAAAACCACTATCTCAAATTAGCCACAAAACTAAATGGATGTTGACATGAAGATACAGATTTCACTATTACAAATATTAATTCACAAACTCTTATTTTGACGACAACTTCTTATATAAGAGGGTACTAGAAAAATAGAAGTATGACTAAGACGTGAACTTAATATCACTAAAGTTATCATGTTTTATTTAAGCTCTCATGATGGATAAATCAATATTCCTATAGCTTTGTGAATAATACAACTATTGAACTTATGTAAGTCAATTATCAAAACTGTTACATTGAAGCTAAGTTTGAATTGTAAAAATGTTGATGTGAAGGTAGCTAAAGAGGAGAGAAATAAATTTAACTTGGGTATATTAATCTTTATACCAAAATATTCTCTACATATTCTATGAAAATCCTAAAGAGCTTAAGGACCTTGCATACATTCACGAAGTTAAATAAGCGCTAAAATCCACTAAATCAACATATATGTACTCCAACCTTTGTAATAATTTAAATGAATAATATAGTTGTTTCATTCGTATTCTTGAAAAATAACTTTTTTTTGATGTTCATCATGCTATAGTGAATTGTTAAATCTATGTTTGGTAAAATTTGGGAATTTTGTCTTAACAATCCTATGCCTTTTTTTCAATGACCAAGTTCAAGATAGAGAGATCATAAAATTGTTAAACTTTTCCAAGGAGAAGGATGTCATAAAGTATGTTAACACATGTTATAGATCTTGTACATCTGAATGAGGTAAAAAAATGTAGCAAGGCTCCAAAGATTCATATGCTTGTAACACCATTGAATTTTCAAAACAAACATGGTAGAACAAAAATTTCTATACCTTTCAGTCAACCTGAACAACAAATATAGATCTTCCAAAGACCAACACATCCACAATGGTAATACTAATACACACACATCAACATTGAAATGTTGCTTTGGGAATTCAAACTCAGGTTTCACAATGAGAACGTAATGATTTAACCAATTGAATGCAACCCCTTTGACTCCTAGCTTCAAGCTTTGGTTGCTCAAATCAAGCATAAGCTTATTGAGGTTCATTATACTAAAGGTGTTCATATTAAAGTTCACCTTTATTAACTCAAAGTTAGTGAGAAAGTCAAAGAATAGTGTAAATTTTTGCATCTCAATTAAGGACCATCAAAACCATCAATTTCTCTCATAGGCATCTCACTACACTTATTAAGATTCCTAAGGATATTCTAAACTACTGTAAATTATTATTTTTTAAGCTTAGGATGACTTTGATGAATGTTCTAAGGCTTTGTATGAATTCCTTGACTTCTATTGTGGTTACAACACTTGCTAGTTCTCTTGAAAAACTATGGGCCCTTAGGCTTTAAAATTTTGTATCTTACACCATATTTTGTGCTTATTCATTTGAAGTGATCTTGTTAACTTTCACTTTGAATTGAGTTGACGTTCAATTTTTCATGATATTCCTAACTTATGTCATTGATCTCATTTACACATCACCTACTATTCACATTGAGTTGTCTCTAAGGAAACTTGACACTTTTTCTTTTCTAAAAACAACCCTAAATTACATTAAATATATCATACCTTTGTTTGAGAAAAACTTCCACTCCAAAGCTCAAAGCACAATTTAACTGAATGAGAAATTAATTTGATTAACATGTTAAAGATTTTAAAGTCTCATATTGTATAAAAGTTAACTTTACCTCTAAGGTATTAATGTCTAAGCCATGAAATGGCCAAAGTTTAGATTCCAAGGGAGCTCTTACTTAGATGTTACGAAACCCTAGATTGATTTTACTTGTTTTTTTCTTTGTTATGACATTTAGACACCATAAGATGATTGGCATCATAGTTAAGTATGCTTTATGTTTGTTGGTTTGAAACAATGTTGGAATAAATTGAGAACATCCAGATGTCATTCTTTGCAATAATTATCCAAAATACTTCTTACCTCTCAAAGTAAATTGATATAATGACATCCTACATTATGATATAAAGACACACCATAATTTAAATAAGAAAATATAGAATATTTTTCTCTTGTTTCCTAGTCAAGAGCTACTACATGTTAGTGATTGAAAGTACATCTTTCACATCTTGGCCACTCAATCTCACATGATTACCCCCTACAAGGTGTGTTGCAAATGCAAGTGCTTCACCAATAACCCAATCGACACCTTCTTATTTTTCAATCATTTGTAAATGCTAATAAAATATCCTCTTTATATCCCTGTGAGGATTGAATGTTTCTAGTAGAGTAGTTATAGCTTTCCCAACATTTTTTAATATCGACCTAGTTTGACCCCTATATTGCATCTATGAGGAAATTGTTTTAGTGATTTAAAGCTAGTCCAATATGTTGAAATCCAATCTTGTTGGTTTGGCCCATATTATTTAATGTTATCAAACTCTTCATTTAAAATTGAATTGACTTTAGAGTACAAAGCATCAATTTATTCCTTTGGCAAATGCTCTAAATGAATTAGCTACTCTTTATGTACACATCAACTACTCATGGATGAGTTTTACTCACTTGGTACATTTTAGGTTGTGTGAAAGATGGCTCATCAATCTCATCATGTCCAAACCTACACTATCAAACAATAACAACAATATCAAATTGGAAACTCTAATGTCACCATGTAGTAAGTTCACATGCATTCACTTGAATACTCATGCTCAAAGGGTTCAATGGACGCAAAACATTATAAACTAGAACTTACTATGGATTGTGATATGTGAGGATGCTATGTGATGCAGGAGCATCCCAGGTTGAAAGGCAATATTGCATCAACTAAAAACATTTGATTTCTTTTTTTTTCTTGCATTTCAGTCAGTTGCAGTTTCAATAGATTGCACCGCATTCTACCGCATCATCATTTCACAACTTGTGGAGTATGATTTAAACTCTACACTATGTCATCTACATCATATCTAGATTTCATGAGGTTTGGAATTATCTGTAGAGAGTTATTGCTATTAGAACATCAACAGAACTCACAGAACAAAGCATTCAACATTTAGTATGAGCATACAAGGTTTGCGAAGCATTTTCATGACTCATGGAGCTAAATGGAACATCTCACAAGGCAATAAAGGACTAGATAAACCTTCATTGAGAATCACAACACATTTCATCATGCATTAGAGTTTGAAACCTCTTAATGTTGATGCAGAGCATTCTTTGAGCTAGGGAATGATATATAAACATTCATTAGATGTATTAGGAGCATAAGAGGAATATGATAGAAAGTTTTTAGTCTTTAGTTATGGATTTGTGGAAGGCACTTCAAAGCTATATCATTCATGTAATTCTACTGGAGGACAGGCCTACGAGCCCATAATAGTCTGGATGTTACCGGCATATGAATATTGTAATTGTCTAAGATATTAAATCTATAAATCTTCCATTGAAATCTATTCTTGTGTTATTCGTGTGTTGTTTTCATTGTGTTTACTCAGGCTGCATCATTGGATAGTCCATTCTCTGGACCCTCCATCTGCGACTGCACCAAGTGGTATCAGAGAAAAGTTTGTGAATCTTTTGGGAGAGAGGACATTTAAGAAGATCTTAAAGTGAATAGATCACCAACCTGAGACAGTTTACATGTGTTTTTCAACAAAGCATCGATTGTGAGACAGTTGCAACCTTGTAGTCAGATCGCTAAATTGAGGTAGTTACATCAGATCCTAGGAAGAGATGCCACCAAGGAGGATGCTTGCTATGGAAAATGTTGTTGGAAGAATGGAAGAAATGATAGAGATGATGAGAACAATGAAAGTTAGATTAGATGTTGTAGAAGAAGATAGAAGGAGAGGTCTAAACCCTAGACATGAAGATGAGAGTGATGATGATGAATTTCAAGCTGCTGACCAATTTTGAAGAAACCCTAGAAGAAGAAGAATCAGATCAAGTAAAGATATTGAAAGTTATTTCTAAGATTGGTAAGAGACCTAGGATGGAAATTTCAAACTATATCAGAAATCTAAACCTTGAGGAATTGATTGATTGGATAAATGACATGGAGGAATTCTTTGAATATGAGGAAATAGAAGATCCAGAAAGAGTGAGATTTGCAAAAACTAAGTTGAAGGGACATGCTACTATTTGGTGGAAAGAAGTTCAATTGGATAGAAATAGGAGAGGAAAAGAGAAAATCATAAAATGGGATAGGATGGTGACAAAATTAAAGAATCAGTTCATACCTATTGACTATGAGTTAGAATTGTTAAAGAGATTGCAAAACCTAAGGCATTTAAGGAGAAGATTGTGAAAGAGTACACTGAAGAGTTCCACAAGATGATAATTAGGATTGGACATAGTGAAGCAAGCAAGGAGAAAGTGGCATGGTACATAAATGGACTGAGGATAAACATTCAAGAAGAAATAAGTTTGGTGAAGATAACAACAGTGGAAGAAGCATATCAATTTGCACTAAAAGTTGAAGAAAAGTTGAATAAGAGACGTGAGTAAAGACAGAGAGGTAGAGGAGGAAATTTTTAGAGAGGTAGAGAACATTCCGGAGGATAATGACCATATGTGGAGAAAAACAAGGAGAGTAGCCCATACCATAGAGAAGAAAGAGACAGTAATTCATATCACAGAGGGAGAGATGACATAAGTTTCTACCACAATAACAGAGGAAGTCCTAATTCTTACTGCAATGAAGGATACCAGAGACATGAAATATGGTTTGACAAGAGATCATTCAAAGGAACCTATTTCAAGTGTGAAGGTGAACGATACTGAGCATTTGAATGTCATCAAGGGAGTACTAGCAAAAAGACATAGAGCAATGCAAGAAAATTATATGCGGAGGAAGAACCAATTGGATCACCTAGTTTAGTAGGAAAGCTAGAGAAGGGTGAGTCATTAGTCATGAGGAGAGCTTTTCTCCAAGCAAAAACACTGAGGAACCACCACAAATGAAAAGTTTGTTCTGGACAAGATGCAAATCAGGAGGTAAATGTTGTAAAATTATTATTGATAGTGGTAATACAGATAATTTGGTTTTAGATGAGATGGTGAGGAAGCTAAATCTGGAGAGGTTGAAACATCTGAAGCCCTACAAGATAGCATGGATTTAAGATGAACATAAGGTATTGGTGAGTGAACAATGTTTGGTAAAATTTCATATAGGATCTTATAATGATGAGGTATTGTGTGATATTATGCCGATGGATGTATGTCATATATTGTTGGGAAGACCATGGCAGTATGATAGAAAGGTAATACATTATGGAAGAAAGAATACCTATACTATAACATCAAATGGGAAAAGACATATCATGATACCTTTGGAAGAAGAGAGCAAAAGTGAAGTATGTGGCAATGCTAGAATCTGTTTAGTGGATGGAAGGAAATTTTTGGATGAATTGAGACATGAGAACATGTTTTTTGCATTGATTCTAAAGAAGTGTGGTACCCTAAGTGCAGAAATCGCTACCACAAAAGAAGAAGAACCACCGCAAGAGGAAATAACTGAATTGTTGATAGAATACCAATTTATTGTATCAGAGAATGTGCCTGAAAGATTGCCACCAATATGGAGTATCAATCATCATATGGACCTCATACTTGAAGCCAGTTTGCCAAAAAAGTGGCACATAGGATGACACCAGTTGAAATGTGGAGCTAAATAGACAAATACAGGAGCTATTGAGGAAATGATTGATCAGAGAAAGTTTAAGCCCGTGTGTGGTACCAACAGTACTAGCACTGAAGAAAGATGGAGAATGGAGGATGTGTACAAACTCAAGAGCAATTAATAAGATCATAGTCAAGTATAGATTTCCATTGCCAAAGATGAATGAGATCATGGATTGTTTGAGCAGAGCAAAATATTTCATAAAGATAGACCTAAATAGTGGATACCAGTAGATTAGGATTAGAGAAGGAGATGAGTAGAAGACTACATTCAAGACAAATTAGGAATTGTATGAGTGGTTAGTCATGCCTTTTGGATTAACTAATGCACCAAGTACTTTCATGAGGTTGATGAATGAGGTTTTGAATAAATTCTTGGGTAAGTTTGTTATTTTCTACTTAGATGATATTTTGATTTTCAGTAGAACAAGGGAAGAACATTTGCGGCATATTAGACAAGTATTTCAGAGGATGAGAGAAGAGAAATTGTTGATAAACATCAAGAAATATAGTTTTTGTAGACACCTAAAAATGTCTTCACCACTTAACTGACCTCCGACATCACTAATTACCCTTCCAATTAATTAATTAAATTTTTATTTAATTAATTATTCATCCCAATACCTGATTATTCATCATTTTCCCCTTTAAATTGAATTAATTAAATTAATTCAATAGTTCCCCCTTGACTAACATTATCCCAATTAATTAAATAAATGTGCAAATATTTATTTGATTAATTCTCATCTTTCATTAAACCTGATTAATTAAATAAATTATATTTATTTCATTAAATCAACCTACTAATCAGCCTATCCCTACCCTAGTTGATTAAATTCTTATTATTTAATTAGCTAGTCTAACCTACATGACCTAGGATTAATTAAATTAAACATTATTTAATTAATCCTAACCCCTAATTAACTCATCCACTATTTTACTACAGCCATTTTAATTAGGCTAATCACCTCAATTAAAATGGTCAAACCTTGTTTAACACTCCTCCACACATCCCACAAATAAAAAATTGATATTTATGCTACATAAATCAATTTTTTATACACACTTGTCATAAACCTCATTAATAATCTCTTACACCCCTTACACATGTCATAACCCATTAATTAGAGCTCTTCCCAAAATGAATTTTTAATTCATTTCTAATCCTCCTCTCTTCCCCATGTGAATTTTTAATTCATGTCTAATCCATCTCACCCAACCTCATTTAATTCATTTCTCTTCCCAAGATGAATTAAAAATTCATCTTTATTCTCATCCCTCCATTTCCCATGATTGAATCTAAGCCCTCCACCTCACATTCATCCTCATCCATTGATCTCCCAAATGAATCTCAACTCTTGGATCAAATTCCTCTCCAAAAAGCCTATAAATAGAGCCTCTTCCAAGCCATTTTAACATCCACAATTTGAGTATTATTATCATGCCAAAATCCTCATCCATTTCATCTCATTGAGCTGGGATTCTAGTGATTTAGATATTAGTTTTTGAGATCATTTCACATAGGAATCATGGGTAAAGCAAGAGCCTAAGGGTGCAAGGCTCTCCACCTTAGCAAGGAGTTCTGGATCTCATATTGAAGGTATAACTAGTCATTTTATGCGTTCTATTTGGTATTTTATCTTCACCTTGATTTCCTTAACCTCATTTGGTATGCCTGGTGGGACCCGCAAGGTCCAAATTAACATTTTGAGTGAGTTTTTGGTGTTTTAAGATGTGTTTTGCAGGTCTATCACTAAATACCCTTTGTTTAGTGCCATTTCCTCGTGCAGCGACACTATTTCTGTATCTGGAGGTGCCATTTCTGACTGTTCTTGTGCCTTTTCTGCACGACATCTTGACTAACACTTATTTCATGGTTTAGCTTTTTAGTGGCTTTTTGAATGTTTTAAGTGTTTTTAAGATAACTTGCTCTCTATTTTCACAGTAAAGTCAATGAAAGAAGGGGAGATAATGCAAAAAAATTTAGCATAACTTTTGTATCTTTCCCTCACTCATTTGATTTGGGCTAATGTTTTTTTTGGGGTGTCTTGATCTAACTTGGGGGTGTTTAAAAGAAATAAGAAGTCTTTTTATTATACTTTGAATCCATATTTTATATTAATCATTCCTTTTACAACCCCTTTTGAAGCATTACGTTGTTTTGGCGCTATTTGTGCCTAGTTCGACGCTATCCGGTCCAACAAACAAGACAAATGGAGGTAATAACGCATTTTGGTGCCATTTCGGGCTTCTGTAGCACCTTCTATTCTTGCAATGCCATTCTGACTTTCTGTGGTGCTATTGTTTTGAAACTATCAATAGAAATTATCTTAGTTTGTGTGGCGCCATTTGTAAATTTTGTAGAGCCTTTTGTTATTTTAGTTCTATTTTTGTATTATGCAATGCCATGTTCTGTAACAGTTAGGAAATAGTGGTTTATCTGTTTGTAGCACCATTTTACTATTATGTGGCGCCTTCTCATACTGTTTTGGCACTATTTTATGTGTTGACATTAGAATCTATGCAGGGTGTTGACTGTGTTTTGCAGGTCAAAACATTTGTCCAAGACATTAAAATTAAACTACTAACGTCGTTTGCAGGATTTTATTAGCCTAGAAACACTTCATTTTGGTGCACTAAAAAGAACATTGCTTGCTTAGCCTAGAAAACACTTACATTTGGTGCATCAAAATTAATCTTGTTTGCAAACAATCATAGGGACATTTCAATTTGGGATTTAAAAAGAACATAGCTTTTGTGTGACATGTATTATGCACTTGCACATTTGTGTTACCCAAGGGATAGAATCAAAGTATCCTCTCCCCTCACTTTCAACAGGATCTTGGGTCAAGAGAAATGGTTATGCACTCTCTTTTTATTTTTAGGAGTGGGTTTGCTCTTGAGACACATCTGCAAGGAGAACTCATTGGCGACCCCAAGCAGTACTTTCATTTAGTCCGCTATATAAAATAGGATAAGGTGAAAGCCAAGTCCAAATCGGTATAAGTGCTTACCATACGATTCTAGCTCGAAAGGAAGTCATACCTTGTGTATATGAAACTCCTAGTAGAGCTAGTTAAAACCTTAAGTGGTTTACTGGATGCTTGTAACATTTCGATCCCTCAAATGTTCCCCCACTATGAACCTTTGTTTTAGTAGCCAAGAACTTTCTATTTGTTGGTGCAGGAGGTTAGACCTCTGAAGTCATGCCACGTTCTTGTAGCTCAAAGTAGAGATAGCAAATTCCTTGAGATCTGTACATGTCTTTTTTGGATTTGAAGTTTGGTGTGCCCGAGAAGTGTGTGCCGTGTAAGGCGGAGCTAGTGCAACCAAACTTCTAAGCTATCCACTTTGAGTAGGTGTGGCTAGAGAAATCCAAGTGGGAATCCAACAAATATTTTCCTTTGCTCGCCTTAGGTTGTACAGGTGCTTGATAAATTTTCACATTTTCACAACAAAACCTTTGGCCAGTGTGTTCTCTTGTTTGAAGTGTTTTCCAAGGAAACATCATTTGACATTATCCAAAAAATTCCCAAGTCCTTAAACCATCATTGAAACATTTGGCATTTCCCAAGGAATCACGATCATTTCACCTTCAAAAGTCCAAAATTTGACATCAAAAGCCCATTTTTACCAAAATCTGCCATTCACTGCTTTGTTTTGGTGCCAAAAACCCTTTGCTTGGTGCCTAAAATATTCCCTGTGACAGTTGTAGTGCCATTTTCCATATCTCTGGTGCCATTAATCACTGTTGTGGCACCTTATCCTTGAGTTTTGGGGTTATTTTCAGAACAACTTGCACACGTGCCTAGAAAACTATTTTGGGGCCTTTGAAATTTGTACATCCACAATCCACAACCACATTGCCCAAAATCCACCAAGAAAACATCTCCCCAACCATTTTGACTCAAAATTTTCATCCACATCCCATTTGAACCTTAGAGAATAATCATTTTCACTATTCCCTTCTTCATACATCAAGCTATTGTACCTAACCATAATTCATCCCCTTTCATGATCTTATCCATTTCATTTTTACTTTTGGACCTTAATTCATCATCTAACAACTTCATCCTAATCTCATTCATCTATCCTAAATCCAAAACATCCAAAAAAATCCCATAATAAAAAACTCAATCAACCATATCCCAAATCAACCTTTAGCTAAAAATTGATCTAGATTTTATCCTTTCACATCCTATTTTGCTTGTTGGTCATTAGTCTACCTTCAAGTAGAATAATCATCCCTTTTTGCTTAAGGTCATAAGTCTACCTTGAGTAAGAAGAAACATCCATTTACAACATCCAAAAATCTAGACCTATTTGAACTCACTTGTTGATTTGAACATCCTTCTAAACATCATCAAAATCTATCCTCCAAAACATCTAAATCACCTAAGGTTTTCCTTAGTTGAGACATCATCCAAACCATCCCCAAATCTTTCTCACTAAATCATCTTTCCAATCCATTCCATCTTTCACCCATTTGGTCCAAATTTTTTTGAAAATCAATATCCTTAATATTTGTCACCCTTAGGTTGCCACCTTTTGAGATTTATTCCCTAAAGGTCAAAACCTATAATCAAGATCATACCATAACCTCATCTATCCTTGGATTTAGATTTTAGGGATTATACTCTCTTGAACCTAAATATTTGTTCCCTTTCATCACCACATATCCTTGGGTCCAATAAATCAAATCAATTCTCCAAGGCCTTGACCTTCATCCACCCCCAATCAAATCCACACCATTGCATGCCCATAATAAGGTCACAATCCAAGAAGAATCAAGAGATGGTCCACCTTGGAAACAACTTCAGCATAGGAATGCCCCAAACTGACCCAAACAACATTCCCATAGTCCATCAAGTCCCCTCATATGATGCCCATGCAATGTTAAATCCCTTCCCCTTCCAACCACCCGCACCCCTGTCTAACACCAACAATGTTGACCAAGATGTCTTAGATTTCACACAAGATGTCGCCTCTATGGATATACTCGATAGAGTCCTAAGATCAGACCCCAATAGATATCTTGAGTTCCTCCTCAAGAATGGTGCTAGCATACCTCATAATGCATCCTCCTCTAACAACCCCACAACCTCATCACAACCTTCTACATCCCATACCGTCCCTAATACATCTCAAGCCTCGAACATCACTACATCTACAATTCCCACAAATCCCACCAACATCTCGGCCACAACCACTTACACCATCAATAACCTCATTGTTACCTCTACCAGCACATCAAACATAATACCATCTATCCCACAAATCACTCTCAATATGCCCAACGATCCCGTGCACTCAAGTGCTTCCACAAGTGTGCCTCCCTTAACCCCAACACCATAGCCTTTATGAACCAACTTTTCTCTAGGCAACCTCACAACACTTCCAATGTTCCCATTAATAATCCATCATCCAATTACACATATGTAATTTCACCTATTTCCCAAGCACCCATTACCTCCTCCACTCAAACGTCACAACCAAACCCTAATCAAAATCAAATACCACCCCACATTCTACAACAACTTCACGCTTCTCAACAATACCTCACTCAATTAAACCAAAATCAAAACCTCATCCCACAAAACCAAAACATCATCTCACAAAATAGCCAAATTCCACGTCATCTCCAACAACTCATCCAAAATCAACAAACGTACATTCCACAACCACCCCCAACACAAGATTTAACAAGCGTTGTGCAAACATTAATCCAAAAGGTGGACAACATGCAACAAGGAAATAAATGAAAGCAATATTCTTTCAAGGATATTTTCCCTTACCCATTTGATAGGACATTATACATGCCTCCCTTTCCCAAAAACTTTGAAACGCCCAAATTTGACAAATACAAAGGAAAGGGAGACCCTAGGGAACACCTTAGAGAGTTCTATATCATTTCCCTAGAAGTCTCATATGATGATACTTATTTGATGAGACTCTTTCCTCGAAGCCTCGGTGGACAAGTCATCGAATGGTTTGCACACCTCCCTCTCGGCATTAGGACCTTCTCTGAGCTTGCGCAGAAGTTTGTAAACCATTTCTCCTATAATTTTGAACATGAAATATCAATGACAGATCTTTTCAATACCAAACAAAAGAACGAAGAATCCTTCATTGCCTTTTTGAAAAGATGGAGAGGCTTAGAGATAAAAATCCCTTGGCCTATCCATGAAAAACAACTAGTCACCATGTTTCTGGCTAACCTTAGTCAAGAAATGGGTTTCCATTTGTAAATACAATGTGCATCAACCTTGGAAGAGGTTATTGACAAGGGAACTACTATCAAAAGAGCCCTCATGGCCAAAGGCTCCATAAAACTTTATACATACAATAACAAAAACAACAACAACAATAACAAGGTTAACAACAACACATAATCAAATGAAAACCTCGCTTTTGGGGAAAGAGTAAAAACACCCTCAACGACAACGTCACCAATGTGAAGGCCATTTAACATGTACAAAATCAAGCACCACCAAGCACATCCATCGCAAACAATACCAATATCCCCAAAGGACCAACCAGGCAAAATAATAATCCCAAGAGGAAATTCACACCTATAGGTGAACCTATTGAAGATGTCTTGGATAAACTTGTAAAGGTAGACATGATCATGCTACCCCCTATTAGACCTTACAATGAGGATCAATTCAAGCCTGCTTGGTTTGATGAAAATCTCTTTTGTGAATATCATCGCATGAAGGGACACAAAATGTCAAACTACATGAAGCTAAAGCATAATATTCAAGACCTTATAGATAGGGGTGACATAACCCTTGATGAACCACCAAAACAATCACTGAATTCCATCTAGGAGCTTACAAGGATCCTCTTTTTGACCACAATAAAGGAAAAGCATTGTCATCCAACCAAGCTTACAATGTTGTACCACCTCCCGCTTCTTTTGACTCCATTGTGGGTCAAATAGAAGAATCTTCTAACCACATCAACATCATCACCATTTGAGCAAAAGCACCTGATTATGTCGTCACTACCCGTCGTGGCCGTGTCTCAATCTGTGGGGCACCCACCAACGATCAACCATCCACATCCACATCTACCAGCCCACCATCTGCTCACAAATACAACCTCCTAGATCATCTAGGAAAGACCCCCACACAAATCTCCATCTTTGAGTTGCTCCATACATCCCCCCTTCACAAAGAAATCCTTGACAAAGATTTAATGGAGACCCAAGTCCCCACCAACCTGAATGTTGATAAATTCCAAGCCATGGTGGGCCATATCACTTCACCCCACCATCTCACCTTCTCCACGAAGGATCTTCCCGCCTCTAACAACCCACTCAATGATGCCTTGCATATTAAGGTCCACATCCACAAGCACACCATAAAAAAGTCTTAATAGATGGTGGCTTCGGCCTAAACTTGTGCACTCTAAAATTGTTAAAACATTTAGGATACTCTGATGTGGTTGTGGACACTACTGAATGTATAACCCTTAAGGGGTATGATGATATAGAGAGACTGTCTGAGGGCACCATCAAACTCCCTATCCAAGTGGGGCAGAAAATCTTGGAGACCAAGTGTCAGGTGCTTGATCTTGACCTTCCTTACAACATTCTCCTTGGCTGACCATGGATCCATTCCATGCAAGCCGTTCCTTCTACATTTCACCAATGCTTAAAATTCCCTCAGAACAGCACAAAAGTTACTATCTATGCCGATCCATGTCCTTTCCAATATTGCAGCTTCTTGGAAGGACACGATCTCACCTTCTACTGATACAACAACTCCATTAAAAAACCTGCCTCCCAAACCAATCCTACATCATGTGCCTCATATGTCGACCCTTCCAACATTGCCACTACATCACAAACATCCCCACTACCTGAGGTCAAGATCAAACTAAGCAACATGGGGTGTGGCGAATATGATCTGCATGGTACCTTTTGTGTAGGATCATTGCCCACTCCTAAGACATTTGGTGCTCCCAGGGAAGAAGAAGTTTCCATGGTAATCATCAAATGCAAACCATCACCCACCTTTGAGAAGAAGCATCTCCTTAATCAGGATATTCTTGAAGACGTATCCTCATGGTTATATAAAGATGAAGAAGCAGAATAAGAATCCCCTACCATCCCAGCTGAAATCTATGGAAAGGGTCTTGAGATTGTTAAGTATATGGGCTATAAAGGATAAGGTGGTATAGGCCTTCATGAGCAAGGGATTATGGAGCCAATTCAAGAAACGAGAAACTCACGTCTTCATGGATTAGGGTATGGGAAACAAGAATCTATCCTTGCTAAAGGTGAAAGTATTTTAGGTGAAGTTGCCAAGGTTTCCCTTACGGTTGATAACATCAATGAATAAGACCATCAAGACTCCTTTAGTGATTTCACCAAATTCTTTGAAACCTCTGTATACACCATCTATACCCTAACCACCACTCCATTCAACTCCCGTGACCTACCTCTTATTTACCCCCAGCTTTAGATTGGAATCAACAAGGACCCCATGTCCTTGATGTGGCAGAGAATGATGAGGGTCAGAGATCACTTCCCCCTTGGAGACCATAGAGTCAGATATATCATGGAACTCAACACATCCACCTACTTCAGAGAAACCACCAATGCTATTAGTCGCAAAAACATAAAAAATAAAAACAACACCCCCTAGTGAAAACCAGTCCGTGGCACTTTCGAGTGAAGAAAAAATCAAAATAAAGGATGTATCACCTAGTGAAAACCTCCATGAGGTGCTAGGAGATAGGAGCATGTGCCTTCTCGAAATAGATGAAGTATATCCAGACAGATCACCTATCCTAGTGGAACCATCGCAGGAAATGAACCTTGGAATGGAAGAAGCACTGAAAATCACATTCAACGTAGAGTCCCTTACAACAACAAAACAGGAGAACTTCCTAGCCTTCTTTAAGAAAAGAAGCTGTAATTTCACATGGACCTATGCTGACATGCCTAGACTGGATCCCACCTTAGTTGTTCATCACCTTGCAGTGCGTCCTAATGAGAAACCGGTAAAACAAAAGATAAGGAAGATGAATCCTCAAACTGTGCTCCTAGTCAAGGTAGAGCTCAAGAAACTCCTAGATGTGGGCTTTATCTATTTGATCAAGTGGGTATCTAACATTGTACCTGTAGCCAAAGTCACTGGGGGAATCTGATGCTGCACAAATTTTAGAGATCTCAACAAAGCTTGCCCTAAAGACAAATTTCCACTACCCAACATCAATATCATAGTGGATCTCACAGTAGGTCATGAGATGTTGTCTCTAATGGATGGTTTCTTGGTATATAATCAAATCAGGATCGTAGAGGAAAACCAACATAAAACATCCTTCATATGCCCATGGGGAATACTGTTGGGTTGTGATGCCTTTCATCTTGAAAAATGTGGGTGCAACATATCAGCGGGCAATGACAATCATTTTCCATGATCTCTTCCATCACATAATGGAAGACTATGTAGATGATCTACTGGGAAAATCTAAAACTTGAGAGGAGCATTTAAATGTGTTAGCCAAGATCTTTGACAGGTTGGAACAGTACAATGTGCGGCTCAGTCCGAAGAAATGTGTCTTTGGGATCACTTTCAGAAAACTCTTAGGATACATAGTGTCAAGAAGAGGAATCAAAGTAGATCCTACCAAAGTCAAAGCTATAATAGAGATGCCTTCTCTGAAGATACTTAAGAAGTTGTGAAGTCTACAAGGAAAGCTTCAATCTATCTGATGGTTCATAACACAGCTTGCAGATAAATGCCAGCCATTTCAGCATCTCCTCCACAAGAACACAGCCTTTATGTGGGATAATCAGTGTTAGAATGCTTTTGAATAGCTGAAGAAGTACCTCACTAACCCACTTGTCCTTATTCCACTGAAAAAAGGAGAACCCCTCCTCTTGCATATTTCAACAACAGAAATAGCTATAGGGGCCTTGTTGGCACAACATGGTGAACAAGGAAAATCAAGAGCCATATATTATATTAGTATTATCTTGGTGTCCTATTAACTAAATTATACTCCAATTGAATGAGCATGCCTAGCTGTCGTCTTCACCTCACAAAAGTTGAGACACTACATGCTTAATCACACGACTAAGCTCATTGCCAAGATTGATCTGCTAAAAAGTTTGCTAACTAGAGCCACCCTTACAAGAAGAATGGCTAAGCGGGTAATGATCCTAAGTGAGTTTGATATTGAATACACAGAGAGAAAATCCATTAAAGGACATGTCATCGCTGATCAATTAGCTAAGGCACCAATCCCAACAGAGCAACCCACACTTGCAGAGTTTCTTGATGAGTCTATATTGACAATAACACCAACAGCAAAACCATGGAAGACGTATTTTGACAGATCCTATACACATCGTGGCTCAGGGGCAGGTATTTTGTTTGTTATCCCTCAAGGAGACACCATTCCCAAATCATACAAGATCACATTTCCATGTACAAACAATGTAGCATAATATGAGGCTCTCATCACAGGACTTCGCATGGCGATTCAGTGGAGGATTGAGAAGATAATAGTCTATGGAGATTCCCAACTAGTCATTCGACAAGTAAACAATGAATACAAGACTAAGGATGATAAGCTCTTGCCCTATAAAAGAATGGTGGATGACTTTAAAGGTTACTTTTTCGACATCCATTTTGAACAAATTCCAAGGTTAAATAACAAAGCAGCAGATGCCATGGCCATGATCAGATCCTTGGTGGACATGAAGAAAGATAGCAAGAAATGCGAGTTCCTGGTCGAAGAACTCCCTATACTAGCTTATGATGTTCCACAATCAAAACTGGTGTGTGACATTATTGGTCCCCTATCCCCCTAGTATCAAGAGACATACATGTACCTTCATGACAACATTATAACACCCAACCTATCATCCTCACAACGACAAAGCTTCATCCGTCGAGCCTCCCGCTTCACCCTTATAGGAGACACCCTTTATAAAAGGAGTCTTAATGGTATGCTTTTACAATGTCTTGACTCTAGGGAAGCTGAAGTGGACTTACAAGAGGTACATGAAGGCATTTGTGGGGCACACTCGAGTGGACCTACCCTAGCTAAGAAGATCTTGAGAACATGATACTACTGGCCGACCATGGAGCGAGACGCTTACAGGTTCGTGAAGAAATGCTTGTCGTGTCAGCAACATGGAGACCTCATCCATGCACCATCACAAGAACTACAACCAATAACAACTCCGTGGCCTTTTTCACAAAGGGGACTCGACCTTGTAGGTAAGATTCACCCTCCATCTGTTGGCAAGAGACACTATATGGATTCATGGTTGTTGTCATTGATGGCAACAAAGGTCATCCCACATATCCGCAAGTCATGATGTGTCTCTACCGGAAGTCAGAATAAAGATTGTTGTGGTCCGGTGAACAAGAACAGAGCATGTGGCAAGCTCCGACAGATTGGTCCGGATCTTTCAGAGGAAGTGTCTTGGTGCAGTGCGGGTTTGGGGAAGTCAAGAGGACTACCTTGAGTGGTATATTCCAAGGATTTAGCCTCCGGTAATGGACAAGGAAAAAGATATGAATAGTTGAGTACCAGATTCCTGAGAGACAGTGAAAACAGAGGAAGAACTGACTGACAGAGTATCAGACTACTTTCCGGATGTGTTACTGTTGATGATAAAGGTTGTGAAGGCATGAATCATGTTTGGCCTACATGATTAATGATATCTACAAGTATATGCTTGATCCGCATTGCTTGGTGAGCAAGGATTCAGCCGACAGAACAAAGTTTGCAAGAAACTAGACTGTTCCGGATGCCGACTAGAAAGGTGATGAAATTACTTGTGCGGATATATAGAGGATGAATTTAGTTGTGAAGGGTGTGACTATAAAAAGATATATGCGAAGAAGAGTAGAATAGAGCAGAAGTACCAAGACAGATCCGGTATGTGAAAGGACAGCAGAATAAAGAACAGAGAAAAGATGAAGTGCAGCAGATCAGTGTACTGAGCCTAACCGGAACTGAACTCCAGCATATGCAGATGCTTCCAATCAGTTTAAGACTGTGATTTTTATCACTTTGTAGACAGTGTGTCTTCTTGTAGGCAGTGGGCCTCTTGTGAGCAGTGTGCTCGGGCAGTGAGCCCTAATTGGCAAGTGCCATTTTGTAATTTCCTATTCTTCTAACAGAGAATAATTTTGGGTTAATCACCCCGTGGTTTTCTCCCTTAACAGGGTTTCCACGTCAAAAATACTGTGTCATGTGTTTCTTATTTCATGGTAATGTTTTTGTGTTTAATTCAATGCTGCATCAATTAATAAGAAAGTTCAATAAGGGAAATAATTAGGATAACTGATTCACCCCCCCTCTCAGTTATCAACAATTGGTATCAGAGCTAAGTTCCTCCTAACAGAGCCTAACAGCTTGAGAAAGATCTGGGAGTTCAAATGGATGCATATGGTTTAAGAGAGCAACTCAAGACTGCCCTTGAGGATCTTGAACAGTCAAATTCTGAAGTCAATGAATTAAAGGAAAGACTCAAACAGGCTGATGAATTCATGAGAGAATTAAAAGACAAATTAAGTCTCTCTATGAAAAAGAGAAAGGAGCTGCTCCAACAGTTGGCAAGACAAAGTGAAGAAAGCAATACAAATGAAGAATTGACTGAGCAAACCAAGTTATGTGAAAAGTTATCAAAAGAAGTCATTATGTTAAGACATGAAATGGAATCAGGAACTATAAAGTTTACTCAAGAGATTGAAGAAAAAAGAAAGGCTGAAGACAATCTAAAACAATCTCTTAAAGAAAAATCAGAAGAATGCCACCAGATGGACAGGATTATCAGACATCTTGAATCTGATCTTGAAGATGCCAAAGATAATGAAGAAAAACTTGAGGATCAAATTGCCTCTCTCAAAAGAGACCTTCAAACAGCAAATGAATATAAAGAGAAATTCAAGATAAGCTCTGCTCAACTTGAAGTTCTTCTTGGAAGTCAAAAAGGGACAGATGACAAGTATGGTTTGGGATATGAGAAAGGAGAAAGTTCTGAATCCGGTCAAAAGAATTTTGCATCAAAAAATCCAAGAAACAAGCCTAGAAGACCTCCGGTAAGACAGCCCAATGCTCAAAGATATTCATCTTTCAATGGATACTGCCACAGCTGCAACCACTTTGGTCACAAAGCTAATCAGTGCAGAAAGAGAATGAATCAGATTAATTCATCCTTCTCCGGACAGTGCTTCAACTGCAAAAGGTATGGACACAAATCCCATGAATGCATAAATATGCAAGTAAACAAATCATTCAAAGGTAGATGCTTTACATGCAATAGAGTAGGTCATATGGCTAATCAATGCAGATCAAGAGGATATCAGTCAATTATGCAAAGAAATGTTATTTGCCAAATCTGTAATAGGTCCGGTCATAATGCTAAAGTCTGCAGAAGCAAGAATCAGGACAAAAGAGGTCCGGTGTATAATCAGAATCAAGACAAGGGTAAACAAAAGATGAATGTGGATGAAGTTAGGAATCAGATGAGCAAGATTTGGGTGAAGAAAAGTTTAGAGAATGTAGAGGTTGGATCCGCACCAGACTCTGGTGCTGATATTTCTTCCAGAAATTAAAAAGTTAGCTCTGGCTTAGGGGGAGACTCAAAGAAAATCCTGTTCCCCCAGCCAATCAAGTGGTGCCTGATGTGGCACAAGATGTGGAGCAAAAAGTTTAAAGATATAAGTCTTGAGACGATCCAAATAAGATTTCAGAGGTCCGCATGGAGTTATAAAGAAGCTGTGATCGATCAAGTAAGACCTGTTCCGGGAGATGCTCCGGTATGACAGAGGATTACAAAAAGGTCCGGAGAGATCCGGAAGTGCACTATCTTATTCTGCAGATTGGACAGAGTGTTTGGGATGTTCTTTCAATGTGTCACCTTGATTTATTCATGATTGAAAGATCCGGATGATGTTCACAGATCAGGACTGATCCGGGATACTCCAAGCTATCCGGACAAGGCAAACCAGAATAATATAGGTGAAGCATTTATTGCAAATAGATATTAGGGTTTGCAGAGCAATATAAGGGATTTCTCAAAGATCATTTGCTCATTCTGCACTCAAGAAGAAGCGAAAAGTGGAGCTCTGCAACAAGATTCATCAAGCACACCAAAGATCTTCTGCCGAAGTCATTGCATAAAGAAATCAATCCCACCACTCCGTGCAAACCGAAGGCACATAAGGTATTCTCTATTTTTCATTATCTCACTGCAAATCTTTGAAGAATGGCTACTCCAAATATAGTTAAGATCTCTGATAGACCTCGCCCCACATTCAAGAAACATCCTTACAAATCATTGGAGGTAGATCCACTAGGAGCCTTCTCTAGTGTTCCTCATGGTGTATTGCATACGAAAGATATTAGGGTTTACATCCATGCGAATCTTGAAGACTTTGGAGAATCAAAGCTGATGGATATCTATCACAAACAATTGATAGATGACTCCTTTGAGATCAAACCTCAGTACAAAGCCATCCGGGACAAACACTTTGCACAGTGCATTCATTTCCCCTATTTTGAAGAAGATGAATGGGTCCGGTATGTACTAAGTAGAGTACATGACAACTTCCTATGGTTGAACCAGCCCTTCAAGATCACCAAAGATGCAATTAGGGCTGTAACCGGTCTGCACTCATCCGGTGGATTACCTGTTCTCAAGTCTGTCAAAAATCAGACAGTTAGTGATGCAACCGGATCCAAGTTTGACAAGAGAGCTATGACAGTTGATGACATCACTGAACCGGATGTCAAATTTGCAGCTATGATAATTGGTTACAAAATCTATCATTCCAGTAGGGAAAATTCAGTACCGGGAACTGCAATCTACACAGCTTATCAAATGTTAAAGGAGAATGCAGACTATGACTTGTGTGAGCTTCTTGTGAACCAACTCTTTGAAAATCTGTAGAAGATCAAGAAGGACAAGAAAAACTCCTTCAGGTATGGCAATCTGATCCTCTGTCTCTTCTTTTACTACATGAATGAGCTTCCTGGATCCAGTGGATGGATATGGCAGAATGACAGACCGGTTGCTATCCAAATCAGAGACTATTTGCATGGACTTGGGGATGCTAAAGCAAGAAATACAGCTCTATGGGGATACTTCAAGAACTTCCAAAGCATGATGCATGCAAGAGAAAGAATACCCCAATCCCTTGTTGAAAAATACAAAGACACAGTATGCTTCATGGTTGAAACAGATCAGTGTCTAATGGAGGCAGTGGAGCCAAGGACTATTTGGATCATGCCCATGGGGTATGAAGTGGATGAACAGATAGTAGAGCTACATGTTCAACACATGCTAAGCCAGCCCAAAGATCCTAAGGCAGAAAGGTTTGGAACCTTTGAGGAACTGAGTGTAAAGATACATGTAGAACTCAGGGAACCGGAGATAAAGAGGAAGGTAAGAAAAGAAGTTGAGCATATTGCTCAAGGCCTAGGCATCTCAAAAGAGGCACTAGATGCCAGCCGGGAAAAGAGGAGAAAGGCTGAGGAAGAAGAGAAAAGTAAAGAAAGTGTTCCGGTTGAAACTCCCACCCGGACCAGATCATCAAAAAGATCTGCACCTCCCACAACCAAAAGTTCAAAACCGGAAGTCCAGGCATCCGGTAAAAGATCCAAGACAAAAGCCACAAGGGCTTATGAAAGCCAAAAGGATGAAGAGGAAACAGAGTCAGATGAGGGAGTAAAAGAAATAAAGAAGCAGAAGAAGAAAGGATCCGGTAAACCCTCCACAGGCCAAGACAAGGAGGAAATGGCAGAGGTATCTGTTGAAAAGCCCACTCTGTCTCTAGAGAGTATAATCAAGTCGGTCACGGTGGATGGAAACCTTCAACCAATGACTGAATTTTATGATGACTACAGTGAGGCTGACCAAAAGATTCTGCAGGAAGCCACAGTCAAATATCTGAACATATACAATAAGGCTTTCATTGAGATCATATCTCTTATTCCTAAAAGCCTAGAAAAGGAATTAGAAATAAGAAAGAATAATGCTCATGCAAAAGATCTTGAGATCCGGGAGCAGATAGCTATTCAGCTATATCCTCAAATTGATCCCAAGACAATGAACATAATCTTCAAAGACTGCAAAGATGAGTTCAGAAGTAAAGCCAGGATGAATCAACTCATGCTTGGTGAGACTGACAAAGTGGCCCAAGAGACAGAAGAGATCCTCCGGAAGGCCTTCAAAAGGTTCAATCTTCCTGTTGTAGAGGACTTAGGTGCAGAAACAGCTGCGGATTTGGAATCATCTGTTCCGGAAGAAGTGGGCCCTGAACAGACAAACATCTCTCCTCCGGTTTCCCCTACAGTCTCCGGATCCAAAGAAGAAGAGAAATTACAGGAGAAGGAAGCAGGTGTGAAAGATAAAGAGGTTGACAGTTCCAAGACTGCAGAAGAAAAGAAACATCTGTCTCCGGCAAGAGACACTGCACAAACTGTTCAACAATTTTTGAGCAAAGCCACTATAGAAATTGATGAACCGGACCTGCTGAAAGGACCATTAGATTTTGACTCTTTGTCACCGGTGCAAACAATGAAAATAGCCTCATTTGCAAATGAGAAAGTCAAAGAGAAGCTGCTGAAATCTCACATGGAAGACTGTGAGCTTATGGAGGTAGCATCTGGAGTGCTAGAAAAGATCATGCCATCCTTTCAAAAGGATCCCACAGCCTCCTCTTTCGGTAATCTCAAAACCTTAGTCAGCAGTGTTAGTACACATTTTGAATCTCTAGAAAAATCTGCTGAAGAAAAGGTCCGGAAGGAATTTTTGGATAAAAGATTTTCAGAAGTATTAGAATTAATCTCTAAAGATAGGAAGATTGTAAGTATTGGAATAAAGAGCTTAGAGAATGCTCTTAAGGATGGTGGTGACATTTACAAATTTTGTATATCCTGGTCAAAGGCAACAGCAGCAATTGATAAGAAAATAAAAGAGGAACAGGACAAGCTACAAAGCTTATCTCAAAGTTTTGATCCTCTCTCTTCCTCCATAATAAATCAAGAATGTCAGACTATTGCAGTCTTGAATGAAATAAAGAGTCTTGAGAAGGAAAGGAAGAATATCACTAACCGGATGGGAGAAATTAGAAGGATTATAATCCCTAAGTTGGAAACTATGCATGAGGCCATCAGTGATGCTCAGACCACCGCCCAAACAAATGATCCAACAGATCTCAAGCGGGCAGAAGCTTTTGCATTTTTGTTGAGTGGTCACATTTCAATTTTGGATAGAATGAAGCAAAGTTGGGCTACAGAAATGATCCAATTGCAGACATCCTTTGCAGACATTCTTCAGTATATGTGAGTATGTAAATATACGGCTATGTATAGAAAATTTTTGAAAATTTTGATGTGCGGACCCTACCCTTTGCCATTGATGTCAAAGGGGGAGTGAGGAGCAGTGAAAAATGAGGAATCCAATTAAAGGGGAGTTCCGAAAATTGTATATAAAGACAGAGCATCAGCAAAGGGGGAGCATAGTGTAAACACTTAGTCATTTTTCACTAAGTGTTGCCATCAATGCCAAAGGGGGAGATTGTTGGCAAGAGACACTATATGGATTCATGGTTGTTGTCATTGATGGCAACAAAGGTCATCCCACATATCCGCAAGTCATGATGTGTCTCTACCGGAAGTCAGAATAAAGATTGTTGTGGTCCGGTGAACAAGAACAGAGCATGTGGCAAGGTCCGACAGATTGGTCTGGATCTTTCAGAGGAAGTGTCTTGGTGCAGTGCGGATTTGGGGAAGTCAAGAGGATTACCTTGAGTGGTATATTCCAAGGATTTAGCCTCCGGTAATGGACAAGGAAAAAGATATGAATAGTTGAGTACCGGATTCCTGAGAGACAGTGAAAACAGAGGAAGAACTGACTGACAGAGTATCAGACTACTTTCCGGATGTGTTACTGTTGATGATAAAGGTTGTGAAGGCATGAATCATGTTTGGCTGACATGATTAATGATATCTACAAGTATATGCTTGATCTGCATTGCTTGGTGAGCAAGGATTCAGCCGACAGAACAAAGTTTGCAAGAAACTAGACTGTTCCAGATGCCGACTAGAAAGGTGATGAAATTACTTGTGCGGATATATAGAGGACAGATTTAGTTGTGAAGGGTGTGACTATAAAAAGATATATGCGAAGAAGAGTAGAATAGAGCAGAAGTACCAAGACAGATCCGGTATGTGAAAGGACAGCAGAATAAAGAACAGAGAAAAGATGAAGTGCAGCAGATCAGTGTATTGAGCCTAAACGGAACTGAACTCCAGCATATGCAGATGCTTCCAATCAGTTCAAGACTGTGATTTTTATCACTTTGTAGACAGTGTGTCTTCTTGTAGGCAGTGGGCCTCTTGTGAGCAGTGTGCTCGGGCAGTGAGCCCTAATTGGCAAGTGCCATTTTGTAATTTCCTATTCTTCTAACAGAGAATAATTTTGCGTTAATCACCCCGTGGTTTTCTCCCTTAACAGGGTTTCCACGTCAAAAATACTGTGTCATGTGTTTCTTATTTCATGGTAATGTTTTTGTGTTTAATTCAATGCTGCATCAATTAATAAGAAAGTTCAATAAGGGAAATAATTAGGATAACTGATTCACCCCCCCCCTCTCAGTTATCAACACCATCATCCAACGGTCATAAGTTTATTATTACTACCATTGAATACTTCACCAAGTGGGTTGAAGCAATTCCACTCACTTTCACCACAAGCATCCAAATATCTAAATTCATTCTTCATTACATAATATGCCGATATGGAATGCCTCATTACATCATCACAGACAACGGGAAACCACTTAAAAACTAAGAAGTCCGCACTTTGTGTGAGAAATTCTAGATCCAACACCACTTCTCCACACCTTATTACCCTCAAGGTAATGGTCAAGCTAAAGCTTCTAACAAAACCATCCTACGCATTCTGAAGAAGATGGTTAATGATTGGCACCTTTAGTTCAATCCCGCCCTATGGGCCTACCACACAAGCATCCACACACCTACATGAGCCACCCCATACTCCCTAGTGTTTGGTTCCGAAGCCATCTTACCTATTGAGGTCAAGCTCCCATCTCTAAGGGTTTCATTACAGAATACAATCACTGATGAAGAGTATCGAGTTGCAAGGCTGCATGAGTTAGAACTATTGGATGAGAAACACCTGGATGCACTCAACCATCTGTAGGCATACCAAAATCACCTACGAAGAAGCTATAACAAAAAGATCAAGAACCACAAATTTGAAGTAGGTGACCTTGTCCTCATGGAAAATCAGAAAAAATTGCAGGACCGCAACAAAAAGGGAAAATTTGAGCCCAATTGGTTGGGACCCCATGTTATCACAATCAGCTATGGATCAGGGGCATATCAACTTGCAACACCTGAGGGGTAGCCTCTGGATGAACCCATTAACATTCTACATTTGAAAAAGTTCTATGCATGACTCATCAAGTATCCCAAAGCAAAAATACAAAAAAAAATGAAAAAATAGAAAAATATAAAAAAAATTGAAAAATCAAGAAAAATCTGAGTGCAATAAAGTCGTCCAATGGTGAAAATTACTTCGATAATGCCTTGGATAGGTACAATGATGAAAATCTATCTTAGGTGCCATGTGTAGTGGCCAGTTCCACCATCTAATAAGTCCTCTTTCCATCAAGACACTCCACATTGCACACATCCCATGGCTTGAAATTCTAAAACATTAATCGCCCACCCCGCATCATCCCATCCAAAGCTAATCCATGGAACGAGGATCCTTGTAATCTTCTTTCTGTACAACCAAAATCTAAAAAATCCAAAAACATTAGAAAATCCAAAAAATCCAAAAACACTAGAAAATCCAAAAAATCCAAAAACATCAGAAAATCCAAAAAATCCAAAAACATTAGAAAATCCAAAAAATGCAAAAAATCCAAAAACATCAGAAAATCCAAAAAATCCAAAAACATTAGAAAATCCAAAAAATCCAAAAACACTAGAAAATCCAAAAAATCTAAAAACACTAGAAAATCCAAAAAATCCAAAAACACTAGAAAATCCAAAAATCCAAAAACATTAGAAAAGCAAAAAAATACAAAAATACTCACATCATGATCACGCACATCATCTTCAACATTATCACATCCGTCCCAAACCATTCCCACATCATCAAGTCTTACCAAAACTACATATTCATCTCACCCGCATCTTGAAAGTGCCTTGATCCTGTGGACACAGGGTATGTAAGCAATTTGGAATATGAAGGAAGTATCCAGTACTCAGGTACATAAGATGCACCCATCCAACCCATTTGGATGGTCCCTATTTACTAAGCTTGCTAGATTCAACAAATGATACACATGCTAAGCATACACCAAGAAACATCACATCTCATGCAAAAGTTATCAATCAACATACCAACTATAATCACCACACATAGCCTGGCTATCCTTTTGCCCACCTTCTAGAATTTATCCAATAACACCCAATCAATTCACGTCCTAAGATATATCATTCCTATTATGGACAAAATCCACCATCTTATCAACACTTATCTTGGCAAGAGAATACAATGCTATTTATGCTTTTTCAATTGGTCTTTTTGATTATTGATTTTTATCTTCTTGTCTTGTTCTAGGTCATTTCCAAAGCTACCTTGATCTCATTATATCATGAAAAGTGGTGGACAACACCTGGAATAGACAAGGTCATAGTTTTTGTATGATGTGCTTGTGGGTTGATTTCATTACTCCAAGAATAATATTCATATCTTGAAGCTAGGGTCGATTCTAGCATAATGCATCCCATTTTCAATTTTATGTATTCATACCTTCTATGTACTATGAGAACTTATGTTATGAGTCCCCTTCCCTCAGCTAGTCAAGGTTATACTGCCTTGGGCATGCATGAAATCAACCTATTGTTTGTGAGTCCATTCCATGCAATTGTGGGATAAATATCATCACCTAGGTCCTCTCATACCTTCGTGAAATGTATCCTACTTTGCTATAATAAATCTAGAAATGCTCTCAATAGTCTAATGCAAGTAGTAAACCTAGCTCATATCATCCTTCCTCACCCATCTAATCATATTATCTGGGCTTAGAATTTTAATCCCCCCATCCATCCATTCTAACCTCACCCCTCCTCCTAAACTAACATCCCCCCTCTCTCACTTACCTCTTAACCCATTCAAGAAACCTAACACACCTAAACCAAAACTCCCCTCTAATGACGTGGTGTCCAATGATCTAGCATTCCCTAAACCATCCTCACAATCTAGTTTTTCCTCCCAACCCGTAATCATACCCCTCCCTAACCTATTCACCACCACCTAGCCCCATCACTCAGGGTTTAAAAAGAACATAACATGTATCATGACTTGTTCATTTCATTAACCATTGAACTCATTACATTATCATTTCACAATCATCATGGAGACTCTCCTGAAAAACAAAACAATTAAAGCACCGCACATTGGGCAGTGATTATATTACATGCGTGTGAGATGCCTTCATAATTTAACCATGATGATTTCACTTGTTACACAAAATCAAACTCTCACACAAGTGTAATCTGTGCATCCATGACATTACCATTTCATTTTGCATACACAATATATGTTTATTAATTTGAGCATATATTTCCTTATCATGTCTCTTTGCACCCATAATAAATGTTTATTAACCTGAGCATTTATTCTTACATCCACATCATAATCAATAAATCATAACATGCATCAACATTATCACATCATAGCACATAAACAACATAAGCAAAAACATAACCATCACATCACAATACATGATCCATCACCATCATAAGCATAACATATATCATCATGATCCATAAAAATTACATAAAAGAATCCATATAATTCATAGCATAAACATCACACAATCACATAGTGCATAAGAATCACCTGCATAGATCATGATATCATAAACAAGACATCCATCCATAGGCTAAAATAATCATAACAGATATTAGAAACATCAGAAAATCCTTACAACCATTAATATCTAAATTACACCACTATGTGGACGACATGAGGCAGCGATCTTGACAAGTATGATTAGTGTAATCATCGATCATTTCATCACATAATGCAACATAAATAAAATCATCCATCACATGAGAATAAAATACATATAAAATCATCACATAAAAACATCACATCATAATCTGCATCATCATCAAATGCATAAAACATCAAAACATACATCATAAGTGCATCCATAACATGAACTGGATCATATACAAACCATAAGCCTCATCAAGATCATCAACATGAATCATCACATATCATCAAATATCATCATCATACATCGCCGCAAAATAATATACATTGCTCAAAATCATACAAGTCATGATACAAAAATGCTTATAAGGGCTCAAAATATATCAACCCTGGGCTGGTGATCCCCTACCTGACTCTGTGGGTGACCCTGGCTGTGGCTGTTTCTACTATTGTACAAGTGTCTGCTATGGTTGTTATGGCTTCTGTGGCTACTGGGGTACCACTGGTGGGGGTGCCATAGGCTATTGAATTGACTAGACAGACTGCCTGGATCTATGGGACCCTGACATCCTAGATCCACTACGCTAGTTATAACTAGGCAGGCATTGACCCTCGGGTACTACAGAACAATATGCTCCATAGTAGTACTCAGCCTATCTACCATTCTCAAAGAGCTGACTCTGTGCCTACTGTAGCTATCCTTGTAGTTGTGTGATCTGAGATTGAAACTAAGTAAAAACTGGACCCATGCCAGTACCAGCCACAACCCCTTGCAAACTCACCACCTGAGCCTCTGCAACCTGCCATAAGGCTCTCTTCGAGTCTTGCTCACCTATTAGGGTGGCTACCTATGCCTGTACTTGTGCTGCATGAGCCTGGGCCTATGCGAACGATGCCTATAGCACGCTCAACTGCCCATCTGATCCATCCAACAATGCAGCTGCCCCACAAAGTTGCACAAGCTCATGCTGCTGTCTCTTTACTGTATCCTCCAGGCTAGCCAACTGGCCTCGGAGTGTCCCCATCTCCTCCTCATCATCTTCTTGGGTACGCTAACAAGATGAATGCTCTCTAGACACTGCCCCTGACCCTTCCCCCAAGCTACCTTCCTCTACTCTGCCAATCCTAGGAAATTTTATAGCAGTCTCTGGGATATCTTGTTGGTAATTCCTCTCCCTCACCTCTAAATCAGTTGTCTGTTGTGCTAAGGCAGCCCTCGATCCATGTTGTTGTAGGGTGCTCACAGGGGTGGCATCAGTCCTCTATCCCCTCCCTATGCCCGGTATGTGGGTGATCTCTGCTTGGGGCCCTATTGTTGAAGTGCTCACTACCCCTGCACCTGCCCTATCTCTACCTACTATACAAGTATCTACTGCTGCTGCTGCTGTGGAGCCCTCTACCTGGGCCTCACTACCTATTATCCCCATGTCCTTGCTGTGCAAGAACCTATGCCTAAGACGCTACCTCCTGTTGTGCCTGTTGTTGTCCCTGATGCTACACCTATAGTGGTGGTATCACCTGCCGTCTACCTCTCCCTCTGCCTCGTCCTCTCGCAGCCACTACCTGCTCATATGTTGTTGCTGCTCACACCCCAATAGGATCATCATCATCCACCTCCATCTCCTCGACTACTATCTCCTCCTCCACTATGTCTCCCTCCTCCAATGCCTCCACAGTCATATTAGGATCCTTAGTCGGATCCGTCATACGGGTCAGCCGCCATGTCAACCACCACTAATCATATGTAGATGTAGTACCCATGTCTACCACCATGCTCCTCCAATCCCACTACTAGGGATGTAATGCTGCAAAGTCACCTATCGCCACCTGTGGTGCTATGGATGGTGTCCATCTCACATCTCACAGTGTTCGCGCAAATACTGCCATCCTCTGAGGAATATCCTGCCGCAAACCAAACTAACGCATAACTTGTGATGAAAGATACATGTCGATGGTGTAGTCACCTCGACCCATCAGATAACATGGCTAGAAGGTATAAGGCATATGTACATCATCATCTAGCCACGACTCTACTCCAATATACAGCCGCCATGTAACCCGAGTCAAATCATCCAGCACACACCACCAATAACGCAACTGCCCAACATGACAATACTCAACAGGATGCCAGTATAAAAACACCAATGCCTCAAACTGTCATTGATAGTATTCTCCCCACGGCCTTGTAATCGCAATGTGCTCGAATGCCCACACATGCAGCAGTGTGACCCTAGCCGATAATGTCAAATCATAGTGATAGACCACAATATGCTTCTCATGATACAATTGTGCCAACATGCATGGCCCCCATGCATAGACAGTCTCACCCCACACCATCCCCTCTATCATCTCCCCCCACCCCATTGGAAAGCCTTGAGCATGTTGATCTAGCACACCACGCCTCCAATCAGTGCACAAAGAAATAAGGTAAAATTATCTACACCTGCTGTGAAAGTCTCCTCATAACTCATCTCTCGTATGTCCTCTGACAACTTTGGCTAGTGTGGGGCAAATGCTCTGCCTAAGGCTACCCGTCCCCTCCTCGTATGATATACCACTCGAGCTCCATGAATCAATAGCTTGAGGATGCAATAAACATCCTCAAGAGTGATGGTAATCTCCCCTGTCGGTAGTAGAAAAGAACGTCTTAGGCTGAAACCGCTCCACAATAGCTGTAATCAATGCCCTATGTGCTCGCAAGATAGGCATGTCTGATACTATCAGCAACCCCAATCTTGCTAGTCGAGCCCATGTGCCTCCATCAAACCCATATAACTGCATCACGGTAGGGACGTGTCGCTCCCGTGATCCCACGATAAATGATACAGTCACTTGTATCCACCAAATGTGAGTCAAAAAACTTACATTTTCTTCCAAATTAGCTATTCAACACTGATTTTCCCTCTTTTTGTAGATAAATTTCATTTAGCACCAATCTTCTTCACCATTGCACCAATCCTTAGGATGGCGCTACCATTTCCCAAAATGGCGTCATTCCAGAGAATGGCGCTGCTCCCTCTCAAAAGGGCACCATTCTAGAGAATGGTGCCACTTCCCATTCATTTGGCACCACTTCGGTGCCGCCCTAAGTTGACCACATTTTGGGTGCAATTTTACTAAATGGTGCCACTATCCCACATGGTGCCACTTGGCATGATGGCACCATGAAATACTCATTTTGTGCCAATGCGCGTTCCAAACCCTAAGGCATGATAACACCATTCTGCTACATTGTGCCAAGGCTTTTAGCTTTGGCACCAAACCTCCCTAGATTCCTCTATGCGAATGGCATCATTACAGAGAATGGCACCACTCTGAGCCCATTTTTGTGCCAGTCGGTCTCCCAATGCCGCCAAACCCTAAAACCCAATTTCCAAATCAATAAATGCAATATACGAAAAAATGACAGTTAGGGTTTCGGCCTACCTGGTCGCCAGCCTCTGCTGATCTCCCGTAAGAACAGAATCGCTCAGATAAGTACTCAAAGCATGAGAAGAGTGAGTTAGGGTTTGCCATTGTCTCCTTCTTGTTTGTCCAAGTGGCTCAATGAGTGCAAATGTGGCACTTTAGGGCCCACTTTTTCTATTTATAGAAAGCCATGTCATCCTCCAACACACTTTTTCCTCCCCAAGGTGTAGATCATAACCTTTTTTGCCCATTTTTCTTCCTGTCAACCTATTTTTCCATCCTCTATCCATTTTTCACCTCCATTTCTTTCTTTCGAGAGCTCACCCAAAAAAAAAAAAATTTTCACTCGACCTCTCAAGGGGGCATCCCTCACCCATTTCATTCCTTCCCGGAACTGGGGCATTTTTCTTTGACTTGACGTCATTTACCTACTAGATCACGATGCCATGTCAAAGAGGGGCAAATGTAGACACCTAAAAATGTCTTCACCACTTAACCGACCTCTGACATCACCAATTACCCTTCCAATTAATTAATTAAATTTTTATTTAATTAATTATCCATCCCAATACCTGATTATTCATCATTTTCTTATTTAAACTGAATTAATTAAATTAATTCAATAGTTCCCCTTCACTAACATTAGCCCAATTAATTAAATAAATGTGCAAATATTTATTTGATTAATTCCCCTCTTTCATTAAACCTGATTAATTAAATAAATTATGTTTATTTAATTAATTCAACCTACTAATCAGCCTATCCCTACCCTAGTTGATTAAATATTTATTATTTAATTAGCTAGTCTAACCTACATGACCCTAGACCTAGGATTAATTAAATTAAACATTACATAATTAATCCTAACCCCTAATTAGTTCATCCACTAATTTACTACAGCCATTTTAATTAGGCTAATTACCTCAATTAAAATGGTCAAATCGTGTTTAACACTCCTCTCCACATCCCACAAATAAAAAATTGATATTTATGCCACATAAATCATTTTTTTATACACACTTGTCATAAACCTCATTAATAATCTCTTACACCCCTTACACATGTCATAACCCATTAATTGGAGCTCTTCCCAAAATGAATTTTTAATTAATTTCTAATCCTCCTCTCTTCCCCATGTGAATTTTTAATTCACATCTAATCCATCTCACCCAACCTTGTTTAATTCACTTCTCTTCCCAAGATGAATTAAAAATTCATCTTTATTCTCATCCCTCCATTTCCCATGATTAAATCTAAGCCCTCCACCTCACATTCATCCTCATCCATTGATCTCCCAAATGAATCTCAACCCTTGGATCAAATTCCTCTCCAAAAAGCCTATAAATAGAGCCTCTTCCAAGCCATTTTAACATCCACAATTTGAGTACTGTTATCATGCCAAAATCTTCATCCATTTCATCTCATTGAGCTAGGATTCTAGTGATTTGGATATTAGTTGTTGAGAGCATTTCACATAGGAATCATGGGTAAAGCAAGGGCCTAAGGGTGCAAGGCTCTCCCTCTTATCAAGGACTTATGGATCTCATCTTGAAGGTATAACTAGTCATTTTATGGATTCTATTTGGTATTTTATCTTCATCTTGATTTCCTTAACCTCAATTTCATGAAGAAAGAATTGGTATATTTGGGATTTGTGATTTCTACGGAAGGATTGAAGATGGACCCAAAGAAAGTTAGATCAATTGTTGAATGGCCAACACCTGTGAACATTGGAGAGGTAAGATTTTTTCATGGACTGGCAAGTTTCTACCAGAAGTTCATCAAAAATTTTAGTATTGTATGCACACCAATGATAGAGACAGTGTGAGGTGACCAGAAGGATTTTAAGTGGACATCAGGAGCACATAAGAGTTTTAAATTGTTGAAGCAAAATGTGATAGAGCAATCAGTGTTAGCATTACCAAATTTTGACAAAGTATTTCAAGTTGATTGTGATGCCAATAGAAATCCTATAGGAGCAGTGTTAAGTCAAGAAGGGAGACCGCTAGCATACTTCAATGAAAAGTTGAATGATGCAAGGAGGAGATATTCATTATATGATCAGGAGTTCTATGCCATAATTCAAGCCTTGAAGAAGTGGATACATTACTTGTTTCCAACAAAACTTGTGTTGTACACTGACCATCAAGCTTTGTAGTATTTGAATAGTCAAGGTAAGTTGAATTAGAGACACATTAGATGAGTAGAGTTCATGCAGAGTTACACATTTGTATTGAAGCACTAGAGTGGAAAGTCAAACAAAGTTGTAGATGCATTAAGCAGAAGAAGGAACTTGTTGATAGAGACGAGGGTAGAAGCACTAGGTTTTAAAGAACTTAAGCATATGTATGAGGATGATCTTGATTTTGTGGAGGCATGGAAAGCATGTAAGGAACCTGTTGTGACAGATAGAAGCAAGTGGTTGGATTATTTCATTTAGGAGGATATGTTGTTCAAGGGAAATCGGTTGTGTATTCCTAGGAGTTCAATGAGAGAATTTGATCAAGGAGAAGCATAGTGGTGGATTAGCAGGATATTTTGGTATTGACAAGATAGTAGCTTTGGTGAATGAACATTATTTTGGCCTCAAATATATAAGGATGTAAGGAAATTTGTTCCGAGTTGCAGAGTTTGTCAAGTTGCAAAAGGGAATAGTCAGAATATTGGATTGTACAAACCTTTGACAATGTCAGAGAGAGCTTGTGAAGATATAAGCATGGATTTCATATTAGGTTTACCAAGAACACAGAAGGGACATGATTCTATATTTGTAGTAGTGGACAGATTTTCAAAGATGGTGCATTTCATTCCTTGTAAGAAGACAAATGATTTTTTTTTTAAGAAAAAGATGCAAGCACCTAAACTTATATTATAACATATAAAATCCCAAAGGGAATTATAGATGTAGCAGGGGTTACATGAGGACAATGAATAGTCCTAGAAACATACAAAATCCTTCAAGAGATCTTCTATCAAAGCATGAGGTAACAAAAATAGTAAACCCCAAAACCATTACAAGTAAAACAATATAGCCTATACAAACAAGAGTCCCAAAAAACACCACAATTTGTAAAACTAGAAGAAACTAAGACATTTCATTTAAATCCTCAACCAGGAAACCTTGAGGATCAGGAATAGGAGGAGCAGCCACACCCATCACCGAAGGAGGAGGATTAAAGTGCAGTAGGAAATGAAGAGCTTGAAAAACATTCCTCACAAAATCCTCAAACTCTTCCCCAATCTCTCCCTCATGACAGTGCAGAGAATTTTTAATGGACCAGATGCAGTTGTTCTGTAACCCATGAAGGAAAGTAGAATAAACACAGTGCATAGGTGGCTGACAACTCAACTCTTTATGCAAAAACAAACCTCCAATGGGAGCTGACCCAGAGTGCAGATCATAATTTGTAACCCCTCATCAAGACAAGCCTCTGAGAGTAAAGCATCCTGGATGAAATTAACAGCAAGACCTTTCACCATACCTAAATTTTGTAGAAGATCCATTGCATTGGAGAGGAAATGTGAAACCACCTATGAAGGATAGAAGGTCCTAGGGAAATGAAGAACACTTCTACCACAAACTGAAATAATAACATTCTCCACATCTTCGTTATAAATCTTGAAGATTTCAACCAAATGATTAGAGTGAAGCACTCCTTGACTAGGCACTTCCTATTTTAGAATAGGGAGAAACAATTTTTTATTGCATTGAATTGAATCCATGAACACCAAAAGGAGAGACGACAACAGACCAAGGAGAAGAAAACAATTGTAGAGAAATCTAGAAGTGAAAACTTGCACATAAAGAATTAAGGAGAGGGCAATTATAGCCCAATCCGCATGAGAGACCCAACTCATCATAGAGAATTCACAATAAACAATGATCCCTTGAAAACCATAAATCATCCCAAACATAAATGCAGCTAGTACTCACTCGTACCAAATATTCCAATTCTCACACACGAACAACTTGCCACTCATAGGAAGAAATGATTAGGAGGATGTGTCAAAAAAGGGAACCTGCCAAAGAAAAAAAAGTTAGAAGTAAAATCCTACTTCTCTAAATTAGAGAAGTAGAAATTCAAAGGTGGAATATTCTGGGCTTCCTCTCGAATATACTCAAAACCAACCCGCCAACCAGCCCACACTAGCAAACATAGGAAGCCTCTATTTATCACAACAAACTAACCACCATAGAAATACATCAAAGACTCTTTCCGTCATCCGATAAAATTTTGTCAACTCCATCCAACTGTAACAAGGAAACTGAATCCCACTCCAAAGAATCATCCTCCTAATCACTGGCTAAAAAATCTTCTAGATTATTCCCTTCTCTATATGTATGCAAGATTTGAAAAGAATTCAAAATACTCACAACATCTTGAAGAAGATACCCTATCTTCCAACAAGGAGAGGAACTCCTTCTAATAGCATTAACTATATTCAAAGAGTCGTCTTCAATTACAATGTTTTTAACCCCAAACTTCATAGCAAGTTTAAGACCTGCCACCAAAGCCAAAGATTCAACTTCGTTATTAGAGAAGATTCCTAATCGGAGAGAAAGAGCCTTAACAACATAACCCCTATAATCCCTTAACACACAACTAGCCCTTGAAACCCCTGGGTTCCCATGACAGACACCATCAAAATTTAATTTAACATAATTCTCTGGAGAAGGTATCCAATAAATATTACTCCTATTTACTTTCTGCTTTCCTCCAAAACAACTAGAGTTAGGAAGACTCAAACATCTCCAAAATTTTAGCATATGCACATCCCAAGAAGAAAACAATAAAGAACCAACATCTTTAAAGAGAAGATAAGAAGAGACAACCTCATCCACTGATTTCTCAATTTTGAAAATGACTTGTTCTAAAGAACACTCTAGCTTTCTAAAGACTCTGTTATTCCTTTCCAACCATAAGTTTCAGATCACATTGCTAGGTGAAACCAACCAAAGAGCGGAGAATGTGGAATTCTTGTATAGAAGTGGCCAACTTTGAAAAACTTGCAAGACTATATTAGGAAGAGGGCCATACCATCCCAGCTTAGAACAAAGCCAGTACCAAATTTGAGAGGAAAAAGAACAACCAACTAACAAATGATTCACATTTTCTTCCATCAATAAACAAAGAGGACACAAAAAGGGTTGAAAGATACCAAACTTGACAAGTCTATCACTTGTGAGTATCTTATTTTTCAGGGCCAACTAGGCAAAAGCTCCTGCTTTTGCTAGACAAGAACTACTCCAACACAACTGAAAAGGCCAATTGGACAAACTCCTATAGTTCCTTCCTATAATGCTTTGATACCCTTGCTTCACATTATACTTACCAAATTTAGAAGGGACCCAAATAAGTTCATCACAAGCACCAGACACATACCTTCTTTTCTTTTACAGTTCTGCTTAATAGCTCCTTTTGAGCATTGGGAAAAGGCAAACTAGAAAAGTCTTTCCATTTAGCTCCAAAAGAACTAGAATCTGTGTCAACATAAAGATAATCTTTAACTTTGTTACCCCAAACTTGACATGAGACTTCCTTAGCCTCTTGCAATCCCTCCACATGAGAAAGAGGAGGATAACTATTCCAAGAATCCTCCCAAAACAAAGTTGTACATCCATCATGAACCACCCAAGAAAGAAAAGGAGTAATTACCTCTTGACATTCTACAACAAAATTCCAAATCTTTGATCCTAACTCTGGATTCTCAATTGTAAAGATTCTTTCTGGAGCAGTAGAATCTAAATAATTTTCTTGCATAATTTTACACCACTTAGAATCAGACTTAGCATACATTTTCCATGCCATTTTTGCCCCAAGAGCTCTATTTTGAGCCTCAATGTTATAGATACCAGTCCCACCAAATTTCTTGGGTGCACAAACCTTGTCCCAAGAAATCAAAGGAATCTTTTTACCTTCAAGTTTTGAGCCATTCCACAAGAATTTTGTAAAGATATTGCATAGATCAAAGACAATACCTCTTAGAAGCTTCAACATTGAGAACATATAGATTGGGACAACATAAAGTACAAACTTAATCATCAAGATTTCACCTGCCAAGGTCAACCATTTACCTTTCCAAGAAGCAATTTTCCCTTGTATATTTGAAATAAGTCTTTTCCAAAAGATATTTTTAATAGACCTAGAGAAAAGAGGAATCCCCAGATACTTAGAAGGAAGAACATCCACTACATATCCCAAAACATCTGAAATTCTGCTTTGAAGAAGAGGACTAGTGTCAAAGAAAACTATCTTGGATTTATCATGATTCACCTTTTGACCCGATATTGAGCAATAAAGAGATATCACCTTCTTTATAGTCTTAGATTCAAACATTATAGGTTGTCCAAACAACAAGGTGTCATCAACAAATAGAGAATGAGTAATAGAGAAAGGTACTCTAGGAATTGAAATCCCTTTCCATCTTTCCAACCTGCATTGAGCATGAATCATTCTACTCAAGACCTCTTCCATAATAATAAACAAGAAGGGAGATAAAGGATCACCCTACCTCATCCCTTGAGAGGATTTGAAAAATTATGAGGAAGAGCCATTGATCAAGACTGAAAAACCTACACTTGATATGCAAGAGAAGATCCATTTGCACCATTTGTGTGAAAAAGCAAATTTATACAGGACTTGCAACAAAAAATTCCAAGAATCCTTTTCATATGCCTTTAACATATCCAACTTAATCAGCATCACAGAAATTTTATGCATTTGCATGGAGTGTAAAACTTCATGAGCCACAAGAGCCCCCTCAGCATTTTTTTTGCCCAGGACAAAACCCCCTGCTCTTCTGAGATAATTTTAGGAATCAGAACTGCTAGTCTCATAGTAATAGATTTAGTAATGATTTTGTAAAGGGTATTACAAAGAGAAATAGGTCTAAAATGAGCAAATGAAACTGGAGTAGCAACCTTAGGAATCAAAGCAATGAAGGTGGAATTGATTTCTTTTAGCATTGTACTATTTCTACGGGCCTCTTCCACTACCAACCATACTTCCCTACCAACAAAATCCCACATGATGTTGTACATGTTGCTGACTTATTTTTCAAGGAGATTTTGAGATTGCATGGATTACCAAAGAGTATAGTTTTAGACAGGGATACAAGATTAATATGGTATTTTTGGAAGACATTGTGGAAGAAGATGAAGACAGGCCTAAAGTTCAATTCAACATTTCACCTACAAACAGATGGACAAATAGAAGTGGTAAATAGGAGTTTGGGTAAATTGTTGAGATGCTTAGTAGGAGATAAGGAAGGAAATTGGGATATAATTCTGCCGTAAGCATAATTTGCATACAATAACTCAATGAGAAGAAGTACAGGAAAGACACCATTTGAAGTTGTGACTGGAGTACAATCTAGAGGAGTTGCGGAGATGAGAGACATCAATATGGATAAAAAAAGGAGTACAGAGGCAGAAGAATTTTCAAGATATATGGAGACAATACACACTCAGGTCTGGAAGCATTTGGAAGGGATGAGCATCAAGTATAAGGGACAAGCATATGAGAAGAGGAGACATAAGGAATTTTTTGTTGGAGATGAAGTTATGGTATATCTTAGAAAAGAAAGATTTCCAATGGGGACATACAAAAAACTGAAGATGAGGAAGTTTGGACCATGTAAGATTCTTAGGAAGCTTGATTTAGGAAATGCATATGAAGTGGAATTACCAAAGACATTTGATATATCACCCATATTCAACATTACAAATTTATATTAGTATCATGAGGGAGAATCAAGTGATAACACTAAAGTTGGTTTGAAGGATCAATCACCACAACAACAACCAGATCAGATAGAGTAGATTTTGGATAGTAGAGTTGGATGCAGCACTAGAGTCAAGAAGTATAAGGAGTACTTGGTTAAGTGGAAAGGAAGACCAGAGGAAGATTCATCCTAGATTTCTTAGGCTGAGGTAGACCGCATTGGTTTTCCTCTAGTCCCAACAAAGTGAGGGACTCACTTTTCAAACAACTCTAGGTCTCCAGGATGTAGGAGCATTCCAGGTTGAAAGGTAATCTTACATCAACCAAAAACATTTGATTTCTTTTTTTCTTACATTTCAGTTAGTTGTAGTTTCATTAGATTGCATCGCATTATACCACATGATCATTTCATAGCTCGCGCAATAGAATTTAGACTCTACACTATGTCATCTATATCATATCCAGATTTCATGAGGGTTGGAATTGTCTGCAGAGAGTTATCGCTATCTGAACATTAGCAGAACTCACATAATGGAGCATTCAACATTCAGTATGAGCATACAAGGTTTGTGGAGCATTTTCATGACTTGCAGAGCCAAATGGAACATCTCACAAGGCAATAAAGGACTAGATAGACCTTCATTGAGAATTGCAACATGTTTCATCATGCATTGGAGTTTGAAACCTCTTAATGCCGATGCGAAGCATTCTTTAAGCTAGGAGATGATATATAAGAATCAATTAGATGTATTAGGAGCATATGGGGAATATGATAGAAAGTTTTTAGTCTTTAGTTGTGGATTTGTGAAAGGCACTTCAAACCTATATCATTGATGTAATTCTGCTGAAGGACAAGCCTGCGATCCCATAACAATCCACATGTTACTGGCATATGGGTATTGTAATTGTTTGAGATATTGAATCTATAAATCTTCCATTACAATATATTCTTATGTTATTCTTGTGGTGGTTCTATTGTGTTTACTCATGTTGTATGGTTGGACAGTCCATTCTCTGGACCCTCCATCCATGACTACACCACTATGATAATTCAACTCTCTACAGTCCATGAAATGAATGTGCATGATTTATTTAGAAATGATTGAATGGATGTCACACTATAGAGACATGACCCATGATGCAAGATGTATCAAAACTTAGAAATGAGACACATGTTCCTTAGTGAAGGGGCATGTAGACTATATATAATTGCTCAAAGCTTTGGACACCAAACACTATGAACTTGAATCTAAAGTCCACAACAATATATTGGGAGACATGTCATCTAATTCTAAACTATTGGATAGTATTACATACAAATGTATAACCTAGTGGTTATCAAGTTTTAAGAAACTAAAGCAGACAAAATTATTATAACAACCTATTGCAAAAGATATACTAAAGCAACTTTCAACAATATCTATCTAAGAATGGTTCAACACAAGGCCTTCTTTATGAAATATATAAGCCATAAAGAATGAATAAAAAAGTGCAAAGAAGTCTTCATTGCTCAATCAATCAATGGTATTGGTAAATAGACTCCATTGCAATACGTAAGAGCTAGGATGAAAAGATGTTCCATAGGCTAGTTAATATGAAATTTGAAAGCATACAAAAATTTAAGATATAGTCCTGAAGGACTGATTATTAGGCTTTGATACTAAAATGTAATGCTCTATTTTTCTAGAGTATAAAATTAGAGAGATTTAATATATCAAAATTAATTTTGTATGGTAGCAGGTTTTTTATTATTATTATCTAATATTAAATATTATAAAGTATATCTATAATTTAGAAGAAATCCACAAAAAATCTTGTTAAACAAAATTAACTAGTTTAAGAATTTGGCACATAAGATCACCATCATTGGTATATATAAAATTACATCCAACAATATAAATATTATTGAAAGGGAACACAACATCTTTTGTGAATTTAATTAAAGTAATTCCATCCATTTATATGTAGTGCTGAATATCTTTGAATCAAAGCACTTGGAAAGGCTACTCTCACCCTAGTAATATTTAAGTGGTCTTAGCCCTCATAACTATGGCATACTTTGGAGGTACCTATGTAGAACAAAGCATGTACCTACATGTACTACAACCCCTATCTAGGACCATCTTGAGTGTACTTTGTACCTCAAGTTAGATGTGATCTATACACCCTCTCCTATGCCCATGGCCAACAAAACCACCTTCTTCCTTGAGTGATCTCCATGCCATTTCCAAGTCTCCCACAAATGATTTATATAATCCCTTAAAGTGTGGTTTTCAAACTATCACACCCTTTCACAAAGGTTTTTAGTTTATTTAATAAATGCTATTATTCCTCTTTAAAAAAGAATCTATTAAATATTCACATGATTATCCCCCCTTTTAACTAAAGGATCATAAAACCTGTATTTTCTATCTCCCTTCTAATTCTAAAGGATTATTTCATAGAAAAATAATTGCATTTTGAATTTGGGGAAAAATTCCCATATTAAAGGGATAGGGGCATGGTAGGGTATGAGATAGATAGGCATACTATCATCTAGATGAAGAGCCTCCCTAATGTAGAGCATTAGTTGGTTACAGAATGACTACATTTACTCTAGGCTTCAACTTTATTACTAATATTGTGGTTGATGGACTTGCAAAGGTTTCTATCTAGGCCCAAATGATCTCTTCATATCAGGTAGGTCAACACCTATTGAGGCATCCATGTAGGTCTTCTACATCACATAGAACATTGTCATCATAGTGAGATCCATATCATATTGTGGCCTTCTCATCTCTAAAGGATTTTGATCATATTATTGATGATGGTTAAATACATTATTCTACATAATTTCTTTCAAAGGACCTAATAAGGGCATATTTGGTGATATCCTCATAGTTGGCCATCCCTCTCTTTGATATTAATGCATATATGGACCACATCATCACCAAGTCAAAGATTCAAGTGTCCTCCCAACTTGTAAATACAAACTAATGAAGATTAGGGTCTGGTGGTTAGTAGTCATAGTGTTTGTTGGTTTTTCTTCTGAATCAGCATTAGGGTTTGCCAGTTTTAATGCATAGGCAGATTCAACCAACTAAATATAGGAGGTTGTGTGAGCTCCTCCCCTTCACTTCTGGTTCTACCACACCAAGGGGGGTGTCCCTATTTGATAAAGATATGACCTTGACTAGCTCAAAGACAGAAGGATTTAGCTTGACAGCAACAGGCAAAATACTCTCATGTATGGACCAAGATTTGTGTAACAAATCACAAGGTTGGCAACATTCTTGGACATATGTGTTTGGTTAGGGATGAGAGCATGCAGGGGTTTCCTACTCCTACTCCTACAACTAAAAAGTGGAAGTATGAAATGGTTTGATTTGATGTTTGGAGTTATGGGACTTTCCTAGACCCTTTGAACAGACAGATTCCCAAACCAGTGCCTTATCTGGGCAACAGAGTCAAATCTATGAATGTAAATGTCTCCCTATGACAACATAACTTCATATCCAGAGGACTCAGGAAGAATGTTACTGCCTAACAGCAACATGTCCAAGAAAGAGTATTACCTATGATCATACTTTGCAAATCCTATGATGCAATCTATTTTCCTTTGTATCTGATCAAAAGCCTATTTAACCACTCCTTGAGTAGACGCAATAGATCAGACACACAGTATGCATTTACTGAAAAACTTAGAAGCCCTTGACAACGTTGTTTGAAATGAAAACAAATGACATACAAGAGATAATCATAAACAATACACACAACAGGTGTTTTTCATTTAAAATTAATCTGGATAGAAAGTTATCATACATGAAATTATCATTTACAAGACAAGATAGACTGATACACTAGACCAAGGACCAAATCTGTAGCAAAAAATGCCTTTCAAAATGTGAACACCTTGTGTTCAGAGTCAGAGTAGAAAGCCCAAAAACATCCAACCCCAATAAGTAACATAGTTTGGCCTTTTATACCAAGACTGTGTACTTAGCAACATTTATTACAGGACAAGGTCAAAAATTGCCAGATACAAAGCATGAGAAATGTCTCTCAAAAGTCATAAATGTAGTAGAGGACAAAATGGGAGAGAGCAAGAAAAGGGCGAGGAGTAGCTGAGCTCGAGCCCTGTGCTACCCCTGGAAAGCTCTTCGTTATAAATCAGGTACATGGTTGTTCGACCGTCAGCCCATGCCTCTGCAATCACCATTAATGGCTCAACCACCCACATCTTCTCTTGGAAACTATCGCAATGCTCATATGGAAATTTCCCACTCAAAACATGCCTGAAGACGCAAAGGAAACCCATACTCCAACTTTAAAACATGGTCATCGATTCCTCCCATCATTTGAAAATCCATGGCACCAAATCCACATTGAAAAGTTGCCGTCCTGCAAAAATATGCCATGTAGGCACCTTACATATGCATGTTTTGCTTTATATGTCATGCCATCGGCGTAACCAAGACCATCAGGGAGACCTTCATATTTGTATGATCAAAAATGCCACATGCACCAAGCATGAACCTCCCGACCACTTTATACACCAAACTACATGCGAACAAACTATCGTGCATTTTACCCTGCGTGACCGGTGATCTAGGTGCTAGCAGTCAATCGGTGTAACTCCCGCCATCGGAGCAAATGAAAACCCTCCTGCCAACATCACATGTTTCCCCGATGAACATCTTCGTCGACCAGACATAGACTATCAGAGCGACAAAAAACACCTTTGCTGATCACACAACTCTCACCGATGACACAACCTTGAAAACCTCAAACCACCCTCCGTCAGCAAGACAAGCCACATCAAAGCAACATACCAGGGCTACATGGATAAGCGATGTCATTTTGATGGCATCTTCCATCGAGGTGACCCCCTCCCATCGGCGGAACTAAAAATACCTTTGCCGATACGCCATGTTACGTCGATGGCAACTCCATTGGCCAGATCGAAACACATCGGAGTACTCTAAAATTCCTTCACTGATACACCAAGTCACTCTGATGGTCACCTTCATTGGCCAGACCTACACCATCGGAGTAACTCCCCTCGGACACGCCGATCGCATCGATCACTTCGGTGGCAGCTCCATCGGCAAGAACAACCCTGTCGGCCTAATACTCCACGATTCGCTCGATACACCATGTTGTGCCGATGGCACATACAAACTACACTCCGTCGGTAAGACCCTTAGCATTGGCGAACCCTCTGCCTATCTGCCCGATACTTAGTGTCACACCGATGCCTCCTCCATCGGTGCAACCAACCCATCGGAGCAACATTTCCCACCTTCGCCGATGAAGAATGTCACGCTGAAGACCATAAACAATCTCATCGGCCTATTGGAATAACCCCTAACTCAGCTGCCAATGAAGCATGTCATAGTGATGAAAGGAACAAACCATTGTGGACTACCTAATCGCTGAGACAAAGTGGTAGTCCTACCGATGGACATAAAAAATTTTTGATCTTAGAAAGGTGCTTGCATATACATGTTTAAGCACCAACACAGGCTCTGTCTGGGGATGCATGCCTCTTACAGGCATGGCAAGAACCTCAGATCTCTGGGATGCAGACCAGTCCCTTATCCATTGGGCACAGAGTCATAAAGCTACAAATCTGCATCACCAAACACACTTGATGGCCTAGGGCCACCAAGAAAAGAAAAACATGTATCTCCCCTTATCAAACACCTTGTTTTCATCTGCATACACTGGGTCAAGCCTGAGAATGCTGCCATGATCTAACCATAAGCAACTTTGGTCATTTGCATATTCAACCTTCTGATTTAGCTTGTCACTGTCAACCCTATGCAAACAACCCTCAGCATCAAGCAACAAGTGGATGCAGTATTTATCAAGCAATGCATATTCATATGGTATATAACACTTATCATCATCTGCATCAGTAGTATGCATTGCAAAGTGATCCTCTAGCTGGACTGAAAACAAGAAACATTCAGAGTCCACCACACAACGAGGAAAAATAGGGATCTCTTCATCAGCTGGCCCAAAAGAGAAGCTTTCAAATTTAGAATTTCACACATCATGCACATGATCATCAGGTACACCAAGCTGGAAAAGATTAGGCTCTTGCATCTCTTTACAATCAGGCACATTTTTACAGTCACTTACTTGATGTATGTTGGTTTCTCTTTCATCAGGATGAGAAATAGAATCCAAGTCAAAAACAGTGCTCAAACCTTCACCATACTCAAATAGATCCTCATCACCATATGTGTCAAAAATGGGTGATCTAGGTACATCAGCTTGATCATAATATGCCATTTGTTCATGGGCAGCAGAGCATGCATCTTCATCATCAATGGGTTCCCTTTGTGGAAGAGTATCAGCTTGTGTATCATAAGCAAAACAATCATCAAATAAAAAACAATCATGCTCTGCACTAGCACTTGTTTCAATCTCTGACTGCTCTTCATGATCTCCATGTGTTTGAAAAGAAGGCAATGGTTCACACATGGAACTGTTTCTCTGTTTGCTTATATCTTCTCTGTCTTGAGTACAATACTCACAATTATCTCCACAAATCCATTCAAAAAGTTGCTCATTGCTGTCCACAACCTCATTATTGCTTTCATGGCCAGATGCCTCAACATTGCAATGGGAGTCCTCATTAGTCCCTTCCTTGGTATCCTCAGTATTAATCTTTTCATCTTCACATGATGCCTTAATCATTTGGTCATTTGCAGCCATATAACTATTATTCACACCAAAGCCTGTGGATAGGGAATTCTGCATATGCTCATTTCTAATTTTTTCTATATTTTCTAAAAACTTGTATGCCATCTGCATACTTGTTATCTTGAACTCCCTCAACAATGCACTAGAGCCCTCCTCGAAAGCTTCAAAATATATGCTAACACAGGCTGAAATATCAGGTCTGAAGTTTTCAGGGATCTGTGAAAGGGCTAGTGCAAACTTATGACTAAAATCAACACATGGCTCTTTATCTTGTTTTCTGATTTTCATCAATTTTGCAACAAGATCAGCAGGTTCTCTTGCAAATTCTTCTTTGAAACAGTCAGCAAGCTCATCCCAATAGGCAAAGGATCTCTTTGGAAAGCTCAAATACCAATCTTTTGCTTTTGCATCAAAGGATCTAACAAAAAACCTCATCCACATATCCTCATCTCTAAATGAATGTTTTCCCATGAACTCATGAAAATTTTGAATATGTGTACCCCCATCACATACACTGTGACCACTAAATCTAGGCATCTGATAGTATATCCTAGTAGGCATACTTTCTACTTTATAGTCAACCCATGACAAATCCAGTTGATCATACAAAGGATCAAAAGGGCTAACAAGAGGTTTAGCTTTCTGACTGGCAGACACAACAGGGTTATCACTATTCAACTAGGCCTACCTAGCCTCTAAGAATATCAACCTATTTTTTATCTCCACAATTCTTTTAGTCAACATATTATCCCCCTTTTGACTGAGTATGGGTGAATACATGTTTGGATTCATAAAATTTTCCATCTTAGACATCCTTTGTTTGCCTAAGACTTATAACCTTCCCTAACATCTAACTTATGTAATAAAACAACAATTACAAGTGGGAAGGAGCAAGGTACCTTTTCTCATCTAGATGCTGAAGTCTGAATAGCACATTTTTTGTCACAACACACACATCAACTTTTCATGTGCACTTAAATCCTTTTGCAGAGTCGCCACCTCTCCAGAGAGGACAAAATTTTCAATAGCTGAAAGCTATTTTTCCAGGTTCATTCCACCAGCAGAGCATCATTTTGTTAGTGACTCAGATGGGCCACAAGATATAACCCCTTTTCAAATTTCCTTCCCCAATGGAGTCGCCAATTGTTGGTTTTTCTTCTAAATCAGCATTAGGGTTTGCTAGTTTTAATGCACAGGCAGATTCAGCCAACTAAATACAGGAGGTTGCGTGAGCTCCTCCCCTTCACTTCTGGTTCTGCCGCACCAAGGGGGGTGTCCCTATTTGATAAAGATATGACCTTGACTAGCTCAAAGATAGAAGGATTTAGCTTGACAGCAACAGGAAGAATACTCTCATGTATGGACCAAGATTTGTGTAACAAATCACAAGGTTGGCAACATTCTTGGACATATGTGTCTGGTTAGGGATGAGAGCATGTAGGGGTTTCCTACTCCTACTCCTACAACTAACAGGTGGAAGTATGAAATGGTTTCATTTGATGTTTGGAGTTATGGGACTTTCCTAGACCCTTTGAACAGACAGATTCCCAAACCAGTGCCTTATCTGGGTAGCAAAGTCAAATCTATGAATGTAAATGTCTCCCTATGACAACATAACTTCATATCCAGAGGACTCAGGAAGAATGTTACTACCTAATAGCAACATGTCCAAGAAAGAGTATTACCTATGATCATACTTTGCAAATCCTATGATGCAATCTATTTTCCTTTGTATTTGATCAAAAGCCTATTTAACCACTCCTTGAGTAGACGCAATAGATCAGACACACAGTATGCATTTATCAAAAAACTTGGAAGCCCTTGACAACCTTGTTTGAAAAGAAAACAAATGACATACAGGAGACAATCATAAACAATACACACAATAGGTGTTTTTCATTTAAAATTAATTTGCATAGAAAGTTATCATATAGGAAATTATCATTTACAAGACAAGATAGACTGATACACCAAACCAAGGACCAAATATGTAGCAAAAAATGTCTTTCAAAATGTGAACACCTTGTGTTCACAGTCAGAGCAGAAAGTCCAAAAACATCCAACCCCAATAAGTAACACAGTTTGGCCTTTTATACCAAGACTGTGTACAAAGCATGAGAAATGGCGCTCAAAAGTCATAAATGCAGCAGAGGACAAAATGGGAGAGAGCAAGAAAAGGGTGAGGAGTAGCTGAGCTCGAGCCCTGTGCTACCGCTGGAAAGCTCTCTGTTATAAATCAGGTACATGGTTGTTTGACCATCGGTCCATGCCTCTGCATATTGCCATTAATGGCTCAACCACCCACATCTTCTCTTGGAAACTGTCGTAGCGCTCATATGGAAATTTGCCGCTCAAAACATGCCTGAAGACTCAAAGGAAACCCATACTCCAACTTAAAACATGGCTGTCGATTCCTCCCATCATTTGAAAATCCATGGCACCAAATCCACGTTGAAAAGTCATTGTCCTGCGAAAATGTGCCACGTAGGCACCTTGCATATGCATGTTTTGCTTTATATGTCACGCCATCGGTGTAACCAAGACCATTGGGGAGACCTTCATATTTGTATGATCAAAAATCCCACATGCGCCAAGCACGGACTTCCCGACCACTTTATACACCAAACTGCATGCGAACAAACTGTCGTGCATTTTACCCTGCGTGACCGGCGAGCCAGGTGCTAGCAGTCGATCGGTGTAACTCCCGCCATTGGAGCAAATGAAAACCCTCCTGCCAACATCACATGTTTCCCCGATGAACACCTCCGTCGACCAGACATAGACTATCGGAGCGACAAAAAACACCTTCACTGATCACACAACTCTCACCGATGACACAACCTTGAAAACCTCAAACCACCCTCCGTCAGCGATATAAGCCACATCAGAGCAATATACCAATGCTACACCAATAAGCGATGTCATTCCGATGGCATCTTCCATCAGGCTGACCCCCTCTCATCGGCGGAACTAAAAATACCTCTGCCAATACGCCATGTTATGCCGATGGCATCTCCATCGGCCAAATCGAAACACATCGGAGTACTCTAAAATTCCTTCACCGATACACCAAGTCACTCCGATGGTCACCTCCATCGGCCAGACCTGCACCATTAGAGTAACTCCCCTCGGACACACCAATCGCATTGATCACTCTGATGGTAGCTCCATCAGCAAGAACAACCTTGTTGGCCTAATACTCCACGGTCCGCCCGATACACCATGTCGTGCTGATGGCACATACAAACTACACTCTGTCGGTAAGACCCTTAGCGTCAACGAACCCTCCGCCTATCTGCCCGATACTCAGTGTCACACCGATGCCTCCTCCATCAGTGCAACCAACCTGTCGGAGCAACATTTCCCACCTTCGCTGATGAAGAATGTCACGCCAAAGACCACAAACAATCTCATCGGCTTGTCGGAATAACCCCTAACTTAGCCGCCGATGAAGCATGTCACAGCGATGAAAGGAACAAACCATTGTGGACTACCTAATCGTATAGACAAAGTGGCAGTCCTGCCGATGGACATAAAAATTTTTTGATCTTAGGAAGGTGCTTGCATATACATGTTTAAGCACCAACAGTGTTTAAGACCATCTACATACAAGTGTCACATTGGAGTAGTTTGGTTAGGGCATGAATTTTATAGAGTTGATTTCTTCAGGTTTGATGCCTTGTCACCTCTATAGTCCTTTGCACTTATCATTGATGCAATTGTTGGATGAGAGATCTTTTTCAAAACTAGAGATAGTTATGCATATTGTAGCTGCATATGAGTCCACATATGCTAATTTGGGTGGAGATGATGTTGTTCTTATAGCTACATAGGTATAATTTAAGTTTAAGCTAAATATTATATAATTGTAAAATTTAAACTATATGCATGAAGTCTTGCACAATTATCATTTGAAATTAATTTCTTTTTTGCACATGTAGCCTAGGTCAATGCTTGATATTCCTAGTATGAGTGTAATGTATGTATGCATGCTTGCTTCACTCAATGGAAGTGAGCAAGTGACATGTTCTAACTTTATACTATAGGTTGTAGCTCATTATTATAGCAAATGTACATGTTCTAATTTGTTTGTGTGTACATTTTTGTAGGGCTCTATTATCATTTAGAGCATGATTCTCACTCTAAGAGTTGCTTGACTAGGAGGAGACATGATGATTGATCATTTTATATTATGACATTTACTTATGTATTTGAGAGTACCACATGTATACTTTGACATTTACATTATGATGTGTATTTCAGAGTTCTATTATGACATTTACTTATGTATACTTGGCATTTGACTTAACATTTAATTATGTTTACTTCAAATTTTGCTTATGTATATTCGAAATTGACATTGACATTTATATACATGTTTACATTGACATTTACTTATGCATTGTTGACATTGACTTTGACTTATGTTTGTTAAAAAATGATATTTATCTATTGCATGAAACAATTATGTGGAAGTATATTAGTACTTAACTCATGACTTAAAGGGCTATTTTCATGAGTAATCATTTCCTTAGATTATGAAAACATATATTTTAATAAAGATTCATATTTATGATTTTTTTCTAAAAATATTGAAATATTTATCTATTTGAATTAAATAAACTCTAAATAAATATTTATTTTGGCTATGCCCACTTGATAATGATGTTGATGAATTTTAAATTTTATTTAAACCAAATTTTTCTAGAGAGGTCTTATTGAAACAAATCAATCATTTTTTTCTACACTTGTCCTAAATATTAAATGTCCATGCCATAATAAAATAGCTCCTAATAATTTTATATACATGGACACCCAAGAAAATATTTTTCATAATATAATGTAACCAATACAAAATTTTCATGTTTTATGTAAAAGTATGGACATAATTTAGTTCCAATATAAAAATGTGGTATGAAATAATACACATGGTGGCATACAAAAACAAGCTAATAGTAAATAAGAACAACAAAAAAATGAAATGAGGTTTAAAACATATATGCATAATGAAATAAGTGAATTAAAAAATACTTGAAAAGTAACCCCACCATAAAATTTTACAAGTTTTATATTTTAATTATATTTTTTTGTTGTTTCCTTCATTTGCTTGAGTTACATAATATTAAATGGAAAAAATAACTTAAATATTCTCAACAATTACTTTAGAAACACACCCCTAGCTCCCTCATGGAAATGGCATGATTGTAAAGGATGTACCATAAGTATCAACATAATTTCTAATATGAATCTAGGTTCCTTATGTTTGGGACCTCATTAGAAAAATGGAGCTAAAGCAATTTACTAGCCTCTTCACCTAATAGACATTTATTCATAAAGCTATAAGGAAAATCCAAATTATAAGGAATATATTAAAATTTGTTACAATTTAGAATGGCCAAAAGAAATAACAATGAACCAAACCCATATTAGGATAGATTCATCATTAGAAATAATTTCAACAATAATAAAAAATAGCTCTATTAAACTCAATAAAATTATCTGGTTCCTAGTGCTCATGTATAAGGAACTTCCAAATGAGAGGTAATAAAACTAATTCTCCTATCTATAACTTCAACATGTCATATTTCATAGATCCATATTGATGACATATTGGTATCTAGCTGAATGCCTTCTTTATCACACATTATACCACCTTGGCTTAAAAATCTTGGCCTTAAAAGTTACAATAAGTCAACTCATTGTCTAGACCAAGGGGGCATTCTGTTATGTATGAAAATGGGGTTGAAAGAAAGATGTAAAGTGTATAGTTAATTAGATCCAATCAAACCCTTCTTTCACACATACATTCAAGGAAATAGATCAAGCTAAGTCACTACTATGATAGAGGACTTGGCTACATGTCTGATGTCACTATGAGATGATTGGAAAGATAGAATAGATTGATATTTTTTTAAAACCCTAGTATGATTAGGCCTAAAACCCTAATTATGCAAAATCATAAACAAACATACGAAACCTGAAAAATGCTCGCACATGAAGGCACTAAATGTAGATTAGAAACATACTAGGATTTGAATTTTAGAAAGTGAAAACTTCAGGGACAAAAGCAGGCGCTTGTGTCCAATGTGACACTTTTTATGAGGGATTAGAACCAAAAATATGCTTCAGACTGTAACCTGCTTAGAGATTTCTGACAATGCTAAATTGGAGGATACTAGGGCAGGCACCTATGTCTAATTAGGGATGTTTTTTGTTGTTTTCTTTAGATCTGGAATCTTTATGCTCCGCTCTAATCTCTTGAAACTCCTCTCTGCAAGATCTAACACTTGTAACCTGCAATCAGAAGAGAGGGTTTGGGGTTTGTGGTGTTTAGGAGCTTTCCTCGGTCAAGCCCTAGAATGAAATTCAAGCCTTCTAACACTTTTGTTAGATAGAGTGCGTGTCCTTGGTGGATAGAGGTAAAAGCAAATGATATGATAAATTGATTGAAACACAAAATAGACGTCACCTCGGAGGTGAAGCTCTCACAGGGAGATGAAGATCTTTCATGCCATGAGGAGATGGATTGATGAAGACAAATCTGCAACAAACAAGTACAAACACAACATAATACTGCTTTGCAACACAATGAAAGCCTTAAATATCTTTAGCATAAGATCACAAGTTTGCATTATCCAAATAGGTGTAAAATCAAGTCCTAAACATGTTTATGTATGCATTCTCGCTAAACATTCATAATTCAAATTGAATAGGCCAACAAAGGGAAACCTTTTAACGGTCACTTTACTTACATTTAAAATTTGGGTCCTGACAAAATAGGTCTAGGCTAGGGCATAGGCACCCAAGTCCAAGGTCCTATTTTGGGACTTGATTAAGTTTAAGATGCACCTCTAGGCCCTATTTGACATGGGTTTCAAGGGATTTTGCTCTGGGATTCATTTTTAACATGCATGATCAAATCTAAGGGACTTAGGAGCTAAACTTAGGAGGTAAAAGTCCTAGGGGATATTTTATGACATAACATTTAGCCCCCACTTTAATGTATGTATGATCTTATGACCCATACATGCATTGAAGTACGGTTGAAAACCCATCAAACATGCCATGCACTTGAAGCTAAGGCATATGCAAATATTGAGGAGCTATTTCTAGTCCCCAATCTCAGGTACACACTAGAAGACACATCGCAGATACGCAAAACATGGAGAAGATTCTGCATTGTGACTTTGCCAGAGAAATTTGGAGTAGAGTGCTTCTGAACTTTGGTCTGCAATGGGTTTGTAATAAGGATATTAGGGAAGTCATTGCTAACTGGATCCCTCCTTTCTCTCAACCCTAGTTAGTGGAGCTTTGGAACCAAACCCTTCTCTTTATTGGTTGGACTCTATGGAAGGAAAGGAATAACAAAATTTTTAGGGAGGCTGCCAAAGATCATTCTCAAGTCTACTATTCTCTCTCTAAGATCCTTATTGAAAGTGTGACCATTTCTCATGTTAAGACTGCTGACAAACTTCTCACCCAGTATGAGGAAAGTATGGCTGCTAATTGGGGGATACTTAATCAAATCCCTTCCTTTGATAACTCAAAGCAACTTCAGAGGTTAAATACCAGGGGGACCCCCCGAAGTCTGGTTGGCTCAAATTAAATTTTGATGGGGCTTTAAAATCTAACGGTAAGGATAGTGGTGGTGGGGTTATCAAGAATGATAGAGGGGAGCTTGTTGCTACCTATGCAGGAGGATTAGGTCTCCAAAGTAATAATTTTGCTGAGGCCTCAACTCTTTTATGGGGTGTTAAACTGGTGATCACCTTGGGTATTCATAATTTGCATATAGAGGGAGATTCAAAACTCATAATTGATGTCGTTACCAAGGTTTCTATGTGTGGGTGGCATCTTAAGGACATCATTACTATCCAAATCCTTATTCAGGGTATTCCTATGGTTGATTTCTCCCACATTTACAAGGAGGGAAATGAAGTCGCTGATGCCCTTGCCAACCATGGTCAGCAATTTGAAAATTGGCGTGTTGGTGCCAATGCCATAATATCCCCTGGGATATCGGGGAGTTAATTCAAAAAGATAGGACTTTTTAATGATGATTCAACACACTCTTATTGTGGATGCCAACTTGGCATTGTTGATCTCCCATGGCAAGTTGAGGTGGCCGATTAAGGACATCTTAATGATGATACAATATACCCTTCTTTCAGATGCCATTTTGGCACTTTTGATCTCCTGTGGTAAGATGAGGTGGCCGATTAATGTTGATAGGAGTTTTAAATGGAAGATTTCAAAGCATGGAAAGGACACACAGAGAGTGGGGAATGCGGCGGCATATTCGAGTAAGGATAACTTAAGGACACCACTTAATTTCATCATTTATTTCACTATTATTATTCCTAAGGCCAACAAAGATAATTCTCGAAAGAGGCATTTTGAAGAGAGAGAAAGCCGTTGTGACTGTCAAACTAAGAAGTTCAGTTCTCTTCTTTTGTGTGGATTTGAAGGAAATTTGATCATGGGGGGGATAGAATCCAAATTGAACCCATCACTTGCAGTGAATTCAGGGATAACACCTTAGTGTGGCATTATTATAAGGAAGGAGGTATTATCCCTTTCGTGGAATGCCTTAATGGCCATGACAAAAATCTTTCTATGTAGTGTGCCCTTTCATGGGATAACCACAGAGTCCAAATTTGAAAGATTGGGTTTGAGGTTTCTGAGGAGGTCATGTCAATGGCTACTAGTCTTTCCACTAAAGGCATGCAATTGAAGAGGAAGGCTAGGGTTGCGGACCACCAAAATCAAAATTTATTTCTGGGCGAGGTGGAGGAGCTGGTTCCATATCAAGGAGGGTTTGATCGTGCTAAGTTATCAGAACCATGGGATGTTATGTGCTATCTGCTGATGAAGTATTTCACCTTGGAGGGTCACTATAGCAGGTTTTACAACTACCACCTTCCCCTTAACCATTTTAGGAGAAATACTCTTGTTAGCTTTCCTTTCTATCTACTATCTTCTTTGGAGCACTTTGTCCACCATGTGAAAGCTAAGTATGCTATGAAGCCCTCAAAGTAGCCTATCCCCCTTCACCAAGGCCTCATCCATTGCCTCTATAAATTCCATCTCGCCTTGTCCCTACCAGAACCCATTCAACCACCCACCATTGTTGAAATCCCTAGGGATAACCCTCCCATTGCTGACACCACTTCTGAGAAACCCAGTGGTTCTACCCCTACCAACCAGAAACTAAAAGGGGTTTCCTTTTTTGAATCCTTGGAAGAGACTACTATGGAGGACCTTCATACTCCTACTTCTAAAGGTAGTGTGAAATCAAGGAAATAAAAACTTAAGGAAGTGGAGCCTTCTGTGGAGATCACTGATTCGGGAGGGGATATGGGGGCCCATAAGAATAAAAAAAGTGATAGTGAGGGACCACCAAAAAAGGTTAAAACTAAAATGGCTAAAGAGAAGAATGAGGGAAACACTTCGGGTGTTAGAAGATCTGGTAGAATTGCTAACAAACCAGCCCCTTAGGCTAAATTGATAGAATACTCTGAAAGTGACTCGAATACATCTACTCAGGAGGGTGAGCTATCTAAAGGTGAAGGCATTAAAATGCAGCAGATCTCAGAGGAGACTGAAGGGGTGGAGGAAGAAGATATGCAAGCTGAGGACTCTGATGGTGGGGGTTCTATGCCTCGAGATCATACTCAATATGGGGAGGGGATGACAATTGAGAAGGTTGAGGAGGATGCTAAGGAGGAAGGTACCAATTAGGAAGATGAAATGTCTGCTCTAAGAAACCAGGTGGATTCCCTTGAGTAGAAGTTTCTTTCCCTTGGATGCTTCATAAGCAGTATGCTTTGCCACTCAGCTATGGTTAATTTGACTCTTTTGTAGGAGTAGGATACCCTTGCACATGGTGCGGATGAAGAGAAGACTAAAGAGTTTGATAAAATTTATGAATTCCTGTCCAAAGGCTGGGAGGATGTTTCTACCTAGCTTTGTCTCTTTGCTTTCTATTTCTTTCTACTATCATACTGCTACTACTTACTTTTTGCTATTTATCAGCTGTCAATGATGTAACTATTGTTAGTGTCTCCTTTTGTTCATGAGCCTTTTCTATTTCTTTTCTGAGTTGTTTTGTAAGGGTTCAACGCCTTGTTTTTGCCACCTTATTATATCAAAAACATTTTCATATATATATATATAGAAATAAAATTGCAACACAAAACCCCAAAATTTAGGAGGAGCTCATCGCTACACCCTTGAAACTACACCAAGGGGGAAAACACGCCATACAAAACTCGAGCGTGGTAGGAGCTCATCGCTACACCCTTGAAAGCACACATGGGGGAAAACATGCCATACAAAACCCAAAGTGTAGGAGGAGCTCATTACCACACCCTTGATACTACACCTAGGGAAAACACACCATATAAAACCCAAGTGTGGGAGGAGCTCATCGCTACACCCTTAAAACCACACATGGGGGAAAACACACAGAAGACACACAGAATACACGAGCGTCGTATAGCATGTCATAGACATAATACACATCTTATACACGACAAACATGGGTGATGGAAGGAGCTTATTGCTAACTCCCACCATATCAAACACGTTCCAAACATACCTAATGGTTGGGCTTATGCCACAACAACTGCCAAAAAAATGCTTAAGGGAGGATAGTCTCAAGATCCAACCCCACCTCTGCGGAGGAATTTTGTAATAAAAGGATGTGCACTAGCTCAGAGATACACCATCCCTCCTCATGATGAGGGCTTTTGAATAAAAGGATATGCACTAGCTCAAGAGATATGGTATCCCACCTCGTACAGAGGGATTCTTTGATTGCAATATAAATAAAGATGTGTACTCACATTGGAGATACAACATCCTATTTCATGGAGAGGGCTTACGAACATGCTTCGTTAGTATCAAAATCATCAGACAGATATCATCATATATGCCCCCACCTTAAGGTGGTTGATTTCATGTATCGATATCAAGCACGTTAAGGTAGAGAGAAGACACACAAGGAAGCAAGGGCTTTCACAAAGCCCATGCCCCCCTAGGTGACATGTGCTTATGATCACTTAATGTTCCCACAAACACAGTGATAAGATATGCTAAGATAAGATAACAAGAGGTTAGAAATCTTACTCTAAGATAATAACCAATGCAATTCATTAAAGCTATTTATGAAAATAGTCACATCAAGGACCAAGGCTATACTCACAGGTTTGGAGCCGAGTATAACCTTTGGGCTATACTGTAGGTACCTTGGAACCAAGTGTAGCAACAAGGTGAGATACCAATCAAAGTATGCAAGAGTAGATAGAGTGGATTGTAAAATGTTAGTCACATGAAATGCCATAAGATGATACATCACATGGAGTGATTCTACTAGTCAAGCGTTGGATATATGTATATATCAACCCCATTGTCATGTATGGACTAGGTCCATTTTTTCTTTGCTTTTTCAAGGGACACGTGGTCTATATCAGTATTTGTTTGTTTTTGTCATTCGTTGACTAGGTAGAATCACTAGAAGAAGGTAAAAAATAAAATAAGAGAGGAGAACAAGTGCCTTAGGAACACCACATAAGATGATGCCCCCAAAACACCCTTTGCAATGCTATGCCCCTAAGGCACGACACACAACAATAAAATAGAATAGAGGAACAATAGAAGAATGATGATACAAATAGAAAAATGGTCACAATAGAGGCAGTCTCCTGGTATCCTTGACCTTACAAGAGTACCAAGGATCATCTAAGGAGACCTAAACAACACATAGAACATCATGGGGGAACACCATACAGAGAGAGGGTCACATAAGTGAGCAAAAGAATGTTATGACAAAGGTGACCACAACGGGTTAGAAATAATTATCTAAAAACACAATCGTGCTAGTAGTTGTTGATGAGAAAATCATCATCCTCCCAATCCTGAATGCCAAAGGAAAGATGTACATAGGGGATGAGTGCCCATTTAGATTCTTTATCCTTTACCTTATCAACCTTAGGCTCTTCTTGGTTTGCTTCGATGTTAGGTGGTTCAATGGTTTCTTGTTGAGGTGATGTGTTGTTTCTTCTTGTTTGGTTGCTGATATTTTCAAAAGGAATCTCATGTTTTTCCATAGGTTTTTGTATCTCAGAGGAAGAAGCAGATGTGTGATTAACTCATGGTGATGCATGGTATTGTTTTCTATGGTTTTCTCCTAATCCTTGTATGGATGATGAAGGAGGAGCCTCGACATATATCCCTTTTCCTTTTGGTCTAGGAGGTTCTTGTAATATAGGTTGCTCTTTAGGTGTTGTTTGTTGAATAGGGGGACCAACCAATCTAGATAGTAATTGTGCTTTGTAATACCAATATCCCAAGAAGATTTGGTTTGTTCGAGGTTTAGGTTCTTCATTAGGTTCTGGCCAAAATTAGTCAAGGATAATGTTTTTTCTGAGCCACCTCAAGTTGCCATAGACTATGGGAAACAGTTTGTATAGAACCTTGGTGAGGGAATTTTAGACATTGCTGAAGAGTTGAAGGGATAACTTTCATAGCCTTGAGCCATGGGTGGCCTAGTTTTACACGAAAGAGGTCAGATGTCGAAATAATATCAAATGTTTGCTCTAAAGATTTATCAAGTACTTGAATCATCAAATAAATATTCCCTATGGTTGGGATGAAAGTTCCATTATGTGTTTTTATCATCATGTTGGTAGGTTCATAAATTTCTTGTATAAGTTTGTGTGAGTAAAGGAACTCTTCTGTGGCAATGTTGGTCATACAATTTGGATCAACAAGGGCTCCTCTTACCAAAGTCCCCATAATGTTAATGGTAATGTAGAGGGGACCTTCAATATCTTTATGTGTTCTAATGTTTGGTGCAAATGTTATTTCAGGTTCAGGGGTCTTCCTTTTCTTGTCAAGGCAAGGAAGTACCATAGCATTGGTTTTATGATGAAAAGCCATAGATGAGAGACTGTCACACCTAAAACACTTGTTTGAGGTAAATGGCTAAAAATACACACAGAGTCCACAAAAAACAAAGTGGATAGGAGGAAAGAGTACAACACAACAATGCCTAATTGATGATTTTAAAGGTTTTGATCAAAAGATGTGAAAAGGTGTGTAAACAAGTAGTGTTGAAATACACATTGTGTATTTAAGATTTGTCAATTTTCACACAATGATATGAAATTATGCAAAGTTTTCAAATGAACAATGAACTAATGCTTAAATATGAGTGCAGGATCTAAAATGCAAGATATTTAGAATGAATGCAATGAAACAACACCAATTTATGCTTGTTTATGCACCTAAAATGTTCACTTTTTTTCAATGCAAATGCACAAAATATGTAATGAAATTAGGAGAATGATGAGGGGAAGAAAATTAAAACCTTTTAATCAGTCCAATAATGTAGCAAATTTTTTCACAACACACCAATGTTGCAATGGTAGATGAAAGACTAGCCAAAATGTAGTAAAAATGCAAGGATTTTTGAAACCCTAATAGTGAGATTAAGGCATGAAAGTATGCAAAATGATGAATGAATAAAATCTAATCAAATTTAATATGTAAAATAACTCAGATCAGATTTGAAAATGATGTAAAAATCCTACAATTCTTAATGCAAGTCAAATTTTAAGGAAAGATGAATGAATATGCCTCTTTTTGTCGAAATACATGATGTGTAAATGCAAAATTTGAAATGTGGATGCAAAAACACACAATGATGAAACACTAAAATCTAAAATCAGATTTGAATGAGTGTTAAAAATGAGTAGTAAAATCTGAAACAAGATTTTAGCTACAAATCCTAGCTTTTGGAATTACTAGGTTATATAAAAATGCAAAATTTCAATCAAACCCTAGAAAAAAAAGTATGTAGATGCAAGGTAAATAATTATAGAATGATGAATTGCTGTAATTTATCTTAGATCTCAAAGATTTAAATGATTTACATGATATGCAATGAAAATAATGCAAACTATGCCTTAATGCAAGCCTAGGATGCTTATTTTTTTCAATTTTATGCAAGATTTTTGAATGTAGAATGATGAATATGATATGTATGAATGAAAATATGATTTAAAACACTCAGCAAGATGCAATGTTTAGAAAAACAAAGGTTCACTAAATTATTGTGTATGAAAATGGGGATGAAAGAAAGATGTAAAGTGTATAGTTAATTAGATTCAATCACACCCTTCTTTCACATATACATTCAAGGACATAGATCGAGCTAAGTCACTACTATGATAGAGGACTTAGCTACAGGTCTGATGTCACTATGAGATTACTGGAAAGATAGAATAGATTGATTTTTTGTTAAAACCCTAGTCCGATTAGGCCTAAAACCCTAATTATGCAAAATCGTAAACAAACGGATAAAACCCGACAAATGCTCGCACAAGAAGGCACTAAATGCAGATTAGAACATTTTAGGATTTGAATTTCGGAAAGCCAAAACTTTGGGGACAAAAGTGCGGGCATTTGTGTCCAATGTGGCACTTTTTCTGAGGCATTGGAACTAAAATATGCTTCAGACTGTAACCTGCTTAGAGATTTCCAATAATGCTAAACTAGAGGACACTAGAGCAGGCACCTATGTCTAATTGGGGATGTTTTCTTCTATTTTATTCAGATCTGGAATCTTTATGCTTTGCTTTGATCTCCTGCAACTCCTCTTCACAAGATCTAACACCTGTAACCTACAATAACAAGAGAGGGGTTGGGGATTGTGGTGTTTAGGAGCTTGCCTCAGTCAAGCCCTAGAATGACATTCAAGCCTTCCAACACTATTATTAGATAGAGTGCGTGTCTTTGGTGCACAGAGGTAAAAGCAAATGATATGATATATTGATTGAAACACAAAATAGACGTCACCTCAAAGGTGAAGCTCTCACAGGGAGATGAAGATCTTTCACGCATGAGGAGATGGATTGATGAAGACAAATCTTTAATAAACAAGTACAAACACAACACAATACTACTCTACAACACAATGAAAGCCTTGAATATCTTTAGCATAAGATCACAAGTCTGCATTATCCATATAGGTGTAAAATGAAGTCCTAAACATGTTTATATATGCATTCCCGCTAAACATTCGTAATTCAAATTGAATAGGCTGACAAAGGGAAACCTTTTAATGGTCACTTTGTCGATATTTAAAATTTGGGTCCTAACAAAATAGGTTTGGACTAGGACGCGGGCACCCAAGTCCAGGGTCCTATTTTGGGACTTGATTAAGTTTAAGATGCACCCCTAGGCCCTATTTGACATGGGTTTTTGGGGATTTTGCTTCGGGATTCATTTTTAACATGCATGATTAAATCTAAGGGACCTAGGAGCTAAACCTAGGAAGTAAAAGTCCTAGGGAGACATTTTACGACATAACACTTTCATTTTGAAATTCTTACATAATAGGACCCTAGTCTTTAAATTTCTCACATGAAGTTCACTTGGTGCTTACTTGAATCGTTGCATGTAATGTCTTAACTTTGTTCTTATATGACCATAGGTGTTTAATTTCAATCTTCAATGAAACCTCTATTACTCCTATAATAGATAAATTAAATTACATGTGCTACAAAATATTAACAATTAAACAAAACCTAACACACATAGAACAATTCATTCACAATTCATCTTAATCAAGGTATTTTAGCACTCACAAGAGGTAATTATATACTTATTGAGTGAATTAAATCAAATCATGCATGATATATGTTAATGGGTGTTTTTGCACACAACAACGTAGATGAAATACTAGGTATCCCACCCCTCTTTAAAGGAATCTAATCCCAAAAAACCTAGAAAAAGACTACCCCAAGCTTTGTACTGTTAGGTCTTGACTTGAAGGATAACTCAGTTGGATATATTTTGTTGTTCCAATCAAGGGGCCTTACATAAGAGACAAATGTATTTAGGGTTTATGAATAGTAACAATTGCTGGTCTGTAGAAACCCTATACTGTTTCAGATCTTAAAATCTAAAAACTCCATCTATTCTTGTCAGTGGTGTGATGCTTTTGACCTAATCTATCAACTTTTTCAAAGAAAATTCAAAAGATAAGGGACAAGAAAATAAAATAAAACCATAAGGACAAATCATAGTGGAAAGCAATACTTTAGATAGAAAAACTCCATAAAACTAATTTTTGTTTAACCAGGTTCCTCCCAATGTTGTAGAAATAGTGTAATCTTCAAAGGTGGTAAGATCTTCAAATCACATAAATTTAGTAAAGACCCAATTACTGATGTTGTTTAACAAAGTTATACAATCAAACTTAGATCAATAGGTTTAGATTAATCTTGTAGAGTAACTTACAATCAACAAGATACAAATGATATGAACCAGGGAATTGCATCAAATATCTAAAGCATACATTCAAACTATAATTGAACTTTATCTAAATCAGGTAGGATATGAAGCATGAAATCCAAAATCCAATCATATAACAACACAAAATGCAACAACACATGTAAATATGTTTTGTATTAAATTCAGAATTTTGGTAGAGTCTCAACAATTCATTGTTCAACCTTACAAAATGAGAAAAGTGACTACCTTTATATAGGAAAGGCCAACTCACTTTGTTTACAATGGAGGGTGAGGATTAATCCAACACCAAAGTTCCAAATTCATTCATCATTAAATTCAAGAGGTAAGTAGTTACAAACTTGGATTTGCTTTTGTCCTCTAGGAAAAAGATAAAAATATAGCTCTTGGGCATAAAGGAATAAGACAAAATAACAGTTTTTTGATAAGTCTAATAATACAAATCAAAATTATAATGAGTTGATAGGATAGAAGGGATAGGTGGAATGTTTTTAGCTGAAATAGGCCAGTTGGAGTTAGTTTTAACCATCCGGATAGCTGACACCTACCCAAAAATGTATCTTTTATGCCATAGGGGCATCATCTTCGACAATCACTTTATTATTCTCCTCTTCTTTCTTTTTGTACACCATTAGGGCTTCTAGTGCTAGATTGATCTCCTCTAGAGGAGGATTCTTTACAAAATTGATCCAAAATTTTTGAGTGTCTACTGCTCTGGATAGGTTGTGATAAATCACAGACTTAGTTCAAGCACTCTTCTTGAATTCCTTGACCTGCAACTTTAACTTGTTGGCTTTATTCATGTTTGCTACACTAAAAGGGAAGGAATAATTCATTGGATTACCTTGTAGCGATTGATTCAAAAGCCTTTTGCATTCTTCTACATCAATAGTTGTTTTATCATCCAGATATAATCCTGTCAATGCATGAATAAGATCAGTGAAACCATATATTGCCTCCAGGAGTTGGGTTTTGGCTGCTACCCCTCAGTTTTTGCTTTATCAAAAATTTCTCTTCACAAATTTAGCATCTCTAGCCAATGGAAAGGCATTCTCATTTTGTCTTTTGTCAAAATGTTCTCCTGAATGAGAACTTTAGAAGATAATTTGCATATCATCTGGACTTGGGTATAGATGTGAGAATGGTAGTCATCATATTCTTCACAGTCCTTAGTGATATCATCCCATTCAGCTTTAAGAGAGAAAAAATCCTTGTGCATCTTATTGACTTCATTAATGGCCTTGCAACCCTCATTGTAAATCTATGTTAGCCAATCCTTGGTCACTAAGGCTATTTACCTTATCTTATCAAAAATTTCCAACTCTTGCTTTGAAAGAATAGAAGGAGCAATTGCAGTGGCATAATCATTGCACATAGGCTTTATCAGGTACTTGATGCAAGCATGCAACTCCTCATTCTATTGCTTTAGCTACTTTTTTGTGAACTCATCCTTATCCATCTTGTGGATAATAGTAGAAACAGAGTCTTTGAGCTCCTTAATTTCTTGTGCTCTAGAGGTAGGACCAAGGTTTATTGTGGAAATATTATAGTCCTTAGGTCTAACCTCATCCTTATTCATCTGAGCTAGCGGCACTGCAATCTCTGTAATCCTGGATCCTGAAGCATACTTTTATACCTTGGAGTGCACCTTGGCCTACTTTTGCTTCTTAGGATTTTCTAGCCGAGGGAGGAAGCTATCCAAATCTAAATCAACTGTCTCAACCTGGGGTTGTTTGCCCTATAACCTTTGTTGCATCTAGCCAGGACATGTTAAAGAATCGGTAGGGGGTTCTAGTTGTCCTCCCTCTTTATTTTGTGAACCATATTTTTTGGAAGCCAAACTTCTATTCTCTGAATCATCTCCCCTGGATTGATCTGCAACATCCTCTTGAGGCTACTTAATCTGTTGTAGTTTTATCACATGCATCATGCTCAACCTTATCAAATATACTTAGCTATTCTGGCTAGCTCTTTGGAGGGCTATCTTCAAGATTTATAATTTCAACTGTACTCATATACATGGGCATGTTATCTAGTACATCTTGGATGTGCACTTCTTCACTGACAATGTTCATTTCAAAACATACCTTTTTGATGCCTTCCAATAAGGGAACCTTAGTAGAAGAGGGCTCAGGATTTATTTTAGCAGTCTAGAGTGGCTAGGATAAACTGCTATTTGTTGCAAAGAATGAATCAACAACTGCTTCAGGTAATTATACCCTAGAGAGGTTTGCAAATGCTACAAACCCCAAGGAAGGTGGGATGTATGGATGAGTAGACAAATTGAGCAACAATAGGGAAAAAGGAGGTGAAAGAATGGAGGAAATAGGTGGCAACGGGGAGAATGGTAAGGATGTAAGAAATGGAATGGAAAATATGGGAAGTGAAGTGATAAGAGGTGCTTGGGGAACTGAAGAAGTGGGAATGTCAATGGATGAAAGTGTAGGAGAAGATGATGGAGAGATAGAAGGAGTGGTGGCAATTGGACTAGAAGTGAAGAAAAGGTCTATGGTGACGGATGTGGGAGCATAAGAAAAGGATATGGGAGTAGATGATGAAGGAAAAGGAGATGTAGAAGTGGAAGGTGAGGTGGATACAACTACATTATTGGTTTGACTTGACGTAGTGGGAGGTGCAGAGATAATAGAAACAACTGATGAAGAAGAAGCAACTAGAGGAGGAACCACGAGAATACCAGGAGTAATTGGCACATTTGGGGTAGTGGGTGCACTGAAAGGTGGGAGAGGAGTGGAAGTGATAGCTGCAGTAGTAGGAAGAGCTTGTGAGACCTGGGGAGCTTGGGCCTTCTTGGTAGTTCTGGTTATTTTTGGTTTAGACCATTCAACCTCCCTAGTTTGGCTTGGTTTCCTTTTGTATGTTCTAGTTTTAACTGGGGAGATATTGCCCCTCATTACCTTCTTCCTAGGATCTTTTACTACTTTTCCCTTCCCCTTTTTATTAGCTAGAGGAACCTCATCTTCAGTGTCCTCATTGTATGAGCCCTTTTCTTTCATTTCTTGCTTTGCGTCAGCTGCCTCAATGGGTTCATCCTCCTCATTGTCACTATCTCTTTCTTCTTGAGGATCAGTATAAGTCAAGGGCACACCTGCAACATTTAGTTGTGCAATCTAAGTGTCTACCCAAGCCCTATTGTACCTGACAGGATTTATCATGATCTCTTCAAGGGAGAAATCCTCAGCCTTAGCCTCAACCCAATTTGGAGGGGGAATTAGATGACCAAATATCCTTCTCCATTCTTCTTCATGTATGATTACCCCATCCTCAACAATCTAATTTGGGATTGGGGTGATGTAGAATTTCTTAATGAAATCAAGGGATAACCTAGAGCATTTCCTCTTAATCTTGTGTTCATCAACATACTTTTCCCAGAAATGCTCTAGCTCCTCAACATGAAAATACTTCTTGCTGACATGCCACTCAAGAGTGACAAAAGGATCAAAATGAGACCAAGATTTGAAAAAGATCAAATGAAGTTTTTGTAGCTTCACATTTGATGATTCGGTGGCATTGATGGTAATAAAAGTGAACAATCCTCTGCATAGGACAATTAGAAACTTAATAGCTACCCTATGCAAGTCCTTTAGCAGGTTGTGGCAGGTGTAGAGCTGCCTTGTTAGTTCAAGTAGGACTACCTTACCCGTTGGATACTTTGGTAGTTTGTATGGTGCTCCCTTAAATCCTTGCACCCTGAGATATGTAAACTTTGGGAATTGGATGAACTAATACCCATAATTCTACACAACATTTGAAGATTCAACTAAGATCCTCCTAGATAAATCTCCTTGCAACATCCTTGTGATATGCATGGTAAAGGCATTGTTCACTCTTTTGTAGTGAACCAATGAATTAACATGTTGCAATTGGGGATAACAATCATATACCTTGAATTATCCAACAACATTGGCTACAGTTCTCAGTCTAGTTAGCCCAGGGTATGCCTGGCCAACATATACATGACATAGGAGGATAGGTGGAAGACTCCGACCAAGAAGCTCCTATGGATGTTATCACTTATTATTTGGGCCCAATAAACTTTCTTATCTCCTTTCAATACCTCTTCAATGTACCCAAACATCTAGGGCTCAAATTTTGATGCAGTTGGGAGTCCCATGATTCTACTTAGAAGAGCCACCATGTCTCCTACCTCTGGCTTGAAATTACTTCTATATAACACTTGAGGCACCTTACATGGTAGTCCTTCTTACCTTCATCCAGGTATCATTGATGACTTTTCTACATTTCTCTAGATTTTGATAATATAGGCATTGATTTGCCTCCTTGGTTATCATAGTCATTTTCAGAATGACTGGGACGTCAAAATCTTCAGATATAGCAGGGGTGGTGAAGTTAGAAACCACCCTCCCATCCTGAGTCACTATAGTCCTAGTGGGTGGATGGTATCTTTCTCCATAGGCTACAATAAGTTCTAAACATTGAGCTGTAGTAGGGAACCCTATTGCTTGGGCAATGCCATTCTATCCTATCCTATTAGCCCAGTTAGTAGGGTTGGCACCAAACACTCTCATCTTAAAATCATCCAAATCTGCATGACCAATGTCGGTGTCAACAATACTGTTCTAATTGGAAGTTATCTTGGAGGTTGGGGGAACTCCCTTAAATTCATACTTCATGTTGACAGCTCAAGAAGACATCTACCCTGCATACAATACCTTAATGAATATCACATATTAACAATCTTCAGCATGTTTAATCTTCCAAATAGCATAAAATTCCAACTGTATTTACTTAGGAAACCAACATTTAATAGTATTGACAAAAAGAGGGTGTTTCCACCCTCATAGGATTTGAGCATTGAATGTAGTGTAAAACATTGTGTTATGTCAAATTCATATTTCAAATAAATTCAAAGGATTGTGTCTTTAAGATTCACCAAAATATGCAAAGTCATCTACTATAAGTAGGAAAATAGGATTACATAGGATGTAGAGGCAATCTTTTTGAAAAGTGGGTTTGAAGACCCTAACTAGATACGTGGGCCTTTGAGCCCTCATCAAATACACAAGGATCTAGGGGTCGAATGGATATATGTGCTTACCAAGTCAAAACATCGCAAGGATGACATTGTGATTTGTGGGGAAAAGCAGTCCAACAGGATAAAGCGGGCATCTGGGGTCTAATAGGATATATCATGTATACGTTGAAACTCTGGCAAAATGGGCTTCTTTTGTGAAGCGAGTAATGCCAGGGCTAAGGGATATGCGAAGAAAGGAGATGAGACTAGATTAGCAGGGAACAATATCCCAAGTGGACAATATCCACATCTAGTGAAAATCCTTGCCAAGTTAATGAGGAGTTCATGAAACTAATGATTTATGAGGCTTCATAACTCCACTGGATATGTGGGTTTTTGGGCCCTCAGTGGATAAAATCCACCAGGGACCAAAACCTCTGCAAATCTCATTTCTAAACTTAAGTCAGATTCGGTATGAGATTTACATCCTTAAAGGCTCGTACAGGACATTAAGAACTCATGGGATATTATCCCGCATCCTATGAATTTTCCACAATAGTGTTTCGGGGCTTCAATGAGGTGATTTTGGAAGTTAAAACGATGCCCTAGGTTTAGCTATGATGAAATTTTGAACTTTATAAACCCCCGACATAGATCCAAACCTTATCACTAATGCATTCTTATAGTAGATGGTTTGCATATACAAATTTAAACGACCCTAACAGAAGATTGTAATCAATATAAATGTACTAGGGTTTAGGATATCTGTACCTAACATATTTGAAAACTAGATTTCACCAACAACAATCTACTCCTTTCCCATCTAGGTATGATATCAAAATTAAATATAACAACTCAAATGGAAAGTGGGAGAGGTTTAAAATCCAACCTGGTTTTCTTGAAAATGCTAATAAGGAACTCTGGAAGCCGACGCGAAGAACTGATAGATCATCACAAGAAATCACTAGTGATTCGAGGGAAATTTCTCAGGGGCTAAAGAAATCACTTGGGAGCTGTGAAGATTCAAGAATTTAAAATAAAATGGATCAAATCTTCATTTAAATACTGTGAAAACTCGCAATTAATGTCTTGTACTCTTGACAAGGTGTCTAGCACTCTTTCGGTGACCAAACAAAGTGGATCTTTGGATGCTAAGTGGATAGGTAGGGAAAGGGAGTTCAAGTGGATAATATCCACTACCCTTCAAAATCCCCATAATATCTAACATATAGTGGATGTTTCACTTTCCATTTAAGGTGGAGATGTGCGCTTATGCAGGGCTTTTAGGGGATGTAGGACATATCTCGAGACCTTGGAATCTCCTACAATATCTACTTGGGGCTAAAACATCCAATTTGTAGAGAATTCATTTAACACTTTGTTACTTTAGAGAATGTAGAGAAAAAAAGTGTGTCTAGATATTATCCAGATGATATGAAATCTCCCGCAAAATCCACCAGGGCCACAAATCTGCAAAAAAGGCCAAAATATGAATTCTTCCAAGGAACAATGTATGCAAATGGACCCAAAGGCTTCTTAAATTCATCCAAGGTAGGAATGAAGAATATAGGTGATGAAAACACTTAAAAAATTCCTTGAAGCTCATCCTCTCAAGGTTCAAATCCTTTAGTCCTCTACAAAGCAAAAGGACACAAACTTAAGACTTAAGTCGAAGGACAAAGCAAAAAGAGGGGGTCTACATTTTAGGTAAAATGGGGCATGTGTCCAGGGCACAACAAATGGTGACTCTACTAGGGAAATGGTCCAGAGCATTTCTAAGATAAATCACAATTACGAACCTAGAAGCTCTATGTGTCCCACACATTTGGACAAGATAGGGATAATAATAAGATCAAGGAATCAAAATCAAAAGCTTAGAAGACACTATCCATATTCTACATATCCAAGTGTGTACAAATGTATTCATTCCCATCCATAAGCTGCTAGGGTCATCCAAGTTCCTTCTCATTAAGCTAAATGATTAATTCATCACCTCATGAACTACCTGGACATTGCCTCACTACCAGTCAGGCATCTATGGCCCCAACGAGGTTGTCTCTATGATTCCACTCAAAGCATAGGTCTATTGCTAGTTGGGCATCCCTAGCCCTGGTAGAGATACTTGGATCCTCCAGCCAGTTGAGTTAAGTGATGGGGAGTATTGCCAAGTATTGCCTCACTTGATATCACTATGTCCATCTTAATATGTCTTTATAGATTAGTGATTTGATGAGAGTACTTAAAATTACTTCTTATCCTTATATCATATGATTTTGCTTCATGGATTAGGAAACTTCTACAACTTTGTTGGGCTGGGAATTACAGTGGCGACAAAGGTGCGATCTTAAGATTTCTCACTTAACAAGAAATCACCGAGACTCCCTCAGTAACTTTAAAGATTCTTAAATATGAGAGATGTGAGATCACAAAATCCTTCAAGTGACCTTAAACAATAGATTCATGATTCCTACACAATCATTATACCATCTAGTACGAAACAATGGAATCCATAGGAAATTATTAGCCCATAACTCAAGTTTCTCAGAGAAAACTCAGGACTCAAAAATCAGAGGGCACTACCCAATGTGCCTACAACAGTCTCTTTATTCAAAAAATGCAAGAGCCCAAGCAAACAAAATCAAGAAAGGGACTAAACTAAAACATGAGAAAAGGACAAAATAAAAGTATGTACACAAACATGAGACCTCAAGTGCCTCCTACACCAAGAAATAGTACTTTAAGAACTACCCATTAACGGGCAGTGGGACATCTTTGACGGTACATGTTTTCAGCTGATATGCATTGTCTCCCAAGATTTCAGCTATCAGATAAGGACCTAGCCAGAGTTTGTTGAATTTACCATGTTCTCCTTTCCTCTCATGAGACTTATCCCAGTACAGGACCAAGTCTACAATATGTAAAGCCTTAATCTTAGCTTTCCTATCAAACCAATGTTTCACAACGCCCTAATGTTTAGCATAGTTTTCAATGGTTGCATCTTGTTTTTCTTCCAAATGTAATAGTTGTGTAAGATGGGCTGAAATTTTGTCATCTGACTCTAAGTAGTCATGCATAAACTGTAGAATGAGTATTTTCAAGTGTACGGGGAAGATAGGTTCTAGACCATAGACCAAATGATAAGGAGAAGTTCTTAGTGCAACTTTGTTATTTATCCTATCTGCCCATAGAGTGAACCTAAGATGAGTATGCCACTCTCTTAGATTTTTATCAAGTAATTTCTTAGTGACCTCCACCAAATTCTTATTCATGGACTCAGCAACACCATTACCTTGAGGATAATAGTTGGATGACAATTTTATTACAATCCCATAATCAAATGCCCAATTAGAAAAGCGTAGTGATGAAAATGCAGGACCATTATCACAAACAAGGGCAAACAGACAGCCAAACCTAGTAATTATATGCTCTTCAACAAATTTAATCATGACTTCAATAGTACATTGCTTACATGATTGGGCTTCAGACCACCTAGTGTAATAGTCAGTAGCAGTTAGAATATACATGTGGCCTGCAGAGGTAGGTGGGTTGATCATACCAATAAATTCTAGCCCCCATTATGCGAAGGGCCGCAACTCGATTATTGGTTGTAGAGGTACCACGATGTTTCTCTCCTTGGAAGTAGCATTCTGACAGATATGGAAGGTTCTGGTATGCATATGAGCATCACGAAAAAGAGTGGACCAATAATATCCTACTTGCAAAATCTAGTTAGTGGTTGGTAATCCTAAACTATGTCCAGTACCAAATCTCTCATGGAAGCTTATCAATATTTGTGAAGCTTCTAGTTTGTTAAGACATCACAAATAAATCCCTTCATGGTTCCTCATGTACAACATTGACCCTTTGATCATAAAACTATTGCTTTGTAATCTCAAAGCTCTCTGTTGAACAAAATTGAGATGGGGAGGACATTGTTGGTTGAGCAGATAAAATAGGATGTCACTGTACCAATCATCATTGGAGATATCTTCTAATATGTATTGCTAAGAAACTAGGCCACCAGAACCTATTTCTACTATTGTTTGAGTAAAAGCTTGTCCCCTCATTAACTTCATTGGTTGGATTTCTAGATCAAATTCTTGCAATATCGCCACCAATTTCTCTCTGTGTTCTCCTAACTCGCTCTACATCAACAAGGACTTGACCACAACATCAGGGACAATGGCATGCACTTTACTCCTTAAAATATAATGTCTAAATTTCTTCATAGCCTTCACCAGAGCATAATCATGTTTCTCTACATTGGGATACCAGAGCTTGACATCTTTTAGTAGGATACTCATGAATGCGATAGGGTGCTCATTATCAGGTCCTCTCTTGTATGTCAACATTGTCACACACATATGCTCACAATCGAAAAAGTAGATAAAAAAGGTAAAGTATAATCCAGGCTCACGAGCATTGGAGCATCAATAATAACTTATTTTATTTTTGTAAATGACTTCTTTGTTCCAGGTGTCCACTCAATTTTAGCGTCGTGTTTTAGCATAACATTCAGTGGTTTGACAATTTTAGCAAACCCTGTTATAAACTTCCTCACAAAATTGATCTTTCTGAAGTAGGACTTGAGTTTTTTTCTTACTAGAAGGTGCCTATATTTTAAGGATAGATTCTACTCTATTTGGATAGATTGATATACCCTTTTTGAAATAACATGACCTAGTGACTTGCCATCAGTCACCCTGAAGATACACTTTTTAGGATTGAGAGGCATACCATAATCTCTACATCGTTGTAAAATCTTTCTCAAATCCAAAATATGATCTTCCCTTTTTCTTGGAGAATATAGTTATATCATCCATGTAAATGATGATGCACTTTTCAACTAGCTCTTTGAAATCTATGTCCATCACATGTTGAAAAGTTGCTTCGGCATTGATCAAGCCAAATGGCATCCTCTGATATGCATAAATTCCCCACTTGAAAGTAAATGATGTCTTTATTCTATCTGCATATTCAACCATCACTTGGTTGTATCCTCAGTAACCATCCAAGAATGACATCATCTGAGATCCATTGAAAATCTGCAACACTTCATCCAAATATGGCAAAGGATAATTGTCCTTCTTTGAAGCTTGATTTAAATTTTTGAAGTCTACAAATAATCTGATTTCACTATTTTTCTTATGCACAGGTACCAAATTGGCCACCCATGTTGAATGTCATATTGGGAATATAATTCTAGATGCCAAGAATTTCTTTACCTCTTGGAAAATTAGTGGCTTCAGTAAAGTGTTAGCAGGCCTTTGCCTTTGGCAAAATGGTTTGATCCCTGGCTTCAAGGGTATTGTATATGTGATAATATAAGTATCATAAGTTTTGAGGTCTTCATAACTCCATGTTGTAGCATCATGATAATCCATCAGATCACAAATGATTCATGTCCTTTCTTTAGGAGTACAGACTTTACCAATAAAAACATTCTTAATATTATCAGATGTTCCTAAATTATGAGGGTCACATTTTCCTCTAATGGATTCAGCTTGTTTATTGTGGATCCCTAAATAATCTTAGTCAAACAAACTCTCTAATTCAACCTTTCCCTTTGGGATGGTATTCGTTTTTAGGTTTAGGACTCCTTCCAAGTCTATTTCAGCTTCTTTAGTATCTTCTTCATCAATAATCTGGGTAGTGAACACAACAGAACATGCGAGAAAATTGAGGATGTGTTTATCATCCTCAAAGACTTGGAAGTTGGTGATATTATCAGGCACGGATGGTATTGGAACCAATTCCATAGTGAATTTCTTCAAATTAGACATGGCTAATGGTTCTAAAGTACTGGCAGATTGTGCTAGGGCATTGGCGACGTGATTCCTCTTCCTTGGTATTGACTGAATATCACAACCATCAAAGATTTCTATGAGATCCCAAACACTGTTCTGATAGCTACCTAGCCTCTTGTCATGAGAGGAGTATTGTTTCCTTACTTGATTGATTACTATTTTCAGAATCTCCAAAAACCTAGACAATCTTAGTTTTTTTGCAGATAGCCATTAGTAATATGTACACTAATGATTCGTACTCAACAATATTATTGGTGCAAAAAAATTGTAGTCTATACGCAACAAGATAGGATTCTCATGTAGGACTGATTAACTCAAGTCCAGCTCCAGACCCTTGCTTAGATTTAGATCCTCAAATCCTAACATCCACACTTGTGGTTCTTCATCCTGCATCCTACTGGAATCATTTGGAATTTGACTCTTCTTTATTTTTTCCTTACCCTACTAGGTTGATTGGGTTTTCCTAGAATTTGACTTTGTGTGTAACTTAAAATGTCTCTAAACTTGTTCCACTACTTCTGTGCAAAGTGAATACATGAATTTAGAATGTGACGCATTGTGAATTTTGCACCAATTTGGTAATAGCAATTTTTCCATCTGCACTTTCTGTCCCATGGTTAGTTGATCACTCATAAACTTGGATACAAATGTCCTAAATCCCTCAAAGATCCCTTGCTCATCCTTGGAGGAAGAGTCATGATCTAACTCCACATACATTTCTATGTTGTCTTGTTGTCTCGTAGGCTGAGATGTTGCATATGATATTGTTATGGGCCTTTTACTCATACACTCTAACTTCTAATCAGGTGATTGTGGATTCGCGTCCCATCAAGCATGCCAAAAGATACTATGATTGAAAATATGAACTACAATAGAATCTACTTAAACATTCAATACTCCAATGAAAATAAGATAAATGCAATAAACCAAAGTTATACCTTGACAAACTGATTTACCTTGTGTCTTCGATTGTTACCTATCTCTTCAATGATTTTTGTAGATTATGATTAAGCTCTCAGAAGTAGACTTCCTTGTTGTTTTAAGATGACAAAGAGAGAATGGCTTTTGTGGAGGATTATGCAAAGTGAGATAAACTACAATGCAACACTAAGATGAATGATGGAGATTATGATATGAATCCATGGATGATGATTATGCAATGAGGATAATGAGATTACAATGCAAATTAGGGTAGCCAAAGACACGCTTGATAGCTATGGTGGAATTTCTGCAGCATAAGTTTGCTAAAGCTTGAGTTGTTGAAAATGGAGGAATGAGAGGTGCTTTTTATAGGCTTGAGAAGGCCAAGATCCACATGTCACAATCTCAACAGTGGAGAATGAGTCATATGAGGTGTATGGTGGAGATTTGATTAGTTGGGACGAGGGAGATAAAGGTAGAGAATGTTCCTCCTATGATGACAAGGTGGAGAGAAAGGTGTGACCATGAGGTCACTTGTCACAATGCTCTCAATAACCAAAGAACAAGGATCAAAGAAGGATTCCTTCTTTGTAGGGAGGTTGGAAGGAATCTAGGAGCTAATGAGACATGTGTCTCTAAGTCTCCTTTGACTAAGATGACATGAAGGAACCAAGCTCTTAAGAATAGGAATGGTTAGAGGATAAATAGGACATGTGGGTGAGGATAATTACCTAATTAAATATTAAAAATATTCAATTATGTGTGCAACATGATGAGGTGTAAAGTGAGGTGGAAGTGAAGTGGATTTATAGAATTAGGACTTTGGAATGATAATTAATTAAATAACTTAGAATTATTCAATTAAAGATGACCTAAAGGAATTTGGATGATTTTAATTAAATAAATTAATTTTTATTTAATTTTTGGAAGAATATGGTGAATGTGAATCAAGTAAATAAATTAGGATATTTATTCATTGATAGCAGACTAGGAATAAAATAAATATTAAAATATTTATTTAATTTGACTTGAGCTATTTTTAGGTGTATACATTTGGCCCTCTTTGAGACAATGTGTTTTATCACATTGTTTCAAAGAATAAAATTTTTATCAGTATGATACATGCCCCAGTTTGCCCTTGGTATAGGTTTGATGATGGTAGGATGTCCCCTCGGGAGATTGGTCAGGTTGAATTTGACAAAAGGATGACGAACGATTTCACGATGAACAAGAATGATAAAAGATGGCTAAGAAAATGGAGGATGCAAGATAAGGGATGGATGAAAGAGTTGAATGATATGTTATGCAAGATAAAATGATAACACACACAAGCAAGCAAGAAAGTATGCACAAATGATACAAAAAACAAACAAGGTATTGCCCCTAGTCAAGCTGTAAACCAATGATTACTTGATAATGATTGATGATAGTGTTGTCATTGCAGGGAACGATATATCCCTAGATCAACACAAAGATGCAGGAAAGACATATCCCACTGATGATGATGATTGATTGATTGATTTGGTTTACGACAAGATTAGGATCAAGACCATTGATTGCGATTGGATAATTTGACAAGATTGATTTACTCAATTGGTATGGATTAAGGATGACTTGCATTTGGATCATTGCTTGATTTGATTGAATTGATTTGATGATCGGATTAATTTTATGAGTTTTGTTATGCCAAGTATACTCAATCATGAATAAAGATCACTTAGAAGAATTAGAGGAATGATAATTAGATGAAAAAAACTTGGATGAAATGACAGAAAGGACTTGGATCTTAAGCCACTTGAAAAAACTTAAATTATAGAATGCTTATAAATGAAATGAAATGCAAACTTAATATGCACAAATGAGATTTTGTCATCTAGTATACAAATATTTGAAGTACTTTTTTTCATCATTGAGCTTTTAAAATATTTTAAGAAAATACAAGCATCTGGGTATAATTAAACCATGATGACCTGAGTACCTCTTACATAGATTTTGATTTAGTAAGTTAATACAAGCATCTAGGCAAAATTGAACCTAGATGACTTGAGTATTGCTTGCATATATCAACAGACAAGGATTGCACTCTTTCATGCTAAGACCCATAACATCCTCGATGATCTTTTGCTGATCATATCGATAGACAAGTCATCACATTACTAAAGATTGATCCACAAACAACAAACAAATGAAAATAATCATGTACCATCATAGCTCCTCTAGTCTTGAACATCCTCGAGTAACATATGAAACATGATAACAAAAATCAAGACCTAAGACTTAAACTTATAACATGCATCAAATCTTCTTGCCATAGATATGTTTTCTTGCCATGAAAATAGATATAATCACCTTGATAGTTTAGGCACATTGTTGTCTGATATTTGTCAATGTCTTGTGTCTAGTTTTTGTTGAAAAGGTTTGTTTGTAGTGTTGCATGTTGTTGGGAGATAGTATCGCGATCCTGATTGTTATCCTCTGAGATTGTGACATTCAAGAATCCAATTCTATAACTAGGTTGAGGATTTTGCCCCCAGTCAAGTAAAGGCTCTATTTATTATGGATGAAACATAACTCGATGTGACGGGACCTGAGTCTTGGTGCAAGGAAGTAGGTGGGACTGGATGGATAAAAGGATGGGTGATAAGGGATGGAATGGATGTACATGTAATATAGGGTGGATGTGATCTCCAAAGACTATGTCGCATAGGAATAACTTACCCTATTATAGGTGTAAGGCTTGGGATTCGACATGACAAATATTATGACGGAGGAGGATGATAGGATTGGTTTGAAAGGGATGAGGTATGTCAAGAGATATCCAAAAGATTTGTCAACATTGTGCCCCTGATCTTTATCAAGATCAAAAGGAGGAAGAGAGGATGAAAGGATAACAATATGATAGGATAAGGATGATAGGATGGAAAATGATAGGGTCGATGAGACAATGTGCTCCCAAGGGCAAGTGAGATAGAAGATCAACCTACACATGACGTGTGTTTTCCAGGTTTTCATCATGGTACTTATCCAAGGTGCCACCAAGGGTGGTTTTCACCGTTGGATGAAGGAATTTTTATTTACTCTTTTTTTTTATGTGATATTTAGATGGGATAGGTGGATAAGGATAAGAGGGACTCAAGTGTCTAGTGCCATGAAAAATGATATTGTCCCACTAGAGAGGGATGTCATCGCACATAGACCATGTCAAGTCTCATCATGCTCATAGATGGTTGTAAGGGGTTTCATGAGAGGGAGATGGATAAGGTAGATAGTGCATTATGAAAGGTTCATGCAAGGATGGATGGGGGATAGTGGATTATGAGGTTTATGGTAGGATAGGCTAGTGGATTTTGATGTGGATTATGTAAGGTTTATGGAAAAGCATGGATAAAAGGCTTATGCAAAAGAATGGACCATAGGAAAGTGATGAGGAAGATATGTAGGATAGTGGATGAAAGGTGGGGAGATAGAGGTATGTGGGAATGTTGTGGAATGGAAAGGATTCAAGACCAACGGTTGCACACACCATGATAAACATTAAAGCTTTTGATGTGGAGGTGGTGTAGGAAGCAATGGCAATGTTGGCTTAGGAGATGGGTGACATAGTAACTTAGGTACCCACATAGACTTAGTATTTTTATGATTTTTGTTTTGCTTGTGGGATTTTTGGAATTTTTGAATGGAATGGGAATTTTGGATGGAAGGGGATTGTTGGGATTTTTGAGATGTGGATGCTTCATTTGAATTTCTTTCTTTTTTCTTAGGTATGGACAAACCATTTTAGTTTTGGACTTTTCTTGTGGAGGTATGGGCTTGGGTAGATTTGTGGATGGATTTTTCTTCGACTCTTTGCATTGATGTCCTAAGGTATGAGGATCCTTAGGATTTTTAGCTTTATGAAAGGAGGCATCCAAATTTTTACTTTTGGATCTCATGGATTTAGTGGAAGCTTCTTGATTAGATGATGTGTGCATTTGTTGATCATGATTGGGAATTTTAGGGTATTTATGAATGGAGGATTTATGGATAAATGGATAAGGGAATTAGATGATAGGGACATTAGATGTTGGGAGAAGTGGTGTTAAAGTGGATGGTGGGATATTAGGAGTTGGAAGTAGCGGAGGTAAATTGGATGGTGGAAGGTGTATGGTCACATGATTTTGGGATTTGTATGATAATAGAGGTGGAATGGCAACATATGTCTTTGGTACATGATAAGATGCATGGGATTTGGGATGAAAAGAGGTGGATTTAGGAGGCATGGAGGAAGTACCAACTTCTTGAGATTGTTTACCTTGGGGTGTATATCCAAGGCCATATGAGAATGGATGGACTTTGACCTTGATGGGCTCCAAAATACCTTATTCATAAAGGCCTAAGCATTTAGCTTTATAATTCATTTTTTTGAGTATGCGGTGGACAATAGGACTATGTGTGTTTTGGACACTAGACTTGAGCTCTTTATTTGATGGAGAAGGTGAGGTGATGGATAGTGGTTGTTGCTCTCCTAAGGAAGAACATTCATGGATGAAGGTGGTAAGACTAAGGGGATATGATAGGGGATTTTCAACATGGTCAATAATGGGTGAGGGAGGATCATTAGGATCTTGGTTATCATTATGCTCACTAAGATCCATGGTATTGTTTGATCATATATGTGTACTTGGAAGCCAAGTGTCTCATCAAGAGGAATGAATGTTTGTGGATCATGGGTAGGGCTAGATGAAGAAGTTTCTTTGCTTTGAAGGAAGGCCATGAAACGTTGTGAATGCTCAAGTAGGTCTTGGGTATCTTGTTTATGGATGGTTGTGGGGATATGAATAGGATCAAGGTTTTCATGGATAAGTTCTTCATCATGGATATCATCTTGATCATGGAAAAGATATATGTTACGGATGGGTTGGATTTGGATTTCTTGCTCATGGATAGGTATAGGATCAAGCTACTCATGGATAGCTTCTTCATGGGTAATATCTTAATCATGGAAAAGATAAATGTTATGGATGGGTGGAATGAAAGGAATTTGATCTTGAATTGGATAAAGGGTTCATGTTTCTACATGATTTAGATTAGACCCTTGACATAGCTCTTGGTTTTGAATGAAAGTGGAAGTCAAATTCTCTTGGATAGGCTTGAGAGGCTCTAGATGCTCAACAACATGAGAGCATAATATATCTTGACTTAGACTCATGATGGGAAATTATTCAATAGGTTCAATGGATTGTGAACTACATGATGGGATTGGAGAAATAGGCATGACATTTGAAGGTTCTTGGATAGTTTCAAGGATGGGGATTTGATGGCATGAGGGTGGTTGACTCCTTGTTAATAGCCATTGGATCGCATCCTTCATGAGTATATGGGTGGATGGACTGATATAACGGATGGAGAATAATGGTAGATGGCGTAGGCTTATAATTGAGGTTAGGATTGCTTGTGCTAGATGGGGATGAAATTGGATGAGTAGATTTAGATTTCTCCATAGATTTTCTTTTGCTTTTAGATTTTGCAAAGAGTCTTTGGAGAAAATCATTCAAGGATTCATTGGTTGATGGATTAGAACTTGGAGTGTTTGATGGTGGTGTTAGTGTAAGACTAATAGGCTTTGGTATAGGCATTCTATTAGATGGTGATGGAGGAATGATAGGATTGGACTTAGGTGTAAGTTTTGATGGTTTAGGCTTTAAGTGTGTTAGGGATTGGCTTAATAAATTAGGATTATATGATGGAGGGTCCATATCGATGGATGGATGAGGGCAGCTAGTAGATGGATTGGGGTATGATTCCAAACTTGAGGTGGGATTTCCCTTGTCTAGATTATCATTAAGATGACCTAAGGATTCTACAAAGTTCTCATCATCACTAGGATATACAAAGTTCTCATCATCACTAGGATCTACAAAGTTCTCATCATCATTAGGAGCAGATTTTGGGCCACCTCGGAGTATGTATGGTTTTGAATTTGGCCTAGATTTGTTGATGATCACAACCATTTTGACAAATGAAGATTGGACTAGGTTCAAGGATGTGAATATGAGTAATTAGATGGGAAATAGATGGATTGGATGAGAAACTTGTGGATACAAGTGACGTTTTTGGTGGGTGTGGTTGAGGTATAATTGATTGGATTGGAAGTTTGTTTTATGATAAGATTTTCTAAGGTTTTCTCTTGATCTATTTGTTCAAACAAAATGGTCTTGAGCTATGATGGTATAGCTATCAAAGTGTTGATATAAAGGAAGTCAAATAGGGATAATTGGTAACCGCTATAGATGTAGACTAGATCTTTATCAAGATGCTCTAGTGTAGTTTTGAGGTAGAGGATGATTGATCCTGATAGGAAACTAACTAGGTTGTTTGATCTAGAGGATCTCAATAATACCTTAATGGAAATCTTGGTTTGTGTTTGCTCTTTGAATGGCTAGAGATGGTGTGCAAGTGAGATGTTTGCAAATGGGTACGTGATGAATTTTTATGGTTTAAATGATTTCACCAATTGATTCTAGGCTGAAATGGGTACCTGAAACTAGTCTGATTTTTTCTCAACACCTCAAGAAATGCTCTTTGTTTTGAATGCATAGGTTTAAATGCACAGAAATAGGGTTTAAATGCGCTGGACTATTGATTGAATGCAATGTTCTGTATGTGCAACTCTGTTGTTTAAATGTGCAGCTCTATTGTTTAAATTCATAGAAATCTGTTTGCACAACAAGAATGTTCAAAAGCGCAGCATAATGGCTTATATGCGCAACATAAATTGAATGTGAGGAAAGATGAGTCAGATGTGCAGTAATAATGTTCAAATGCACAGTTTTGTGTTTTCGCAATGTCTGATCAATTTTTTTTGTTTGAGGCATGTTTTTCTATGCAACCTAAGTGTTTTTGCTAATGATTAGTTTATTTCAGTTTGTTGCAAGAAAATACAACAGACAAGAAGATATCATGATTTTGTTATACAAGTTTTTGATCAACATTTTACAAACAAGTACAATTCCTATGGTTGTCAATGACAATATTTATTGAATCCCAACTTGGATTTCTCCATCCACTTAAATCAAGGCAGACAGTTAGAAACTTGGGAGCAATGGCTCCCCCTTGCTCGACAACACTAAGATGAATGATGGAGATTATGATATGAAGCCATGGATGATGATTATGCAATGAGGATAATGAGATTACAATGCAAATGAGGGGAGCCAAAGGCACGCTTGATAGCTATGGTGGAATTTCTGCAACATAAGTTTGCTAAAGCTTGAGTTGTTGAAAATGGAGGAATGAGAGGTGGTTTTTATAGGCTTGAGAAGGCCAAGATCCACATGTCACAATCTCAATGGTGGAGAATGAGTCATATGAGGTGTACGGTGGAGATTTGATTAGTTGGGATTGTTGGTGTTTCAATTCGCACCTCTGGTATGCGATTTGGAAACGGACAGCTATGCACAGATAAACTGCTCTCCTATTGGAAGGGGGAGTTCCCTTTCTTGCTGATGTTCACTGAAAAGATAACTTGAATGAAACTTCGCCTATCTTCTTTTTGATTCTCAGCTGCAGAGCACAAGGTTATAAAACTCTAAACGCTACAGAAGAGGTTTTTTCCTTTTTAAATAAAACTTCTACTACAACTGGCATAGACTAAAGATGCTTTCAACCTCCTGAGTAAATTCAGAGCAAAGGAAGTTGAAAGTGAACGAGGAATGATTGTTAACACAAAAACTCAAGTAGTTTTCCTCCAGATTTACACCACAAGACTAAGAGTGCTTTAATGATGAAAGCTGAAAATGAAAGCCACATAAGCTACACATCTGATGACGAAAACTTGATGAATCGATATAGAATATTAGAGAAAAGTAGGCATGAGACTTCTATTCAATATCACAAAGTTTAATACAACTCCAGGACATCACTACTACAGCAAAAGGTAGGCATACAGTAAGTGATCAAACACCGGAGAACAATGAACACAAAGTGAACAAACACCTGGAATAACAATGTTTGCAGGCTAGAATAGGCACAACAAATTTTCTATCACCAAAGTCATTCCTTACAATGAACACAAATTGAACAGACACTTGGAATAACAATGTTTGCAGGCTAGAATAGGCACAACAAATTTGCTATCACAACTACCATCCCAAACAATGGGCAAGAATGCCCTTATTTATACTAAAATCAAAGGAGTAGGGAACCCTAAAATCTCCTTGATTAACCCTAACTTGCCAACTCGCAAACTTTATTACTATTCTAAGACAAAGATACAATAAACAAATGCTTTAAAGCAATCTGCTTTAAAGCAAAAATATTCCAACTATCACAAGGTGATTTCTTTCTAAATATAGAATGGATGAGCTTAGGATAAAAGCACATGCTTTAAAACAAAAACAATCTGATTTAAAGCTGCTTTATTTTGGAATGCATCCTCATCAACATTCTAGCTTTTTGGTGATGTCATCCATTGATATTCTGGGAAACAATATCTTCTAAAAAGTGAGTGACCGCATCTCTGCCAGGAACACTGATACTCTCTAGAACGATATTCTGATTCTCTAACATTTCTTCACCATTGGCAACCATCTGAAGAAATTTGTGAACTTCACCTGCAGCCTTGTCAAATTTCACTATCATTGCGGCAAGATAACTCATCTTGCTGGCATTGATATCATCATTAAAGTTGTTGTGGACGAGAGTCTGGAACTCTTCTTGCACTTCCCTGAGATCATACAGGGTGCCATCTTCTTTCTCATATAAACACGGGATCTGAGAGACAAAGGATCTAACGAACTTGACGATGCCGACTACCTTTTCTTTCCATTCTGTCAACTCTAAAATCATACTGACATAAGTTTTTACTGTGAAAAGATATTGCGCTTTCCAAGTAGAAACTGTCTTCTTATCTTAAGATGAATCAACAGTATCAAGTGCAATCTTCAAGTCAGAGATAATGATCTCAAACACTGGCCTATTTTCTGCCATGATCTGCTGCAACCCCTATATGCCTTGGCGTAAATCATGAGCATTGTACCTCAACTGATAAAGCTCTACAAGTACAACTCTCCCTTTGGTCACAAATTTTTCTACCCAACTGTCCATGTGCTTCCCATAGAGGACTAACTTATTGAAATGCCGCTGATTAGCTGGTGATCCAAGACTTGGTGGAAGAAGCAAATCAACCTGTGAAGTGCCATGGAAAAGGTTGGAAATATATTGCCACAACTATCGAACTTTAGCTTTGAGAGCTGCCCTGTCTTCTCCATCTCTCAACACCCTTTCCTTCAAGCTATCCGCTGCAACCTCGAAGAGATTGACGTCTGTACGACGAGTACTTCTACCAAGGTTAGCTTTGACAACTGTGAAGTCATCAACCTCGACATCATTAGCACTTCTATTTTCTAGAGGTGTTGCAGTCTCAAGAATTATTTCTCCATCCGCATTCTTCTCAATACGAATTTGCTTCTTCAGTTGATTGTCTATTGTGTCTTGATAGATGCTTTTTAGCTCTGTTAAATCCAGCTGATATGAGAGCTTTCTTCTCTTCCTTCCCATAATGTTTTCAAGCCAGGATGAGCCATCCTCTCTTGGAAACTCAGTTCTCACCTCATCAGCTCTTGATGAATCAATGCTTGCATCAAAGTTGTGAACGGGTGAATCTGGCTCTGAATCTATGTGAATAGGAGAAGGGGGCGGTGAAGAAGGTGGAGATACATGATCTGAAGGTAACACTTCAACCTGCGGTGTTGTTTCAATAGGAGCTTCTGGTTCAACTGGTGGATGTTCCTGTTGGACATGAGTTAGAGACTCGTCTTTTTTCCTCTTTAACTTTGCCATTTTTGTTCCCTCTGGGAGAACACTCATAGCCTTTACTCTTTGTTTTGGCTTGGAAGTGGAAGGTTCTGATGGTTGCACAACTGGTGGCTCTGCTACTGGAATATCATCCTTCCGCTTAGTCTTCAAGAATATCAAACAATTTTTAACCACTCGACTTGTTCTCTCCTCAATGGAAGTACTCTCTTTTACTGACCAATTAACTGGTGGCAATGGTTGCTACTCAATTTGGTCTCTGAAATATGTGGGAAGTAGAACTTCACCACTCTCTGTCAAACCCTCTATGTCTTCTGATAGGATATCAGACATTTGCTGAAGAGTGAACCTGCTGTAATTGCATCCTCGCACTTCATACTCATCAGTACAATTAGCCCAGAAGTCTTCAACTGCAAACTTGTGTGTACAATTCTGACCAAGATGTGATGCATAAACACCACGGGGATCATATGAAGATCTCCTGTCGAAAAACTTAAGACCATATCTGGAAGATTCATTACCGATTGCCTTGGCATCTACTCCAGATCTACATCTGTAAATACTCATCCCAAGTGGAAAATTGAGGGCAGTCTTGCGTCTGCTACGCAAAAATGTATGCACTTGATAAGCTTGCCTCAAAAATTCCATAAATGTTATTTTGTTTGTAGGATATCGCGGCAACATGGCTGGCTCTCCTGAGAAGCCATATACTCTGATGTAGGAAAAAGTAGGAAATTAGATAAACCAATCAGCCCATTCTACCATTGCTATTCTAGCCTCTACAGAAAGCCGTATATGCAACTCCTTGTCCATGTCTCGTACTGCATGCATCAAGAATGCATCATTCACCCACCTGTAATGTCATTCAGCTTGAGAGATCTCTAATTGCGGGAAATGGTGATACACATGCTGAGTACCCAGAGTTCCAACAACATTCAAAGCTCTGAATTGACCTTGAAAATCCATCAAATACACAAGGTATGATATCATATGGAATTCATGAGCCCTTTGAAAATCAATTATTTGTTGGTGGAGACAATTACTGATTAGTGCCGACCAATCATAGAATTCGGTTCCGTCAACAATCTGGGACACGATGTAAAACATCCAAGGATGAAATGTGTTTGCATCTGCTTGACCCGTGATACGACTTAGCAGAGTAATCATTATTGCATGCTCCTCCTTGAATTCTCCACGTCCAACGTTCTTTGGCATAATATTCTACTTTTCTTTCAACCACCTCTGACCAATCTTTTTTCTATATTTTTCCTTATCATTATTCCAAACCCTCTTGCATTCTTCAAGTGAAACAGTTAAGTTCTCTCTCCAAATAGGTATTGTAAAGCACTTTTCAATGTCGTTTGGCCTCAAACTGCAGAGCACACGTCCATCACCTGACTGAATTTCTCTTGTGACTGAATTGTAATGTGTCACGCAAGCAATCACAAACTCGATACGTTGCACGGTGATAGGAAAGGATGTCGCTGCAAGCAAACCAGAGTGTCCAAGATTCCTGATGGCATTATTTCCTGCATCCTCCAAGGAGTGTAAATTAATTATTGGAAGTACTTTATGCAAGTCTGTTTCACAAGTTTTCAGGTAATCATGAACCAATGTTGTTTTCTGCCTGAATTGCGTTGTAGAGTACTACACATTGGAAGATTTGAAAATCAACTGTGAACACGCCTATGTTGGAAAAAGTATTGAACAGATGGCTGAAAATTATTTGCTGATTTTTAGAAAAAAGCAAAGTGTGAGCTAAAAAAGCTGGCACATGGGTTTTGTAGATAATTCTGTTTCTAAGCAACTCAGATTGTCAGATTTTGAAAAAGTGGAGATTTTCTCGAAGAAGCAGGAAAAAAGTAGTTTCCTGAAAAAAAGCACAACTCCTAATCTTCAAGAGGATGATAATCTGGATGGACCCATCTTGACAAAAACTGAAAAAGCTCTGGTCGGATTTCTAAAAAATGATCTCCTTGAAACAAGGACCCTGAAAAAGCAAGCCTTTCTTCTTCCTCAACCCGAATCTATGAAGAACACTGAAAAAGCACCTGTTTTGGGTCTTCAAATCTTCGTTGAAAGAAAAATAAAATCTTTCCTCTAGATGCAACCTGCAAAAAATAATGAAATAAAGAAGCCCAAAGCTTGTCTTTATAAATCTTTTGGTCGAAAAAGCAGCTTTACTTGTGTGAGAAGAAAACTTCATCCTCATCCATGAAGAAAGCAACTTTTAAAGCATAAATCCAAGTGGATGTCTTCGAATAGGAAGAATCCCTATTTTGTAGGAGCCTATGGCTTCATGTGCAAGATGACAAAAAATATCTTCTTTGATGATGTCATCAAATGCGCGAGTTGGAAGAAGTGTTAACAAAATTTTCTTCATTTTCGACACTTCAACACTCGTTTTGACTCAAATATGGCATGTCTCTGGCTTTGACAAGGTGGAAAATTTCATCATGAACTGAAAAAGCTAACTGATCTTGACATTTTGGAGATTGATCAATTGAGATTCCATCCCCTGCCTCCGTTCGATGATCTGACATCGTTTGACCAAGTTTGACCTCCCGGAAACTGCCAACGGGCGAAGATTGGTGACAAGAAATGTCGGAAAGCACTGAAAACAAAAAAATATTCTAACACTGCTCAAGATGGTCACCGCAAGCCTCCTGGGGCACCCAGTTTCCCAACACTTAGCCATTTTTTCAGTTTTTTTAACTTTTCCAATTTCTTGGTTTGCGTGCGCATTCCGGAGGCACAGGACTCCTGTTTGGCTATCGATTTATAACAACTGGGATGAAAATGAGTCTGATGATCTAGAAAATATGCAAGCCTGATGAAAACTGAGCTGATTGTACCTTCTGTTCACCTCAAAAAACGTGCCAAACTGATCAACACTGAATCAGAGCAGGCTGACAAAAGGAGATTTATGTTTTTCAAGAAAAACATGAAAAATAAACTAAAACTGGTGAGGATGGGCGCCCCAAGCCTCCAAGGGCACCTAGTTTGTCAACACTTAGCCATTTTTTAAAAAATTATCAATTTTGTACCTTTTCTCGATTTCCGTGCCGACAACTCCTGTTCGATCTTCGATTTCAGTCGTTCTGACGACTGTCGAAGTGGGACGGAGGATTATCTGAGTAGTCTAAACACATCTGTGATGAAATCCTATCTTTGACTGACTTTTGACATCATTTGACCAAGTTTGACGAACTGAAAAAGAGCTGACGGAAGCATTTTTGACGTTTCTCGAAAAACGTGAAAAAAAACTAACACAGGAGAGGATGGGCGCCCCAAGCCTCATGGGGTGCCCAGTTTCACCAGACTTAGCCATTTTTATGATTTTCCAGCTTTTCCATTCACCTTGAATCCATCTTGCATCGTTATGCGTGCATCTTCGAGTCGACGACCGTTTGTCAGTTTTGTGTCGTTGAAACAGCGTTGGAAACTCGTCGAAGAGATTTGGCAAGTGAACTTTTCTGTGTTGATGACTTTCAAGCTCATGCTTCACCTTTTGAAAAAGCAAAAATGACCTAGTAGAGAAAACTTGGTCGTTTGAAGATTCCGTCTGAACCGCGCCGATTGTGAAGCAAAATCGACCAATGAGAATCGAGCGTGACACCTGATTTAGAGATTCTATTTTTAGAAACTTTCTATTTTTAGAAAGTTTTGCCAACATCCATATCTCAAGAAACCCAAAAAACCTAACTTGACGTCTATTTTTAGAAATTTCTAAAAATAGAAATTTCTATTTTTAGAAATTTTGCTTTTTTGACTTTTTGACGAAAAATTTTCTAGACTTGTTTCAAAATGCCTTAATGAAGCAAAAAATTTGGTTGGGTACAACAATTGGCTCTATCTGGGGACCATGGCAGATACTTATGGCATAGGAGAACCAAGAATCTCTGGATTTTTGCAAGTTGGACCAGTGCCTTATCAGTTGGGCAATAGAGTTAGGTCACATTCCTAATCACCTAGAACAAGACATTTCTCCTAAATCACCTAAGACCGGACTTCCTAAAATCACCTCGGGAGTTGGAACTTCACAACACAAGGAACACAACTGTCACATTACAGAAAGGGGAAAAACATTACGACATAATGGTCACATCACAGAAAGGGGAAACACATTACGAGAACAAAAATTGTTTGGAATTACTCCATCCCCGAAGGGATGAAGTGTTTTGTATAGAATCCACTGTAAGGTAGCAGAAGGAGTCTGCCATCCAAGTGTGTGAGAATATAAGTATTCTCCCCTACAAACTCATGGATCTTGTATGGCCCTAGCCATAAGGAATCGAACTTTCCATGCATTCCTTTGGGCTCATGTCTTTTGTCCCATAGTAGGACTTGATCACCGATCTCGAAGTCTCACTGGCGAGCTTTCTTATCAAATATTTTCTTCACTCATTCCTGGTGATGAGTGATTCTGTCTACGACCTCCACCCTTTCTTCTTCTAGCTTCATCAAATACAGGATGCACTTCTCAATAGGATCTTTGAACACATCATCTTCAATTGCAGTCGCTAGCTTCAAAGCAGACAACTCTAGTGTGATAGGTAGCATTACTTCTGTACCGTATAGAATGATGAAAGGTGAAGTACCAATAGCTCTCTTGCGGGTGATTCTATCAGCCCAAAGAGCATCATAAAGCTTCTTATGCCAAACCTTTTGATTAGAATCAACTAGCTTGCGTATGATAGTGACTATGTTTTTGTTTGACGATTTAGCTTGTCCATTACCCTGAGGGTAATAATTTGATGAATGTGATAACATGGTGCCATGATCATAACAAAAATCTAGTACTTCTTCGGATGAGAAACATGTTGCATTATCAGTCACTATCTTGCGTGGTACCCCAAATCTTGAAATAATGTTCTCTTTCAGAAAGTCGCAAACAACTTCCGAGGTAGCCCGCTTGGTTGGAATAGCTTCAACCCACTTAGTGAAGTAATCTGTACCTGTAAGGACATAAATATGCCCCTTACTAGAATGTGGGTGGATAGGGCCAACGAAATCCAATCCCCATTGCTAAAATGGACCATCAATAATTACTGGTTTGAGGGGAATGGCCGCTAGCTTGAGTTTGCCAACAAACTGTTGACAGATCTGACATTTTGACACCCATTCATATGCATCGCGGAACATAGTTGGCCAATAAAACTGTGCTTGCAGGATCTTGAATGCAGTAACTCTTGATGAAAAGTGACCCCTGCATGCTTGACTATGAAATGCATCTAGCAAACGTTGTTGTTGATCTTTGTTGACGCATAACAAAAGTGTTCCATTAAGCCCTTGCTTGTATAGAACATCATTGCAAAGCACAAACTTTTGTGCTTTCAATTTTAATGTTCTCTTCTACTGTTTGTCCATGTTAATTGGACAATCTCCATACGTTAAATAGTATATGATTTCTGCATACCATTCGTCAGCAGAATCAACAAATAGGACCATAGGAAGATCCTCTTTAGTTTCAGTTTTAGATTCACCATCAGTCTGGTGTTTTAGATCACCATCTTCTGCCATCAATTGACATAGACCTCTGCCACGGACAAGTTTTGTTGGCTTAATCTCCAAATCATATTCTTGGACCCTTGCGACCCAGTTACCTCTCTTAGTGCCCATCTCCTGCTGAGTTAGCACACTCTTAACCGTTGGATCAGTAACATATACCATTGTGTGAGCAGACAAACTATAGAATCTAAAATTCTTTACTACTCTCACAACTGCATATGCATTCTTTTCTATTTGAGAATACCGCATCTCACTATCTTTGAAACTGCTACTCATGAAAGCAATTGGAGACTCAGCATCTTCATTCAACCTTTGTGTCAATATGGCAGACATGGTATGTTCAGATGCATAACAGTAAAGAATGAAGTCTTTAGTAAAATCAGGACAGACTAACACTGGCGTTTGGCTAATGGCTTCCTTGATTGCGACAAACGCCTTCTTACCTTCATCTGTCCATTTGAAAGTAGATGTTTTCTTCATCATAGCTGATATATCCTTTGTAAGCTCTGAGAAATCTAGTATAAACCTTCGTATGAAATTTATTTTACCGAAGAAGGAGTGTACACTAGTTTTGCTTGTTGGTAGAGACAAATTTCTGATAGAATCAACCTGACTAGGATCAATCCGTGTTCCCTCCTTGGAAACAATATGGCCCAGCAGTTTACCTTCCATTACTGCAAAGATGGATTTCTTAGGATTCAAAGAAATCCTGTGATATCTGCATCTTTCGAACACTTTCACCAAGTGGTCAAAATGGTCTCCTCATGTTTTTGAGAAAACAATGAGATCATCGAGGTAAACAACGATCAACTTGTTCTTTAAATCTCCAAATGCCAAATCCATAGCTCTTTGGAATGTGGCACCAACATTGATGAGGCCGAAAGGCATCCTTTCATAAGCAAACATACCCCATGGGGTGGTGAAAGCTGTCTTGAACTGATCTTCTTGGGCCACAGCGATTTGGTTATATCCAGAAAAACCATCAAGTAATGATAACATCTCTGAACCGGTGACTGTTTGCAATGTGTGCTCCATGATTGGCAGAGGATAATTATCCTTGAGAGATGATTGGTTCAAGTTTCTGAAATCCACGCAAATTCTAATTTCACCATTTTTCTTGTGCACAGGAACTATGTTTGGCACCCATGTTGAATGTTGAATTGGAAATATTATCTTTGCATCCACCATCTTTTGGATCTCCGTATAAATCGTATCTTGAATCTGTGGATTATAATATCTTTGTTTCTGCTTGAAAGGCTTTGTATCAAGTTTTAATGGAATGGTGTGAGACAATTCAACGGGTGTGAAGACTTTCAAGTCTTCGTATGACTAGGCAAAAACATCTTGGTATTGTCTAAAAAGAGATAAACTTCTCGCTTTCTTCCTCTGTACAACACTTGCCTATATTAACAAGCCTAAGTTTGTCATCTGAACCAATGTTCACCTGATGATGCTCTGCAAAGGTCTTATCATCGATTCTTCTTTGATTTTGGATATACCTATCATGTCTGTCGAATATATCCTCCAAGGATACAAGACCCTTAGGGATTTTATTTCCTTTCAATTGGATAATACCCGAATCCTCCTCTTTCATTGCTTTGGCATCCCTTGGAGTTTCCACTAAAGTTTCTTCAAACCAACCTTCAAAAGATGAGAGGAATGAATCAGATTCATCTTTATTGTCTTTGGTATTTTTGATCTCAATTGTTGATTCTCTGAAAGGAGCCGAACTTCCCTCAAAGAAAAGCCCCTTGAAATTATCTTCCATAACGAGAAATTCTTTGATGTGGTCATCATCATCGAAGATTTGCCAGTTGTCACAATTATCGGGGACGGCTGGCCTGTATATTAGCTCAATAGCAAATGCATTCTGATGAAAATCAGAATGAGGCATGAAAAGTGAAGCAAATACTGCTAGGGCATCTGCTTTGCTATTCTCCAAGCGTGGAATATATCAGATGTCAAAGGCCTCAAACCAATCGATTGCATTCCACACTCTATATCTATAATATCGAAGGCGATCTTTTTCACTTGAAATTGTCCCCTGACCTGCTTCACGATCAGTTCTGCATCACCTTCAACTCTAAGTAGTTTAATACCCATATCCTTTGCATTCTTGAGATCTAACAAAAGTGCCTCGTACTCTGCTATATTATTTGTGCACTCAAATTGTAAGCAGTATGCAAAAGGATACAAAAGACTATCAGGAGAAATTATCACAACCCCTGCTCCCGAGCCGGCGGTTGAGCAACTTCCTTCAAATTGCAAAGTCCATCCTTTGGATCTTCTTTTGGTTTGTCAATTGCACAAACAACTTCCTGATTTTCTTCAGTTATTTCAGACAGCATAACATATGTACCAGGACCCGTTTCTTGATACAGCACTTGTGCTTGAGGATCCTGAGATTTCACCACCGTGAACTGTGACTTGGTTTTTGGTTCCAATTTGAAATTACCTTTCTTTAAAGGAATGGTCACAGATGACCAATCCAATTGTATTTCTCCTCCAAGATCTTTGCAAAAACTTCTACTTAGTAGCATCCCATAACTGGTTGGAATGTCAGCTACCAAGATAGTCATCATTATTTTCTTCTCTGGGCAAGCCGCTAATCGAACTTGAGCATCCTTCAATTGTCCAACCAAAGGCACTGATTTAGACTCAAGTGAATAACACTTTTCATGTGTTTTGGTGCACGAGAGTCCCAAAGCATTCATTACCTGCAAAGGCATGACGTTGTCTGAGGCTCCTGAATCAATGATACAATAGCTCAATTTATAACCTCCTATATACAGAGAAATATAGAAGGGCTTTGGCTTCTCTCCTGCCAGAACAGAAGATTCTAGCAATGTGGGCTGCATGACAGTATCTTTCTTGACATACTTGACAATTCTATCCAGTTGATCTGGATGGTCTTGAAGATACTCTAGCTGAGAAATCTGCACCTTTGTCTTCATCATGGAATTGACTATATCAAAATTTGTTGAAGATGAATTTTGAGTAGTCTGAATACTTTCACGTGATGGCTGAGCATTGGAAGTGAAAGCCACTTCCTTCTCCTTTTCTTTTGGTCTTTGTCTATCTTCTCCTTCCTTCTGTGCTTTAAAATGTTGAGTACGTGTAAACACAGGAGTTGAAAGATTTTCATGATTCACTGCAAGAGAATATTGACAAAAATTGTCTTGTTCTTCCTTCATTATAACGGGTTCGTTCTGGAAGTATCTCGTGGTAGAGTTGCCATCGAAGTTGTCCGTCTGTGGTAAGACAACATTCGTACTTGGGGAAGGAACAATGTTTGAAATAGGTGCAGCATCAGCATATCCCATGATTTGATTCATCCTTCAATTTTCAAGACATGTGGCTCCAGTATGTGCATCAGTCTCATGAAAGGAACAAAACACTACGTTTTGAGCAGCATCAACTGCTTGCCTTGGTGGTGGTGCTGGCAACCTAGGCCTATAGTTATTGAAAGGCTAAAAATTGTTCCTCTTAGGCTGATATGGTTGTTGAGGTTGATACTGTTGCTGTGGTTGGTATTGTTGTTGTGATGACTGATACGGCTGTTGCGCGGGTTGCCCCTGAGTAGGCAACTGTCTCTTCATGATAGTCACTTCATTTGCTACCTTATGTAGCAGTGGATCTGCAGAACTCTGAACTAGAGGCCTGATTGAATCCATTTTCATCTTGCCAGAGGTAATCATGTCGTCCTCTAACTTGATGCCATTTTCTTGTGCATTGGATAATTCTATTTCATTAGCCAATCTCAAAAAGAAGGCTATCTCAGAAGGAAGAGCATTAATGAAACTGCTCAACAGAATTTGTGGAGATGGATTAAGAGTATGAGAAAGACGTGTAACTAGGTGATTAAACCTTGCCACAAACTCCCTCATTGGTTCATTGTTTTCCATCTTTGAATTTGAGAGTTGGGCAAACAATCTATGACCATCTTCGGCAGGCTTGAACCTTGCCAAGAATTTCTCGCTCATAGTTGCCCAACTTGTAATGATTCCTGGTTCTAGAAGATTGAACCAATCGGAAGCATTTCCCATGAGAGTCTCAACGAAGAGACGCATGGCAACATCTTCATGTGATACATGCAAAACAGTGCAAGCCGTTGTGAATGCAGAGATGTGTTCATCAGGATGTTGAGTTCCATCGCCATGGAACCGAGGAAAGTGCTTCCTTGACCCCTTTGGTAAATCATGATGCGCTTGTAGGGCCAAAGGTCCAATGTTATTACCCCAAGGCAATGGTGGTGGTCGCCTTTGATTTGGATCATTGTGATTGTTGTTATTTGCATCACCCATTGCTCTAGGCTGGATTACTGGTTCTTCTTGTAATTCTTCCTGCTTGACTTCAGGAACTATCTGAATTTCTCGAGCTATGTTGGATGTTTCTCCAACTTTTGCAGAATCAAGATCTTGAAAGAAAGGATCCGTAGCACCACCTTTTCCCTTTCTTGAATAAACCCTGTGAGCCAGGATTATCTATTGCCACGCGGGAGGTGGTAGTACTAGTCTTCCTGCTGCAAGATCTGCTTTGCGTTCTTCTTCGTCAAGGATAGCAGCTGCGTTTCTCCACTGATCAGGACTTTCCTTTTGCGCAAATATGAAACTTCTAATGCTGCTAATGATGTCCGTTTGCTCTCCTTCCACTCGTACAAGATTTGGTTGAATAACAAGTGGTGTAAGATTTGGTTGTTGAACTGGAGTAGAAGGACGCCAGAGAGTCATTACCGTGTCATAAGCCTAAGCTTGCTTGAAGTTTTATGCCTCGTGCCCGACGGTGGGTGCCAGAAAACTATTGGCATTTCAATTCGCACCTCTGGTATGCAATTTGGAAACGGACAGCTATGCATAGATAAACTGCTCTCCTATTGGAAGGGGGAGTTCCCTTTCTTGCTGATGTTCGCTGAAAAGATAACTTGAATGAAACTTCGCCTATCTTCTTTTTGATTCTCAGCTGCAGAGCTCAAGGTTATAAAACTCTAAACGCTGCAGAAGAGGTGTTTTCCTTTTTAAATAAAACTTCTACTACAATTGGCATAGACTAAAGACGCTTTCAACCTCCTGAGTAAATTCAGAGCAAAGGAAGTTGAAAGTGAACGAGGAATGATTGTTAACACAAAAACTCAAGTAGTTTTCCTCCAGATTTACACCACAAGACTAAGAGTACTTTAATGATGAAAGATGAAAATGAAAGCCACAGAAGCTACACATCTGACGAGGAAAACTTGATGACTCGATATAGAATATCAGAGCAAAGTAGGCATGATACTTCTATTCAATATCACAAAGTTTAATACAACTCTAGGACAGCAATACTGCAGCAAAAGGTAGGCATACAGTAAGCGATCAAACACCGGAGAACAATGAACACAAAGTGAACAAACACCTGGAATAACAATGTTTGCAGCCTGCTAGAATAGGCACAGCAAATTTGCTATCACCAAAGTCATTCCTTACAATGAACACAGATTGAACAGACACTTGGAATAACAATGTTTGCAGGCTAGAATAGGCACAACAAATTTGCTATCACAACTACCATCCCAAACAATGGGCAAGAATGCCCTTATTTATACTAAAATCAAAGGAGTAGGGAACCTAAAATCTCCTTGATTAACCCTAACTTGCCAACTCGCAAGCTTTATTACTATTCTAAGACAAAGATACAATAAACAAATGCTTTAAAGCAATCTGCTTTAAAGCAAAAAGATTCCAACTATCACAAGGTGATTTCTTTCTAAATATAGAATGGATGAGCTTAGGATAAAAGAACATGCTTTAAAACAAAAAGCATCTGATTTAAAGCTGCTTTATTTTGGAATGCATCCTCATCAACATTCTAGCTTTTTGGTAATGTCATCCGTTGATATTCTGGGAAACAATATCTTCTAAAAAGCGAGTGACCATATCTCTGCCAGGAACACTGATACTCTCTAGAACGATATTCTGATTCTCTAACATTTCTTCACCATTGGCAACCATCTGAAGAAATTCGTGAACTTCACTTGCAGCCTTGTCAAATTTCACTATCATTGGGGCAAGACGACTCATCTTGCTGGCATTGATATCATCATTAAAGTTGTTGCGAATGAGAGTCTGTAACTCTGCTTGCACTTCCCCGAGATCATACAGGGTGCCATCTTCTTTCTCATATGAACACAGGATTTGAGAGACAAAGGATCTGACGAACTTGATGATGCCAACTACCTTTTCTTTCCATTCTGTCAACTCTGAAATCATACTGTCATAAGTTTTTACTATGAAAAGATATTGCGCTTTCCAAGTAGAAACTGTCTTCTTATCTTCAGCTGAATCAACAGTATCAAGTGCAATCTTCAAGTCAGAGATAATGATCTCAAACACCAGCCTATTTTCTGCCATGATCTGCTGCAACCCCTGTATGCCTTGGCGTAAATCATGAGCGTTGTACTTCAACTGATAAAGCTCTACAAGTACAACTCTCCCTTTGGTCACAAATTCTTCTACCCAACTGTCCATGTGCTTCCCATAGAGGACCAACTTATTGCAATTCCACTGATCGGTTGGTGATCCAAGACTTGGTGGAAGAAGCAAATCAACTTGTGAAGTGCCATGGAAAAGGTTGGAAATATATTGCCGCAAATGTTGAACTTTAGCTTTGAGAGCTACCTTGTCTTCTCCATCTCTCAACACCCTTTCCTTCAAGCTATCCACTGCAACCTCAAAGAGATTGATGTCTGTATGGCGAGTACTTCTGCCAAGGTTAGCTTTGACAACTGTGAAGTCATCAACCTTGACATCATTAGCACTTCTATTTTCTGGAGGTGTTGCAGTCTCAAGAATTATTTCTCCATCCGCATTCTTCTCAATGCGAATCTGCTTCTTCGGCTGCTTGTCTGGTGTGTCTTGATAGACGCTTTTTAGCTCTATTAAATCCAGCTGATATGAGGGCTTTCTTCTCTTCCTTCCCAGAATGTTTTCAAGCCAGGATGAGCCATCCTCTCTTGGAAACTCAGTTCTCGCCTCATCAGCTCCTGATGAATCAATGCTTGCATCAAAGTTGTGAATTGGTGAATCTGGCTCTGAATCTATGTGAATAGGAGAAGGGGCGGTGAAGAAGGTGGAGATACATGATCTGAAGGTAACTCTTCAACCTACGACATTGTTTCAATACGCGCTTCTGGTTCAACTGGTGGATGTTCTTGTTGGACATGAGTTGGAGACTCATCTTTTTTCCTCTTTAACTTTGCCATTTTTGTTCCCTCTGGGAGAACACTCATAGCCTTTACTCTTTGTTTTGGCTTGGAAGTGGATGGTTCTGATGGTTGCACAACTGGCGGCTTTGCTACTGGAATATCATCCTTCCGCTTAGTCTTCAAGAATATCAAACTATTTTTAACCACTCGACTTGTTCTCTCCTCAATGGAAGTACTCTCTTTTACTGACCAATTAACTGGTGGCAACGGTTGTTGCTCAATTTGGTCTCTAAAATACGTGGGAAGTAGAACTTCACCACTCTCTGTCAAACCCTCTATGTCTTCTGATAGGATATCAGACATTTGCTAAAGAGTGAACCTACTGTAATTGCGTCCTCACACTTCATACTCATCAGCACAATTAGCCCAGAAGTCTTCAACTGTAAACTTGTGTGTACAATTCTGACCAAGATGTGATGCATAAACACCACGGGGATCATATGAAGATCTCCTGTCAAAAAACTTAAGACCATATCTGGATGATTCATTATCGATTGCCTTGGCATCTGCTCCAGATCTACATCTGTAAATACTCATCCCAAGTGGAAAATTGAAGGCAGTCTTGCGTCTGCTACACAAAAATGTATGCACTTGATAAGCTTGCCTCAAAAATTCCATAAATGCTATTTCGTCTGTAGGATATCGCGGCAACATGGCTGGCTCTCCTGAGAAGCCATATACTCTAATGTAGGAAAAAGTAAGAAATTGGATAAACCAATCAGCCCATTCTGCCATTGCTATTCTAGCCTCTACAGAAAACCATATATGTAACTCCTTGTCCATGTCTCGTACTGCATGCATCAAGAATGCATCATTCACCCGCTTGTAATGTCGTTCAGCTTGAGAGATCTCTAACTATGGGAAATGGTGATACACATGCTGAGTACACAGAGTTCTAACAACATTCAAACCTCTGAATTGACCTTGAAAATCCATCAAATACACAAGGTATGATATCATATGGAATTCATGAGCCCTTTGAAAATCAATTATTTGTTGGTGGAGACAATCACTGATTAGTGCCGACCAATCATAGATTTCGGTTCCGTCAACAATCTGGGACATGATGTAAAACATCCAAGGCTGAAATTTGTTTGCATCTGCTTGACCCGTGATACGACTTAGCAGAGTAATCATTATTGCATGCTCCTCCTTGAATTCTCCACGTCCAACATTCTTTGGCATAATATTCTAGTTTTCTTTCAACCACCTCTGACCAATCTTTTTTCTATATTTTTCCTTATCATTATTCCAAACCCTCTTGCATTATTCAAGTGAAACAGTTAAGTTCTCTCTCCAAATAGGATTGTAAAGCACTTTTCAATGTCGTTTGGCCTCAAACTGCAGAGCACATGTCCATCACCTGACTAAATTTCTCTTGTGACTGAATTGTAATGTGTCACGCAAGCAATCACAAACTCGATACTTTGCACGGTGATAGGAAAGGATGCCGCTGCAAGCAAACTGGAGTGTCTAAGATTCCTGATGGCATTATTTCCTGCATTCTGCAAGGAGTGTAAATTAATTACTGGAAGTACTTTATGCAAGTCTGTTTCACAAGTTTTTAGGTAATCATGAACCAATGCTATTTTGTGCCTGAATTGCATTGGAGAGTACTACATATTGGAAGATTTGAAAATCAACAATGAACACACCTGTGTTGGAAAAAGTATTGAACAGATGGCTGAAAATTATTTGCTGATTTTTAGAAAAAGCAAAGTGTGAGCTAAAAAAGCTGGCACATGGGTTTTGTAGATAATTCTGTTTCTAAGCAACCCAGATTGTCAGATTTTGAAAAAGCGGAGATTTTCTCGAAAAAGCAGGAAAAAAGCAATTTCCTGAAAAAAAACACAACTCCTAATCTTCAAGAGGATGATAATCTGGATGGACCCATCTCAACAAAAATTGAAAAAGCTCTGGTTGGATTTCTGAAAAATGATCTCCTTGAAACAAGGACCCTGAAAAAGCAAGCCTTTCGTCTTCCTCAACCCGAATCTATGAAGAACACTGAAAAAGCACCTGGTTTGGGTCTTTGAATCTTCGTTGAAAGAAAAATAAAATCTTTCCTCTAGATGCAACCTGCAAAAAATAATGAAATAAAGAAGCCCAAAGCTTGTCTTTATAAATCTTTTGGTCGAAAAAGCAGCTTTACTTGTGTGAGAAGAAAACTTCATCCTCATCCATGAAGAAAGCAACTTTTAAAGCATAAATCCAAGTGGATGTCTTCAAGTAGGAAGAATCCCTATTTTTTAGGAGCCTATGGCTTCATGTGCAAGATGACAAAAAATATCTTCTTTGATGATGTCATCGAATGCGCGAGTTGGAAGAAGTGTTAACAAAATTTTCTTCATTTTCGACACTTCAACACTTGTTTTGACTCAAATATGGCATGTCTCCAACTTTGATAAGGTGGAAAAATGTCATCATGAACTGAAAAAGCTAACTGATCCTGACATTTTGGAGATTGATCAACTGAGATTCCATCCCCTGCCTCAGTTCGATGATCTAACCAAGTTTGACCAAGTTTAACCTCCTGGAAACTGCCAACGGGCGAAGATTGGTAACAAGGCATGTCGGAAAACACTGAAAACACAAAAATATTCTAACACTGCTCAAGATGGGCACCCCAAGCCTCCTGGGGCACCCAGTTTCCCAACACTTAGACATTTTTTTAGTTTTTTTAACTTTTCCAATTTCTTGGTTTGCGTGCACGTTCCGGAGGCACAGGACTCCTGTTTGGCTATCGATTTCTAAAAACTTGGATGAAAATGAGTCTGATGATCTTTCAAATATGCAAGCCTGATGAAAATTGAGCTGATTGTACCTTCCGTTTGCCTCGAAAAATGTGCCAAACTGATCAACACTGAACCAGAGCGGGCTGACGGAAGGAGATTTATGTTTTTCAAGAAAAACATGAAAAATAAACTAACACTAGTGAGGATGGGCGCTCCAAGCCTCCAAGGGCGCCCAGTTTGTCAACACTTAGCCATTTTTTAAAAAATTGTCAATTTTGTACCTTTTCTCAATTTTCGTGCCGACAGCTCCTGTTTGATCTTCGATTTCGGTCATTTTGACGACTGTCGAGGTAGGACAGAGGATGATCTGAGTAGTTTGAACACATCTGTGATGAAATCCTAGATTTGACTGACTTTTGACATCATTTGACCAAGTTTGACCAACCGGAAAAGAGTTGACGGAAGCATTTTTGACATTTCTTGAAAAATGTGAAAAAAAACTAACACAAGAGAGGATGGGCGCCCCAAGCCTCTTGGGGTGCCCAGTTTCACCAGACTTAGCCATTTTTATGATTTTCCAGCTTTTCCATTCACCTTGAATCCATCTTGCATCGTTTTACGTGCATTGTCGAGTCGACGGCCGTTTGTCAGTTTTGCATCGTTGAAACAGCGTTGGAAACTTGTTGAAGAGATTTAGCAGGTGAACTTTTCTGTGTTGATTACTTTCGAGCTCATGCTTCACCTTTTGAAAAAGCAAAAATGACCCAGTAGAGAAAACTTGGTCGTTTGAAGATTCCGTCTGAACTGCACCGATCGTGAAGCAAAATTGACCAATGAGAATCGAGCGCGACACCTGATTTGGAGATTCTATTTTTAGAAAGTTTTTCCAACATCCATATCTCAAGAAACCCAGAAAACCTAACCCGACGTCAATTTCTAAAAATAGAAATTTCTATTTTTAGAAATTTTGCTTTTTTGACGAAAAATTTTCTAGACTTGTTTCAAAATGCCTTAATGAAGCAAAAAATTTGGTTGGGTACAACAGGGATGAGGGAGATAAATGTGGAGAATGTTCCTCCTATGATGACAAGGTGGAGAGAAAGGTGTGAGCATGAGGCCATTTGTCACAATACTCTCAAGGACCAAAGAACAAGGGTCAAAGAAGGAGTCCTTTGTAGGGAGGTTGGAAGGAATCTAGGAGCTAATGAGACATGTGTCTCTAAGTCTCCTTTGACTAAGATGACATGGAGGAACCAAGCTCTTAAGAATAGGAATGGTTAGAGGATAAATAGGACATGTGGGTGAGGATAATTACCTAATTAAATATTAAAAATATTCAATTATGTGTGCAACATGATGAGGTGTAAAGTGAGGTGGAAGTGAAGTGGATTTATAGAATTAGGAATTTGGAATGATAATTAATTAAATAATTTAGAATTATTCAATTAAGGATGACTTAAAGGAATTTGAATGATTTTAATTAAATAAATTAATTTTTAATTAATTTTTGGAAGAATATGGTGAATGTAAATCAGGTAAATAAATTAGGATATTTATTTATTTATAGGAGAATAGGAATAAAATAAATATTAAAATATTTATTTAATTCGACTTGAGCCATTTTTAGGTGTATACAGATACTGTTGATGGCTTTTGTTGTCCACACCTAGGAGTTTCTCTTTGTTTCAAACAACCATCAAAGTAATGGGGGATCCTGTGATTACGGGACTCTTTTGTGAATCACAAGATAAACTCTAAGATTTTAGAAGCGTACTCTTCTTAAGATTCACATTAATTCTTTCAAAAGTCTGGAGGAAAGAGAAGAGCAGGGATTTTTTTAGTGGCAAATCTTCACAAGTTGGCAAATAGTTGAAATCAGAGCCTCCAAAAATGGTGAATAGTACGAGCTCTACAGGAGACTAAATCACCTAATTTTTATAGAAATTTAATTTAGTATTGGTTAATTCACCAATATATTATTTTTTAAACTAATAAATCAAGCTTATTTGTTAGGTAAATTATGCAGTATTGGAGTTGATTTACCAGCAATTTATAATGTAATTACAAATCTTTATTATATTCACCATTAATATTATATTCCTTCCATTAATTTTGGGTGAATATCGCCATTAATAATGAATTCCCACTTAATTTTAGGGATATTTTCGCTTCAAAAAGGGCTTCTATTTGTTGCCATCGATTACCTTTTCCGCAACACTTTATGCCTGTGCCTTTGAAAAGGATTGCTGAGGCCTAGAATTTGTTTTGGGCCACATGATTAGATTTAATCGTGTGGCCCAAAACAAATTCTAGGCCTCAACAAGCCTTCTCAAAGGCACATGCATAGAGTGTTGTGGAATTGAACTACAACCATTTGATTAAAAAGGTAATTGATGGCAACAAATTAACTTTTATTTTAGTCTTTATTTTAAAGTGATATATTTTAAAAATATTTAATCCATGTGTTCTCCAATGCTTTTCAGATAGTGCTATCCTGTTAACCTCCACAATGGGTGCTGCCCGTTGACCCCGCTAGTGGGAGCCGCCCTCGGGCCCCTACTTCAACATTACAAAAAATAAAAAAATATATTGGGGGATTGTTCCGACCAACTATGAAAATTTTTAAAGGAAATATTTTCTATTGTAATTAATTTCTTTAGTAATTATTCGCTAGAATTCGCCATTGTAATTATTTTTTTAACCAATTATTTATTAAGATTCACTAGGATTTTACAAAAAAATGTAATAATGTGCATAGATTCGCCAGGAAAATTAATATTTTTTTAAAAAAAGAAAGATTCGCCAAGAAAATTATAGCACTTAGCTAGGATTCACTAGGATTTTATACATTTTTTTAGGGGGCTTTTCTAAAACTTATCACTACTAACTATGTCGGTAACCTTATTGATAGGACATATACTGTATCTATGTCTTCAAAATATGGTGTAGCTACTATCACATGGATGGAGTAATATTTAAATAGCTATCTTCTATAGCTTCTTAATCAAAATTTGACTACAAAAGAATGAATGTGCTTAAGAGATTACTAGAAATGTTTTTCATCTGGGTGTTATTTTAGGTCCCACTTTATTATATAATAAAACTATTTTCTATTACTCAAGACTCCTATTTCCAAAAATAAAGCACATTTGAAGTTCATGGGCACTTCCTTCAAAGGAAAGTCCTTCCATCCTAATATTATTCTTAGGTTCTGTAAGACTGATTATCAGATGGAAGATATACTATGTCAAGAAGATCTGGGCTAGGCTCCCAGTAATCATAAAAAAGAATCATATATGCAATTTAGCATCAAACCTATGTGGAGTACCAAATTCTCCAACTTCAAATCAATTCTTGGCCATCGAGGGTGAGTGTTCATGTCATTAACACCTCTAGATGTAAGACCTAAGGCATAAAATAATACCTTAGAAATTTTAATGCCTCAGGATGTAAGGAGTTGCCATTGAGGGGGAAAGAGTATGTTTAACAATGGAAGCTCTATGTAAGACCTAAAAGGCAAAAAGTTAGACCTCTAGGAATTATATATGGCTAACTGCTTGCATTCTATGTAAGCCCTATGGGCATATTTAAAATTCTTCTCTCTATAAATATTCCACTTGTAAATGCATTGTATTATGTAAGTAGCCTATGGGCACTATGCAATGAACCTGGGGGGTTGTTTTGAGGAATTCAGGGCTTAAAAAAAACATTATAAGACCTTGCTTAAGCATCATTTTTTAAAACAATGGGATTATAAATTGTGACAAGATGACTTTCATGTAGTCTAGAATACATGCTCTTCATTTTGGAATATATTTGTGTCCCAGTTATCATTGTCAAAGAAGACCTACATTACTGGGGTATTTCATTTTTTCTTTTATAGAAATTGACATGTGATGTCCCCTATTAACATTAAGGGGGAGTGTTAGAACATAATGTTATTAGGGGTCATACCCTTATAACAGTTATATAATGTTCTAATATAAGGTTATAAAACCTTATGTTATAAAGCATATACCATTTAATAATTAATAATCTAATAACTATTAGATTATTAATTATTTACAAATGGTTGCTTTGAAAAGGTGTGACTAATACCCCTTCAGGTATTTTGCCACCCCTTCTTTATTTAAGAAGGTTCTCTCTCATTTGAGAGTACGTGAATTTGGAGATTTATAGTGAATTATATCACTATGCATAAAAGGTATTATTGGCCATGTGGAAGTATGTAGAGGAGTATGTCCCTAGGTTCAGTCTATTTTTTAATAGATTGTATTTTGTAAGTGTTTTAATAAAATGATTCTTTACAAGGTTTTTTATCCGAAAGGGTTTCCCCATGTATATCTTGTGTAATGTGTTAAATCTATGCTTGTATAATGCTCATTATATTTACTTTATATTTTGTTTATAATGATTAGTGTCATAAGATCTTAATTTATAACAAGGAGACATTCATTCTATTCATAAGCCACTTTAATTTATACACATTGAAAAACATGAAAAGGTTTTGTTTTTGTTTTTTTTAAAGTACAAATGTAATTATAATTAAATAAATTAAGTGTTTTTATCACATAAACACTTAACAACAGGAGTTGAGTATAATCTATGGCTAAAGACATGCACATTCAAGTAATGAAAAATAAGAACACACATGCACAAGATTAAAACACACTAAGCAGTAAATAAATAGATATAGATGCACTTGTATGGACTAAGAATTATTGGAATCAAGCTTAGGACTATCTACATAGGCTCCAAACAAAATTTTATTATATTTGGACACATGAACTTGGCCACAATGAAGGGGTGTACCTAAGGGTGGAGAGAAGACTAGGGTCAAGACAAACTTCTTGAGAATATAATAACTTCAAAATTTCTAGGTCTATTCAGAATCTGCTCCTAACCAATACTTAGCATGGACCCCTATCACAAAATGAAGAGAACATGGAGTGAAATGGAAAAATGTCTACCAAACCTCATCAAATACAATGCAAATAAAAAACTAGAAATAGGTAGAGATACACTTGATTTTAGGGATGTAACACCACCAAACTAACATCTATAGACCTCCAATAGATCCAAGACCAAATTTTATTAAATTATAGTCTAAGGACTTGGCCACTTGGGAAGGTTGTGCCCAATGGTGGGGAGAAGTCCAAGAGTGCATCTAGGGGTGTAAGGAAGTCTAAGGGTGTGCTTAATAGTGGGAAGAAGTCCTCTATTTTAGAATGACCTAAATATTTGTAGAGAGATTCTTCTCAACATTCCAAATAGACTTATGTACTATTATAGTCCCTAATTCTTCATAGATTCCTCTCAAATTCACATACAAGCATGAATCTTCAGGAAAGAAACACTTGTAAAATAAATAGTCAAAGGTGGTTTTGCATGTTAGTCAACCCCTTGTGGTTTTTAAAACTTGGATCACATTGACATAAAATATGGATAAAATACTAATAAACAAGTTTATAATAAGAACTCACACCTATTATAATAACAATAAAAACATGTTTTTTAACAACTAGGATGTGATGCAAGAAAAGTTGACAAAATTGGTCTCGGGGGAAAGGAAAAGCAAGACAAATGATAATAAAAATCAACAAAAATGGTATGAGTTGAAATATATCAAAGGAAAGAAGGTAGAAAGCTTAGTATGACTAAATGATGATGGGATTTAAAGGGAAAAATACAATAAAAACTAAGACTAGATCTTCTAATATTTGCAATTAGAGATAGGGTGATAGGTGATGGAAAAAAGGAAACAAAATGAAAACCCAAAAAATAAAATATAATGTGATGCTAAGGAAGATTGATTTAAGGTATATAAATAATAATATGCAATGATGTTTTTGGATCTAAAATGCAAAATACAAACAAAACTAGAGCTAAAAGGCCTAGGACTCATAATGGAGCTAGGAGAGGATGGGGGGGAATATGGATGAAATAGGTATTGAGGTTGGTGGAAATGGATAAGGAGGGAAGAAGGATGACCAAAAAGTGAGAGTATGTAGATTAATAGATTAAATGAAGTGAAAATCAAAATATTACAATGAAAAACTTAAACTAGCTAGTGAAAAACACAAAAATTGGATACCACAATTAATTGATTCAATTGTAGCTCCAAGAAACTTTTGCAAGATCTTGAATGAAATCTAGCTCACTATAAAAATACTCTAATCACTAACATATGCTCACTCTTATGCAAAATATTTCTCAAAAATTGCTCTCAATGTGAAAGTTTTTTGTTTCTATTATAAAAATGAGACCGGGAGGGCTATGCAATGCGATTTTGGAGGGGATTCAGGCTAGAAACATAGTCCACCTTGTTTTCCATAATTAAATCAGTTTGGTGTGGAGAGTTGGGATTGATTAGATTATGAGGACATCACTACACCCCTAAAGCCCAAGGGTGGGGTGAAGTCCTGAGGCCTGTGAAGGGTCAATTTCATAAAAAAAATGAAAGGGAAGGTTTTCCACCCAAGGGTGGTGGTCCCTAATCATGAAGAGGTTTAAAAATTTGAGATTTTAGGAGCTAAAATTTGCTTATTGCACTAGATTTAAGACATAGAATTTCATTAAATAATTTAATCAAAATGATTAAAAGGTGGCAAGGAAAGAGGGGGTAAGGGGTCATGAGGAAGGAAAAGACACCTAGGATGAGGAGACAAAATAAAATAAATAACAAATCAAAAGGACAAACACATAAAATGGTTGAAGGGGACATTGACAAGCTAGGAAAAGGTTAGGGGATATGAAAAAGAGGGTCAAAACAAACATGTGATAAGATGACTAAAATGGGTGTAAAATGCAATAAAGAAAATTGTAAGAGGGTCAAAACAAACATGTGATAAGATGACTAAAATGAGTGTAAAATGCAATAAAGAAAATTGTAAAGTACTCTATTTCCAATCTTACATTTTGCCCTCATTTTAGTAAACTTATGACACATTAAGAAAGAAGTCTAATAAAGTAGAGTACAAAAAATTATGAAATATAACTAATACATTTTACTATAGGAGAGATACCATTCTTTGATTTGATTTATGGTCTTCATATTTTCACATGTACACATCCATACAAAAGCATCCATAGAAAAAGTAGTCATTGTACACAAAAAAGTAAGCATCCAAAACATATGAAGGAAACACACATAAAAGAGGGAAAACATACACATGAGAACACATATGAAGTGCAATGCTTATATAATATGTCTATTATATCATATAATGTTATGTCAAAAAATGTCCCCTTGGGGGCTTTTCCCTCTTAAGGTTTAGCTCCCGGGTCCTTAGAGTGTATTTAGAGCATCTTGCATGATAATTGTGAATCCCGATGAGAAAAATCTAAAGTCTTATGGCAAATAGGACCTAGGGGGTGCTATTTTGATGATCCCCAAACAAAAATGGGAGGTTGGACTTGGGCACTAACGCCCTAGTCCTGCCCTATTTTGGGTCTGCCCTAAAATTAAATGTCAGTTTTATGACTGTTATTTAGGTCCTATGCCAACATTTGAAGTTTGAATTATGAAATTCTTAGAGAGAATGTTTGTAGTTGCATATATAAGAACGTTTAGGACTTCATTTGAAAACTAGATGGACATTGTGAACTTGTGACTTTATGCAAAAGTGATTCAAGGCATTCATTTATGTCGCAGAGCAGTATTTTGTTGTTATTGTGTTTGTGATTATAGATTTGACTCCATCTCCTTATGGCATGAAAGAGCATCTTCCTTCCATGAGACCTACACTTCAAAGGTGATATCTATTGTGTTTTTAATCATTTATCATTTGGATTTTGCCTCTATCTCGCAAGGATACACACTCTCATCTAACAATGGTGTTTGGAAGACTTGAATGTCTCTTTGGGGCTTGACCGAGGTAAGCCTCTAAACACTAAAACCCCCAACCACACTCCTTTGTGATTACAGGTTACAAGTACTGAGTTTCATGGAGTGGAGTTGCAGAAGGAGGTTATAGAAGACAAGGATTCAGGATCTGAAAGATAAAGGACAAAGGTGAACATTTCGAGACACGGGTGCTAGTGGTAGTGTCCTCCAGAGAGACACAAAAACAAGTTGGACAGTAGCAATAAACATCCAAAGAGATTCTGGCACCTCGAAGATCATCTAGCATTGGACTAGGGTGCTAGTGGCAGTGTCCTCCACCTTTTCTGGAGCAGAAACAGAAGATGTAGTGAATATCAGTGTTGGGAGGAGATACAGATTCTGTGCAGAAAATAGTACCTTGGACAGAGGTGCTAGTGGAGGTGTCCTCGACTATTTTGCATCTTGAGCTCCGAAAAATGGTTAGTTATAATCCTCTACCTACTATCTTAATCTGAAAGGATTTGTCGTAATTCATCAATTTGCTTATTGTTTTGCATACTTAGGGTTTTTAGAGTACTTAAGTATTAAATTGGCACATTGATTGATAACATCTAAGCATCTGCATAGTTCCAAGTGACAACCTAACCTATTAGGTGAATGCTCTCACTTAGTAGAGATTCAATTCGTTTGATATGTCCTTGAATGTTTAGTGAGAAGGGAGGATCTAAACTAAATCAACCACATTCATCATCCCCCTTTTTACTTCAAGACATTTTTGTGAACCTATGTTTTTGAATTTTTTACACCTTTCTGAGTGTTGTGTGATATATTTGCATTCATTCATCTTATTGCATTTGAAAAATTACAAAAAAATTGAAATTTTTGAAAAAATTGGCATCTTAGGCTTGCATCTTGGCATAATTTGAATTAATTAACATTTAATTTCATTTAATTTCTATTATTTTCATCATATATGATTTAAATTACAGAAATTCATCATTTAGTATTCATTTGCATTGCATTTCCATGCTTAATTTGATAAAAATTGCTTGAAATTGTGCATTTTTCATAAAAAAAACCTAGTTTTGCATTAGCTAGGGTTTGTAGTCAAAATCTTGTTTTAGATTTTACTACCCTTTAAAAACACTCATTAGGACTGATTTCTAATTGTAGTGTTGCATCATAGTGGCTTTCTTGCAAAATTTCATGTCTAGGGTTTGAAAACTTTGCATTTTCACTAGATTTGGCCTTATCGTCTCTCTAGATTTGCACTATAGGCGTGTTGTAAAGGATTTTTCTGCATTATTTGACTGATATTAGGGTTATAATCTTCTACCCCTCCTCAAATTCCTTACAACACCCTCTCTATTAGTCATTTACATTGGTAAAAAATGACATATTTTAGGTGTATTTCCACTAGGTTTTGACTTGTCATCACTCTAGAATTGCATCAAAGGCATGTTGTGAAAGATATTGTTGCGTCATTGGACTATTATTAGGCTTATTATTGGCTTCCCTTCTTGACAATTTTCACAAAACCTCTTCCGTTAGTGATTTGCATTGAAAAATTGAGAAAAAAAGTGAAAAATCAAGCATTTTGGATCCTACACATATCTTGCTCCTTGGGTTTGTTCTATTAGTTTGTTCATTGAGTGTTGCATGCTTTTGTATGAGTATTATAACTCTCTTCCCTAATAGAAATATCTCTTTAATAAGAAATAGAATACTCATGGGATCTAGTGCTCCTGAAGAAAACGGTATTCCTACCTCTGAAAATCCATTGAACACCTTCTTTACAAAAGGAGAGAAACAAATTTTACAAGACACTATGTCTCATACAACCACTATGGAGGATCAAATATTTCATGATGTTGACAACACTATTGAGGTGGTAACACATGTACCTAATGAGAAAATAAACAAACTTGATAAAGAGTTAGCCAATTTTCAAGCATTTGTGGAAAATGAAAGTATAGCGGAAGAAGCTATACCTGTGATTCACAACATAAGAGAGTTGATAAAAGGACAAGATGGTATTAATGTTATTGAAGGTTTAATGCATATAGTACATAATAATTTCATGTCAATGACTGAATGTGCAAATGGTATTAATAACATATCATCACCGACTCATACGCAAGTATCAGCACCTATTCCGACTATGGGAATGTCTACATTTACATCAACAATTTTAACCACTAATGCAAATGCCTGTAGTAATGCTACCACTGGTATTGGAGTATCTAATGGCACTAATTCACAAAATTACAAAGCTGTGGGATTTAACTATCAAAATGTGGCACCTAAGGTGACTTCTTTCATGAATAATTACTCTCAACCACCTCTCCATCCCACTTACTCTCAACCACCTCTTACATACAACAATTCACAACCACCTTCCACTTATCACTATATTCAACCACCACTCACCTATTCATAGCCTCTGCTTGTCACTACCCACCTCAATCACCTCCACACTTCAATTCCAATTCCTCAGAACAAACTGCATCTCCTAATGATGCCATCTTAAACCAACTCTTGCAAGGCATGACTTCTTTACAGTAAACGGTGAAAAATTTGATAAATTCTTCACAACCTAATATACCAACCTATCATGCCGGTAATCCCCTATCTTATGCAATCTTGAGAACTCCTATGCTTGAGAGATTTGAAAATCCTCGCTTTGAAAAATATGGTGGAAAAGGTGATCCTAATACTCATGTGGCAGCATTCACGACTATGTGTAGTGATTTCTATTTTGAAGAGGACTTGTTAGAAAAACTTTTCCTGTGATCTCTAAAAGATACTATTTTAGAATGGTTTTTCTCTTTACCTCTGAATTCAATACTCTTTTTTGTAGTTAGTTGATCAATTTTTACAATATTTTAAAGCAAACATTGGACCTCAAGTGTCTTTGATTGATTTAGTTCATTGCAAGCAAGGCCTGAAAGAGAAATTAATTGAGTTTATTAATCGGTATCAAGCACTCTATGCGCAAATTCATTATCAAATGAAAGATGAGGATGTTAAGAAGGTGTTTATTACAAATCTACAACCTAACATCTGTGATAAGATCCTCTTGATGAAGTACAACCCCTTTCAACACTTATGTATCGCCCTTCATGATTATCAACTTTCATCTAGTCAGTATGAAAACCAAAATTCATCAGCTCAAATTGATCAATCCACATATGGACCATCACAAAACAACTTTAAGAGTAATAATAAGAGTTTCATCAAGGTTAATGGATAGAATTCAAACAATTTCTCACAAGTGTCTGCTATCACTAACCCAAAGAAGACACTGTTTCAACAAAGAAAGTTTACTCCGATATCTGAATCCTATCATTCTATCATGAATCAAGCTGTGAATAATAACCTCATGAAGTTTCCTCTGATTAAACCGTTGGATCCTAGTAGAATGCAAGGACCTTATTTTGATGCTAATGCTTTTTGTCACTATCATCGACAACAAGGACATGATACTGAATGATGTATGCATCTTAAACATGAAATACAAGAGCTCATCGACTCGAATGTTATACAGGTATCTGGTGTGAATGATAATGGAAATAAGTCAATTAGTCCTCCGAATAAGAATTTATAGATCTTTACTAATCCATTTCCTAAGCATACTGATAATAACATGATGGAACAAAATACACTCGAAATAGAAGATGACTATCTGAACTACGATGAGATAATTGCAATGATAGAAGTGGATAAGGAAAATACTAAAGTATTACCTCACCCACAAAGGAATGGTATTTATGCTAAGGTTCCTCCTCTGTTATCCCTCCAAGGATCGGGAGATAATCAAAATGCATTGGAAAGACAAATAGAACAACTGAAACAAGAGATTCTGACAAAAGAAAGGATTGATATGGTACAAAGTAGTACTTCTCACTATGATAGACATAATAAACAAAATAGGAGAAATAAAAATTGGAAAAGAGCAAGACGGTTATCATCAGTTGGAAATAATAGTGGTTCTCCTCCTCATAAACAACAAAAGACTTCACATACACAAGTATTTGAGAAAAAAACACTGATGGACTTTTTGACAACAAAGAATACTCTAATAAGAACCACTCAAGCTTTGCACAAAACTTGATAGAGCATCTCTCCAAGATGCTCGCAAGTTCCAAATTTTAGTATGATTGTACTAGTAGGTAAGTATTTCTAAACCCTTTACCTCCGTGTTGTGTTTCCCTTGTGATGTGTTATGTGTTGTTTAGGTCTCGTAGGATGACCCTTGATTCTCTTATAAGGTCAAGGATACCGGGAGACCGCCTCTATTGTGACCCTTCTATTTGTATCATCATTCTTCTATATTGTTTATCCTCTATTTTCATTATTGTGTGTTGTGTCTTATGGGCATAGCGTTGTGGTTGGTGACTTGGGGGGCACCCTCCTACGTGACTATCCTTAAGGCACTTGTTTCTCCTCTCTTGATTTCTTGTTTACCTTCCTCTACTGGTTCTATCTAGCCAGCGGATGATGAAAAACAAATAATACAGATACGGACCACGTGTCCCTTTAGCAAGTAAGCAAAAATGGACCTAGTCCATACATGACAATGGGGTTGATATATTATCTGACACTTGGCTAGTAGAATCACTCCGTGTGATATTTTGATGATGTCTTGTCGCACTAATAAACCATAACAATACTACTGCTCTGTGCACTTTGTTTATCTTGGTTCTCACCTTGCTTATACTCAATTATGAGATCTCTATGGTATAGCCCCACGGTTATACTCGGGCTCCAAATCCGTAGTATAACCTTGGATTTTTGATGTGATTATGTTTATGCATTGCTTTTTCATCATGTGATGTGGTTATTATCTTATGGAAAGATTTCTAACCTCTTTTCTGCATAATATTGTGTGTTTGTGGGAACATTTAGCGATCGTAAAGTGCATATCACCTCTGGAGGAATGGGATTTGTAAGAACTCATGTTCCCTTGTGTGTTTTATCTCTACCTTAATGTGCTTGATATCAGTAAGTTGTCTGATGATTTTGGTACTAATGAAGCGTGTTTGAAGCCCTCTGCGGAGGTGGGATGTTGTATCTCTGAGCGAGTGCACATCTTTATTTTCTATATTGCAGTCATTAATCCCTCTACGGAGGCGGGATATCATACATATCCTTTTTTATTTTAATCCCTCTATGGAGGCGAGGATGGTGTATTTCTTGAGGAGATTGCACATCCTATCATTTTCTAAAAAGTCCTCTGAGCAAGCGGGGTGGATCTGTTGCCAAGAGACACTATGTAGCTTCATGAGTGTTGTCATTGATGGCAACAAAGTCCATCCCACACATCCACAGGACATGGTATGTCTATACCGGACGTTAGATTGAAGAGTATTTTGGTCCGATGAGCAAGAACAAAGCATGCAACAAGGTCTGACAATTAGGTCTGGATCTCTTAGAGGAAGTATCTTAGTAAAGTGTGGACTTGGGGAAGTCAAGAGGAGTACCATGACTGATACATTCTAGAGATTGAGCCTTCGGTGATGAAAGAGTGAAAAGATATGAACACCTAAGTGTTGGGTTTCTGTTTGGCAGAGTAGACTGAGGAAGAACTGACCGACAGAGCATCAGACCTTAATCCAGATGAGATATTGATTGTGATCAAGTTTCTTAAGGGATAATTCATGATTGGCTGACATGATTGATGACTTCTATAAGTATCTCTTTGATACACATCTCTTGGTAAGCAAGGATTCAGCCGACAGACTAGAGTTTGGGAAAATATTGAGTATTCTGGATGCTGACTAGAAAGATGTTGAAATCTTTTGTGCGGATATATATACCAGATGTATTTTGATGTGAGGAAGTGTGTGGTGTGTTGTGTTGTGTGAAGAAAGGTAGAGATAGGTGTGGAAGCAATAATACAAGTCCGGTATGTGACAGAACAACAACACTAAAGGAGTGGAAGAATGAAGTGTAGTAGATCAGTTTATTGAGCCTAACTGGAACTGAACCTCAGCATATGTGGATGCCTCTGATCAGTTCAAACACTTGGTTACTTTCTTTATACTCTGTAGACAGTGTGTCTCTTGTAGGCAGTGGGCCTCTTGTGAGCAGTGTGCTCGGGTAGTGAGCCCTAATTGGCATGTGTTATTTTATTCTTTCTATTCTTCTAACAGAGAATACAATCTTGGGTTAGTCAACCCATGGTTTTTCCCTTAACAGGGTTTTCCACGTCAAAAATATTGTGTTATGTGTGTTGAGTTTATTTCTGCTTCCATGGTTATGTATGCTTATATGTTTTGATATTGCACTAATTGTTAAAGAAGAAAAGAAAGTCAAATAATTAAGATAATTGATTCACCCCCCTCTCTCAGTTATCAACAATTGGTATCAGAGCTAAGTTCCTCCTAATAGAGCCTAACAGCTTGAGGAAGATCTAGGAATCTCAATGGATATGTATGGTATGAGGGAACAACTTTAGTCTGCCCTAGATGATCTTGAGCAATCTCACTCTGAAGTCAATAACCTGAGGGAAAGACTCAAACAAGCTGATGATTTCATAAATGAACTCAAAGAAAAACTAAGTATCTCAGTGAAGAAAAGAAAGGAACTACTTCAACAATTAGCAAGTCAAAGTGAAGCAAATGATACTAATGAAGATCTGAATGAGAAAACCAAGTTATGTGAGAAGTTATCAAAAGAGGTCATTATGGTAAGACATGAAATGGAATTAGGAGTTATGAAATTCACCCAAGAAATTGAAGAGAAAAGAAAAAGTAAAGATAATCTAAAACAATCTCTCAAGGAGAAGTCAGAAGACTACCACAAAATGGATAGAATAATCAGGCATCTAGAATCTGATCTTGAAGAAGCTAGAGACAATGAAGAACAACTTGAGAATTAGATAGACACTCTTAAAAGGGATCTTCAAACAACAAATGAATACAAAGAGAAATTCAAGATAAGCTCTGCTCAACTTGAAGTTCTTCTTGAAAGCCAAAAGAGGGTAGATGACAAGCAAGGCTTGGGGTATGAGAAAGGGGAAAGCTCTTGATCTGGTCAGAAGAACTCTAGATCAGGGAATCCAAGGAACAGGCCTAGAAGACCTCCAGTAAGGCAACCAAATGCTCAAAGATATCCATCCTTCAATGGATACTGCCACAATTGCAATAATTTTGGTCATAAAGCAAATTAGTGTAGAAGAAGAATGAATCAAACTAATTCATCCTTCTTCGGACAGTGTTTTAACTGTAAAAGGTATGGTCACAAATCTCAAGAATGTAGAAATATGCAAATGAACAATTCATTCAATGGTAGATGCTTTGCATGCAATAGAATGGGACATATGGCTAATCAATGTAGATCAAGAGGATATCAATTAAATCTACAAAGAAATGTTGTTTGCTACAATTGCAATAGATCCGGTCATATTGCCAAATTCTGTAGAAGTAAGAATCAGGATAAAAGGGGTCCGATGCATCATAATCAAAATCAAGACAAAGGAAAAGGAAAAATGAATGCGGATGAAGTTCAAAGGGAGATGAGCAAGATTTGGGTAAAGAGAAGTATAGAAAATGTTGGGGATGGATCCGCACCAGAATCTGGTGCTGATATTCCTTCTGGAAACTAAATAGATGAGCTCTGGCTCAGGGGGAGTCAAAAAGGAAAACAAATTCCCCCAGCCAGCCAATTGGTGCCTGAAATTGGCACATGGAAAGTTGCAGATTAAAGGGTTCTTAGAGAAACACCTAAATAAGCCTTGGTAAAGATTTGGAAGATCTACAAGAAGTTTTGAAGAGGTTAATCATCCAAGATTGATTTGGTTTAACAGTCATTTGGAAAGAGTAGGATTTTCATAGTTAGATCTGGTATGATTCAAAATTGAGGTATCTTGATCTATGGATGAATGGAATGATTGGAGAAAGGTAGATAGATTGTCAATATTCACTGAGAATAACTCTAAGTGCATCTCAGTGATCTGGAAAGATCTCTCAGGACAAGGAGAACAAGGCAACCGAAATAACTTAAGTTGTGCATTTATTGCAAAATGGAATTAGGGTTTGTGCAGAAATAAAAAGGTTCTTTTGTCATCATTTGTACAATGGCATTCGAGAAGAAGGAAGAAAGAGCTCTGCAACAAGATTGCTTCAACTTTCTCTCAAGGATCAACCACAGAATTTGACTCAACCAGTGATCTTTTTAGCTCTCATCGTGAACCCTAGAAGCGTAAAAGGTATTCTCCACTCTTGTATATCTCTCTTTGAATCCTTTGAAAGATGGCTACTCTAAATATTGTCAAAATCACTGATAGGCCATGCCCTAAGTTCAATAAACACCCTTACAAATCTCTAGAAGTTGATCCTTTAGGCGCCTTCTCTAGCATTCCGCATGGGGTTCTGCATGTAGAAGATGTTAGGGTCTACATAACGCAAACATTGAAGAATTTGGGGAATCCAAGCTGATGGATATCTACCACAAGGAACTGATAGATGAATCATTTAAACTTAAACCCCAATTCAAGGCCATCTGAGATAAGCATTTTGGACATTGCATCCATTTCCCCTGTTTTGCTAAAGATGAATGGGTTCGATATGTTCTGAGCAGAATGCATGACATTTTCATGTGGTTGTTGAGGCCATTTAAGATCACAAAAGATGCCATTAGGGTGGTAACCAGATTGCACTCATTTGGTGAGTTGCCTACTCTCAAATCAGTCAAAAACCAAACTGTGAGTGAGGCCACCGGATCAAAATTTGATAAGAGGGCAATAATAATAGAAGACATCATAGATCTGAATATCAAATTTGCCTCTATGATAATTGGTTACAAAATCTATCACTCCAGCAGGGAGAATTTAATATCTGGAACTGCTATATATACTGCATATGAAATGCTAAGGAAAAATGCATACTATGATCTATGCGAGCTTCTCCTTAACCAACTGTTAAAGAACTTGCAAAAAATAAAGAAGGATAAGAAGAATTCATTCAAGCACAGTGGCTTAATATTATGTCTATTCTTCTATTACATGAATGAGCTACCTGGATCTAGTGGTTGGATATGGCAAAATGACAGACTGGTTGCCATACAAATCAGAGACTATATGTATGGGCTTGGTGATGCCATGGCACAAAGCACAGCTCTCTGGGGTTACTTCAAAAAATTCCAAGGCATGATGCAGGCTAGAGAGAGAATCCCCCAATCTCTAGTTGAAAAATACAAGGATACAGTGTGCTTCATGATAGACACTGATCAATGCCTAATGGAGGCAGTGGAACCGAGAACAGTGTGGATCATGCCAATGGTCTATGAGGTGGATGAAAAAATTTTGGAACTGCATATCCAACATAAGTCAGCCTAAGGACCCTAAGGCAGAAAGTTTTGGAACCTTCCAAGAGTTGAGTGTAAAAGTTCATGTTGAACTTAGACAGCTTGAGATCAAGAGAAAAGTGAGAAGGGAAGTATAAGAAGTCGCCAAGAGATATGGAATATCTAAGGAGTCAGTTGATGCCAACAGAGAGAAGATGGAAAGGGCAGAAAAAGAAAGGCAAGAAACAAAAAAAAAGGTGCTCCGGTGCAAGCCCCCTCCCGGACCAGATCCTCCAAAAGCTCTGCACCAACCACCTCTAAGAGTAAAAAAGCCTCTAAACTGGAAGCCAAGACATCCGGAAAGGGTGAGAAGAGAACAAAGAAAAAGGCCACAAGGTCATATACAAGTCAAAAAGATGATGAAGAGATAGAGTCAGATGAAGGGTCAAGAAAATGAAGAAGAAGAAGAAAATATCTGATGAATCCTCTACCGGTCAAGGCAAGGAAGAAAAGGCAGAAGAATTTGTTGAAAAGCCTACTCTCTGCATTGATGATATCATCAAATCAGTCACTGTGGATGGGAACCTAAAACCAATGACTGAATTTTATGATGAATATAATGAAGCTGACCAGAAGATCTTGCAAGATGCTACAGTCAAGTATCTTAACATCTATAATAAAGCATTCATTGAGATCATATCTCTAATTCCCAAAAGCCTAGAGAAGGAACTTGAAATAAGAAAGAATAATGCTAAGGCAAAGGACCTAGAGATCCGAGAATAGATAGCTATTCAGCTCTATCCTTGCATCACTCCAAAACAAATGAACATGATCTTCAAGGATTGCAAGGATGAGTTCTAGAGCAAAGCAAGAATGAATCAACTTATGCTTGGAGAGACTGACAAAGTGGCAAAAGAAACTGAAGACATCCTTCGGAATGCCTTCATGAAATTCAATCTCCCTGTTATAGAGGACATAGATGATGAACCTACTGAGAAAAATGCAGAAGATCCAAAGGAGATAAGTGAGGAAAGGACTAAGGACTTGGATTCCTCTATTCCAGAAGAGGAAGTCCATGAAGAAGCAAATATCTCTCTTTCGGATCCCCTTGCTGAATCCGAAACTAAAGGAGAAGAAAGAAAAGATGAGAAAATTAGTCAAGAAGAAGAGGTCAAGGGAAGTTTAAAAGACCAAACAGAGAAAACCCCAGATGACAATTCTGAAGCTACAGAAGGAAAGAAGACTTTGTCTCTGGCAAGAGACACTGCAGAAATAGTTAAAGATTTCTTGACCAAAGAAATGATGGAATTAGATGAACTAGAGCTATTTCAAGGACCATTCAATTTTGATTCCCTCTCCCTGGTTCAGACAATGAAGATAGCATCCTTTGCCCAAGCAAAGGCAAAAGAAAAGCTTCTGAATTCTCACATGGAAGACTGTGAGCTAATAGAGATTGCATCCGGTGTGTTGGAGAAGATCATGTCATCCTTCCAGAAGGATCTTTTGGCCTCTTCATCTGGTAACTTGAAATCTCTTGTTAATTCAATTAGCACACATTTTGATTCTTTGGAGAAGTTAGCAGAAGATAAAGTTTGGAAAGAGTTTTTGGGAAAGAGATTCTCTAAAGTACAAGGGCTAATAACAAATGATAGGAGAAATATGGATATTGGGATAAAGAGCTTAGAAAATGCTCTTAAAGATGGCAGAGAAATATATAAATTTTGTTTACCCTGGTCTAAAGTGACAATGGATATTGAGAAGAAAGTGAAAGAACAAGAGGGTAAACTGTCAGGTTTATCTCAAAATTTTGATCTTCTCACCACATCCATAATAAACCAAGAATGTTAGACTATTTCCATTCTAAATGAACTAAAGAAACTTGAAAAGGAAAGGAAGAATATAACAAGTAGGATGGGTGAACCTAGAGGGATAATTATCCCTAAGTTAGAGGCCATGCATGAGACCCTAACTGATTCTCAGACCACAACCTGAATCAATGATCCGATAGATCTAAAGAGGACAGAAGCTTTTACATTCCTGTTGAGTCATCACATCTCAATTTTGGGTAGGATGAAGTAGATTTGGGCAATAGAATTTGTCCAGTTGAAGATAACTTTTGTAGATATACTTCAGTATATGTAAGTATAACATGTATATATATTTATCCGACCAAGTATAGATTATTTTTGGGAAATTTTGGTGTGTGGATCCTATCCTTTTCCATTGATGTCAAAGGGGGAGTGAGGAGCAGTGAAAAATGTGGAATCTAGCTAAGGGGGAGCTCTGGAAAAGTGTACATAAGAACAAAGCATCAACCAAGGGGGAGTATGCTATAACACTTAGTCATTTTTCACTAAGTGTTTCCATCAATGCCAAAGGGAGAGATTGTTGGCAAGAGACACTGTGTGGCTTCATGAGTGTTGTCATTGATGGTAACAAAGTCCATCCCACACATCCACAGGACATGGTATGTCTATACTAGAAGTCAGATTGAAGAGTATTTTGGTCTGGTGAGCAAGAACAGAGCATGTAGCAAGGTCTAACAATTAGGTCTGGATCTCTCAGAGGAAGTATCTCAGTAAAGTACGGACTTGGGGAAGTCAAGAGGAGTACCATGACTGATACATTTTAGAGATTGAGCCTCTGATGATGAAAGAGTGAAAAGATATGAACACCTAAGTGTTGGGTTTCTGTTTGGCAGAGTAGACTGAGGAAGAACTGACCGGTAGAGCATCAGACCTTAATCCAGATGAGATATTGATTGTGATCAAGTTTCTTAAGGGATCATTCATGATTGGCCGACATGATTGATGACTTCTATAAGTATCTCTTTGATACGCATCTCTTGGTAAGCAAGGATTCAGCCAACAGACTAGAGTTTGGGAAAATATTGAGTATTCTGGATGCCGACTAGAAAGATGTTGAAATCCTTTGTGTGGTATATATATCAGATGTATTTCAATGTGAGGAAGTGTGTGGTGTGTTGTGTTGTGTGAAGAAAGGTAGAGATAGGTGTGGAAGCAATAATATGAGTCTGGTATGTGATAGAACAGCAGCACTAAAGGAGTGGAAGAATGAAGTGCAGTAGATCAGTTTATTGAGCCTAACCAGAACTGAACCTTAGCATATGTGGATACCTTTGATTAGTTCAAATACTTGGTTACTTTCTTTATACTCTGTAGACAGTGTGTCTCTTGTAGGAAGTCGGCCTCTTGTGAGTAGTGTGCTCGGGCAGTGAGCCCTAATTGGCATGTGCCATTTTGTTCTTTCTATTCTTCTAACAGAGAGTACAATCTTGGGTTAGTCACCCCGTGGTTTTTCCCTTAACAGGGTTTTCCACATCAAAAATATTGTGTTATGTGTGTTGATTTTATTTATGCTTCCATGGTTATGTATGCTTATATGTTTTGATATTGCACTAATTGTTAAAGAAGAAAAGAAAGTCAAATAATTAAGATAACTGATTCAACCCCCCCTCTCACTTATCAACAGGATCTGAGACTATCCTAACCCTTAAGCGTGTCTTCGGTGATTGTTGTGGAGAAGCCCAATCGTCAGTGTGTGCCTGTAATGTGCCTAAGATGGATGCAAACCTAGCAATAGGTTTCTTCCATCACTTTTTTGTCGTGTTTTCTTCTTGTCTTCCATGTGTGTGTGTATGGTGTGTTTGTTCGCAAGCATAGTTTCAAGATCAGTGGCAATGAGCTCCTCTTATGCTTTGGGATTTGTATGGCATGTTTGTTCTCAAGTGTAATTTCAAGACTGGTGCAATGAGATCCTCCCACACTTTGAGATTTGTATTGCATGTCTGTTGCCCCTTATGTAGTTTCAAGATTGGTGGTGATGAGCTCCTCCTACATTTGGGTTGTGTGTTTACTTTCCTTGTACTTGCATTTGCATTTCATATATGAGAAATTGAAAAAAAGAAAAGAAATAATCATTGCATTCACTGTATTTTACGTGTCTTCAATATTGTCTTCTTCGTGTTTTACGTGACTATAACTATTTTTGCCATGTTTTGCGTGCATGTTACTATATTCAATGTGTTTGGTGTGTCTTCACCGTGCTTGGTGTGTTTGTTGTGTTTATTGACCTTACTTTAATGCATGTATTGGCCTTTCATGTATACATACATTAAAGTGGGGGCTAAATGTTATGTCAAAAAATGTCCCTTTGGGGGGCTTTTTCCTCTTAAGGTTTAGCTCCTAGGTCCTTAGAATGTATTTAGAGCATCTTGCATGACAATTGTGAATCCCAATGAGAAAACCCTGAAGTCTTATGGCAAGTAGGACCTAGGGGGTGCTATTTTGATGATCTTCAAACAAAAATGGGAGGGTGGACTTGAGCATCAGTACCTACCCTATTTTGGGTCTGCCCTAAAATTAAATTTTGGTTTTATGCCCGTTATTTAGGTCCTATGCTGACATCTCAAGTTTGAATTACAAAATTCTTAGAGGGATTGTTTGTAGTTGCATATATAAGCATGTTTAGGACTTCATTTGCAAACTAGATGGACATTGTGAACTTGTGACTTTATGCAAAAGTGATTCAATGAATTCAATTGTGTTGCAGAGCAGTATTTTGTTGTTATTGTGTTTGTGATTGTAGATTTGACTCCATCTCCTCATGGCATGAAAGAGCATCTTCCTTCCATGAGACCTACACTTCAAAGGTGATATCTATTGTGTTTTTAATCATTTATCATTTGGATTTTACCTCTATCCCATAGGGACACACACTCTCATCTAACAACGGTGTTCGAAAGACTTGAATGTCTCTCCGGGGCTTGACCAAGGCAAGCCTCTAAACACCACAACCCCCAACCACACTCCTTTGTGATTGCAGGTTATAGGTACTAAGTTTCATGGAGTGGAGTTGCAGAAGGAGGTTACATAAGACAAGGATTGAGGATCTGAAAGATAGAGGACAAAGGTGAACATTTCGAGACACAGGCACTAGTGGCATTGTCCTCTGGAGTTGCAAACACAAAAATAAGTTGGACAGTAGCAATCAGCATCCAAAGAGCTTCTAATTGTTGCAAGTATGTGCCTAATAGGTGTTGTCATTGGTGTCAACTATATCCTATTTTGTTATTTGTTTTGAAGCTTTATATGTTGAGGATATTGAAAAAATTAGCCCCTCCAGAAGAATCAGAAAGTAAATAGTGAATCACAGTGAAGATAGTGAGTTGCATACTGAAGAACAGTCCAGAAGATTGCTCCACATTTCTTGCTGACTGAAGATCTTGGTCTACAGATTGTAAATTATTTAGAAGCATGGCTGAAGATGCTAAATCCTGAGTTTGAGCCTCCGGTATCAAGATTTGAGTGAGTTACTTTCACCAGAGTAAAACCTGCTTTTTCTGATTATTCATTAGTGCGTGAGAGAAAGTATTTTGCTCTGCATTCCTCTGCATTAAAGTGTTTTTCTCTGTGGTCCTAGAGGGAAGTCTGGGATGATGATAAGTGCCTACAATTGCAGTGGTTCATGTTTTGGTGGTTCGCAAGCCATCTTTCTTTTATGACAGTCGAAGATAGTGAAGTTCATGTGCTCTGGTGTGAAGAATCTCATGAATAAAGAGGTTTGAGTTTGTGTAGTTGATCCTGGTGATTTAAACGTGCTTGTGGATACCTCCTATCATGTGCATTAAGGAATTGAGATCGTGTTTGAAGATTATTCCTAGATAACATAGCGTGTAACCAATCTTAGCCAACTTGGTTAATTCCAATGATTGTGAAGACCCCTTGAAGATTATGGAAGCATGTTGTGATGTGGAAGATCATGTTTGAGTCCTAGCTAAGGCGTGGTGTGATCCGCATACATCTATACTACAATTCCTTAGCATAATTTTATATTAGGTAAAGACCTATTTTGTAAATGTTTGTAATGCCGACCTTGGAGATTGTTCCAATGGTTGATGATTGTAATGCCGACCTTGATGGTCATTCCAAGGTTGATGAAGTGTATAAATACTTGTAATTGAGTCATGGAAAAGATGTCCTTGTGTGAAGATGGGAAGATAAGGAAAGAAGTGGAAAGGTAGAGCAGAGCAGAGGAACTATTGTACTTCAATGTATTAATCTTAGACATGAAGAAGATGTTGATTTTGGTAGTGAGCCGCCAGTAGGGTTTAACAACCCTCATTGTAAACTTTCTAGGTTTAGGGTTGAGGTAGTGAGCCTGCTAGACCTAGTTGTACTTCATGGCAGTGAGCCCGTATGTTCTAGGCTCGTGGAGTGACCAAGCCTAAACATCATTTTTCAAAGTTTGCAATATATTTGAGAGATAATCCTCTCCATGGTTTTTCCCCACCTTGGGGTTTTCCATGTAAAAATTTGGTGTCTCTTGTGTTTAATGTTGCATCTATGTTTAAGTTTCTGATCTCATGCATTTGTTGTTTAAATGATAATAAATGTGGACAAGTGATTAATGTTTAAGTGCAGAAGTGTTTGAGTTTTTGGGACAACTGATTCACCCCTCCTCTCAGTTGTTTGGTACATTCCAACAATTGGTATCAGAGCAAGGTTCCTCTAAAGAAAGTCTAATAGCTTGAGGAAGATCCAAAATGTCTTATAAGAAGGAAGCGCCGCATTTTGATGGGATGAATTATGCTCTTTGGAAGGCGCAAATGAAAAGCCATCTTCTTTGTCTTGGTTACAAAGTATGGAAAGCTGCAGAAGAAAAATACAAAATGCCTCAAAATGGTTTGACGACTGAAGATGAAATCAAAGAATATGAGGTGGATGTCAAGGAAAAATATGCTCTGTTAAGTTCATTAAATGACTCAGTACTGACAAAAGTTGTGGATCTTGAAACTACAAATGAAGTATGGGAGAAGCTGAAAAAATTGTATGAAGGAGATGATTTATGAAAGAGGCCAAGATACAAAGTCTGAAAGTGAAATATGAGAGTTTGAAGATGAATGAAGATGAAAACATAATAGCCTTTATGCAAAGAGTTGATGAACTTGTCACCGGGATAAAAGGTATAGGGGGAACTCTCGGTGATAAGGAAGTTGTGATGAAAATTCTCAGATCACTACCAACATCCTACAGTCACAAGGTAGTTGCAATTAAAGAATTTATGCAAGTAAAAGCTATTGACAGAGATTAGTTACTTGGTAAGCTTACTACCTTTGAAATGATAGAGTTTGGTGATGCCCTGCTAAAAGTCAAGATTGCCTTCAAAGCCAGTACTTTTGGGAAAACCTCCAGATCAGAAAAGTACAAGGTAGAATTTGATGATAAGTTTGATGAAATTGAAGCCAACTTTGTGGATAAATTGCAAAGAGGATCTGGTAAGTTTAAAGGTAAATTACCTTTTAAATGTTTTTCCTGTGGTAAAGTAGGTCACTTTGCTTCCTGATTTCTTGAAAGAATTGAAAGAAATAGAAAAAGATATGAGAACAGGCCTAGGATCCAAAAGAAATGTTATTATGTTGAAGATTTTGATGATGATGATGGAGTATCAGATAATGGTGAACCAGATAATGTTAGTACTTCTAGTAATGAATGCTTGTTTATTGTTATTAAGGAAGAACCTGTGTCTACTAATCTTGCTAGCTGTGTGAAGGAAGAAAAACTAGTGGAAAGTGCTTTGGCTGCTCAAGTTTTTGAAGACAAAGATGAATGGGTTATTGATAGTGGCTTCTGTCACCACATGACTGGTGACAAAAGTAAGTTAGTGAGTTTGGAAAGATATGATGGTGGACTGGTTAGGTTTGGAGATGATATAGCTGGTAAGTGACAGGCTATCATAAGGTCCTAACACTTTAGATGAAAATTATCAATTTATTGACTAGGGTAGTGTCTGAGGCTGTCTGCAATAGGGCGTTTAGATATTTCATTGAGAAACAGTTTTCTAGATCTGTTAAAAAGTTAAAACAATACATGAAATGAAACAACAAATTTATCCTTCTACAGAAAGCATTCAAATTCTATACTAAGAAACATGAAAACTCTAGACTAGAAAGCATATAAATTCTACACTTAGAAAGCAGATAAGCTCTACACTAGAAAGAAAATAAATTCTAAATTCACAACTTCAATTTGCTAAGCTACAAGCGCTCCAAATTCTAACCATCAGAAAATAGTAATTCTAACTAAGGAAGATGCACTGGAAAACTTCCAATGAACATAGAAAGTTCCAAACAACAATACACAATAGTTTAACTTTTACACAACACACCCTGCAGGTTAACGACAGAAGCTAAACATGAACTATCTTCAACTGAATAAAAACATCCACAGAAATGAAAATTTATCTATCCTATAGTCCTATGAGTGGCCAGCTCGTGGGAGAAGTTTGCCTTAATCCAAATCACATTCAATCGCTTCAACAACACATGAGAACTCCATTCAAATCTTCATATTTTAAAAAAAAGAAACTAAAACTCAGAATATCGTTTCCACTCATAAAAAATGCAAGTACACAGGTCTGATGATTTTGAGAACTAAAAAGATTAATTTCTTCGCATTTCTTGCTGACTATAGATCTTGGTCTGCAGATTGGAAATTATTTAGAAGCATGTTTGAAGATGCTAAATCTTGAGTTTGAGCCTCCGGTATGAAGATTTGAGTGAGTTACTTTCACCCTAGTAAAACCTTCTTTTTTCTGATTATTCACTGGTGCATGAGAGAAAGTATTTTGCTTTGCATTCCTCCGCATTAAAGTGTTTTGCTCTGTGGTTCTAGAGGGAAGTCTGGGATGATGATAAGTGCCTACAATTGCAGTGGTTCATGGTTTGGTGGTTCACAAGCTATCTTTCTTTTATGACAGTCGAAGACAGTGAAGTTCATGTGCTCCGATGTGAAGAATCTCATGAATAAAGTGGTTTGGGTTTGTGCGGTTACTCTTGGTGATTTCAACGTGCTTGTGGATACCTCATGATCATATTCCTACCTTTACATTGGTTCGCATTAAGGAATTGAGATCATGTTTGAAGATTATTACCAGATAACGTAGCGTGTAACCAGTCTTAGCCGACTTGGTTAATTCCAGTGATTGCAGAGATCCCTTGAAGATTATGGAAGCATGTTGTGGTGTGGAAGATCGTGTTTGAGTCCCAGCTAAGGCATGGCGTGATCTGCATACATCTATACTACAATTCCTTAGTATAATTTTGTATTAGGTTAAGACCTATTTTGTAAATGTTTGTAATGTCAACCTTGGAGATTGTTCCAATGGTTGATGATTGTAATGCTAACCTTGATGATCATTCCAAGGTTGATGAAGTGTATAAATACTTGTAATTGAGTCGTGGAAAAGATGTCCTTGTGCGAAGATGGGAAGATAAGGAAAGAAGTGGAAAGGCAAAGCAGAGCAGAGGAACTATTGTACTTCAATGTATTAATCTCAAACATGAAGAAGATGTTGATTTTGGTAATGAGCCACCAATGGGGTTTAACAACCCTCATTGTAATCTTTCTATGTTTAGGGTTGAGATAGTGAGCCTACTAGACCTAGCTGTACTTCATGGTAGTGAGCCAGTATGTTCTAGGCGCGTGGAGTGACCAAGCCTAAACATCATTTTTCAAAGATTGCAATATATTTTGAGAGCTAATACTCTCTGTGGTTTTTCCCCACCTTGGGGTTTTCCACGTAAAAATCTAGTGTCTCTTGTATTTAATGTTGCATCTATGTTTAAGTTTCTGATCTCATGCATCCATTGTTTAAATCATAATAACTGTGGACAAGTGATTAATGTTTAAGTGTAGAAGTGTTTGAGTTTTTGGGACAACCAATTCACCCTCCCCTCTCAGTTGTTTGGTGCATTCCAACACCGACACCCCGAAGATCATCTGGCATTGAACTAGGGCGCTAGTGGCAGTGTCCTCCACCTTTCCAGAGCAGAAATGGAAGATGCAGTGAATATCAGTGTCAGGAGGAGAAACAAATTCCATGCAGAAAATAGTACCTTGGATAGGGGTGCTAGTGGAGGTGTCCTCGACTGTTCCGTATCCCTTTCTTCAAAAAATGGTCAGTTATAATCCTCTACCTACTATCTTAATCTAAAAGGATTTGTCGTAATTCACTAATTTTCTTATTATTTTTCATACTTAGGGTTTTTAGAGTACTTAAGCATTAAATTGGCATATTGATTGATAACATCTAAGCTTCCGCATCATTCCAAGTGACATCCCAACCTGTTAGGTGAATGCTCTCGCTTAGTAGAGATTCAACTTGGTTGATATGTCCTTGAATGTTTGGTGAGAAGGGAGGATCTAAACTAAATCAACAACATTCATCATCCCCCCTTTTTACTTCAAAACACATAACATACTAGAGCAATAGCTAAAGGTGCTACAAAAGCTTTGACCGTTTATTTTTGGGAGGGATCTATCAAGATCTACTCCATAGACAAAATTGAGGAGAAGAAGTGTAATAGTGACCCATCTCAAGAATAAGATGAGAACCTTGGATAAAGATAAAGGATAATTAAAAATTAGGTACTAGTAATAAGCTAATGATGCCAAGGGTTAGAAGGTAGCCACCTGCAAAAGAGGCTAGGCTAGGCCAATAATAAAGATACTTATAATGACCAAGGAAAATTGGAAGCCTTGCCACCCTTATCTCTTGGTAGTTTCCACTTATGGCTAAAGAGTGTAGCTAACCCAACTAAAATAGGAAACTAATAATGTCATCAATGGTTATAAGGTGACCACTTAATTAGACAAAGTCCAAGTCAAGCCCAAAGTGATGAGGAAAGCTAATCAATGTTGAGGTCAAGGTTCAAAGGTCAAAAATAAAAAAAAATAGGGAGCAAGAGTGAGTGACATAGGATATATGCCCACCTTAAAGTGACTATTGAAACAAGATATCAAGCAAAGAGAGCCAATCATTTTAAGGATAATAGTTAAGAGAAAAGGGAGAAAGAGGAAAGCCACCAAGGAATTTGATGAGAGAAAATGAATAAAGTGATGAAGAAAGGGGAACATCTAGGTCATCTCCCCAAGAGATGAAAAAAGATAACAAGTCACGAAGGAGATGAGTGGCATATGCTCCCAAGCGACTAAGTAGCAAAGTGTTGAGATATAATAGAGGGGAACACCTAGGTCCTATCCCCAAGAGATGATAAAAGATAATGAATCACAAGGGATTCAAGCATCATACTCTCCCAAGTGATTAAGTAGAAAGTGATAAGATAAATGAGAGGGGAACATCTAGGTCATATTATCAAGGGAGGAAAAGACACCATAATGATCATAGAAAACATGACGACTAGATGTTCGCCAAGAGATGATAAAAGATAACAAGTCATGAGGAAGATAAGTGTAATATGCTCCCAAGTGACTGAGGAGAAAAGTGATGAGATAAAATAGAGGGGAACACCTAGGTCCTGCCCCCAAGAGATGATAAAAGATAATGAATCACAAGGGAGACAAGTATCATATTCTCCCAAGTGATTAAGTAGAAAAGTGATAAGATAAATGAGAGGGGAACACCTAGTTCATACTATCAATGGAGGAAAAGACACCATAATGATCATAGAAAACATGAGGATAAAATATTAGAGACCAATAGGATAGAATGCCTCTAAGGGAGCAAGCAAGAGAAAGCACAAGGGCCAAAAAAAGAATTTGAAAAAAGCAAAAACCATAACAAAGGGTTAAGGAAAAAGACAATCAAAGGAAAATGGAAAGGACACAATTAAAACCCCATTGAACTATGTACATGAAGTTAGTCATAAGAGTAATATATAGATTAACTAAACATGGATCATCATCCTCTGTGTTATCATAATGAGATAGGTACAATTGAAAAGAACAAGGCAAAAACAAATGTAAAAAGGGAAAACAAATAAAATGAAAATAAGAACATGGCAAAAACAAGGAAATAAATAGATAAAAGGAAAAAATGGAAATCAAGACAAAGGGAAAAGGGTAAAGAGCCACAATGCAATGCAACAAAGTGACAAGAAGACGAATGTAAAATAGGTGAATGATTGAAAATGGGAAACAAAAGGAAATCAAGATTGAAAATGAGAAAAAGGAAGAGAGGATTCAAAATAACGAAGTGATTGAAAATGAGAAACACAAGGGAAACGAGGGACATGACAATTCCCCAAGTGCATAGTTAAGATGAAAGCTAGATCAATGAGTTCCAATAGTGTGACACTAGGCTTACACATTATGGAAAACATGAGGTTTACTTATTTCCATCTTTGGGATACAAATTACTGTGTCAAATGCGTAATATGTGTAACCATGTAAGGTGTGAAAAGGGGAAAAGAAGTGTAGATGTCTTTCTATGAGTAATTTGGAGAGTTTGTTATTATGGGTCATGAAATTCAAGGAACAATGGGAACAAAGAAACATGTCAGGATTGGGAGATGAAAAAGATGGAAGGGATATGCTATGATAAAGTCTCGTACTTAAGGCCATGGACAATAAAAGAAAGGAATAGAAGGTATCCTAACTCAACATTAATCCTAAAATGACTTATGAGAAAGATTGAAGAGAAAGGGATAGAATGACAAAATACAAAATCATTAACACTTTATAATATTTTTTAGAATGCTTTCAATTTGATCAAGAGGTTTTGATATTTTTCCCTTTGATAGTTGGAAAAAAGTAAGAGATAGAAACACACAAGGAATCTAAGGTGAAATCTCATCCATCATGAGGTCATCATATAAGAAAGAAGCATCAAGAAAATATTTCACATTTGCTAGTGAGGCAAATGTGGAAGCAAGTGGTGGAATGTTAGAGATAGTATCAAACATAGTTTTAGGGGTGGTGGGATAGGGTGAAGCGATAATGAAGAATGATGAATCAATGATGGGTCAATGGGAGGAAGAGCTAATGGAGTAGGAGGGTCAAGATCAAGGGCCTCGATGCATGGGCAGGGGCATTGTCAATGTGCATGTCATGTGTAATGGGAGGAGAGGAGGGATCATTATGAATTAGTGAAGGTGGATGATTGCGAAGAGAATTAGAGGGTGTAGGAGATACAAAATGTGTTGATGATGAAGATGAAGGGTTAGATAATAAAGAGTAACAGTTAAGAGGAGGGGAAGTTATTTCTAGATAGTCTTTGATTTCTTATAATTATTATGTGATTGGGGATGACAAGGGTGGGTTGGTGGAGGAAGAGAAGGAAGTCTATGGAGAATCCTAATTGGTGATATTAAAGGTTGATGTGGAGGGAGTGATGGTGTAGGTAGAAGTGGTGGGAGTGTAGAAGACAAAGGAATGGATGGAGGGAAAGGTTGGGGATGAGAGATATATCTCTACTTATTTGTATTGTTCAATGGGGTAGGAGAGGAAGCTCTATAATTGATTATGGGAGTGGGTAGGAGCTTGGAAAGATGTGGTGGAGGGCCCCTTTGAGAATGAGGTGAATGTGAAGGTGATGAAAAGAACAGATTGTTGATTCGAAAAGCTCAAAATACTAAATTATCTAATCATGGAATATCGTGACAATCTAGAACACTACTAAACGATTTTAAAGATTTGGCATCTTTGATTGGTTAAATTGTAGTATTGTGTCAAGTTTGATGGAACAACGATGAGGAGAATAATAAAACTACCAACGATACCTAGAGGTGATATTGGATGGTTGATAGGCACATCTATATAAATAGTCTTGTCAACCAAGTACTACAATAACTTTGACAAAAAAAACATAAATATGTGCATGTTAGCCATCCAATAGCACCTCTAGGTGGTGTTACAAGTATATGTACATCTTATCTATGGCTTAGTGTATAGGGTCAGTTTAGCTTAGTGTTTTGTTTAGATCTTAGGAAGCTTCCCCCTCATAATTTTAACAGAGGTTTATCCTCACACACAGTTTTATTTTGTGTTGTCCCCAAATAAATAAATTAAAATGAAATAGGTCCATACATCATTCTACATGTAGCTCATGAGAATACCCATGTTCTTAATCTCCTACAATACCTAAGTTTGCATCTAGTATTCAATTTAGAATTACTTAAGCCATACTTTCCTCTTGTTCTTGAGATTTATCAACTCAACACCCTTCAAACTTAGATACTAAGAAATTATGCATAGTCATGCAAGATGAGATCATACAAACAACCACAATGCACACATACCAAGTTTTGAACCATTTGTTATGAGTGACTAGAAGAGGTGAGTCTATAGATCAAGTGAAGTGGTAAAATCTTTAGCAGCTTAATATTTAGTTTCAGTAGCTCATCAAAGATGTGATTGGGCCCATTGCTTCTCAAGAAAGAGAAAATGGTTAGAGAACAATTACAAAAGGCTTAGAGAACCTTGTGTGTGCCTTAACATCCTTTGATGTTATTGCACATGATTCAACATCACTCAACACTAGTGTGCAAGATTAAAAATACACACATCATATGCATAGGTCAATATGGTATTGTGCATCCTATGTGCAAGTCACTATGTCTTTTTAATCTCTAGGGACCTTGTGTTTCAGGTTGCAATTCTTTCTTTTTGGAAACTTTGTAACTTACGTCTTGGGACAATTTTATTAGAGGAAAACCATCAAGACAGTTTTTTTGTTTTTTGAAAAGGAGTGATTTGTTCATCACTGGTGAACTGCTTGGACATTTTTATAGATTATGCTCTATTCATCAGGAAAAACTAAGATGGAAAATTGAAAAAATGGCAAAAAGAACACAGATATAATATGAAGGGAAGTTTTACAATAGGACAGAGAAGATGTCAATGTGGAACCCCAATAGGGAATAGTAGAGGGAGTGCAAGGCATTAATTTCAAAGATTGAAAAGGGTATAGGAAGTTTGGGTAAACAATCTCTCCTTTAGTTTTGCATGTGAAACCCTCAACGAGGGTATAAGGGACTATCATTGTAAACTCCTCCGCAGTTTGGATAACAAATTCTTGAGTTGCTATGTATTGAAAGCCATAAAGATTTGTGTTTTCTATGTAAGAGGCAATAGAACTAAGTTTTAACATAGTAACCTGTGTTATGAGACAGATAATTATTTACTTCATCGCCAAAATGCTTAAGGAAACTTGTGTTTGTTTACATTTTCCTTAATCCACAATGTAGTTACAGTTTCCTTTAGTTTTTGGAGGGAGATAGTATGCCTTGTCATTGTTTGGAAGAAGATAGAGAATCCATCATGGATTGAAACAAGGTTAAAGTGCATCCTTTGGAGACTACCCCAGGTGTTACACAGTTTTAGACCATAGTTTGTATCCTTTGATGGATAAAGGACCACTGTGGGTCCTTGTTTAAGACCATATTACTAATATAACTCAGTGTTACTATTGACTAAGTTGTGGAAGACCATTCTAGTCTTAGCTTTGTTAGCTGTCCAGAGCCAAACAATGGTTTAGATGTACAAATACCCACCTCTAAGTTTCATCATTGCAAAGAGTCAATGTTATTGACTATAATTATCTTATTCTAGAAGCTTGTAGGCTAGGGAGACCTTTGTTGAGAGGAAATCAGTCTTAGGACTGCTCCAAGAGTTCATCATCAACCTATCCAAGAAGGTTGAAGACATTTTTGGGCTATTGTGTGGAGTCTCTTGCCATCAACTTTGGTATCAGAGTAGTAAGAGATTGGGCAAGGGAATATTGGGCATAATGCTACCCAAAAGAATGTCGAGAGAAGGTGCAAGAGGAGGTGCCAAAAGAGGCATAGATGAAGAGGTTATGGAGTTACTACAAAACCTCATAGCAAGAATGGATGCCATGGAGCAGGCACGAAGGAGAGAAATACCTACTGGAGATGTAAGTGATAATGAAGAAGAGGATCAACAAGCTAGGGAATAGGTGGTTCAAGAAGAAGATCTTGATGGAGTTGAAATGAGATTGTTGAGAGTAGTCATGGGGGTAGAAGCCAAGCCAAAGATAAAGGTTCCCTCCTACTCAGGAAGCCTCAATGGAGAGGGACCCATTGATTGGATCAATGAGCTTGATACGTACTTTGATTATGAAAAAGTGGCAGAGGAGAAAAGAGTCAAGTTTTCCTGTACAAGACTCAAAGGCCATGATGCTATGTGGTGGGATTATATTCAGTCGGAAAGAAGAAAGAAGAACAAAGAGAAGATAACTTCATGGGATAGGATGGTCTCCATACTGAAAGCTAAATTCCTTCCAAGAGACTATCAAACTAACCTGTTCAAAAGGTTACAAAATCTCAAGAAGAAAGAGATGATTGTGAAAGAATATACAGAGGAGTTCTATAAACTGGTAATCAGATCAGCCATAGTGAAGAGGATATGGAGAAGGTTTCTAGGTACCTTAATGGATTGAGATATAGTTTACAAGATGAATTAAGTCTTTTGTCCCCTAGATCTCTTGAGAAAGCCTATCAATTTTCCATTAAGGCAGATGAGAAGCTTATGAGAAGGCAAAACCAACAAGGAAGGGGATCTAAAGGAAGAGGAGAATACTCTAATAGAGGACAACAACACCATCAAGGTGGAGACGCAAGCACTTCCAGTGGGCAAGCCAATCCGGAGAGAGGAGGTTTTCAAAACAGAGGAGGGAGACCATTTGAAAGAGGAGGTTACCAAGGAAGAGGAAGAGGTTTCTCTGGTAAATGTTTTAGGTGCAACAAGTATGGTCACAATTGTTAGAAATAAAATAGAAATCAATGTGGAATAATTTCTTAGAATCACAACAACAAGAATTATGAAGAGAGATAAATAAAGAACAAAAATGAAATTGCACAATATGAAGACAAGATTTAACTTGGTTCACCTAATGTGGGCTATGTCCACCAAGAGACACTTGCTCAGATTAGTCTTCTCACAATTACAATGCACAAATATTGTTTGGAGTTGCACTCAACAAACTCTCCTAAATTCACATTTGAATTCACACACTCTATTCACCTTCTCAATTCTTCATGTATTTTACGTACTGTATGTTCATCTATTTATAATTACATCAATAGGTAACTGTTATGGGTTGACTTGGCCCATGGTTTGGTACTCATTATTTTGTAAAATCGCTATGTTACTTGTGGAAAAAGGGGGATCCACACATATCTGTACCAGTGAAAAAAGAGGGATCCACACATATCTGTACCCACAAGGTTACATTAAGAGTGTACATTATTTGAAATACATTGTAATATGGAAATAGGCTCCATAACATAACAACAAAGGTTGGGAGTGTCCTGAATTCCCACAAGAAGGTTACACAATGCCTGAGAGAAGTAATCAGATTGTGCAAGCAAACCAAGAGAGTGTGGGATCACCTTCTCATCACTTAGAAGAACCCGAGACATGAGAGACTTTGTTGTTCAAGAGAGTATTGTTGAAGCCACCAAAGGAGGGTCAAGAACCTGTGCAAAGGAGAGCCTTATTCAAGACCAATTACAAGGCTAAAGGTAAGTGATGTAAACTCATTATAGACATCGGTAGTATGGATAATCTTGTGGCTATTGAAATGATAGACAAACTAGGCCTTACTAGGATTAAACATCCTAACCCTTATCAAATTTCTTGTCTACAAAAGGGGCATCAGTTATTGTAGATGAGCAAGCCTTAGTAGAGTTTCAAATAGGTAGTTATACAGACACTATCATGTGTGATATTATGCCTATGGATGTTTTTCATGTGCTTCTTGGTAGACCTTGGAAATATGACAGGAAAGCCATACATGAAGGTAGAAGCAACACTTACATTCTACATAAGGATGGCCAAAAACATACATTGTTACCTTTGGAAGGAGAAGTGGACAATAAGAGCAGCAACAATAGAAAGGTATTGTTGATGAGTGGCAAAGAATTTCTACATGATATGAAGAAGGAAGAAGTGGATAAAGAAAAGATAGAAGATGAAAAAGTTTCGAAAATGGACGTAGGGAGTCACATATATAATGAGAAAATTGATGAAGGAAAAGAGCTAGATATCTCTAATGAAATGGAGAGATTGGGTAAAGAGAGAAGTGAGAAGAAGAATGAGAATGTTTCATGCATAAAAGAAGGTGCAGCAACAACAAAAGAGGTATTATTTCATTTTTTTGAATTTTTCAAAGATGAGAATAGTTCTAATTTGAATGTAGAAAAGATAAAAGAATATGTTGAAATAAGTGAATGTGAAGTTAGGGCAGCAATAGGGTATGGTCCGATGAAGGACATAGAAACACATAAAAGTTCAAGACAACAATGCCAAGACTAGTACATGGGCAAGATGTTTCATGGACAAAGTGAAGAGGCATCAAAACACAATGAGGGGGATGACATATTACTTCAAATTGCAGCAGTTGAGAAAGAATGGCTTGTACTGACAGGAATTGGAACAAACATTGCAGTAGCAAATGATGAGGTAAAATTTAAACTTTCAAACTCCTTTGACAAATATGAAATTGATTCCACTGAATATGAATTGGTTAACATGGAGGGGTGTGAGGAGATCAAACAGGATATTGCTGCAGTGGAGAAAGATAATATTTCAGACATACTTGTTAATTTCTCAAATTTTGTTCATACTAATGTTGAAGCTGATTTTTGTTTGAGTGAAATGGGAAAAGAATGGGAAAGGTGCATCAATAAGAGGCTACAAGTTGAGTTGTAGGAAGATGTTGAAGATGATGAGATGGAGTGTGAAGAAAGAACTTCTAGGTGGATAAGGACGGATCATGGTGAGTTAATTCTCACAAAAGAAGAAGATGAGAGGGGAATTTGGTGGAGGTGGTTGGTTTATGGTGGGTCAAATCCCAGGATACATGGTGGACAAGGGTCCACAATTGACAAAGAAAGTGCAGAATTCATTTCACCACAACATGAAAGATCTATTCCTGCCACGTGCTAGAAGAAAAGAAAGAAGTAAATTGTTGCAGGTTACCTATTCATAGCATCGGAGTATGTTGCATGCATTTTACAACTTGAAAGGGTAGTCCTACTACCCAACTCCATTTGTGAGCTACACTCATAAACGTCTCTCCCAGGGAACCTGATGCAGGAGCATCCATTTCTCCAATGTTTTGGGTTTCTTTATCTTGTTTTGGTTTTTCTTTTGGGTCTTCTACCCTATTTTTGTTTTGGTGATGTTGTTTTTCTCCATCTTTGAGACCGTGATATTGTTTTCTTGCCAAAAACTTTCGTTTGAAATTTTGAAATGGTGGAATGTATATTCCTTGGCTAACCCACCTTATTTAATGTTTACAAGGTGTTTGTGATGCTTTGAAGGTTCAAACAAGTTTTGGTTAACATGAGGCCCTTAGGCAATCAAAACAAATGAAGGCTCTAACACACATGAACCAAACCAAAAAAGATTAAGATTCAGTTTTGGAGTTAGTTCCACGTGTTTTGAAGTCTTGGGACAGTTTTATTGGAGGAAAACCACCGAGACAATTTTTTGTTTTTGAAAAGGAGTGATCTGTCCATCGGTAGTGAACTACTTGGACAATTTTAGATATTATGCTCTGTTCATCGGGAAAAACTGAGATGGAAGATTGAAAAACTAGCAAAAAGAAGAACGCAGATATAATGTGAGGGGCAGTTTTACAACAGGACAGAGAAGATGTCAACGTGGAACAATAATAGGGAACAATAGAGGGAGCGTAAGGCATTAATTTCAGATATTGAGAAGGGTACAGGAAGTTTGGGGAAACAATATCTCTCCTTTAGTTTTTCATGTGAAAACCTCAACGAGGGTATAAGGGACTATCATTGTAAACTCCTCCGCAATTTGGATAACAAATTCTTGAGTTGCTCTGTATTAAAAGCCATAAAGATTTGTGTTCTTTGTGTAAGAGACAATGGAACTACGTTTTAACATAGTAACATGTGTTATGAGACAGATAACTATTTACTTCATCGCCAAAATGCTTAAGGAAACCTCTGTTTATTTACATTTTCTTAATCCACACTGTAGTTGCAGTTTCCCTTAGTTTTTGGAGGGAGATAGTATGCCTTGTCACTATATGGAAGCATATATAGAATCCATCATGGACTGAAACATGGTTAAAGTGCATCCTTTGGAGACTGCCCCAGGTGTTACACAATTTTAGACCATAGTTTGTATCCTTTGATGGTTAAAGGACCACTGTGGGTCCTTGTTTAAGACCCCATTACTAATATAACTCAGTGTTACTATTGACTAAGCTGTGGAAGTCCATTCTGGTCTTAGTTTTGTTAGTTGTCCAGAGCCAAATAGTGGTTTAGATGTACAGATACCCACCTCTGAGTTTCATCACTGCAAAGAGTCAATGTTCTTGACTGTAATTATCCTATTCTAGAAGCCTGTAGGCTAGGGAGACCTCTGTTGAGAGGAAATCAGTCTTACGACTGCTCCAAGAGTTGATCATCGACCCATCCAAGAAGGTTGAAGACAGGTTTGGGCTATCGTGTGGAGTCTCTAGCCATCGTGTGTTTTCTCCTTTCTAGTCACAATAATTCCCATTCCTAGCCTTGCTATATGTAACATCCATTATACCTTATTTCATTTCCATTTGAATAGAAGTAGCACATATTTTCTTAAACAATTTTGTTATCTTTTTTATTGCATATTGGATTATTATATCTTTGTTGTTCCTAATCTATGAACCTACCTTTCACTAAGATCGGTTTGTCCTCCAAACCACCTAGGATTCGAATCAATTATAGGTTTGAATATAACCTAACATAATAACACAAATACACTATTAACACATTTTGAATCACTAGATCTGTAATTGTTTGGAACATATTGATTGGTGTAAAAGAAAATTATTGTTTTCTTAACCAATTCATTTGAGGTCACTTAATCCCTTAATTTAAAAATAATTCCTTGCAACCATAATTCATTTGAAGTAAATTCATTGAGACATGATCCTAACTTGATTAACATAGAAGACCAATCTAGTATGGGAGACGAGTTTAATCAAAAGACTTAGCCACAATTAATAGACAAAGTCCAATCCTAAAGCAATCTTATCCCTCTTCTACCTATCGATCAAGGCAAAAAATGTATTGCATGCATATGCTTTTCAAACTAATAAATCAAAATGATGGGTAGAAGTATCCATTTTTCTCTCCCATAAATGTTAAGAGAATTTCTAACTAACAAGAAGCATAAAAATAATCTAGTATTATAAATCATCTCATGTCAATAGATCAATGACTAACTTGACTATACTGAAATTTTCAAGACCAACAAAAACTAGATGGTAATAGCTCTAGTTGTTAGACCAAACTATATATGGCATTACTGGTGATTTAAGTGTACTAAAGGACTATAAGGAGCCATTAAATTAAGGAAGTTGTTTCCTATTTTATAATCACTTCAAATTCAAAATAAGAAAAATAAATTATATGAATTAAGAGGGATGTACAATTACTTAAAAAGTTAATTGTATTTTTAATTCCTTCATTATATATTGTCACATGCTTATCTCAATAAGAGCACACATTCCTAATTATTTGAATTTCACATCCAAAGTACATTTTTCAATTATAGTATTATTATTTCATTAAATATTTGCATGAAAGCTCACATGCCTATGATAATAAAAGTGCACATATTCCTAAATCTTTGACTTTTATATAAAAGATAGGAGAGTTCTCTGAACACAATTTCTTTATGTATTGCATTGGGTGGAGGGAAACTATCATTGTTGAGAGGGAGTATGAATAATGTCTCTATGTTTGCAAGCTCTCCTTTATTGGTAGATGTAATTCTTCAACCTCCTTTTCCATTCAGGTTGGTAAATTCCACTACCATATTAAACGAGATCATAAATGGTAGGGAAAGGACATTAATTTTCTATGCAGCTAATGAGTTGATTAAGGGAGAGAAGGTCAATAGGCTCTAGAAAAATATTGCGGTACTTGTAATATTCCCATTTTTAGCTACTTTGATTTGCAAGCTTTTGTCTAGCTCCTATTCTAATCGAAGCGGCCTAGTGTTTTATGAGGGGAACTCCAAGGTTCTTGGAACATGCAGGTTGTGTTCTACAGGGATGTTTGTTGTTGGCAGTGAGCTCAGTTGGTCTTAAGGACTTCTATGACACTTCTTGCAGACTCCTATGACACTTTTCAAAGTGAATTCTGACTTTTGGTCTGTTCTCCAATATTCTTGGAGAGAGCGTATATTTGTAGAAAGTAACTCAGTCGGCTCGGATTATCATTATTCATCATCAGTATAATTCCAGTATAGTTAGATTTTGATTCCGATGTTGTTCGATGGTTTCTTCAACTCGGGTGAATTAATGAGCTTTAATTTAATTATTTCACTAAGATTTCTTAATTTTATAAAATAATTCAAAAAGCAACTTAATGTAATAGCTCGTTGGAAAGGGAATTAAAAGTTTTAATTCATTAACACTTGAAAAAGGGAACTTGCATATCAATTATTATTATTATTTCATAAAAAAGATCTTTTGGAAAAAAAGGGTTATTTTATTAAAAGTGAATTTAAAAATAAAACTTCTGAAAAGTTTGGCAAAAAAGTATTAAAGGAGGTTTAGAGAGCTCATTTGAGGTATGCAGATTATTTTATTTCCCCTTGTGAAACCTTTGTGGTTATGTGAGATTGAACTTGGTTCATCTTAGCCTTCTTGAGGACCAAAACCCTCTTGGAAAAGATTAGCCACGGCGATGAAAGTTCCTCCCTGGTTAATACTGTGTGACTCATTCAAAGTTACAGTTTGTGCAGAAATGGTTTTGTTGGTAGATTTATCCAAAATCTACACTTGTGCTGAATGCTGAAGACTTGGAGCAATTTCATACAAAGATTGTCTGGTGTGCTAAAAGTTGCAAGTTGAGAGTTTGCTATAGCTCAATGCAAATTTATTTGAAGATTTTGATAAATAATAATTTGTAGAGGATAGTTGTTTATTGTGAAAAACCTTACATATACTTACATTCCAAGTGATGTGCACCCAAGTTTGTAAGGATTGTATCATTTAGAAAGGAGTTCTATTCATGTGTATAGTTGCGTTTCATTCCTAGTGTGGTACATGGGCACTGGAACCTGGCCGCACTCCTTTAATTATATGTTGGAGGGAGATTTCAATGTTTGCAGGTACGTTGTGGAGGTTGAGAAGAAGTAGTGATGAGTTTGGAGAAAGTTGGAAGTGATTCTAAGTTGGACTGGTGATATGGGGGCAGTTTGCTCCACTTTGGGTATAGTTTTTGGAATGCAAACTGAGCAACAACTATTAGGGGTTTGCCTTGGCTATTTGGGGTGAATGGTTCAGGGAAAAAGTGACTTCATAAGTGCCAAATACATTTCCGGTTGTGAGTTGTGTTGCTACAGCAGCTCTGAAACAGTGTGACAACAACAATATTGGGGCATTCTTCACATCATACTTTGTACACAAAGCTGTATTACACCTGGGATTGTAACAACTTTGGTGCATTAAAACACATATATATGCATTGCTAGGTGCTTCCATTGGAGGTCAGATTTCTCTCTGTTATTGATTTCTTTACACATGCCATATGCTTGATGAAAAGTCTCTTTATTATCTTATGATATTGCTATGCAGACTTGTATAAGTTATCTTCCTAAATGCACGATAAATTATTTGACATCAAAACACACTGAAAATATTATGAAACCATACCCAATGCAAAGTGTTTAAGGGAATGCCTGCATGATAGACAACAGAAAACTTGTGGGTGTTGGAAAATTTTTGGTTTGAAATATAGGGTGGGACATTATAGTGGTATTAGAGCCTAGTGTATCTTACCAGCCAGTTTGGGGTTGTGTGATTTAGAATATTTCAAAGTAATAACAATGCTTCGGATGGGCAAACTTGACTCTTCTAGAGAAATGAAAATAAAAGTCAAAATGAAATGATAAGAGCTCTCCAAAGATTCTTACAAGAGAAAGAGGATGGAGAGTAGAAAAGAGAGGCCACTAAAATTATTGATGAGTAGCAGGTATTACCAGATGATTTCAAGAAATCAATTTCCTTTGATGAATTTTTGGGAACACTTGCAGAAGGGAAACCAAGCAAGATGAAGCTAAATAACTATATCAAAAAGGTGAGAAAGAAAGAAAATTTATGTGAAAAGCTTTACAATGCGGGTAAGGAACTTGAACACCTATCTTAGTCAAAAGAAGTTCTTCTCAGCACTTTGGAGGGAGTAGAGAATTGTTTATACATAGTTGAACAGTCACTTTCTCATATAATGCAACTATCTATGACTCCATCAGTGTATTCGTTGGTCAAGCCCAAGTTGTTGAGACACCCAAACAATGATGTGAGACTTGCAATTGTCACTTGCATCAGTGAAATCATAAGAATAACAATTCCTAAAGCTCCATATGATGATGAAATTATGAGGGAGATATTTTAGCTAATCATTGAAAGTTTTCATGGCTTGGATGATATCAAAAGCCCTTCTTTTGAAAAGAGGGTTAAGATTTTAGAACTTATGGCAGAAATCAGATCATGTGTCCTTTTGATTGATTTACATTGTGAAGATCTTATTCTTGAAATGTTTCATCATTTCATGGCTGCTATTAGTATGAATCATGAAGAAATTATTCTTGCTTGTATGAAAACTATTATATCTTTGATTTTGAATGAGAGTGATGTTATCTCTCAGCCACTCTTATCTAATGTATTGGTTGTTTTGAGGCAAGAACAAGTTACTTCTTGAGCTGCATATGAGTTGGTTGTCATTGTTGCCAAACAATGTGAGCAAAAGTTGAAACCATATTTTTGAATGGAAAGAATAACTCAAGAAGATTCACAAGAAGTTCCTGCTAGTGTAGAGAAAAGAACTGATGATGCAATAAAAGAAGTAGAGGCTAAAAAGGAGATAATATTTCAAGAAGATTTTTAGAGTGTCTTTTCAGAATTATCAGAGGTAGAGCATGCTAATTTCAGCACAAAAAATAAAGATGAGCAAGCAATTGATGATTCATTGCAGGAGCATAGTGTTGTTCCACCATCTAATTTGGAAATTTGTAAGGTAAACAAAAGAGGGGAAGCTGATTTTGAAAGTCATTATACTCCTAAATTTGAAAATAAATTAGAGGTTTTGTAGAGTTACCTTGTTGATCTAGAACATAGGCCTGAAGAGTTACAAGTTCTGAAGAGTAATTGTTTGGTTCCAGAAGAGAAGATTGTGCAAGCCTTAATAAGAATTGATAGTATGCACAATTACAGTGAAGAAATCTTTTGGAAGGCCCAAGTTGAAGAAAGACATAGAGGTATCATGGATGAAGTCATTCTTGCAAATCTATGAACTATCAAAGATGGATTGGAGGTAATGAAATCATATTACCTACATTTGCTTATGGACAGGGATCATGTGATCAAGTTGACAGAAGAAAAAGAGAAAGGTTGATGAGCTCACCTTTGAGCTTAAATCAACTAAGGATACTTTGGAAAGCACTCAAATGGCATTATTAAAAGTAGAAGAACAACTAGCTGCTGTTTCAAAATTTAGGGAGCAAGAGAATGAAGCCACAACTAAGGAAATTAAGTTAGTAATTGATGAGCTTGATAGAATTCAAGAAGATTATGATTTAGAAGTCTTTCCAAAGAATTCAAAAGTTGTATGTGTAGTTTTGGATCACCTAGATGGGCTTGAGCAAGGAGGTAGAGGTAATTTTTAGTTTGCTGACAATCCTCTTTTTGATTTATGGATGCAGAGTCCTTTTGATAATCCACTCTTTGAGTTGGATGATGTGTCACTTCCTAATTCTAGTAACACAAGTGCTGACACTAATAATATATAAGATCCAGGTGTGTTGTTTAGACATGAGGTGGTGTCACATGTTTTGCTTATGGGACCATCCCAATTTGTTGATGACATGCAAAAGAAGAGGGATTTTTCCAAAGATTGGTCTCTTGTTCTACATGAAGCCATAAATGAAGACAAGAGATTTAATCTTAATAATGTGCCAAGCCATGTAATCAAGCATGACATGATTTTGGTTGGTAATCCTCCTGGAAGACCACCTAATAAGGAAGAAATGATTGGCAAGGTAGAAGAAGTTGCCTCATGTAATGAAAGCTCTCATCCCAAAGGCATCTCCTTTGGTTGACTTAGGGAACATAATCAAGGTATGCAATTCTTGGGATCCAGTTAAGATATATTTTCATGAAGGAACTTGCCTTGAGTTGTATCATTCTTGCATAGTGTTAAGACTTGCATGTTTGAGTATGTCAAGAAGTTGGAGACACCATCATTATGGTGAAAGGTGGAATGTATTGAGACTCTACCAGCTCTTGAAGAAGATAACTTGGTTGACAGATTGTGGAAGCAAGGGCATGATTATGATGTTGTAACATTCAGTTTTCATGCAAGTCAATAACTGTTAAAGATATTAGTGACAGAGGGATGGCTATACATGGATTCACAGGTCTGAATTCCTTCTTTAATGTTGTTGTTTGTTGCTCAAACATCAATCATATGATTTTATTAGCAAATTTTCAATTGGGTTTGCAAGTTTTTCTTACCATGGGATGGAGCAAATTTCAATTGGTGACTTTGGAAGACATTTTCAGTCTATTCTGAAGAGGTTTTAGTCAATATAATGCTCTCATTTCTAAATTTGGTAAGAAAGTTTCACATTTGCAGTTGATGTTCCACTTATAGGATGTTGATTTTGATGAAATCAAATCATTATTTATTATTTTTAGACTTGAACAACAGTAAGATGGGTCATTTTGAAGGTACAAAACTATCAGGGAATGTTGGTAAGTGTTTCCAATTGAAGAAAATGGATATTCCATCCATCACAATCTTGTTTTGGGGGAATAATTAGGTGAGTTTTGACTGTCAAATTGTTTCCAGCTTGCACCCATATTGTTCTAAATCTTTTTTTTGAAAGTAGAACCCTTCAACTTCATTAATGAAGGGTATGTTGCAAAGAGTTGGTTTGAACATTGTAATAGAATTCTTTGAAGATTTTTCAGAACAACAGTCTATTATTTATTTTCAACCGTCATTCATGGACTCTTGGTTTGGAAACAGTGAATATAATAGAATTCCAAGATTATATCAAAGTGACGCAGCGGAAACTTGGTAGAGCAAAAAAATGTGATTATGAGTTTGCTAATGTCATGCAGAGTATTGTCATACTTCTATCCAGGAGAGATAAGGAGATGTTATTTGCAAGTATGTTGCAACATGGAGCTTCAAATAGAAAAACTTACAAACCTCCTCGATTAATTTGGGATCCTAGAGCTACATTGTTTGTTCAAAGTTGAGATGTTGGTTGAGCTGGCAATTGCTTGAGGGCAAACAATTCTGGGGAGAGAGGACTATAATGTCCCCATTTTAGCTACTTTGATTTGCAAGCTTTTGTCTAGCTCCTGTTCTGACCAAAGCGACCTAGTGTTTTATAAAGGGAACTCCAAGGTTCTTGGAGCATGCAAGTTGTGTTCTACAGGGATGTTTGTTGTTGGCAATGTGCTTAGTTGGTCTTGAGGACTCCTATGACACTCTTCAAAGTGAATTTTGACTTTCAGTGTGTTCTCCAAGATTCTTGGAGAGAGCATCTATTTATAAAAAGTCACCCAAAAGGGCCTAATTATTTAATGAGCTTTAATTTAATTATTTCACTAAGGTTGCTTAATTTTATAAAATAATTCAAAAAGCAACTTAGTGTAATAACTCATTGGAAAGGGAATTAAAAATTTTAATTCATAGACGCTTGAAAAAGGGACCTTGCATATCAAATATTATTATTATTTCATAAAAAGGGTCTTTTGGAGCAAAAAGGGTTATCATATTAAAAGTGAATTTAAAACTAAAGCTTCTGGAAAGTTTGGCAAAAAAGTATAAAACGGGGTTTAGAGAGATCATTTGAGATATGCAGATTATTTTATTTCCTCTTGTGAAACTTTTGTGATTCTGTGGGATTGAACTTGGTTCATCTCAACCTTCTTGAGGACAAAAACCCTCTTGGAGAAGATTAGCCACGATGGTGAAAGATCCTCCCTAGTTAAAATGTGTGACACATTCAAAGTTACAATTTGTGTAGGAATGGTTTTGTTGGTAGATTTACACAAAATCTACACTTGTGCTAAATGCTGAAGACTTGGAGCAATTTCATATAGAGATTACCTGGTGTGCTGAAAGTTGCAAGTTGAGAGTTTGCTACAATGGAATACAAATTTATTTGAAGGTTTTGATAAATAATAAATTTGTAGAGGACAGTTGTTTATTGTGAAAAACCTTACATATGGGTAAGTGCACAAAGGTGAGGGACCAAAATGGGGTCTTAAGATGCCACTTTTTTTTTTTTTTCTGAAATTAGGAAACTTTGATGTTGGATGAGAAATTAAAGATAGCTACATTCAAAATTTGAAGATGGAACAAAAACAAGAGTTGTAGTGCTCTGAATCTAGTTTCTAAACTATTATTTTTTTCTAAAAATGGTTGAGATTAAGGGGTTCAAAAAGGGGGAGCACACAAATTGGTCCTATTTTTCTCAAAAAACATAACATAGCGTCTGGTGTGCTCCCCCCTAAAATGTTAACTTTTTTTTAGTATTTCAATAATTGCTCCAATGAGAAATTAGCTAACACCATGTAGTTTATCCCTGATTTTTCTGATAATTTTTTCATGAATAATTGATTTTTTTAGTAATTTTTAAAGTGGATACATCCTGAAAAACATAAATTTGAGCGTGCCCCCCCTAAAATGTTTGAAAAATAATCGAAAATCAAATTTTTTTTGAATACGTGTAGAATGGAGTCTAGTTTCTAAAAATGTAACTTATTTCAAATTTCGATGAATGGTTAAAAAAAGTCAAAAATACTAGACACTAGTTTTTGATAAAAAATAAACACACTAACAAAAGAAATTCAAGATGAAACTCTTAACGTACTCAAAATGTGAAAAAAATTATATGGTTAGATAGCTAATAGAGAGATTAAGATTATAGCGGTATTTTTTTTAGTTTTCATCGAAATAAGTGCAAACCTGATGGGGAGCATGCTCCAGATTATGTGGTTTTTGCTACAATATGGAAAAACACGTTTTTGGACGTCCTAAACACAATCCAAGACTTTGGGTTGGAAGCCCAAGACAAATCCAAGCCTTAGGCTTGGAAATAACCAAGGCAACGCATAACGCGATCACGTTATGGTGAACTAAAACAACTCTCTACGTCTCTCTCTCTAAGAGGCAGAGAGAGAGATAGGGAGATAGTGATATATAGGGAGAGAGAGATAGAAAGAGAGTCATAGTTTTCTTTTTTCCATTTCCTCCATCGATAAGGGAGAGAGAGAGAGAGATAGGGAAATAGAGGAATGATAGGGGAGGAGGTAAGAGATATGGAGATAGTGAGAGATAGATAGGTAGAGAGAGAGGAGACAGATCAGGAGAGGTAGAGGAGAAAGAGGGGAGAGATAGGGTGATAGAGAGTGAGTGAGATGTCTAGAGAGATAGAGAGATAAGAGAGATAGAGGTTTGGGGTTGCTCGGGTTTAGGGTTTAGGGGTTAGTGGTTATGATTTAGGGGCATTATTTAAGGTTTAGAGGTTTAGAGAGAGAGACTACTTTTGACATGCAACTCTAAACCCTAGCAACCCTAAACTCCTAAACCCTAAACCTGAGAAACCCTAAGCCTCTAAACCCTAAACCCAAGAAACCTTGAATCTCTATCTCTCTATCTTTATCATCCCTCTACCTCTCAATCTCTCTCCCTAAACTTGAGCAATCCTAAACTTATAAACCCTAAATAATGACCTAAAACCCTAAACCTAAGAACACCTCTCTCTAGATAGAGAGTGAGGGACACGTCCATAGACATAGGGAAAGAGACTGAGAGGTAGAGGGATGGACATGGCCAAAGACATAGGTAGAGAGATTGAGAGGTAGCCAGATGATCGAGACAGGGAGATCAAGGAGAGATAGGGAGATAAAGGTTTAGGGTTGCTTGGGTTTTGGGGTTGAGAGAGAGAGAGAGAGGTGTTTAGGGTCTCTCTCTCTCTCTCTCTCTCTCTCTCTCCTAGTTTTCCTTTTCCTTTCTAATTTCCCTTTAGATCCCACCAATTTCCCCTATTTTACTATTTTTCACCTCTCCTCTCATCATTCTTCCCATCTAATCAACTTTCATTTTATCTTGTTTCCATTTCATCCTCCCAATTTATATCCCCATCCCTCTTTGCATGTCCTAGTTTTCTTGTTTCCATTTTCTTTGTTGATAAGAGAGAGAGAGAGAGAGAGAGAGAGAGAGAGAGAATCCTAGTTTTCTTGTTTCCATTTCCTTCGTCGATAAGGGAGAGGGAGAGTTAAAGGGGAGAGATAGGGAGATAGAGGAATGATAAGGGAGAGAGAGAGAGAGAGAGAGAGAGAGAGAGAGAGAGAGAGAGATGGAGAAAACAAAGAGATAGGGAGATAAGGGAGAGATAGGGAGATAGAGGTTGGGCGTTCCTTGGTTTTAGGGTTTAGGGGTTAGGGGTTATTGTCTAGGGGCATCATTTAGGGTTTAAGAGAGAGAGAGAGACTGCTTCTGACATGTAACCCTAAACCTTTAAACCCTAATAATGCCCCTAAACCCTAACCCCTAAACCCTAAACCAAAGCAACCCTAAACCTCTATCTCTATCGTCCCTCCAACTCTCAATCTCTCTTCCTATGTCTCTAGCCATGTCCCTCACTCTCTATCTCCCTATCTCTCCCCTCAGTCTCCTCTATATCTCCCAATCAGTCCTCTCTCTCCAAACCCTAAACCCTATACCTCTAAACCTTAACCCCTAAATCCATGAACCCTAGACCCTAAATAATGCCCCTAAACCTTGACCCCTAACCACTAAACCCTAAACTTGAGCAACCCTAAACTGCTAAACCCTAAACCCAAGCAACCCTAGAGGAATGATAAGGGAGAGAGAGAGAGAGAGACAAGATATAGGGAGATATGGAGAGATAGATAGGTAGAGAGAGAGGAGATAGATAGGGAGAGATAGAGGAGATAGAGGGGAGAAATAGGGAGATAGAAAGTGAGTGAGATGTCTAGAGAGATAGGGAGAGAGATTGAGAGGTAGAGGGACGATAGAGATAGGGAGAGAGATTGGGAGATAGGGAGATAAGGGAGAGATAGGGAGATAGAGGTTTAGCATTCCTTGGTTTTAGGGTTTAGGAGTTATTGTTTAGGGGCATTATTTAGGGTCTAGGAGAGAGAGAGAGAGTCTGCTTTTGACATGCAACCCTAAACCTCTAAATCCTAAATAATGCCCCTAAGCCCTAAGCCCTAACCCCTAAACCCTAAACCAAAGCAACCCTAAACCTCTATCTCTATCATCCCTTTAACTCTCAATCTCTCTTCCTATGTCTCTGGCCATGTCCCTCACTCTCTATCTCCCTATCTCTCCCCTCAATCTCCTCTATATCTCTCAATCGGTCTTCTCTCTCCAAACCTTAAGCCCTATACCTCTAAACCCTAACCCCTAAATCCATAAACCCTAGACCCTAAATAATGCCCCTAAACCTTGACCCCTAGCCACTAAACCCTATACTCGAGCAACCCTAAACCACTAAACCCTAAACCAAAGCAACCCTAAACCTCTATCTTCTTATCTCTCCCCTATCTCCCTATCTTTATCATCCCTCTACCTCTCAATCCCTCTCCATATGTCTGGCCATGTCCCTCACTCTCTATCTCTCTATCTCTCCCCTCGGTCTCCTTTATATCTCTATATTGATCCTCTCTCTCTCTCTAAACCCTAAACCCTGAACTTCTAAAACTTAACCCCTAACCCCTAAACCATAAACCTAAGAAACCCTATAAGAGAGAGATACAGAGGAGATGAGATAAAGAGGGGAGGGAGAGAGATAAAGATAGAGAGATTATTTTTGACAAGCAACCCTAAACCCAAGCAACCCTAAACCCCAGCCCCTAACCCATAAACACTAAACCCTAAACTTGAGAAACCCTAAACTCATAAATCCTAAGTAATTTCCCTAAACCCTAAACCCCTCTCTCTACCCCTAAACCCCTAAACCCTAAATAATGCCTCTAAACCCTAAACCTCTATCTCCCTATCTCTCCCTAATCTCCCTATCTCTATTGTCCCTCTACCTCTCAATCTCTCTCCCTATGTCTTTGACCATGTCCCTCACTCTCTATCTCTATATCTCTCCCCTTGGTCTCCTCTATATCTCCCTATCGATCCTCTCTTTCTCTATCCCCTAAACCTCTAAACCTTAACACCTAACCCCTAAACCATAAACCCTAAATAATGCCACTAAACCCTAACCCCCAAACCCCTAATCCCTAAACCCTAAACCCAAGAAACCTTAAACCTCTATCTCCATATCTCTCCCCTATCTTCCTATCTCTATCATCCCTCTACCTCTCAATCTCTCTCCCTATGTCTCTAGACATGTCCCTCACTCTCTATCTCCCTGTCTCTCCCCTATGTCTCCTCTCTCTATCTCTTTCTAAACCCTAAACCCTAACCCATAACCCCTAATCCCTAAACCTGAGAAACCCTAAAACCCTAAACCCTAAATAATTCCCCTAAACCTAAACTTGAGCAACCCTAAACTCATAAAGCCTAAACAGTGCCCCTAAACCCTAACCCCTACCCCCTAATAATGCCTCTAAACCCTAACCCCTAAACCCTAAACCTCTGTCTCCCTATCTCCCTAATCTTCCTATATCTATCGTCCCTCTACCTCTCAATCCCTCTCCCTATGTCTCTGGCCATATCCCTCACTCTCTATCACTATATCTCTCCCCTTGGTCTCCTCTATATCTCCCTAACGATCCTCTCTCTCTATCCCCAAACCTTAAACCTCTAAACCTTAACACCTAACCCCTAAACCATAAACCCTAAATAATGCCACTAAACGCTAACCCCTAACCCTAAACCCCCAAACCCCTAAACGTTAAACCCAAGAAACCCTACACCTTTATCTCCATATCTCTCCCCTATCTTCCTATCTCTATCATCCCTCTACCTGTCAATCTCTCTCCCTATGTCTCTGGACATGTCCCTCACTCTTTATCTCCTTATCTCTCCCCTATGTCTCCTCTCTCTATCTCTTTCTAAACCTTAACCCCTAATCCCTAAACCTGAGAACCCCTAAACCCTAAATAATTCCCCTAAACCCTAAACTTGTAAACCCTAAATAATGCCCCTAAACCCTGACCCCTAACCCCTAACCCCTAAACACACACACACATTCTCTCTCTCTCTCTATGAGAGACTTTTGCTTTTACAAAACGCGATCACGTTGTGACTTGTATGGGACCAAAAAGTCATGTGGCGACTTTTTGGTCCCTCATCTTTGTGCACTTACCCTATACTACATTCCAAGTGATGGGCACCCAAGTTTGTAATGATTGTATGATTTGGAAAGGAGTTGTATTCATGTGTATAGTTGCATTGCATTCCTAGTGTGGTACGTGGGCATTGGAACCTGGTCGCAATCCTTTCATTGTATATTGGAGAGCGATTTGAATGTTTGCAGGCACATTGTGGGGGTTAAGAAGAAGCAACGATGAGTTTGGAGTAGGTTGGAAGTGATTCTAAGCTAGACGTGGTGATATGGGGGCAATTCGCTCCACTTGGGTACAGTTTTTGGAGTGTAAACTGACCAAAATTTGTTAGGGGTTTACCTTGGCTGCTTGGGGTGAATGGTTTAGGGCAAAAGTGACTTCATAAGTGCCAAATACATTTCCAGCTTTGGGTTGTGTTGCTACAACAGCTCTGAAACAGTGTACCAACAACAATATTGGGGCTTCTTCACATCATACTTTGTACACAAAGTTGTATTACACCCGAGATTGAAACAACTTTGGTGAATTAAAATACATATATATGCATTGTCGGGTGCTTCCATTAGAGGTCAGATTTATCTAGAGTTACTGATTTCTTTATGCATGTCATATGCTTGATGAAAAGTCTCTTTATTATCTTATAATATTGTTATGCAAACTTGTATGAGTTATCTTTCTCAATGCATGATAAACTATTTGACATCAAAACACTAAAAATATTATGAAACCATACCCAATACAAAGTGTTTGACGGAATGTCTACATAATAAAAGACAAAAACTTGTTGTTGTTGGAAAAAATTTGGTTTGAAATATATGGTGGGACACGAAGGGAATATTGATTACCCAACCAACACTATATCAACTATTTGTAGTCTAGTCTACCTTGGCATGTTTGCAAGTTGCAAGCAAAAATGTGGAGTCAACATAGCTTCACTAAATAGACCAGTTTGGTATTTACGTACTTAGAGAGGAATAGTCATTTCTTTAAAGGCATTTCCTTATTCTAATGTTCTCTTTGATCTTTCTCTCCTATCAATCAATGAAATTAGAAAATCAAATAAATTTACAATCTTAAACTTCATGTTAAGGACCTCTAGGGAAACTATCCATAATTGGAGGATGTGTTAGCATTTTAATTCATCTCTTTCAAGACAACACAAAACAGAATAGCATATGAGGTTGAACCTCTCTTCAAATTGTAAGGTGAAGCTCCTTGGAAGACTAAAGTAACCCTAGGATCTAATCTATAGACAAAATACAAAATTATTAACACTTCATAATATTTTCTAGAATGCTCTCAATTTGATCAGGAGGTTTCAATATTTTTCCCTTTAGTGTCCCCACAATTTGTTTTTCCAACTTCTTTTCTAGGAATTCTTTTGTTGTATCCAGGTCCACTTTTATTCATACAATCCTCTAATATAACATATTTGATAGCCCAATCAAGTAATGACAAGGGCTTTTGATCTATCTTCACTTGAACAAAATGAGGTGACAAAATATTCTCTCTTAAATTGATAATACCTCAAGGTATAGTCTATGAGGTGAAAGATTCCAACTACTACAATGTCATACAATTGTACTTTGTTCTTTGAGCCTCAAAGTCATCAACACAATTTGCCCAAAAAATGTTTGGTACAAAAGTAAATTTCACTCCAAGCCTCTCGAGCAATAGAACTTTTTAATCAAAGATTCCACTTTTATGGTGAAATTCCCACACCCATGTTTTTTGCATCTAAGTTTGATGCACACTTGTATGTACCAATTTGAATTTGGAATTGTCCTCTCTTGTGCCTTGTTCTACAAGATGAAATGTGCCACTATCAAGTGTCTACAATACTCCATCAACACCACTTGGCCATTTTAATAATGTGGAAGTTTATAGGGATAGGAATCAAATCCATAGACTTTGATATAGGTGAAGGTGGTGAGATGGATAAAACAACCTAATATAACAACCCTAATTTGTTATAAGATGCAAACATGATCTTGATTTTTAAGGTCCCTCAATGTCAACACCAAAAAAACATCATTAACTCTCTTGAATAATGTTTCATGCCTTCTCTAAATTCTAGTTGTGTATATTGCTTATAGAATTTGTCTTCCCCCTATATATTTTGTAGTCCCATGAATGTCTTTGCCTATATCAATGAGTACCAAATACGATACCATATGGAAGCTTTACACTTGGAAGAAATTAGCCAACTGCTTATGTATACTCTAACTGATGAGTTGCCAAATTATGCTAATGAAGTAAAACATCCAATTTTTTAATATGTTTCTTGTTACCATGTTCAACAAGGTAATCATCATGTTGAGCTTCTATTTGAAGTCATTTCAAAATAAGATCTTGGGCAATCATTTTGATCTCTTTGGCTCCAATAACCATTTCTTTTCCAACTCTAATGCTCCTCCAAGTTTTTATTCCATTCTGCTTCATAGGGCTCAAGATCAATCATGTATGTATCCTTGAATGGTTGCAAGCCTAGGGTTATCTCAAATGAATCTACATCTAATTTACACAACTTAATTTTTTGAGGTCTTGATATCCCTAGTGTTCTAATCATATTGGTCTACACATGCCATCAATAACTCATAACTGAATTGAAATCAAGAAAGAGGCTTCTTAAACCTATCTACCATCATTTAGCCTTTTAGCAATCTTACTACCTTGTTTGACCTTCTCACCATTTTTTAGATCAAGGATATTGCTAGCAAGGTTGTCACAAACATGTTGAAATTCATTCTCTATAATTATATTTGGTTCAATGAAATGTGTTCCTAGAACTCCATGTTTTGAAAGCAACCCCTCACCATCTAGACTACTTGCAATCTGAAACTTGTCCTAGAGTTTAAGGATGCTAAAAATTATAGTTGAAATCCTAGAAAAACAATTCAATCAAACACTAGTGTCGATCTTTGATGAAAATAGCTACAAAATCTACAATTGATGTACAAATTAATGTCTAAAATGATGTATAACACATTGATAAGGTTTAACATGCCCAAAACATTGATGTATAACACTATGCATGGTAGCCATGTAAAAGATCTATAATTGCATGTGATGAGCACACGATTATACTGAGAAGAGCTTGGAGGTGGAGGGGGGGTGAATCAACATAACACAAACTTTTACTTTTCAAAAACACACAAGATCCAACAATTAAGAACACATAAAGAACACATGATTTACGTGGAAACCCTTGCAAGAGAAAACCATGACAAAATATTGCTTGTATATATTTATCTTCTTTGTTAGCACCAACCTACTTCTCTTACATTTCTTTTTTTGTGAGCACCAACCCACTGGAGACACCAATTTTCACAACTGAGCACCAACTCAGTAAGATCTCTTCTTTGATAGGCACCGACCTATGAACTCTTGAATGAATAATGTAAACCTTTCCTTCGCAAATCAGATCCACACACAAACACCTTCCTTCTTTCACAAATCTGATTCAAATCATGCACTATCTTCTCTCACAAATCTAATCTCAAATATCTCAAAATCTTCCTTTAAAATCTGCTCTTATTCTTCACACATATTTATCAAATATACATGCACTTATCTTTCATTTACGGGTTGCATATATGCTTCAAAATAGGTCTAAAACACTCTTCATAAATACCTGCCCTAGGTCTGCTCAAACTTAGAAATATATCTTATTCTCTTCACTCACATCAAATTCAACCTCATCATCTATCCTTTATACTTCTTCAAGAGTGGCAACTCATTCAAAGTGTGTAGCTTTTGCAAAGAGATGCAACTCCTTTTATACACCTCTTAATAACCATTTCATCCTCTAGTGGAGCGCTCTATTTAGGGAGGTCGGCCACCTTTTGTAATTAATATAAACTTAAATTCCATCATACAATTGGCGCTACTTTTTGAGGAGGGTCGGCCACTTTACTATTATCTTTTAATTAGATTTGAATTTCAGTTTTGGCACCAAGGCATGAGGGAGTTGGCCACTATGTTGATGTCAATTTAAACTTGTATAAATGGTGGCGCCAATCACAGGGAGGTCAGCCAGCATTGTCGGCCCAATTAAACAATGTTCTAAACTTTTATTTAAACTTAATTTAGGCACTCACTATGGGAAGTTGACCCGAACAAAACACACGTTTAAATCTTTAATTTAAATGCCATTGCATCCTTATGTCTCTGCTCTATGTGTCCTTATATATCTGCTGTAATAACATTACTCTTTGACATCAATGACAACAATCCAACAGATTGCAACTCAAAAGAAAAAACTCTTAAAGCAGATCTTCCAAACCTTGCTTGATCATATGTGAATGAGGATGCAACCCCCCACATGAACAGGTCAAAGACAATCCTTTCACACTAATTCCCCTGTCATGATACTACTTGATGGTGGGCTATGGCAATATTGAACATGATAAATAAATGCCTAATTGAAGGAACACATGCACATCTCTAATTTAGGCACTCACTATGGGAAGTCAACCCGAACAAAACACACATTTAAATCTTTAATTTAAATGCCATTGCATCCTTATGTCTCTGCTCTATGTGTCCTTATATATCTGCTGTAATAACATTACTCTTTGACATCAATGACAACAATCCAACAGATTGCAACTCAAAAGAAAAAACTCTTAAAGCAGATCTTCCAAACCTTGCTTGATCATATGTGAATGAGGATGCAACCCCCCACATGAACAGGTCAAAGACAATCCTTTCACACTAATTCCCCCGTCATGATACTACTTGATGGTGGGCTATGGCAATATTGAACATGATAAATAAATGCCTAATTGAAGGAACACATGCACATCTCTAATTTAGGCACTCACTATGGGAAGTCGACCCGAACAAAACACACGTTTAAATCTTTAATTTAAATGCCATTGCATCCTTATGTCTCTGCTCTATGTGTCCTTATATATCTGCTGTAATAACATTACTCTTTGACATCAATGACAACAATCCAACAGATTGCAACTCAAAAGAAAAAACTCTTAAAGCAGATCTTCCAAAGCTTGCTTGATCATATGTGAATGAGGATGCAACCCCCCACATGAACAGGTCAAAGACAATCCTTTCGCACTAATTCCCGTCATGATACTACTTGATGGTGGGCTATGGCAATATTGAACATGATAAATAAATGCCTAATTGAAGGAACACATGCACATCTCTAATTGCCTAAAACTCGTTATTATTTTATGTTAATCTCAATGTTTGTTTTCAAATTTAGGTTTCTATTTATTATATTTTTCACAAAAAGTATTAGTGTTCAAACATAGCTAGTCTCGAAAACAAATAGTTGACTATGAAAAATGGTATAGCTCCTCCTCATTTTTCTTAAACTATGATTTAACTATGGTGTAAAAATTGATCATGTGTTATTTGTCAAGCACCGAGTTCAAGGGCTGTGATAAAAGTAAGTTGTGCAAGTAAACCATGACTAAATTTTGGGGCATCAAGAGTTACATGGTAGTTAACACATAATGTAGCTTATCACTTCACCACTTAATTGTTCACCCCTGTATATTAAGTGCTCTTAATTGTTATCAGCTGCACTTGATGGAGTGTTAAATTTTTCTAACCCAGTGCTCGTCATCGCAAGTACGAAAGAGTCCATCAGAACAGGGGAATGGTTGATGCAGCAACAAAGGATCCAATGTTACATACTAGAGTATCAAAATAGAATTTTATTTGTAAATTTGAATTCCACATTTGTTAATCTCAACCAGATATCATGAAGCATTACAATAAGAACAAATGCATACAGAAAATTTTAATTACACGTTTGTTCTCAAACAAATACCATTAAGCATTACAATAAAGCAAAAATGGAACTTGAGCAGATAGGCCAAATATCTGATATGTTCATTAGTGTTAAGTCAATGCAGTTGCATCCTAGGGTGTAGAAAAGAAAGTTTTAACATACTTGGAAAAATTGATAACGATTACAAAGGCAGTCATTTTAAAAAATAATAATACAAAAAGCACTTTTAAGAAAGAAGAATTTCCACAAAGCTTTACACAGCTGTATATGATAATTTCCAGCAGTCTGCTTCAAACATTTACATGAACGCAGAAAATTAGCTTCTCTAGATTCCTTTTCTTAAGCATGTTTTTAATTATTCAAATACAACGTCAAATCCTTCAAAATCTCTCTCGTGTCATAACAAGAGGCGTGGCTTCAATTCGTACTTTTGCAAGATAGGGACCACTTTTGACTGCTACCTGCAACTGTACAAAATATAATGCTTGTTGGAAAGGAGGCATTTGATGAGGGCATAAATTGTCACGATACAATAAACTTTCAGCAATATAAAAATCTATGTGAATGATTACAATAAAGGAAATGAAAGACTACCTTTTCTGCCACTTGGGAAAATGCTGCATCATTCTTGTAATCTGAAGCCATCAAAGAATTGTTGATTGCTACACAGCATGAATGTCGGAATTCCATACCTGAAATAGTGCTCAACCAATATAGCCTCATAATCTTCATTGTATAAATCCTATGTCAACGTTAATTTTTAAATAAAAGATTCAATAATAGTCAGATCAACCTTCTTTTGTGGTTTCAGAGTATGGATCTGTAACAAAGTTGATTATTTCTTGTTTTGAGCAAACTTCCCACAAACACCATGGCCTTGTGACTAATCCAGCTATTAAACGATATACCTGTCAGCAAAAAAGATTGTCATGGAAAATAAAGAATCAGTCAATCCACAGGACAAAATCGGGTTTCAAGTGAGGTGTGCTTATATTGCTAGATAAGACGATCATGGTTTTCCCTTAAAATTGAGATGTTCTTACCGCTAAGCGTACTTCTGGCTCCTGCTGCAGAAGTGACCAAAATAAACCCTGCCGACATTATTTTATTAGTCATCTTGAATAATCTAGAACCAGAACTTCCAGATTAAGAAGCATGACATAAGGTCCTTAGTGCAAGCTATACTACTTTCTATCCAAACTGAAAGAATGAGATAATGCACTTGACAAGACTGTAAGTCTTAACAGGTTTGACACATGGTCAAACTTTGCTTTACTGGTAAATTGAGTTCAAGCTCTCTTATATTGTATGAAATAACTTGTGCACTGAGAAAATGCAAAGGAAAACATATGAAGGCCTAGAAGTTTACTTTTCTTGAATTCATTGGTCTTGAGCACAGAAATCAAACTGATAAGAATCTTTTTACAGATGATTCTTACAATAGGATTAAAGAAACAAGGAGGCAAGAAACCCACCAACCCCCATTGCTATTTTATGCAACAATTCTACTAATTCAACTTTCACTATAAATAAGTGGCCCTTGAAAAAGCATCTGGCGTAATCTCATATATGCCAAGGTCCCACAGAAAGACCAGCTTGTGGGACAGACCATAGGCTTTAATGAGCATCTTGCAGCAAACAGACAGAAAAATGAAATCAGCAAACTCTTCATAGTATCTCATTTCCAAGCTCAGCAGGATCAACAATGAAAGAGAACAGAAGACATAGAAACACATTCATTGCAATACATCCCATTAGCATAGCATAGATGATACCATCACCATGACAAACATATTTGTAATTTTTCTTTTATATTACTTGGCAAGGAATACTTGATGCAGGGATCACTGGACGGGATATCCACCATGCTTGATGAGTCTCCTGGACAGTCTTTATTATGTTGCCTTCTCTGTAAAGCCTGGCATACTGCCAAGAATGAATGATAGGTCCCTTATAAACACCATGGTACCCTTCCACCAAGGTAAAGGGTTAGGGGACCACTGTTGCCAATTTCATTATGTCCCTGACTTCCAATTGCATACCAGAATGGTTATTTCCAACACATGATTACATCACCCCATCATTACATGTGTTTGTAGGACCTTTACACCAGGTGATGTCCACAAGGATCAGATGTTTGCAATAGACGATGTCCATTTCAATAACTCACTAATTTAACATGATCACAAAGTTCCAGGGCCCATTGTCTTATTTATTTATTCAATAGAAACTTCATGTCTTGAGATGGGACCCAGCCTCAGGACTCCACAAACCCATTTCCACGATCTAGACCACAATTAATAATTTAATAATCATTGCTTGTCAGATTTTAATGTCCTACCTATGGTACCACACAACTCCTGATCCATAGAATTAAGTGGATAGAATAGAAAGATTTTCTTCAAGCAACCTTGGACTTTGTGAATATCAATTTCTTTTGGGGTTTCAGGACTTCATAGTAGGCAATGCCTTGTTAGTTTGATGACTTTACTAAGGACTTACCACAGTATTCATAAAATGCAAAATGCCTTCAGTTCTTACCTATGGTCACTTTTTCTGGTATCTTCACAAAACTAAAAAACATCAATCCAAGAAGTGCAAAAACAATAATTACATCAGTTCTCAGTAGCCTAAGTAGGTTACCCTCGGATTAGGATTTTAGGCTAGGACTTTAGATCTTCACTCAATTCCTCTCAATGCTAACCAACTGAAATACTTTTTTGAAATTAACATAATTGTCTTCATTTGAAAGTTTAGTTTCAGTATTAAAAGAACATAAAAGAATTTTGATTAAAGAATAAGCATGGTGCGAGTCAAGGTCTGGGAATCGAATAAAGGATTGTCCAACCAAGAAGCTCAGCACAACCACACAACCAAACAACATTTCAACACATGGAGATGGAAATGGAAAAAGACAAGATCTTTATTGACATAAAAGAACTCAACTTGTACAACAGGGTGTAGGGCTGAATTACAACAGATCAATTGATCTCCTTATAATCTCCCAAAGATCAGCACAACCTTCTTAATCTGGAGCGCAGTTACAATTTCATCTTATCCACTCAAGATGGATCAATACAGATGTGGAATCTTCAGGACATGCTAAGGACTGTTGATCATGACCATGATCTGTCTGCTGATCGGTCAAACTAGCTTGCAGAGATTTTGGAACACAGGATGGATCAACATTCCAAGCCTCCAGCTGTGAAACTGTCATGACTTGGTGTGAAATCCATAAATTTGAATTTCCATACTAGGCACAAGAAATATTCCTTCCTCTAGATGAAACCTTCAATACTCATGGAAACACGATGATAAGGGAATTTGAATAATAAAGTAGATATAAGTCTAAAGAAGTCCTTTACATCTGCTGAGTGTATAACATGATCATGCCGCTACCACACTAGTCACACTATCCACATGTTGAAAATTTTTTATAAGACCCTTCTTTGAACAAGTGTGGCAAGAATGCCACAATAGAACCCCTTTGCAAAAGCATCTCAAGGCTTTGAGAAACAAACAAGAGAAAGCACAACTCTATCTCTAGATAAACAAAAAAAGCCTACAAAATAGAGAAACAAAGGAAAGAAAACAAAATATTTTTTTGGTTGATACATGATTGCAGATGGGCCACAGATGCTCTTGCATTAGACACCCTAGGTAAATGATTTGTGATCTTGGTGTTCACAAATAGGGGCTGTGGTAGAACCACTCTTTCAGGGGATACTTCAACCTTAGCGCACCCCTTCACTTGTTGCAATTACTTCAAGAGATCTAATCTCCTTCCTTCACCTCTTCTAGCTCTGGGTTAGGTCATGTCCCATTCTCCTCCACCAACTATTGGCCTCTATGCTTCTTCACGTGTTCCATATCTTGTCCACCTCCTCCAATTAACACCTTTTAGCTTTTCCCTCCTGTAAAATGCCTCTTCCACTCCTACTCATCCTTCTTAAATTCCAATAGAAGCCTCCTTAGCAACACCACATACAATTAGTGCAACAATCTTCTTGCAATTTTGTTCCAATTCATCCTTCCTCCCTTTGATAAGTGTCTACGGCACTTGCCCCTCTACGGATTTCCTTCTACCAACTAATTTCTTACATGCAACTCTACATCTTACCTGTCCTTGGGCATTTCCAATTCTACACCAATCTCTAACATCTCTTCCACACCTTCCAAAGAACATATTGTTGTCACACTTTCCTCAACATCAAGAACATTTCTATCCAATGTCCCTTGATTTGACACACACTTGAGCATATTGGATATCTCTACCCTTCCTAACTACTATCTCTACCCTCTTTAACCTTCTTAGCTTCACATTGTGCTTCTACCAAGTTATTCTTTGCTGCATGCACTCCACCCAGCAACTTCTATCTAAATCTCTCAAACTATCTTCCACTTCGTGTTGGTGCATTTAGTTATTTTACTTTATTGCATTATATGCACTGAGGATAGGATAAGCTTACTCAGGTGGGTGTCCACTTGAGTATGTTGTATTTCCATTTAATAATTGTGGTTGTACTTTACTTATTTGGTGGAGTTGTACTATGCATGGTCCTACACATCCTTTATTCCACATTGGTTGTAAATTCAGATTTCCTAGTGGTGTATCCTTATACCCACCTCTTGCTCTCATATTATACGTCTCATTGTATTCCATCTTTCATGAGTAAATAGTTTATTCTATCATATTGATCTTTTAAGTTCTTTGTGTTTTCCTCTTAAGCCTTCTTGATTTTGGGTGGCTATCTTCATAGCCAAATCTTACATGGGTGGCTTTATATTATAGATGCATTTTGGAGCTTGGTAGAATAAATATGAGCTCACGATTGAGGTTAGTGAATTTTGCAAAAATACATTTTGCCTTTTGTTGTGTCCCAATTGGACATTAGAGGCTAGATCTATGAGAGTTTCCATTTGGGAGGTGCTTGCTAGATCCAATTGGTAGCCGTATTTTTGAAGAATTTTTAGTCAAATCTAACCTAGCCATCACATCTTGTGAAAGGAAGCAAGGTGTGCAGAGATGCTTCCTACACCAATCTAATGAGGAGAGTAATGTGCAAATTTTTTAATCTTTTTAGTTACATGAAAAAGATACACAACAGTAAACATAAAATCAGCAATAAACAAATATACCATAACACTAGATATACGTGGGGAAAACCCTTTCAGGAGAAAAACCCTACACTCCAAAAGCCCGCCTAATGTATTATAAATCCAATACAAGATTGCACACTCTTGCTCAGAGTTCACCAGCATACAATTTATAGTAGTTCGAATACAAGAAACCACCAAAATGGAAAACTCAAAACCATGAGATGCAATGCCTAGTCACAGAGAATCAAATCCACTGTAATACAAAAAGTTACTTATGCCTGTCAAAACATAACTAACTCTCCAAATATGGCGCTCCATTTTTGGTTCCTAAAATTGTGCTTCCACGATCTCCTAAAATCATGTTTGTCAAATTTCCAAGATAACTCCCCCTTACTAGATTTTTCCATTCTAGCAACTCTTACACACATTCCAATTGTCATAGTTGTATTTAGCAACTTCCATGACACTAAGTGACAAATACAAATTGCTGAAATACAATTGAATAAATATTTCAAATATTAGGAATTGCAAGGTGTATGACACACCTAATCCCAACATTCTCCCACTTGTCAAATACCTTGCAAGAGCCAAGGGATCCATACCATCGTGGACTCATATGCTAGGGGCCAAGAGGCCCATAGACTCCAAACACTATCTAAACTTATCTATGCTCACAACCTTTGTCAAGGAATCTACAACATTTTGCAAAGTGTCAACTTTTTCCAATTTCACTCTTCCCTCTTCTACCATGTCACGAACAAAGTAGTACTGAACATCAATGTGGTATGTCCTAGCGTGGAAGGTCGGATTCTTTGCCAAACATATGGCACTCTAACTATCATAATAGTTAGTAATAATCCTTGTATCAAGCCCCACATCAAAACACAATCTCTTAAGCCAAATGGCTTCTTTACAAGCATGAGTAGCTGCCATATACTCCGCTTTTGTAGTGGACAAAGCAACTACAACTTGCTACTTACTCATTCAACTAATAGCACCACCAAACATCGTGAAAATATATACACTGGTGGATCTTCTATTGTCAATGTCACCTGCCGAATCAAAATCCACATATCCATGAATATAAACTAAATGTTGAGTCCTTGTAAGATAGCCATGATAACATAAGGAATACTTAGAAGTACCCCACAAATATCTAAACACTCTCTTCGCTGCGTCCCAATGTACTCGTCTAGGATTAGCCATAAACCTACTAAGGACTTCGACTGCTTGGGCAATGTATGGCCTTGTACAGACCATAGCATGCATCAAACTGCCAACCACACTAGCATAAGGTACTCTAGTCATGTCCTCCATCTCAATAGGAGACTTTCGACAATCCTCTACAAATAACTTTGTCCCCATCATAATAGGAACACACAACAATCTACAAACTGCCATGTTAAATCTCTCCAACACTAAGTTCACATACTTACTCTGGCCCAACCAAAGTTTTTTGTTAGCTCTATCTCTTTTGATTTCCATCTCCAAGATGTACCTAGCTGCCCCTAAATCTTTCATTTCAAATTGTGCTGAAAGCTACAACTTCAAATCAGAAATCAAACTTTTACTATTCCCAAAAAACAACATATCATCAACATACAATGCAATAATGAGAATGCAATCATTATCCATCTTGAAATAAACACAATGATCTGATTTCGATCTTAGAAATCCCAAACTAAACACAAAGGCATCAAACTTTTGGTACCACATTCTAGGAGATTGTTTTAAACCATACAAAGATTTCTTCAACTTGCAAATCAAATGTTCTCTACCTTTTTCAATCTAGTGCTCTAATTGTGACATTTATCTCTTCCTCCAAATCACCATGAAGGAAAGTTGTCTTCACATCCATCTGCTCAAATTCAAAATCCTAGGTTGCAATAAGTGATAATAAAAATCTAATGGATGTCAGCTTAGCAATGGGAGAAAAAATCTCACCATAATCAATTCCCTCAACTTGGGAATAACCCTTCACAACCAATCTTGCTTTGTACTTCTCAACATTGCCATTTGAACCAATTTTCTTCTTGAACACTCATTTGCATCCAACGAATTTATGTCCATCAAGGAAAGGTTCTAGATCCCACGTATTATTTTTCTTTAGTGCTGCCATCTCTTCTTCCATGGCCTCCTTCTAGGAATTTGCATCATTCATACTCATAGCCTCCTTTACAATCCTAGGCTCATCAGTGTTAGTAATCAAAATAAAGATACAATTCCAATCATCAGGTGAATACCCATACCTTTTTGATGGTTGCCTTTGCCGAGTGGACCTCCTCACATGTGGAGGTTGAGGTTCTTCTTCTTCTGAAATTTCTGAACTACTAGAGCTCACCTCTTTTCAAGTCCGTCGTGGGCTTTCGATTCAACTTTCTTGGGTGTAGGAGGAAGTTGAACCACATCCTCTTTCTTTTCTTTCTTTTTTGGTTGCAGAACAACTTGAAAGAAGGATTCATCTCCCTAAAGATAATACTTTTGCTATACAAAACTCTTTTAGCCATAGGATCCCAAAGCTTGTATCATTTCATACCAATACCATAACTAATGAAGATACACTTAACTGCTTTGTTCTCCAACTTTGACCTTTTCTCCCTAGGCACATAAGCATATGCCTTGCAACCAAATACTTGAAGATGTCTCAATGAGGGGTTTTTGCCCAACCACACCTGCATAGGTGTCTTCTCAACAAGAGCTGATATAGGCCAGCTCCACTAAGCATACTCCTAGCCCTCTCCATCGATGTCATGTTCATCCTCTCTACAACTCCATTTTGTTGAGGGGTATATGGAGTTGTCTTGTGCCCTTCAATCCCATGTTCTTTACAGAACCTGTTGAAATCTATTGAACAAAACTCACGGCCATAGTTGGAAAATTCGACTCGGCAAAAAACTCGGCAAGCCAATTTTTGGAGTAAAAAAAAAAACTCGAAGAAAACTCGGCAACTTAAAAATTGCTTAAATTTCATTAGAAACGCATTTTTTTTGCAAAATTCAATGACAAGATTAATCCAAGGAGTCCATAAATAAGTACAAAAGTGTTTTCCATTAAATTTGATTGACTTTAATGCAAATTGATTACAAAATCGCATTCTCATGCAAAATCCTGATGGCTGAAACCCTGATAGTCTGATAGAAATTACAATAGATAGCTGAAAATGAAAATAGTAAAACTAGAAGCAAATACTAAATACAACATATTACACCTTCCTCTTCCCTAATTTAGTCAAAGCTAGGGAAGAGGTAGATGCTCTAGTCCTACGAGTACGCGGTGCCGGTGGCTCCTCGATTGGCATAGAAGGCTGTGGCTGAGGCTCGACCACCATCCTGGAAATATCTAGCTCTGCCAATGACTCCTCATCCTCATGAATGTCCTCCAAACCTACATCTCCTGTTGCACCCACATCCTCCATTGCCTGTCTCTCGAAATCAAAAATCTCGTCTGCGGTAAACAATGGAGGCTGCTCATCCCGCATTGTCCAATGACTATAAGGATCTATCTCATCCAAATCAATAGGATCCAGTGATTTGTCCTCTACTCTTTTTGTGCTCAACCGAAGGTTGTATTGCACAAAGACAAGGTCATTGAGGTGCTTTTGAGCTAATTAGTTCTTCTTCGTGTGAATGGCCGAAAACAAGGTCCAATTCCGCTCACAACTGGATGCACTACAAAGCTCCTATTTTCCATGCCTCAGAATTGCAAAATCATGTCAAATTCCACAACATTTTACTAAGGGGTCCTTGTTCTTTCACCCTAATGCATGTTCCTGAAACCCTGAAAATTTGGTGAAGTCTAAAATCTGATGGATCCTACAAAATCTAGAATCTGCATGTTAAATCCCATGGATTCGGAACCTATCTCAAACATCTTGACAGTATATTTCAAAATATTTAAAGTATAAGAAATTCAATATACAAACTTATACTTAATGTATTTTGAAATATACTGTCACGACCCTGTTATGCTTTTACCTACGCAGGTTGCGAGTCTTTGCCGAAAACTCGTCGAGTACAGAAACTCAAAAAAAAAACTCTGCGAGTTAAAGTCAGAAAAACTCAAGAAGGAAAAAAACTTGCGAGTTTTCCTTGACTCGGCGAGTTTTCCATCTATGCTCATGGCTATTATCAATCCTCAAACACTTAATTTTTTTACCTGTCTGATTCTCAACAAAAGCTTTAAACTCTTTGAATTGACTAAAGACTTTAGATTTACTTCTAAGAAAATATACCCATGTCCTTCTACTGTAGTCATCAATGAATGATACAAAGCAAATAGATTTAGAAATTGAAGGAACATTAATAGGACCAAAAACATCAAAATGTATCAAGTCTAATACCCCAGAGGATTTATGAGAATTGGAATAAAACAGAACATGGTTTTGATTTCCATAAACACAATGTTCACAAAAATTGAACTCAAAATTACAACCATTTAACCAAGGTTTTTATACTTCATGGCTCTAAGACCCTTCTCACCAATGTGGCCAAGTCTTTGGTGTCATAACATTGTTTTCTCAGAAGGAAGTTCATTTCCAAAGAATGAGCACCCTTATGTACCCAGAAAGCACGCCCATCGGAAATAGATGTAACACACCTCTTTGTTGTTAGTTCCAATGGTGAGGATGAAGACTCTAAGTCTAAAGTTCTCTTCTTGGTATCAGAAGAACTATTGCACTGAACCGTGAAAGAATCTAGCTGAAACAGAGTGCCAATCTGAACACTCCTAGCAAGCACCATAGCTACTCTACTCATCTTGCATCCTCCATTCGAGAAAACAACTTGCACACCCACATCATTCAACTTACTCACTGATAAGAGGTTCCATGACAAACCAAGGATATGCAGTACATCATCGATCCCCTTCACTCATCCATCAGAGAATCTAATCAAGACTCTTCCACGACCAACAATCTTCAAATGAGTCATCACTCAAGTACACTTTCCCACTATCAAAGTCTTCATACTTGGTAAACCAACCCTGATGTGAGGTCATATGGAAAGATGCACTAGAGTCAATAAGCCACACATCTTCATATGCATGAGTTGCCAAGGTAGTGACAAAAGCTTCATCATCATCCTAAGAGAATTTATCAGAATATGAATCTGAATCATTCTTCTTTTTCTTTTCCTCTTTACATTCCTTTCGGAAATGCCTTGGTTTGTCGCAATTCCAACATAATGCCTTGGACTTACCAAGAGACTTAGATCTGCCACGAGACTTGGATCTTGCCTTATCCTACTTCTTGTCCTTCTTCTTACCTTTCACTTTGGATCTACCACGAACCACAAGAGCCTCCTTAGCCATTTCAGCAGTTTTCCTTCACATCTCTTCAGAAAGTAATGATGCAACCACCTCATCCATCTTGAACTTGGTGGTAGTACTCCTAATGTCCATTACAAGGTGGTCCCATGAATCCGGCAAAGAACATAGCAAAGTCATACAACGATCCTCCATTTTCACTCCAACGAAGCTCAACTAGACAACAAGCATATTGAAAGCATTCAAATGATCAGCTACGGATCCTCCATCTTCCATTCTCAGAGAATACTTCTTTCTTAGGAATAAATTATTTACTAAGGATTTAGCCTAATAAATTTCACCAAACTTTTTCCATAGACTTGTCATTGTAGCCTCTTCATGAACATTTAACAAAATGGAGTCAACCAAACAGAGTCACACAAGACCCTTAGATTTTCGATCCATCAAATCCTAGTCTTCTTGTTTTATGCCCGATGGTTTGGTACCAGATTTTGCAGCCCATAGGTCTCTATCTACAAGCATATCCTCCATCTTAAGTTTCCACAAAAAAATTGCTACCATTAAACTTCTCCATCTCTATTCTTCCAAATGTGCTAGCCATCCCCTTCCTGCAACAAGATCACAAAATAATTTGCGCAAACTCCCACTCAAACAAAGAATAGTACAAAAAACCCTCTACCCAACAACTACGATCAAAGGTGATCAAGCTCTGATACCAACTAAAAGGAAGCAAGGTGTGTGGAAACACTTCCTACACTAATCTAATAAGGAGAGTGATGTGCACGTCTTTTAATCTTTTCAGTTACATAAAGAAGATACACAACATTTAAACATAAAATCAACAATAAACAAATATACCATAACACCAGTTATACGTGGGGAAACCCCTTTCGAAAGAAAAACCTCACACTCCAAAAGCTTGCTCAATGTATTGCAAATCTAATATAAGATTACATACAATTGCAAAGCAAGTTTATTTTCTCTGAAGGCTTCTGCAACAAAAGACAAGACCTTGCCACTGACTCTACCACTTGAGATGAATCTGCCACCAACCATCCCAGAAACTACAGAACTTCTGGAACAAAACCAAAAACAACAACTGTCCAACCTAAAGTTGGAGAACTGTCCCTCCCTGTAACCAGAGACACACCGAGAACAGCGGCCACGATTTTGAGGAAAAATCGGCAAACCCTCCAAACTTTTGCAGATGAGCATGACACTCCAAAACAGACTGCAAGTCAGCTGTGTAGATGTTCGCCCCAGCAACTCCAGGTGCGACAAAAACAGACTGCAACAAAGTACGATTTTTGAGGAAAAAATCACCAAACCCAAGATGCTTACACATGGTAAAAACCAAACACGATTTTTGAGGATAAAAATCGATCAAAACCGAACATGATTTTTAAGGTGAAAAATTGATCAAAACCAGACACAAAATCCGAGACACGGATCAGAATACAAATCATCGTTTTTAAGGAAAAAACGGTAAAACCTGTCCAGAAACTAGAGAGCCCTCCCGAACTATGAAAAACCTGACTAGGGCATACAGGAGCAAACCCTTAATTTTTGAAGAAAAAATTATAAAACCTCCCATGATTTTTCAGGCAAAAAATCAGAAAACCATACAGAATTTTTTAAGGAGAAAAATTATTAAAACCCAAAACATCGATTAGGCATGCAGACCGCACAAATCCCAAAGCACAGATTATGAGGCACGGACTTCAAGATAACAGGAAAAATCTGGAGTCAACCCAGAAAAGATCTCGAAAAACCCAAAAGGAATCTGCAATCGAAAAAAAATTTCGACTTGAAAATGAGGGTCAAAACCCTAGCCGGAAATTGCAGAACCCTAGGCGGCCATGAAAGACACTGAAAAAACAGAAAGAGAGACTAGGAGACATCACAGAACGCGATTCCAAGCAGAAAACCGCGTATAGAAGACGTCACAGAAGCCGCGCGACTCGCATTTGTGGAGGTCGTAAATTAGGAGGCACGAATTGGAATCGCGAAGGTCGGAAGTCGTGCGGTGTGAAGACAGAGAAAAACTCTGTGGCCAACAAAACCCTACAAACCGTGAGCAAGGTGGAGTCCCGTGGGAACAAGAAGAAATCCACGATTAGGAACTTAAAACAGTGAGAAAACGATGCCTAAAAAGAAATGCCGACAAACACCAGAACCCTCAAAAAAAAAACGCGACCAGGTGTAGATGAAATCACGATTTGAAACAGATGGTTTTAAATCCCACGTCTGCACAAAAGGCAGAAATAAATTGCCGATGTTTGCAGAAAAACAAAATGGGACCCCAAAGATTTCATGACCAGAGGGTGGTGACCAAAAGAACTCGAAACAAGAGAGTCGAACAGGTATGCCGTCCGTACGATGTACGGAAAATACAAGAGGCGTCAGAAAAATTTCAAAAAGAAATTTTGCCTGCTTAAACCCAGAGCTCTGATACCATGTTACAAAGAATCGATGTTGTTCATTATACAGAGGAGACGAAGGCTCCTTAAATAGAGTTACAAGGACGATGTTTCTAAAAAGAAACAATCGTTAACACAAGACAAAGTTAGAAACTACTGGATGACCATTAATAACATAAATAGAAAGATATTATTCTAATAGGTCATACTATGCAACAAAGAATATTCTCTATGTCATTAACATCTTTAGCAAAATATTCTGCTATCATCAAGGGCTATCTAGATAGATCTGCATCCTTGCTTAGACAAAACAAAAGGTGTCTTTACAAAAATTGAAGTTCCTTTTTAAAGGTGGATTTAATTTTTTGGCAGGTTTGTAAAGTGAGGTACCATATGGTACTACCACAAACCCTGTATTAGGCACATGGTGCGAGACCTTGCCAAAACTGTTAGCGGCATATTCTATCAAAATACTTCACTATCTGCCCTCCAACCACTCTCTGTGTCCCAAATTCAACTTTCTACAATACGAAGGCAATTTTGAGTTGTATCAATAGTGGTTTTGTACATAGAAGTAAAAAATAGGGAAAAATCGGATAAATGACAAAACTTCTCATCTGTCAATTTTTCCCCCTTAAAAATACCAAATTTTTTGAAAAAAATTGTTGACCCGATTTTAAGCGATTCTTTTACGATTTTTTCATGATTAAATCACGTGTTGACTACTTCACTCGTGTTTTTCAAAAATTGATGTGGGTCGCAGGTAGGGTTTATACCCACATTTTTTGCATTTTCTTATCGCATTTTTATCCTCCAGCATCGCACGATGGTAGCAAGCGGCTAATGTGATGTCCCGATAGACGGAGAAGTCACTTTCATCACATATGGTGTTTGTCATTGTCAATTTGGATGATAATCATATATATAATAATATTTAATAAACATATATAATATTATTAATATATAATAATATATTATAAATATTTTTTATATAATTGTATTTATAAATAATAATAAATATAAATACAAATTTAAATATTATTATAATTATAATATAATATATTATTAAATATATAAATATAAGCATAAAATAGAAATAATAATAATATAAATATTAATATATAAAATAGTAATAACCCAAATATCATTATAAATACCATTTAATACCTAACGTTAGTATTATTTCCCACCAATGGGGAGCCAGCAAAAGAGGCACGATCCCTCATCATAAAGCAGCGGCTGTCTAAGGGTTACGTAACTCTTCAAAATGCATCTCTTGAAATATGTAAAAAGGGAAACTTATTCTTCGGGCAAAATAAGAAAAGTGATCTGATTTACAATACAGGTCAGAGGACATTTCGGAGATGGAAGCAGATTTGTAAAGAAAGAAAGATATAGAATTGGAAAGGAAATACACACATAGCAGACTTAGATCTGCATATATATATATATATATATATATATATATATATATATATATATATATATATATATATTTACGGGAGTCTTAAGGAATTATTACTGAGTTTATAGCAGAAAGAAAAGCAATGAAAATGTAATATCATTGGGTTTAAAAGCAGACCAATAAGAAGAAGCAAGCAATAACATATATATATTCTGATTTATGAACATCTTTATACAAAACAAGAATTATCCTCCTAGTATGATGTATCTAACCCTATGTCTCTTATCATAAATGCCATGTGATAAATAATGACAAATGCATATAATTCAAAGGTTATCATTAGTATCGTAAGCATTGTGAAACTTGCTATGAAATATAGATTATATTCACAACACATTTGGTATGTTCAAACTCAATGCCTATTTATTTCTATTGCCTCCAACCTGTGAGTGAGTGGCATGGTGTTGTTAGGGAGAGGCGCAGTAAATCCAACCATCGAGTTGGTGTCATCGAGTAATATCCCCTCTTGGGACAACACTATTTTTTTCCCTAAGTTATCAATTTCCAAGCAAACAAAAGTTTAGAGAGTACTTGGCTTAATTTAACTTTTGCAAACAAATTAGAAATCTTAAACATTGATCACTAAGTCCATAACAATTTAATAAACTAGGAATGATCAATCATAGGAAAGCATGGAAGAGAGTGATTCAATGGGGTGACTTAGCCTCTCTAGGCCCAAGGGCAGAACCCTTCAACTAAAAGGCAGAACCCCCTTGGCCTCATATGGCCCATGCCATTCATATGAGGTGGTGTACCTAGTGAGGATTCTAATTTATCCGTTAACCCCTCATCTTGTCATCTTTCCTTATTTCCTCATGATTGGCCTCCTTATAACACTATACCCATGATAGGGGAGTGAAGTCTCAAAAGGGTATCCTCGTGATCCAACTCTCTAGGCCCAAAGGTAGAACACTTCAACTAAAGGTAGAACCCCTTTGGCCCAAGTGAACATTTCATTTCCATCATGAGTGGTGTATCTAGACGAGCACATTTCTCTCTAGACCCAAAGGCAGAACCCTTCACTAGAAGGCAGAACCCCTTTGGCTCATGTGAACTTATTACTTCCATCATAAGTGGCGTGTCTAGAAGAGCACATCTCTCTCTAGACCCAAAGGCAAAACCCTTCACTAGAAGGCAGAACCCATTTGGCTTATGCGGACTTATCATTTCTCATCATGAGTGGCGCATCTAGAAGAGCATCTCTCTTTCTAGACCCAAAGGCAGAACCCTTTAATTAAAAGGCAGAACCCCTTTGGCTCATGTGAGTTAATTACAATTCCTTTTGGGTGGCGTACCTAAGAGAGGGTCTTATATTCCCTTTGTACTTTCCCTTCCTCCTATCATGGTATAGATTTATACATAATAACTCTTATCAATTCTGCATTCTCAAATAATCATATCAGCAATACATAATAAATTATGAAAATGACATCATAAAAATAATATGCATGAACTATATTTAAACCATTCATTACATGCTTACCACAATCAGATTTCAAATCTCATATATATATATATTATTCTACATATATATTATCCTACTTTCTTGTTATACTTCAAGATTGAATGTTTCCTTTTTATGTTCCTCCGCTATATATATATAAATCAGAAAATGTTCCTTATATTCTCATGGGCAGATCTGTAGCTATCCATCTCCTTATTTTTCTTTTTCCCTTCTTCCATATTTATATCTTTTTTTTTAATAGTAGGAGGACATCCCCCTTAAAAGGGTTATGACCCTTCAAGAGATCATGACCGCTGCCTTTCCACATTTGATCGCAGTTTTTGCAAACTATATTTAATGTATTTCATATATGATTATGTGCGGCAGTTTATTCTCTGTTGTTTTGCTTATGTTGGCCGATGCTTATATGGGAGAGGGTCGGCCATTCCTTGATGTCGACTATGAAGTCGGCCCCTCCTTTTTATAATTTTTATTTTATATTAATTAATTTATAGTGATTAATCTACAATCATTAATTTTTAATGTTTGATTTATAATATTTAATATTTATAATAACTAGTTTATATTAATCCAAATTAAATATTTTAAATATATTTGATTTGTATGATTTAAATTAAGTATATTCTATTATGTAAAAATATTTAAATATATTCAAATTTCGGTTTATAATAATTGATTCAATTATAGGGGCATGACAGCTCTCCCCACTCAAAATTGCTTGTCCTCAAGCAATCTCAGATTGGGATGATCAAGAGTTTCCCATTTCATTTTCTTACATGTAAACAAGCGTACTTGGTTCTAGAATCAATTCTCTTTCCTCCTTTTACTTGAAGTTGCTTCCTTTTCTTCCTAAATTTCTTTGTTGAATATGACTTCTATATTGTGTGCTTGAGCTCTTTTCCACATCTATGCCCTAGTTTCCACGCTTCTTTGCCTATAAAACATACTTTTTTGTCTTGTTCACAAATGTGTCCTTTCTCCCATTCTTTCTTGCAATCAAAACAAAGACCCTTCTTTCTTAGCTCTTCACGGTCATTGTAAGAAAGATATGGTTTCTCATGTTTCTTTTCATTCCTTACACATATATGTCCTGATTTCCACGGTTCTCCACTTTACGGCATGGATTCTTATCAAGATTTTCTTTCTTATGGAGGGGTTTAGTGGAAGATTGCGAGGATTGGGTTTTCTCTAACTGCATGGTCATATCTATGGCATCATCAAGTGTAGCTGGTTTGAGGGCTCCTACTAAGCCTCGTAGTTTCTCGTTCAATCCTTCAATAAACAAATATGAGTCTTTCATTGTCCACTCTGGATACTCGGATTGCTATCTTCTCAAACTCATTTATGTACTCATCCACGGAGCCTCTTTGCCTTAGTAGGCTTAACTCTCGGAAATCTTGATGTGGATGGCAACGATCAAATTTCTTCATAAATCTTTTGGAGAACTCTTCATAAGATGTGATAGATTCATGACCTTGAGTGTGCTTTCCATGATGCCACCATTCATAGGCCAATCCCTCTAGGTGCAGGATGGCAAATTGAAGTGCATCTTTCTTGGTCATAGGGTTGAGTTGAAAGTAGTCATTTAGCTTTTGTAACCATGCTTGTGGAGTGATCTTATGGGTTCCATCAAAATGTGGGAGATTCACCTTGTTAGCCTTTTGCTTCAATTCCTTGTTGATGGGTCTTCTTTCCCTTCTCATTAATTCATTCCTTCTTGAATTGCTATAATCATTGAATGACACTACTCTCCTCACTTCAGGTTCCAAATTTGCATAAGCCCTTGCAATGTCATCCATGCTTATTGGGTTTGAAGTGGGTTCTTCCGTTCTTGATGTTTCCTCTTCCGGAAGGAAAGATGGTATAGGAAGTATGGCTATTCTCGGAATGATTAGATCCTACTCTTTTCCATTTGTTGAGTGAGTTTTTGGATGATCCGTAGTGTTACCCACCTTTTGGAGTGCCTCTAGAAACATTTGTGTGGTCTTTTCGCCTTGCTCCATCATGGCTTTGGTGATTCTTTCGTTTTGATCCATCATTGCCTTGGTAGTTGCTTCCATGAAGGCCCTCATTTCGTTGTTCATTTGTTCTTCTAAGAGTTGACGATTCCTTCTAGAGTAGGCTTGCATTAATTTGTCCCTTGTAGGATATACTGATTTCTTCACCTCAAGTCGATCCTTGAATAGAATCCATAGAAATATTTGCAAGTTAGAGCATGATGGAGGGCACACTTCATACCTATCAGCTCAAGCACGCAAGCAAGTAGCTCAAGCAAGTAGGCAAGTAGCTCAAGTAGACAAGCAAGTAGCTCAAGCAAGTAGACAAGTAGCTCAAGCAAGTAGGCAAGTAGCTCAAGTAGACAAGCAAGTAGCTCAAGAAAGTAGACAAGTAGCTCAAGTAGACAAGCAAGTAGCTCAAGTAGACACGCAAGTAGCTCAAGCAAGTAAGCAAGTAGCTCAAGTAGACAAGCAAGTAGCTCAAACAAGTAAGCAAGTAGCTCAAGTAGTCAAGCAAGTAGCTCAAGTAGACAAGCAAGTAGCTCAAGTAGACAAGTAGCTCAAGCCACAAAACATACATGTAAGTTGTAAAGTATATACTTAAATACATAAGTCGCACGAATACACGTATACAAATAAGCCACAAGGTAAACCTTTGAATACACATAAATCACAAAGTATACACAGGATGGCAGGATGACTACTCTAATACTACTTGTAATGTCCCCTCTTGGGACAACACTAATTTTTTTCCTAAGTTATCAATTTCCAAGCAAACAAAGGTTTAGAGAGTACCTTGGCTTGATTTAACTCTTGCAAACAAATTAGAAATCTTAAACATTGATTAGTAAGTCCATAACAATTTAATAAACTCAATTGAATCTTACCTAGGGATGATCAATCATAGGAAAGCATGGAAGAGAGTGATTCGATGGGGTGACTTAGCCTCTCTAGGCCCAAGGGCAGAACCCTTCAACTAAAAGGCAGAACCCCCTTGGCCTCATATGGCCCATGCCATTCATATGAGGTGGCGTACCTAGTGAGGATTCTAATTTATCCGTTATCTCCTCATCTTGTCATCCTTCCTTATTTCCTCATGATTAGCCTCCTTATAACACTATACCCATGATAGGGGAGTGAAGTCTCAAAAGGGTATCCTTGTGATTCAACTCTCTAGGCCCAAAGGCAGAACCCTTCAACTAAAAGTAGAACCCCTTTGGCCAAGTGAACATTTCATTTCCATCACGAGTGGTGTATCTACACGAGCACATTTCTTTCTAGACCCAAAGGCAGAACCCCTTTGGCTCATGTGAACTTATTACTTCCATCATAAGTGACGTGTCTAGAAGAGCACATCTCTCTCTAGACCCAAAGGCAAAACCCTTCACTAGAAGGCAGAACCCCTTTGGCTTATGTGGACTTATCATTTCTCATCATGAGTGGCGTATCTAGAAGAGCACCTCTTTTTCTAGACGCAAAGGCAGAACCCTTTAATTAAAAGGCAGAACCCCTTTGGCTCATGTGAGTTCATTACAATTCCTTTTGGGTGGCGTACCTAAGAGAGGGTCCTATATTCCCTTTGTACTTTCCCTTCCTCCTATCATGGTATAGATTTATACATAATAACTCTTATCAATTCCGCATTCTCAAATAATCATATCAGCAATACATAATAAATTATGAAAATGACATCATAAAAATAATATGCATGAACTATATTTAAACCATTCATTACATGCTTACCACAATCAGATTTCAAATCTCATATATATATTATTCTACATATATATTATCCTACTTTCTTGTTATACTTCAAGATTGAATGTTTCCTTTTTATGTTCCTCCGCTATATATATATAAATCAGAAAATGTTCCTTATATTCTCATAGGCAGATCTGTAGCTATCCATCTCCTTATTTTTCTTTTTCCCTTCTTCCATATTTATATCTTTTTTTTTTAATAGTAGGAGGACATCCCCCTTAAAAGGGTTATGACCCTTCAAGAGATCATGACCGCTGCCTTTCCACATTTGATTGCAGTTTTTGCAAACTATATTTAATGTATTTCATATATGATTATGTGCGGCAGTTTATTCTCTGTGGTTTTGCTTATGTTGGCCGATGCTTATATGGGAGAGGGTCGGCCATTCCTTGATGTCGACTATGAAGTCGGCCCCTCCTTTTTATAATTTTTATTTTATATTAATTAATTTATAGTGATTAATCTACAATCATTAATTTTTAATGTTTGATTTATAATATTTAATATTTATAATAACTAGTTTATATTAATCCAAATTAAATATTTTAAATATATTCAAATTTCGGTTTATAATAATTGATTCAATTATAGGGGCATGACACATCGTGCCCTAGAAAGTAAATCCCCATCCATGGTTGAAGATTAGAAGAGAAATAAGGATTGAGACTTGAACATAGCCAATACAGAATGTGCTATGAATAAATGTTATCATCTGGTATATCTAAGTATGTTCAAGTTAATACTTAGTTATTTCTATTGCCTCTAACCTTAGGAGAGGCAAAGTGTTGTTAGGGAGAGGCAGAGTAAATCCATCCAATGTGATGGGCCCCAAGGGTGAAGGACGAATGTTCCGGAATCTGGGTCCATGCTCTCGAGGTGGTGTCATCACGCCCTAGACAAGTAAATCCCCATCCAGGTTAAGGATTAGAAAGGAAGTAAGGATTAATACTTGAACATAGTCGATACTTATTGTGTTATGAGTTGAACTGAAAGTGGATTATGCTATGATGATTTGATCTCATTGTTTATGTTATGTAGCATTGTTCTCATTATTAATTATGCGATTATAGATGAGTTTAATATGAATGATAAATGAATTTTATATGAATGATGCTAGGAACTAAATATTATCTTAATTTATTGATCTTTAATATTTCTAATGTCCCTTTCTAGTGATCTGATTGTATGCAAGTAAAAAAATCAGGAATATCCTAAAAGGGGACATTACAACTAAGTTGGGTGTTTTTGCATTTACATCTGCTACCTAAAAATTGATTGTTCTCTGCAAAGTTTCATATAAAACTAAATCAAAAGAATGGTTGAGTCTATTAGAAATCTGAAATAGATTGATAACCCAAGAACTTTATAAGAGAAATTCTAAGCTACATAAACTGGAAAAAGCATAAACAATGCAAACCAATGACTCCAAAAGATATGCAAATGTCAGAATAACAAAATTGCATTAAGAGCTCAAAAGAAGCTACACCAAAACTAACAAAATTGTCATACAAGATGCAAAAGAGATGCAAAATACAAGCTAGGTGGTGAGTTTGTATAGACCAAGGAGGGGTGGAGGTGGCAACATCGACCAATAGGGAGAGACCACCAAACAGTCTAAACATAGTAAATGCAACTCGCTCGCAGGATGGTGACACCTCACATGACCCTCTCACTAATTACACTCACTTTATTTAACCTAAGCAAGCTTCATAAAAGTGTAGGAAAAACCTAAGAAATGGGGAAAATAACTAACCCACTAGGAAAATAAAAACCTACACTAACACGCCCCCTTAAGTAGCGTAGATGGGTGAAAAGATGGGTCCTGACAAATCAAGCCTGATGAGGTACCCATGTACAATGAATCTCCCCCCAAACAAAGTAGAGAGAACAACCCCCCAGAATATAGAGATAAAAGAGGACTAAAAAGCCCACCTGAAGTGGACACCAACCGCACCCCCAACAAAGCTCGCAAATGAAGGAACTTGCTCTAAGTGAAGGGTTTCATGAAGATGTCTATGATCTACTCTGATGTCAGACAATACCTGAGATCAATAATCTACTTATGAATCAATTTCCAAATGTAGTGCATGTGGATCTCAATGTGTTTGGTCCTTTGATGATGGACCGTATTGCAAGAAATCTGTATCGCACTCTGGTTGTCACAAAAGATGACTATGGGCTTCCGAAAGGGAATACCAAACTTAGCGAGAATGTTCTGAAGCCATACGGCCTCAGTAGTAGTATTAATCGCTCCTTGATACTTAGCCTCTATAGATGAGAGCAATTGCAAACTGCTTCTTACTTGACCAAGAAACTGGACAGGAAGCAAGTGAGAAGCAATACCCTGAAGTAGACTTGTGATCCTGAGAATCGCCTACCCAATTTGAATCTGTGTCCCACCAAGTCAATATCCACGCTCACTGTAATGTCCCCTTCCCGAAAGTGCCCTAGAATTATGATTGCGACAATTTAGGGTTAGGGTTACCACTTACCAATATAAATATTTCTTTGAATAATGTAATTCCGAATTTGAATCCTACAATCAAACATAGTAACAACATATACAAAATACATTTATTCATCTATAATCATTAGGGTTAGTTAAGATTGTATAATGATCATAATCAATAATAATAATCAAGAATATAATGTTGTTTGTGAGTACATACATTCAAATGTATTTCCACATACTTACACATACTTATACTTTAACATGTCTCATACATCATGATATACTTGGGAATGGCTAACATCGAGCCCAGTCCTTAATCTAACCTAATCATCAACCCTAGCGGAGGAAGGGATAATATTACATTAAGGCGTTGGATAACTATTCTCCACTGCCGTAGGCCCAAGGGTTTCATGAACGCCCGTCAATACCACCACTTGGGAGTCACCTACCATGTGAGACATTAATAACAAAATTGCCCTTCCCTAACAACCCAAACAATCCTCATAGGGGCAATAGAGAAAGATTAAAGACTTGGCAAGACGCGCTCATCCCTCGTATATCATGAATAAGACTAAGTAAAACTATTTAATAAATTAAATCAGAGACAAAGATATAGGTTAGATATACCATACCAATATGTGATTTTCTCTCCTTTAGATGATTCGGAGATGCACAAGTGATCCTATGATCACTAATGTATCACTTTGTATATTTCCTTGTCTCTCACAAGGTTGTTATAAGAATCTGAAATTCCTCTTTTATTTCTGTTGTTCCTATAATAGGAACTGAATTTATTTGATATATATATATGGGCTGATGTATCTAATTCAGAATTTATCTATATGTAATCTGAATTCAGAAAATGTTCTTGCTTCCATTCCAACCACCATCCACTCCATACATATATCCTTAATGGAAGCACTTGGGATACACCCTTCCACAAAGATCACCTTTCCAAACAACCATCGTACCCTTTTGTTAATGCCATTTAAGTATGGATCGCTGCCTTAATTCTTAATCGCTGTCTCTTAATTCTTGCAGCCCGCTCCATATTCGTTGGAATTAAGGATCGCTTCATATCTGTTTTAAAAGATCGCTGCTCCCTTTATGAATTGCTTATGTAGTTTGCAATATATATCTTATAATAATATTTATAATTATTTATAATAATATTTTAATTGTTAATATTTATATTTAATTTATTAATATTTTAGTATATAAAATATATAGTATATATTATAAGGGTTATGATAATATTTAAATTATTAATATTTATATTTATATTCATATTATCAATATTTATATTTGTTTATTTATATTTATTTTGTAATATAATAATATGGCTTGTCAATCAAAGATAATATATTGACATATACACATTTGTCACTCGAATTAACAACGGAAGGGATACTGCAAACACTATATTTTAAGAAAGCAATTTCATCATTTATCATGTTGTTTAAATCTTTAATTTTAACAATGCTTTAACATCAGGACATCACACTCACTGCATAGTGAATCCCATAACTATGAGTGCCTTGTACATAGTCAAAAATCCGCTTAGCCGCTTTCCAATGTAGCACATGCGGCTCCTACATGAACCTGGAGACCAGGCCCACAACATATGACAAATCAGGCCTCGTGTGAATCAAGTATATGAGACTCCCAACTAATCGACGATACAAGGTAGCATCCACCAATGGTGAAAAACAGTGAGCCTCAAGTTTGACCCCTAACAAGTCATCAACATAGAGGACAAGGAATGTGAGAGTATCATCTTGCTGCAGAATGTACACAATGGGATCAAAATGGCATCGAGTGAGTCCATCTTGGCATACCAATCTTGAGGGGCCTGTCTGAGGCCATAGACAAACTTCCAAAGATTGCAAACAAGTGAAGGATCCTATACGAAACCTTGTGGTTGCTCCATGTCTATCTCCTCTTGAAGGTCACCATGAAGAAAAGCACTCTTCACATCCATCTAATGAACTTCCCAACGATGGGTTGCAACAATGGCAAGGATAAGTCGAATGGAATTCATTTTGGCAACTGGCGCAAAAGTCTTATTGTAATGTCCCCTTGTCACAAGTCAATATTTTCAAAACTTTGAACACATTTCCAACTTGTAAAGAGAACGTTATTATACCAAACTTTCTTAATTTCAATTATAGCAATAGATAAATGATATATTCAATCACATAGGAACATTGCCTTTAGATTTTCAATAATTAACATCAATTATCATTTTCTATCTTGTATCCATAATCTTTGTGATTACTTTCAATACGCATTCTCTATCACTTATATTTCATATATTCCTCTTAGATTCACTATGATATTCTTTATCGTTAATGTCATGATCCCTATCAGTATATATATATTTATCATCACTATCCATGCATTAACTCTTAACTTCATATGAGATGAGGTGAAAGGATGCCCTTTGGCCAATCATGGGTCCACTATTAATCCTTTGGCACGAGGGGTGACTTCTTCACCAACTGGAGCCAAAAGCCACTTCCACTTGTCCAAGGGGTACCTTTTTTGTACCTACTGAGACAAGGGCCATATCCACTTGTCCAAGGGGTGCCATTGCACCTACTGAGACAAGGGCCACTTCCACTTGTCCAAGGGGTACCTTTTTTGTACCTACTGAGACAAGGGCCATATCCACTTGTCCAAGGGGTGCCATTGCACCTACTGAGACAAGGGCCATATCCACTTGTCCAAGGGGTGCCATTGCACCTACTGAGACAAGGGCCACTTTCCACTTGTCCAAGGGGTGCCATTGCACCTACTGAGACAAGGGCCACTTTCCACTTGTCCAAGGGGTGCCATTGCACCTACTGAGACAAGGGACAAAACATATCCATGTTGGCTACTATACATCTCAAACTCACCATCTCATATGAGGTTATATGTTAATCTTATATGTTTCATCAACAATATTTCTTATCTTATGTAACATCTAACATTGTATTTCCTAAGAGTTTATACTTATCATATCATGAAGTTTAAACAACATATAATACAGTAATAACATATTGCATAACTTGGAATTACTCTAATATGCGATTCAACTTTAAGATCATAACATTCCTATATATGTAATATAATGAGCCAATTTAGAGTACTAAATCATGAAATGCAATTACTAATCCTAATGCCTATTTATATATCTTTAATATTTATATATTATAATATTTGTTATAATATTAATAATATCTCTATATTGTATCATTATATATGTTATTAATATTATTGTATATATATATATATATATATATATATATATATATATATATATATTTATTTATATATATATATTTATATATATATTTACACACATATATAGATATATTACATCTTAATAATTAAATATATTAAAATACTTACCTGTAGTTCAGACGATCTGCAGGTACCTTTTGGATGCGGTAGATATTTATTCTTCTCGTTCCTTTTTCTATTCCTTTTCCCCCCTTTTTTTGTTAGATGGGCCCGTTAATATTTATAAGTTTGAAGGGGTGCAATTCACCACCCGTCACCACCCTTAATAAATAAATATTATTAAACTTTGATACTCGATATTTGTTTGTATTAGTTAAGAGCTCCTTATTATGAGATCGGCATCTTCTCAACAGCCCGATTCCATATATGAATGCCCTTATATTATGCAATGAATAAATATATATTTACTATTATATATTATTATTATTATTATTATTATTATTATATTTATTTTTACTTGAATAATTCCTCCCTATATATATTTATGATATCTTTTCTAGTTATGACTCAGAAATATATATAAATATAATGCGGATCTAAATATATTTATCTATGGGATATTATTTATTTATTGTCCATCTTCTTTTCTTTATTTATTTCCCTTTCAAGGGATATTTATTATGCCTGGTGGTAAAAGACATACTTACCCTTTTATAATTTTTTATTACTTTATGTTATTCCCTTCTATGACATGTGGTACCCATACGTAACTCCCTTAACATATAGTTTATTTATATTATTTGTATTTATGTTATATCATTATAATAAATGATATATTATTTATTTTGTATTATTTATATTATATCATTTATATCATAGTAAATGATATATGATTTATATTATATTATTTATATTTATATTATAATATAAGATAAATATAAGAATATTTATAATATATTATTATTGTTTATGTGTTATTTATAAATATAATAATAATATATTTTTTAATTGTTTTAAATAAATATATTCAATTTATAATATCATTCATATCTTTGATTTGAATGAATAATACATAATGCAGGGACATGACAACCCTCCCCACTCAAGATTGCTTGTCCGCAAGCAATCACAATTATTATGGTTAAAAGATTAGGCCAAAGTATAAGTAATTTAATATTAAAGTATACATTAAAAATGGTAATAATAAATTTAATATTAAAGTATATAATACTTTTTTATTATTTATTTATTTATTTATTTTAAAAGTTATAGTTATGTTTAGTAGGATTGTGGGTCTAATCACATGGTTATTATGATCACAAATTTTATATTTATATTCATCCTTAATTAATTTATGTGTTTCTTGAAAATACATCTATATATAAGCTATATATGATGTATTTATACAACACATAATATTTATAATATTATATATTATGATATAATCTTATAGTTATAAAATAACATTAAGTCAAGATAAAAATAATTTTGTCAAATATATTACTTTATAAGAATTCAATAGAGTTACTTTATTTTACTATTTCATTTAGAGTATTTACTTAATGTAATTTTATTGTTATTAAAGAGTTATTTTGTTTTTATTTATTTATTTATTTATTTATTTTTTTGTTTTGTTTTTAAAAGTATTAATATTTTTATTTATTATTATTTTTAAAATTTATAGTTATGTTTAATAGGATTGCGGGTCTAATCACATGGTTATTATAATCACAAATTTTATATTTATATAGATCATTAATTAATTTATATATGTGTTTCTTGAAAATACATCTATATATAAACTATATATGATGTATTTATACAACATATAATATTTATAACATTAATTGAATTTACTATACGGGTTTATTTATTATGATATAATATTATATCTATAAAATAAATTAAGTTGAGATGAAAATAACTTTGTCAAATATACTTCTTTATAAGAACTTAATAGAGATAACTTAATATATATTTATTTTTGAATTATATTTTCATAACTTTATTTTACTATTTTATTTAGTATATGTACATAATGTAATTTTATTGTTATTAAGAGTTGCTTTATTTTTTTTTATTTTTTTATTTTTTACCTTATTTACTCATTTATTCATTATTTATTACATAAGTAAATTTTAATTTTAATTTTTCTTTTTCTACATATATATATTTTTAAAAAATATTTTAGCAATGTATTAAACATCATTAATCCAGAAATTCATACCTATGATTTTAATTGATTCTTGTTTTTAATTTTTTTTTTTTTTTTTTTTTTTTTAATTTTTTTTTTATTTAACTATTATTCACAGGATGGCAGGATACACTGCTCTGATACCACTGTAATGTCCCCTTGTCACAAGTCAATATTTTCAAAACTTTGAACACATTTCCAACTTGTAAAGAGAACGTTATTATACCAAACTTTCTTAATTTCAATTATAGCAATAGATAAATGATATATTCAATCACATAGGAACATTGCCTTTAGATTTTCAATAATTAACATCAATTATCATTTTCTATCTTGTATCCATAATCTTTGTGATTACTTTCAATACGCATTCTCTATCACTTATATTTCATATATTCCTCTTAGATTCACTATGATATTCTTTATCGTTAATGTCATGATCCCTATCAGTATATATATATTTATCATCACTATCCATGCATTAACTCTTAACTTCATATGAGATGAGGTGAAAGGATGCCCTTTGGCCAATCATGGGTCCACTATTAATCCTTTGGCACGAGGGGTGACTTCTTCACCAACTGGAGCCAAAAGCCACTTCCACTTGTCCAAGGGGTACCTTTTTTGTACCTACTGAGACAAGGGCCATATCCACTTGTCCAAGGGGTGCCATTGCACCTACTGAGACAAGGGCCACTTCCACTTGTCCAAGGGGTACCTTTTTTGTACCTACTGAGACAAGGGCCATATCCACTTGTCCAAGGGGTGCCATTGCACCTACTGAGACAAGGGCCATATCCACTTGTCCAAGGGGTGCCATTGCACCTACTGAGACAAGGGCCACTTTCCACTTGTCCAAGGGGTGCCATTGCACCTACTGAGACAAGGGCCACTTTCCACTTGTCCAAGGGGTGCCATTGCACCTACTGAGACAAGGGACAAAACATATCCATGTTGGCTACTATACATCTCAAACTCACCATCTCATATGAGGTTATATGTTAATCTTATATGTTTCATCAACAATATTTCTTATCTTATGTAACATCTAACATTGTATTTCCTAAGAGTTTATACTTATCATATCATGAAGTTTAAACAACATATAATACAGTAATAACATATTGCATAACTTGGAATTACTCTAATATGCGATTCAACTTTAAGATCATAACATTCCTATATATGTAATATAATGAGCCAATTTAGAGTACTAAATCATGAAATGCAATTACTAATCCTAATGCCTATTTATATATCTTTAATATTTATATATTATAATATTTGTTATAATATTAATAATATCTCTATATTGTATCATTATATATGTTATTAATATTATTGTATATATATATATATATATATATATATATATATATTTATTTATATATATATATTTATATATATATTTACACACATATATAGATATATTACATCTTAATAATTAAATATATTAAAATACTTACCTGTAGTTCAGACGATCTGCAGGTACCTTTTGGATGCGGTAGATATTTATTCTTCTCGTTCCTTTTTCTATTCCTTTTCCCCCCTTTTTTTGTTAGATGGGCCCGTTAATATTTATAAGTTTGAAGGGGTGCAATTCACCACCCGTCACCACCCTTAATAAATAAATATTATTAAACTTTGATACTCGATATTTGTTTGTATTAGTTAAGAGCTCCTTATTATGAGATCGGCATCTTCTCAACAGCCCGATTCCATATATGAATGCCCTTATATTATGCAATGAATAAATATATATTTACTATTATATATTATTATTATTATTATTATTATTATATTTATTTTTACTTGAATAATTCCTCCCTATATATATTTATGATATCTTTTCTAGTTATGACTCAGAAATATATATAAATATAATGCGGATCTAAATATATTTATCTATGGGATATTATTTATTTATTGTCCATCTTCTTTTCTTTATTTATTTCCCTTTCAAGGGATATTTATTATGCCTGGTGGTAAAAGACATACTTACCCTTTTATAATTTTTTATTACTTTATGTTATTCCCTTCTATGACATGTGGTACCCATACGTAACTCCCTTAACATATAGTTTATTTATATTATTTGTATTTATGTTATATCATTATAATAAATGATATATTATTTATTTTGTATTATTTATATTATATCATTTATATCATAGTAAATGATATATGATTTATATTATATTATTTATATTTATATTATAATATAAGATAAATATAAGAATATTTATAATATATTATTATTGTTTATGTGTTATTTATAAATATAATAATAATATATTTTTTAATTGTTTTAAATAAATATATTCAATTTATAATATCATTCATATCTTTGATTTGAATGAATAATACATAATGCAGGGACATGACACTTATAGTCAATCCCAGGAACATGGGAGAATCCTTTCGCATCCAGTCTAACCTTATGCTTATCAACTAACCCATCTGCGGCAAATTATGTCCGATAGATCCATTTGCATCCAATGAGTTTCCTTCCCTTAGGAAGGGGGACTAAATCCCAAGTATGGTTCATCTCCAAGGAACTGAACCCTTCTTGCATAGCAGCATCCCACTTAGGGACACCAGAAGCTTCCCGAAAAGATTGTTGATTGGAAGTTGAAGCAATGAAGAGATGTGGAGCCTGCTCGAACTGTAACCTTGTTCTTCTAGCATCTGAAGGATCACCAACCCAATCACCTATTGGTCCTCCAATGTTTGACGAGCCCAAAGAGGCCCGATGGGAGAATCTGGAGGAGAATCATCACCCTCTGAATGATGACTAAGAGAGGAAGAAGATGAATCCTCATCATCATCATCATCGCCATCTAAAGTGGAAGAAAACTCCTCATCAAGAGCAAGAGGGTTAAGATAGTTGGGAGAACTATCATCATACCGCAATGTTCTCGAAACAAACACTCCTCTCGATGAACAACTCATGAGTGGTGGGGTGGAGAAGCATGTAGCCTTTGACACCATCTGGGTACCCAACAAATATGCAAGGCTTGCTCTGCGGATCCATAGCCTTGCATTTCACTGCTGGAATGTGGGCCAATGCGAGAGAACCAAACACCCGAAAGTGCTTTGTTGTGGGCTTCCGACCGGTCCAAGCTTCAAAAGGAGTTACCCCCTTCACAGCTCGATGAGGAACCCGGTTCTGAATGTAAAACACACAGTTGATGGCCTCCGCCCAATACCGAGGTGCCATTGACCTAGAGTGAATCATACAGTTGGCCATCTCTTTCAAGGATCTATTCTTTCATTCTGTGACACCATTATGTTGTGGGTTGTAGGAAACTGTGTTGAAGATCAATTGTTCAAACCTCTGGTTGACATACTCCCCCCATTGTTTGTACACAGAATCTTGACAGCCTTCCCTGACTGTTTCTTTGCAAAAGCTTTAAAGTCCTGAAAAAACTCAAAGACCTTAGACTTTTGTTTGAGAAAATAAACCCATGTGTATCTAGAAAGATCATCAAGGAATGTCAGAATATATCGAGCCTTGCTGAAAGAAAGATGTGGAAATGGACGTGCCAAGTCACTATGTTCTAACTCCAAAAGTTGTGCGGCCATCCATGCTTTGCCTTTATCATATTTCTCTTTAGGATGCTTACCAAGAATGCAACCTTGGCAAACTCAATTAGAAAACTGAATAGAAGGCAACGCTGAAACCATGTCTTGTTGATTGAGTTGTTGCAAGTAACGGTAGTTCAAGTGGCCAAACCACTGATGCCACAAACAACTCACCTCATCTGAGTGAGTGGGCAAAGCAAGTGAAGGAGAATCAAGAACAAAGTGAGAAAACTGATATAGTCTAGACTGATGATCAACTTTTCCAACAACAACTGTAGACCCATTGTGCAACTCACTAATTACCACTTTGTCTGAGTGAACTCAACCCGCTTACCAGAGCCAGTGTGAGTGATCTGATAGATAGATAGGAAATTAGTTGACAAAGATGGAACACAAAGAACATCATAAAATGTTCCTTCGCCCACCTCAACAAACCCTCTCCCACGCACTTCAGCATGAGTGTCATCACCCATTAGTATAGATGGCATGGAACATGGCTCCAAAGAGGCAAAACCATCTTGTGACGAAGCCATGTGGTGCAAAGCACCCGAGTCAATGATCCAGGTATCGGGTTGTGAAGCAAAACAACTAGGGCCTTGCCCTTTCCTTTCCCCTTACTTTTATTTGTGTCCTTTAAAGATTCTTGAGATGAACTTTGTTTGACAAAATCAGGGACATTGATGTTGTTATTTTAAAGAAGATGTGTCAGGTGATCAATTTGTTTCTTTCAACACTTATGTTCATCATGACCAAGTTTCTTACAATAGGCACACTTTGTCTTCTCCTTCTTAGGCTTGTCGCCTTTGGAAGAAGAGGCCTCATTAGCTGCTGCTTTAGGAGCAACTTGTTTCTGATCTTGCTTCTTTTCTCCTTGATTCTATTGTTTCTTGTTTTGCTTACCAGACCCTTTTCCATCTTTAGTGGTGCTCTAATTTGCAGCCAAGACATGAGATTTAGAGGGCTTAATTGTGCCCATTTGAATCAATTTATCTTGCTCCTTTGTGAGTTCGTTTGCAAACTCATCAAGAGAAGGCATTTTATATGTGGTTCCTAAGGCACTTTTAGTAGCATAAAATGTAGAAACAAAAACTGAATAGTTAGGACCAAGTTTGGAAAGAATGCTTAAGATCAATTGATTGTCCTTCTCAATCCCACACTGTTTCAACTGCAATCTCATGGCTTTTAACTTTGTGAAGAAATCTTGAATTGTATCAAAATTGCATGGATTTAACCCTATGAGCTCATTCTCCAATTGGTGTCCCCTTAATTCATCTTGCTTACCAAAGAGCCCTTCCAATATTGTCAAACACCATTTGGAGTTGTAACAGATTCAACATGAAAAAGAAGATCAAGAGATACAAACATGCACAGAGTACCATATGCTTCATCACATTTGTTAAACCATTTTGGTTTTTCTGCAATTAATGTTGGTTCAATTTCAAGACCCATTGTTACTCTATGCAACCCTTGCTTCTTAAGATAGTCATTTGGACTTCCACTCATAGTAGTTTGTAATGTCCCCTTTGGGAACAATGTTTTTTCCCTAAATTATCAATTTCCAAGCAAACAAAGGTTTGGAGAGTATCTTGGCTTGATTTAACTCCTGCAAACAAGTTAGAAATCTTAAACATTAGTAAGTCCATAACAATTTAATAAACTCAACTAACTCTTACCTTGGGATGATCAACTATGGGGGAGCATGGAAGAGAGTGACTCGAGGGGGTGTCTTAACCTCTCTAGGCCCAAAGGCACAACCCTTCAACTAAAAGGCAGAACCCCTTTGGCCTCATGTGGCCCATGCCATTCATATGAGGTGGCGTCCATTCATAACAGATTTTAATTTATCCCTTATCCCCTCATCTTGCAATCTTTCCCCATTTCCTCATATGATTGGCCTCCTTATATTGCTATACCATGATAGGGGAGTGAGGTTTCAAAAGGGTGTCCTGGTAATCCAACTCTCCTAGGCCCAAAGGCAGAACCCTTCAACTAAAAGGCAGAACCCTTTTGGCCCATGTGAACTTATCATTTCCCATCCTAGGTGGTGTATCTAGAAGAGGGCCCCTCCTGGTAGCACAACTCTCCTAGACCCAAAGGCATAACCCCTTTGGCCCATATGGGCTCATTCCATTCCCTCTTGGGTGTCGTATCTAGAAAAGGGCACCCTCTAGTAGCACGACTCTCCTAGACCCAAAGGCAGAACCCTTCAACTAAAAGGCAGAACCCCTTTGGCCCATGAGGACTCATTCTTTCCTTTTGGGTGGCGTACCTAAGAGAGGGTCCCGTCTCCCTTTTGTACTTTTCCTTCCTCCTATTATGGTATAGGTTTATGCATAATAAACTCTTATCAGTTTCACATTTTCAAATAACCATATCAGCAATACATAATAAATTATGAAGATGACATCATAAATTATAAATACAATATGCATGACCTATTTAACATACTTAGCCCATACATTGCATTTCCACATAAATCCTACCAAAAGTAGACTGCAGATCTCTCTCTATATATTATTCCACTTCTTTCCTTGTTATGCTCCAATATAGATATAAAATCAGAAATATGTATCTCCTATATCAGAAATAATATTCCTTCTTAAATTATTTGATATAGCTTTTATTGTATTCTCTTCTTTTTGATTAATATTACATTTTCCATTCTACTCCCCCTCTCAACCGTACTTCACAATCTCCATATATATCTTCTTGAGAGAGCAATTTATATGAAAAGACACATCTATTAATGATGTCTTTTGTTCAAGATCACTATTGCCTTTCATTAATATTACTTTCTTTACAAATAATCGCTGCCTTGTGAAGAATTGCTATACATCAATTATAATAGTTTCTCCTTTTAATTATAATCGTTGTATCTCTAATTGCTGTCATCCCTTAGCATATCACACTTTTCATTTTATGCACTCACTGCCATATTTATTGGTCTTATAAACATCTTCATTTATATTTAAATAAAATACTGTTTACTGCCTTTGTCAAACGAATCATATAGGCAACATATTATTAATCATTTTATATGCTGGCCTTTGACTAAACACTAAATAACTTTAGCGCTGCCTTAATAATCTTTAACATAAGACATTCGCTGCTTAATCGTTAAAATGTATTTTATATATTTATTAATATGTTTATATTTATAATATTAATATACTATATTAAATGATTATAATAATATTTAAATTATTAATATTTATATTCGTGAAATATATTATATTTTAATTATGTATATTTATATATATTTATAATATATGATAATTATAATAATATTTAATTGATAATATTTATATTTATATTTAATAATATATTTTAAATAAATATATTATATATTATATTTATATTAACTTATAATATTGCTTTAGGATTTATATAATACTTAATTTATTATTATATTATTATTACAATATTTTAGTGTCATTCATATCTTTAATTTGAATGACTAATACATAATCAATTCAATTATAAATCATCAATATAGGGACATCACATAGTTATAGGGTGTGAGTATTGGTATTATTATTTGATCCATTTTAATGCAAAAAACAGATTGAGTTTGTTGTTGTTGTGCGAAATGAGAATGCAGAAACTCAAAGAGAGCACATAGGACAACTCCCCCCCCCCCTTTCACTCAATCTAAGACCCCCCCCCAAGCAAATATGATTTGACACTTTATATTTAGTGCAATTACAATTTCCACTAGCAGGAAATGCTAAGTGGACTTGATCTCAATACTTTACAAAATTCTAAACAAAAAGTACTTGAAAAATTATGCACTTTCAAAAAAAGAATCACCTCGATCTGAAGTTGTATGCGAAAGTTACAAGTCTTCGAAATTCCAAAAACGAGAATTGTGTAGTGCCACCTGTGAGAATTTGCAATTTTTGGAAAATCCATGCACCGAAATTAGAAATTCTTTGCATTAGCGCGAAGAGCGCAAAAAATTAGCCCAAATAAAAAAAAATGCTCAAAAAACGGAGCCAATATGACCCAGAATGAAGTCTCAGAGGTTTACCATTAAAAACAAAAACACCAATGGAGAGGGGTTTGAGTTTGCAACAGTGCCCTACTGCCAAATTTGGCGAAACTGTCACCAGAATCAAGGTGCAGCTAAATTTAGAGGTCACCAGATAGTTTAACCCTTCGCCAAATTCATAAAACCTCCAGCCAAATTTAGTTATCCTCCAATTTAGAAAGCTGCCAAGTTTAGGACAATCCGCCAAATTCTAAGCTACATAAACTGGAAAAAGCATAAACAATGCAAACCAGTAACTCCGAGAGAAATGCAAATGTCAAAATGATAGAATTGCATTAAAAGCTCAAAAGAAGTTACACTAAGACTGACAGAATTGTCATACAAGATGCAAAAGAGATGCAAAATACAAGCTAGGTAGTGAGTTTATATAGACCACGGAGAGGGGTGGAGGTGGCAACACCGACCAATAGGAAGAGACCACCAAACGATCTAAACATAGTAAATGCAACTCCCTCGTAGGATGGTGACACCTCAAATTATCCTCTCACTAATTAAACTCACTTTATTTAACCTAAACAAGCTTAATAAAAGTGTAGGAAAAACCTAGGAAACTGGGAAAATAACTAACCCCCTAGGAAAATAAATGATGAGCACACGATTATACTGAGAGGGGGGGGGGGGGGGGTGAATCAGTATAACACAATCTTTTACTTTTCAAACTTTAATCAACCACACTAATATCACACATGCAAGATCTAACAATGACGAACACATAAAGAACACAAGATTTACGTGGACACCCTTGAGGGAGAAAACCACAACAAAATGTTGCTTATATATATTGATCTTCTTTGTAGGCACCAACCCACGGGAGACATTAATCCCCACTACAAAATTTGTAGGCACCAACCCACTGGAGACACCAATCCCCACAACTGAGCACCAACTCAGTTGGAGACACCAATCTCTTATTTTGACAGGCACCAACCTTCAAGTTCTTCAATGAGAATTAATATTTTCCTTCCCACACAAATCTGATTCAATTTATACACAGTCCAATCCTCCTTTCACAATTCTGATCCAAATCACGCACTCTTTTCTCACAAATCTAATCATAAATATCTCAAAAACTTCCTTCAAAATCTACCTTTAATCTTCAAACATATTCCTCAAATATATCTGCTCTTAATCTTCACACAGACTGCATATATCTTTCAAAATAGGTCTGAAATACTCTTCATAAGTACCTGCCCTAGGTCTGCTTAAAATCAGAAATATATCTTATTCATTTCACTCTTGCCAAAACTCAATCTTTCATCTATCTTTTATATTTCTTCAAGGGAGGCGACTCATCAAAAAAAATATCTCTTTTGCAAGGAGATGCAACTCCTTTTATACATCTCTTCAATTTGTCTTCTAGTGGAGCGCTCTATATGGGAGGTCAGCCACCTTTTAGAATTATTTTTATTTCATTTAACTTGAATTTCATCTTGGGGCTAATCTAGTGAGGAGCTCAGCTACCTTAACCTTATCTTTCTTCATTCAAATGGTGTCAATCTTATGAGAGTCGGCCATACTTAAATTCATTTAATCTTTCAAGGATGGTGCTCAAGTGGGAGTCGGCCAAGCAAGTGTAGTAATTCAAACTGTGTATAAACGGTGGCGCCAGTCTCAAGAAGTTGGCCAGCATTAAAACATTTTCCACATTAAGTATAAAAGCTTCAAGGTAAACTTCAGATCTGCTACATTATTTTTCTTTCACAAGGATTTCAGACTTCGACTCTTTGACATCAATGACAACATAATCCAACAATAAAAACCTACACTAATAGAGTCTATATGTAAAAAGAGTATAAATATGAAATATGCAAAGAACTCTACAAAGATTATAAATATGCTACGTAAAACATGTCTATATATATGGATACATCCATAAGTGCCTACACGTGTCGTACGGACAAAAACTTTTTCTTTTCTCTACTTTAATTAACCACAATAAAATACTCAAGTAAGATCTAGCAATTTAGAACACAGAGACAACACACAATTTTACGTGGAAACCCTTTTGAGAGAAAACCACAACAAAATATTGCTTATATATTATATTGCTCTTCTTCTTTCTTCTTGTAGGCTCCAACCTACTTTACATACAATTAGTGAGCTCCAACTCACAGGAGACTTCAATCTCCAATCATTGAATCACATGCCTCAACCTTTTACAAACACTGAGCTCCAACTCAGCAAAAGGCTCCAACCTCTATCCAATAAGCTCCAACCTATTTATCCTTTCTTGGTTGATCTGAATGATTCCTTCCACAAAACTGATCCAATCACTCTTCCTTCACAAATCTGAAACTTATCAACTTAATACACACTTATATATCTTGCTTTCAGTCATAACTATATCTTCTTTTATATCTTTTCTTTATTGCACAAATATATCCTCAATATCTTCTCAATATAAATCTGATTCACACTTCATAATTCTACTCTTCCTTCTTCTCTATATTTAGAAAATATTCATTGAATGCTTGCTCTAAAATACTCAAAGAGGGTAAGAGACATACCATTTCACAATAATCACCACCTTCTATAATGGATGCAACTCTTGAAATTGATATCTGCCCTGTCATAAACAAATCGCACCTCTTCCCTTAACAAATCACTACTCTAAACCAAATATATAATCACTGCACTAAAAAGCAGATCGCACCACTAATAATATTCATTAAAATCACTTCATAAGACTTTTTCTAATCAACGCACATCACTTATAAATATAGAACCTTTTATCCTTAAGTCGGCCAGGATATTGAGTATGAGGTCGGCCAGACTTAAGAAGTTTTCAAATTGAATTTAAATCTTTTCCTAAAAACAAGTTGGCCTCTAATCATCTATTTCTTCAATGTTTAAATCTTTGATTTAAACATGCATATATCTCCAATTCCGCAATCTCTTCAACAGTAAAATGTCACGGATAACCTCCTACTTGCTTTGCTCTCCGACGGTTAACTTCTCATTGTGACGGGGCATACTTTACCTTGACATCAATAACAACTTATTCCAACATAGCCAACCCCCTTGCAACCCCCTGGCATTTAGGCCTTCGGCCACGCCCAACGCATACAATTCGTGCGTGCAACTAGTCATCAACTGCTTTATCAATGCTGGAAAAATAAAAACTGACTTCATATACCAACAATGGATAGTAAACTCCAGGTACACATAGGACTTCTAACTCACTCTAGCATTGATATCCTAACGGAGGCCAATGTGGATAGTGATGAGGTTGAATGACTTAGGAGAGGCTCTGACCCAGAAGCTTCATCATCAAAACCTAGAATCCTCTAGTGTAGCTCTCTTTGTAGTAGCAAGACTCATTGGCTACGTCTAATTTTTTGGAATTTTCTACTTGGTTTATAGGTTGACTTTGTATAAACTAGATTGTAATTGAAAATATCTAAACGGTCAGCATCTAGTTATTATTTATGCGGTATGGAGTAGGGTTTGTAATGTTCCATTTTTGGCGCATTGATTATTGTGAGCATTTTGGCTTGTTCCTAGTCTCTTAGTGGCTATCCAGCTTTGTTGGGAGAACTCCAAAGCTCTTGGAGTGGTCGTGGTTCTATCTGCAGAGCAATTGTGTGTGTCTCAAGTCTTCATTTCATCAAGAATTGGTCAAAATTATTTATCAGTGCATTTCTAGTGTTTATTTTGGCTTGGGACTATTATTCTAATAATTAATTAATATTTCACTAAGGTTGCCTAAGGTTATATTTAATTATTGCAACTTAGTGTAATATTAATTATAAAAGTGGGTTTCCTTCTGGAAAATGGATTAATTCTCTTTGGCATTAAGCTTAGTGGATGTCCAAGGTGACAGTGATGCTTTTAGATATTGGATCGGACTTCCAATTTGCTCTCCAAGATTCTTGGAGGAGCAATCTATTTTTAAAAAGTCACCCGGAAGGGATCATTCATCTTCCCAAACATCATGGAGTATGTTGGTATGCTTAATTTTGCAGTTTGGTAATAATTGGGATTTTCTGTAAAATCAGTTGATTTAATGAGCTAAACAATTAATTATTGCACTTAAGTTAAAAAGGTTGGGAAATGTGCATTTAACACTTGAGTGTTATAGCTCGTTGCAAAGGGGATGGAAAGTTTTAAATCATGGATGCATCTTTTTGGGACCTTGCGAATCAAATATTTCATTTATTTTGATAAAGAGGGTCTTCGGAGCTAAAAGGAGCTTTTAATTAAAAGGGTGACTTTAAGTTGTGCACACATAATGAGTTATTTTTTCTATTTTGTTGCGGAGAAATATGAAGGGATAAAGGAAATAATATTTTATTTCCCTCAAAAAGGTTATAAAAGGAGGTGATGGACCCATTGTTTGAATATGCTGATGATTTGTATTGTTATGTTGCCGGAATGAATCTGCGAGTTCTTCCATTTCTCTTGAGAACGGAAACCCTCTTGTAGAAAATCTTCTTAAGGACGAAAACCCTCTTGGAGTAGACCGGTTTCGGTGGTGAGAGATTCACCCTAGCTAGAGTTGGTGTGGTTTCATACAGAAATCACCATTTGTGCTGAAGAAGGATTTGGAGCAAGCTTATACAAAGTTTGCATTTCAACTTCATGGTTTTTTGTGGTATTTGATTTGATGATTATTGGAATGAGTTTTTGATATATTGGCTTGATCTTTATTGGTGATGCTATTGTATATTTTTGGAGTTTCGTGAAGATTTCATGATACCCATGGCTGAGCCGTACATCTTGGGCACCCTTATCTAGAAGAGACTTTGTATTGGAGGATAAATCTTGCATGAGTATTGCCCTTTGAAATTGGGATTTGGATACTTGGAATAGGCTTTGTTTTATGGATTTTATTGAGTATTCTTTGCTGGATATTGTTATTATTCTGTGCAGGCCGTACATCCATGGCCATACATGGACAGAATGACATTTTGTTTGTGAAGTTATTGATAACTGTTTTGTGGCGAATGTTGTTGGGACCTTGTTTATCCTGTGATAACACTATTATCTAATGCATTTGTAATGTGTTTAATGCTGATATGATAATTTTCTGAGCAGGCCGTACTACAACATGAGAGCCGCACCTGTCATGCAGAGCTGTGGGTTTGAAGGCAGTTTTGATTTGAATGTGGTCTGATTTCTCTGTCATATGTAAAGTCCAGGGCTGATTGTGGAGTTGGGGGTATTTGGTGAAGATTGAGAGTTTCTTGTGCTTTGTTTGTGGGTTTTTAACCTTGCTGACCGCCATACAGCAGTAGTGTTCTGAATTCCTGAATGCTATCTTCATTAGCAATCCTTGCATTCTATCAACTGGAGCAGATGTTTATTAAATGTTGTTGATGCTAATGCTATATGTAAGGGTTGAGCATAGATATTTGGGCTTTGGATCTGATCTGATGTTATATGCAAGGGTTAGAACAGAGTATGGGATTTGAACATGAAAATGAATTTTATATTGCTGTTATAAAGTTGCAGGTCTAATCAGCATCAGTGAAAACACCTACAGCAGTGTAGGATGTCTTCAAACTTCACCCTTTCTCATGGTTTCCTTCATGGTATTGGCATTTGATTTTCCAGTCATTATTGCATAATCAAATTTCATATTTTAGAGTTGTTTCTATGATCTGCATTGCTACAGCTGTGACAAGATAATGTCAAGGGTATTGCTCTAACTAGTCACAGTTGAGATTTACTCGTGCATCAGAGGTGTTGGTCTAGTTGCAATTTATTTATGGTATTGTATCATTTGATTTATGTTGTAAACATTGTATAACCCCTGGATGGTTTACCACCAGTGTGGAAGAATTTACATTGCTTATCTTTCTTTTCCAATCACCCACTGAATAAGTGGAGTATTCCCACTAGATAAGTGGATGACATCGTATATCTTTCTTGTATTTACACCCATTGAGAAGTGGAGTATTCCCACTGAACAAGTGGAAGGATGCCATTGTAATAATTCTTTCTTGTTCTTTACCCACTGAAAAGTGGTGAATTCCCACAACTAGTGGATGCCCGCCGCAGCGGATGAACTGTAGTTCCTTGATTGCATAGTTGTTCATTGTAAGCCAGTCACCGTATGCTCTCACCTTGCCCATTATGGGATCTGGGTGATCAGAAAGTGTGAGGCATTTAGTTGGTTTTATGCAATTGGTGCTAACATTGTCATATCATTGTATGTAATTTTGAAAAAAAATTGGGGCAGCATCTTAAAGTGGTATCAAAGCTGGTATGTTCTTGCTACCCTGTTGGGGAGCTAATTTGTTGCAGATCTTTCAGTTGACCAAGTCAGTTTTCAGCCTTGCATGTGAGTGATCAGCACTTGCATGTTGTTCATGTGTGTGGCAGTTGAAAGAGGTTGTTCAGTGATTGTTAGATTATGGCATCTCTTAAGAGAAGTGAGACAAATGTTCTATTTGATTCTCTTAGGCAAAGTCAAGATGAATTAGAAAGAGCAGTTCAAGAGAAGTTGGATCGAAGGAAGTATCATCATGAGGCCACTAAGATTATTGATGAGTACGAAGACTATCAGATGAATATAAGCAGCAACTTCCTTGGGATGCTTTCTTGAAAATCATCAAAGAGGGTAATCCTGACAAAAAGGGATTTATAGAATACATTCAGAAGATAAGGAAGAGGAGATGAAGACAATGTCTTTATGCAAGCCCAAATTACCTTTTCCTTTGGCAAGGACCAAAATCCATTCTAAGTCATCACTTTCTAGCCCACCGAACAAGAAACCTCCTATTTCGAGGAAGAAAGAATTCAGCAAGAATGAACTTAGAAGAAGAAATCTTTGTTTCCTATGCAAAGATTCTTGGGAGCCTAACCATCATTGCAAGAACAAAGAAGCTGAACCCATACCCTCCACCACTTATTCTTTCTTTCAGGATGATGTGGAAACTAAAAAAAGAGAAGATGAAGTCTTGATATCAGAAATACATAAGACTGAGCCTCTGTATGATAAAGAATACACAAATCATGAGACATGCATTGAAGATTTTGCTGATTTGGAGAAGTCTACAACTGAAATTAGTGAAGCTGAGCCTTGCTTTGACAAAGAGTCAGAAGTATTGGACTTTGCAAGTCCTTCATTTGATGAAGACCCTGAAGATGCCACTACAATTGAGGAGATGAAGATGATCAATAGACTGCTACAAGGTGACTGTGCAAGTGAACCTGAGAGCATTGAAGTGAAGTGTTTATTTGAAGACATGGGAAACAATGAAATTGAAGAAGTTAATGCTGCTGAAACTCTCAGGACAGCCCCTAATGAGTATCTTCACCATGCTTGGGAAGGTAATTTAGATTATGAGTGGGAAATTTCCATGCCAAGTGAAGAACTATTTGATTCCTCAAAAATCTAGGATGAAGAGTATGTTGATGAAGATTTTAAACCAGCCATTGATAAATTTGATGCTACCATAACATTTGATCAAAGTGAAGAAAAAGAAGACACGTCTCCCATGCAAATTGAAGAACCAAGTGTCCTTGCAAAAGTGTTAGTTGATGAGCCTATTGATGGAAAGTTTGTTGGAAAATTTGAATCAGCTTCTATTTTTGATCCGACATTTGAATTTCAGAATCAGTTATTGGTCACTGAAGATAAGATTGTTCAATCTTTAACACACTTTGAACACATATATAAGTTTGTTGAGGATCACATTTGGAGAGCACAAGTTGAAAGAAGACAAATGGGCACGGAAAGAGGATCTTCACTTGAAAATTGGTGTGTAGTCAGAGGGGCACTGGAAACACTGAAATCAGATTATTTGAACCTTCTTTCTGATAGAGATCATGTCCTTGAGTTTGCGGATCGAATATGTGAAGCATTGAAGGAAAGAGATGTTGAAATTGATAAGCTTACATCTAAGCTTAAATCAACAATAATTTCTTTAGAGAGTACTCAAATAGCTCTCTTAGAAGTTGAAAATCAGCTTGTTGATGTACACCAATTCAAGGAGCAAGTTGGAACTGCTAGAGCAGATAAAGGCAAAGGGCATAAGGTTCAGGTATGGAATGGATTAGGTTCAATGATGGCGTACTTTCATAATGGAGTTATTTGCAAGGTTCTATGGAGGATAGTGGTGTTGGTAAGATTGTTTTATGGATGAATTTGGAGTCAAATTTATGTCATGAAGCTGTTGTCCTTCATCCGATTAGTCATCATAAATGTTCATTTGCATACATATTGATTGATTGAAGAGAAGTTTTGGTCATAACTTAGACATATTTTGATTGTAGATGGCCTAAATTTCTTATTGTTCTCAAAAGATTTCAGTTTTGGTGTTGCTATCCCATTTTTAGATCACTAAAATCTGATTTTCATGAGATTATTTCAGACTTATGCAGCCATGAGAGTGATCTTTTTGTTGCTTTTAGCTCTTTGTGGGAAGATGACAGAAGTAATCAGCTGAAAGAAACAAGTGTTATAGTTATTAATGCTCTTTTGGAGAGTGAGAATCAGCTGATTCATGGCTGTTCGGAATTGTTTTTAGCTTGTGATCAAGCTAATTTATGTTCTTCGGAGGAACATTTCAGATTTTGGTTCCCAGCAGTAGTTTCATGTTGGACAATTGCATTGATGATTGCTAACTCTTTCATCTTTGGGTTTATTGATGTCTGGGATCCAAAAAGATTTATGATTGAAAGAATGTTTCATAGTTATAATCAGAATTCCAACTGTGCAGTTCAAAATTATATCAGAGTGGCACAACAGAAGCAGTGTGAAGCATTCTTGAGATTGATTTGGGATCTAGGTATATTATTGTTAATCATGCAGGTATCTCTGTTGGATAGCATGCATTGCTTGAGGACAAGCAATCTTGAGTGGGGAGGACTGTTGTAATGTCCCCTTCTAGACACATGGTTAGTCCATCATGGAGTTCCCGTGGCCTAGCAGTCTGGTTAGGGAACTGTGGTCTAGTTGGCTCTGGAGGTCCTTGTCAGTGAGAGTTATGGTTCGCAATCAGTAGATCCAGTTGGCACCCTCGTGGTTGGCTCAATGAGCTCTTGGTTGTTACTATTTTTAGTAAGTTCGGGTACTGTGTCGGTTCGGGAATTTCAGAGTTGGATCAGATGCATTTCGTCGAGACCTTTCCAGCGAGCTAAAGATCAGTGGATTCCAACACCGTCTTCATACTTATTTTAAAGTCTGAAGATTTATTAATTGATATTAATATGGACTTTATTATATTTTGCGGGAAAAGTGAATTAATGGGAAATAAAGTCTTTTTGCAAGTTGTGACCTTGGGCGCCCATCCCTAGGCAAGTAAAAAGTGTTTTTAAATGATAAAACTCCCTTTTGAATTCCAACGCCATCTTGGAGGGGGAATATAAGGTGTAGTTGGAGCTCATTTTCATTTATGCTATGTTTTATGACTTTTGCTTATGAGAGCTCTGCTAGGGTTTCTGGAGTTGTGTATTCGAATCAGGCTTTTGGAGACGAAAACCTCCATTAGTGACGGTATCCCACAGGTGTGAAAGACCACCCAATGGTGCCTTGGTGAGTGGATGCATCCGGCATTCGCATTCGTGCTTCAGTGGAGTTTGGAATGGAGATTTGGTGTTGATTTGTCATATTTAATACCAGTGATTGAATGTTCTCATTTATGAGGAGTTGAGAGCAGATTTCAGTGTGTGGAGAGTAGTTTTTGCTGCTGTGTTGTCCCCCTTTGCTGGCCGTACCATTTGGGAGCAGGCCGTACCTCTTGGCAGCTCATTTCATGAGATTTTCGGCAGCTATCTTGTTCTAGCTTGGTCGTATGGCTTAGTTATGTATTTCAGTCAGTATATGCAGCAGTCATAAAGGAATTTCAGACTTCTATGTGCATTTTCCTTTGGCAGCCATGGCCGTACCATGCTGAGGAGGTCGTGGGTTTTGTGAGGCCTTCTGTCATTTATTTGTAATACCTATTTGGTCCTATTTGAGGCGTTTAGGGCATGATTCTATGTTGCTATCATTTGTATGAGCTATTTCTGACACATTGAGGAGCTTGGAGGCATTTCTAGCCATACCCACTTGCTGGTCCATTTCCTGCGATCATACCAAGTCGCATATTTTCATATGGGTATATAATAGTAATTGTTTTCTGGCTATTCTACTATCTGGGTTGTCCTTACTTTCTTCATATTCATTATATATTTTCTGGGTTTCTGTTATATGCAAAATATTGTGCTCTAGCACTACATCTGCAAGAAAACATAAAACCCCCTTCTGCATCTTCTGTCTATCTGAAAGAACACAAAAAAAATCTAATAAAAATCACACAATAAAGATCTTAAAAAATTACAAACAGGTACGGCACATTTCAGTGATATCAGAGCTAAAGATCTTGCCATCCTGTGAGTTCAGTATTGACATGCAGAAGTAAAAATGAGACATGCGACCTACAGATAGATATCCTTTCAGAAGTACAAGGGCAAGGCAAGTAACACAAGTTCTGCAGTCGGTTATTCCAGAGAATCCAGTACCTATAATAGATCCTTTTGAGCCAGAACCAGAAATAGTGGTAGCAACTACTAAGGACGATTCTCAGGTATCACGAACTGACCCATTTTCTGGGGAGCTTCCACCAGTTACAGGTCCTACAGGAGAGATGGATGACAGGGGGGAACTGAAGCTTAGTGCTCGTGATATTTTGTTAGCACTCACCCGAGAGATGAGAGAGTCTCGACGAGAGATGGTAGAGGCACATGCTGAGTTGGCACATGCCATCGAACGGATGGGTAATGACTTGGACAATCACCGTGACAGGAACAGGTACAATGGAGGTGACAGGAATAGGTACCATGGAGGTGACAGGAATAGATACAACGGAGGTGACCGGAACAGGTACCAGGATGGTGATAGAAACAGACATGATGGAGGAGAAAGGAACAGGAATGATGGGAATGATAAGCATAACGGTGACAGGAATTGGGAAGAACGGAATGGGGACAGGAACATGATGATAGACGCAGGGATAGAGATGATGATGATGAGGCTTCAGTTAACCACCGTAGGGCTTCGCAATTCATTGTGGGAGATAGACCTGGCATTCTGATATTTGCTCCCAGGAATCAAGTCCCTGAACAGGATCCTACTCAAGCAGAGTTTCAGGAGGAGATTCTGAGGGACTGGAGAGCATCCAGTGAGGGTTTCAAAAATGAGATGACATTTGCTGAATATTCTGAAATGAGGACTAGGTGCAGACCTCGGAGGGGAGGTAGATCACAGAACCAAGAACTGCAGAGGAAAGTAAGTAAGATGACACTTCCTTACTTTGACGTATCGGGCAAGACCACCACGAGAGTTTGGGTCCAGAAATTGGATAGCTATTTGCATATTAGTCCCATGCCAGAGGAGGACGCTATTACTTATGTAGCTCTACACTTGGAGGGGACTGCTCACAAATGTGGAGTAACAAGAAGGTCACACTGGGTCACGATCAGGTCACTTCATATGTGGAGTTTACAGCTAGACTGATCGACAAGTTCGATAAAAAGGACCCAGAGTTACAGTTCAAGGAGTTGACTCAGTTGAGACAGAGTGGATCAGTAGACTGCTACATTGCTGATTTCCAAGATATATCCGTTATGGTTCCGGATATTACTGAGCGCAGGTTGGTTGTTCTTTTCATTGACAGATTGTCATATCAACTTCGCGGTTGGGTGAAGGGTTTTGACCCTACTACACTCCAAGAGGCCATGAAGAAGGCTCGGGATATGGAGTCATCAGTTTGGAGGAATAAGTTTCAATCCAAAGGATTTCCGCCAAGGAAAGATAAGGAGAGGGATAGAAGACCATTTCAGAGAGATGCTGGACAGCAGCATAAGGGTTCTTCTAGATTGGACAGCGATCAACTGAATGACTTAAGGAGGAAGAGGCTCTATTTTCAGTGTCAGGAGCCTTGGGATCCTAAGCACAAGTGTGCTGCCCAAGGAAAGGCCAAACAGTTAGAGTACTTTTCAGCCGACGAGTCTGTTGATGGGGAGCCCCATTCGGATTACAATTCTGAGGCCGAGGGTGCAGAATTAGAGGGCTCAGGGGAAGCATTAGATAGAGAGGATGATCTAGCTCTACCTACAACACGTATCACGAGTATCCAGAAGGAAGGGTCATTCAAGATACGATGTAGCTTTACTTGACACAGGTGCCACTCATAACTTCATAGACGAGGGCTTGGTCGCTAAGAGGGGGCTAAAAAACAAGGAATTTGAGGGCTTTAAGGTGAAGGTTGCAGATGGTTTTGTACTCACCTACACTAGGAGATACCCAATCTATCAATCCAGCTGAACAGGTACACTTGCCAATCGGAGTTTTATGTTGTCGGCATGGGTGAGATGGATGTTGTGTTGGGTATGAAGTGGTTGAATGATATTGAGGAGTTCACTCTCAACTTGCAGACGATGGAAATGAAGTTTGAGGTGGACGGAGTTAGACATGTGCTCAGAGGCATTTCAGATGGTGGGCTGAGAGTTGTTTCTCTCAAGCGGATGGAGCGATTGATTCGACATGATTAGGTGGAGTGGGCAGCTGAGGTTATGGTGATGCCAGCAGTAGATCAGCAGAAGCATGTGTATCCTCCTGACATACAGTCTATACTTACTAAACACACCAAAGTGTTTAGTGATATTCCACCAGGTAAACCTCCTAATAGAGGTTTTGAGCATGTGATCGAGTTGGAGGAGGGTGCTAAGCCAGTAATCACGACACCTTATAGGCACCCAAAGAGGTATAAGGATGAGATCGAGAAGGCTATCAAAGAGCTTCTCAAGATGGGTCACATCAGACCTAGTAAGACTCCGTTTGCATCATCTGTGGTATTGGTAAAGAAGAAGGATGGGACTCTCAAAATGTGTATCGATTACAGGGAACTCAATAAGAAAACAATCAAGAATAGGTACCCGATTCCCAGAATCGATGAGCTGATTGACAAGTTGCACGGGGCTTGTTACTTCTCCAAGATTGATTTGAGATCCGGTTACCATCAAATACGGGTTAGAGATGAGGATGTGGAGAAGACAGCATTCAGGTGTCATTATGGGCACTTTGAGTTCCTGGTCATGCCATTCGGTTTGACCAATGCACCAGCTACCTTCCAGTCCTGTATGAACAAGGTATTCAGAGAGTAGTTGAGGAGATTTGTACTGATTTTCTTTGATGATATATTGATTTACAGCAGGGCATGGGAAGAGCATCTGAAACACATTGACATTATTCTGAGCATCTTGGAGAGTGAGTCGCTGTATGCCAAAATGTCAAAGTGTGAGTTTGGGATGACCGAGTTGCTATACTTGGGTCATATCATCAGTGCTGGTAGTGTGAAGGTAGACCCGAAAAAGATTTGGGCAATTGTGGACTGGCCACCGCCGAAAAATCTCTCATATCTTAAGGGATTTCTTGGCCTCTGTGGATATTACCGCTGATTTGGGAAAGGGTTCTCTCAATTAGCGGCTCCCCTTACTGATTTGACTCGTAAGGATGCTTTCAGTTGGTCGGATAAGGCATAGGAGTGCTTTGACAAGTTCAAACAGATCATGAGTACTTGCCCTGTGTTAGCCATCCCGGATTTCAGCAAGCCCTTCGAGCTACAGTGTGATGCCTCGGGTGTAGGCATTGGTGCGGTAATCATGCAGGATAAGCACCCCATTGCATTTGAGAGTAGGAAGTTGAGGGGTGTGGAGAGGAGTTACAGCATATATGATAAGGAGATGTTAGCCATCATGCATGCATTGGCTAAGTTCAGACAGTATCTAGTGGGCAGCAAATTTGTGGTTAAGACGAATCACAACAATCTGAAGTATTTCCTTGGCAGAAGGATTTGAATGAGAGGCAACAGAAGTGGGTCAGCAAGTTACAGGTGTACGACTTTGACATTGTTTATGTTAAGGGAAAGAAGAATGTTGTTGCCGACGCGTTATCCAGGAGACCTCATCTGTGTGCACTAGGTGCTATAGCTAATGATTGGAGAGAGTTGATTTCAGCAAAATATGCCAAAGATGAGTCAGCTACTGGAGTGATTGATGGCACCATCAAAGATGACAGGTACACAGTGGTAAATGACTTGATCATTTACAAGGACAGGATCTTCTTGGTGTCGAGTTCACAGATGAAGCAAAAAGTTTTGAGGGCATTTCATGACTTGCCTATGGCAGGGCATCCAGGATACTTCAAAACTTACAGACAGGTCAGAGAGTGTAATGTCCCCTTCCTAGACGGCACAGAGATGAGCAGTGGTTGGCCTATTACCAGGGTTCCCGTAGGTCAATAGAGTGGTTAGGGAACCTCTCCAGGGGTAGTGGAGCTTTGCTGGGAGTCTTTCGAGCCTTCAGTTTGATGTTAGATGATGAATACAGGAGTTAAATTGAGAATATTAAAAGCTTGCCTTAATGTGAATACTAACATAAAATTAGAAGAGGAATAGTGAAAGTGCCCCCATCCTAGTAGCACAATGTTGTTTTTAAAAGTGGCACTTCCCTTTTCATGAGAAAAGACCCTCAAGGTGGGTGTGGCCTCTTGGAGGGAATATTTTATTGTTTTTTATGGAAAAAAGGTCATGGAGGCTATAAAGCAAGGTATTGAGCTCATTTTTGAGCATTCAATTATCATTTTCTAAAAACACAATTGTAGGTTTGGAGCTCTGGATAGAGTTTTCAGCAGATTGCAACTCTTCTGAGGACGAAACCCCTTAGAGGACAGTGGATTGGACGAAAACCCAATTCACAAAACAGGGAAATCTACTCTGGGTTTCCGTTTGGGCTTCATTGGACTTCATTACAGGTTGATATTGCAGTTGGAGTGATTGTAGCAGTGGGTTATTAGGGTATAATTGCAGATTGGGTCTTCTTATTAGCAAATATCCTCATTTCAATGTCTTTACCAGCTGGCCATTCAAATGGAAGTCATTTTCAGTCAAACCCTAGCTGGAAATTAGGGTTTCAACAATTAATTCTTCCATAATTTAAGCGTTGGCTTCCGGGTATGTGTATCATTTGGACAGTTCAATATTGCATTCTATAAGGGTTTTAAACTGCTATTATAATCTGATATAATGTATATCAGCCCTTTGAATCTTGTAATTAGACTTGATATAACTAGTATAAAAGGGTTCTATTGAGTTGCAAATGTCATCTTTCATTTATGCAATAGTTCTCTTTCATTTCTATTCTTTCCCTATGATTTGGCAATGAAAAACATGCAATGAAACTCAAACTACAACAAATAAGCAAACGAGCAAAAATACCAAACTTACCTTCGTTGGTCAAAGATAAGAAGCAACAAACAAATCAACAGATCCAAAAATCAAAAAATTTTGAGTCAGAATTGGTTGGGGATCTTTCAGAGAGAGGTTCACCTGGAAGGGCCTCAAGACCGAGGTGATGCAGTATGTGAGGGAGTGCCCAATATGTCAGCAAAACAAGCAAGAGCACTCACTTCCAGGAGGTTTATTGCAGCCCCTACCCATTCCTGACAGGAAGTGGGACAACATTTCTATGGACTTTATCACATGGTTACCTAGAGTCCAAGGCAGGGATTGCATTTATGTGGTGGTGGACAGATTGACGAAGTATGCACACTTCTTTGCTATTCCTACCACTTACACTGCAGCTCAGGTTGCAGAGTTGTACTTTCGTGAGGTATTTCGACTTCAGGGGTTGCATAGAGGTATTCTCAGCGACAGGGACAGCAGGTTCCTCAGTAATTTTTGGCAGGAGCTCTTCAGGTTGTCAAGGACAGAGCTCACACCCAGTACAAGCTATCACCCCCAGACTGATGGTCAGACAGAGATAGTGAATAAGTGGGTGGAAGGATACCTCCGAAACTATGTTTTAGGACAAAAAAAGGCATGGGTTAAGTGGCTTCACATGGGAGAGTATTGCTACAATTCCACTTACCACATGTCCATTCAGATGTCACCCTTCATGGCATTATATGGTTATGAGGCACCGAGCTTTGTTGATTTACTGTTTGGTGACAACAGGGTGCCGAAGGCCAAAGACTTCCTTCAGGAGAGTCAAGATATCATGAGGGTATTAAAGAAAAACATACAGAAGGCTCAGAATCAGCAGAAGCAGTATGCAGATCAGCAGAGAACTGAGCGGTCATTTGAGATTTGTGACATGGTTTACCTCATGCTGCAGCCTTATAGGTAATCTACTCTTAAGAAGAGTGGAGCGGAGAAGTTGAAGCCACAGTATTATGGACCTTTCAGAGTCTCCAGGAGGATTGGTGAGGTGGCTTATGAGTTGGAATTACCAGCAGGGAGCAGGGTACATAATGTGTTCCATGTTTCTCGCCTCAAGAAGGCACTGGGGTACAATGTGACACCTTCAGTGGAGTTGCCTCCTCTCGATGAAGAGGGGAAGTTGATATTGGTACCCGAGGCAATCATTGACACTAGGAATCGCAATTTGAGGAGGATTATCAGAGAGTACCTGGTCAAATGGAAAAATCTGTTGGTTGAGGATGCTACGTGGGAGAACGAGCGGATACTAGAGCATCCTGAGTTGAGATTGCTTGAGGCAAGCAATCTTAGGAAGGGCGGACTGTAATGTCCCCTTCTAGACACATGGTTAGTCCATCATGGAGTTCCCATGGGCTAGCAATTTGGTTAGGGAACTGTGGTTTAGTTGGCTCTGGAGGTCCTTGTCAGTGAGAGAGTTATGGTTCGCAATCAGTAGATCCAGTTGGCACCCTCGTGGTTGGCTGAGTGGGATCTTGGTTGTTACTATTTTTAGTAAGTTCGGGTACTGTGTCGGTTCGGGAATTTCAGAGTTGGATCAGATGCGTTTCGTCGAGACCTTTCCGGCGAGCTAAAGATCAGTGGATTCTGACACCGTCTTCATACTTATTTTAAAGTCCGAAGATTTATTAATTGATATTAATATGGACTTTATTATATTTTGCGGGAAAAGTGAATTAATGGGAAATAAAGTCTTTTTGCAAGTTGTGACCTTGGGCGCCCATCCCTAGGCAAGTAAAAAGTGTTTTTAAATGATAAAACTCCCTCTTGAATTCCAACGCCATCTTGGAGGAGGAATATAAGGTGTAGTTGGAGCTCATTTTCATTTATGCTATGTTTTATGACTTTTGCTTATGAGAGCTCTACTAGGGTTTTTGGAGTTGTGTATTCGAATCAGGCTTTTGGAGACGAAAACCTCCATCAATAACGGTATCCCACAAGTGTGAAAGACCACCCAACCGTGCCTTGGTGAGTGGATGCATCCGGCATTTGCATTCGTGCTTCAATGGAGTTTGGAATGGAGATTTGGTGTTGATTTGTCATATTTAATACCAGTGATTGAATGTTCTCATTTTATGAGGAGTTGAGAGCAGATTTCAGTGTGTGGAGAGTAGTTTTTGCTGCTGTGTTGTCCCCCTTTGCTGGCCGTACCATTTGGGAGCAGGCCGTACCTCTTGGCAGCTCATTTCATGAGATTTCCGGCAGCTATCTTGTTCTAGCTTGGTCGTATGGCTTAGTTATGTATTTCAGTCAGTATATGCAGCAGTCATAAAGGAATTTCAGACTTCTATGTGCATTTTCCTTTGGCAGCCATGGCCGTACCATGCTAAGGAGGTCGTGGGTTTTGTGAGGCCTTCTGTCATTTATTTGTAATATCTATTTGGTCCTATTTGAGGCGTTTAGGGCATGATTCTATGTTGCTATCATTTGTATGAGCTATATCTGACAAACTGAGGAGCTTGGAGGCATTTCTAGCCATACCCACTTACTGGTTCATTGCCGGCGATCATACCAAGTTGCATATTTTCATATGGGTATGTAATAGTAATTGTTTTCTGGCTATTCTACTATCTGGGTTGTCCTTACTTTCTTCAGATTCATTGTATATTTTCTGAGTTTCTATTATATGCAAAATATTCTGTACTCCAGCACTACATCTGCAGGAAAACATAAAACCCCCTTCTGCATCTTCTGTCTATCTGAAAGAACACAAAAAAAAATCTAATAAAAATCACACAATAAAGATCTTAAAAAATTACAAACAGATACGGCACATTGCAATTGTAATGTTCCATTTTTGGCGCATTGATTATTGTGAGCATTTTGGCTTGTTCATAGTCTCTTAGTGGCTTTCCATCTTTGTTGGGAGAACTCCAAAGTTCTTGGAGTGGTCGTGGTTCTATCTGCAGAGCAGTTGTGTGTGTCTCAAGTCTTCATTTAATCAAGAATAGGTCGAAGTTATTTATCAATGCATTTCTAGTGTTTATTTTGGCTTGGGACTATTATTCTGATAATTAATTAATATTTCAGTAAGGTTGCCTAAGGTTGTATTTAATTATTGCAACTTAGTGTAATATTAATTATAAAAGTGGGTTTCCTTCTGGAAAATGGATTAATTCTCTTTGGCATTGAGCTCAATGGATGTCCAAGGTGACAGTGATGCTTTTAGATATTGGATCGGGCTTCCAGTTTGCTATCCAAGATTCTTGGAGGAGCCGTCTATTTTTAGAAAGTCACCCGAAAGGCATCATTCATCTTCCCAAACATCATGGAGTATGTTGGTATGCTTAGTTTTGCAGTTTGGTAATAATTGGTATTTTCTGTAAAATCAGTTGATTTAATGAGTTAAACAATTAATTATTGCACTTAAGTTAAAAAGGTTGGGAAATGTGCATTTAACACTTAAGTGTTATAGCTCGTTGGAAAGGGGATGGAAAGCTTTAAATCATGGATCATCTTTTTGGGACCTTGTGAATCAAATATTTCATTTATTTTGATAAAAGGGGTCTTTGGAGCTAAAAGGAGCTTTTAATTAAAAAGGTGACTTTAAGTTGTGCACACATAATGAGTTATTTTTTATATTTTGTTGACGAAAAATATTAAGGGATAAAGGAAATAATATTTTATTTCCCTCAAAAAGGTTATAAAAGGAGGTGATGGGCTCATTGTTTGAACATGCTGATGATTTGTATTGTTATGTTGCCGGAATGAACCTGCAAGTTCTTCCATTTCTCTCGAGGACAGAAACCCTCTTGTAGAAAATCTTCTTGAGGACGAAAACCCTCTTGGAGTAGACCGGTTTCGGTGGTGAGAGATTCACCCTAGCTGGAGTTGGTGTGGTTTCATACAGAAATCACCATTTGTGCTGAAGACGGATTTGGAGCAAGCTTATACAAAGTTTGCATTTCAACTTCATGGTTTTTTGTGGTATTTGATTTGATGATTATTGGAATGAGTTTTTGATATATTGGCTTGATCTTTATTGGTGATGCTAATGTATATTTTTGGAGTTTTGTGAAGATTTCATGATACCCATGGCTGAGCCGTACATCTTGGGCACCCTTGTCTAGAAGAGACTTTGTATTGGAGGATAAATCTTGCATGCGTATTGCCCTTTGAAGTTGGGATTTGGATACTTGGAATAGGCTTTGTTTTATAGATTTTATTGAGTATTCTTTGCTGGATATTGTTATTATTCTGTGCAGGCCGTACATCCATGACCGTACATGGACAGAATGACATTTTGTTTGTGGAGTTATTGATAACTGTTTTGTGGCGAATGTTGCTGGGACCTTGTTTATCCTGTGATAACACTATTATCTAGTGCATTTGTAATGTGTTTAATGCTGATATGATAATTTTCTGAGCAGGCCGTACTACAACATGAGAGCCGTACCTGTCATACAGATCTGTGGGTTTTAAGGCAGTTTTGATTTGAATGTGGTCTGATTTCTGTCATATGTAAAGTCCAGGGCTGATTGTGGAGTTGGGGGTATTTGGTGAGAAGATTGAGAGTTTCTTGTGCTTTGTTTGTGGGTTTTTAACCTTGCTGATCGCCGTACAGCAGTAGTGTTCTGAATTCCTCAATGCTATCTTCATCAACAATTCTCCTTGCATTCTCTCAACTGGAGCAGATGTTTATTAAATGTTGTTGATGCTAATGCTATATGTAAGGGTTGAGCATAGATATTTGGGCTTTGGATCTGATTTGATGTTATATGCAAGGGTTATAACAGAGTATGGGGTTTGAACATGAAAATGAATTTTATATTGCTGTTATAAAGTTGCAGGTCTGATCAGCATCAGTGAAAACACCTACAGCAGTGTAGGATGTCTTCAAACTTCACCTTTTCTCATGGTTTCCTTCATGGTATTGGCATTTGATTTTCCATTCATTATTGCATAATCAAATTTCATATTTTAGAGTTATTTCTATGATCTGCATTGCTACAGCTGTAACAAGATAATGTCAAGGGTATTGCTCTAACTAGTCACAGTTGAGATTTACTCGTGCATCAGGGGTGTTCGTCTAGATGCAATTTATTTATGGTATTGTATCATTTGATTTATGTTGTAAACATTGTATAACCCCTGGATGGTTTACCGGCAGTGTGGAAGAATTTACATTGCTTATCTTTCTTTTCCAATCACCCATTGAATAAGTGGAGTATTCCCACCAGATAAGTGGATGACATTGTATATCTTTCTTGTATTTACACCCACTGAAAAGTGGAGTATTCCCACTGAACAAAAGGATGGCATTGTAATAATTTTTTCTTTTTCTTTACCCACTGAAAAGTGGTGGATTCCCACAGCTAGTGAATGCATAGTTGTTCAATGTAAGCCAATCACCGTATTCTCTCGCCTTGCCCATTTTGGGATCTAGGTGATCAAAAAGTGTGAGGCATTTAGTTGGTTTTATGCAATTGGTGCTAACATTGTCATATCATTGGTGAAAAAAAATTGGGGTAGCATCTTACATGGTTTGTGCATTGCAATGTAATCAACGATTCAATGATATAAACATAAACAACAAAAATTTATATTCTATAATTCATAAGCAAAATTCTCAATTTTATTCACTCTCTATATCTCTATGCTATGGAAATGCCTTTAAATTTAAAAACAAGTAGTTTTTGTCCCTTTTTCTACATTTTTTAATGTTTCTTTAAATCCATTTTTTCTCATTTTTTCTCGTTTAAATCCCCCATTTTTTTTCAAAAATTCTTATACTTTTGGTTTGCCGATTTTTTCTCCAAAAGATTTTTGTTGCTATGGTTGAAGGCTAAAAGGAGGTTTTCTCCAAACCAGCAGTGGTTTGAGATCCAAAAGGCATATTCCATCATCTAGAAATATTTCATCTGTAGGCATCATATGACATCATGGTAACATCTTCATTGTCTTCCCCAATTCTCTGCTTCATGGTTTACATTCTGATTTTGATAGTCCAACTTCACAGGCTCCATTCTCAATCATATTGGCTCCAATTTTCATGCAATTTTTTTTATTTAGGTAACTTTTTGCAAGCTTTGCAGTGGTGCAGACACTTCATAATTTTGATGCATAGTTCTTCTAGAATTTGTAAAGTCACAAGTGTAGCTACATAGTTTCTATTTTGGGACCTTTTGAGGCTCCATTTGGATTCATACGACACAGTTCTTCTAGATTTTGTAAGCTCAATGCAGCCATGTAGTTTCTATTTTGGGATCTTCTAAGGCTCCATTTGAGCTCACATAGGCTCCTTTTGATACGTCATTTTTTTAATGTGCATCTTTTTTCATGTACTTTGTAGTGGTACTGTTATATTGTAATCAGATCTAGAATTGTATTTTCAGCATTGTAGCCTATTTTTGGCAATTGTAAAGATTGGAGTCAAGACCACTTTGCATTTTTAGCAAGTGGGGGTGGGGGAAGTTTCATGATTGAGTAATTTTGGGGTGGGTGTTCTTGTGATTGGTCTCTTAGTTAGTCTTTTGTTTGACTAATTTGTGGGAGTTTCATCATGGTTCCATTTGACCAATTTCACCCTTCAATTGTGAAATTGACTCTATGGAACTATTACTCCTAGTTCAGGGGGATCAAGAATCATTGCATACAAGGAGATCTCTTACTCTTTATGGTGTCATTCTTGAGCCAAGAGGTTTTAGGCGAGTCTAAATGGAGTTGTAACAATGACATAGTCGACAAACTAATTTGTACTATTCCTAGGCATTTAAAGCATCACATCAAGCACACTAAGTGTCTTATATTGCTTGGACCATCCCATGGCAGTTGTTTGGAGACCCGTTGTCTCCTCCATAGAATCCTGATGCTTTCTAGGAATGTCAGAATGCATAGGTTGCATTGAGATCTCAAATGCTCTTACAACATGAATCTTATCTTCTATATCACACTTCTAATTCTCCTTAGCAAGACCCTACATGTCTTCAAGATCCACTACACATAGATGACCTCTTATAGGACATCTCATGCTTCTTTGTGGAATCTCATCTTGAGGATCTTGCAAATACCTTTAAGGACTCTTTTATTCCAGAATTGGCAGATCTGATTGTTGTACATACTCTAACATCTAGTGTAGACACTACATTGTGGGATGAGCAATGTACTTCAATGATATGCACTAAGATTCCACCATCATCACTTGTTGCCTCTACAAAGTTCAATATTGCTTCAGACAAGGCTTCCAATGATTCTTTGCAGCAAGATCATATTTGTTCTCTTGATCTACCTCATTGGGATGTCTACTTACTAGACATTCATCATCTGTTTATAGACTCTCACCTTGAGCATCTCAAGGACGCCATTGAAGGCATTCATCTCCTCTTTGATGACATCACATGTCTTAGTATGAATATTGATACCCCTATGAAACTTTGTTCTTCATGTCAAATTTCTAGTCAATATATTTGTCATGTTAGTTAGGTTATCCTTTCTGTCAATTTGTCAAATTATCAAGTCATGGCCTAGTTTGTTTACTAACAATGTTCGAAAACCATTCATGGATGAGGAATGACAAACTATGATGAGTCAAGCTTTCAAAGGCTGGAAGGTGAGGACAATGGTATGAAATAGCTTGCAAAATCTCTTCAGAACTTTGTTCAAGCAAAACAAATGTGAGTGACAATGCTACGAGGGAAAGAAGTTCAAATGGCTATTTCAATTGAAAATGGAAATAAGTAAAAAAGTATTCCTCTAAGGGAAGGATCGCATCTTTTAGGTGGCATTGCCTATCTAAAGCTCTAATTCTAGTGGCAATGACAAAGAAGTTTTACCAAAGTGGCCAAAGCCCCGAAGATTCACACTAAGTTTTGGAGATGGAGCCAGGTAAGTGTGTCACACTTTTTCAATGCCATTGCCAAGTGGGAATGGTAATTTAGATGGCAAAGTCACACCCAAAATGTGACTAACAACTTTAGGTTGGCAATGCCAATGAAGAACTCCAATTCAAGTGGCTAATAGATTCAAGTGAAACCACACCAAGCAAAGAGATGAGATAATAAAAACATATGAAAATTGCACTTTTTCAATGCAAATCTCATTCTAAAAGCACAACTCTTGTTGCAAGAGATGATAAAAAGTGCAACCATCATGAAGTCAAATTGAGAACTAGACATAAATTGCACTTTTTGCTTGGCAATGCTAACTTAAAAGCATTACAAGGGTGGTAGCGTTGTTATGAAGGCGTCACAAAGGTGGAGATGACAAGTGGAAATTCCACCAATATGAAAGAGTTAAAAAGGTAACAATCATGTCACACTTTTCAAGTGGCTATGCCATTAAAAAACCACAACAATGAAGTCTATAACAATAAGGAAGATGAATCAAACTAAGTTTAAGTGTTGCACTTTTTGATTGGCATTGCCAACATAAAAGCATGACAAAGGTGATAGAGCCAAGTCAAAAACACAACAAATGTGTAAAGTGAAAGAAGAAGACGAAATCAACATTTTGAGTGGCATTGCTAGCATAAAAGCACAACAAACATTTTATGGAATATAAAAATAATGTGAATCACACTTTTTGGTTGACATTGCCATGTGGAAGTTCTTATAAGGGAGAGGGACTAGTTGCCACCCACGCCCCAATAACCGTTATGTTTTTAATCACTTGACCCCCCAATTAAATTTTTAAAAAGAACCAATACATGTAAGATACCAACCAAATAAATTAACACAAATGCACCAATACATGTTCACAACATTTGTACATGTTCACAAATGCACCAATACATTTGTAAATTAACCAATGAAATTAAGACAAGTGTACAAATGTGATGGCGAGTGGTTACCGGCACATCGGAGCAGATGTATGGGGCGACATGTTGAAATGACCATTTTTTGACCCATGTGTGCATAACGTGTCCTACAGGGAAATGTATAAGTGCCCAAAAGCCGAAAGAATAGCTTTAAGCTCTTTGGTCGCATACGGAAAAACCCAAAAAAATAGTTGAAATTTGATATGTCTAGCTATGTGCTTGACGTGCGCGAAGTTAGGGTGGGCGGCTACTAGCCCCTCTCCCTTAATGGCAAAGCAATCCAAAAGTTTCGACAATTGCACTTTTCAGCTGGCATTGCCATGATAAAACTCCTCCAAGCACAAGAAAATCCAAATTCAAGTGTTGGGCATAATCTCATGGTCAAGGTTTCAATGTTCAATAGAAAATCTTTCGAGTTTTCAAAACAATTCCATGTTTTGAAACTTCTATTTTAGTAGTAGGTATGTGTTTTCAAGGAATGGTGAGAAGAGATTAAAAATCAAATTTTCTATTTTTAGAAAGTTGCTTTTCCAGAGGCAGTCATCAGTTTCATATCCATGGATTTTCAAGGACTTCAAAAGATTTAAAAAAGTTTGAAGTCAACAAAATTATTTTAGATTTTCAAAAATACCTTAAGTTGCAAAGGTTGTTATTTTTCAAAAAGGATAGAGATGAGCCTATTTTTAGGCCTTCGTATTTAATTATTTGTTTTAAGACTAGATTGCTTTAGAAGTTGTTTTATTTCCTCTTTTCAGTAGATAGGGATAGAGTTGCTTTAAAACAGAGCTTTATTGAGAATATTATATTATTATTTTCCCTTTAAAGCTGTCAATTGAGAGCTTATAAATAAGTGCTTTGAGGACATAGAATGGAATGAGAGTTTGTGTTAGACTTGTGCCATCTCAGACACACAATACCCCATACCCCTGTCCTAAAAACAAGGAGAAATATTTCCAAAATCTAATGCGTTTGCAGCTTATATGTTTCATTTTCATCCTTTTGACAGATGCCAAAAATTGATAGTAAAAGGCTCATAGATGAAGAAGGAACGAGAATCTTTATTTAAATTTCCTTTCAGCAAAAGTTTAATAAAAAAAAAGGGCTAAAAGAAAAGAATCCAGACATACACAAAATAACAATTATAAAACACATAAAATTAAAGCAACACATACAGATGGAGACCGCTTTGAACTATTTTCAGCTGCTGTGTATATTAAGTTACGAAGGCATGATTCTGCTTGGTCATTCAGTAACAAGGTGCTTTGAGATCTCTCCACTCCGGAAATGTCTGCCAAAGCATGTGTGCCAGCCTGTACATAGCAAATAAATAAAATCATTTGCTACACTAAATCTTTCAGTCCAAATGATACTTCAAGATTTGGCCTGTGCATCTTTTCAATTATAAACTAAGAAAGACAAAACTATATATTGCCAAAATCAACCAACATGGTAAGCAGGGCAAGTCAGTACAGAAAAGCATAGAAATTTAGAATCACTGGATAGAAACAAAATGATCAGGCATAATACACGTGCATTAAAGACTGTCTAGAGTTTTTGCCAAAATCAACCAACATGGTAAGCAGGACAAGTTGGTAGAAGAAAGCATATAAACTTAGAATCACTGAATAGAAACAAAATGATCAGCATAATACATGTGCACTTACATTCTAGCATACCTTAATGTAATTATTTGACAATTTAAAAATTATGCTATAATATGTCAGTTAAAATAACTAGATGTCTACAGAATTCCTACTAGTGTGTGTGTATCCTTAGTTTTTAAGAATAGTCTAATGCTCAAAAGACTGACTTCATATTGCACAAGGAGAAGCTTAGAAGCTACATTGTCTACTGCTTGATAAAAAAGAATTTATGAAATTAAATCTACATTTTATAGGAAAAGTGATGCATCTTCCATAGTTCAAATGCAAAACTTATAGGTTTGATAAATTTATGTGTCACGAAAGCATTCGTTGGAATAAAACAATTTCCAGTGCTCATACCTTGTTTCATGTTACCATTTATTAGACCACCTCTCATCCTCAAGAAAAAATCAATATCTTTGATTATATAAAAACTAAGCAGAAAATTTTATAATCAAGGAAATCATAATTGCTAGCAGGAGCTAAGTTGGCAAATAAACGCCAACATAGTCTGCACCAATAGCAAGTTCTAGGCATAGATAAATTGACTTGAATCAGAATAAATAAAATCATTTTTACTTTGCAGCAGGTGTCATTTCTACATATATGCTGCTTGTAATCTATAAGTACATTAATTTCTCAATCCATTAATACACTCAATAGCACCTTGCCTTCCCCCTAGGGTAATCTCGTCTGCAAATTGCAAAGCGTTTATCAAAATGGCTTGAAATTGGCTAGGGACAGTATGAATCACTTACCCAACCGCGCGCACGCGCGCGCGCGTGTGTGTGTGAGAGAGAGAGAGAGTAGTAGTTTTTAGATGAATCACTTGCCCGACACTTTGAATGGTGAACAAGACTGACATAAGATAATCCCTCAAAGACAATATTTCTCATTTAAAGGATACGAGGAACTCATCTCTAGCTATGTGCTATAAACACACTTGTTTGGTGAACTTGATAAAATTACATGATGCCGCTTATGCTTCCTTGGTTCTTCTTGATATATAAATTGAGTGTCTTATTTGAGCTACTGAGATCTCTGTATCTACATTAAACAGCACAAAAAACATTCAAGCATATTGTTATGCCCAGTTACTCATTGAGCCCCCTTGCACTATTCTGCAGGTGAACACCATATTGTGCTAACTATAGTTTGAACCTCGTGAAATAAATAAAATCACTTCCAATGCACATTTTCTAGAAGAGAGATATGTAGTCTAAGCTTGCCTTCAATTGTTGAGCTATGGCCCAAACCAACTCAAATATCCCCATTGAGCTGGAAAGACTGTCCGTAGTGAACTTTTTGAAAGCAGCTCTGTAAGCTTGGTCAAAATGCTCACATGAACAAATATTTTTGTTTTTCTTCACAGATGGAGAACATCTCAACTGTAATAGGTGCATATACACACATGCAAAACATCCTTGGTCAATGCAATTTCTCAATGCTTCTCTTTCCAATTCCAAATCGATCATTTTCATCCAACAAATTCTTATAATAAAAGTTATTAAGCTCAACTAGCTTATGTCATGCTTTCCAATCTTGACGAAAACCAATCTTTGCAGCTATTGATAGTGTCAACTACCATTTGATCCATTGTTGCATCAAATTTAAGTGAGCCAAAGGCTTAGCCTCATAATCTCTTAAAAGATTACAAGAGAAAATTGGAAGTTGTGGTTTCATCTCCAACACTGCTTGAAGAAAATCCTCATCTACCTCTAGAATAAGTTGTGTTTGTTAAAGTATTTCTCATTGGAATAGCACCCCATCCATCCAAGTTTCTCGATGGAGCTTTGATAGCTTCTAGTTTTTGGCCATTTCCAACATTCTCCTAAAATATTTCTCATTGGAAGCGCACCTAGTCCATCCAAGTCCCTTGATGGAACTTTCACAGCTTCTAGTTTTTGGCCATGTCCAACATTCTCCTCTTCTCCTCTCTCTTATTCATATTCTCTACTACTCACAGTGCCCTTGGGTGGGCTCAGTGGTGGATATTTTCTTCCTTTCTCTTAAATCTAGATCATTATCAATACCATAAAGAAGGTTGTGTTAGTGCCTGGATTTTCCAGCCTCTAAATTGCAAAAATCCTAAGTTCTATGCCCCCCTCTGTTGCATTCCCATGTTGTGCCCATCAAAAATATCTAATCTAAGAGATCTCAAATGGGCCCATTGTAATGTCCCCTTCTAGTAAGCCAAAAAATTTCACAACCTTGCACAATTTCAACTTAGTAAAAGAGAACATTAGTATTCAATTCTCCTTATATTTCAATATATTACCATTAAGGTTAATGAACACTTATCAATATCAATATCAAAATTCATATACTTTCATTTTGCCATTTAGGGTTAGTAACCTCATAGTCATAAACTATAATAATTTCCATTTCTTAAATGCATTTCACATTCACATTGCTTTCTCATTTAGCTTGTCCATGATATATCTTGGGAGGGACATTACCTAGACTTCAACGTTAACCAGCTCTACGTCACCACCCTATGCGAGTATGACTACCTTAAGGCGCTAGTGTAACCATCCCATACGGAGGCCCAAAGGCTTCACACAACACCCGGTGTTCTTTGCCATTTGGCTCAAGGGACTTCATGCAACACCGGGCATTCTTCATCCAGTCAAGGGTCACCTACCGTAGGGCACATAACTATGCAAGTTATACCTTAGGCTCAAAAGCTTCACACACACCCGGTGTTCTTCCTCTTGGCTCTGTAATGTCCCCTCCTAGTATGCTGAAATTTTTCTCAACCTTACGACTTAGTAAAAGAGAACATTAGTATTCGATTCATCTTTTATTTCAATATAAATTCATTAAGACTATCACATATTAGATTATATTCACATTAAGTTCATATATTTGTTTCATCATCATGCATTAAGACATTTTCAATTTATAAGCACATTCACATTATTCATTGTTATCATTGGTTCGTGATATGACTTGTGGTAACCATACGTAACTCCCTTAACATATACTTTATTTATATTATTTGTATTTATGTTATATCATTATAATAAATGATATATGATTTATATTAGATTATTTATATTTATATTATAATATAAGATAAATATAAGAATATTTATATTTATATTATTAGATATATTTATAATATATTATTATTTATGTGTTAGTTATAAATATAATAATAATATATCTTTTAATTGTTTTAAATAAATATTATTTAAATATATTCAATTTATAATATCATTCATATCTTTGATTTGAATGAATAATACATAATGCAGGGACATGACAACCCTCCCCACTCAAGATTGCTTGTCCTCAAGTAATCACAATTATTATGGTTAAAAGATTAGACCAAAGTATAAGTAATTTAATATTAAAGTATACATTAAAAATGGTAATAATAAATTTAATATTAAAGTATATAATACTTTTTTATTATTTATTTATTTATTTATTTTAAAAGTTATAGTTATGTTTAGTAGGATTGTGGGTCTAATCACATGGTTATTATGATCACAAATTTTATATTTATATTCATCCTTAATTAATTTATATGTGTTTCTTGAAAATACATCTATATATAAACTATATATGATGTATTTATACAACACATAATAATTTTGTCAAATATATTACTTTATAAGAATTCAATAGAGTTACTTTATTTTACTATTTCATTTAGAGTATTTACTTAATGTAATTTTATTGTTATTAAAGAGTTATTTTATTTTTATTTATTTTTTTACCTCATTTACTCATTATTTATTACATATTTGTAAGTAAATTTTAATTTTTAAATGTTACATCATAAATATATATTTTTTAAAAATATATATTTTAGCAATGTATTAAACAACATTATTCCTACAATTCACGAAATTCATACCTACCATTTTCATTGATTTTTTTAATTTTATATTTTTATTTATTTATTTATTTATTTATTTATTTATTTATTTATTTTTACAGGATGGCAGGATCACTGCTCTGATACCACTGTAATGTCCCCTCCTAGTATGCTGAAATTTTTCTCAACCTTACGACTTAGTAAAAGAGAACATTAGTATTCGATTCATCTTTTATTTCAATATAAATTCATTAAGACTATCACATATTAGATTATATTCACATTAAGTTCATATATTTGTTTCATCATCATGCATTAAGACATTTTCAATTTATAAGCACATTCACATTATTCATTGTTATCATTGGTTCGTGATATGACTTGTGGTAACCATACGTAACTCCCTTAACATATACTTTATTTATATTATTTGTATTTATGTTATATCATTATAATAAATGATATATGATTTATATTAGATTATTTATATTTATATTATAATATAAGATAAATATAAGAATATTTATATTTATATTATTAGATATATTTATAATATATTATTATTTATGTGTTAGTTATAAATATAATAATAATATATCTTTTAATTGTTTTAAATAAATATTATTTAAATATATTCAATTTATAATATCATTCATATCTTTGATTTGAATGAATAATACATAATGCAGGGACATGACAGGTTCAAGGGACTTCACGCACACCTGGCGTTCTTCATCCAGTTGAGGGTCACCTAGGTCCAATATACCGCCCTTCCTTAACTTACATCCTACTCGAATGATGATAGAGGGGTAAAGGACAAGTCCGATTGTCAACTCCGAATATATCATGGGTTTGCTTGTTGTAATGTTTATTCATATCACCATATTTACATGGCTATTACTGTTCCATAACTTCTCATTTATCTTTCATTAGATTTGAAATCACATTTGCCATAAGTTTTCATATGATATCATAATGTAAGACATTTCATTTTTATCATATCCATGTATATAAATAATTTATTACAGCTATGACTTATATTTTCTCGTTCATTTATAATTAAACTATTCTTGATCTCATTATCATTCTAACTTAAGATACTTATTCTCTTTGATCGTGATTCATTCCTATCGTTCGATTCATACTATACCTATTTTAATATCTAGTCATAATTCAGCCTTATCATAATGCTAAGATGCCTATTCATGAACTTCTACTATGTCATCCATTAACTTAGTCAATTCATATATGTGGGTAACTATCGCAATCAGCATTATTATTTGACTAAATGCATTACATTTCTTCTCCTACTCTTTACATTCAACGTATTATGAAAATGGCAATTATAAGACTTGTGAATATTCATACCTGATAATCTTAGCTGATTGGTACTTGTATAATTCGTTGTGGCTATAATGTTGGTTTAATGGTTTATGCACTGCGATCGATCGCCTTATCTTCAATGTTAGGCCAAAGGTTCTTGCCGTATTTGAATCTGCCCCGCTGAGACGATCTTACTCCTGGTCTTGATCGATAATTGAAATATTTTCTTACTCTTTTTCCTGATCACTTCCTCTCTATTGGATGATGATTCGCTTATATATTGTATAAGGAAATGGAGTTTCTCCTCCTTGGTGGCTGATGAATGATGCGCTGTCAGATTTTATGATGAGTGTTTTGTTTCTGAATGCTCTTGAGTACAGATGTATTCTGATGAGTATCTTATTTCTGAATGATGATCGAATTATGATGCCAACTTCCCTTTTATAACCCCGAATGGGTTGCATCTTCCCAAGATTCGTCTATTTTGACCATCGTGCCTCTAGCGCTCAGATTTATTATTGTTTGTATAAGTTTAAGGAATCCCCAATTCCTCTAGGATCGGTGCTCTTATAATTTGTTTATTATTTGCAATTTGTCTTACTCCCTTTGTCTTATATGCCAAGTCATTTTGTCTTAGTCTTTCTTGTCTTCTTCTTCTTGTAACAGCTTAACACTTAGCATTAAAATTGGTAGGAAATATGGTGAATTGGACAAACATCATCAATGGGTCTTTCCAATCTTTAATTGGAAGGCATCGAGACATGACACCTATCCTCAAATTGTCCCCTAACTCCTCTAAGTCCTTCAAGTCCTCAAAAATCCTAAGTGTTTTTCCTAAGTAAAGATTCTAAGTGTTTTTCCTAAGTAAAGATTCTAAGAGTTTGCCTTTCGGCGAGTGTACAAGTTCGCGAACCCACTAAAAGGCCGAAAAGACCTTGTGTTTGTCTTGTGTTTCAGTGTTTCGGCAGGTTTGCGAACTTGTGAACCTACCGAAAGAGGTTTGCCAGTTCAATTTTTGCCAAAGCACCGAAGGAGTGAAGAAAAGGAGAAAGAAGAAGAAAAACAAAGAAATGTTTAGGTAAGCTCATCAATTCACGAACTTGTCGAATCGTCAAAAGAGGAAGAAGGAAGAAGACAAAAGAGTTAAAAAGTGATGTTTCGGCAAGTTCGCCAGTTCGTGAATTTGCCAAATTACCGAAAAATGACAGTAAGGAAGGCGAGTGAAGAAAAGAGTGAAAGGTTTCATAGAGTTTGCAAATTCTCCAACTCGCTGAAACACTGAAAGTAGTAGTTCTAGAGTTCACCATTTCACCGAAGAAGAAAAAGACAAGGGCAAAAGCAAAAAAGATAGAAGACAGACAAATGGCTCGCTCCTTCGCAAGTTTGCCAAAGTGACAAATTGCAAAAAGATAAAAAGATGAGGGAAAAAGTGTGAAAATGAAAACGCGCGACGTCCCAGCTACCTGTACGCTATAATAAATTTCCAAGGACGCCATGAATGGGGTAGATGAGCCCCAAACTACCATCTGTACTTGTGATAGATGGATGAAGTGGAAGTTTGAATTTATTATGGGTTGTGATGGATGAAAAATGTTCACAGAAAATGGATGAAAGTGACAACTCCTTTCGAGACAAAACAAGGATCCATTCCTAGACCTAGGTTAAGGAAAGGTGCCCCCAATCAGGTACATGATTTATTATGGAGAATGACGAATGAGTGGACTGACTTGCACAACATCTGGGCCTTTCATTTTGAGCGAAAATGTTGCAGACACTAAGGACCATTCAATGCATATTAGGGCGCAACATCTGAAAGCTAGAAAATCAAACTTTGTACTCATTTGAAGTGGTTGGTCACTAAGCCAATTTCCAAACACATGTGTAATGCCCCCTCCTAGAAATTGAACTAAGACTATACTCTCCAAAACATTTGACTTCAAAATATGCTATAGTAAATTCAGAAATTTTATTTTATATATATATATAAAGGTTTGAAAGGGACGCAGCTGTGAGCAATCACTACAAAACAAAAAATGATCAGTCACTACAAGACAAAAATCAGATTTATCCTATAACCACATACCTTTGTCTTAAGCACTAAAAGACAAAAGGATACCAAATAAAAAGAGATCGCAAAAGATACCAAATTCTAATTAAGTTTATTTTCCAAGAGTCATACACATGGGTTATGATCGTTGGAGAAAAAGGGGTATATAAAGATATAAGGTATATAAAGATGATAAATATCTAAGGGAAAAGGACATCAAATTTGTGAATCAATATTATGACTTATTACAAGTGAATATTACAGCCAAAGAGGATGAAGCCCCTCCAAGGTAAATGGAGAGATTTAAGAAGGAAACACCTTAACTTCTCTTAGCAAGTTGGTGGACGAAAACCCCTAACTTGGGTAGATATTAGGGACTATCAATCAAGGAGAATAGCTGCAAGTTTAAAGGAAAATTATAGCAGAAAATCAAAATAAGTTCTATTTTCAGAATTATTCATAAGTTACAAATCTGGAATATTATAATAATTCATAATTTTTGATAAAGTCATATTTATAAATTTAATGCAATTATCAATTTTGAGTTAGGATTATTGTTTTAGGGCAAAAATAAGAAATGTTCTAGCAAGGGACATTAAAATGGTATCAGAGCTTTGATCCTACCAACATGCGGGGTAAAGCTAAAATGTTGGATGCATTCTAGTAAGAGAAATTTGAAGGACGACAAAAGGGAAGAAGACAAGACATGGATCTTATTCAAGAATTATTGTACAAACTTGACGCCCCCAAAATTATTAACCATTATCAAAGTTTGTCAGATCATACAATAGCTTGTGTTCCCTTTTATGAGTACTTGGAGGCACTCGAGTACCAATGTCCCAGCAAAAGGGATCTATATGAATACATAAGAAAATTGGCTAAGGAGCAAAATCCAAGAGAATCATTAGTAAGAATAGAAGAAAGGTCAGAATCAAAATCACAAAAAGAGGTTGTGGAAGTAATAATAAAACAAGAGGAACCTAAAAAGGACGTCGAAGATAAAAATTCTTTGGTAGGAAAAGATGTTTTATTGGTTTCTAATGATGGCATGCACCAAAATATCGATGAAGGTATGACAAAAGGGGTTCCACTTGATGGATGGGAAGAATTCAAGCTGAAGGAAGATGCCTCAGATCATGCTCTATCTTTCGAACTTCAAAATAGTGAGTCATTGATGGATATACAGAGTAGCATGATGAATGAATATACATTCGAGAAGATCACTTTGTGTCATGTCCCCGTTTCCGGCCTGATCATCAAATGAAGAATGAATTAGCCTATTCCTCATTCCCGGAGGCTAATTCTAAATAATGAGGGAATGAACTGGTTTTTGACTAACTTAACCTTGTTTTGAAAGAACAAGTCAGAAACTTGAAATTTGGCTAAGTCTGGTAGCCAAGTCATAAGGAAGTTGACTCCTGGAGTCTAGGCGCAAATTCCTCATCAAACTGCTCAAATGAGCGCCTAAGGATATGGAGTCTTCGAACAAGTTTTGGAAGTGCAAGATGATAAGAAGGATTTGTCTTGAAGCATTTCAAATAGGGCGCTTGATAGGAGAAGTTGATAAGTTTCCAGAATGAAGTCTAATGAATGGATTGGATAGGGAAGAAGGCTTATTCACCTTAGGCGCCAGTTTCATGTTGCACCATCCAAAATGAGCGCCTAGTACAACAAGGCGCCATTTCTTGTTCAAATAAACCTCTGAGGGCGCCTAGGCATTAGGTCAAGCTCTGGCACCCTAGAAATGCGCCCTAGTCAAGAAGTCTTTTGGAAGGCTCTCTTGAACATCAAAAAGGTTGAAGGATCATCCATTCAGTTGGTAGTATCATTATTGACAAAGAATGATATTGAAAGTTTGAGGTGCATTCTTCATCACTTTTCAACATCCCAATTGCGCCTTCCTTTGGGAAGCCCCTATTGCGCCTCGAAGCTTGCTTTCCTCCTCCAAGTGAAGCTAGTGAGTTTCATCTGCAATGAAGATCAAGTTGTTTGATGAAGTGATCTTTGCATAAGGATATGATCATAGGCGCCTAGATGCCACTTTACAACACTCCAAGTCCGCCTAAAACATCAAGGCACCAAGACAGGATTCAATGACCTTGACAATGCGCCTAAGTAGAATATGCTATCCAGACTCCTCAAGAGGTTAGGGCGCTTGGTAAGGTGTTAATGAAAGCAGAGATGAGATTCTGACTAAAGGAAACAAGGTTAGGCGCCAAGACAAACAAGTACATGCAAGATAAGCTTTTCAAGGGAGGGCGCCAATTCTCACCTCCACTGTTGTCTTGTTGCGCCTAAGGGACTTATCCCCAAAAATGCGCCTAAGATAGTTGCAAGTCTTCAAAACCAGTTTTGGAACAGGGCGCTTCATCATGAGGTAAGATGACAATCATTTAAAGTCAATTTGTTGTCAAAGTTCTTTGAAAGGGATGATAAGCTGTTACCAAGGCGCCAAAACTCTTGTGAACTCTCCAAAGTTGGTGCCTAGTCAGAAGAACACCAGAATTGCGCCAGAATTGAGGTGGTTGAGGTTGTAAACAAGTAGGAAGTCTAGAACTCTAGGCACATTCTAGAGTCTCTGTCAACCTTCAATTGGCGCCTAGTGATGGTGAGGCGCAGTTTCATAAAGGAACTATATCAAATAGGCGCCAAGACATGAAAATAGCCTTAAACGCTGTCAGAGAACCCTCAATGAACATTCCTACAAGATGTCATGTATGTTAAAGTCACCAGAAAGGTTAGGCTCATTTCCATGCCCTTGCTACCTCAATTGGGTGCCTATGACTCATTGGGCACCATTCCATGTTTAAACTGCTTCCACTTGGCGCCTGATCATAAGATGAGGTAGTTGTAACTACCTGAGCTCTCATTGGTCGACAGAATGTTTTGGGGATCCGTGTCAAGGTCTCTAGATGAGCTTGCCAACTCAGAATGAGTCATCAGTTGGAATATTACCTTGCATATGCTTCTTGGGAAATGTGCCTTGGTTCCTCTTTGTGCATTGAAAAACGTGCCTTTATTGCCTTTGGAAGGTCTATAAAAGGAGGAGCTCTCTCATTCATTTGGCATCTATGCATTTTGACAAAATTCTCTCTGCAAAGCTATTGAGCTTGTAATCTTGAGGCCTGCGAGTTTCAAGTGTTGGGGTGATGCTCCCTCAACAAGCAAGGTGATGCTCCCTTGTGATATTGTGAGGTGTTGACATTCAGTTGACATCATTGGGTTTGATTGAGTTGATCGAGTGTAGACGCCATTGTAAACATCAAGGCTTCAAGGCCTTTCTTTTGTATTTCCATTGAATAAGTTGTAACTTCATGCTATTGAAAGCATTATCCATGTAATAAGACATTGCAAGTTGATTGAATCAAGTAACTAGACAAGTACCCAACTCTAAGGTTGATTCATTCAAGTAGTTATCTTTGATGTATATCTTTATGTTGTTGAAGTAGTTGATGAATTGATAGCAAGTAAAATTGTGTAAGCAAGGAAAAATTTTCGTAGAACTAGTTGGGTATCTTACACTTTGGTTAGCCATAATAAGGAACTTTTAAGTCACAACAATGAAGATGTTGAGGATATATCAACAAATTCACTTTTTTGCAAATGAGGATGTCCATACTTTACTAGTGGGAAGGATGGTTCTACTTTTGAAATTCATGGTTGACCATTTTGAAGAACAATGGACGCATTCACCAAGTTCTCATCCCACCACACTTGAAGATAAAATGGATATAGTCACCCCGAGGTGCTTGACCCTAAAAGAGGTGAGAGATACAACCTGCAATAATGGACATCTAGATCACTTTACTCAAATATGGAAGTGTCTTTGCACAAAGGAGTGGGATCCTGGTATTCATGACACTTCCGCAATTTATCATAGAAAAGGATGGAACATTTTGTTGCCGTCTTGGATGTCAGCAATGACAATCAAGACTTTGTATTTATGGTCCAAGATCTATGGTGAAAATAAAATGAGTAGAAGATCATGGCAGGGTATGATATCATTCAATGTGATCAAACCAATCTTTCTTGCTCCTTTTCAAGGCCAAAATCTATTGAGGTGAATACATATGCTCTTGCTAATATAGGTGTTTTCCAACAATGGTTGAAAGATACACAATGCTAGATATATGGATAAGCAGAATTCTTATAACACTCGGGTCAAGCGGAGTATATTGTTTCCTAACATACATCAACCATCTAAGAGAGGATGGCGCATGAGAATGGAAAATTGTAAACAAGGAGTAACTTGTGAAAGCTCCCTAGCTGCTATGAGAAATAGCAATGATACAGAATTTCCTATCTTCTTATCATGGTATTCATTGGATAAGATCTTTGTAACATCACCCCACAAATCTCACACTAGTGCATTTAAGCTCCTACAAAAGAGGGAAATTAGTTTATTGGATTATAATAAGAATATATTCCTACCATCTACCTATGGAGGGACTCTATTGCAGAGTGAAGATCTTTTTGCTATCATTGGTAATAGAGAAGAGGAATTTACCTTCACCACTATTCCAAGGCAGCTAGTACCATCTATAGTGCATAACTATAATGCTCCCATGTTTTACATTTTGGATAAGTGGGGAGGAAGGCAAGCATTGGTAGAGGATAATAATGGAAAATCATCTGAACTTGTAGTATGCTTTGGAGAAATGTTGATTGATTTTGTCCCAGCAATTTCTAGGGTATTGTTAGCAAAAGCACCTGCATTCAAAAACGCTCCAGGAGGAGCTCCCGCCAATGTTGCAGTTGGCCTATCAAGACTTGGGGGTTCATTCGCAATTGTTGGAAAGGTGGGTGAAGATTAGTTTGGATATATGCTTACTGATATTATGAAAGAAAATAAGGTAGAGCACAAAGGCATTCATTTTGATCCTGGCGCTCGAACTATTACACAGGTAATTGGTAAAACATTGGATGATATTAACAATGAGCGAATGCTCAATAAATAGGTTACAGAATGTACACGAAGAGGCACGTTTCTATATTTAGAAACTGCCAAGGATCGACACACGATCCAAGAAATCATTACAAGACCGTTACACTTACATGGTACTGACCATTAACTAAAAAAAGACGATTCTAGAAGAATATCTTAATATCCTCCCTTAATGGTCAACCTATTTACAACACCAAGAGACCCCCTGAATTTTACAAACTTGTCAGGACTCAAGGACTTGGTGAGAATATCTGCTGTCTGATCCTCAGTTGGAACATACAGCAACTGAACTGTGTGGTCTTCAACCAGCGATCGGATGAAGTGACAATGTGTCTCGACATGCTTGGTTCTCTCATGGAAGACCGGATTCTTGGCAAGTTTGAGAACTCCCTGATTGTCACAGAACAGGGGAGTCGGACCTGCTTGAGATAGTTGCATATCTGCAAGCATCCGGCGAAGCCAAACTGCCTCACATGCTGCCTTCACCGCACCTCGATATTCAGCTTCAATTGAGGAGAGTGCCACAGCCTGCTGTTTCTTACTAGTTCATGTGACGGCACCGGATCCCAAACTGAACACATACCCTGAAGTGGATTTTCGGTCATCAACTGAACCGGCCCAATCTGAATCTGTGAAGCCTCTAAGGCGGGGATCAGAATTCCTTGTGTAAAGGATACCAAAGTCAGATGTACCCTTCACATACCGTAGCACATGCTTAGCCGCTACCCAATGATCAGCCTTGGGGGCTGTCAAGAATCTGGAGATGTAGCTGACTGCAAAACTGATGTCTGGTCTAGTAGCAGTTAAGTAGATAAGACTTCCTACTAGCTGTCTAAACAGAGACTCATCAACCACTGGTGAGTCGGACTTAGCTGACAGCTTAAGTCCCTTTTCCATAGGGGTGGAGGCGGGCTTGCAGTCCTGCATTCGGAACTTATCCAGAAGACTGCGAGCATACTTTGACTGAGAGATGAAGATGCTATTCTGAGTTTGCCAGACCTCAACACCTAAACAATAGTGAGAAAGTCCCAAATCTGTCATATCAAAGGTGGTGTACAGGTGTTGTTTGATCTGATCGATCAGGTGTGCCGAGCTACCAGTAATAAGCAAGTCATCCACATAGACAACAACTAACAAGATATCACTGCCAGTGTGTTTGATATACAGATTGGAGTCAGATGGACTCCTCTTAAAGCCATGTGCTGTGAGGTACTTGTCAATTTTGATGTACCATGCTCTGGGAGCCTGCTTCAGGCCATAAAGTGCTTTGACCAGCCTACAAACTTTATGTTCTTGACCGGCAACCTTGAAACCAGGAGGCTGCGTCATGTAGACTTCTTCCTGCAACTCACCGTTGAGAAATGCACTCTTCACATCCATCTGATGGACTTTCCATCCAAACTGGGCTGCTAAGGCAAGGACAAGCCATATGGTGCTCATCTTGGCTGTAGGAGCAAAGGTCTCCTCGTAGTCAATGCCTTCTTTCTGTGAGAAACCCCGAGCAACAAGCCTTGCTTTGTACTTGTCCAGGGTGCCATCAGCCTTGTACTTAACTTTATACACCCATGTGCAGCTAATGGGTTTCTTCCTTGGAGGAAGATCAAAGAGGACCCAAGTGTGGTTCTTCTGAAGACTCTGGAGTTCTGATTCCATCGCCGTATCCCACTCTGGAATACCTTTAGCCTCTAAATAAGTCTGAGGCTCATAGACACTGTGCAAATTGGCCATGAGAGCAAAGTTTACTGTATGCTGCTGTTTGCTCTTATTCCTGGAGGATCGACCTTCAACAAGTTCATCATCATGAAGATCGGCAATCGTCTGAGACCACCATTTTGGTCGACGAATAGAAGGGCCAACATCAGGTTCATGATCAAGGTCAACAGCAGGCTCTGGAACAGGTGCATCAGGAGGAGGTTCAGCATCAGCCTCAGGAAGTTCAGGCTGAGACTCATCGGAGTCGAATAAATAATCAACATCCCTCCCATCAGGTGGACCTAATGGAAGATGGACACCCAGGTCAGAAGCCTGCAAAGGCTGATCCTCGGACTGCTGCATAGAAGAGGGAGAGAAGAAAGGGCCTCGCTCTTCATCAAAAACCACATCACGACTGAAGATGAGACGGTCTGTCTCAATGTCAATTAGCCTGTAGGCTTTGTGGGTATCGCTGTATCCTGTGAACATGAGTTTCTGACTCTTGGAATCCAATTTGGAGCGCTTGGCATCTGGAATCCAAACATAAGCAAGAGAGCCAAAAACCTTCAAATGACTGACCCGCGGTTTGCGGCCAGTCCAGGCTTCTTCAGGAGTTTTATTCTTAACTGCATAGGTCGGAGACCTGTTAAGATGATAAACTACAGTGAAAACTGCTTCTGCCCAAAATTTCTTAGGAACACATCTATGCTCCATCATGGAATGTGCTAACTCAGTTATAGTGCGGTTGCGCCACTCTACAACACTGTTCTGCTGAGGAGTGTAGGGTGTGGTCAATTGGCGTTTGATGCCATGTGTATCACAGAAGTCAGAGAATGTATTTGAACAAAATTCCCCCCCATTATCTGACCTAAAAGTTACAATGGAACAACCAAACTCTTTTTCTACTAAGGCCTTAAACTTCTAAAAAACTGAAAATACATCTGATTTCTGTTTAAGAAAGTAAACCCACATTTTCCTACTAAAATCATCAACAAACAGTAAAAAATATGTGCATCCAGTAACAGAAGGAGTATTCATAGGTCCACAAATATCAGCATGGACAAGTTGAAGTACCTTGGATGCATGCCAGGAGTCACCAGTCGGAAAAGGAGTGCGGTGTTGTTTGCCAGCTTGACAGGATCTGCAGACACCGAAGTTCTGAGACTGAATCTCAGGAAGCCCATCTACAAGGTGCTGCCGGGAGAGCTGGGACAGGTAGTGCACATTCAAGTGCCCATACCGTTGATGCCAGAGACTGGTGATGGAGGAGTTCCGAGCTGCTAGGGCTGATTTTGGAGGACCACCCGAATCCACAAGTCTGTACAAACCATGATCCTCAATGCCAACAGCGATAGTGCATTTGGACAGTCGGTCAATGATAGAGCACTGATGAGAGCTGAAGACCACATCAAGGTGCGGAGAGTGTCGCATGATCTGGCTGACTGAGAGTAGATTAAGTTCCATGCCAGGAACGTAATACACATTGAGAAATATGAGATCCCTCCCACCAGACTGGATCTGAACAGTGCCCTTGCCGGCAGCCGCATATTCTTCACCACCACCGAAAATGACAGAATCATGGAAAGGAGAGAGGTTGGTAAACCAATCTCGTCTGTGAGTGAAATGTCGCGAGGCACCAGAATCTATGTACCAAGCTGAGGATGTGACATGGTCTGCTGGTCTTTTAGCCATGAAGGCGTAAAAGGCAGACTCTGCTCAGTGTGCTCCGTTGTGTTGGCCTTCTGCTGAGACCCTCCCTGCTTCTTCTGCTCAGAAGCCAGACGTGCCCGACAGTCTTTCTTCAGATGTCCAAATTTGTGACAATAGTTACACTGCACATTTTTCTTCTTGCTATTGTTAGAGGATGGCACTGAACCCTTTTGCTGATTCTGCTGAGAATGCGGACTTTTGCCTTTATTCTGAAACTGGGCTGCAAAAGCCTGCTCTGAAGGGGATGAAGAAGTACTACTACCAAACTGTTGTTTCCAGCAATCCTGCTGCAAGAGGATAGTACAGAGTTCTGGAAACTTTAGATCAACATTAGCTGATGTAATGTTGAGAGTCTCGATGAAATGTTCATAGGACTTAGGTAGACTTTTCAAAGTGATCACAACCAGGTCTTCTTCCTCCATTTTCCGACCAATAGCCTCCAGTTGATCTCGGATCTCCTGGATTTTGTTCAGGTGCGTCTGTAAAGATGTCTTCTCATCCATCATGATAGAAAACAAGATATTTTTTAGGAAGAACGCACGGCTCTTGTCAGAGGTTTCATGCATACCCTTCAAATGATCCCAAATCTCCTTGGCTGTCTTTCCCGCTGGAATCTAGGGTAGCTGATCATTGGTGACTAAAAGCTTAATCAGCATGACAGCTTCATGGTTCTGCTCATCAAACTTGTCCTAGTCTTTTCCGGCTGTTGCGGGACGAGTAGCAGTACCCAAAATCATCTGATCGAGGCAGCGATATTCAAAGATTATCATTCGCTGCTTCCAGGTATTATAATTTTTGCCATTAAATCGCTGACTACCTTCCAACATGATGTTGTTCAGACTCGCCATCTGGCATGTGGCGCGAATTTCGAGGCACGAAGTTCGAGGTAGCCGAAAAATTGTGAAGGCAACCCAGAAAAGAGCATGTAAAACCCAGAAGGAATATGTTTTTGAAAAAATTTCGTCAAATTCTGAGGGTGCAAAACCATAGACGAAAAATTTCCGTGCCCTAGGCACTCAAAAATTTTCGAAAAAAAAATGGGAGATCCTTTTAAAAAATTCCAAAATGATGCAGAGATGTCGCGGCCTTTTCACTGTGCAAGGACGAAACACACAGTCTGGGAAGAGGTCGCGGAAACAAGGACTCTGGAGTTGGAAGAAAATCGCGCCAAAAAAAAATATATCCAGAATGCAAGAAAAGAAAAATGGCGCCAGGAGCTTGATACCAGTCGCACAAAACGCGACCTCTGCCGTCGAGCACAACTGGTAAAGGGACCGTTCCAAGCGGGTATCCAATGACGATTCTGTTCCAACAAAACACGACCTCCACTTCGAAAAGAGACTCAGAAAATCGCGAAAAACCTCAAAAAATCGCGAAAAAAAAAAACGTGAACAGAAATTCGCGACCTCAGAAATTCGCGAGTTGGGACAAAAAATCGCGATTTTATGGACGACCTTCAGATAGGGTCCGGCCCTAAAACGGCACGCAGAGAAAATGGAGAAAACGCGACAAGAACTTCGAATTTCAAAAAACAAACTCAGTAATTTCAAAAGAAATTATATTTTTCGAAAGTGAACTTCGCTCTGATACCATATTACACAGGTAATTGGTAAAACATTGGATGATATTAACAATGAGCGAATGCTCAATAAATAGGTTACAGAATGTACACGAAGAGGCACGTTTCTATATTTAGAAGCTGCCAAGGATCGACACACGATCCAAGAAATCATTACAAGACAGTTACACTTACACGGTACTGACCATTAACTAAAAAAAGACAATTCTAGAAGAATATCTTAATACGAACTGCTTTTGCATTTGTAACATTAAGAGCTGATGGTGAACAAGAATTCATGTTTTTCCGAAATCCCAGTGCAGATATGCTATTAAATGCATTAGAACTTGATGGGTACCTTATCAAACAAGCAAAGATTTTCCATTACGGATCACTTAGTTTGATTGTAGAATCTTGTAAGTCTGCACATTTGACTACAATCAAAATGGCTAAAAATTCTGGTAGTTTATTGTACTATGATCCCAATCTGAGGTTGCCATTATGGCCTTCAGTAGAAGCAGCTCAGGAAGGTATTTTGAACATATGCGATAATAAGAATCATGTGGAAGCTATACTTCACACTAGTCTATTCATAATCAACCAATATCATGAGGCAGAAATGGAAGGCATAGAGATACCAAGAGAAATTAGGGAAAGTGAATCAGATTTTCCCATATAAAGTAAGGAAACCATGAAAAGCACCATTGTAGTTCTAAAGAATGAGCTTACTCGAATAAGAGTATTGAGTGAGAACCATGAGAAGTTATGTATTCAAGAAAAAGATGATTTGGAAAATAAGGTGAAGGAATGTAACGATGTGATTGAGGAATTACAACAAAGGATGAATGAAGATAGATGCTCAAGGGATGCTTGTAAGACAAATATGCAAGGATAAATTGTAAAGCTACAAAAGAAGCTTGATTCTAAAGTTAATTATAGAAAAGTGTTGAACCCGAAACATGAGAAATTATGCGCCAAACATAGAAATGACAAAACGAGGCAAGAAAATGCAATAAAGGGGCTAAGAATTAAAAGCAGACATGGTCGAAGAACAGAGAATATGGGATTCTAGTAGGGTGGATTTAGAAGGAAAAATTGTAGAACTGCAAATTGAGCTTAATAAAACAAGAGTATTGAGCCAAGACATCAAGGAATTACAAGATAGAATGATTGAAAATGGTCTTTTGTTTAATGCTTGTAAGGTGGAGTTGGAAGGAAGAGTTGCAGGGCTGCAACATGTCTTTTTGTTTCTACTCTTTGAGGATGAGAGAAAACTTATCTTGAATTACAGACTTTGCCAATTTCCAACTCTTGGTTTTGTTGTTGAAAGTTATTGAGAAATACAAGTACACGAGTCAGAAGAATATGGGACAATAAATTGTCCTTATACCTTAGAGCATGGTGTCAACTTTATGATATTAAAGGACCATATGGGCAGTCTGATTAAGGCAAGTATACTAACATGTAATGTCCCTTATAATAGCAATACTAATTTTACCCTCAATTATCAATTTCCAAGCAAACAATGATTTAGAGAGTACCTTGGCTTGATTTAATTCCTATGAACAAGTTAGAAAATACTTAAAATAATATTTCTCACAGTCAAGTTAGTATGATTAACAAACTCGTAATGGCATTATTAATCCAACTAACCTAACTATCTTGGAGACTCAACCATAAGAGAGTGGAAGAATGTGACTTCGATGGGGTGTCTTGGATCCTCTACCCTAGGCCCAAGAGCAGATATACCATCCCCCTTGGCTTCATGTGGCGCATGCCATCCATATGAGGTGATCTACCTAATGAGGTATGTGTTATCCCGTTATCCCCTCATTTTGTCATTTCCTTTCCCTTTCTTTATGATTGCTTCCTTTGAACTTGCATATCTATGATAGGAGAATGAGATTAAGAGGGTGCCCCGAAAGCCATCTCTTCTAAGCCCAAGGGCAGTACCCTTTGTACCCCCTTGGCCCCAATGGGATTATTCAATCCCCCCGGGAGCGGTGGCATACCTAAAAGAGTGCCCCATCACCCTACCCCTCTTGCACCACATTTCCTTCATCATAGAAATCATAACATTCATATAAGTTTTCTCATTAACATATTAATCCAAACATAATGCATAAGCATAATACCTAAGCATCATGATTATTCATATTAACTATTACAATAATACATAAGCATCATAATTATTCATATTAACTACTACCAAAACAATAATACATAAGCATCAAGATTATTCATACTAATTACTACCAAGTCTGCTGCCTTTTTACTGATGTATGTCTTTTCCTATTTGCTGATTTCCTCTGCTTATTACTGTAGATTAGAACTCAGACTGCTGATATATTCTGCCTTCCTTCTCCTCGTCGAACTCACCCTTATATCTTCCATCGGGGGTGCCTTTTGGTGAGTAGTTGTATCTACTCATAGATCGCACCCCTTTAAGGGTCCAATTGCCTTTTTCTTTTACCGCTGGCCTTGTCTCTTTATTAATCGCAACCTTCTTTATTAAGTGGTGCTCTTAGTGTTTATTAATAATGCACCTTTAAGTGTATTACTATATGATGTTTGATATTTGGATTTATGTTAATAATAATCAAATACTTATATTTATGTTACATAATTATAATAACATTTAATTTAATACCTTATATTTATACTATTTGCTTTTTGTGAATAGTTATTATAATGAATAAGAGTATCATTATTCTTATTTATAATTATAATATTATTGGTGATACTTATAATTATAATAAAATTGCAATTCCTTATATTTGTAATTTATAAGTTTTCAATTCCTAATTATATCAAAGTATTGCAGCATAAGCTAATTAAATCACAAGGACAATCAATGTCTAGGAACTACAAATCTACACGGTTGATTTGGGATCCTAGCTTGTGATCTTGGGAAGGGCAAACTATAATGCCCCCTCCTAGAAATTGAACTAAGACTATACCCTCCAAATCATTTGACTTCAAAATATGCTTCAATAAATTCAGAAATTTTATTATAGATAGATAGATAGATCAAGATTTGAAAGGGACGCAACTCTATTGTATAACCGCATACCTTTGTCTTAAGCACTAAAAGACAAAAGGATACCAAATAAAAAGAGATCGCAAAAGTACAAGGCAATGCTTACATTAATTAATGAATTATAATTATGTTTATTTCCCAAGAGGCATGCACATGGGTTATGACCGTTGGAGAAACGGGGGTATATGAAGGGTCATAACCATTAGAGATATAAGATATATAAAGAAGATAAATCTAAGGGAAAATGACATCAAATTTGTGAATCAATATTATGACTTATTACAAGTGAATATTACAGCCAAAGAAGACAAAGCCCCTCCAAGGCAAATAGAGAGATTTAAGGACGAAACCTCTTAACTTCTCTTAGCAAGTTGGTAGACGAAAAGCCCTAACTTGGGTAGATATTAGGGACAATCAATCAAGGAGAATAGCTACAAGTTTAAAGGAAGATTATAGCAGAAAATCAAGATAAGTTCTATTTTCAGAATTGTTCATAAGTTACAAATCTGGAATATTATAATAAAATTCATAATTTTTGATAGTCATATTTATAAATTTAATGCAATTATCATTTTTAGTTAGGATTATTGTTTTAGAGCAAAAATAAGAAATGTTCTAGAAAGGGACATTACAACCTGCATGTGCCAAGGGTCTTCTAGGGTTTCAAATCACGTTAGTTCTTTCTAGTTGGAACAACACGTTTGTAAATCACAAGGAGATTCGTATTGTAAATGGTGTTTGTAATAGAATGTCTCCATGCATGTTTGTAAATTTCAAGGGAAGCCCTAGTCACGGCTATGTGTTTCCTCTTGCCACATTTGCTAGCACGATTGTAATGCAGATTTGATAAATGTTGCAGCATTTTAATTCATTGCAAGATTTGTGATGGTCATTTCTAAATTGCATATAGATGTATGTTTATAATATGGGAATGGATTATTAAGTATGTTCTGTTATTTGGTGCCATAACTGTGATGTATGTTCATGCATAGCTCATATTCCTTTGATTTCCAATTCTTGTTTCCTCCAGGCAACCTGGACTCTGTTACCCAATTGATAGGCATCGGTCTTTGAAGTTCATGACCAATCATATGCCTTCAAATGAAAACATCACTCACCAGTAGCTTAGGAGTAGATTAATAGATTAGTTTAAGTTTTGCCTACACCCACAAACCAGTATTGCTACGTTTGTCTAATGTTACATTTTTTGGCCTATTGATTATTGTGAGCATTTTGGCTTGTTCTTAGTCTCTAAGTGGCTATCCGACTTTGTTGGGAGAAATCCAATGTTCTTGGAGTGCCCACAGATCAGTTTTACAGAGTAATTGGTTATGGCTTTGAGCTCAGATGGTGTTCAGGATCGCAGTGATGCTTTATGATGTTTGATCGGGTTCCCAGTTTGCTCTCCAAGATTCTTGGAGAAGCCGTCTATTTTTAGAAAGTCACCCTCATTCATCTTTCCAAACATCATGGAGTATGTTGGTATGCTTAATTTTGCAATTTGATGATATTTGGGATTTTCCGTAAAATCAATTGATTTAATGAGCTAAACAATTAATTATTGCACTTAAGTTAAAAAACTTGGGAAATATTCATTTAAAACTTAAGTGTTATAGCTCGTTGGAAAGGGGGTGAAAAGTTTTAAATCATGGATACATCATATTGGGGCCTTGCGAATCAAATATTTCCTTTATTTTGATAAAGGTGTCTTTGGAGCTAAAAGGAGTTTTAAATTAAAAAAGTGACTTTAAGTTGTGCACACATAATGAATTATTTTTATATTGTTTGAGAAGAAATATGAAGGAATAAAGGAAATAATATTTCATTTCCCTCAAAGAGTTATAAAAGGAGGAGTTGGGCTCATTGTTGAGCATCCTTTGGATTTGTATTGTTACTCTGCTGGATTGAACCTGCGTGTTCTTCCATATTCTCTTGAGGACGAAAACCCTATTGTGGTATGCTCTTGAGGACGAAACCCCTCTTGAGTTTGGGTGTGGTTTCACTATAGGAATCACCATTGTGCTGGAGATAAAGATTGGAGCAAGCTCATACAGAGTTTGCCTTGGAGCTTTCATGGAGTTGATGTATTTTGATTTGTTTGGATTTGATAAGGGTTTATATTTGCTGTGTAAGATTTTAGTGTGGATTTTGGTATGATTAAAGATCATTTGAATGTCATTTGAAGATTGTTGTGAAAACCCTTGCTGGGCCGTACATTTCTATATGTTGTTTCTTCTATGCTGTCCGTACTTTGGGAAATATATGATCAGAATTTGAGTATTTGTTTCCTGTGTTTTTGGCACTGTTCTTAGATATCATTGCAGAGATTTTGAGGAATGTTTAAGCATGTTTTGTGCAGTCCATACTGGCAATAATAGTGCCGTACCTGCCCAGAAATTGGTGGACACAATTCTCATGGTCTTAGATTATGATTATGACTTTGCTCTCTTATGATGAGTGCAAACATTATAATGCTGTTTCAGATTTGAGAAGATATGTGTATATACTTCTTTGTGAACTCTTATCTCAGTTCTGCCGTACAATATATAAGGGATCGATTTTCTGATTATGATCTTGTTATTGGAGGTTTGTTGTAATTAATAGATGGAAACCATTGTTTCTGGATTGGCGTTCCCTCTCTGATCCATCTTCAAGAACTCTGAGCTATATTTTATGTACACATGATGCTAAAGAGTCGTATGGACCAGTCAGGAAAATGTTCATTCTGTGATCAGATCATTGTATTCTATTGGATGCTTTCATCTCTGAGATGTCAGATGGTTAAGTCAGATTTTAATGTGACAGTTGCAAGGGGTTTGAGCAGTGTTTGATGTGATTTATTTGAACCTGTTCCTTACAGACTGTAGAGATCAGAAAGGGAGACATTTGGTTTATAGTGCAGATTAGTTGTATGTTGCTATTGTCTCATTCATCCAATAGGATTGAATATGGATCATCTTTAATTGGTGTAGCAGTTTAAAAGTGATTTTATATGTATTTGACAATCTTTGTGATGTGAGTTAGCTGCCAGGCTGCCTGAATGTGCAAAAAGATCTTGATCAGCAGTGAAAATGGAATGATATCAGTTCTGGACAGTTTGAGAATATATGGTTATGATGCTAATATTATGCAGGGGAACTATAATGCTTTCCAAACTTCAAGATGCCATTCTCAAACCCTAAAACTACATCTTGATTAGTGATTGCATCCTTGATATTCATTGTAAACCTTCTTTATGTTGCAAACTCACTATAGAGCCCCTGGATGGTTTACCCCCAGTGTGGAGAAAGAACTTTCCTTATTTGCTCTCACCCACTGAAATAGTGGAGATTTCCAATTGAACGAGTGGATGGCTTTGTAATCTTTCTTTCTTGTTCTTTACCCACTGAAAGTGGTGATTCCCCACAGCTTGTGGATGCCCGCCGCAGCGGATGAATTGTAATTTTATTGTTGCATAATTGCTTTATATAAGTTAAGCACTGTATGCTCTCACCTTGCCCATACTGGGATCTAAAGCAATTTAGTTGGTTTATGCAATTTATGCTAACACCGTCATATCATTTGTATTGTTTTGAAAAAATTGGGTGGTTGTATGTTATAGTGGTATCAGAGCTGGTATGTTCTTGCTAGCCAATTGGGGAGCTAATTTGTTGCAGATCTTTCAGTTGAGCAAATCAGTTTTCAATCTTGCATGTGAGTGATCAGCACTTGCATGTTGTTCAGTGTGTGGCAGTTTGAAGAGGTTGTTCAGTGATTGTTAGATTATGGCATCTCTTAAGAGGAGAAGTGAGACAAATGTTCTATTTGATTCTCTTAGGCAAAGTCAAGATGAATTAGAAAGAGCAGTTCAAGAGAAGTTGGATCGAAGGAAGTATCATCATGAGGCCACTAAGATTATTGATGAGTACGAAAGACTATCAGATGATTGTAAGCAGCAACTTCCTTGGGATGCTTTCTTGAAAATCATCAAAGAGGGTAATCCTGACAAAAAGGGATTTACAGAATACATTAGGAAGATAAGGAAGAGGAGATGAAGACAATGTCTTTATGCAAGCCCGAATTACCTTTTCCTTTGGCAATGACCAAGATACATTCTAAGTCATAACTTTCCAGCCCACCAAAAAAGAAGCCTCTTATTTCAAGGAAGAAAGAGTTCAGCAAGAATGAACTTAGAAGAAGAAATCTTTGTTTCCTATGCAAAGATTCTTGGGAGCCTAACCATCATTACAAGAACAAGGCTGAACCAGTAACTTTCACCACATGTTTTTTCTTTCAGGATGATATGGAAACCAAAAAAAGAGAAGATGAAGTCCTAATATCAGAAATACCTAAGAGTGAGCCTCTGTATGATGAAGACAAAGTCAAAAATCATAAGAGATGCATAAAGAAGTTTGCTGATTTTAAGAAGTCTACAGCAGAAATTAGTGAAGTTGAGCTTTGCATTGACGAAGAGCCAGAAGTGTTCGACTTTGCAAGTCCTTCATTTGATGAAGATCCTAAAGATGCCACTACAATTGAGGAGATGAAGATGATCAATAGACTGCTAGAAGGTGACTGTGCAAGTGACCCTGAAAGCATTGAAGTGATGTGTTTTTTTGAGGACATGGGAAACAATGAAATTGAAAAAGTTAATGCTACTAAAACTCTTAGGACAGACCCTAACGAGGAGTATCTTCACCATGCTTGTGAAGGTAATTCAAATTATGAGTGGGAAATTTCCATGCCAAGTGAAGAACTATTTGATTCCTCAAAAATCCAGGATGAAGAGTATGCTGATGAAGATTTTAGACCAGCCATTGATAAATTTAATGCTGCCATAATATTTGATCTAAGTGATGAAGAAGAAGATTCAATTTCCATGCAATATGAAGAGCCAAGTGTCCTTTCTAAAGAGATAGTTGAAAAGCATATTGATGGGAAGCTTGCTGAAGGACTTGGATCAACCTCAAAGGTTGGCTTAACATTGGATTTCGGTGATGTTACTTCTTGTAGTGAAAGTGGCCATGAAGAGGACAACTTAAAAGTAGTTGATTTCAAGGATCATGCCTATAAGGATATGACAGAAAATTTATTGTGTGCAGCTGATTTGGATTTTAAGAATCAGTTGTTAGTCACCGAAGACAAGGTTGTGCAAGTTGTAACACATTTGGATAGCTCACATAAGTTTGTTGAAGATCACATTTGGAGAGCTCAAGTTGAAAGGAGACAAATGGAAATGGAAAAAGGAGCTTCACTTGAAGATTGGTGTATAGTCAGGAAGGCATTGGAAACTTTGAAATCTGATTATTTGAACCTACTTATTGATAGAGATCATGTCCTTGAGTTTGCTGGTCAAATATGTGATGCAATGAAGGGAAGAGAGGCTAAAATTAATAAGCTTACCTCTAAGCTTAAATCAGCTATAGATTCTTTCGAGAGTACGCAAATGGCTCTCTTAGAAGTGGAAAAACAGCTTGATGATGTCCATCAATTCAAGGGGCAAGTAGGAGTTGATAGAGCAAATGAAAGCAAGCTAGAAATTGAAGATCTTGGTTTGCTTCACGAAGATTTTGACTTAGGACAACCTCCTAAGTATGCAGATGTAGAGTTGGAGTCAATTGATGAATTGTTTGAACATGAAAACCAATTTGATGTAAGTAACATGGAGGAGGATAGTAACAGGATATGGTATCCTGGTGAAAAGCATTCATGGAATGTTACTGTGCACAAAAATTTCTTCAACTGGAAGTTTTCATCAGTTGTTGAAGATGGGCATAACGTTCAGGTATGCAAGGGATTAGGTTCAATGATGGCTTACTTTCACAATGGAGTTTATTTGCAAGATTCCATGGAGGATAGTGGTGTTAGTAAGATTGTTTTCTAGATAATTTTGGAGTCAAATTTCAGTTATAAAGTTGTTGTCCTTACTCCCATCAGCCATCATAGGTGTTCAATTGCATACATATTGATTGATTGGAGAGAAATTTTGGTCATAACTTTGATATATTCTGATTGTAGATGGCCTAAATTTCTTATTGTTCTCAAAAGATTTCAGTTTTGTTGTTGCTATCCCATTTTTAGATCACTGAAATCTGATTTTCATGAGATTATTTCAGACTTATGCAGCCATGAGATTGATCTTTTTGTTTCTTTTAGCTCTTTGTGGGAAGATGACAGAAGTAATTAGCTGAAAGAAACAAGTGTTACAGTTATTAATGCTCTTTTGGAGAGTGAGAATCAGCTGATTCATAGTTGTTCAGAGTTGTTTTCAACTTGTGATCAAGCTGATTAATGTTCTTCCTCGGAGGAGCATTACAGATTTTGGTTCCCAGCAGTAGTTTCATGTTGGATGATTGCTCATTTTTTTATCTTTGCGTTTATTGATGTTTGGGATCCAAATAGTTGTGTGATTGGAAGAATGTTTCAGAGGATTATACAGAGTGTCAGCTGTGCAGATCACAATTATATCAGAGTGGCGCAGTAGAAGCAATGCGAAGCATTCTTGAGATTGATTTGAGAACCAGGTAAATTATTGATACTCATGCAAGGATCTTGGTTGCATAGCATGAATTGCTTGAGGACAAGCAATCTTGAGCGGCGGGAATGTAATGTTCCATTTTTTGGCGTATTGATTATTGTGAGCATTTTGGCTTGTTCTTAGTCTCTTAGTGGCTATTCGATTAAGAGAACTCCAATGTTCTTGGAGTGGCCATAGATCAGTTTTACAGAGCAATTGGTTATGGCTTTGAGCTCAGATGGTGTTTAGGATTGCAGTGATGTTTTCTGATGTTTGATCGGGTTCCCAATTTGCTCTCCAAGATTTTTGGAGAAGCCGTCTATTTTTAAAAAATCACCTGGAAGGCATCATTCATCTGCCCAAACATCATGGACTATGTTGGTATGCTTAATTTTGTAGTTTGATGATATTTGGGATTTTCCATAAAATCAGTTGATTTAATGAGCTAAACAATTAATTATTGCACTTAAGTTAAAAAAGTTGGGAAATATTCATTTAACACTTAAGTGTTATAGCTCGTTGGAAAGGGGATGAAAAGCTTTAAATCATGGATGCATCATATTGGGGCCTTACGAATCAAATATTTCCTTTATTTTGATAAAGATGTCTTTGGAGCTCAACGGAGCTTTAAATTAAAAAAGTGACTTTAAGTTGTGCACACACAATCAATTATTTTTATATTGTTTGAGGAGAAATATGAAGGGATAAAGGAAATAATATTTTATTTCCCTCAAAAAGTTATAAAAGGAGGAGTGGGCTCATTGTTGAGCATGCTTTGGATTTGTATTGTTACTTTGTTGGATTGAACCTGCATGTTCTTCCATATTCTCTTGAGGACGAAAACCCTCTTGTGGAATGCTCTTGAGGACGAAAACCCTCTTGAGGTTGGGTGTGGTTTCACTACAGGAATCACCATTGTGCTGGAGATAGAGATTGGAGCAAGCTCATACAAAGTTTGCCTTGGAGCTTTCATGGAGTTGATGTATTTTGATTTGTTTGGATTTGATAAGGGTTTATATTTGCTGTGTAAGATTTTAGTGTGGATTTTGATACGATTTTAGATCATTTGAATGTCATTTTAAGATTGTTGTGAAAACCCTTGCTGGGCCGTACATTTCTATATGTTGTTTCTTCTATGCTGTCCGTACTTTGGGAAATATATGATCAGACTTTGAGTATTTGTTTCCTGTGTTTTTGGCACTGTTCTTATATATCATTACAGAGATTTTGATGAATGTTTAAGCATGTTTTGTGCAGTCCATACTGGCAATAATAGTGCTGTACCTGCAGAGAAATTGGTGGACACAATTCTCATGGTCTTGGATTATGATTATGACTTTGCTCTCTTATGATGAGTGCAAACATTATAATGCTGTTTCAGATTTGAGAAGATATGTGTATATACTTCTTTGTGAACTCTTATCTCAGTTCTGCCGTACAATATATAAGGGATCAATTTTCTGATTATGATGTTGTTATTGGATGTTTGTTGTAATTAATAGATGGAAACCATTGTTTCTGGATTGGCGTTCCCTCTCTGATCCATCTTCAAGAACTCTGAGCTATATTTTATGTACACATGATGCTAAAGAGTCGTATGGACCAGTCAGGAAAATGTTCATTCTGTGATCAGATCATTGTATTCTATTGGATGCTTTCATCTCTGAGATGTCAGATGGTTAAGTCAGATTTTAATGTGACAGTTGCAAGGGGTTTGAGCAGTGTTTGATGTGATTTATTTGAACCTGTTCCTTACAGGCTGTAGAGATCAGAAAGGGAGACATTTGGTTTATAGTGCAGATTAGTTGTATGTTATTATTGTCTCATTCATCCAATAGGATTGAATATGGATCATCTTTAATTGGTGTAGCAGTTTAAAAGTGATTTTATATGTATTTGAATATCTTTGTGATATGAGTTAGCTGCCAGGCTGCCTGAATGTGCAAAAAGATCTTGATCAGCAGTGAAAATGGAATGATATCAGTTCTGGACAGTTTGAGAATATATGGTTATGATGCTAATATTATGCAGGGGAACTATAATGCTTTCCAAACTTCAAGATGCCATTCTCAAACCCTAAAACTATATCTTGATTAGTGATTGCATCCTTGATATTCATTGTAAACCTTCTTTATGTTGCAAACTCACTAAAGAGCCCCTGGATGGTTTACCGCCAGTGTGGAGAAAGAACTTTCCTTATTTCCTCTCACCCACTGAAATAGTGGAGTATTCCAACTGAACAAGTGGATGGCTTTGTAATCTTTCTTTCTTGTTCTTTACCCACTGAAAGTGGTGATTCCCCACAACTTGTGGATGCCCACCGCAGTGGATGAATTGTAATTTTATTGTTGCATAATTGCTTTGTATAAGCTAAGCACTATATGCTCTTACCTTGCCCATACTGGGATATGAAGCAATTTAGTTGGTTTATGCAATTTATGCTAACACTGTCATATCATTTGTATTGTTTTGAAAATATTTTGGGGTTGTATGTTACACTTTGTTATAATCAGAGAGAGCTAGTGTCAGATAAATGTTCAGAGGTTTGTGCTTGTAGGAGTTCGGCCCATCATTGCAGTCCATTGTTTTGCAAATGGATATATCAGGTGAGCTCGTGTCAGACAAATATTTAGAGGGTTATAAAAATGTGGGAGCAAGATATAAGTGTGTATATAATGTTAAAGGGATTCATCTTCAGTGATTGAAACTAATTATACCTTTGGGTGCACTTATATGCTCGTATATTATATGTTGTTAATGAGGTCAAGTGAGCTTGTCCCGGACTACCATTTGGGCATGGTAGTCAAATCTCTATTCTAATTGTTATCATATATTTGGACCTCAAGGGAATCCCCCCCTAGGTTTTGTAGAGCCTGAAGAAGAAGAGGAACTGCCCTATCCTATGTGTTGGACCAAAACTACCCTATCTTTGTTGATATATCACTTTCCCTGCTTGTGATATTTGTTTCCCTGTAATGTCCCCTTCTTGCAAGCCCAAAATTTCTTCAACCTCGCACACAAATTCAACTTGCCAAAAGAGAACATTAGCATTCAATTCTTCATAATTCATAATATAAATCACAATTATAAGTCACATAACTCATTTGCATTATTCTTTTTTGTACTCATTATAAAGATCACAAATTTCTTTCCTTAGTTCACTATACAAGATCATAGTTTCTTTCCAAGAAAGATTTCATTTGGACCCATCATGTTAATCCAGTCATACACCCAACAAGAGAGGGTTCCTTGGGCACAATCTTGCCATAGGTTCAATATCTTACCTTTGATCTAGAATTGGCACTCTACACCAACTAGGATCAAAGGCCTATCCACTTGCTCCATACTTGGCACTCTACACCAATTGGAAACAAGGGCCATTTTCACTTGCCTTGGAAAAAGGGCCTTTCTCCGCTTACCTCATATTAGCACACTTCACTAATTGAGATAAGGGCCTATCTCGGTTGAGTACTATTCACCCCTTTAGGACAAGCACTCTTCACTTGCCTTGGAGGGTTAGAGCCTTATCAACTCGAGCCTTAAATACCTTGGTCAATTGTCAAACCCTTGGTCTCACTTACTTGGTGTAATGGATTAACAAAGATGTCCATTTCTCATTCCGGTACTTCATAATTTTCTCTATTATTAGTTAACGTTTCACATCTCTTCAAGATGTTCTTTATACTAATCTTATCATTTATATTCTTACAAATAAATTGAATAAGTAAATATAAATACTTACTTACCTGTTGTAGCTTTACCTGGAATTCCTTACATATTGCTGCCGTCTTCTTTCTATTTTCGAATGTTTCCCTTGCTCGATGGAATGACTATTTCCAATGTTTTCCTTGCTTGATGGAATGACTAATATAATTTTTATTGTATTGTTGCTGCTGTTTATATATTTTATAATATATATTTTCACACACCCACTTTTTTTACATCATACTCCCTTATGCCCTTTTATATATTTCCAAGGGTTTACCGTGGGTAAAAGGATATACCCTTTCCAACGATTGCGGCTTTAATTTAGTTAACAAGGATACAATTTGTCATTTTTATTTATTATTTATTATGGTGATCGCTAGTGTCAACCAACTTAATCGCTGCACAAGTCTTATTACTTAATAAACTTGTCTTATAATGGTTGTAATTATAATCACGGCATACATACTTTTATTTATATTTGTTATTTATATTATATATATATATATATATATATATATATATATATAATTTAATAATATATAAATTATTAATATTTATATTTATCATTGTCATTTAGGACTCTTGTCAATTAGAATAGATATATTATATTTTAATTATAGAAAGAATATTAATATAGTAATATTATTTATTAGATAATAAGTATTAATAATAATATATATTTACTTAAATATATATTTTACCAAAGCAATTTCACCGACTTTTATATGTTGTTTAGATCTTTAATTTAAACAATGTCTTAATATGGGGTCATGATAGACTTTATAATATTTATAATTATTAACTTATAATATTGTATTTATGTTTATTCTTATATAATATAATAATATTTATTGTTATATTATAATCATAATAATAATTTTTTTTTTGATACGTAATCAGAGATTATATTATATTATATGAAAAAAGTTACAGTCCTCAGCGCTTTCATGGTTCGCAGAAGGTTCAGACCTTTATCCCTTTCCAATCTAAAACCTTATACCAGATGACCACGCAGGGTCAGAGCTATAGACACCCATAATATACTATAGACATGATTTAACTAGACATACTAAAAGCTTCTAATATGCAAAAGGAAGCCAACGAGACACTATAAAACTTAACTAGCAAACTCTGCAAGCTTCTCCCTGAAGTCATCCACCCACTGGAAGCCGTCAACCTCCACCAAGCCCAGCAACCTTCTGATAAAATCCACCGCAGTCGAAGCCTGTTCCTTCAGCATGATCAGGTCGAAGCCCTTAACATCCACGATGAACGGGTATAATTTAATCACTGCCCCAGGATCCACAAAAAGGCTCCAATCCTTAGGGCGAGGGATGCTAATACCTGGGCTGGCAACCTGCAGGGTTTTCCCCAAATCACCTAGATGCTCAGGACAGAAGATGCCTCGCATGATTGACTCCGCCTCTGCCTTCGCCGTATCCAACTCCATCAAATTTGCAAGGACCCTCGAGGAGATGTCCGTGTCTACGCGGTATCTCTCATCATTCTCCATGAAGGCATTACCCAAAATCATTTTCACTGCCCCAACCAAAAGCCCGTCCGACCTACGCAACATCCTCTGCAATCGAAGATCTGTAATACTTCCCATGAACGCCATCTGCCTCTTGGTGCTGACCAGCCGGATGGGGGTGTCCATCCCTCCACAACGAATAGAATCAACTGAGATGATTGCAACGAAATGGGACGGCATTGACAATAGACTGAGAAAGAAACTGCAGAACAATGGATACCGCCTTCGCAGATAACCTTCACACAACCTATCACCGAAGATTCTCGAAGGCACTCTTTATTATGATTGCCCAACGGAGCTGAATCTAGACACTTAGGAACATTAATATCAATCTCCCGTCGGCTCGTGCCATCTTGGCTCTACTGCAAGTCATGAGTGCCTTAGCCTTGCCACCCATGATGGTGTGGCAAGGCTCCCTCCCAACCACCCACTAGTCATAATAATAATTAATATTAATATTTATATTTATTATCATATATTGTTATTATATAATAATAATATGCTATTTTAATATTTATATTTATATTAATGATTATAATTGTTATTTATATTTAGAATATTTATAGATAATATCATATAATATTATATATATTTATTAATGGACTATGGATAAATCTTTAATTTAAACAGTTCCTTGATATGGGGACATGACATTCCCCTTTGTGTCACTCTTGGTGGTGGTGTTAGAGGAGAGGACCTGCATTATTGGGAACCAACACAATGGCGACTCTGCTGGGGAATTCAGAATTTTGTCTTGTCTTGGTCTAGAAGAAATTGAAGACTCTGCTGGTTGGAAGACCCAGAAAGGTTTCAGCCATGGTGTTTCTACATGCTCCATGGATTTCCTCTTTGCAAGAGGTGGCGACTTTGTTTTCAAGAATATTTGTTGTTGTTGCAGTGTGTTTGTTGTCAGTGACTCAAAGACCCCATTTCAATGTGCACCAACTAGTTTTTAGAGGTACACGGTTTTCTTCCTACCTTTGAGATTGAGTTCTTTTTGTAGACAGCAAATTAGTTAAGTGAATAAATAACGTAATAAGAGGTAATTAGTTGTCGGTACCAACCGACGGGTCGGGTAGTTTGGAGTCGGCACCAACGGTTGCCATCACAACCAACCTTGGCGATGAGTATTTAGAGCGTCAATACATCATAGTCGAGACATCGGTGATTTGACAATAGTTGATATGCAAACATTGGAGTCATAATGAAATATGTATGTTGTTGTCATGAACCTTGTAATGTTTCCTGTGAATCAATGATGAATACAATGGTCTGTTCTGAGTAATTATGTTATGTTCGTATGATGCACTATACTACCACTTCTTTATTTCTGTTTACTTCATATTCTGTGGAACACACCATATTGCGGTAAACATTTGGCGTCGTTGCCAGTTCGAAAACGGGTTGAGGGTGACAAGTCGATGACAAGTTGAGTCGTCCGAGGCCATCGGATGACAAGTTGGCTGTCGATGACAAGTTGAGTCGTCGGAAACCATCGGGCAAGTGACATCGTCAGAAACAAGCAAACCATCGGGTGGAACCAGGGTCGAGAAAAACACGACGGAGATGGCAGCATAATGGGGCAACCGACCCACACCGACGAGAAAGTACAAAATAGAAGGCACGTAGAAGAAATAGTACAAGAAATCCAAGAAGAACGCGAGGGAAGCGACAGAGAAGAGAATGAACCAAGAAGCCGAGAAGATGAAGTAACGCAGGAATTGGTAAAACTGTAATTGTTATCAGTCGGACAATACGTGAGAGACGAATCCATCCGCAGAGAGGTTCCAGAGGAGGTTATTTCAAAAAACCTGCGTGTCAATAGCGAAGTGGACAACCTTTTGAACCACATTCCTCAACTTCTGGCAAGGAACCTAATAACCTTCCAAGACCTTCGAGAAGAAAGAGGGGGAATTACGACGGCAACAAATACTCAGGAGGTATGAGGAACATCTGAAACAAGAGGAGGAACGCGACGCCAATCGCCGTCGCATGTCGTACAACTGATAAGGGTAAGCATAATTAATGCCCATACAGCTTAATAAGGACAAGAATAAAATACCAGTTGGGCAAGAAACACCGGAAGAAATAGTGAGAAGATCACTAAGACTAAGGGAACAAGAGGAACGCAGAAAAAGATTAAAACAAATTATTGAAAAAGAAAATGAACGACATGAAGAAGTAAACCAAGGGGTTGATGAACAAAATTTTAGAACACCAATAACAAATAGAGAAAAAGAAAATGGGAAGAAACTGACAGAAGAACTAGAGGATAGTATACGTCGTATTGTGGCATTGTCCATTTCAGACGAAAGGCCGAGGATAAGAGGACCTGAGACCAAGACCCCTACGTAGAGGGAGAACCAGAAAGAACCAGAGGTGACTTGAAGTGTAGAGGACGCCGGGAACGGACATGGGAAGGAACCGTACGTGGCCGACAATGTCAGGAGGACACTGAAACGACACGGTAGAACCAGTCCAATCAGGTCAAGGACACAGAGAGGGTACCCCGGGAAAAGGATGGTGACTCCACCGGCAAGTGAAAGGCAGAAGTTGCCGAAATTCATGGGGAATGGGTCAGAGGATCCTGTTTGGCACTAGAAAACTTGTGAAACCATATGGGTGGCAAATGGACAAGAAGACGAAGACTACTGGGTAAAAGCGTTCCCAGCGATGCTAAGAGGTATCGCCATTGACTAGTATACAGACCTAGAGGCAGCACAGAAAACCTCATGGGATGAATTGAGGAAAGCCTTCGAGAATGAGTTTAAACTTCTAAGAGATAACAATGAGATTGTAGCGGAAATCTACAACACCAGACAAAGGGAAGAATGAAAATGTAAGGGCATATAATAGAAGGCTCAAAGAACTACTCAGAAAACTGGAAACTCAGCCAGCCGATGGACTGAAAAAGAGATGGTTCATCAAAGGGTTAGTCTCATCGTTAAGGAAAAAGATGAAAGTTGTACCACCATCATCGTACGTGGAAGCGTACAATCGAGCGATGGATATAGAAAGTGAGAACAAAACATCTTCCCGGAGTAAGAGAAGGATGGAGGACAATGAAAGTATGGGTAAAGATAGCAATGAAAGCAAGTCAAAAACCATCCAAGCACTGAGAAGAGATATGATCCGCATGATGAAAGAACTGAAGACTGATAAAGAGACAACTAAAGAAGGCTGAGAATTATGGTACACCGATTGCAACGGGGAAGATCACGTAAAAGCAAACTGTCCAAGAAGTTATTTTGTGATATCTGCCAGGTAATGGGGCATTCAATCCAGGAATGCCCATTTAACCTAAAAGCAAGAAGTACCCAGGTGCTCTTTACACAAGGAGAATCGTCAACACCACCAAACACACCACCAAAGCCCCAGTATAATAGCCATGCATCCCCTGGAGGATACCAAAGCAATAGAAGTCCGAGAAACAAAATACAGTACGATAACAAGGGGCGACCTATGATACAATGCCAGCAATGAAACGAATGGGGACACTTGGCAAGAGAATGCCCAAACAATAATCAGAACACAATAAATACATTATGCACGTGGTGTGGGCCTAGATTTCACGAAGAAAAAGATTGCCCAAAGCAAATGGGGGTGAACCTCATCAGCTTCAAGGAAAAGGATGCAGAGATCCTGGCGATCACCCGAGCACAATGGAAAAAAGCGACGTATCTAGATCCCAGAACCGAGAAGGACAGACTTCGGGAGGCTAGAAAAGAAGTAGAGATGGCAATGGAAACAGAAGGGAAGAACAGAAAAACAACTACTGTACGACCAGAGTCAGACAAGAGTATTGTGAACCAAGTGTTATAGACCACTGTATCGGTCAGAATAGCAAATCTTCTATAGAGCATGCCGCAACTGAGGATGGCAATCTCGAAGGCGATGGAAGGAAACCCAAACGGGCAAACAAACGGGCAATCAAAGGACGAAGATGTCATAGTGGAGCCACTGCTAGAAGGAAAACAAGTCATCGACCCGAAACTGTTGGCCATCAACAATGGCAAGAATCCAGTCGTCGTACATATGGAAATCGGTGGATGTCACCTGACGAACACAATAATCGACGGTGGATCGAGAGTGAATGTGTTGACAGAAGATACGTGGAAGTGCTTGGGGAAACCTACACTATGGCCACAAAATTTCTAGTTATTGGGAGCAGACCAGCATGGAATTAAAGCGCTTGGAGTGCTAATGGCTCAGAAAGTGAAGATTGGCACCCAACTCTTTCGATTAAACTTTGTAGTCATAACAACACAAAATGCGTCGTACGATGCATTACTTGGCCGAGGGTGGCTGATAGCCGCCAAAGCCAACCATAACTGGAAAAAGAACACATTGTCAATAGAAAATAAAGGCAAGAAGATTGTCATAAGACCTGAGAACACAGGCTGTAAGTGAGGAACTAGCATCGGATTCTGACTCAGACGGAGGGGAGTCAGTTGGCAGAGGACCAATGGAACCTGATGAGGAAGGAGTATTAAAATTGCAAGAATGTTCTGAGGATGAAACTAATTCCTTTAGTGGGCTCTTCCACTGGCAGATGGAAGATTACAAGTTCTTTCAACCGGAATGTAATATGATTTCAATAAAAGAAGTCAGTGAGAGCTCTCCGATGAACAATACAAGTCCTCGTAGTGCAAGTCCTGGCAATGCAAGTCATGGCAATGCAATTCATGGCAAAACTTGATCGAAGAGTGAAACACTCGGCAACTGTGAAACTCTCGGCAACTCTCGGCCAACGAATGAAAGTCTAGGCAACTCTAGGCCGACGAGTAAAAGTCTAGGCAACTCTAGGCTGACGAGTGAAACATTGTTCACGAATGAAGCACTTGATGGATTGACAAACACTCGACCACTTGGCAAGAGGGAACCAGTAATGAGTGACAAAGGGGAGGAAGGTAATAATCATAATAATCAACTGGAAGTAACAGAGCAAATAATGGACCAAGAACAAACAAGTCGACCAAGAGAGGCACAGAAAGAATATACAGAGGATGATGCCAAGATAGATGATGCACTTGCACATAAAGTTGAGCCAGACAAGGTGATCACGTATGAAGAGCCATTGGCAAGCAAGGTGAATCGGAGTGATGGAACTAACGATGGGAACCCAGTATTGGAAGCACCAGCCAGAAAGAGACCATACAGAAGGAATAAGGACTATAGAGTATTTCCGTCGATTTGCAATGTTTTGGTGATCGGTGACAATCAACAAAGAAAAAATAATGTTCAAAAGTCAAATAGTTTATTTTTTTAAAAGACAACAATTCCAGTCAAAGTTGCAGATCGAACGTGGACCTCGTCGGGAAAAAATAGACAAATCAGATTCAGTTTGACATGGAAAAGACGAAAAAATAAAATGTTGGGAGAAAGAAAAAAAAGGCAGGTCGTACGACGTACGACCTGGGCCAAAAAATTTTCAAAAAAAAATTTTAAAAAAAATTGAAGGCAGGTCGTACGACGTACAGCCTAGGCCAAAAAAAAAATTCAAAAAAAAAATATATATATATAAAATATTTCAAAAAAAAAATCCGTACGACGTACGTACCCACCACTTCAGCCTCATAAAAGGCCATCCCGGACCCCGAGCACTCAGTTACAATGTTGGACAGAATTTTTTGTTTTTCCTCTTGGAGTGCAAAGGGTAAGCATCCAGTCAGGAAAACATGGACAGAGGAAAGAAGATTGCATCCTACAAGCCGAAGATTGCATCGGAGGAGAAGAAAAAAAAACCAAGTGCCGATATAGAAATGGCAGCAATTACCTGGGAAAGTCGGACGAGAAATGAGTGCAAGCAATGGTGAAGGCAGCAAGAGAGCGAGAGCTAGTGGCCCAACGCCAACTGCGGCAAAGGACCGAGGAAGCAAGGAAGCTACAGGCACAGCAGCAATCAGCCACCCCAACCTCCTCAGTACATCCAAGGACGTCCTTCCAACCTCCCCACTCTCAGTAGGATGTTTTTGAGTTTCTGTCATAATTTTGTTGTTTTGATGTAAATGTCGTCTGCAAGACGACCAATTTTGAGGGGGGGATAGATGTAGACAACAAATTAGTTAAGTGAATAAATAACGTAATACGATGTAATTAGTTGTCGGTACCAACCGACGGGTCGGGTAGTTTGGAGTCGGTACCAACGGTTGCCATCACAACCAACCTTGGCGATGAGTATTTAGAGCATCAATACATCGTAGTCGAGACATCGGTGATTTGACAATAGTTGATATGCAAACATTGGAGTCATAATGAAATATGTATGTTGCTGTCATGAACCTTGTAATGTTTCTTGTGAATCAATGATGAATACAATGGTCTGTTCTGAGTAATTCTGTTATGTTCGTATGATGCACTATACTACCACTTCTTTATTTCTGTTTACTTCATATTCTGTGGAACACACCATATTGCGGTAAACATTTGGCGTCGTTGCCAGTTCGAAAATGGGTCGAGGGTGACAAGTCGATGACAAGTTGAGTCATCCGAGGCCATCGGATGACAAGTTGGCTGTCGATGACAAGTTGAGTCATCGGAAACCATCGGGCAAGTGACATCGTCAGAAACAAGCAAACCATATTGCGGTAAACACTTTTCATGGTGAAGGAATAGAATTTGTAATACCTTTGTTTTATGCCTTGCATTGTAGAATGTTTTAGTCATGGCCTCTAGGTATGAATTTGAAGACTCTAGGGATGCTCCTTCATATGCATCTTCCTATATTTCAGACCCTAGAAATTACATTGGATTAGATGCCTAAGACCATTCTAGTGATGCTTGTTCAAGTCATGGCTCTACATCTTATACAAGTCTAAACCTATATGCATCCATGCAAAAGAAAGATTAAATTGCTAGGCAGCAATATGAAATTGAAAAACGAAATCACATGTTGCGGCAAGAAAAAGAAATAGAAAATCATATTAGGCTGCAAGAGTCTAGGGTGCAGTCCCATGCTTGCCCTACTACCCCTGAAAATCAAGTTGCTCAGTCCCCCGTAATTCCCGTGGACACAATTTATAAACAACTAGACCTCTCTTGGGTTGATTATAAAATGCAAAGCATGCCAACAAGGTCTACAATCAGATGCCTATCTTTGATGGGTATGACATTTGGGTAGGGGATACACATGTTGATGACTTCTTCGATTTCATGGATGAGTTTCAATTTGAGGATGAGGACATGTGGATGAGGTTTTTTATTAGGTCCTTGCGTGTAAAGGCAAAAGAATGGATTCAAAAATTTCCAGGGCAATCCTTCGCCTCCTGGAATGAACTTGTGGCTGCATTCGAGGATGAATTTGCAAAAGGTCTAGACCCTGTTGATCTTGTCACAGAGTTGAAAGAAATCAAAAGACAAGAGTCTTGCATGGTTATCAATCACAGGTTTATGGTTGCCCTTTCCAACATTCCAAATGATTTCAGACCTAACACTCCTACCTGCATTGATATGTTCTTTGAAGCATATGAAGTTGGATTGAGTTCGATGTAGGAAGATTTGAAACTAACAAGCATGTAGCGGGTTTATTTATGCCCAGACTCCATGGAGAAGGTAAGGAATGATTACATAGTGAGGTTGTTATCCACAAATGCATGTGTTGCTGGTGATGAACAGGATAATATGAACAGCAACAATGTCGATACAACTAATCAAATGAGTACAGGCTACAGCATCAAATCAAGATGATCGTGTAGTCAGAAGGGTAGAAGGTGGTGCATTGTATGACAGCGATGCAGATGATAAAGACAATGCTTGCACCAGCCTTCGGTTGGACAGCTCATCTAGTGAAGATGAAAATGATGACATCCATGATGACTTCCAGCCTGATAATGAGGTATATGGCCCAATGCCCAATCATTACAAAATTTGACAATAGTAATTACAATAAAAAATTTGTATCTCACTCTCCAATGAAAATATCTTGATCTAAGTCATCACTTGGTTCAACTTCGTATATATATGTAGTAGCTATCGAAGCTTTTTTCTTGATGTTTATAGTAAGCTATCTCAATCATCATCAAAGAAATGAAGTTTTAGCAATCAAAAAAATTAATTAAGATTACAAATATATCCATTGAGTTCTCCCATAGAAAATAATGCTTCTCAAATGCCTCTTCAAGCCACGATTCTTTCAATATAAATTATTAGAAAGCAACTCAGCCTTTACCCATTGAAAGTAATAATAAATCTATAATCCTCATGAAATCTAAACAAAAAAAGGATTCAAAACCTTTCACGAATCTTTATCATGCCAATCTAAACAAAACAAGGATTATAAATTCCATTTCACGAACCTTTATCATGCCAATGTCATCAAATAGCATACACAACTAACAAATGATTCATCAAGTATTAAGACCTACTAATGCTAGATTTCCAACATTTCAATAGTTAACTAGATAGCCAAGATGAATTAAAAAATCATATATCTGACAGTTGTTTTCACCCTGTAACAACACAGTTGATATTAACATGTGAAACGAAAAGGTTATGCTTTGAACATTTAATATCTTTCCTGTCAAAAAGTATCCAAAAGCCGCAATCCATGATACATATATATGATAGACTGCTTTTTCATATTAATAGAGTGCTATAACCAGCTCATAAAGTCATGCCCTGCATACATATAAATGTGTTTTTTCATGTTTTTGTCCTCTTCAGTGTTTATTTTTGTATAATATTTAAATTTCTTCTATATTTTTTTAAAGTTGGCAATTTTCTATTCCAGTTCTCTATTTCAAGCAATATTTGAGGTTTTCCTTTCCACAGTATTTTCTGTTTAAAACCATATCTATTTCCATATTTTGAGCACTCTGAGCTGAGGTCCTTTATAAAAGGGACATTCTAGTGACATGATAACTCATATCATATGGCTTTGTCTGTACTCTATATTGACATGTCTAGAGTTTACCCCACTCTTTCTTGATCCGTTGATTCTTAGTTTTAGTTTTAGACATATATTGCTGTGTTGGAGTCCTCCTTACAACTCCTACTTGATAAAATAAGTTTTTGTGCTTTTGATTCTCATTGATCAACTTTGTTCACTCATGGACGTTACTATAATTTTTTTCCCTTCATTCATTAGTTTTGGTCATAAGAACATGTTCTAAAATGCCAAGAAAGGTAAAGATGAATTGCATACCATTTGTATATTCCTTCCTTGATGAGAAAAAGCTGCATCTATGACATGCCTTGCTGTTGGTGGGGCATTGCAAAGTAACAGCTCAGCTCCCTGCATCACTGCATGCATTCTGGTTGCTTCAGTTATCAACAAAGTTCAAATTAAATTCCATTAAAATGCATTTAGACTGTCTCGCACCGCAATCATGGCATTAAAGACAAACTTAAAATTATACATCCATCACAAGACATTTTATTGATGTACTCAAAATTGCATTATATCCAAGAAATTATGAAACACAATCTGAAACCCATTCACAAACAACACAAGACAGAGAAATATCGACAAAAACATTTTCTACTGATCAATTTCTTCAATAAAAGCACATTATGGACTTCATTATTTGGGTGTTGTCTCTACCTTCTTGAGTGTGAGAAGAAAGATAAATGCAAACAGAAACATACAGAATGAATGAATGATCAGTGTATTCATGTTCATGAACAAGACACAGAAAAGGTTATCACACATTATCTTATACTGCAAAGGTACAAGCAACACTATATGTGCATAAGAGATCAGAAAAAACAAAAAGAGATTAAATGATAACAGAAAGTTAAAGAAATAATTATCCTAACGGAATGAATGCATCCAATGAATACATCAGAAATACTATATTCACAGTAACAATCCAAGTTGATGCGTTACCAATAAAAGCGACAAAAGTACAAGTGCGAAATGGAAACCACCACAACCAGATTCCATTTAGCTGAATTTCAATAAGCATTCCTGTGCAATCCAGGAATTGCTGCCAGAGCCGGTTATCTCCTGAGGGACCAAAATAGGATTTTCAGGTTAAGGGGAGCTTTTCATATTTCAAAAGCAGCTAATAACAAGGAAGAAACAATAGCACTTCTGGATTGAGTAAAAATGGCCAGTGACTCAGGGCTTTAAAACACTTTGTTTAGAGGGAAACACAATGATCATCATACCAGCTTTCCAAAAATTAAAACTCCTAGCTGGAAATTGGAATTGATCTTAAGCAGCACTCACTTTAATTGCATGCTTCAAGGACATATACTTCAACCCTTGCTATCAGGAATTTAATCATCCAGCAGATCTCTTGGCCGATCCTAGCATCAACCAAGAATTGTTTTCTTCTCCAATTGGGTCATTGTCAGAGGATTGGCCCTGGCTCACCCAATTACTCATCCAAGATTGCCTTTAAGGTAGTTGTGAATAAAGAAAAAAAGCAATAGAAAAAACAGAAGCACTAGAAAGACAGAGGAAAGAAAAAAAGATAGCAAATATAGTGGACAAAATGAAAAAGCATTTAAGGAACTATCAGGTGATAATGAGTAGTTGAGGCATCCTTCACATTGAGATGTCTGTAGTTACTCCACATGCCATCACTCATGCCATATGGAGTTGCCCTTAACATCAGACTCTGAACGATAATTACATTTACCTCAAGGTTTAAAACTTTTACTTTAAATTACATTAACAGTTTCACAACTCTATTTTTTTCCCTATGTTGCCAGTTCAGGTCCAGATTTAGATTGGGATTGGGTTTGCAGTTCAGGTTCAGTGATTTTTTTCTTGGTTTCAGTGCGGCTAGGTTCAGCCATATATGTATGTATAATTTAATATTTAAATATACTAATATAAATATATTAGTAAAACAAGAAACACATTTTATATCATTTACATAAATATAGATATATAAACATATAAATAAGAAACATAAAATTATATATATATTAAAGGGAAATACTGTTACGCCGATAAGGACGTGGTTCGGTGGTCAAGTCGCACGGTTGTTGTAGTGGCCACGCTGGGCCAAAGAGCTCACAGGCCTTGTCCCTTCAGTGGGCTGACGTGCTCACAGGATATGTGCCTTCGCTGGGCTGTCGTACTCGCAGGTTGTGGGCTTACGCTGGGCCAATGAGCTTGCGGGTTTGAACTTGGCGATAATGCCTTGGGGATTGAGACCACCAGTAGTGGTCTCGGCGATAAAGCCATGGGAAGAGATCCCACATAAGGGTCTCTCTGGGCTCGGACCAGGCTAAAACCCCAAGTGACTTCAACAAAAAAAAAAGGGAAATACTTTTACAAAATTGCAGCCTTGAAAGGTTACAATAAGCCATCAGTGGCTAAATATGATGGTGGACAAGGTGCAGTAAAAACTGATGACAAATAGAGTTTAGGCCACTGCAGGGATAGTCAAAACAGTCACTGCCAATTCTGAAATTAGCATCCAAAATTGATGTGAATGATGTTAAAACTAGGAGAAGCGATTCCAACTGCTAGAAAAGGGCAGAAGGTTGAAAAGCAATGATCTTGATTTATTGATTAGTAAAAATAGGAGCAGCAGCAAAGAGTAAAAAATAAAAGGATAAAAATAGGAAGTTAAAAATAGGATTGCTTTTTTTTTTTAAAGCAAGGCTATGTGATATGATCCACACATAATAATAATGATGGAAATATACCAAGTAGAAGATAAATCACATACCACACAAGAGATGTTCATGAGCCAAGATGCCCTAATATCTAATATATGCCAAAATAGAATAAACCCTTGAGGTAGGGTAGCACCATGCAATACTCCTTATGGAAGAAGCCACCCTGTGCTACATCTCCAAGAGATCCCAATTACATAACATACTCTTCACATATCCTTACAATAATAATCGCCTCCTTTATATAGACCTCCTCCTAATAACTTAATGGATGGGTAAACCGTAATCTCAATAAACGCCTACTCATCACCTACTAAAATTAATTACACAAGTTGTCCCCATGACTCAATATAGCTAGCTTAAGGGGTGTGTGCCACATGTCAGCATCTCCATCCACTTAAATAGATTATAATATCATATTCCTAGGTACATAAAACTATGTTTAGATTATTAGTTCATTGTTATAAGAAGAATGATTAGATCACTGTTAGCATAGAGAGGTAGGATTTCATAGAATAAGAAGATGAAGAGAGTTCGTAGTTTTTTAATGTAAGCTCAGTATGATATTGAAGCAAAGTGAAAGATCCCTGATGGATCCCTTTGCTGAAATGAAGTGCTGTTGCTGAAATGAAGTGCTGTTTTTTGTGATTTAATTTGTTTTATGATTTTTATTATTTTTTTTTTTGTTTTCTTTCAGACTAGAGAGGAGATGCAGAAGGGGTTTCAGTTTTCTTGAGATGTGTATTTGCCAAGATGGCAAATAGAAATACATACAGCTGCAATCTCAAATAAAAATGGACTAAAAATAAATATTAACTGATAGAAAGATAACACATGAGAAATTGAGGCACATACCCATCAGATCTGTATTTTATATTCAATGGAAGCCTGGTTTGCAACCCTACTTGCATACAAAGGCAATATTGGCCTAGAAGAGGCTATACATGCAACTGAGAATGAAGGATCTGAAGAATTAAGCTGATTTAGCACTGCTGCAAGCTTAGATCTGCAATAACATGCCCTGGAATCTGTCCAATGATGCACAAATGAAGACCCAGAGTAGGCCTCCCACAAACAAGAACTGGGTTGTCGTCCAATTCACCAAAATCCTTGAGAGTTTTCGTTCCCAAGAGTCTGAATGCTGCTGCCCCCTTCCACAGAGTTCAGAGCTGCCATGAAGCTTCAAAAGTTATGCAAAAGATGGATCCAAACAGCACTTCAAAGTCACTTTATTCCTTTCCCAAAGTGGGCGTCCACTTTAGGGTTCCAAAAGGCATCCAAAATAAGAATCTTTAAAAGATTCTTTTATTAATGAAGTCTTCATAAGTTGGGCGCCCAAGTTGAGGGCCCAACTTCATTCTTAAAAGACCACTTTTTAAACACAACGTTGTGTCAACTAGGTGGGGGTCTTTTAATAACTTATTAATATAAAGTGACATGTTATTCACTTTATTTTATTTATTTTTATTAAATATTAAAGCCACACTTTAATATTCAATAATTATTCCAAATCCATCACCTGGCCATCCTGAACTGAGAACTGCTGTAGCCCACGCCACTGGTGATGTCGCCACGTGTCATGCCAACTGACAGTGCCTCCCTAAAATGTAGGGATACCTCCTAAAAAATAGGAATTTGACCAAAACTCCAAAAATGCTCCTGGAGGTCCCCTGATGCCTCCTGGTCAACTCTCGGTCAAACCCTAAAAAATAGGAACCCTTCCTAAAAAATAGGAAACTGTCACAAACTGACTGGAAAGGCCTGTAAAGCTCTGTGCCCAGCTACACTGCCTCTGGATAGGTCCCCTAACCACTCTGCTGACCTACGGGAACCCGGATAATAGGTCAACTCTCATGTCTCTGCTAGACAGCGCTAAAGAGGGGACATGACAGTCTTCCCCTCTTGAAGATGCTTGCCCACAAGCAACTGCAAGGACGGATGCTGTAAAATGGACTCTCCCTCCCAGGTGGCGTCCTCTATAGGGAGTCCCCTCCAACGAATCAAGTACTCCCGAATCACCCTACTTCTCAGCCGTCGTTCCCTCTCCTCCAAGATCTCCTCAGGAACCAGAGTCAGCTTACCTTCCTCATCCAAGGGAGGTAAATCGGGTGATGCTACAATATGTTGTCCCAATGCCTTTTTCAGGCAAGATACATGGAACACATTATGAATCCGACTGTCAAGTGGTAACTCAATCTCATAAGCAACCTCTCCCACACGCCTGAGAATCCGATATGGTCCGTAGAAGCGAGGCTTGAGCTTCTCAGCTCCACCCCCTTTAAGGGTGCTCTGTCGGTAAGGCTGCAACCGCAGGAAAACCATGTCATCCACCTCAAATACTCTCTCAGTCCTATGCCGATCAGCGTAGACCTTCTGCTGATTCTGTGCCTGCTGAAGATTCTCCCTGAGAGATCTCATGATGTCCTGGTTCTCCTGTAACCAATCCTGTGCCAAGGGCACTCTGCTGTCACTTACAGCCAAATCAACAAAAGATAATGCCTCGTAACCATAGAGGGCTCTAAAAGGTGTCATAGCAATAGACATATGGTGTGTAGTATTATAGCAATACTCTCCTAGATATAGCCAACGCACCCATGCCTTCTGCTGTCCTGACACATAGCTGCGCAAATACCCCTCAACCCACTTATTAACAATCTCGGTCTGCCCATCTGTCTGTGGGTGGTAGCTGGTACTAGGTGTCAACTAAGTACCTGTGAGCCTGAAAAGTTCTTGCCAGAAAGAACTCATGAACCTACTATCCCTGTCACTCACTATGGTCTTGGGAAGACCGTGGAGCCTGAATATCTCTCTGAAAAATAACTCCGCCACCTGAGATGCTGTGAAATCAGCTGCAATAGGAAAGAAGTGGGCGTATTTAGTCAACCTGTCTACTACAACATAGATACAGTCTTTCCCCTGCACCCGAGGAAGACCTGTAATGAAATCCATGGAGATCCCTGACCACTTCTGCTCCGGTATAGGTAACGGCTGTAATAAACCAGCAGGGAAAGTATGCTCAGACTTATTCTGCTGGCACGTCAAACACTCACGAACATGACGTAAGATATCAGCTTTGAGACCCTTCCAAGAGAATCTCTCTCGAACCGCCCTGTAGGTCTTACCATAACCTGGGTGCCCTGCTGTCGGAGTATCATGATAAGCATGCATAATTTGTTCCTTCAACTGAGAACCAGGAACCAGATACACCCTGCCCTTGTAGTAGATGACTTCATCTACCACAGTGTACCTATCATCCAACACCAAACCATCCATGACCTCACAAGCATGCTGATTTTTGGAGTACTCAACTAAAAGTTGAGCCTTCCAATCTGCTGAAATCTCGCTCAGTGAACATAGGGCAGCAAGTGATGGTTTTCTAGAAAGTGCATCAGCCACAGTATTATTCTTCCCCTTTATGAATTCGATGTCAAAATCATAAGCCTGAATCTTGCTCACCCATTTTTGCTAACGATCATTGAGCTCTGTCTGATCAAGGAAATATTTCAGACTGTTGTGGTCCGTTCTTACCACGAATTTGCTGCCAACAAGATACTGTCTGAACTTGGCTAATGCATGCATAATAGCCAACATTTCCTTATCATATGTAGAATACAACCTCTCATTATCTCGCAACTTCCGACTCTCAAAAGCAATGGGGTGTCGGTTCTGCATCAAAACCGCTCCTATGCCCAAACCAGAAGCATCACACTCAAGTACAAAGGGCTGCGAGAAGTCGGGAAGTGCTAAAACTGGGCAAGTACTCATAACCTCCTTGAGCCTGTCAAAGACTCCCTGTGCCTGCTCTGTCCATCTAAAAGCCCCTTTCTTTGTGAGGTCTGTCAAGGGAGCTGCCAACTGAGAGAAACCCCTCACAAATCGCCTGTAATAAGCACATAGACCAAGGAACCCCCGTAACTCAGTAATGTTCCGAGGGTGTGGCCAATCTCTAATTGCCTGAATCTTCTCCTCGTGCACCTTCACCCCATCAGCACTAATCACATGACCCAGATATAGGACCTCTCTAAGTCCAAACTCACATTTGGACAACTTAGCAAATAGAGACTGACTCTCCATGATGCTAAGTACCTCCTCAACATGTCTGAGATGGTCCTCCCAAGTACGACTGTAGATCAGAATATCGTCAAAGAACACTAGAACTGATTTCCTCAACTGCTTGTTGAAGAGATGGTTCATGCAAGACTGGAAGGTGGCTGGAGCGTTGGTAAGGCCAAAGGGCATCACCAGGAACTCATAATGCCCATAGTGACAACGGAAGGCGGTCTTGTGTACATCCTCTGCTCGTACACGAATCTGATGATAGCCTGAACGAAGATCAATCTTAGAGAAGTAGATGGCTCCATGAAGCTCGTCCAACAACTCATCAATGCGCGGAATAGGGTATCTGTTCTTGATTGTCTTCTTGTTCAAGGCCCTGTAATCTATACACATCCGTAGAGTCCCATCCTTCTTCTTAACCAGAACTACAGAAGAAGCAAAGGGGCTAGAACTGGGGCGAATGAAACCCATATCTAACAGCTCATGAATAGTCTTCTCAATCTCATCCTTGTACGCTCTAGGATGACGATACGGGGTGGTGATCACTGGCTTAGCTCCATCCTCCATCTCTATCCCATGCTCAAACCCTCTATCCGGGGGTACACCAGGAGGTATGTCACCAAATACTCGGCCATGCCGATCCATCACTGTCTGTATGTCAACATGAAATGCTCTACCATCCTGAGGAGTGGGTGTCTTGGATTTCACAAAACAACGTGTGGCCCAGATCACATCATCATGTCTGATAATAGACTCCATCCTGCGAGAAGATACCTCCTTGGGTCCACCGTCGGAGGCTGCCCTCAAGATCACCTTCTTTCCACCAGATAGGAACTCTAACTGCATGCGGTGGTGATCAATAATATATCTCCCAATACCCTGTAACCACTGCATACCCAGAATCACATCATAATCCTCTAAGGGTAGGATATAAAAGTCATCCGTCAAGGTAAAATCACCCATCTGAATGCTGAGCTGTGAGATCCTCCGAGTACAACCCAACACTGCACCATCGGCAACCTTAACTCCAAAACCCTCGAACACCTCAGACTGTAATCCACGCCTCTCCACCAATTTCTGATCAATAAAATTGTGCGTGGCTCCTGTGTCAACCAAACTCATGACTCGCTGATTTTGGTGAATTGGACGACAACCCAGTTCTTGTTTGTGGGAGGCCTACTCTGGGTCTTCATTTGTGCATCATTGGACAGATTCCAGGGCATGTTATTGCAGATCTAAGCTTGCAGCAGTGCTAAATCAGCTTAATTCTTCAGATCCTTCATTCTCAGTTGCATGTATAGCCTCTTCTAGGCCAATATTGCCTTTGTATGCAAGTAGGGTTGCAAACCAGGCTTCCATTGAATATAAAATACAGATCTGATGGGTATGTGCCTCAATTTCTCATGTGTTATCTTTCTATCAGTTAATATTTATTTTTAGTCCATTTTTATTTGAGATTGCAGCTGTATGTATTTCTATTTGCCATCTTGGCAAATACACATCTCAAGAAAACTGAAACCCCTTCTGCATCTCCTCTCTAGTCTGAAAGAAAACAAAAAAAAAAATAATAAAAATCATAAAACAAATTAAATCACAAAAAACAGCACTTCATTTCAGCAACAGCACTTCATTTCAGCAAAGGGATCCATCAGGGATCTTTCAGTGGTATCAGAGCTGCCATGAAGCTTCAAAAGTTATGCAAAAGATGGATCCAAACAGCACTTCAAAGTCACTTTATTCCTTTCCCAAAGTGGGCGTCCACTTTAGGGTTCCAAAAGGCATCCAAAATAAGAATCTTTAAAAGATTCTTTTATTAATGAAGTCTTCATAAGTTGGGCGCCCAAGTTGAGGGCCCAACTTCATTCTTAAAAGACCACTTTTTAAACACAACGTTGTGTCAACTAGGTGGGGGTCTTTTAATAACTTATTAATATAAAGTGACATGTTATTCACTTTATTTTATTTATTTTTATTAAATATTAAAGCCACACTTTAATATTCAATAATTATTCCAAATCCATCACCTGGCCATCCTGAACTGAGAACTGCTGTAGCCCACGCCACTGGTGATGTCGCCACGTGTCATGCCAACTGACAGTGCCTCCCTAAAATGTAGGGATACCTCCTAAAAAATAGGAATTTGACCAAAACTCCAAAAATGCTCCTGGAGGTCCCCTGATGCCTCCTGGTCAACTCTCGGTCAAACCCTAAAAAATAGGAACCCTTCCTAAAAAATAGGAAACTGTCACAAACTGACTGGAAAGGCCTGTAAAGCTCTGTGCCCAGCTACACTGCCTCTGGATAGGTCCCCTAACCACTCTGCTGACCTACGGGAACCCGGATAATAGGTCAACTCTCATGTCTCTGCTAGACAGCGCTAAAGAGGGGACATGACACAAAGTAGGAGACAAAATATTATTTTTAATTTAATATAAAGAAAGAAAACTGTTCCAAAATTTTTTGAATGGTTTTAAGATCTTGTGGGTGAAATTTATTTTATGTTTCTAATTCCTTGAGGTTGTTGTCCTACCCATATTCCATGCAAATTTTCCCATAGTGGTATCAAAGCCACATTTATCAAAGTAGAGATAGCACAAATATTTGTTAGTGCAGGTGAGAATTACACTAGACAAGTTCATATCTGAGTCCAAGATCTAGATACTTTGAGAGAAAATCTCAGTTTTGTTTGGTTTCCTATAATGGCAGCTACCAATTGTACAATGCCAATCCACAGTTTGGTTGGAGAATTTTGATTATAGGAGAGATCAGTACAAAAAAGTATTGCTATGGAAAGGAGTACGGAATATATTAGCAAGTGGGTAAGTTGAACCTCAAGATTGAAATACATCGAATGCAAAAACTAATATAGGCAAGAAAGAAGATGAGAAAAAGGATGCTCAAGCATTTTTCTACATTCAAAGTGCTATAGATCCAAGTATTTATCCAAGAATTGCAGGTTGCAAGACATCAAAGTAAGCATGGACAGCTTTAAAAATTTCATATCAATGTATAGATCAAGGGTTGGAAAGCTTCAAACGCTAAGAATGAATTTTGAGAAATTAAGAATGACCAATAATGAAAAACTTGGAGATTATGGTAGTGAAAAATGATGCGGCTGTTAAGAAGATATTGAGGTCTCTTACACCCAAGTACATTCATATTGTTATTATTTTAAAAGAGTGCAAAGATTTAAATACTTTAAAAATTGAAGAATTGATTGGATCATTAATTACTCATGAGGAAAAGGTAAAGCGTATGGGTGATCTAAATAAGCATTAATGTCACAGTCAAACATCAATAATAATCAAGGAGCAAGTACTAATTTTCCTCAAAGCAATAATGGGAACAACTCATATCAAGGGTTTGGTTCTACCTTCCAAGGAAAAGAACAAAGTAGAGGCCATGGTTTCTCAAGAGGCAAAAGTATATTTACTACAAGAAGACCACCAATGTAGTGCTATTATTGCAAAATATTGGGCGATATAAAGAAAGACTATAGATTTGAAATTTCAAATTAAGGAAGAAATGCAAGATATCCACAAGAATACACAAAGAATGCAAATGAAGGTCCAAAGAAATGTAAAGATGAAGATCCACCACACTACTTTCTTTCATGCAACAAACTTGGAATCACAAGTAATGAGGTATAGTTTCTAGATTCATGTTGTTCTCATCATATGACAAGATATAGAGAAACATTTTCAAAGATTGATGAATATTTTAGAAGTGAAGAAAGATTGGGTGATAATAAAGTACTTGAATTTTGAGCAAAAGGAAAATTGGATATAGACACTGGCCAATGAAAAGCCTAAATTTTTGATGTATACAACTCACCACAACTAAGGCATAACTTGATGATGTGTAATTTGATGAGTGTTGGTCAGCTAGTTGAGAAAGGACTTAAACATGTATTTTATCATTAACATTTTATCATCTGTGATAAGAGACAAGGCGGAAAGATGATTTCTATTGTAGAGATGACAAAGAACTAAATGTTCCCATTGAGAATCAAAGCAAGTGAATCAAATTTTTATTTTGCTAGTATTGAGGATGCAAGTTGGTTATGGCACCAACGATATACACGCCTTAATTTTCAGGGATTGTATATGTTATATCAAAGAAATATGTTACAAGGATTACAAAAAAACCAACCAAGAAGAAAGGAAGTGTGCAAGGGTTGTGCACTTGGAAAACACCATAGGGACAAGTTTCCCAGAAGCGCATGGAGAGCAAATCAGCCATTGGAGCTTATTCATTCAGATTTCTGTGGTCCTATGTCCAAGGCAACCATAGGTATGAACCACTACAAGATTACATTTATTGACGATTTTACTAAATAGATATGAGTTTATTTTTTGAAGAATATAAGCAATGCTTTTGAAGCATTCAGAATGTTTGAAGTTATGGTAGAAAAACAAAGTTCAAGATACATACTGTTGAAGAACAAATAGAGGAGGTTAAATTTGTTCAAAAGAATTTAATAAGTTTTGTCCAAAGAGGGGAATCAATAGACAGTTAACAACACATTATACACCACAACAAAATGGAGTGACAGAAAGAAATAACCAAACAATAATAGAAGCATGTTGGAAGCAAAGAGTATAGATAGAATGTTTTGCGTAGAAGCAATTAACACTACTATTTACATCGTAAAGAGAAGCCCAACTATTGTGGTGCGAAATGAGCCTAGTATAGGAGAAAGCCTACATTGGCACAATTTGAAAGGTTTTGGTGTTTAGCTTATGTTCTTCACATAGATGATGAGAAAAGAAAGGAATTGGATGCAAAGAGTGAAGCATGCATATTTATAGGTTATAGTACAGAAAGCAAAGCCTAGAAGTTTTATTCTCCTCAAGGTAGGAAGAGCATTATTTCAAGAGATGCTATATTTGTAGAAAGAGAAGTCTATGCAAATCATTTGAAGAAAGAAAAAGAAATAGTAAGTCGAGGAATAGTTTGCGATCAAGAATAAAAAGATAAAAGTTCAAGGTCTACATCAAGTTCAAATACTGTTACACAAAGAAAGAATTTAATTCAACTCATCCTCCAAATCTAATGTTAGATTAGAATTTTGAAAGAAGATTAATAAGAAGAGAAGTTATAGAAAGCAATGAAGATCATCATTTAGCTAATTATGCATTTTATTCAAATATTGAGATGGAACCCACTAAGTTTAAAGGACAAGTTGAAAAGAAAGAATGGATTAATGCAATGCAAGAAGACATTAATGCTATTGAAAGAAAAAAAACTTGGGAGCTTGTAAAGATACCAAAAGACAAAAAAGTGATTGGAACTAAATGGATTTACAAGAAAAGGTACAAGAGTGATAGTACCATTGAAATATAAAAAGCTAGATTGATTGCAAAACGCAATGCTGAAAGCTACATAGATTATGAAGAGGCTTATGCACCTATTGCAAGGCATTACATTATAAGATTGATATTATCATTAGATGTGAAGACTACATTTTTAATGGATACATTGAAAAGGAAGTATGTATGGATCAGCCACAAGGACTTAAAGAAGAATGCAAATAAGAATATGTTTATAGGTTGAAAAAGCACTCTATGATTTGATCCAAGCAGCAAGAGCATGGTATTCAAGAATTAATACATATTCTTTTACAAATAGATATGTGAGAAGCAAGAATAAGCCTACACCATGTTTCAAGAAGAAAGGTAATGAAACAATTTATGTGTCTATAGTTGATCACTTAAATTATGCAAGAAACTCAAATAGAATGAAGAAAGAATTCAACAAGGGAATGATGAAAGAATTTAAAATGTGATTTAGGACTTATGCAATAATTTTTTTGCATGGAGATATACCAAGCTCATGGTAAGATCTTTATTTGTCAAGCTAAGTACGTGCAAGATATGTTAAAAAAGTTTATTATGCTAGATTGTAAAGAAGTTGATGCACCTGTTGGCACCCAGATTTTCAAGCCTCATATTTGCAAAATCTTGGCAAATTCACCAAAATTTTCCTAAGGAGTCTTTGTGCCTTTACCCTGATGTATGTTTCTTGACCCCTAAATTTGGCTATCTGAAACCCTAAAACCCTAAAAATTTGGCTAAGTCTAAAATCTGAGTGATCCTCCAAATTCTAGAATCTGCAATTTAACTCCTATGGATCCGAAACCACTCTCTAACATCCTCACACGTCCCCTCTTGAAATACAGTCGTCCCCCATGTCTCCCCATTTCCGAGATGGGGAGACTTCAGGGAAACGTCCCCACCGTCCCCCAGTTTTGCCGATGCATTTCTTTGAGGCATCCTGTCAAACAGTTCACGTGCCTTGTCTATGCTTCCACATTTTGCATACATGTCAAACAGGGCAGTTGCAACTACAACATCTGACAAAATTCCTCTATCCTTTATGTTTTGATGGATGTCCATACCCTATTCCAAAGCTCCCATTTTGACACAGGGAGGATGCTGGGCTGGCAAAGGTTGTGGAATTTGGCTTTACACCAGCCAATTGCATTTGCTTTAAAATTTCTAAAGCCTTTTCAACCAATCCATTTTGTGCATATCCTGCAATCATTGTAGTCCATGAGACCGCATTTCTTTGAGGCATTCTGTCAAACAATTCATGTGCCTTGTCTATGCTTCCACATTTTGCATACATGTCTAATTTATAACTAATTTATACATCTTATAGACTTCTACAGTTATACATCTTTTTATAACTAATTTTTCAAGTACTATATGTATTTCAGCGCACCGCTCCCCTGCCGCCGTCCCCAAAATTAGACCCCCCGCCCACCCGTCCCCGAAACGGGTCCCCTGCCGTCTCCCCATCCTCGTCTCTGAAACTCCGTGGAACTATGCTTAAATGTTTATTTTATGTATATATTGTCGGTTCCTTTTTCATTTTCTGCCCTTTTATTCCTACGAGTTTTCGGGACCCACAAAAACTTTTACACCAGGTCCCTGCGGGACTTCGGGACCCGCCGAAAGTTTGGAACTTTTTCCAAAAGTTTCGGGTTCTTCCACGACCCACCAACTGAAGATCTTCAAAGTCTGAAATCCTTCTGGACCCCTGGATTTTCAAGTCGAATTTGAAGGTGCAAAAATTTGAATTTTCAAGAATTTGGCCACTTTTGGTTCCAACGGGACTTGTGGCCACCGCCTAAGGCCCAAAAATGCTAGAAAACACGTCGCCAACTCTCCAGATCGTCATTGATGCAAAGTGGGTGGCTGAATTTGATGTATTTATTGCATTAGGTGGTGTTGTTGGGGTTTTCCCTCCCATTTTTCCATCAAATCCGAGTTGTGAAGGATATAAGTAGAAGATTGAAACTCATTTCAAAGCGGGTCTAGTGTGTGGTCTTCAAAAGACATTTACAGGTGCAGAAAGTTGCAGGGCAGCCATTGAAATGCCAATTCAGCTGATAAAGGAGTGCAGACCCGTGAAGTCAAAGAGTTGATATTGTATATGGTTTTTGTTGTAGAATGTCTCCAGGTCATTGGGTATGTATTGTCATGTCCTACGATAAATAGATTAATACATTCCAATTAAAGATTGGAATGACCAAATAGAATCAACGAGGAAAACATCACATGCAAGATCCACAACTTGTTATTAGTATCATAACCCCAATTGGAGAGAGATCCCACTCTTTTAATCAAGTTTGTACATGATCCGATCCCCTTGCAATAGAACAACCATCGAGAGTTATGAAGAATGAAGGCGAGATAACTTAATAATAAGACAAGATATGAATAAGACAAAATATACAATGACTTGTGCTTAAGACAAACTACATAAGTGATGGGTATTAAGAAGATAACAATTATCCAAACAAATCGTAATTAGAAGGGCAGCGAATATGTAAAGAAGCATTTATGAGTATGAAACGGTGTGTCTTCACACAAATCAGCCTTTTGAGAAGTATATAAGGAATTAAAGAGGCGATTCCAAAGGCATGGATCATAATCATTGAACAGCAATCATTCCTCATCGAACACCAATCAGCAGAAAGGAAAAGGCAACGATCATCACAAACAAAAAGAGTATCGAAGTGCATCAACGGAGAAGCTTTAAGACAAATTAAAGCCTTATATCAGTCTATACAGATCAGTAATAATATTGAAACTGCAGCAAAATACATATTCGAAGAACACATCATCAATAGAGGAAAAAAGGAGATCGATCAAAGGAAACTAGTCAATCGATCCTTGTAAGAACATACGAAGAGCATCAATCGGAACCAGCAATCTGTTGCAAGAAGAACTTGTCATATAAATAAGTCAATTTCTGATATTTCTGAGCAAATAGCAACAGCCAGCACCACGTCAGCAAGTTTCTATTATTTATCACTTCCATATCAGTCGATTATATGTATATCAGGTACGAATGCCTCTTTACATTTATTGCTAATGATAGTTCAGATTTGTATCACTATGATAAGTTCAGATTGTAAGCAATCATCTCTTTTAGACAGTCATATACCATAGTAATGTAATTTGTATGGATATTATGTGACCCATTAACCTCTTATGAGAGTGAGAGTAAGTGCCTAAGAGGCCATTCATGGGCAGTTAGTCTCATAGAGGCCTTGACTCTAAGAGTATGGAACTTGAGTCTAAGGATAGGAGACATTAGAGCCCCATGGTGGATAGTGGCAACTCTCATCTCAACTCTCATAGGCTGTTAATGAGTGACATAAGAAGAATTGGCCAATATGTTTAATTCAATAAGCATGAATGAATATATCTTTCTTGAGGCAATAACACATAAACCTCATAGGAGAGGAGGTAGAAGAGTATCCTTGCCATTAACCAATGGGTATTTAGAGCCCTTTGACATTATGAGTACAAAAGGTACCATATGCAAAGGTTTATGACATAGAGGCCTTGTGTGCAAGTGATGCAAAAGGCATCATTGTGCCAAGGATAGGTCATCCTATAAATGTAACATAGAGGCCTTGTTCACAATTGATGCAAAAGGCATCATTGTGTCAAGGATAGGTCACCTTAGACGCCTTGGCTGCAAAAGGATGCAAAAGGCATCATTACACCAAGGATATAATAGAGCCCCATAATGGAAAATGGGAAAGATACTCCCTCCCTACTCTCATATGATATCCATGAATTAGTGCAAGATGTTATAATGATATGAGATATCAATGATAGTGCATGTGAAATGCAAGTGATAGAGAATAATAGAGAAAGTGAAATATAAAGTGACTATGAGAATAGAGAATTGAGAAATATAAATAGAGATTGTACATTATGTAATGATGATGCATATAATGTTCAAAGTTAGTGAATGGGAAATAATCTCTAGTAGTAGAAGATATGAAATGAAATGATCATAAGGAAAGTGATAGTGTAAATAGTGAACATAGATTGTGAATCTTAGAATCATGAAATATATATGAGTAAAAGAGCAATGTGATGAATATATCTTATGTTTATTAGTGATCAAAGATTTAGTGCACTAATGTTCTCTTCTTGCAAGTTGAAATTTGTGGACAAGGTTGAAAAATTTCGAGTTGTGATAAGGAGACATTACATGTATCCAAGAAGATTTCTCGGTCGCAGTTGGGTATTTTCCTTTGCCATGTTTGATGGCACAAATGTAATACTGGGTCAGATGAACGTGACAGCATTCTAAAAATATTGCAAGCTTTGTAATAATCTCTCTCATGTTATATATGGGTTTATGCAATTATGTTATGGATTACTAAGTATATTATGTTTCAAAGATATCATATTCTGTGGTGTATGCAAATACATAGCTCATTGATCTGTTGGTTTCAATTTGTTGTTTTCTTAATGAACTATGACTCTATTGCCCATAGAGTAGGCACCAATCTAGAGCCATTCCTTTCAACCTCACATCTTTTAAACAAATAAAAACATTAACCGATGGTTTAGGGGAAGAACCATTAATTTTGTGCATCTTTAATTGTTAGTATAAACAAGGAATTATCTCAAGTGAATATAAAATGAATCTATTTCGTGTGGGTTATGCATGCACAGTTAAATCAGCTATATGGTGGTTTTGTGATAGCCAGTTGTTCTTGGTTCAATGACAGTTTTGGGATCAAGATAATGGGATGGGTTTGGTTGTTCATTGGTTTTTAGTTGTTCATCTTGTTTGAACTCAATACCTATTATGGTATACCCGTTGGCATATCCCTCCAGAGCCTAGCTGAGATCGAAGTGTAGAGGAGCCTACCCACTCCTATAAGTTGGCCAAAATCGCCCTAAACTTGTTGACAAACCTCTTTCTAATCACCTTGATGACAACCCTAACCTAGGTGATTGAGTAATGTTTTAGGGTTTTGGGTTGTGGTAATTTTGGGAACCAACAACACCAATTACACTTGGAGAAAAAATGATGAAAGAATATGGATCACCAAAGTAGATGAAAGGAAGTACAAAAGTATGGTTGGAAGTTTAATGTACTCGATAGCTACAAGGCCAGATATTATGTTTATAGTATCATTGATTTCAAGGTATATGAGTGAACCTACCAAATGACATTTACAAGCAAAAAAAAGAATATGAATGTATGTGAAAGGAATGACAAATCATAGTATCCATTATCATTTAGTTGAAGATTCAAAGTTGTTTAGTTATTCAAATTCAGATTGGGCAGGATCATCAAATGATAAAAAGAACACATCAAGACATTGTTTTACATTAGTAAGCAAATTGATTACTGATGCAGGAGCATAAAAGCTTACCTCTGTCATAACAATTTGACTCTATTTTATTCTCTTTTCCTTTGTGTTTGTTGGCACTGATTGTTGGTCTTTGGTCTTTATGCCCAAGATTATGTGATATTGTGTTGGTCGTGGAAAAATTATAAGTATGATTTTAGACAAGAGTGGATATCTTATCAGTGTGGTCCACTATAATTTCCTATCAATGAATCCACATATTGGTGCTGGAAGCTATCGATTTCATTACTATATCGCATTTTTTTCTTCACTAACATCTTGAGTGGAGGTGGCTAATTTCACAATTTGCTATTCTGGTTTCTAACTTTTAATTCCCATGATTACTTGGCATCGTGGAGTCTATCAAGGTTGTTCTTATTTAAACATGAAGAACTACAACAAGAGAAACCTGCAAGGATACAGGAGTGTCAAAGAAGTAAAATAATCATAGTAATCCATAGCGAGTTGGTTGAAGTCTTTAGTTTTGGTATATGTATGGACACAACAGCTCTTTGAGTAGTTTTTCTAGTGCAGGCCAATTGTTGGACCAAAAATATGTAATTTTGTAGTCTTATGTTGGCTCGTTGGTCGATATCTTCTATCATTATGAATCGTTGTGTTGTCAGTGTGCAAGTCAAAAATGAGCATCAAAGGTTCTTTATCTAGTTCATAGGAAATTAGTTGCTGGTGTTAATTATTTTTGCATATAGTTGGAACATGTTTGCTGCATACAATCTAGTTTACTATCAATTTCCTACAAGTAAAGTTGTGCATGCTTCTAGTTTTCAGATCAATAAGAAATTATCAACTTTTTGTGGGTGTGTGTGTTCTTAAAAAACTTGATATAGTGTGCATTGGCTACAAACCTTGGTTTTCTTTCAGTGGGCATTCGGTTGTAGCTGCATCATTTGGTATAAAGGCAAGTCAAGATATTGGATTACTGTGAATTCCAGCTTGAAGAACCCTGAAGAGTTTGTTGCAGATGATGATCTTGTAATTGCAGAGGGTTAACAGGAGAAGATGGCTCACGGTGATGCTCAATTAACAGAGGCACTAAGGTTGGAAGCCGTGGAAACAGCACAAAGTATATCAGTGGATAATGTAAGTGAAGATGAAGAGGCAACAAAAGAACCAATTGAACAAGGAGGAGAATATTATATATATGAATAATCCCTTCATAAGGGCCATGTCTCTTATGGGAAATCAACCACAAATGGAAACTCCATACTACAAAAGGAGTTTGAATGCAGAAGAACTAATTGATTGGATCACTAAGATGTAAAAATATTTTGAGTTTGAATCTATAGAAGACTCGCAAAGGGTGAAATTGGCAAGTACCAAGTTGAAGGGTCATGCATCCCTTTGGTGGGAGCATGTGCACATGGATCGACAAAGAAAAAGGAAGGAGAAGATTCAAACATAGGATCGGATGGTAGAAAAGTTGAAATCAAAGTTTCTACCTATTGATTATCATACCAATTTGCTAAGGCAGTTGCAAAATCTAAGACAGAGGGAACTAAGTGTCCAAGCATATATTGAAGAATTTTACTGGCTTAGCATACAAGCTGGTATTGTTGAGGAAGATGAGGAAAGAGTTTCAAGATATATTAATGTAGTTCATTTTGCCATACAAGATGAGTTTAGTATGATCTGAGTGAGATCGATAGAAGAAGCCTACCAGTGTGCCTGAGAATTGAAGAGAAATTGCATAGAAAGCAACAAAACAACTCAAGAGGAAGAGGAAGATTTGGTGAAGACAAGAGACTATAGAATAGTGAAGGGGAGTTAGTACTTCTCGTAATGAAAATTACAATCACAACATTAGAGGAAGAGGGAACACCTTCCGAAGAAGAGTCTTTGAAAGACGAAGAGGTAGAAGTTTCACTTGTTATCGATGCGGTGAAGGCCATAGGACCTATGAGTGTCCATGAGAACCAAACGATTATGGAAGAAATCATATTGTGAAAGCCAGTGAAGAGTATGAAGCACCATCTCGACACGTAGTATAGCTTGAACAATGAGAATCCCTCATGATGAAGAGGGTATTGCTGAAAACAGAAAAGGAAGAATGTAAACCAACGCAAAGAAAGAATCTATTTCCGACTATCTACAAGTCCAAAGGTAAGTTGTGGTACATAGTGAGAGCATGGATAACCTAGTATCCAATGAAATGGTGGAGAAGATGAAGCTAAAACGAATCAAACATCCGAGACCATACAAGGTATCATGGCTGCAAAAATAACACCAGCTTCTGGTAAATTAGCAATGTTTAGTTGATTTTCGCATTGGAGCATATCGAGATGAAATTTTGTGACATCATGCTTATGAATGCTTGCCATGTTTTGCTTGGAAGACCTTGGCAATATGATAGGAAGGCTATTCATGATGGTGAGAAAAACACCTATACCATCATCAAGGATGAAACATGCAAGATTTTAAGGAAGTTTGAAACAAATGCCTATGAGTAAGAGCTTCCAAAAGGTATTGATATCTCACCAATTTTTAATATTGCTGATTTGTATCATTTTCATGAAGGGCAGAATTTTGAAAAGGCAAGAACAAACTTTGAAGAGTAGAAGGTTTGATATCTCACCAATTTTTAATATTGCTGATTTGTATCATTTTCACTAAGGGCAAAATTTTGAAAAGGCAAGAACAAACTTTGAAGAGCAGAAGGAAAATTTGATACAACAAATGCCAAAGAAAGAAAAAGATGAAGTAGGAGAAATCATTGATTTAAAAGTGGCCAAAAAAACATGAGGAAGAGAGTATAAAGAGTATTTAATTAAATGGAGAAGCCAATCAAAGAAGCAACACGGATTTCCCATCTACTATCAATTTCCATGGATTGTATACCCCTCACCACATCCGTGGTCTTGGCAGTGGTGCACTTTGGGGTGCCCCTTTTGGCAAGTTTCTTTCATTGAATTCCCGAACCGCTTCATAATAGCCCGAGCGTTCTATTATAATTGTGTTGTCGGCTATGTAGCTCGTTTCTGGTGGGATTACTTCTTCCTTCGGCAATAAAAATTCATATTTGCCTCGTATTTTGTTACATTCTCATATCCACTCATCCCATTCACCTTCTTCTATACTTTTATCATCTTGGTCCACCCAAGGGTCGAAGTTGTTGTCTTCGACTATTCCCTCTCTTATGTCAGTGTCGGGTGCATATAACCTCCAATAATTATACATCTTTAACCATCGTGCTCATGGCCCGAAATAACCAATAACTTCATCCAAGTGTGTGCTTGAAAAGGCCACTCCGTCGATTCTTTTGTTCATGTCCACACTTACAGGACGTTCTTCTACTTCGTGATACCCAAACTCACTTGGTTCATATCCAAATTCATTCCCAAATTCACTTTGCATTTCTACTTCGTTTCCACACTCCATGACATTTATTGAGATAACTTCTTGCCTCTGTTTGTAAATCTTGAGTTTTGACCCATTTACTGCTTCTCTGATTATTGTTTCTTCGAGGTTCTCCAGTTTTATAGACCCATTTTCCAGTACTTCCCGTACTTGAAACAGTCCTAACCACCTCACCCTGAACTTGCCTAGCTTAATCTTGTTATGGCCGTTATCTTTTGGTTATTTTCATCTCCCAGATTCACCTTACTTGTTGATGGTTCCCCGTACATAATCACCTTATTTGGCTGAAATTTATGTGCTGGTGTATCATCTACTCTGGCATCACCCTCCTTGTATTCTCCATATGATGACGAGAATGTATGACTTACTATTGTGGGATAATCTTCTTCTTCATGCACAAGTGTGTGATTCCCCACTGGCGATTCCCTTGGCGTACGACTTGTAGTTGACGGTCAACTTGTCTCCGTCGACGATCCCTCTGGCGTACGACTTGTCTTATCGATAGTTGTATGACTTGTTCTCGATAGTCCCTCCGTCGTGCGACTTGTCTCATCAGCGGCTGTACGATCTATTCTTGACAGAGGATTTTCTTCAATCTCGTCAATTTGAATCATATTGCATCCTAGTTGAAATACCTCATAATCTTCCATCTGTCAATGGAATAGTCCACTGAGTGAGCTTGTTTCATCTTCGAAGCATGGTTGCAAGTCCAGCACTCCTTCGTTGTCAGACTCCATGGGTCCTCTTTCTCCAGTCGACGTCTTCCCTGTGTTTGACTCTGAATCAAAGGATGGCTCACAGCTTGGGTCCTTAAGTTGATGATAAATTTCCTTCCTTTGTTCTCAATTGACAGTGTGTTTTTCTTCTAGTTGTGGTCAACCTTTGCGGCTATCAGCCATCCTTGTCCAAGGAGTGCATCATATGTCTTTTTATGCACCGTGATGACTACAAAATTCAACAAGAATTGTTGAGTGCCAATTTTCACCTTCTATGCCATCAATACTCCCAGTGCCTTAATTCCATGTTGGTCGGCTCCTGCTAGTTGGAAGGCTAGCAGCCACAAGGTTGGTTTCCCTAAGTTTCTACATGTATCTTCAGGTAGTATGTTGACACCGGATCCTCCATCAACAATTGTATTCGTGTGGTTTCTCCAAAGAATCTCCATATGGACAACAGTTGGCTTTTTCCCCACGTTGATTGCCAGCAACCTTGGGTCGACGACTTGCTTGTTGTATGGTGGTGGTTCCACTATGACATCATCATTGGTATCTTTCTCGTTCATTTGCTCCTGGTCAACCACATTAGATATCCCCACCCTTAGTTGTGGTATGCTTTGCAATAGGTCAGCCATACGTATAGGTATGGTGGTTTGCAACACTTGATTGGTGAAGTTCTTATCTGACTCTAGTCGGGTAGATGTATTGGCTTTTTCATTGGAATATATTTGTTCCTTTTCCATTGCCTATTCGACCTCTACTCTCGCTTCCCGGAGTCTTTCCTACTCCGTGCAAGGGTTCAGATAGACGGTCTTCTTCATCTGGGCACGAGTGACATCGAAGACTTCATTTTCTTTCCCTTCTATGTCGATCATGTTAATGCTGCCTTTCTACTTCGGGCAATCATTATCCTCGTGATCGCCTGGACCACACCATTTGCAAAGCATGCTCGTCTTGATGTGGTTTTGGTTGTTTGGCATTCTCAAGCAATGTGTCCCCATTCGTTGCATTGTTGACATTGGATCATCGATCGCCATTTTCCATCGTAGTGTATGTGACTTCTCCCCCCACTATTATTGAATCTATTATTCCCTCGTCGATTCTGATACTCGCCTAGCGATGCACTATTGTTGTTTTGCTACTTCGGCGGTATAGTTGGTGGGGTAGATTGTTTGCCTTGAGTGAAGAGACCTAGGTGCTCCTTGTCTTCAAATTGAACAGGGATCTTTGATGGAATGTCCCAAGACTTGGCAAATACCACAGAACATTTTCTTTGGACAATTTACCTTGACATACATAGCCTTCGTCGTTGCACTCTGTACACCACAGTTCCTTGTCTTTGCTGACCTCCTTTTCTGCCTTTAGTTCTTTCATCATCCTCATCATGTCCTTCCGAAGTGCTTGTACGATTTTTGATTCATCGCCACTGTCATCCGAACTTTCGTCGTCGTATGTTTTCTTTTTCCCATCAGACGACATTTTGTCTTCACTGTCGATGTCCATCGCTCGATTATAAGCACCAGCATATGAAGGTGGTACTATTTTCATCTTCTTCCTCAGCGAGGGAATTAACCCCTCAATGAACCAACGCTTTTTCAAGCCGTCAATAGGTTCCTTTTCCAATTTCACAAACAGTGCTTTCAACCTACGATTATAGGCCCTTACGTTCTTGTGCTTGCCTTGTTTTGTATTATAGATTTCGCCTACAATTTCATTGTCGTCTCTTAGGAGTTTGAATTCTTCTTCAAATGCCTTCTTTAGTGTACTCCAATTAGCCTTTGAATTCGCTTCCAGTTCTATATACCGCTCGATGGCTATGCCGCTTAGAGTTGCTGGGAATGACAGCAGCCAATAGGACATGTCGTCCTGTCTGTTCGCTATCCATATGATTTTGCATGTCTTACAATGTCTCACTGGATCCACTGATACATTCCCCAAGAATTTCGGGAGCTTCTGCCTTTCCACAATCGGACTTGCTGGCGGAGTCACCATATTCCCTCCTTGGCGCAACTTTTGTGTACAATTTTTGGTCGGAGAGTCTTGACCCATATATTCCGGTGCTTCTCGTGCACTCTCAGCCACGCAGGTGTCCTCCACTCCATCAACAAACTGCACACTTTTGTCGCCCTCGAGGTCTTCCCTGTGCTCCCTCAGTCTTGGAGTTATAGGCTCTGACCCTCCGATCAGCAATTCATGTGTCTCTGATTGTGAGTCTTTCCATGATCTATCCTCCCACTAATCTTCGTCAGGTGGTGGAAATCGTATGGTTGAATTCTCCGCTTGGTCGGCAAGATCTTCGTGTGCTTCATCTGGCAGTGGTAATTATCTTACTAATTCCTCCCACTCTGCATTTTTGTATTGCCTTACTGTGGGGATTTTCTTTTCTTCCCAACTACGGCTCTGGCTCACGCTTCTACTTTTGCTCCACTCTCGAGATGGACTCCAACTCTCGGGCAATAATCCCTCAATTTCCTCAACTATTCTTTTCAGCCTCCTCCTTTCTCTTTGTTCTATTATTCTCAGAGACCTTCTGATCTCCTGATCTGGTGTTTCGTAACCACTTTTTGGTCGCTTCCTATCTTCGTTCAGGTATAAGGGCATTAATTGTTCCGTGTACGACGTCAACCAATGTTGTGTTCTTCCTCCTCCCGTTTTGTACGCTCTTCATACCGCTAGAGTATTTGTTGACGACGTTGCTCTCTTTCTCTCTCGTCACACAAACCTTGCAAGACTATGAAGTGTCTCGCTAGGAGCCTAGGTAGACAATTCAAGAGGTTGTCCACTTCGTCGTTTACAAGCAAGTTATCCCAAATTTCACTTTCTAGAACTTCCCTCCTGTCAGCTTCCTTTTGTACGTGCTCTTTGACCGACACATCCCACAAGTGTACGAGGTCTTCTGTGAGATTATCTTCATGTTCTTCATTGGCCTAGACAAGTTCTTCTGTCAGTCGTCCCATTATAATGCCATCTGTCACTGACTACTCAACCCGACTCCATATCGGCAACGATGCCGAATGTTTACTACCTAACAGATCGGAATTGGAATTCACAGAGTAAATAGAATGTACTTGAAAATGAAATACAACAGCATCATAATAAATTACTCATTGACAATTCACATCAAAACTAGTATTGCTATTATGCTCAATTATACTCTCATACAATATGATAGGGATATCATGCAAATGCGGTCTCGTCTACAATTCCATGTTTGGCATATAACGGTAGCCGACGGTTGGTTGGTACTGCCAACCGCCGACAACAGACTCCAACTAATCACAACTACCGGGAGGACAACTAAACTCACCAATGCCTGTTGTGCACCAATTTAAATGTTCGTGCCACTGTAAATCCTCCTTTCTGTTTTAGAAACTAAATCAAACTGACTTCACTATAAATATTGTAAGTCTATATTCATTTGTGATATGCAGACACCAAGTAAATATATACCACCGTAGAATTAGCAAGCAATTTAAATGATTTGTTTGGAGGTATGGTTTTATTGTTAGTCTCCAAACTGATTTCAAAATTAAGAGGAAATAAGCGGGAAGAGTGGCGTAAGTAATGAAGCCGTGCAGGATAACTTTGGTATCAAGTTAAAAAATCATTCCATATGGCGCCAAAGTTTCATTCTTTTTGGTTTTAGAACTTATTCTACTAATTTTTTTTGTTGAAAATGATATGGTATTGTGGCATTTTTCGTAAGTTGAATTGCAGTAAAAACTGCTCTCGTCTCTTAAAGAATTTTTTTAATTGTTTTTTGGGTTTTATTCCCCTATGTCTTAGCTATCCAAAACATTTTGAATTTTTAAATTTCAGTTAGAAACAAGAAAGTTATGGCAGATTTACTAGTGTCTAGTTTTTATGTCAAGATAGCTTTTATTTATTTATTTTTTTTTTTTTTTTTTTAAATAATTCAATACATTGAATTAAGTTTGAGATTAGGTAGGGGACAGTCTAATTTATAAATATATATTTCCTTTTGAATGCATTAGCCTTAACTTCTATTTTTTATAAATTTGTGATGTATTAGAATGCAAAAAAAATTAGCAAGAAGATGGCAATTAGAAATTCGAAGATTGATTTAATCTAAGTTCTTGTTTCAACGTCCTTAATGAACAAAACATAGAAAACTAACAAGATTAAGTCTTTGTAATTAATCAATTAATCTAAGGTCTTGTTTCAACATCCTTAATGAACAAAACATAGAAAACTAACAAGATGAAGTCTTTGTAATTAATCAATTAGATGAGTAAATTGTTATAGTAAAAAAATATAATCTCTAACTTGTGTTCAAAGGGTAAATTGTGACATAAGAAATTTATAACATATAAATATATTAATGACTTATGAGATATTCATTCTAAGTTATTAGGCTTGCTTTTGGAAATGTAATTTGATTATTATGTCAATTAGTTAATTTAAATCTTGTTATTCTGTAAAACAATTAGTTTGCATAGTAATGCTTATGCAAATAGTTTGAGATTGGGAATCTACCTTTACTTTTAGTTATTTACCTAGCTTAATCTTGTTCACATTTAATAATGATAGTATTGAGTAGAACTTGCTCTTTAGATTTACAACATGAATACTAACCGTAGCCATTAGAAACGTTGGGAACTAGTTCGATGATCTCTGTGTAGGGGAAGAATGATAATTTAAACTCAGTTCTTGTCTTTAGTATGTACTAGTAAAATGCTTTGGTTCAAAATTCTTATGAGTCTTTTAAATCCACCAACCGTGACTCGTGGTTAGGACTCTGAGACACATACTAAACAAATTCTAGAAACTTGATATTACCTCACTAATAATTGCATATCTTAAATAGTCATTATTTTTTAACTCAAGAAAGGGTAGGCAATCTTTAATTCAACCAAATCTGTGATGTTAAATATGTTGAACCTAAAAGAACTTGCTCATTTGGCCAAATATAGATATATGTTAAATACATAATTTTCATGTTCATAATACATAAAACCTATATAATACAATATGTTGATCTATATGTATGAATGCTAGATTTATTGACTGCCATCATTAAGAATGACTATAAAGGGAGTTTTTATAATAGCGTCATCCTATATTAATACTTAGGCTATCCCTAGGTCGTAGTAGTGGAAGTACATTAATTAATGGAATTAACTTAGTGTAAATCTTATTTTAGGACTAATTGAGTTGGAATTTGAATGGGAAAATTACTAGAAGGGTATTATGCTTAGGCTTATAAAATGTTAGGTAGTTTTAGGGGCATAGTTAAATTATAATAATTAATGAAGAATAAGTAAAGACCTTACCTTTATGTGCTCAAGTACCTTGATACACAATTCTTATTTTTCTCTCCTTGTCCCAACATTTTGCAGGGTGATAACTAAACTGTTAATTATAGATGTCACCAAATTAATTATTTTATTATCCTAGAGCCATCACCAATGTAAAAGTAGAGGCTACTATTGAACTAGTGACTCTGTGTTCTCTTTCATATCAAATTGAATTAAATAGAAATGTATAGTGAAAAAGATAATCTCTTCATTATGCTAGCGAAAACAATTAGTTTAAATGAATTGCAAATTTTATTATTGATATCTAGTTAGTTACAAGCAATGTAGTTTAATTTCTCTTCAATTAGTTTCAAAAAAAAAGTTTATTTATGAAAGTTTCATTCTTATAGGATTAGGAAGTAGAACAACTAGTAAACAAGTATTGGTCATGGCGACCAAATACTTTGAATTAAATGCTTCCCATCGTGGGTAACAGTCGAAGAGGAACTATCTGGGGAAATTGGGCCCTAGAAAGGGTTGCGTACCCACACTAAACAATTCACATCAAACATAGAGTAGAAACTAGAACTACATACATATTATACCTTGATCCCATTTGGAAGCGGGTATGCAGGCAATCTAGAGAACGAAGGATGTTCCTAGTACACAAGTTTTCAGGCACGAGGTTGGGAAGTATTAGAGCATTGTTTTCCCAACTCAAACAATTTCATTCACCAAGAGAACCACTCAACCAACTCTGAAGATGAATTCTCAAAGATAAAGATACGATAAAATATATTCAATATATACTCAAAAGAATCCCAAATGGATTTCTTGACTCCCTGAGGCTTTAGGCCAAATTCCGAGGCGGGACTCAAGCCTACTATGAATATATAATATACTCCTAAATGACGTTGACCTCGATGCACCTCCAATAGGGAGCTGTAGTCTTCAGTGAGTGACTCAGGACCCGGTTGGTCCCGATGAGTCTAAGTCTCTGGCCAGAGCATGTACCTATCCTATATGGATACTCAGGACTCGGTTGGTCCCAATGAGTATAAATCTCTGGCCAGAGCATGTACCTATCCTACATGGATAGATGCCTATTCCATATGAATATATGTTTGTCCCGTATGGACGAATGCCTATCCTGTATGGACAAATTCCTATCCCGTATGGATATAAGTACTTGAGTATACAGTTGGATTAAACACTTAAAATAATAATAACAAAAAAAATTGGTGCTAATTTGGGTATTTTGGATTGGGTCTTCACATTAAATATTATTTTTTATTTGATATAAAGAGAGAAAATTGTGCCACAAGTTTTTGAGCAGCTTTAAGCACTTGTGGGTGAAATATATTTTATATTTTTAATTTCTCAAGGTTGCTGTCCTGCTCCTGTTCCATACAAAATTTCCCAACACAAGGCACCCCATGATGCTCCCCACTTGGGTATTGTTTCAGATATACATACCTTTCAGGTGGAAAATGTAAGTACCATAGTTTTAAAACTCATGACTTGGAAAAACTCAAGCTTTGACTCGAACTCAACAACTTGGCATAAAATCAGTACCAGGCGAGTTTTCAGAATGGAGTTCTAAGTACTCACCACAAATTCTGACCTGCCACTTGCCAAAATTCATCCACGAGCAAGTGGGTGGGTTACTTGGTGCCCTCTACAATTTGTGAATGACTATAGTTACCAAACCTTATGCTAGCTGGTTGTCTGGTTGATATGGCTTCGGTGATTGGGTAAAGTGTATGTAAGACTGAAGGCTCATGACCTTAATGTGTGGATTAGCATAGACTGAAAATTTTGGAAAAGAGGCAGAAAAAGAAATGTATATTAAATTCAAAAAAATCATCGATAGGCTGCAAGGTATTTACTGTTTGTAATTTCTTTGAGGCAATTTGTTGTTGGAGGTACTCTACAGGGTTTCTGTGGTATTGTAGTTTTGGATGTAGTCCTACAAGCTGATTTTAAGAGGACTTCCAAATTGGTCACCACAGGGAATGGAATGTTTCCCCTACTTCGTATCTTCTCTGATATTTCTGGCTTAGAATTCAAAGAAAAAAAGTCAGTGAGGGCTCCTTGGATGAAAAGAACAAGAAAAGCTAGTAAGAAAAATGACAGCTGAGATGTATATTGTCAAACTTGCCTTACCATATTTAAAGTCAATGTAACGCAAAGATTATATATATAATATATATAGAAAGTTACAGATTTAAACTGCAAAAAGCTGAAATATGTAATTTAGGTTGGCTTGTGGTTGTGCCATTTATCATACACCTTTTTATTTTCCTTTCTTCAGATGTTGTCCAGCCCTTTTTTATGGACAGGGGACCTCACCTACCCTATTTTACCAAGCAAAAAACAATCTTCAATAAATCACGAAACGTATAAGATAACATATGGGAAAACAAATTCTTAGTTGACCAATAGCATAAATAATGCTATATTATCCAAATATATGATTACAATGCCAAGCATAATATGAATACACAAGATGGTTAATAAGACAATGCGTTAAATCTAAAAAATCATGTAAAAATGAAAGCTAACAGTTAATTGTATATAACTATATAAAACAGGTTTCACTTCATTGCATAGTTGTCCAAGGTTTGCAAGAAGATGACAAGCAGGAGAAACTTGTATCACAAAAAAATCAGATTTATACCTAATAACCAATGGTGTTGATAACATATCATTTGAATATACAAAAAGGAGACAATGGAACCTCAAACTCTAATTGATAGCCCTATTGAAAACTCACCCATGCCAATTTGGCCAAGACTATTTAGCGCAATTTCACGTTCATTGCTTTCTGTGAATTTCAACGATTCCAAGTTCATATCAATAGCTTGTATCACATTCTTAACATCTGCAAGGAAGAAATACTCATTATATATACTATCAATGTTAGTTGTAGACAATATAAAGCTAAATAATACACTTCTCTTGAAAATGACATTTATTAACTACACTAGACCCAAAAAATGTTGGTAGGAGAAAACAATTATACTATTAAATCACCAACAAACCCTTGTAAAAATAAATTTATTATCTCAATACAGTTATCATTTTCAGCATTTAATTCCAGCAAGTTGGCGTACATTAAGAAATATTAAAAATGAAATTTAGGGCAAGCCTTGCCCTTCCAATGATCTATAAATCCATGAATATTTTATTCCTTAAAAAGAGGCAAGTGGTTTTAGGCTGATATTCTAATACTATTTCTATTAAGTTCCAAGTACTAGGGTTAGATTCAATACAATGTACATCAAACAGAAATCTTCCTTTAAGTCACTCTAAAAATGCTTCTTATTAGATCTGCTCCTAAAATGCAATGCACATACAATAAATTATGGCATGTGTAAACCAAATAAAACCTATAGAATACTAGCAGTTTTTGCACGAAGGCCCTTCATGTAAACTGTATTTTTTTAAAGTCTGCCACAACACAATAAACCTTTCAATTTCCATTCACAATTTACTCATCTATAAATATTGATATTGCAGTTCAAATCAAAGGTAACAACTAAAATATGTGTGACATGAAATGGAATGAAGATTGCAACCAAAATACCCCCAAAATGAAAGAAAATGCTTTAGAATACACATTCAATCTACAACAAATCAAGAAATAGGCTCCCAACATTATAAAAGACAAAGGCTTGTTGATACGACAATTGAATTCCAGAATGGTTCCATTTGATGACAAAAACCTAGAATTATTTGAATAAACACATACTAATTCCTAAATTTAAAAATATAAAAAGGAACAAAAAGGAGAGAACAGTTGTAACTAATGCAAATTGAAAAAAGCTTATCATATCATTAATAACCTCATGAAGTTGAATTCCAATATGTGACTATTTGTGAATGAATATTCACATAAGAGAAGGCTATCTTTATTGGTTAATAAATCCACCAAAATTTAATATTAACAACTCCCTATTAAGGATGACTTAGTTCTGACCTGTCGTGCAGCAATAACAGGTCCCCCTCGTGCCGAACAAAACCTATAGAATATTAGCAAAATTCACACAAATGTCCTGCATTGTAACTATATTTTTGTAAAATTTGTTGCAATAAAATGAATCCTTAAACCCTTCAATTCCCATTTGCTATTTGTTCATCATTAAATATTTATATTGTAGTTCAATATCAAAGGTACTGTCATGTCCCCGTTTCCGGCTTGATCATCAAGTGTATAATGGATTAGCCTATTCCTCATTCCCGGAGGCTAATTCCAAATGATGAGGGAATGAATTGGTTTCTGACTAACTCTATCTTTTTGTTTTGTAGGAACAGAGTTAGAAACCTAAAATTTGACTAAGTCTGAGAGTCATTTCATCAACTCCAGTGATCACATTGTCAAATAATGCTTTCATGGTGTTTAGGCGCATTTCTAGGAAATTCAAGCTCATTTTGGCGCCTAATTCTCAAGTCCACTTGTAGCACTCAGTAAGGGATTTAATTTGAGGCGCTTCATGTGTTTAACCTCCTCCAACCCAGCGCCTAGTATTGAGATGAGTGGAGTGGGTATGAATGAGGCTTTCATGTTTGGGGCGCCACTATCATGTTGAAGATCACCCAATGAGCGCCTTGGGCATTGAAGGTAAGAACCAAAAGATGAAGTCATCTACCAACCAGTTGAGCATTCACCCAACATGTGAACTTCATTTCCAGGAGATCAAGTAGGATTGTCAAGTAATAATGTCTTGAAGCCTAGGCACAAAATTCCTCAATTCTGGCATCCAGAAATCAAATCTATGTGAGGCGCACATTCTTGATAAAATGCTTCCATTTTGGCGCCTAGGATGAGAACTCACTCACATGGCTTATAACTTTGGAATTGATCAAGTTAGGTGAAGTTGAAGAAGGTAGGTGCACTCTACTGCCTATCTCACCCTTATAGTGCACCCAGTCAAGTAAGGCGCTTGTTCTATTTGCCTAAGACTCCATTAGCGCCCTAGGTTGATGAGCTTTCCAAGACACCTGAAATGGCGCCCAGTGGATCTTTCAAGAAAGGGAAACATTCTCAGTGTTGTTCAGTAATCCAAGTTATAAAGTTAACAAGAAATAGAGCCAGATGATAAAGGCGCACTTCTTGGTCTCCATCACCTCAAAGATGCGCCTAATGCAGTTTGGTGTCAACCTCCTTCTGTCCAACATCCAAGTGGCGCCTAGAGTCAAAAAAGGTTTCCACTGAATAATGTTAAGTGTTTTGAGCATATGGAGTCATCAAACTCACCTCCAGGATGTTAAGGCGCAATCTCATGACTCCTAAGCTTTGAATATGCGCCTAGAGCAAGACTGGGATTTTGAAGCTCCAATTGATCATTTACCCTGATTTGGAGATAGAATGTCATCCCAGGGACTCACTAAGCTAATGTAGATCTTGATCAAATGTTGAGGCGCACTCTCTAGGCTCTGCCACATTTAAGAAACCCCCAATTTGGAAAGGCGCCCATTCTGGTCCTCTCTACCCTCAATTGGCGCCTAACCCTAAGAGTCTTGCAACTATGACATCAAATTGGCGCCTAGAATTCATGTCATGAAATCAGCGCCTAGGTTCCAGAGAACTCATTTGGGCGCCTACTCTTGAATCAAAGTCCAAAAATCTTTGTTGAACAATTGATAAGTGTTTGAAAAACAATGGAATCTCCAATTTACACTAGGCGCATCTCCATGCCTCTACACCTTCAGATTGGCGGCTAGCACTTAAACACTTAATGATTTAATTTTGGCGCCTAACCTTGAAAACAATCTAGAGCATCTATAAAACTCTAATTGGCGCCTAATGTTGGCCAGGCGCAACTTCAGGAGGAGATCACCTCAACTTGGCGCCCAAGTCAGAAGAACCTTGAATCTGCGCCTAAGGGTTTCTAGGAGTTAAGGTTGTTACAACTACCTGAATGCTCATTGGTTAGAAGGATAGCATTTGGATCCGTGTCAGGGCTTCTGGATAAATTTGCCAACTCAGAATGAGTCATCAGATGGAATATTCCTTTGGATGTGCTTCTTGGGAAACGTGCCTTGGTTCCTCTTTATGCATTGAAAAACGTGCCTTCATTGCCTTTGGAAGGCCTATAAAAGGAGGAGCTCTCTCATTCATTTGTTATCTGTCCATTTGACAAAATTCTCTCTGCAAAGCTATTGAGCTTGTAATCTTGAGGCCTGCAAGTTTCAAGTGTTGGGGTGATGCTCCCTCAACAAGCAAGGTGATGCTCCCTTGTGATATTGTGAGGTGTTGACATTCAGTCGACATCATTGAGTTTGATTGAGTTGATCAAGTGTAGACGCCATTGTAAACATCAAGGCTTCAAGGCCTTTCTTTGTATTTCCATTGAATAAGTTGTACTTCATGCTATTGAAAGCATTATCCATGTAATAAGACATTTGCAAGATGATTGAATCAAACAATAAGACAAGTACCCAGCTTTAAGGTTGATTCATTCAAGTAGTTATCTTTGATGTATATCTTTAAGTTGTTAAGTAGTTGATGAAGTTGATAGCAAGTAAATTGTTTAAGTAAGGAAAAATTTTAGTTGAATTGGTTGGGTATCTTACAGGTACCCATAGTAACATTACTCGGGGTCGGAATAGACTTGGCAAAACAAAAGTATATTTGCAATTGAATTTTAACTTTGCAAAAATTGGGAAATTTAAAACGCTGAATTTAAGGGGGAAAACGCTGCTTTCCCATCCAGCTCAAGCCCAAAACAGTTTTTATTTTTTGCTTTTTAAAAACCAGAGCTCATGCCATTTTTTATAATTTTGTTGCTTTTAGATAAGCTCCAAACAATTCAAAAAATGTGGGTATGGATGCCATAAAGAAATAATTAGGCCCTAACTGAATGAGAATGGAACAGATAATAAATGAAGAATGAGTGCCCTAGGGTGTGCCCTAATCAGTCCCATGTTTGTTACATTCGAGAAAATCCAAATCTGCATGTAAAAATGAGGTTTCGGCTGAAAATTTTAAAAACAAGTATTTTATAGGCAAATTGAACAAACTAGTTTAATCACGAATAAACCACAATCTTTTCAAAAAAACGTGGTCTAATAAAAATTTATTGAAAAAAAAAGCGGTTTGCTTGCAATTAAATTGGCCTTACAAATCACGCCAGCAATCAGAGGAAAAACCAGCAATGTAATTCAGATCCGGTTGCTGGCAAGCACAATCCATGATTTATATCGATTTTTGCAACTATGAAGGTAACAACTCAAATATGTGCAATGAAACTAAATGGAGAGATGGAAGAAACCCTAGCTATTTTTAATCTCTTTTTATAAAAAAACCCTCGCTGTTTTTCTTTTCTTTCTTTCTATTTTACAGCTCCAAACCCTAACTATTTTTACTTTTTCTGTTTTTATCTTAATTTGACTAGAAACCCTAAATTTATTTTCCATTTATTTGTTATTGAAGCATACTCCACATTTATCAATTATTCTAATGTGGGCCCTAGTTAAAAAGGACCCTTGTTGGAAACATGCCATTCCTAGGTCAAAGAAAGGGGAGTCGGTTTGCATACATTGCAGGACAAAAATTTGTGGGGAGGCATTAACCGATTGAACTATCATATTGCAAAACACTTGTGCCTTTTGAAGTTGTGCATGAGGTATAAAGCCAATTCAAGACAGCTGACCAACAGGAGGACTTAAAAAGAGGCAAAGAGTAAAGATGGCAGCCATTCATGGAGACTCTTCTTCCTCGATTCCTCCATTTCCTAGATCTTTGAACAATAGTGGTAGAACAATAGTGGTAGTGGCAACGCTAGTGTTAATGTTGGGCCTAGAGTTTGTGGATCTAAACTAAATTCATAAATTGTACCATGTACTACTCCAGGTTCCCATCAATCACTTGAGAGCATGGGTTGGCACAAGGACAAGTATGATGCAACAAGGAATGCAATTGGAGACATTTGGTTTTATTGTACCATTCCATTTCATACAGCCAAGTAATTAATTATTATTTTTGTTTTGTAATATGTTGTTTGATTTCTTTGTCTCTTGAATTTTAGAATTTATAGGTTTGTAGAATTTAAATTCTAATTTTATTATACTTATTTTGTTTATTTTATTTGTTTCATGTCTCCTTATTGCCAAAATATGGTAGATCATTATTGTTTGTGCAAGCTCCATTTTGACTCGAAAGGTGGCCAATGTGAAGACCAAAATTGACGATCAATGTGAGGTATGGGTAGGAAGAATTGCACTATCATGACCGATGGTTGCACAAATAGGAGTGATAGGACATTGTTGAATTTCCTTGTTTCTTCAGCAAGTGGTTGTACTTCCTAAAATTCATTGATTTAGTGATTAAGGTTTCTAACTTCTACTCTAATGATTAGCATTAGCATTTCAAATTTTAGTGTTTTTCTCAAATGGCACAATTTTCCTAAAATCCATTGATGCTTTAGGAAACACAAAAAATGCTAAATTCCTCTATGACGTTTTGGAGCAAGTCTTGGCCAAGGTGGCTGAGGAGAATGTTGTGCAAATCTTAGTATACAAAGTCAAAGTACTCACGGATTTTTTTGCTAGCCAAGCAATCTCAATGAAAACTCGTAGTCTATGTGGGCCGAGTACTCGGCAAGTACTCATTGAAACTTGGCAACTCTATGCCAATGACTTGCCCACAAACATCAAACACAAGAAAAGAGTGATTTTCACAAAAAAACACAATTTTTTGCCTTTTTAAACTTATGAAAATGGCATATACCATGAAGGTCTATGTGGTCTCAAAAGGCTGCCCCTAGACCCCCGTGAGACATGCTGCCCTGTAATTTCCCTTTTTGGAATCTTCATAAACTTTGCAAATTTTTTTGTTTCCTTTTCATGCATTACTTGACCAGTAATGGAATATTAGCAATAATAAAATTACCAAAATCTTCACTCATTATGCAATATAAGCTACTGAAATCAATATTAAATCCAAAACACCAAACAGGGAATGCTATAACAATAATTGGCTATGACAGGACAGCAACTCCACAACACACTATAATGGACATATAATTAACAGCATTAGTATTTCAAAATTTACTCAAACATTGAACAACACACCTGATATATATATATAAACTGCAAACATTGAAAATTGACCACCTTTGATATCAACAAAATACTACGATCTAGAAGTTCGTCCCACATACAACCCAAACTAACAAGTTGTACCTAAAAAATTACATTAGGCTCACTTCATAATAATAATATTAAGTTGTCATTTTTACAATGTTTTTAAAATAAAGTTACTAGGACCAACTTAAGATATTATTTTAAAATTATTTCCTTAATTAAATTATTTAGAAAAGGGGACATGACAATCTGCCCTTCCCAAAATTGTTTGTCCTCAAGCAATGAATTTCAATAGCTTTGACCTCCCCCTAAATGTTAATCTTGTAAGGCCAAGATCCCAAATCATCCTTGGAAATTTGCAATTCCATGTTCTGAATTCCTCGTGTGATGCAATATGTTCCTTTCACTACATAACTTCCGTTGAGGCCAGTTTATGTAGTTCCCTTGAAGCCTTCCCCATTTCTCTATGCGATGCATGTATTTTGTCTTTCTCAATCTCAAATTGCTTTGCTTGTTCATCACTGTCCCTCGCCAACTTGGTTGTTTCTTTTATACCCACAACTTAAGAGCTTTCTCGAGGGCTGCCTTATGTGATAAATGAGCTCACTACCATGTTTTTTCTATACTACTCTGATACAAATGGGAGCTCAAAATTTTGCACCATAAGACACTTCTGCAACTATGAAAAATATTGTCAAACTTGTTCTTTCATAATGCTCAAAATTACTAAGGTTGTGGCTTTGTCATTGAATGAAAAGAAATGGGAAAAACAATTTCTGCCCCATCTTTTAGTATGTTATGAACTATAACCACAATCATGTTTAATGCATTGCTTAACATAAACTGCAAATTTTCATGCTTCTCTGTTTTACTTTTCATTGCAATTGAAAATATTTTACCTAAAAACTTCAAATAAGCAGAAGGAAAAGTGTTACCATATCGTTTTTGGATTCTCCTTACAACAGGCAAAGATTTACAGTAGTTTCTAACAAGTTTTGTCATTTTCATAGCCTGGTCTGTTATTATCAGCAATTTTCGAATGTAGAGATGTGGCCGCTACTAATGGGTAGCTATGCAAACATCCCAAACTTCTACAAAACTTTCTTGGGCAGCAATGTCTTCAGAAACTCTTATGAGAAAATCATCTAATTTATTCTTTGCCTTGAAAACTTCATTATTTACTATCATCTTATTCTGGAATTTCTGAAATTTTGTTCCATTAGTGTCTAACTCAAAATGTAACTGTGAAATTAGATCAATACACAACTATACCTTTACTTGTCCCTAGCTGCAAACTTCTTGTTGTTGCTGACATTTGACTTCTGCAAGTTGGGATTCCAGCATTTTTATCTATTGCATAAACTTGTGTTTGCAAATTGCACACTATTATGAAAACTTCTTGGGCCTGTTATTTAGCTTCTCATTTTCTTTGAGCTGGATAAACTGTTTCCTACTTTGTTCCTCAAGTTTGTTGGTTACCTCATTATGAAATTGATTGGAAATGATGCAAAGCGCACAGAGGAAGCACTTCAAAACACCGATGACACTTCAGTAATTCTGCAACCAATCAACTTACTACAGAAACAACCAAAATTCAACAGAGTGGAAGTAATCTACTCCTAAGGAAGTCATTCCACTGATTTCGAAGAAATCTCAACCAGTGGAATGCTTCCGATCTACATCTCTACAATTAGATCAAAACAGAACTTTTTATTCCTCTAAGAATATACATACAAATTGATTTTCTCTTCCTCAGTGTGTCTCTATGTCTCTACGAACACAGACCAACTATATAGACTCTCATATCAGTAGTCTACACAAGATGGAAGGTGAATCGCCCTATAACCACCTCTGCCGTTCAGTTACAACTGTTCAATTCAGTTACAACACGTATACAGACTTAGTTTTATGCCGTTACTCGGCCAAGTATGACTCAACATGGCACTAAGGCCTTACAAACATGATAAGACAACTTAGACAAAAGAGTAGGAATCCTAATGATCCTCAGTGTCTCGGGTGCTCCTGCACCATACAGCCAACCAACAAAGATTTCCAAGTCCCTTGGAAATGTATCTGCAAAACAAAACTATTTTCCTATATCTCTATTTGTCCTGGTCTTTATCTTTCACTGTGTCTCTTCAGCTTCCGGCTTCAAATTGTAATGTCCCCTTTCTAGAGGAAACACTTAATCCTGAATCTACATTCAAAGTGATTCTCAAGGAGACATTAGAAACATTAGAGAACAATAAATTTCAATGATAAGATCAAATAGGATCAATGATAATGTATTCACATCATTCCAAGGATTATTTATTTCCTAATTGTTACTTGCTATTGATAACTATTCTATAATACGTTCCATAATTCAATCATGCATATTTTCCTTATTACTCTTCCTCATAGAACTAGGCTTTACATGTATAGGGCGCGCCGAAACCATCTCTTGACCCAGCCTACAGGAAACTATGTCCCAGCCTACGGGCCTTAATACGGATGGAACTACTCCGCCTCTCCCCACAATACCTAACATTCCTTTAAGGATGAAGTAATAGAGAAATATAGAAGTAATAATCTAACTTCGTCTTCCCATATCATCTCCCTTCTATTCCTTAACCATGGATGGGGAAATTATATGTTTAGGGCACGTTGAACCCTCTCCAATGCGATTGGGAATGGAATTACTCCGCCTCTCCCTAGCATCCTTGTCTAGGGCGCGTTAAACCCTCTCCAATCCATCGTGATGGAATTACCCCGCCTTTCCCTAACAAGACCGCCTCTCCTATAGTTATAGGAAATGGAAGTGATGGGATGGTTATGTTTTTCGTATGTAATTCATGACCATGTTACTAATATGATTATGCAATATATGTTTTGGTAGACATCTTTATACTTTCAATTGTTTATATTTGATTATGATATTCTATCATTTTTCCATTAGATTAAGAGATGGCACATACCTTGAAGACAAATGTTGGAATGGTATATTGTTTTTGCTTATATAATATCTCTGCTGTTCTTCAATGGCTGTTTGCCCAAGAGATATATTTTGATCCAAATCTATTTGTATGGATGACTGAATGGCTGATTGAGAGGATCGCTGGTCTGCAGAGATAATTCTGATTTTTGTTGGAGAGATGCATATATTTAATAATGTTATTCAATGCTGATCTGTTTGACTTGCTGTGATTGAATGAGTGTTGATTGCTGATATAACCTGCATTGTATTTCCTTCTGGCAGTTCATTGGGTCTGCATTAGAGGATATTTGAAAGGCTCTTAATTGATTAGAATGATCAATTCAGTATTGTGAATCGATGATGATGATGATGATGAGGTGACAATACTACTGCATTCTCCTGCTGACTGATTCTATATTAAGAGGAGATGTTTCCATTCTTGATTGGTTGCTATTTGATATATTTTTAAAAGGATGCCTTTCTTCATACGTTGCCTCCTTTTACTTTTATTATTTGATATTTATGTATTCAAGGGTATGTGTTCTATCATTCCTGATTCTGTGGTATCCCCTCCTCCTCTTATTCAACCATCGATTACCATTTATATGTTAGGTGGCGTGTTGGTTGACCATCGGTCACTACTCTTCGTAATGCTCTTTCAAAAGGTGCTAATCATCTCTTCGTTATTTAGCACTGCCTTTGATTAATTATATCAATTAGTAACTTACTATGATTGTTGCCTTTTAATCTTATTTGTAATCGCCTTGTCATATGTTAATACCTACTTTGAAAGACATAGAAGCATACTTACTTTGTACGGTAGGTAGCTTAAAATATTAATAAACTATCAATATATGTGGTTCCTTCACAAAACTGTCTATCACACGGTTCACCTTGAAAGACAAGGAACTGCAGATGTCAGACATTGTCTCCTTTAAAAGCATCAAATATTAAGGCAATAAAATATATATGGGCCCACCAACAAATTCAGACCTTTATGTCTTATGATATATATATTTATATTTATAATAAATAATATTTATATTTGTATAATATGATAATATTTAAATTATTAATATTTATATTTATATATTATATAATATATATAATACTATAATTATTATAATTGATAATATATTTATTATTTATAAATACAATAAATATATTATATTTTAATTATAAAAATATTTATTAATATTATGGTATATTATATATTAATTTTATATATTTATTCTACTTCATTTGTATTCATATTTTTAATACTATAATTTCGGGGATATGACACAAATCTTCAAATCAATGGAATAGTGACCAACCAACCAACAATGGCAAACCACCATCAACATTTCAAAGTATCTTCAAGGTCCTTCTACTCCTAGCAATGGAGTACTCTCAGACTAATCAAAACTTCAACGACTACCACGCAATGCTCATTCAAATGTCCATCCTACACGCTGCTACAGACCCATTCCTCTCGTCCAACAGCAGATCCTGGAGATGCACTACCATTCTCTCTCGCAGTGGCCTTACTCTGCACCCTCTTCCAGCCAAATCTCTATTGGTGAATGGTCTTGATAGACCTCAACATCGTCTGCCCACACACTACAAGAATCCTATTCCTTCTCGCAACTAGATGGCACGAGCATCTGCAACAGTCTAACAACTACTGTCAGCCTTCAAAATACTTTCTAAGATCTCTATTTTCAAAATGGTCACCAACCAAACATTTTGCTTCAACTCTTCAATTTTCCTTCAACTCTTCACCTGCCTTCTCAGTGACAGAAATCAAATACACAACACCTAGACCTTTCGCCAACTCTGATACCAATTTGATGTAGAGCACACAGAGGAAGCACTTCAAAACACTGATGACACTTCAGTAATTCTGCAACCGAACAACTTACTACAGAAACAACCAAAATTCAACAGAATGGAAATAATCTACTCCTAAGGAAGTCATTCCACTGATTTCGAAGAAATCTCAGCCAGTGGAATGCTTCCGATCTACATCTCTACAATTAGATCAAAACAGAACTTTTTATTCCTCTGAGAATATACATACAAATCGATTTTCTCTTCCTCACAATGTCTCTGTGTCTCTCTACGAACATAGACCGACTATATAGACTCTCATATCGGCAGTTTACACAAGATGGAAGGCGAATCGCCCTATAACCACCTCTGTCGTTCAGTTACAACTGTTCAGTTCGGTTACAACACGTATACAGACTCAGTTGTATGCCGTTACTCGGCCAAGTATGACTCAACATGGCGCTAAGGCCTTACAAACATGATAAGACAACTTAGACAAAAGAGTAGGAATCCTACTGATCCTCAATGTCTCGGGTGCTCCTGCACCAGGAAAGCTCCACTCTTTCTTGCTGTCCTATTATGCTCCTCATTACTAGAACATTGATTACATTTGCACCAATTTCCAACTCTTCATTGAGGCATGCACCTTTGATTTTTGCAACATATTCTCCTTGGATTTTACTCTCTTCCATCTTTTATTGAAACAGATCAATTGTAGCAGCATTCCTGTTGCAAGTTTTATCCGTGATGTGAACCTTAGAAATTATTGTATTCCCCAAGAAGAAATGATACTTTTTCCAACCTATGTCTAGATCTGCATATTTGGTCTTCTCCCTAGTACGTGCAATGTTGTAATGAATAAACTCCAATTTCTTTGTAACCAAAGAAGCCCCTAGGTTCCCACCACTGTAACTCTCAACTTTAGCAGATTCTCCTCTATGCATCTTGTGGTGGCTAGCATGCTTGGAACTTGATTCCAAATTTGTGACATGTTGATTTCCTTTATCCAGTTGTGATCCTAGGGACAAATTACTAAACTTACTCAAAAAACTTTGAATATCAAAACGATGTTTATCTCGCTTACCACAAAATGAAAAGGTATGGATGCCTTCTAACATCAAGCATCTTGTTGTCCTGGCAACTCGTTCCTCCTGAAAATTCTCTTAATTGTGGCTACTCTCGTTATTCTACAGTCTAGACATCATTATTTTCCTTCAATTGTAAAGTTTAGCTCCAAGGAGTGTCCCATGAACTACGCAATTTTCAACCCCAGTTTTTACCTTGATTCAACCAATATTGCCTATAATAATGACAAGTAAAAGGAATGAAACTGTGACTGTAATATGACTGCAGTACGGCAGTTTTATGTGATCTGAAGATAATGCAATGAAACTTCTTGTTACCCCTTCATGCTTCACAAGAGACAACAGGCATCTAATCTATGCTTCCTGAACTATATGACCAAGCAACTTCTAGGATTTGCTTGAAGCCTTATTTAGCCTTTCCTTGAAGTATACTAACTGGTTAGCCTTTCCAGGAAAGGTTGTATAGGTAAGACAGAAATGTGATGCAGAAACTGACAATGTTTCCTTACACATTTCTGCACCATATTCCTATACCCATTGCTAACACTACTTGTTGTGAAGTTGTCTCCTTCAGAAACACTTATATGATGAATTATCCTTGTGACCCTGTCAGTCATCATAACATCTGAGGAATGAGGTGTGAGAAAAGTGTTATATAGGATAATTCTATGAAGATCTATCCACCTCATCATATAGTGGTTTAATGAGATATTGTGTCAGTAATGCTTCTGAGACAAGGATTACATGTTAGTTTAGCTTTGAGAGATATAAGGGCAGTGATGTTACTCTTGCTTTAAATGTGATTTGGATACATTTTTCAAAGAGGCACAGTGCTCTGCCACTTTAGCCAAAGTAACCCTAATCTCAATGATATGACAGGTTCAGCCACGTTTTTATCAGCAGTGTTATGAATAAATGTGACAAGTAAATGAACCTTACCTTTGTTGAAAAATGGTTTAAGAATCTTTTACTTCATGTATAGGCCTTGAAGCACTTGGATGCTATTTAAAGAAATAAAACTTAAACCCTTAGTTGAAGGCACTTTGGATTTCTAGGGGCCTATAAAACTATGGAATAACTTCTCAAGAATGATAAGACCCTGTTAACCCAAGGTTGGAATAGTGGTTCTTGTATGCTATGAAGAATAAGCATTGTTGACAGAAGTTCAGATTGCAAACAAACACCTAAATTGTTCCTTGGGATGTGTAAAGCCAAAACTATTGAGTGATCTGAGAAAGACCAGACGTAATGAACAATGAAGCATAATCCAACATAGCACTTACTGAATGAGCCTCAAGTATTCAAAGTAACTCATCAAACACCTCAAAAGCTAAATGCATTTAACAGAACTAAGTTAAATGTTAGTTATGGATGTGATATGGAATATTTAGAGTTAAGAATTGTTGTTGTAATACTGTATTAACCTGTGAAATAACTGATAAAAATCAGATTAGTTTTAAAAAGCAGAGAATAATTGGGTTATTGCAGTATAATATCAAAATTAAAATCACACGAGCATTAACTAAACAGATAATCAAAAACCATATATAGAAAACATGCAAATTATACTAAAATGTGTCATTGATTTTATTCATTCAATTTTTCAGACAAATCAATACTTTTGACATGTCAATACTGTGATCTTATGCTTTTTTAAAAACTTAGTACAAATGTTTCAGACGAATCAATTGATATCATATATCCAACCATATATAGAAACATGCAAATTATACTAAAATGTGTCGTCGATTTTATTCATTCAATTTTTCAGACAAATCAATACTTTTGACATGTCAATAACTGTAATCTTATGCTCTTTTAAAAACTTAGTACAAATGTTTCAGACGAATCAATTGATATCATATATCCTAATATGCACAGCACAGTTATGACTATTCGATCCTAGACTTGACACAGTATAGAGGATGGATAAAGGAAATTGATCTAATAGTAAGAATGGATTTTTAAAAGGAAACCCAGAACTTACTATTAAATCTCTCTTTAATTTGCTTGGGCTAAATGGAATCTATCTGTTAAACCCTTCCAAACAAAAAAGGTGGATCACACAAAGAAAACCCAACTCAAATAGTCAACATTTCCACTTAACTTCCTGCAGAGAAATCTGGAAGCTATTTAACAAATGGACGTTAAAAAGAAATATGGAAAATTATTGGTAGAAACCCTAGATATTAACATTCATTTTTCTATTTTCATTATCTCAAAAACACGAAGCTGTTTTTTGAACCTTCCTCTTCAACAGAAATGGAACACGTGTAGATATTCCAATCAAGCTTTGAAATATACTAAATTCTATAAACACAAAAAAGTACCAGAATTGCAAACATGGCATGTAATAATACTCTTGGTCATAAGAAATGATATACTTTAACCAGTCATCATGCATAAGTTGCATTTTACAACCACGAAATTAAAATATTGAGAATGCACACACCAGTTCATGTATGTTCTCAGATGTCTTCTGCTTACCCAATTCATCAACTGCAGAATACACACTATCTAAAGAAAGAAGCCTTGCACTAATCATCATAGCCCTTGATCGCAAAATGGAATCCAGAGAACTATTACTGCAAATGTAGGTACAATGTCCTCAGGTTTAAATCATAATTTTTTGAGGATATCCAAACAATTCCTAGATGTTGGTAGTGAGAAAACTAAATAAAAAAACAATTTATTGTTGGAATTTTACTGTTTACCTTATTGTAGCAGCTAATCGCTGAAGCATGTTTTTTGTTAATAGATACTTTGCACCATTAGAAGTTGCAGCAAACTACAGGATATAAAAAAAATGCAAAATATTAGGGAAATGATGTTGCTCTTATTTCAAAAAATACTATAAGGCATTATCAAACGTCATTAACAGCCCAAGGAACCAGCATAAACAGACAAATAACAAAAACAAAAAGGATGACAGAAATTCTCAAAAGAAACAATTATATCGCAGCATTCCTTAAAATCACATGTATGAATACCCAGCTCATTGAATTACACCGTGCTGCATTATAACAGGAAATCCTTAACATCTAGTTGTTTACAATAGGTCCTATCAACATCATAGCTATATCTGGAAAAAGAACATGCATTTTAGTGCAAAGGGAAATAATCGAAAGAAACAACAAAAACAAACTAAAACTCATAGATAGTGTTAAGAGCATAACGCCCGTTTGGGACAATAGTATCTAATTTTAAATAAACTTTATAAGTGACACATTACTGAAATGTCATAAAATTTGACTGATTTCATCAGTTATTTAATAAGCATCTAATGATTATATACCCAACAATGATGCCGGTAAAACTGAAGAAATGAGATTAAGAAAAATTGGCATGTTTACTTAGAGAGAGCACAACCCTATATTATTGAAAATAGTCTAAAAATAGAAAGTAGTTATAAACTAAAAATAGACAGCAGTTAGAAAAGACTTCAATACAACAAATGGCTGTTACACACTTATAACTAAAGATGCCACTTATTATAGCAATAACTAATATTATTCTAATACCCCCCTTAATGACTAAACCGGAAACAACACCACACTTGTTCCAAAATTGGAGAAAGAAAACAGAACCAAGAGGTTTAGTCCTTAATTAGCAGACTACTCCTAAGATGTGTAGAAATGAAGAGCAATGTCTTCAAAATCAACCAGTTGCCAAATATAGTGATGTTGAATCTCGACTTGCACCATGCAAGAATGATACAATAGATTCTTCACCAACTTCAATGCACCTTGATTATCACAGAAAGTGGAGTAGGTGTATCCTGAAGAAGCTGAAAATCAGCCAAAAGTCTATGTAGCCACAAACAACTTCACAACTAGCACTTACAGCTGCTTTGTACTCTACTTCAGTTGAAAACAAAGGGACAGTTTGTTGAAGCTTACTTCACCATGAGACTATTCCTGAACCCAAGCAAAAATCGTACCTAGGAGTACCATCAGTAGCAACTGATCCTACCCAATAAAAGTTTGTGTATCCTATCGAACCAAAATCTTATAGTATGCCAAAGTCAAAGTACCTTTTGACATATCACGAAACACACTTTGTGGCTATCTAATGAGTGAGCTTTCATTTTGACAAAATCCAAGAAAGATAGCTTGTGGCTATCAACTGTTTATAGATTGCTTCTATGTCACAGGGTTCGCTGAATTTCTACTATAAAGTTCGAAATTTGGCAGACTTCAAAACAGTTGAAAAAATTTGCGCAAATTCGTCAAAATGTTCATACGTAAGGGCATTATTTTTTTTAAAGAAAGACATTTAAAATAAGGGTTTATTCCTCATTTTTCCCTTTACTGGGAACATCTGTGATTGACAAAGCCATAATCGCTAAAAAAAATCGTGATTATACACAGAAACAAGTCTGAAATCACGATGAAATGAAAATAAAAATCAGAAAAAAAAAGTAGATGTAATGCGTTTTAATCACATTAAAAATCGTGAAATAGGAGTCTGAATTGTGTTTCAGTCGGGTATTTCAAAAGATTTGACCATTTTTATACCATATGTATGCAATCGAGAGCGCTTATGATTTATAACATGTTATTACTATTTACATTATAATATTATATTTATGTGTTATAATATTTGCAATATTATGTTATAATATAAATTAATAATATATAAATATATTATTAATATTATATATAGTCCATGAGACATTAATTATATATATAAATATATTATAATATGTATATAATATTTTTATATATTTTTAATATATATATATATATATATATATATATATATATATATATATATATATATATATATATATTAATATCAAATTTAAATAAAGCGAATTTAATAACGAATTTGTTTTCCCTTGCCGAATTTTATCCTTGCCGAACACGAACTCGAACTCTGTGACATAGGATTGCTTCATTGACCAGAGATGAATCATCAAAGGATAATAACTTCAACCCAACCTCCATAGGTGTAGAAGATGAATTGCAATCTACAACCTCAAACTGCTCCAAAGAATTCATAGCATATTTGATCTTAACCATGAAAATGCAGTGGTCAAATCAACAAACTTCAACTCCTTGACAATAATATAGAAGGCCTTTATCAAAAAATGTCAAAAGCTACACACAAAATCTGATTTTACTTCTTGAATCATATTGTCTCCATTATCTATGATGGCAAGATCATCAATATATACAATAACAATCACAATATCATTACCATCACTTTTGACATAAATAATTGGAAAAAAACGACTGCTAAATCCTAAATCTATGAGATGCTTATCAATTTTGAGATACCAAGCTTATGAGCCTACTTAACTCCTAAATCAATATATATGATGGCAAGATCATCAATATATACAATAACAATCACAATATCATCACCATCACTTTTGACATAAATAATTGGAAAAAAAAGACTCCTAAATCCTAAATCTATGAGATGCTTATCAATTTTGAGATACCAAGCTTATGAGCAGTGGTCAAATCACCAAAACTCAACTCCTTGACAATAATATAGAAGGCCTTTATCAAAAATTGTCAAAAGCTACACACAAAATCTGATTTTACTTCTTGAATCATATTGTCTCCATTATCTATGATGGCAAGATCATCAATATATACAATAACAATCACAATATCATTACCATCACTTTTGACATAAATAATTGGAAAAAAAAGACTCCTAAATCCTAAATCTATGAGATGCTTATCAATTTTGAGATACCAAGCTTATGAGCCTATACAACGACTTATTCAACCTACAAACTATATGACCATGTCCAAGAACCTGAAAACCCTCAAACTGCACCATATACACCTCCTTGTCCAATATGCCTTTCAAGAAGACACTTTTCGCCTATGTCACAAGGTTTGTGTTCGTGTTCGGCGACGATAAAATTCAAATGAAGTTCGACAAGGGGAAGAAATTCGAAAAGAAAATCATGATTAAATTCACCTTATATAAATTTGATTTTTTTTAAATATAATAATATATAAATATATTATAATATTTAATATTAAAAAATAATATAAATATAATAATATATTAATTATATATTATAAATTATAAGTGGCTCTCTGCCGCACCGAACTAGACCCAACTGCACATATGTTATAAATATTAATCAAAATCTTTTAGATCACCGATCTTTAATAAAAATATCTGATGTGTTTCAAATTTTTTCCCCTTTTTATTGCAAATTAAATGCAAATATATGGCAAAAAACCCCTTTTAATGTGTTTCAACAAGAGAAAACGGAACAGGATTTTCTTGAGGTATAATCGTGACTTTTTTTGGCATTCCCATTAAAGGCAAAAAATAGGGGAAAAAACCCTTATTTTTAAAATATTTTATGAAAAAAACCATGCCCTCTGTTTGTACAAACATTAGGTGAATTTGAGTGAATTTTTTATAATGTTTTGCAATCTGCCGAATTTCGAACTTCATTGCAAAAATTCAGCGATTATAATGTTTTGCAATCCGCCGAATTTCGAACTTCATTGCAAAAATTCAGCAAACCCTGTGACATAGCTTTTGGCATCCATCTAATACACCTTCCAACCAAACTAAGTAGCTATGAAGAGAAGCAATTCAAATGTGGCCATCTTAGTAGTAGAAGCAAAGGTCTCCTCATAGTCTTTCCCCTCTTGTCACAAATATCCTTTAGGAACAAGATGTTCCTTGTACTTGTCCAAGGAACCATCAACTTTGCACTTTACCTTATAAACCCATTTTGTAGCCAATGGGTTGCTTACCTGGTGGCAACTCCAACTCCCAAGTGTGATTTTTCATCAATGCATCATAGAAAACCTTCATAGTAGCTTCCCATTCAGTTTTCCCCTATGCCTGTAAATATTTTTGCAGTTCAAGTACCTAGTGACAACTCAACCAACTCCCAAGGATAATTTTTCAACAATGCATCATACAAAACATTTATAGGATGTAATGTCCCAAACTGGAAAAATTGATTCTTGACAAATAATTATATGGAGAACAGAAAAAAATAATTTGCTTTGAGGCACACAACAAATTGAAATCTATGCAGCTTTTGAATAACATTTGTGGAGCAAACCCTTCTTATTTTTCTGCATCATTAGAAAACAAAAATCTTTCAAATCTATGGTGAAATTTCTCTGATTTGAAAAAAAACCGAGTTCATTAGAATCAGCTCAGTAATGCTAAGGCTGCTGTTTGATCAGATTTCAAAGCTTGGCATTTTGTTGTGAAGATTCTCCATATTGAAGCTGAGCTACAAATGCATTCAGTTACTTAAGAGTTTTGTTATTTATGGGATGAAATTCAGTTTAAAATTAACTGCCATGAATTTGCTGTACATTTTTTTACCGCCTGTTTGGGTGGTTTAGAATATTTTCACCCCATGGTAAGAAACATCCTGCGGTAATCAAGAGCCTAATATGTGGTTACTTTAGTCTCAATCTTTTGATTGTATGTTAAGGAGACTACATTCTTTTTTCTTTTTTGTTTTTTAAATTTTTGAAATAGATTTATATATGCAAAAAAAATAGATACAGCTTATTTTTTAAAAAGAAAGATGGAATAGAATCACATCTTAAAGACATGCAAATTGGTAGAATTGGGAAACAAAGTAGCACACGACTTCAAACACAGTCAAAGCTATAAAGCTTGTTCTCAAAGGGGGTTCTGGTATTGTGCATCATTTTATTTACGCATTAGTTTTATGGTAGCCTTATCCTGCACATTATGATAAGCTTGTTTAGGTAGGTCTTTACTTAGATGTATTTTCTTAGGGAGGTAACTTGCTATATTTAGCAAGTGGTTGTTTGTTAGGACTCTTCACTTGGTGACTCCTCACATAGTAGTACCAAGTATCAAATATATTTTAAATTCTGTACAGTAACTTGTGTATATATTTTTAATTATATTTTGTTTAAATTCTGTACGTTCATTTAATTAAATTCTTCACAAATATCCACTGATAGGCTTCAAGCAGAAACATAGCCATAAGAACGAGTCTATATTCCTTTATATTGTTCACATGGAATATGTTCTTTCAAAATTCATCTTGTTGCCAAGCATCTAGAGGGGTCAAGACCCTAGAATGCCAATTTAGACCCCTTCGAAGGCACCACCTTAATCCCCAAATTGGTATAGTTCTCTATACCCTATAATTTAGTTGAATTGTCAATTTTGACATTTGCCTTTCTGAACTCCTTAAATTATAAAATTAAAAGACTTTTCAATATCAGTGTGACCCAATCCTATTTTGAGCAAGCAATGACCCACAAACCCAATCCTATTTTGAGCAAGCAATGACCCACAAAGAAGAGCCCTTCATTCCACTATGTTATTAGTAGTGGCTACAAAGTTGTCATAGCAGATTTGGAATATGTTCTTTCAAAATTCATCTTGTTGCCAAGCATCTAGAGGGGTCAAGACCCTAGAATGCCAATTTAGACCCCTTCGAAGGCACCACATTAATCCCCAAATTGGTATAGTTCTCTATACCCTATAATTTAGTTGAATTGTCAATTTTCACATTTGCCTTTCTGAACTCCTTCAATTATAAAATTAAAAGACCTTTCAATATCAGTGTGACCCAATCCTATTTTGAGCAAGCATTGACCCACAAAGAAGAGCCCTTCCTTCCACTATGTTATTAGTAGTGGCTCCAAAGTTGTCATAGCAGATTTGAACTGCACTGATATTATGATCTCATATGATTCAATTCCCACGCACAGGTACAGGGTTTCCTTAGGCAGCCTCAGCAAAGTTTAGCTTCACCAGTCTTGGAATGAGGTGAGGCTGAGCTAAATTCTTCCTGACCTTTTAAAAAACTCTTTACTAAGGAACACTTAATTTATATTTATTAATCTTGATAGGAATTGTTCATAAAGTTGTAAGCTCTACTTTACAGTTTTCAAGTTCATGTTTATCTGTATTTACTAGTCTATGTTATAAATGTGATTGTCATATCAACATATATTTATTTAATTGCAATCATATTCATAATAATTATGAGACTAGGGAAGATTATAAGCTCTTACATGCACTAAAGGCTTTTGCCAGTCCCTCTCAATTCCCTTAAACCCAATATACATGCTGTTAAGTTGTGGCATAATGATGCAGGAGCATATCAGGTGTCAAGCAATCTTGCATCACCCAAAAAAAAAATATTTCACATTTTGTGTTTTTTTTGCAGGTTTCCAGTGATTACTGGGTTATCAAATTCTCCCAAGGAAGATGGTTCCCACCACAGCCACTTTCTTACCTAGTCACCACCATTTCAGGCATTCCAAAGTTCCACAATAAAATCTCACAATGTAGCAAACATTCAAGCACGGTAGCAATTGAGAAAATTTGCAAGCTTATTGGTTCCAGGGAGTCTTCTGGCTAGAACTGCAAAGATTTTCACTGCATAGATCTCACTGCACACGGCATTCAACCTACGTGCCCTTTTGAGCGGCAAGTTATAATGTGTCAATGGCTCTTTTTGGCTTTCACACCAAATTTTGAATATTGCAATGACTAGAATAGTTTAAGTTGGTCCCAAGAAGGATTATGGAGGAAGGTTCACAACCCTTCAGTCAGCAGTACCTTATCAAATCCCTATAAATAAGATGGCAAATTCTTCGGAACATTGCAGAACATAGAGGAGATAAGTCTTGAGTTTGGGCTTTAGGTTCTCAACTATTGTAATAGGGACATTGCTTGCAGGCATGTAAGATTGTAACAAGCATTCTTGTTCCTGAACTTTGTAGTGACCTGTTATGTCAGAGCATTTGAATGCGGCATATATGTGCATTGTTGGGAATTGAATAATACTATCATTGATTTGTGGCATCTCATTTGTCTTCTAAATCTGTTTTCATTGTGTACTTTTGTTGGTATTTTGCTAATCTATGTCTGGGATGCACAAATAGACCATTTATCATTAGACTCTCTATCTGTGACTGCATCACATAACACTGACGAGTTTGCACATTTACCACCAGAATTGAAATTCTAAATTAAATCTCATATTCTAAATAATTTTCATTTTCTCAAGCTTTCTTTTTACTCACTTATTATAACAATGTTACATGCAGCAGTAACTCATATACCACATGAACCTGTAGTTGGTTACTTGAATGCATAGTTTAAAAAATGTCAAAAACTCCCTTGACGCAAGAGTACTTGTGGATCAAACCATCTTGGCGAGTAACTCACTAAATAACTTGCCACTCAGTTTTTGGGAATTGCGAGTACTCGCCAAAAACTCACAAAAGCTTGGCTGGCAAAAGAATACATCAGTTCGCCTCAAAAAAAAACTCATTTTCATCATTTGTGGCATCATTTTTTTCCAAGCATTTGAGCTATTTGACATATTGCAATGTTTGAGCATTCACCATGAAGGTTTGTGTGGTCTCGATGTAAGATTTGGGCTTGGCAACAAGGGCCCCACCCCTCAACCCCATCTTGTATCATGACAAGATACACACCAAGGGTACTGACCCTAGACCCCGCAAGGAGTGATGCCCCTCGAATCCAATGGTCCCCGGGGATGCACCCCCCACAAAGCTTGAAAAAATCGTGACTGTTTTACAAGCAATAAACCCTAACAGCGATATAAAATATGAGATCACTCTTGCTTTTCCAAAACAACGGTTTTAAATGTCAAAATATTTAATCAAACTTTCACTTGCTGTGTGGGCTTTTATTTTATTTCCAATGACAAACTAAAATCTTTTACTTATCGCTATGATATTAACTTTTGAGAAATGCTTTGGTTTGTTAGCGCTTGCCAAGCCCACCTTTTAGTTTTTATGCAAATAATTTTAAATAAAATAAAATCGCAAATCTCCTTATCACGTGAACATATAATTTGTATATATTCCTAGTTTACACTTGCAAACAATGCGTAGATGGTCACTTGACTTAATTGTTGTGTGCCATTCAAAATATTTTATGACTGCATACTACTTGCTATGTGAGTTTTCTCCACACATAAAAAGTCGTAATATCATATTCTCTTTCCTTCACTGTGGATATATCTCATGTGTACTGGCTTCCTAAGCATCTTAACAGGCTGCAGCCCCCCAATGCTCAGCTACTCGTGCTCTTGAGAATTTGCACTCTGCGTAAACATTTCAATGCCATTTTTATACATGTCTATTATTATCTATCCATCCCCTCGCCGTCCCCAGAAACCCATTCCCCCCATCCCAAAAACCCAGAGAAACACTGCTCGAATCTGCCCCCCAATGCCCCTCTACTCCACCCCCAAACCCCCACTCTAGTTTTAAAAAGCAAAAGTAAACATTGTTTTCCATCCATGTTTTCCATGGATGAAATTTGTAAAATATTAATGCAAATATGAAATTTATAATCATATGACACTACGATGTGAATTTGAGCTCATTTTCTGATCAATAAAGTGAGGATGACCTGTGTAAATCCAGTTCTATGCATGTTTTCAAAGATTATTTTATAAATTTATGTGTTTTTTAATGTTCACAAATTTTGTTGCTGAGTTTTTTTCCCCAATTTATGTCCAAGTTTTTAGAAGTTTTTGTCAAGTCCAAGTATCAATAAATATTGATTTCACCCTCTAAATGTTCATGAATGTTTACACTTTACAGTATATTCCTTGCCACAAAGAGACTTACCCATGTGGTGAAACATAATTATGTTTTTATAACCAAATCATACCATACATCCTCAAAAAACTTTGCACTTTAGATAAAGGTAGTATTGACGCACCTCATATAGCAGTTCCAGTACATTCAGAGTGACAAGCATATCACTTGTGCTGTTAAGTTCTTGCTCAAACATATTTAGAAGACCTGATTGATAAACTGCTGCAGCTGTCTCACTTGAGATACCAAAAAGTGCAGCAGCAATAGACAAAATACGAATTCGCACCTGAAAATCCCATATAGAGAAGAGACAATATTAAACAAACAAATCAAAACATAAAAGTAAGGTACTCCTTGTTAATTTTTGCATTCAATTCAAACATTTCCCCCACCATGCAAATATGAAATATAGACAACTAGAATTTACATTATTTGAGCAAAAGATAATCAAATGTCTATGGAGTAAGGTAGTTCATTAATCACAGTAGGGTGGGGAATTACTAGGCTTAATCACATGGGATGGAAGTGAGTTGGCAGGTCATCAAACAAAGTAGTTAGTTACTGTAAGAACCCCAAGTAGTTCTGCTCTAATTTCTGAGTTTTAGTGGTTTGACATTTCGTCAAACACTAGTCATGTAAATAGACTGAGTTCTGATTTCTGAATTTGTATTTGGTTTTGATAATGGTTTTAGATGATTTTCAATGGAAATACATTTGCCAAAACATAGGAAACATAACCAAATACTTTACATGCATAAACAACACAATGACAACACCAATTAAGCTTTATTTCTTCTCTATATCAGGTCTGATTACAAACATATGAAGTCTGATTCAGACTAGGACAGCGTTTACAAATGCGTATTCAAATTAAAGATTTGAATATCAAGGCACTTATAACATACCCGGATGATAGTATCAATGATATGGTGCATAGGAATGTCAAATCATGCCAAACCAACAATGAACAAGTGCTGATTACAACTCTGATTTTTGCAACAGATCTGATACAACTGTCTGATATAACAAATGCTTGAAATCTGCTCCTTGAAATGCCAAAAAAAACCCTTCCAAAGGTTAGTGCTAGAACTTGTAGGTAGCTGCTCAAACCCTAGGTGTTGAATGATGTATATTAGATGCCAATGGAATGTTGGATATGACCTCCAACTTTGATATGTCAAATCTGATTGGTCTGATATAAATTTCTGATGCAAACAATGACTGAAATCTTCATACAAGTGCCAAGATTCTTCCTCTATGATGAGTGTTAGCCTCCAATGAGTGTTAGAAACCCTAGGTGATGAGTCTAGGAGTATTTCTTCCTCAAAAAAGTCTGCAAACCGCCTCTACAACCACCCAAATCTGCAAATTACTTTCAATGATAACAATGGCTCTAGAAACGCTAGTGGCCAGCAAAGGTATGATTCAGATCTGCCTCCAAAACCCTATCAATTCCACTATGAAATCATGAAATTCCAATGCCAAAACCTTCCTCAAGCTAGTCGTACCATTCTTGCTTTCATACACAAGCCCTAGCAGCTCTAACCTGCAAATATGTCATAGAAAGTCTTTCAAATCTACATAAAACTTCAAAACCCTAGTGCCAATATGAAGCACTAGCTGATATGATCAATTTCCCTACAAACCCTAGCTTCAATCCACACCAAAAATCTGCAATTAAATCCAATGATGAACCCTGGATGGATCCACCTCACAAAGTGGAGTGGGTTTTCATTTAAACCACTAAATTCTAAGGGTTTTCGTCCTTAGAATCCTACTGAAACAAAGTTACAGCCAAAGAGAAAATCTCCAAGTATCAAATGACAAATTCACAATATATTCCAAATGACTCCCAACCACCCATTTTATAAGCCACAAGTTGGCGCCCAAATTCACTTTATTTTATTTTGCTTTCAAGTCCACCTCCATAATAAAATATTATTTTATTTTATTTTTCTTTTTTCTTCAACTTGGGCTGCCAAAATAAAATAATAAAATATTTAATATTTTATTATTTTTTCCATATCACACTTGGGCTGTCACCTTTGGAAAAATATAATATTTTAATAAATAAAATATTATGTTTATTTTGTCATTTTAATTTATTTTATTTTCTCTTTATTTTACCCAAGTGGAGCGTCCAATATATATTAAAATATTAATAATAAATTATTAATATTAAAATATAAATATTTTATTTATTTTTCCTTCCTCCATTTTGACAAATAAAATATTATTTTATTTTGTCATATGTCATGTCCCTCCATTGATTATAGATATATCTATAAATCATAAATTAGATATATATTAAATATTATAAATTGAATGTATTTACATTCAATGTCATAAACTAACTAGCAATCGCACCTTGTGTGCAATGGTTACGCCGAAGAGTTGTGGAAGTTCAATTACCATGTCTTTAAGTGAATGATGATTGTCTTATATCCTTATGGCCCATTTCATTTTTTTTTCTCAAGTGTCGTGAATTAATTTGCATAATCTTAATGGATTTCAAGATCCCTATGTTTTACTTAATAACTACTTCAAATGTGTGAGCTTTCATTTTTGGTGTCTAGTCTATATTTGCATGCATCCCCTTTCTAGATTCTTGTTCTTGCACTACACCTGGGTTCACTTGCATTCCATTAGTCATCACCTATGCATATTATTTGAAGCATGTGGTTTTGCTTATCAGAAGCCTCATCTTTTATATTTTTACACCTACATTTAATAGACATTGTCTTGCAAATATAAGCATGGCAACCACCTCCATCTTGTTTATCCATTTGTCATCTACCTAGTAACATGATAGATCAAACTTAGTGAACCTCACTAGTTTTATAATTTCACACCTTTGCATAATTTGAAGGTCAAACAGATAAAAATTTAATCTAGACATGCTATAATTTTAGATTGAGAATTCCTAATTGTTTAAAAATATTAAATTTGAAGGGAATTTTTTTTATTTGTTTGAATTTGTAGATGATATGAGAATGATCTTAAGACCTCAAAAGTAGTGCACATTCTATGTCATGGGAGCCCGTTGTGTTCAATCTCACTCTGACAAAACTTTTGTAAAAGGAACATGACATAGAAAGCACATCATAATTTATGTTACTTCGAACTTCACACAAATTTACGCAATTGAACTCTTATAAAGTCTTTTTACTCAATATTGTTTATCCCTTCGTGCATAGATACATTCACGAGACAATCCGATTTATTGTCATATTTTAGGATGAGTGAATAGGTGGTAAAAGAGCAAGCTATCTTGCATGATACACTTCTTAGAAAACAAACGAATCTCTCTCTCTCTCTAGGTTTTCGATCAATAAACACAAGAAATGAATGGATCTAATGGCACCCATCATTTCTATTGTCTTGCATTCTTTGGATTGTTGGATTCTTCACCTTTATATCTCTTATCTCTATCTCTTTATCTCTATTCCTCTCTATCAATCTCCCTCTCTCTATATATATCTATCTCATATTTTTTCCTTTCATGGAGTAGAATGAACATGTATACATGTTGGTAAATAAACTTGGTTGTTAATAACATTGAAACCATGTAAGGATGTGTGTTGTTTCATCTCTCTTTCTCTATTCCTCTCTCTCTATTTTTGTAAAATTACCATTTCACGAGGCTACAGTGGAGCTAGATGATTTGGACCAACCCATACCAAGCTGCACTTTTTACATTGTAAAAATACCATAGCATAATCTTTAATGTAGGGTTTTCCATTGGAATGTTTGATTATAGCCCCAATTCTATCACATGACAGAACACTATTTGCCACTATGTTTATGTAGTTAAACTTAGTTTTGTAATCCCATGATGGCCAATACATGTAGCCATGTTTTCCCTTTATGTAGTGTTTTCCATTGGAATGCTTGATTATAGCAGCCATGTTTTCCCTTTATGTAGTGTTTTCCATTGGAATGCTTGATTATAGCCCCAATTCTATCACATGACAGAACACCATTTGCCACTATGTTTATGTAGTTAAATAGTAAGTTTTGTAATCCCATGATGGCCAATACATGTAGCCATGTTTTCTCTTTATCACTCTCCCTCTCTCTATCTATCTTTAGTGTGCAATGGGTACACCGAGAATGGATGTGGGAAGGTTTATTGCAAGGGAAAAATCAAATATTATTTTGCATATGGGTAAATTTAAAGTGTATGTAGTTTTAAAAATTGAGTTGTCAAGAGTAATAAATAGAGGGGGTGTATTTGTAAGAGTAGTAGAGAGTTTCCTTTTTTGGTCCATTTTAGTTGTTGATTGCCATCCATCATTTGAACATTGAAATCATCTAATGATGTGTGTTGTTGTTCTGTAGTGGAAATGAAATGGAGTAAAATAAACATGTATACAAGGTGGAAATAAATGTTTGTTGTGACTAAAAGGATAAAGCTCCATAGGTGAATTAACAAACATGTGGAAATAAAAGAGAGTATATAGAATATATGTAGATTTTTTTGGTCCATTTTGAGTTGTTGATTCCTCCTCATCATTTGAACATTGAAACCATGTAATGATGTGTATTGTTGTTTTGCAATGGAAATGAAATGGAGTAAAATAAACATGTATACGCGGTGGAAATAAAAGTTGGTGTTGAATAAAAGGAGAAAGCTCCATAGGTGAATTAAAAAATAGGTATAAAAATGGAATATCTTTATTTGGTTTATTTGTGCTAGTCAACCATTTGCATGTGAAAGTGTTATTAGTTGGCCTTCTTCTTGCTTTCTTAGTGCAATAAATGGGATATGTTGCATGTGTGCATATATTTGGAATGTGAAGCCTCATCATATTTAAGGCTTGTAAGGTTTCACATTCTTGATATCGATGTGAATGTTAGCCCTTGATGATCAATGTTGTCGACTTTGATTGTTGCCCTTTCAAGTGTTAGACCCTATGATTTATGTATTGTTAAGGCCCAAGCCTTTTATAGAGGAATTTTGTATTGATGGCAAGCCATAAAATCTTCATCCTGAAAAGCTCACAAATTCATATCATATGAAAATGATGTTATATTTGTAGAATAAAAACATAAATGTATTTTTAATTACCATAAAAAAATTAAGCGGAAGCCCTAAAATATGCCTATGCTGAGTGACATTATGTTGTTGTTGCTGATGTCTTCTAGAATTTCTTCTTCCCAAACATTCCCTATAGCCCATGATATGTTGATTCTGCCATTATTGCAAATTTTAAGCCTAGAAAACCTCAACAACGCAAGAAAACAAAGCAAAAAATGATTCACATATTTGCAAGTGAAAGAGTTTGATAGAAATGGTTATGTAGGAATGAAGATTTATAGTGTTGGATCAAGTTGTAGGATGTTGTTTTAATGTCATTTCCTTAAACTTAGCTTGCCACTTAAATCTCAAGTTAGTGAGACAAAGACCTATTTGACATTTTGATGGCTCACAATAAATTTTTCTTTGTACGAGTGCGAATAATTTAACATGTAGACCATAAACCATGAATTCATAAACCATAACAGACCCAAAGCCTTTCAACCAATCATATTGTATTTGCTTCCTTTTGCATCTAGGAAACTCACAAATTGGTTGAAAGACCAATAAAACTTGATAGAGCTTGCCATGTATCTACTCTTGATTCCAGCATACCATAGTCAATGTCCCTACCAAGCGACATATAAAACCATAATTCACTCGAGCGCCACCTTATAATCATGGACTTGATAATATAAATACCATGGACTCAAGACCACTAATTGAGCTCTATTGCATATGGTTTTTTGGGTCTACCAAGAACACAAGCATGAAGCAAAGTGAACCTAAAAAACAAGCCTCCCTCTAGAATTTGATTATTAAAACTCTTGGGTCCACCAAACATAAGCATCGTAGACTTTGAAGTGGTAGTTCAAACTTTAAACATTTTCTCAACCCAGGTATATAGAGTAGCTTAGGTCCACAAGAAATAAGAAAGTGAATATCAAAGGCCAAAAACATTATAGATTCCACTTAATAAGTCTTCCAAGTTTAGAAGGATTGGATGTCTACAAATCTAGAGTTTACATTAATGAATTTTATTAGGCTTTTCATGTCCAGTGATGTCTTACATGCTATCTGTTGGAGTAAATGGTTTTTACCATTTACCCACTTAAGTTTACTTAGGATTAATTGTGCATTTGTTATTCGCGTAGTTTTTCCCATGTTGGGATGTTTCATACCTGTCAGCATTTTCACAGCTTTAAAAACCCTGTACAATATGTAAATTATGCATCTCAATATTATTCACTCTTGTTTTGGTGAAATAGCCTGTGTGCTTCTCTCGTTTTCTGTGAAGATGATTTGCTGCAGATGGTGCTCCTGGGAGGTGGATGACACCAACATGGTATCAGAGCCACCCAATCCGCGAATTCTTCCTGAGAGCTTTCATCGGAGATTTATGGTGAGATCATCATTCATGGAATACATTCAGAAAAATGTTCATCTTTATCAATTTTTGCTGTTTGTGCTAAGGAGGGATTGAAGGATATTTCCGGCAACTTTTTTCGGAACGCTTGGAGTGATGTACACACCATCCTGTATAATATTTCTGGTTCTTGTTTGGCGTATTCAGCCTAAAGGGCCAATTTTGTGCTGGAGTGGAGGCACAAATTTAATCCAGCGTAAGGCAGATTGCAGGACATTTTTGTCTCAGGCGTCGAAGGCATTTACCAGGCCACAAATTGGCCGATTTGCATTTTTTTTGGAGGCACCCTGCGATCATTGAAACCGCTGGCTGCTTGGGCATAGAGCAAGCATGGAGGAGGCCGTTGGAGGCATTCAACAGGCCATTGATTGGCCGCTCAGACCAGTCCTTCTCACATGGCGCTCAATTATTGAGTTTTCCCACTGGAAGATACATTTGAAGGCAAACCTTAGTAGTTTATAAAGTCTTTTGAGAAATATTTGCTAGGGTTTGTTGTGGTGGGATCGTAAGTGGTCCTTTTGAGCATTTTGTATCAGACTTTTATCCCACATTGGCAGCGCTGCATAGTTTTTTGGCCTTCAAATAGCCTGGCAGTCTTTAATTGTTATGAGCAAAGGCTCACGTTGCTGTGAAGGCCTCTCTCATGCATGTTGGTGAATGTGCTCATTTACTTGGTACAGACTACTTGGTGGCATGACTTGGCCCCTTGTGCTTCAACCTGATGATTTGGAGTCAACTTGGCTCAAAAGGCCCCATTTTTTTGCCCTTAGCAGGTGGTCACGTGGGTGACCAAGGGCTTAATCCGGCCCTTCATTCATGCTTTTCACACCATATAGGTGACCTTTTTCTTCCACAAAACATATCTTGGGCATTCGGAGTCTGATTTTCGAATTCCACATATCATCGGAAAGCTGACTTCGCCAAGATCGCAGTAGTATAGGTAAATATGCCTAATTTTGCTGATTTGAAGGCTTCGTTTGCAGTATTTGGGAGTTTCTAATTTTGTTGTTGAAGGTTAATGTCTTTGTAATTTTGGAGATTTGTCATAGTTCATTATGGGATTTTCAGTTCATCCTGATGTGATTATGTTGAAAAAGGGAAATTATAAACAATGGAGAGATGGTATCATGAAACATCTTAGATGGCTTCATTTGTTGCCACATTTGTATAATCTAGTTCCCCTTCCTGGTATTGATAGTAAGAAGTTTGAATGGAATTGCAAAAGGGATCATGTCCTAGGAGTTATTGCAATGCATATTGATGATGCCACTTTGAATGCTATTGATCATTTTGAGTATCCGCATATTCTTTGGACTAAAATTTGGGAAATACATGGAGATCTTGATACTCGGCCATTCCCAGATGATCCTGTTTCAGATTGTCTTGTGCCTCTTCATTTTTCAAACAGGATACCCTATGATCATGTTACTATGCAGGAGTTTGAAGTTTTGGAAAACTTTGAATCTTTAGATGAGGATGACGAGGGTTCTTCAGATGCTCCTTCTTCTCCATCAGGGACAGTTGATGTACTTTCACCTTCAGTGATTCATTGTGCAGAGTCATTGATTGAGGCTCCTATCATTCCTGTTCAGCAAGACCATTCATCTTTTGGTGGTGATTTATTTATCACATCCAGTGATTCATCACAACCAGTATCTCATTGTCTTCCTGATTGGGATTCGTATTTGTCAGACATTAGTTCATTGTTCGTAGAATCTCATATTTCTAACTTGGAAGACACATTTGAGGGTATATCCCTACTATTTGATGATAGTTGTGGTACAATTGTTATCACTCCATCTTTGTCTTTGGAGAATGTTCAAGATCAGTTTCCAGTGGTACCTTGTTTGTCACCTTCTACTGTGATTAGGCATGTTCCTGATTGGTTCGTGGCATCATTTTCCAAGGTCTTGGCGACACATGAGCAGATTTCAGAATCATCTTTATACATTTTCATGCTTCTTTCTTTCAATTCCTATCTGGAGTGGGAAGCATACCTGCATTTGTACTTGGTTTTGTTTCTTCCAAAAGGAAGACAAGTTTTTTGTCGACATTGGATCATGTTTTGTCTTCAGACACTTACCATTTTTGCAAGTGATTACACATTGTGGAGGGGCTACATAGTCTCTCTTTCCCTCTTATGGGGGGGTCTTTGATTATATATACAGGATCTATGTAGTACTTGGGGGGATGTAATTAAATCCTCCATCCACCATGCATCATTTTTTGTTTTTGTTTCTCTCTTTTGGGGAGGGGTTTTTTCCCACAGGGTTTTTCTCTTTTTCTCCGATTGTGAGAGATTTCTTTTTTGCAATGTAAATGGGTACCTAATATGGTTGTGTAGTCAGGACCCATATTGCATAGTCATTTTGCATAATAATTCTCCCTAAGTTGCAATTAAGGGGGGGTGTTGGAGTAAATAGTTTTTACCATTACCCACTTAAGTTTACTTAGGATTAATTGTGCATTTGTTGTTCGGGTAGTTTTTCCCATGCTGGGAAGTTTCATACCTGTCAGCATTTTCATGGCTTTAAAAAAACTGTACAATATGTAAATTATGCATCTCAATATTATTCACTCTTGTTTTGGTGAAATAGCTTGTGTGTTTCTCTCGTTTTCTGTGAAGGTGATTTGTTGCAGATGGTGGTCCTGGGAGGTGGATGACACCAACACTATCTAATAGTCCTAGGCACTCATATATATCTTGGCTCACTAGTTGTTTCAACTTTGTGGTGGCAAGTTCATTTCATGTTTGGAGGTGCTCATTGGCCTATAATTTTATTTCAAAGGAGATTGGAGAGAAGTCTTGCATTCAATGGGAAGGTTAAGTCTCCAAGTTTAGAGGAGTTGATGTTAGACATGTGGTTTAGATTAATTTTCATTGGTCTATCAAACCAATTTATAGGATCATATGGTAGTCCCTATGTGTACTCTAGTGGTCAAGTTGGCAATAAATAGGAATGAATGAAGTTGTATGATATATTTATGTTGTGTTGCATGATTTAAAAAGTGTTGCACATAAAAATGATACTCATTGCTTTCTAGAGGGGAATGCTTGTCAGTGTAATAAAAGCATAAGAAAGATCATACAAGGTGACGTTCCACTCTTTCACTCAAAATTTCTATACTACAACCTGGAATTGAACCTATGACCATCCACACCTAGAATTACAATTTTTATTTTTATTTTATGGAATCTCACTTTATTAAGTCCTCCAATCAAGTCTATTTTTAAATAAATATTATCAACTATATATGTATTTCTTAAAAGTATGCTTTGTGACTGACCAAAAATGCCTTCAATTGAGGATATTTATATACCCCTTATGCGTGTATTCAAAATACCTTCAATACAAGAAGAACTATATACCCCTTATGTGTGCATATACATAGAAACACACTTAGTTCATATGAATCTAGACCCAACACTAAACATTTAGATAATTATGTTGTAGCTTAATTACAACCTAAGTTGGAAGATTATGTTTTATAAATAATTATATTATATAAATAACATTATACAACAACTTCCTTCAAGACTTGGAAGTTCCGAAAATGCCCAAATTCCTTGGAACTAATTTCTTCTGGCTTAGACAAATACAACTCTCTCATTATAATTTGTCTTTAATTTATAATCATATATAATATATTAAAACCTAGACAATCAATGTCTTAATCTCTTAACATTCATATAGTCTTCTAAAAATATATTGAAAAGATTTCAATTAAACTGCTAAAAATAAATATATAATTAGAAAAGATATATTCAAAAATTTAAAAAACATATGTGAAAAGAAAAGGTATTATTGTTAATACAAATTAATAAAATTAATTACAAAACATTAAAAAACTTTGTTACGCCAATAGGAACAACCGAGGAGTTTAGAAGATTTTCCGACATGAATTTCCTTTTTAACGGCGTGAGACAATTCCGAGCACCATAATGCTCACATGTAAAGCCTATTGGCAAATAAAAAGTAAAAAATAAAGGTTTTTTTTATAAAAAAACGCAAAAAATTAAGCAAAGCAAACTTAGGAGTCCTAAAGAATCAATGGAATTTTGTTTTATATTTAGGAATTAATTTTAAGCAAGAAGAGATGGATAAAAACGCAGAACTGTTTCATTCATTTACTATTAGTATTTTAAGCGGTGGAAAAAATAATTATTAGTCTATGTTATATTTTTCCGAAAGGAAAGATCATACTTAAAAATATTCATACTATACGAGAATTCTGCAAATTTCTAAAAAATAAAAAACTGTGACAAAATTATAAATGCAGCTTCAAGAAAATTAGCACATAAAAATGACACAGACATCGAAAAGTGGATAATACCACTAAGGGAATTGAACGTGACCTACGCAGAATTCACTTGTGCATCTTTTGACGTTTATCCCTGCGCAGTAAATGCATTCAAATCAACACAGAGGACGGCAACAGGAAACGGAGAAAATATCTCAGCAATGGCAAAACGTGAACGGGAAAATATCTCGGCAACAGCAAAACGTGAACATATTCCAATCAGCGAAATCGAACGCTCCAAGCTGCTTCAATCATCTTGCACAGCTCCGCTCGATCCTGCGCCATCGATCCCTCATGTCAGGTATTCAGGTATTCATTTGACAAAGGGAACGCCTTCGGCATAAATATAATATTATAAATCAAATATATATATTATAAATTAAATATATATATAAATTAAATATTATAGATATAAATATTAATAATCAAATACTATTATAATAAATATATATCAATAGTAAATATTATTATTATATGACAACATTAATATAATCATCAAATATCATTATAAAAATAATGGCAGCTTAATAAATTAAGGAGACCAAAATGGAACGCTGTCAGAAATTGTCCCCTGAAAAGTAATATTAAACAACACAAAAGGCAGCATATTAATACTTATCTCCTTATAACTAAAGCTACGTAAACTAAAGAATCAATGAAGAGTAATTAAAAAAAAAAGACAATTAAGTAACCATCGGTGATGATTAGAGTAATGGTTATGAAGAATAAAAACAAAAACAATGATTAGGTGAATAAAGACAACTAACAATTACAGGGCGCCGATTATAAGATTAAGGTAATAACTTGATTAAAGGTGACACTTAAAGTAAGCGATCCCAATAAAGAGATGCGACCAGTCACAAGGATGTAATAGTTCAAGGATATAAGAGAAGATCGTAGTCATTGTATCAAGGCATCACGCAAAAACAATAAATCATCCAATTCACAATATCAATCGATCAATAAAAACGCATATCTTCACAGAATTGAAAACAGAAACAGCAATAGAAACACGTCTCTTTCATTCAGACAGTCTGGGTCACACGATCTCATCTGAAACTGTTTACTCATACTCCAACAAACAGCGATGAAATATCATCATGTGCCATAGAATGAAATATCATCATAAAATAAAGATGTCATATATACCATAGTTGCAAGACTCGGCAAAACTATTTACTCGGCAAGCCCAAAAAGTACGGTTCGGCAAAAAACTCAGCAACTTAAAAAATTGCTTACACTTCATTAAAAACACATTTTTTTTGCAAAATTCAATGATAAGATGCATCCAATGAGTCAATAAAATCAGTACATAGAAGAAACAAGCTGAGTCTAGTTATATTTGATTGATTTCAAAGACAATTAGATACAAAATTGCATCCTCATGTGGAATGCTCAATACGCTGATACTGATAGTCTAAAACAAAATGAAAATAGCAAATTGTTTTTGTAAAACTGAAAGTAAATACTTAATACAAATTCACAGCTTCCTCTTCCCAAGTCTACGTGAGAAGACTACGGGAGAGGGTGTAGTCGTAGGACTCTATTCTGGCTCCTCATCCTCCATCCTGAATGTAGATGCAAAATCTCGTCTCCTTGATGCAAAATCACTGTAAATAGATGCACAATGCTTTGGAGAGTGTTTTTGCTGAGTGAGAGCTTCCAAGCGAATGAAAAAATGAAGTTAAAACACCTTTTTGAAGCGCCCATCTAAGTTTTGCCTAGTCGTGAGGATTTTTTTTAAAAACTCGCGCCGATAAATACCGCAAAAACTCGTTTCAAAAAAAGACTTGCAAGTTTTTGCCGAGTCTTGCATCTATGATATATACCATTGAATAAGAATACTCATCATCAAGAATATATTGATATAAGAATGATTATGACAAAGAAAGTCATTTGAAAGATGAAAGTTATATGATGCCAAGTAAATGGCAATCAAAGAGATAGTACAAAGTGAAGTTTCCAAAGAGAATCAATGGTACTATCTCATTGTCCATAAGATCACGAGATAGTAAAGATAATCCAACTATATATATAAAAGAATCCATCATCATAAGGACTAAGCTCCAATAAAGAGTAATCATACTTGATTTATGTAATGAAGGAAAGATCCCTAGAAACAAACCCATGATAGAAGATCATAGAACACATTGAGAGATTGGAGGTAGACTTGTTAGGAAGAAGCAGCATTAATACCTCGAAAGGTAGATAAGATCGGCGGTGGAATGGACCATGTTACATCATACTTAGGCAATGGATAAGACCTGCGGTGGAATGGACATATGCTACATCATACAAAGGCAATAAGTAAGACCTGTGGTAGAATGGGCATGTGTTACATCATACAAAGGCACTTAGTAAGACCTAAGGTGGAATGGGCATGTGTTACACCATACAAAAGGCACTACCCATAGAGGATGATTCATGCAACCTAACAAGAGATAGTACCCCATCTCCACTAGGGTTTGAAAATGAATAAGATTAGCATATAATAGACAACCCTAAGTATATCATGAGGCTCAAAAGAATAATTAACAATTGAATTAGGGAAATGAATACTTGAATTATTGATTTATGATGAGATTGATTGTGTTTACTAACCCTAATTTGGATATTCTAATATGATTTATTGATCTTATTTATTACTAATGTCCCTTTCTAGTAGTTATTCTTGTGTGCAAGGTTAAGAAATTTTGACTTACTACAAGGGGACATTACATCATATTTTCTTTTTTCCTTTGAAAGTGACTTTCCATTCTCCAAGCTTTAAGTTAGTTTCCAATTTTCCAAATATCTAAGTCACTTTAGTCATTGTAGCCAACTTTCCAAATGTCAAGGTCACTTTGCAATAATGGCTCAAAAAGGGGACATTACAATTACCAAGCAAATGTTGCATCATTGGTTCAGCAGATAATACAGTTTCATCACTAGCTCACTGCCATGGGCCTATAGTCGGTCATTATTGTTAGTGGTAGTCGGCCATAACTAGCCAAGTAAATAATATGTTTGGGCACAATTAGTTTTGGAGTGTTGTCGGTATTAATCCCGACGGTTGGATAGTTATGTAGTCGGTACAACGGTTGATATCTCAACCAACCTTGGCAAGAGTTATATAAGGACTCGATCCATGTAGTCGGTAATGATGTAGTTGATGTTGTTGTAATTACCATATTGTGCTGTGTTGTTGATATGATCAATGGATGAATACAATGCCTTATTCTGTGCAATATTGTTATAAATTCATGTTCTATGTTGTGCACTATACTACTGCTTTATGATTTTGTTTACTTCATGTTCAAGATTAATTGCTTTTGGATTTCACTGTGTGTATTTTTGTCTCGACGTTTCGGATCACACTCAATGATCCATCATCAGGAACAGGATACAAAATCGTGATGATGGATCACTGAGTGTGATCCGAAACGCAAGACAAAAATACACAGCGAAATCCAAAAGCAATTAATCTTAAATTCTATGGACTATGGAAAGCTCATGCCTACTACTTCATGTTCGTCTGAACACCACATTGCAAGTAAACATTTGGCGTCGTTTCCTGTTCGAAATCGGGTCGAAGGGTGACAACAAGTCAATGACAAGTTGAGTCGTCAGAGACATTCAATCAATGACAAGTTGAGTCGTAGAGAAGTTGTGTCGTCAAGGACAAGTGAATCATCGGGCATTCTTGGTGACGAAGGAAAGACAATGATGATGGCTGCATAATGGGTCAACCGATCCAATCAGAGGAGGAAACATACACCAAACGCCAAGTAGAAAGAATAGAGGAAGAATTACAAAGAATACGAGAGGAAAGTGACAACAAACGAGAACCAAAAGATCAGGAAGACGATCTAACACAAGATCTGGTCTCCTTGTGGGACTTGTCAGTGAGAAAACACATCGCGAACGAAGCCATCTAAAAAGACATCCCCGTGGAAATCATCAAAGAAAACCTAGAAGTCAATTCGGAAGTGGACCATCTTCTTGATCGTCTACCGAGGTTGTTGGCGAGGAATTTGTTGATCCTGCAAGACCTCCAAGAAGAAAGGGATAAAGAACAAAGACGACAACAAATTCTTCGAAGATATGAACAACGAATGAAACAAGATGAGGAAGAGTGCGACACCAACCGTCTCGGGCGCCGCACAATCAATGATCATACTAGTAACGATTCATGCCCATACAACTCAACAAAGATAAGAACAAAGTACCAAGTGGGCAACAAACACCTGAAGAGACACTGAGAGAATCGCTAAAAGACTAAAAGAACAAGAAGACCATAGGAAAAGACAAACAAATTGTTGAAAAAAGGAATGAACACCATGAAGAAATAAATCAAGACATTGTTGAGTCTCACCAAAGCTTCGTCGAGGGAGTCGACGAACAGGATTTCAAAACACCAGTAATAAATAGAGAAAAAGCAAAAGAAAATGGAAAGAAATTGACAGAAGAACTTGAATATAGCATACGCCGCATCGTAACATTATCCATTTCAGACAGAGGGCCAAGGATCAGAGAACTTGAGCCAAAGACCCCCGCGCAGATGGAGCACCAAAAGGAACCAGACGAGACTCAAAGTGTAGAGGACGTTGAGAATGGACGTGGGAGGGAACCGTACGTGGCTGAGAGTGTAAGGAAGACACCGGAACATCACAAAAGAACTAGTCCAATCAAGTCGAAGACACAGAGAGGGCATTCGGGGAGAAACATGGTGACTCCACAAGCAAGCGAGAGGCAAAAATTGCTAAAATTCATGGGCAATGGGTAAGAGAATCTCGTACGACACTATAAAACATGTGAAACCATATGGGTAGCAAATGGGCAGGAGGATGCAGATTATTGGCTGAAAGCGTTTCTAGCGACATTGAGAGGTATAGCCATCGACTAGTACACGGATCTAGAGGCGGCATAGAAGGCATCATGGCAAGTACTGAAGAAAGCATTCCAGAATGAATTCATACTTCTAAGGGACGACAACGAAATTGTAGCAGAAATCTACAGCACAAAGCAAGAAAAGAATGAGAACGTAAGAACACACAATCGGAGACTTAAGGAATTGTTGGGGAAACTGGAGACCCAGCTAGCCGATGGATTGAATAAGAGATGGTTCACTACAGGACTACTCCCGTCCTTCAGGAAGAAGATGAAAGTAGTACCTCCACCATCATACGCCGAAGCGTACAATCGGGCAATAGACATAGAGCGCGAAAACAAGACATCAACTCGAGGTAAGAAGAGGACCGACAATGAGGAGAGTACCGACGACGAGAGTAGTGATGCAGAATAAAAAACCATCCAAGCATTAAGAAAAGACATGCTACGCATGATGAAGGAACTGAAGGCGGACAAAGAAACAACGAAAGAGGGACGATAGTTATGGTGCACTGACTGCAACAGAGGACATATAAAAGCAAACTGTCCAAAGATATTGTTTTGTGATATCTACCAAGTAATGGGACATTCAGTCAAGGAATACGCATTTAATCTCAAAGCAAGAAGTTCACACGTGCTCTTCACACAAGGAGAGTCGTCAACTCTGCCTACCACACCACCGAAACCCCAAAACAATTCCAGTGCATCCCCTGGAGGTTATCGGAACAACAGGAGTAATACCAATTGTTTACCACAATATGGTGTGTTTCACAGAATATGAAGTAAAAAGAAATAATGAAGTAGTAGTATAGTGTATTACACGAACATAACAGAATTACTCAGAATAGATCATTGTATTCATTCATTGATTCACAAAACACATTACAATGTTCATGACAGCAACATACATATCTCATTATAACTCTAGAATCTCCATATATCAACTATTATCAAATCACATCCGTCCCGACTACAATGTATTGACTCTCTAAATAGTCATTGCCAAGGTTGGTTGGTATGCCAACCGTTGGCACCAACTCCAAACTACCCGACCCGTCAGTTAGTACCGACAACTAATTACATCTTATTACATTATTTATTCACTTAAACTAATTTGCTGTCTACATCTATCCCCCCCTCAAAATTGGTCGTCTTCCAGACGACATTTAAATAAAAACAACAAAATTATGACAAAACTAGGATAACTCACCAACATCCTACTAAAGAGTGGGGAGGTTGGGAGGACGTCCCTGGGTGTATTGACGAAGTTAGGGTGCCTGATCATTGTTGTGCTTGTAGCCTCCTTGCTTCCTCGATCCTTTGTCGCAGCTGATCGCTGGCCACTAGCTCCCGCTCACTTGTTGCCTTCACCATGTGACCTGCTTCCATTACCTGTGCTTTGGCCTTCACCACTTCTGCCTCCTTTGCCTCAAGCTGTGCACCCATGTCCATCTTTTCCTCCAACTCCGCCAACTTGGCCTCTAGGGTCGATGCTCTGGCCTTCTCTACTTCGGTGGCCTTGGTTTGCTGTACTAACTGCTCCTGAGATCTTTGAATATGCTCAGCCAATTCTTTCTTCTTTTTCTGTAGGGCTGTCTCACTCTCCTCCTTTTTCTCCAATATCACATCCTTATTCTTCATCTCATAGAATACTTGTCTGTATGCCTTTTCTATTGTAAACAGGGAGTCTATGACCTCTGCATCTCTTCCCCCTACCACTGGACGTGACCCTCTCCATCAGTCATGCATGTCTCGAGTGTCCATCTCTGGCCATCCTCTCGCTATGAAATGCCAAGCAAACTCCTCCTCATAGCCCAACTGTACAAAGTTCCTGATTCTCCTTACCTCTTGAGCCACTACCTGTGATCGTCCCAATCTAAGCTGTTTGGAGATCTCGGCCATCTCCCCCATATAATCTGCCACGTTCTCTAAGTCCTCCATGTACCTCTGAATGGTACCGATTGGGTCTGAGGGGTTGGGTCTGGAAAGTGTGAGGGTCATCCCCTCTGAAAATCCCTCCTCCTCCTCTAGTGGAGTGGTCACTGGGGTGCTCATGATGTCCATGGCAGACTCATGTGAACGTTCAGCTATCTCCTATGTAGCCGGTACCAGCTGTGGTAGAATGCTCTGTTGAGTGACCTAGCCAGTAACGCTATGCTGCTCTACACTCTCCGTCCCCCTCGGTGTGTTCCCCTCCTCCTGACCCTCTGTCACAATGTGTAGTGGACTCAGCAAGGGTACTTCAGGCATGTCTATTGTTAACCCAATGTTGTTCAACCAACTATCTATCTTGTCCTAGAGACCTCCTGGTGATGCTGATGGTGGCTCTACTTGAGATGTGACCAACCCCCCTATGTGGGAGGCTCAACTAGCGAGGTCAGGCTAACTATAGTGGTTGTCACCAATGGTGTAGCTAGTGATGGTGTGGCTCGTGCTGACAGTATTATCCTGACTGGAAGTGTGGTTGTGCCCTGTCTCCGTACTATGTGAGGGTGCCGGTAATGTAAATGATGCTGATTTGAATTTTGGGAGTACCAAAACTCCTTCCACGGCCTTATGCTGCCCCACTTTTGCTGTTGTTTTCTCCACCTCCATGGGCTATCCCGCTTTTGCTACTCCTGCATTTTCCCTCTCCTCGGCATCCCTCATAGTGGCCTCTCTCACCACACTTGTCATTCTCCGTGCAGGTATTTCATCTATCAATGAGTCACTTTCTACAACTGGTGATTGCTCCCTGTTTTCTTCTTCTTCTTCTTCTTCTTCTTCTTCATCTTCCTCTTCTTCTTCCTCTTCCTCCTCTTCGCTTTCCACCGATGCTTCCCTCTGCTTTCTCTTCTTCCTCAGCCGACATGAAGGCTCTTCCCCGCGGACAGTATCGAGGCCTTTCCAGTAGAAGGCTGTAGGCCACCCCGGCTCTATCTGTGATGTCAGTTGCAGCCCACCCCATTTGTCGGCTGGAACCTGGGTATGGACAGCGTCGAGGAAGAGGGCAATGGCGTGCTATGTCATATAAAAGACCTTATGCCGCTGTGATAAAAATTCTCTGATCCTTTCCGTCAAATACCTTGCCCAATTATAAACCTTACCAACATTCAGTCCAATCATATAATCGACCATCCAAATGGCGAGGTCCGATGCCCTACTAGCACCTGTCAGCCTGCATTTCATTAAATCCGGGACACACTTCCATTCTTCGTTTGCCAATGAATTCTTTCTCAAACCCCGATTACCTGAATTCTAGATGGTATCTTTTTCTTTATCTGTCAGGTCACTTCGAAACACCATCTAGATTAGGGCCGCTTTGTGCTACTGTGTCATTCGGCCCAATTTCATCACGCTCGTGCCAATGGCTGGAACTCCCATCACTCTGATGAAATCTTGTGGCCAGAATGATGCTGTGACTATATGGCCCCGATAATTGATGATGGACTTGTTGGAGTGCTGGCAAAAATTGTCGACCATGGCCTTCAGATACGGCTCAAACTCCCTGGCATTGAAGTAGGGCAACATTATTGCTTTGTCTACCTGAGCATGTTTTAATGCAATTTTTAGCACATTGTTTTCCGGTGCATTTTTCCACCATTGCTTGCATTCATTCCTTGTCAGGCTCTCCCATGTGATGGCCTTTACTCCTGTGTCTGCACTTCGTTTTTTCTTGTCTTCGGCAATCTTGGGTTTGTGTGCAATATTCTTTCCCTTGTCCATTTGATCTTAACACTACAATCTTTACCCTAGCACTTATTATTTCACCCGCTGGATGTACGATCACACTCGTACGGCTTGTTCTTCTCCCTGTGTGACCTTGCTATCTCCTCTTTGGTTGGCTTAGTCGCAGGAATAATTTGTACGGTTCCCTCTAGCTGATTCCTTATGCATTTGTACAGCCTCACTATGCAATTTCTGCAATTTTCTTTGTGCTGGTCCTTCTCTTCTTCTGATAGCAAAAAAAAATTTGAATGTGTTTCCTTTTTTTTTTCTTTTCCGTTGGGTTTTTATTGATGCGAGGACAGGGAGGGTGGGTCGTATGCCGTATCATACGTCGTACTCTTCTTTTTCTTTTTTTTGAAATATTTTTTTTTAAATCTAATTTTTGTTTACCTTTACGGGGCTGCTGCATCCCCGACATGGTCACCTTGATCATCTGGTCTTCCACCTCAATCATCTTCTTGTCTTCCACGACTTCGATTTCTGTCATATGGCGAAATATGCAATTTATGTACCCTTGCTGACGAAGACAATCATGGAGCAGCATTGATCAATTTCTTCAAGCTCCCATATCTGATCAAATATCGTGTTTTCATCTTGCATCATCCTCAGTTTCCACCTCATAGGTTCCTGGGCCCACTAGAATGTTCTTCCATCACTGTTCATCTTAATGCTCTTAGTCCTGAACTTTGCTTTCCAAATCCGGCTCCTCGGAATTTGTGTATGTGGAGTTCCCTGGTTCTTCATTCTTAGTTGCAGAATTTCATCGTCGTAAGGTGATCTTTCAATTATAAACATACTCTCCGTTACATACCTTCTGATTGGAGTTTTTACTTCTCTTGGCAACAAAAATTCAAATTTTTCTCTTACCTTATTGCACTCTCTTATCCATTGAATCCATGCATGCTCCTCTTCATTTTGAGTGTCTTCTTGTGAGCCATTTTCAATGATGTCATTGTCGACCATTCCTTCCTGAATGCCGGTTTGTATTGTTCTCAGTCCAAAGAACCTGGTTACAGGTTCAAATGGCACACTCGCGAAGCATATTCCATCAACCCCATTTGTTGTGTCTTTCATCACTACATATCCCAACATATTTATTTCCACTATTTCTTCCTTCTTGTAAATCTTCAACTTGGACCCGTTCACTGTGTTATTTATTGGGGTTCCATCAAGGTTGTCGAGTCTTATAGCCCCATTGTCCAGTACCTCCCGTACCCTGAATGGTCCCAACCAACGGACCTTGAACTTACCGGGTTTGATTTCGTTACAACCGTTATACTTCAGGATCAACTGTCCCGGTCGGAAGTTCATCCGCTGGATGTGTTTGTCATGCCAAAACTTTCTTCGCTTCTACATCACCTTTGTGGACCACTAAGCCATGATCCGCTTTTCATCAAGTTTATTCAACTGGAGTAATCTTTCTTGCAAACTCTCTGTATCTCCCAGCCTGTTTTAAACTGCTATCCTTAGGCTCAGGACGAGGCATTCCGCTGGCACTACTACTTCTTGGCCGTACATGAGTTGGAATGGAGTATGCCCCGTGGTTACCTTACACGTCGTCCGATACGCCCATAGAGCTACTGGTAGTTTTTCTTCCCAATTTGCCCCTTCTATCCCACAAGACTTGTGGATCACCGATATTAACACTTTGTTGATTCTGCCTGCCCATTCGCTATCGAGTAGTATGGACTTGACAGTGTATGGAAGATTTTGAACTCCGTTGTCATCAAACAGATGACATGATTGATGAAGTGTCCTCCACGATCACTCGTCAGCTGTATGGGTATTCCATACCTTGTCACTATCTGTTCATAAATAAATCGAGCAGTGCTTAAGGCAGTGTTATCCTCCAACGCTCTTGCCTCTGCCCACTTTGTCAAATATTCAATGGCCACTATTATGTACCGACACCGATGCAGCTGGCTAACCTTCAATGGCCCAACAAAATCTCGACCCGACCTTTCGAAGAGTTCTTGAGGTTGGGTTGGCCACAGGGGCATGCAGTCCCTCCTCAGTGGTTTCCCTACTCTCTGACATGTGTCACACTCCAATACCAATTCTTTCGTATCTTCCACCTCGATCATGTACTCGTCTTCCACGACTTCGATTTCTATCATATGGCGGAATATGCAGTTTATGTACCCTTGTTGACAAAGACAATCATTGGAATAGCATTGATCAATTTTTTCAAGCTCCCATATCCAATCAAATATCGTGTTTTCATCTTGCATCATCCTCAGTTTCCACCCCATAGGTTCCTGGGCCCACTGGAATGTTCTTCCGTCGTTGTTCATCTTAATGCTCTTAGTCCTGAACTTTGCTTTCCAAATCCGGCTCCTCGGAATCTATGTATGTGGAGTTCCCTGGTTCTTCATTCTTAGTTGCAGAATTTCATCGTCATAAGGCGATCTTTCAATTATAAACATATTCTCCGCTACATTCCTTCTGATTGGAGTTTTTACTTCTCTTGGCAACAAAAATTCAAATTTTTCTCTTACCTTATTGCACTCTCTTATCCATTGAATCCATGCATGCTCCTCTTCATTTTGAGTGTCTTCCTGTGAGCCATTTTCAATGATGTCGCTGTCAACCATTCCTTCCCAAATGCCGGTTTGTATTGTTCTCGGTCCAAAGAATCCAGTACTAGGTTCAAATGGCGCACTCGCAAAGCATATTCCATCAACCCCATTTGTTGTGTCTTCCATCACTGCATATCCCAACATATTTATTTCCACTATTTCTTCCTTCTTCTTCTTGTAAATCTTCAACTTGGACCCATTCACTGTGTCATTTATTGAGGTTCCATCAAGGTTGTCGAGTCTTATAGCCCCATTGTCCATTACCTCCCGTACCCTGAACAGTCCCAACCAACGGACCTTGAACATATCGGGTTTGATTTCGTTACGACCGTTATAATACTTCAGGACCAACTGTCACAGTCGGAAGTTCATCCGCTAGATGTGTTTTTCATGCCAAAACCTTCTTGGGTTCTGCATCACCTCTGTGGACCACTGAGCCATGATCCGTTTTTCATCAAGTTTATTCAACTAGAGTAATCTTTCTTGCAAACTCTTTGTATGTAGTGATGGAAGACACAACAAATGGAAATAAATATGTTGGGATATGTAGTGATGGAAAACACAACAAATGGGGTTGATGGAATATGCTTCGCGAGTGCGCCATTTGAACCTAGTACCGGGTTCTTTGGACCGAGAACAATACAAACCGGCATTCGGAAAGGAATGGTCGACAATGACATCATTGAAAATGGCTCACAAGAAGACACTCAAAATGAAGAGGAGCATGCATGGATTCAATGGATAAGACAGTGCAATAAGATAAGAGAAAATTTTGAATTTTTGTTGCCAAGAGAAGTAAAAACTCCAATCAGAAGGTATGTAGCGGAGAGTATGTTTATAATTGAAAGATCGCCTTACGACGATAAAATTCTGCAACTAAGAATGAAGAACCAAGGAACTCCACATACACAGATTCTGAGGAGCCGGATTTGGAAAGCAAAGTTCAGTACTAAGAGCATTATGATGAACAGCGACGGAAGAACATTCCAGTGGGCTCAAGAACCTATGGGATGGAAACTGAGGATGATGCAATATGAAAACACGATATTTGATAGGATATGGGAGATTCAAAAAATTGATCAATGCTGCTCCAATGATTGTCTTTGTCAGCAAGGGTACATAAACTGCATATTCCGCCATATGACAGAAATTGAAGTCGTGTAAGACGAGAAGATGATCGAGGTGGAAGACCAGATGATCGAGGTGAGCAAGTCGGGGATGCAGCAGCCCCGTAAAGGTAAACAAAAATTAGATTAAAATATATACATATATATATATATTTGAAAAAAAAAAGAGTACGATGTACGGCCAGGTCGTACGGTGTATCACCCATCCTCACCGTCCCCGCATCAATAAAAACCCAACGGAAAAGGAAAAAAAAAAGAAGGAAACACATTCAAAAAAAATTTTGCTGTCAGAAGAAGAGGAGAACCAGCACAGAGAAAATCGCATAATGAGGCCGTACCAATGCACAAGGAATCAACCGTACAAATTATTCCTGCGACTAAGCCAACCAAAGAGGAGATAGTAAGGTCACACAGGGAGAAGGAGCTATATGAGTGTGGCTGTACATCCAGCGGGTGAAATATTAAATACTAGAGTAAAGATTGTAGTGTTAAGATCAAATGGACAAGGGAAAGAATATTGCATACAGACGCACGATTGCCGAAGACAAGAAAAAACCAAGTGTAGATACAGGTGTGAAGGCCATCACATGGGAGAGCCTGACAGGGAATGAATGCAAGCAATGGTGGAAAAATGCACCAGAAAACAATGTGCTGAAAATTGCATTAAAACATGCTCAGGTAGACAAAGCAATAATGTTGCCCTACTTCAATGCCAGGGAGTTAGAGCCGTATCTGAAGGCCATGGTCGACAATTTTTGCCAGCACTCCAACAAGTCCATCGTCGATTATCGGGGCCATCCAATCACAGTATCATTCTCGCCACAAGATTTCACCAGAGTGATGGGAGTTCCAGCCACCAGCACGAGCGTGATGAAACCGGGCCGAATGACACAGCAGCACAAAGAGGACCTAATCCAGAGGGTATGTCGAAGTGACCTGACAGATAAAGATAAAGATACCATCTGGAATTCAGGTAATCGGGGTTTCAGAAAGAATTCATTGGCAAACGAAGAATGGAAGTTTATCCTGGATTTAATGAAATGCAGGCTGACGGGTGCCAGTAGCGCATCGGACATCGGCATTTGGATGGTCAATTATATGATTGGACTAAATGTTGGTAAGGTTTATAAGTGGGCAAGGTATTTGAAGGAAAGGATCAAAGAATTTTTATCACAGCGGCATAAGGTCTTTTATATGACACAACACGCCATTGCCCTCTTCCCCGACGCTGTCCATACCCAGGTTCCAGCCGACAAATGGGGTGGGCTGCAACCGACATCAGAGATAGAGCCAAGGTGGACTACGGCCTTCTACTGGAAAGGCCTCAATACTGTCCACGGGGAAGAGCCATTACGTCGGCCGAGGAAGAAGAGAAAGCGAAGGGAAGCATCAGTGGAAAGCGAAGAGGAGGAAGAGGAAGAAGAAGAGGAAGAGGAAGAGGAAGAGGAAGAAGAAGAAGAAGAAAACAGGGAGCAATTACCAGTAGTAGAAAGTGACTCAGGGATACATGAAATACCTGCATGGAGAATGACACGGAGTGTGGCGAGAGGCCACCATGAGGGATGCCGAGGAGAGGGAAAATGCAGCAGTAGCAAAAGCGGGACAGCCAATGGAGGTGGAGAAACAGCAGTAAAAGTGGGGCAGCCTAAGGCCGTGGAAGGAGCTTTGGTACTCCCAAAATTCAAATCAACATCATTTACATTACCGACACCCTCACATAGTACGGAGACACAAGGCACAGCCACACTTCCAGTCAGGATAAGACTGTCAGCACGAGCTGCACCATCACCAGCTACACCATTGGTGACAACCACCACAGTTAGCCCGACCTCGCCAATTGAGCCTCCCACAACAGGGGGTTGGTCACATCTCAAGTATAGCCACCATCAGCATCACCAGGAGGTCTCCAGGACAAGATAGATAGTTGGTTGAACAACATTGGGTTAACAGTAGACATGCCTGAAGTACCCTTGCTGAGTCCACTACGCATTGTGACAGAGGGTCAGGAGGAGGGGAACACACCGAGGGGGACAGAGAGTGTAGAGCAGCATAGCGTTACTGGCCAGGTCACTCAGCAGAGCATTCTACCACAGCCAGTACTAGCTACATAGGAGATAGGGGGACCTTCACAGGAGTCTTCCATGGACATCATGAGCTCCCCAGTGACCACTCCACCAGAGGAGGGATTTCCAGAGGGGATGACCCTCACACTTTCCAGACCCAACCCCTCAGACCCAATCGGTACCATTCAAAGGAACATGGAGAACTTAGAGCACATGGTAGATTATATGGGGGAGATAGCCGAGATCTCCAAACAGCTCAGACTGGGACAATCACAGGTAGTGGCTCAAGAGGTAAGGAGAATCAGGAACTTTGTACAGTTTGGTTGTGAGGAGGAGTTTGCTCGGCATTTCACAGCGAGAGGATGGCCAGAGGTGGACACTCTAGACATGCATGACCGATGGAGAGGGTCACGGCCAATGGTAGGGGGAAGAGATGCAGAGGTCATAGACTCCCTGTTTACAATAGAAAAGGCATACAAACAAGTATTCTATGAGATGAAGAATAAGGATGTGATATTGGAGAAAAAGGAGGAGAGTGAGACAGCCCTACAGAAAAAGAAGAAAGAATTGGCTGAGCATATTCAAAGATCTCAGGAGCAGTTAGTACGGCAGACAAAGGCCACCGAAGCAGAGAAGGCCAGAGCATCGGCCCTAGAGGCCAGGTTGGCGGAGTTGGAGGAAAAGATGGACATGGGAGCACAGCTTGAGGCAAAGGAGGCAGAAGTGGTGAAGGCCAAAGCACAAGTAATGGAAGCAGGTCACATGGTGAAGGCAGCAACAGAGTAGGAGCTAGTGGCCCTCCACCAGCTGTGACAAAGGACCGAGGAAGCAAGGAGGCTACAAGCACAACAGCGATTAGCCACCCCACCTTCATCAGTACATGCAGGGACGTCCTCCCAACCTCCCCACTCTCAGTAGGATGTCTGTGAGTTATCCTAGTTTTGTCATAATTTTGTTGTTTCAATGTAAATGTCATCTAGAAGATGACCAATTTTGAGGGGGGGATAGATGTAGACAACAAATTAGTTTAAGTGAATAAATAATGTAATAAGATGTAATTAGTTGTCGGTACCAACCGACGGGTCGGGTAGTTTGGAGTTGGTGCCAATGGTTGGCATCCCAACCAACCTTGGCGATGAGTATTTAGAGCGTCAATACATTGTAGTCGGGACGGATGTGATTTGATAATAGTCGATATATGGAGATATTAGAGTTATAATGAGATATGTATGTTGCTGTCATGAACATTGTAATGTGTTTTGTGAATTAATGAATGAATACAATTATCCATTCTGAGTAATTCTATTCTGTTCGTGTAATACACTATACTACTACTTCATTATTTCTGTTTACTTCATATTCTGTGAAACACACCATATTGCAGTAAACATTTGGCGCCGTTGCTTGTTCGGAAACAGGTCGGGGCTAACAAGTCGATGACAAGTTGAGTCGTAGGAGACCATTCGGATGACAAGTTGAGTCATCGTAGACCACCGCATGACAAGTTGAGTCGTCGGAGACCATCGGATAAGTGGTATCGTCAGGGACGAGCAAACTGTCGAGTGTACTCATGGTCGAGAAAAACAAAACGAAGATGGCAGCATAATGGGGCAACCGATCCACACCGACGAGGAATTACAAAATAGAAGACAAGTAGAAATAATAGAACAAGAAATTCAAGAAGAATGTGAGGGAAGTGACAGGGAAGAGAATGAACCAAGGAGCCGAGAAGATGTTTTAACGCAGGAATTGGTATCCTTGTGGTTATTGTCAGTCGGGCAGTACGTAAGGAATGAATCCATCCGCAGGAAGGTTTCGGAGGAAATTATTGAAGAAAACCTGCGTGTCAATAGTGAAGTGGACAACCACCTAAATCGTATCCCTCAACTTGTGGCAAGGAATCTGATAACGCTCCAAGACCTCCGAGAAAAAAGAGATAGAGAATTGCGACGGCAACAAGTACTCAGGAGGTATGAGGAGTGTATGAAACAAGAGGAAGAGCGCGACGCCAATCGCCGACGCACGCCATACAACTGACGTGTAAGCACAATTAATGCCCATACAGCTTAATAAGGATAAGAATAAAATACCAGTTGGGCGAGAAACACCGAAGGAAATATTGAGAAGATCACTAATATTAAGAGAACAAGAAGAACATAGAAAAAGGTTGATACAAATTATTGAAAAAGGGAATGGATGGCATGAAGAAATAAATCAAGATATTGGCGAGTTTCACAACAAGGGAGTTGATGAACAAAACTTCAGAACACCAATAAACAGAGAAAAAGAAAATGGAAAGAAATTCACAAAAGAGCTTGAAGATAGTATACGTCGTATTGTAGCATTGTCCATTTTAGACAAAAGGCCAAGGATCAGAGGACCTAAGCCTAAGACCCCTGCACAAAGAGAGTACCAGAGGGATCCAGAGGTGACTCAAAGTGTAGAGGACGTTGAGAACGGACGTGGGAAAGAACCGTACATGGCCGACAGTGTGAAGAAGTCATCGGAACGACACGGTAGAACCAGTCCAATCAGGTCAAAGACACAGAGAGGGCATCCCGGGAGACAGATGGTGACTCCACCGGCAAGGGAGAGGCAAAAGTTGCCAAAGTTTATGGGGAACGGGTCAGAGGATCCTGTCCGGCATTGTAAGACATGCGAAACTATATGGGTGGCAAATGGACAAGAAGATGGAGATTACTGGGTAAAAGTGTTCCTAGCAACACTAAGAGGTACAGCTATTGATTGGTACACAAATCTAGAGGCGGCACAGAAGGCCTCATGAGATGAATTGAAGAAAGCCTTCCAGAATGAATTCAAGCTTCTAAGAGATGATAACGAGATTGTAGCGGAAATCTACAACACCAAACAAGGAAAAAATGAGAACGTGAGAGCATATAGCAGGAGGCTCAAGGAATTGCTCGGAAAATTGGAAACTCAGCCAGCCGACGGATTGAAGAAGAGATGGTTCATCGAAGGACTACTTCCATCATTAAGGAAAAAAATGAAAGTCGTACCACCGTCATCGTACGTTGAAGCGTACAATCGAGCGATGGATATAGAGAGCAAGAACAAGACATCTTCCCGGAGTAAGAGAAGGATCGAGGATGATGAGAGTACGGATGATGACAGCAGTGACGGTGAGTCAAAGACCATCCAGGCACTAAGGAAGGATATAATTCGCATGATGAAAGAATTGAAGGCTGATAAAGAAACAACCAAAGAAGGCCGAGAACTGTGGTGTATCGATTGTAACGGGGAAGGACACAAAAGCAAATTGTCCAAAGTAGCTATTCTGTGATATCTGCCAAGTGATGGGACATTCAATCAAGGAATGCCCATTTAATCTGAAAGCAAGAAGTACACAAGTGCTCTTTACACAAGGAGTCGTCAACTCTGCCTACCACACCACCGAAACCCAAAACAATTCCAGTGCATCCCCTGGAGGTTATCAGAACAACAGGAGTAATACCAATAGCCCGAGAAATAGAATACAGTACGACAGCAAGGGGAGACCCATGATACAGTGTATAAAGTGTAATGAATGGGGCCACTTGCCCGAGAATGTCAGAATGGTCAAAACGCCGGGCGAAGACCATGCAAGTGGTGCGGACCATGCAACCACGAAAATAACGACTGCCCAAACCAGAAAGGCATTAACATGCTGAATGTGGAAGAACAAAATCAGGAAGTACTGGCGGTCACTACCAAAGCACAAGAAAAGAAGGCCATCTACCCAGATCCACTTGCAGAAAAATAGAGAATGAAAGAAGCAAAAGCAGAAGTGGAGTGGACGATGATGAAGGAAAACAAGATTGCTCTAGATATCCCAAGTACCTCTCAGCGAGCACAGGCCGAGAGTAATATCGTACAGCAAATACTCCAAACCACCGTACCGATCAAGGTAACCGTCCTCCGTACTGTGCCACAACTCGGGATGGCAATCAAAAATATAGTCAGTGACAACCAACAACAGCAAGGGGATGGTCGAAGGAAGGTCATAACAGAACAACCACTACAAGGCGAACAAACCATTGACCCTATGTTGACAGTGAACATCGGGAAGAAACCGACAATCGTACAGATGGAGATTGGAGGAAGGAATTTGGCAAACACGATTGTCGACGGAGGCTCGGCAGTCAACGTACTAACCGAAGACACATGGAGGAGTCTCGGAAAACCCACACTCTCGCCACCAACATTCCAATTAGTAGGCACCGACCAACATGCAATCAAGCCATTGGGGACATTAATGGCACACAAAGTGACTATCGGCACACAACCATTTTTGTTAAACTTCGTGGTCATTCGACTATGTTGTACGCAATCAAAAAAATTTGCTTCATTAAGGCATTTTGTGAAAATTTAGAAAAAATTTCGTCAAAAAGTCAAAATTTCTAAAAATAGAAATTTCTATTTTTAGAAAGTTTCTAAAAATAGACGTCAAATTAGGTTTTCTGGGTTTCTTGAGATACGGATGCTAGCAAAATTTTCTAAAAATAGAATCTCCAATTTAGGGGTCGTGTCTGATTCTGATTGGTTGATTTTCCTTCACGATCAAGATGGTCCAGACATAATCTGCAAAAGGTCATGTTTTCCCTACTAGGTCAATTTTGCTTTTTCAGATGGCAAAGCATGAGCTTCGAGGCCATCAATGAAGGAGTTTCATCTGCCAGGGATCAGTTTCAACTCTTCCAGGTTGTTCAGCGAACGCAGAAAAGTCAAGCAGTCGTCAACTGATGAGATGCGGAGAACGGAACATGATGCATCCGGAATGAGAAGAAATGTTGAAAAATCCACAAAATTGGTTGACTCTGGAAATCTTGGGCGCCCCAGGAGGCTGGGGGCGCCTATCCCACTCAGACTCAGTTTTTTTCGCGTTTTTCGAGAAAATGCTACAAATGTCTCCGTCAATCAGTTTCAGGGTGGATAAAAGCAATCATTTTGGTCAACAAGCCCTGAAAAACTGGAATCCACGTCAGATATACCCAGGCTATCCAGTCCATCCTTTATCCAATGGCAGTTATCTGACGAATCATCGAAATCAATGACAAGAAGTAGCTGCTAGCACGGGAAACAAGGTAAACTGCAAGCAAAAGTTGAAAATCCTCAAAATTGACTAAGGCATGAATTTTCAAGCACCCCTGGAGGCTGGGGCCGCCCATCTTTTCCTGCCTTAGAATTTTTTTTACGTTTTTTGAGAAACGTCAAAAACTCTGTCAATCCGTTTCCGGGTGGTCAAACTCAGTCAAAATGCTTGAGAAAGCTGGAAATTCATCTCAGGTGTGTTCAGGCTACTCAAGTCACCTTCCATCCTGCTTCAGCAGTCAGACAGACGACCATCTTTTCCAGCCTAGGCCATTTTTCCACGTTTTTCCGAAAAACGATAAATCTTCCTCCGTCAGCCCAGTCAGATACACAAAAAATCAGTTTGGCTCAATTTTCAAGGCAAACAGAGGGTACAATCAGTTCAATTTTCATCATGATTGCCTGTATACCAAATCATCAGACTCAGTTTTGCTCCGATAGGCCAAAATCGGCATCAAAACAAAGGTTTACAGTCACCGAAACGCGCACCGAAATTGAGAAGTTGAAAAAGTTGAAAATTTCAAGAAAATGGCTAAGGCACAAAAAACCAAGCGCCCTTGGACGCTGGGGGCGCCCAGTTTTTCAGGTGTTAGAAATTTTTTTATGTCTGATAGTGTTTTCTCGACAGCCGCTTCCAAAACTTCGTCTAGCGACAGTTTCCAGGAGTCAAATTTACAGTCAAACATCGTCAGATCGTCAGTCCGAGGCTGGGGATGAAGTCAGAGTTGATAAATCTTCAAGATGCCATGATCAGTCAGCTTTTTCAGTCAACGATGACAGTTTGCCATCTTGTTGAAGTCAAAGACAAGCCATGCAGGAGTCAGAACAAGTGCAAAAGTGTCGAAATGAAGGAAAAAATTGGCTAACACTTTTTGCAACCTCGCGTGTTTGATGACATCATCAAAGAAGATATTTTTCATCATCTCACACATGAAACCATAGGCAACTATAAAATAGGGATTCTTCCTATTCGAGGATATCTACTTGGATTTGTGCTTTAAAGGATGCTTTCTTCATGGATAAGATTCAAGCTTTATTCTTTCACAAAGAAAGTTTTTTTGCCCTAAAGTTCTATAAAGACAAGCTTTTGGCCTCTTTTATTCATTACTTTTGCAGGTTGCATCCAAAGGAGGAAGACATTTTTCTTTCCATGAAGATTCGAAGACCCAAACGAAATGTTTTTTCAGTATTCTTCATAGTTTCGGCATGAGGAAGCACGGAGGCATGCTTTTCAAGGTCCTTTTTCTAGGGGATCATTTTTCAGAAACAGGGCCGAAGATTTTTTCAATTTTCATCGAGATGGGTCCATCCAGACTTTCATCCTCTTGAAAAAATGGGAAATTTTTTTTTTTTCGGGAATCTGCTTTTTTGTTGCTTTTTCGGGAAACCCTCATCTTTTTCAAAATCCGACAATCTGGGTTGCTTCAAAACGGGATTGCCTTCAAAACCCATGTGCCAGCTTTTTCGCTCACATTCTGCTTTTTAGAAGAAATCAGCAAGTAACTTTCAGCCTTTTGCCCAAGATTTTTCCGACATAGGCGTGTTCATAGTCATTCTCCAAGTCTTTCAGTATGCAGTACTCTCCAATAGAGATCAAGCCTAAAACGGCGCTAGTTCACAATTACCTGAGAACTTTTGAGATAGACTTGCATAAGGTACTTATAGTGTTCAATTTGCATCCTTTGGAAGATGTAGGAAACAGTGCTATTAGGAATCTGAATCACTCCGGGTTGCTTGCAGCAACTTCCTTCCCCATCACAGTGCAAAGTATCAAATTCGTAATTGCTTGTATGAAGCATTACAATTCAGTCACAAGAGAAATCCAATCAGCAGATGGACGGGTGCTCTGCAGTCTGAGGCCAAACGACATTGAGAAGTTTTTTTCAATACCAATATGGAGGGAAAACTTAGTTCCTTCAATTGAAAAATGCAAGAGGTTGTGGCACAATGATAAAGAAAAGTATCAGAAAAAGATTGCTCAGAGGTGGTTGAAAGAAAAGAACGTTATGCCAAAAAACGTTGGACATGGAGAGTTCAAAGAAGAACATGCAATAATGATTACTCTGCTAAGGCGGATCACAGGTCAAGCATATTTCAACCTTGGATGTTTTACATCATGTCCCAGATTGTTGGCGAAACTGAATACTATGATTGGTCGGCACTCATCAGTGATAGTCTCCACCGGCAAATAATTGATTTTCAAAGGGCTCATAAATTCCACATGATGTCATACCTTGTATATTTGATGGCTTTTCAGGGTCAATTTAGAGGTTTGAATATTGTTGGAACTCTGTGCATTCAACATGTATATCACTAGTTCCTGTAGTTAGTATTTTCTCAGGCTGAGCGACATTATAGGCGGGTAAATGATGCATTCCTCGTGCATGCAGTGCAAGATCTAGATAATGAGTTGCATATACGGTTTTCAGCTGATGCCAGAATGGCGATGGCGCAATGCGCTAATTAGTTTATCCAGTTTCCCACTTTCTCCTACATCGAGTATATGGCTTCAAGGGAGAGCCAACCATGCTGCCAAGATATCCTACAGACGAGGTAGCATTCATGGAATTTTTGAAGCACGTCTACGAAGTTCATTCATTTCTGCGTAGCAGGCGCCAGGCAAATTTCTATTTTCCAATTAGGATGGGTATTTACAGATGTAGATCTGGAGCAGATGCCAAAGTAATTGGCAGTGAATCGTCCAAGTATGGTCTTAAGTTTTTGGACAGGACTTCATATGATCCTTGTGGTGTTTTTGCATCACACCTTGGTTAAAATTGCGTACATGCACCTGCGGTTGAAGATTTATGGGCTAATTGTGCAGATGAATTTGAGGTGCGGAAACACAATTATAGCAGGTTTACTCTTCGGCAGTTGGCTGATATCCTGTCAGAAGATGTAGAGGGCCTATCAGACGATGGTGAAGTTTTACTTCCCACATATTTCAAAGATCAGGTTGAGCAACAACCATTGTCACCAGTTAATTGGTCAGCCAAAGAAAACACCTCCATTGAGGAAAGCACGAACCGAGTTGTCAAAAACAATTTGATATTCCTGAAAAATAAGCGGAAGGAAGTCATTCCGGTTGCAGAGCCGCCAGTTGTTCAACCATCAGAACCTTCCACTTCCAAAGCAAAACAAATAACTAAGGCTATGAGCGTCTTTCCAGAAGGAACAAAGATGGCCAAGTTGAAGAAGAAAAAGGTTGAGTCTCTAGTTCATATTCAGCAGGAACAACCAGCAATTGCATCAAAGTCCCCACTGAACTAGCACCACATGTAAAAACATTGCCTTCAGTTCATGTTTCTCCACCTTCTTCACCAAGCTCTTCTCCCATTCACATAGATTTAGAGCCAAATTCGCTGGTTCATAACTCTAAGACACATACTGGTTCATCAGGAGTTGATGAAGATAGAACCAAGTTTCCAAGAGAGGATGGCTCAACTTGGCTTGAGAACATTTTGGGTAGCAAGAGGAGAAAGCCTTCATATCAGTTGAACTTGACAGAGCTTAAAAGCGTCTACCAAGAGACACCAAACAGGAAACTTAAGAAGCAACTTCACATTGAAAAAAATGTGGATGGAGAAATGACCCTTGAAACTGCAACATCGCCAGAAGATAAAGATGTTGATGATATTGAGGTTGATGACTTCAAGGTTGTCAAAGCTAATCTTGGTAGGAGTACCCGGCATACAAATGTAAATCTCTTCGAAGTTGCAGCAGATAATCTGAAGGAGAGGGTGTTGAAAGATGGAGAAGATAAAGCGGCCCTCAAGGCTGAAATTAGGCAGCTGAGGCAGTATGTTTCCAATCTTTTTCATGGCACGTCACAGGCAGATTGACAGCTTCCTCCGATTCTGGGATCACTAGCCGATCAGCAACAGTTCAGTCAGTTGGTCATCTATGGGAGGCACATGAAGGATTGGGTGGAAGAATTTGTGACTAAAGGGAGAGTTGTACTTTCACAGATCTACCAATTGAAGTATAACGCTCATGATCTGCGTCAAGGCATTCAGAGGCTACAACAGACTATCGCTGAAAATAGACCGGTATTTGAGATCATTATCTCCAACTTGAAGATAGCATATAATTCTGTTGATTCAGCTGAAAATAAGAAGATTGTTTCTACTTGGAAAGCACAGTATTTTTTCACAGTAAAAACTTATGACAATATAATCTCAGAGTTAGCAGAGTGGAAAGAAAAAGTGGTAAATGTTCTCAAGTTCGTGAGATCTTTTGTTTCTCAGATCCCGTGTTCGTATGAGAAAGATGGTACCCTGTATGATCTCAGGGAAGTACAAACGGAGTTCCAGACTCTCGTCCGCAACAATTTTAATGGTGATATCAGTGCCGGCAAGATGGATCGTTTTGCCGCGATGACAGTAAAGTTTGATAAAGCTATGGGCAAAGTTCACGAATTCCTTCAGATGGTTGCAAATGGTGAAAGAATGTTGGAAAACCAGAATATCATCTTAGAGAACATTAGTGTTCTTGGCAAAGATGCGGTCACTCGCTTTTTAGAAGATATTATTTCCCAAAATATCTATGGATGACATCACCAATAAAGCAGCAATATAGATGAGGATGTGACTCAAATGAAAGTAGTTTTAACTCAGATGCTTTTTGTTTTAAAGCATTTGCTTTCATCCCAAGCTTATCCATCCTTAAAATAGTAAAAAATCACTTTGTAATAGTTGAAGCTTTCTTTGCTTTAAAACAAATTGTTTTAAAGTGGTTGTTAGTTGTAATCTGTCCTAGAATAGAAATAAAGCTTGCGAGTTGGCAAGTTAGTTAGGTTAAATCAAGGAGATTTTAGGGTTTCCTACTCCTTTGATTTAGTATAAATAAGGGCAGCCTTGCCCATTGTAAGCAATGGTAATTGTGATAGCAAGATTTGTTGTGCCTATTCGAGCCTGCAGAAATTGTTATTTCAAGTGCTCGTTCATTCTGTGTTGTCTGTTTTCCAGTGTTCGATAGCATATTGTATGCCTGCCTTTTGCTACAATATTGCTGTCCTGGAGTTGTATCAACTTTATGATATTGGAATAGAAGTCTCATGCCTGCCATTTGCTTTGATTTTCTAACTCGGATCATCTAGTTTTGTTGTCAGATGTGTGGCTTGCGTAACCTTATTCCAGTTTTCATCTTAAAGTACAATGAGTCTTCTAATGTGAATCTGGAAGAAGTTTATTAAAGCTTTTATGTTAAAAACAAATCATTCCTTGTTAACTTCTAATCCCTTTGCTCTGAATTTACTTAGGAGATTAAAAGCGTCATTTAGTTTAGGCCTAGCTGTAGTTAGAAGTTTTAAAAAGGAAAAACCTCTGCTGCAGCAAAAAGAGTTTATAACCTTGTGCTTGCATCTGAGAATCAAAAAGAAGATAGACAAATTTGTTTTATTTAACTTTCAAGCGAACATAAGCAAAAAGGGAACTCCCCCTCATAATAGGAGAGCAGTTTATCTGTGTATAGCTGTCTGTTTCCAACTCGCATTCCAGAGGTGTGAATTGAAACGCCAACAGTTTTCTGGCGCCCACCGTGGGGCACGAGGCATAAAACTTCAAGCAAGCTTAGGCTTATGTCACGGGAATGACTCTCTGGCGTCCTACTGCTCTAGTTCAACAACCAAATCTTACACCACCTGCTATTCAACCAAATCTTGTATGAGTGGAAGGAGAGCAAACGGACATCATTAGTAACCTGAGGAGTTTCATATTCACACAAAAGGAAAGTCTTGCTCAGTGGAGAAACACGTCTACTATTCTTGACAAAGAAGAAAACAAAGCAGATCTTGCATCCGGAAGACCAGTATTACCACCTCCCGCGTGGCAATAGATAATCCTAGCTCGCAAGGTTTATACAAGGGGGAAAGATAGTGCTACAGATCCTTTCTTCCAAGATCTTGTTCCTATAGAAGTTGGAGAAGCATCCAACATAGTTCCTGAAGTCCAGACAGTTCCTGAAGTCAAGCAGGAAGAACCTCAAGAGGAACCAGTAATCCAGCCCAAAGCGATGGGTGATGCAAATAATAACAATCACGACAATCTGAGGCATCCACCCCCATTGCCTTGGGGTGATAACATTGGACCTTTGGCCCTGCAAGCACATCATGAGCTACCAAAGGGGTCAAGAAAGCACTTTCCCCATTTCCACGACGATGGGACTCAACATCCTAATGAACACATCTCTGCATTCACAACAGCTTGCATTGTTTTGCATGTATCACATGAAGATGTTTTTGTGCGTCTCTTCGTTGAGACTCTCGTGGGAAATGCTGCCGACTGGTTCAATCATCTGGAGCCAAGCATCATTACGAATTGGGCAACTATGAGCGAGAAATTCTTGGCAAGGTTCAAGCCTGTCGAAGACGATCACAGATTGTTTGCCCAACTCTCAAATTCAAAGATGGAAAACAATGAACCAATGAGGGAGTTTGTAGCAAGGTTTAATCGCCTAGTTACGCGCCTTTCTCATACATTCAATCCATCTCCACAAATTCTGTTGACCAGTTTCATTAACGCTCTTCCTTCTGAGATAGCTTTCTTTTTGAGATCGGCTGATGAAACAGAATTATCCAGTGCACAAGAAAATGCCATCAAGTTAGAAGATAATATGATTACTTCTGGCAAGATGAAGACGGATTCAATCAGGCCTCTTGTTCAGAGTTATGCGGATCCACTGCTACAGAAGGTAGCAAATGAAGTGACTTATGAAGAGACAGTTGCCTACTCAAGGGCAACCTGCACAATAGCCGTATCAGTCACCACAGCAACAATACCAACCACAGCAACAGTATCAACCACAGCAACCGTTGAAATATTCCGAGCCAAATTTTTTTGTTTTTTCAAATTACAAATTACAAACCAATGCACCCGTTAAGGTTAGCAGCTAAACCAAAATGTTGCTGAAGCAACTCTAACCAAAATGTACACCAGGATCCCGATGTGGGCAAGGTGTGAGCATTGGTCAGAGGATCTTAATCAAAATGCTTATGCAATAACTCTAACCAAGAATGGCGCCAATGATGGCGAGCATATGGTCAGAGGGTCTTCTGCACTAAGTACAGAAAGAGAACTCGACACCAAGTATGTGCTACCCAATCCAATATGGAGTTGAGGCGACCATATGGCGGAGTATTACAAATTACAATGCTTGAAAGAAATAACTGTAATGCTGAAAGTACTCAACACCCAGAATGTGCTTTCTATCCCGGAATGGGAAAGTAGCTACCATAGGGCGGAGGTAAAGTAAATACAAAAGCAAATACTGGAAGTGGAGTTGAGCATTACAAATCAGAATTGAACAAGATTGAGAATTACTGCCAGTACTACTGCCAGTTTACAAAATGAAGCTCATTCGCCTTTAAATTAAAACCAGCAACCTATGAATTTACTCATATGCTCATATCTCCCTCATAACTCATCCAACTGACTTGAAACAAAATGCAATATTCCCTAAGAATGATGATGCTTAGGATAGAACACTGAAAACAGATGAAAATGCCATGTATTATTTATGCACAGATTCCAGTGCACCAGTAGATGGTACGGCCTTCAAGAAAGGGCAATCTGCCTTTAAAAAATCATAGCTATCTCAAAAAAATCTGCAAACTGGAGGAAAGTGACGCCTTGACCAGACAATGAGAATAAGAGAATACCCAGAACAATATTTTTGTTGTTTTTTGACTTATGAATAAAACACAAATCTACTGTAGCTAAAAATGCAATGCTGGAAAAAACTCTAATATGCAAAACTGAACTAAAGCCAAAAGCTTATTACAATGCACAAATCCCAATGTAAACTCACAAACTAGACTATTTCACCACTAGTTGCTATCTTTCAAGCGAGAAGCAATGCCAAGCTAGGAGGCATACATTCCTCGAAGCAATCCCAAGGCCAATCCGGCAGCATAACATTATCAAGATTTCGGATGCCGAAATGAGAGCACTCTTCCTCCTTTTATACTTTTCCAACTGGGAGTCTCTAAAATCCTCTTGCATATGGGATAAAACATGAGAGGGAAAATAATATAATCCTCTTTTTCAACCTCACCCTTAAAGTCCCCTCTTTAAAAACAACATTAATATTAAATAATAATGTTTAATTTATGGACTTTAAAACGGAGGCCAAGATGAAGTCGGAATTCTATGATCTATAGCTCGTTGGAAAGGTCTTGACAAGACGAATCCAACCCCACTCTCAAAATCCCGTTCTGGTGCCAATCCTGAACTTACTAAAAATAGCCGTAACCAACAGGGACTAAGGAGAACAAACCCGGAAAGAAACCGCCAACCAAACCACAATCCACGAACAAAAGCAACCACCAAAACATTAAACCCCAATTTCAACCTCCGAGTAGCCTACGGGTCTCTGGAATAGGCCAACGGTCAACTGTAAAAGATCAAGCTAGAAAACGGAACATTACAACCGTATCAGCCTAAGAGGAACAATTTCCAGCCTTTCAATAATTACAGGCCCAGATTGCCGGCACCACCACCAAGACAAGCAATTGATGTTGCTCAAAATGCAGTGTTTTGCTCCTTTCATGAAACCGATGCACATAGTGGAGCCACATGTCCTAAAAATTTAAGAATGAATCAGATTATGGGATACACTGATACTGCACCCATTTCAAACATTGTTCCTTCCCCAAGTGCGAACGTTGTCTTACCACAGACGGACAACTTCGATGGCGACTACTACGGGATACTTCCAGAAAGAACCTATTTTAATAAAGGAAGAACAAGAGGATCTTCATCAATATTCTCTTGTGGTAAATCATGAAAATCTTTCGACGCCTGTGTTTACACGTGCTCAACATTTCAAGGCACATAAAGAAGAGGATAAACAAAGATCAAAAGAAAAGGGGAAGGAAGTGGCTTCCACTTCCAATGTTAAGCCACCACATGAAAATGTCAAAGCTGCTCAAGATTCGTCTTCAACGAATTTTTATATAGTCGATTCTATGATGAAGACAAAGGTGCAAATTTCTCCACTGGAATATCTTCAGGACCATCCAGATCAGCTGGATAGAATTGTTAAGTATGTCAAGAAGGAGACTGTGATACAACCTACATTGCCTGAATCCTCCGTTCCAACAGAAGAGAAGCCCAAGCCTTTCTATATCTCTCTGTATATAGGAGGCTATAAGTTGAGCAATTGTATCATTGATTCAAGAGCCTCGGACAATGTCATGCCCTTGCAGATGATGAATGCATTAGGACTCTCGTACACCAAAACGCATGACAAGTGTTATTCGCTTGAGTCTAAGTTAGTGCCGTTGGTTGGACAATTAAAGGATGCTCGAGTACGGTTGGCAGTTTGTCCCGAGAAGCAAAATTATGATGACTATCTTGGTAGCCGACATTCCAGCCAGTTACGGGACGCTGCTAAGTAGAAGCCTCTACAAAGATCTCGGAGGAGAAATACAACTGGATTGGTCATTTGCGACCATTCCATTAAAGAAAGGCAGTTTCAAGTTGGAACCAAAAACCAAGTGTCGGTTCATGGTAGTGAAATCTCAGGATCCTCAAGCACAAGTGCTATATCAAGAAACGGATCATGGCACATGTTACGCTGTCAGAAATAACTGAAGATAATCAGGACGTTGTCTGCGCAGTTGGCAAGTCAAAGGAAGAATCTAAAGAAATGTACAACTTGCATACTAACAATGCATACGTGAGAACTTGAATGATGCACTCTTTCTTTGTTGCTCTTAACAATCGATGTTCAAGTTCTCACGTATGCATTGTTAGTGGCAGATGTATTGAGCGCCTATCACAAAGAGAAGATTATCGATCAAGCAAAACCAAATAAGACAAAACGTAGGAAGTCATCATTACGGACAAAAAAAAGAATATAAACAAACTAAGCATTGGTTGATTATGATCAGCGATCTCCTAGCAAACAATGAATAAGACAAAGTCCATAAGAAGACAAATCGGAGTAAGATAAGTAAAGCCAAGGGAGCACCGATTTAGAAAATTAGGATCAGACTTAATCAAAGAATGTGTTAAGACAAGCTAACCAATGAAGGGATGCACCCGATTTTAGGAGACACGAACCTTCAAGAGATATATATAGGAATCGGGGGCAGTCAGCAAGGGGCATCATCGAATATCATTATCCATAGCGTCTCATCTCATATCAATCACAGATCAGCATTCATAAAACAATTCCCACACAGCAAGTCTGACATATATACGGATCCAATAAGATAAAACAGTATTTATAACTCCCAAACAGCAGATCGAGCTTCCCACCAACGATCCATTGTTACAAAGTATTATACCAGCAGTATATATAGCAGGCATATATATATATCAGCTCCAAGGATCGAATATACTAAGGTATGTTTCTCAGCACAAGTGATGTTCTCCTAATCATTAATCTATGAACAATCTATCTAAGTTAACTATGAATGCATGAGATTAATCATAATAGCATGAGTATGTTTATAATCATGGTAGAATTAGAATATATATATCATAATAGAATGAGAATAGTTATGACATAATAGGATGAGAATGTTTATAATCTTAATAGCATAAAAATGCTCATACCCATGATAGAATGAGAATGTCTATAACATGATAGACTAAGAATGCTTATGACATAAGAATGTTTATAATCATATTAGAATGATGAATGTTATTCCTCTAAGGAAGAATATTGTATGATGCCAAGTAATTTGTATGGCAATCAACACTATGGTAATGATAAACTCCTATAAGGGATGATTCATAATTCTAATCATGGTATACCCAGGATGAGAGCAAATAGCCTTGTTTACTCGCTAAGTGGTGTTCAGACAAACATGAAGTAAACAGAATCATAAAGCAGTAGTATAGTGCATAACATAGAACATGAATTTATAACAGTATCGCACAGACTAAGGCATTGTATTCATCCATTGATCATGTCAACAGTACAGAACAATATGGTAATTACAACAACATCAACTACAACATTATCGACTACATGGATCGAGTCCTTATATAACTCTTGCCAAGGTTGGTTGAGATATCAACCGTTGTACCGACTACATAACTATCCAACCATCGGGATTAATATCGACAACACTCCAAAATTAATTGTGCCCAAACACATTGTTATTTACTTGGCTAATTACAACCGACTACCACTAACAATAATGACCGACTACATTATCACCCCACAAAACTAGTCTTCCAGATGACATTACAAACAAAAATGGGGATAATTGACCAACATAGTAAATTACTGAGAATGAGGGGGTTGTGTAGACGTCCGTGGGTGTACAGATGATGTCGGGGTGGACGATTGTTGCTCCTGTAATCTCCTCGCCTCCTCTGTACGCAGTCGCAACTGGTGTTGGGCCACAATCTCCCACTCTCTGGCTGCCTTTACCATGCGTGCTGCCTCCAACACCTGAGACTTTGCCTTGTCCACCTCTGTTCCTTTTCCTGCAAGTTCCACCCCCTTTGCTTCAAGTTGTACCTCCATATCTTTTACCTTCTGCTCCAACTCTCGCATCTTCTCAGCTGTATCCTTCTCCATGGCTGCTATCTTAGCCTCTAGGGCTGATGCTCGTGCCCTCTCAGATGCAGTAACCTGGGTTTGCTGGGCCAACAGCTTTTGGAAGTTTTGTATGCGCCCAGTTAACTCATCTTTCCTCTTTTGTGCTAATTGGAGAGCCTCATCCTTCTCCTTTCCTCTTGCCTCCACTAGTGACTCTTGGCGTTTCATCTCATAGAATACTTGTCGAAATGCTTTCTCAATTATGAACAAAGATTCTATGACCTGGCCATCTCTTCCTCCAATCACTGGTCGTGAGCCTCTCCATGTGTCATGCATACGTGTGTCTATTTCCGGCCACCCTCTCATAGTGAAACATCGGGCAAACTCTTGTTCGCACCCTAACTGGATAAGTCCCCGGATCCTCTTGACCTCCTGTGCTACTACCTGTGATCGTCCAATCCTGAGTTGTTTGGAGATCTCCCCCACCTCCCGCATATATACTGCCATGCTTTGGAGATCCTCCACGTACCTCTGAATGGTCCCCAGTGGATCCGAAGCATCAGGTTTGGCCAGTGTGAATGTCATTCCATCAAAAAAGTCCTCTTCCTCTGATGGGGTGGGTGCTGGTGAATGTGCCATCCCCATGGGAGACTCCTTTGAAGGCCCCCCAATCTCCTGGTTGGCTACAACTGGCTGTGGAAAAATATCATGTTGGGTGTCCTGGCCAGTAGTGAAACTCTGCTGCAATTCGGCACTCTCGACCACTCTAGGTGTGCTACCCTCATCCTGTCCCTCAGTCAAATTGTGCAAAGGACTGAGTGATGGTACCTCTGGCACATCCAATGTCAAGTCTATTGTGCTCAACCAACTGTCAATCTGTGATTCCCCTGCAGGTCCCCCTGATAGTGTTGTTGGTGGTGGCGGTGGTGTGGTGGATAACTCTGGGGACTATATGATTGTCCCCGATGGTGTCTAAGGCTCGACTGGGGCTGGCTGTGATGTGCTGACTGGTGGTGGTGAAGGTGTAGCACCTGGTAGTGATGGTGCTGTTAGTACCGACAGTGTGGCTGGCAATGTCGCAATACTATGTGTCTCTGTACTACGTGCTGGTGTCGATAGAGTGAATGACGCTGGCCGAAGATGTGGTATTACAATCACTTCCTCCACGTCCATCTCTCCTCCTATATCTGCATCTCCTGCAAGGGACACCTCCTCCATCCCCTCAACATCCTTTGTCGTTGCTACTACTGTTGTCCTTGTTCTTGTTATTCTTACTTATTTTACCGACGAATCACTTTCGAATGAGGAGGATTGGCAACTCTGTTCTTCCTCCTCTTCCTCTTCCTCTTCCTCATCTTCGTTGTCAACTGATGCTTCTCTCTGTTTTCTCTTCCTTGGCCGCTGTCAGGATTCTTCTCCATGGGTAGTATCTAAGCCTTTCCAATAGAAGGTTGTGGGCCGTCCTAAGTCTACCTGTGGCACTGGCTCCAATCCACCCCATTTGTCAGCTGGCACCTGCGTGTAAACTGCGTCTAAAAATAGTGCTCACCTGCTAGGTCATGTAGAACACCTTGTGTGATTGTGTGAGGAACTCTCTAATCCGCTCGGAGAGTAACCTCGCCCAATTGTATACTCTGCCATTGTTGAGTCCTATCATATACTCAACCATCCATATTGATACATCCGATGCTCAGCTAGCACCTATTAGTCTGCAGTTCATTAGGTCGAGGATACACTTCCATTCGGGTGTTGCCAGAAAAAAAATTTCTTGACCCTCGATTCCTTGAACCCCAAATGCTATCCTTTTCTTGCTGTCTGAGGTCACCCTTACATACTCACCGGACCATTGCCTCCTTTTGTTGTTGGCTCATTCTCCCTGGTTTATTCACGCCTGCCCCTGTTGCCGAAATACCCATCACTCTTGCAAAGTCTTGCGGCCAAAACGATATGGTTATTGTACACCCTCTGTAATCAAGCACTGACTTGTGCGAATGCCTACAGTAGTTTCCTACCATCGCCTTCAGGTATGGCTCAAATTCTCGAGCATTAAAAAAAGGCAATAGTACACTTTCTACACCGTATCATGGGTCCCCCCTTGCTGTCGTACCGTATTCTGTTTCTTGGGCTATTGTTATTACTCCTGTTTCGATAACCTCCAAGGGATGCACTGGAATTGTTCTGGGGTTTCGGTGGTGTGGTTGGCGGAGTTGACGGCTCTCCTTGTGTGAAGAGCACCTATGTACTTGCTTTCAGATGAAATGGGCATTCCTTGACTAAATGTCCCATTACTTGGCAGTTATCACAAAACAATTTCTTTGGACAGTTTGCTTTTATATGTCCTCCGTTGCATTCAGTGCACCATAACTCTCGACCCTCTTTCGTTGTTTCTTTGTCCGCCTTCAGTTCCTTCATCATGCGTAACATGTCTTTTCTTAACGCCTGGATGGTTTTGATTCTCCATCACTACGTTCGTCGTCGGTACCCTCCTCATCATCGGTACTCTCCTCATCATCAGTCCTCTTCTTACCTCGGGCGGATGTCTTGTTTTCGCTTTCTATGTCCATTGCCCGATTGTATGCTTTCGCATACGATGATGGAGGTACTACTTTCATCTTCTTCGTTAAGGACGAGAGTAATCCTTCAATGAACCAACTCTTCTTCAATCCATTGACTGGCTGGGCCTCCAGTTTCCCCAACAACTCCTTAAGTCTTTGATTGTATGCTCTTACGTTCTCATTCTTTCCTTGCTTTGTGTTGTAGATTTTTGCTACATTTTCGTTGTTGTCCCTTAGAAGTTTGAATTCGTTCTGGAACGCTTTCTTCAGTACTTGCCATGAGGCCTTCTGTGCCACCTCTAGATCCGTGTACCAATCAATCGCTATGCCTCTCAGTGTCGCTGGAAATGCTTTCAACCAAAAATCTGCATCCTCCTGCCCATTTGCTACCCATATGGTTTCGCATGTTTACAATGTCGTACGAGATCCTCTAACCCGTTCCCCATGAACTTCGCCAGTTTCTGCCTCTTGCTTGCTGGTGGAGTCACCATGTTTCTCCCCGGATGCCCTCTCTATGTCTTCGACCTGATTGGACTGGTTCTTTCGTGACGTTCCGGTGTCTTCCTTACACTCTCGGCCATGTACGGTTCCCTCCCACATCCATTGTCAGCATCCTCTACAATTTGAATCTCCTCTGGTTCCTTCTGGTGCTCCCTCTACGCAGGGGTCTTTGGATCAGGTCCTCTTATCGTCGGCCTTCAGTCTGAAATGGATAATGCTACGATGCGGCGCATGCTATCTTCAAGTTCTTCTGTCAATTTCTTTCCATTTTCTTTTTCTTTTTCTCTATTTATTACTGGTGTTCTGAAATCATGTTCGTCGACTCCCTCGACGAAGTTTTGGTGAGACTCAACAATGTCTTGATTTCTTTCTTCATGGTGTTCATTCCCTCTTTCAACAATTTGTTTTAGTCTTTTCCTATGTTCTTCTTGTTCTTTTAGTCTTAGCGATCTTCTCAGTGTCTCTTCAGGTGTTTCTTGCCCACTTGGTACTTTGTTTTTATCTTTGTTGAGTTGTATGGGCATGAATCGCTACTGGTATGATTATTGATTGTGCGGTGCCTGACAACGGCTGGTGTCGCGCTCTTCCTCTCCTTGTTTCATTCATTCTTTATATCTTCGAAGAATTTGTTGTCGTCTTTGTTCTCTATCCCTTTCTTCTCATAGGTCTTGCAGGATCAACAGATTCCTCACCAACAACCTCGGTAGACAATCCAAAAGATGGTCCACTTCCAAATTGACTACTAGGTTTTCTTCGATGATTTCCACAGGGATGTCTCTTCGGATGGCTTCGTTCATGACGTGTTGTCTCACTGACAAGTCCCACAGGAAGACCAAATCTTGTGTCAAATTGTCTTCCCAATCATTTGGTTCTCGTTCGTTGTCACTTTGCTCTTGTATTCTTTGTAATTCTTCCTCTGTTCTTTCTACTTGGCGTCTAGTGTATGTTTCTTTCTCTGATTGGATCGGTTGACCCATTATGCAGCCATCGTCATTGTCTTTCCTTCGTCACCAAGTATGCCTGACGATTCACTTGTCCTTGACAACACAACTTGTCATCGACTGAATGTCTCTGACGACTCAACTTGTCATCGACTTGTCACCCTCCGACCCGATTTTGAATAGGCAACGGCACCAAATGTTTACTCGCTAAGTGGTGTTCAGACAAACATGAAGTAAACAGAATCATAAAGCAGTAGTATAGTGCATAACATAGAACATGAATTTATAATAGTATTGCACAGAATAAGGCATTGTATTCATCCATTGATCATATCAACAATACAGCACAATATGGTAATTACAACAACATCAACTACAACATTACCGACTACATGGATCGAGTCCTTATATAACTCTTGCCAAGGTTGGTTGAGATATCAATTGTTGTACCGACTACATAACTATCCAACCGTCAGGGTTAATACCGACAACACTCCAAAACTAATTGTGCCCAAACATATTATTATTTACATGGCTAATTATGGCCGACTACCACTAACAATAATGACGAACTACAAGCCTCACTGTTAATCTATCACCCTACAAGTATGGTAGTGTGTTAGGGAAGGGCGGTTTAGTGTTCTAGCACCTAGGTGACTCTCAAGTGGGTGAAGAATCGCCAGGTGTAGCATGAAGCCCCTTGAGTCAAGTGGTGAAGTATCCCCGGGTGTAGCGTGAAGCCCTTGGGCCTATGTTTGCGTAGACCTAATTATTATTATAAATTGCTTAACGGTAGGTGACTCTCAAGTGGATGAAGAATCGCCAAGTGTAGCGTGAAGCCCCTTGAGCTAAATGGTGAGGAATTGCCGGGTGTGCAATGAAACCTTTGGGCCTATGGTAGTGGGTTTTGTTATACCAGCGCCCTAATGTAACCCTACTCATATGGGGTGGGTGAAGTAGAGTAGATTAACAATTAGGCACTCGAATGACTCTCCCGAGGTATAACATGAAATATTCATATGATAGAAATGAGAAAATGTGAAATGCATATATGTAATGAACTTGGATATTGATTATGATTATGTGGTTACTAACCCTAATTGCAATATGTTGATATTATAAGGATTTATTGGTTACTAATGTTCTCTTTTACAAGTCAAAATTGTGTGCAAGGTTAAGAAATTTTGAACTTCCTAAAAGGGGACATTACAAGTAGCAAGAGGCATTGGATCAGGTGGATGAGAATGCACCTTGTAGTTCGAGAGTAGAGCCAACACTACAACCAACATGAAGGAGTAGAACCCCAACCATCACTAGGATGTAGATGGGGAGAGAAAAATGCAAAATGTTGTAACTCTAATTCTCAACAATGAGTTTCAATCATCATATGATTCATTTCATATTACTGGTTGTTGTATTTGCATGTTGATGTGATATTGTACTCCTTTTTTATTCAAATCTAAAAAAAACACTTCCCAAGAAAAATACAAAATGCTCTAGCTCTAGTTTTTTATGATGACTTGCAATCATGTGATTCATATAATATTACTGGTTGATGCAATATTGTACTCCTTTTTTATTCAAATCTAAAAGAAAACACTTCCCCAACACACTACAAACTCATTTCATGAATTTAAGTATTTTTTAATAGTTTTGTTTTTTTTAAAGAATTTAAGTATTTTTTTAGTTTGCCAAGTTTTGCAGAGTCTGAGTAAAAATTGTGCCTGTTGAGTTTTGTCAGGTTGAAAGTTTTGAAACTAGGGTTTATGTAATTATTATCCAAATTCTGTAAAGGGTTTCTATAAAATAAGAACACCTTTAACTGACTTGTTGAAGCACGAGATGATTAATTAGACAACAAATGTAGATAAAGAATTTATTGACGTCTAAAAATGGCAATCATGACTTCCCTAGTTTTAGCCCATCCTGATTTCTGTAAATCCTTTGTGCTAGACCGTGATGCATCAAGTGTCCGGGTGAGATCTCTGCGATTGAAAGGAAGCCCGTTAGAGTATATGCTCAACAAATGTTGTCATTGATGCATGCATTGGCAAAATTCAGTCAGTATTTGGTGCTGAGTTTACAATGAATATGGATCATGACAGCTTGAAGTATGGGCTTCCTCATAAACAAAAACAGTTTCCTATAAATGAGGCTTCTTGGAGACCTTCAGTGAAGAGATACTTGTACACCACCCATATCTCGACTCAGCTTCGAGAAAAAAAAAAATTGGGAATAAGTATTGTAATCTAAACAATTATCTATAAAATTTGTATGTGTCCATCTCTTCCATCAGATAAAGTTGTTAGCTTTAAGCGATCTCTGGAGGCTGAAATCAAGTAACGTAGTCAACTTTCTGGCATACTGGCTCTAGATTAAGTTGGTGGCAATAAAGAGGTAGTTGTGTTAGGATGAAGTATAGGTGTTTTGTCAACAATAAATAAGCAGATGGATTCGACTAAAGCAGCTGATAAGGTCTAAGAGCCTATAATTAGGGTCATTAACAGTTAAGAAGCATATTTTTTTTAGAACAGACAAATCTTGGTGATTCTTTCCACAAATGGCCAGCTTATCAGCAAGGCAACTGGAGGTTGGAATCCTATCTTATCAAATCAAGTCTTCCAGTAAGCTTCTTGTGAGAAGAATTAGTGGAGATCTTTAATGTTTCGGTTAACACTAAGATGCTATTTTGTTTTCCTTATGATATATTTCTAATGTGATATTGTTGTCCACAAATGTAAGTTTCATGATGGCTGAGTACATTTTTGTATTGTTATCAGGTGTCAAGACTGCACATTTCAGATTTACAGTGCATGCTTTGAAATTGAGATGCAAATTTTCCTTTTTGTGTTCCTGTGTTTCTTTTCATAACAGAATTTTTCTAACAGGATCATTACAAAGATGGCATGCTTTGAATTAAGAACAATACAGATTGTATCAGTTACATTATATGGAGAAAATAAATCAACTTGTACAAGAGCTTCTAAGTTTGGGAGATGAATCTAAGACATAAGCCATAAAAAGCTCTATCAAAAAAATACCAATGAAGAACAATTCATAGCCAACTGCTTCAAGTGCATGATACCCCCTTCTTTAGCAGGAAAAAGAAGTTCCTGGGCAATATACCAAAAATTCAATTAAACAAAAGAGTCTCCATTACTAAAAAACAGTTTGGGCCATATATGTTTGCATGTAACTCATGAAAAAACGTTTCCCTACTAATTTTAAAAAAACGTGCATAACTCTTACAAGACCACTAGTTGATTTGGCAAGGTTCTTCACAGCTTCTGTGGCTGCTTTTGCTACATTATCATCACTGTAAGAGAATAGCCACAGAAACAAATGAGTCAGTAGTAACTTGATATCAAACATGGTATAATAGAATGGTAATAAACCGTAAAATGGTATTTCACGTAGTTAAGTCCCGGCAGAAAAATTGTTCTGCTGACTACCAAACAAGAAATCATAACATAGAAGATATGAAAGATAGAAAACTGTCATAACAGAAGTAAAATCAGAACATTCATCAAAAGATGGCAAAAAACTGCCAATATAACTAGTATGAATTCAATTTATTTTATATTGTCTAGCTCACCCGTCAGCAAGACAGGTGATGATAGACATCAAGAGATCATTCTCAGCAATGGCATGTACTCCAATACCTTCATCTTTGTCACTGTTCTCAAGGAAATGTGCAACCTACAAATATCAACAAAGAAGATTATAAATAATTAGAAAAAAGAAATTTTGCATGGAATTCGCCCCCAGGCGGCAACGTATGATCTTGCATTGCAACTGAACTGCTGACATTCAGTACTATCTATAAAAAAAATATCATAAATGCCTATAAATGCTGCTATCTGTAAATCACAGACTTGCTGATTTGTTAATTGAATTAACTTTGCAGTGATGGTTAAACCTTTAAACCACCATGCAAGCAGAAGAATCAATTCAGAGAAATTAAATGAAAAGTAAAGGAAGAAGAAAGCAAAGAAATTACTGACTCTAGTGCTTCAAAATACTCATAAGCTGAAAAACGAATGACTGCTGTAATAAATTCCAACAACCTGCACTTTAATCATCCATTCAACAACTCAATGTGTATTTTACAAGTGCATCTATCACAAATAATCCTGAATTCTAATGCACCTTAATAAATGTATTCTAACTCAAATACATCATTAAATTACACAGACGATGATGGATAACAAAGAAGAAGAAAAAGAAAATACAGTCCGTTCGGAAAAAATCAATTAACAGTTCAGATACTGATATTTCAGATGAATCAAAATTGCATTTAATATTAGTATCTGTTCCATGTGAAGATTAACTTTACTATTAATTGCAGAGATAGGTGGACAAACTCAAAAATGACTTGTTAACTGCCAATTATACCTTAATTGGATAGACCTCTTCTGTTAGAAGTTCTATTAGTTAGTTAATATCAAGAGAAAACCATCGTCTAATTTATTGCAGGCAAGCAAGCACTCACAAATACCTGTTATTAACTCCTTTCCAATCCCTTTTCTAACTTATGTCAAAAAGGTGCCCCACTACCATATAAAAAGGATTCAAAAATGTGACATCATATACCAGACGATCTAAGGCATGGTAAACATAAACCTAGAAGGGCATGCAGCTAAAATTAAAAATTAGAAAACTTAAATGTTAGGTTAAAAATTATAAAATACATGTCTCTTTCTAGGTTGCACATACATCTACACAGAGTGAAATATATTGTTAAAACTCTTGTTTTCATGGCAAATTCTTTTTGTCTTCTTATTTAATTACTCAAAATCTGAGCAATGCAAAGACAGGAAATAGGTGTTTATCCATTCAAGCCCAAGAAAAAAACTGAGGAAAATAAAGCCATGTTACATGGGAACGCACACGTCACGTTCCCATACTTTTTGGAGGTGCGTCCCCATATAAGATTCCTTGGATGCCCCAAGAACATCTAGACATCCTCTATATTTTTCACTCAAAAAAGTGAAAAAATAAAGATAAAAAAGAGGTGTGGGGGGTCAGTCAAACCCTAAACCCTCCATATAACTAATGCACCCTCCATTTGCAGCTTGCACTTTGTTTTGTAACCAACTATCACAATCAATTTGCACTTGCAGCTGTTGGGCATTTTGTCATTATGTAGCTGTAATGTCCCCAATTGTCCTTCTGCCAAAGGGATAATTATTATTCTAATTATTTAATGTTACCTAGCAGAAAATGCTAAGTTTACAAGGTAATATTAAATAATTATATCAAAAGGTTATAAAGTGACATGATAGCTTACTTTAATAAAGTCACTTTATACATTAAGTGAAGGTGGGAAAATAATAAAAGTTCTTTGAGAGAAGTAATATGAAGAGGCAAAAGGCAAATAATATTACATTCCTCTCAAAAGGTTATAAAAGGACAATGAGAGCTCATTTGGAGGCATGCTTGGAATTTGTATTGTTACTCCGTTGGATTGAACCTGTGTGTTCTTCCATTTTTTTTTACCTTCTTGTGGACGGAAACCCACTCGAAGAAGATCAATTTCGGTAGTGTGATATCTACCCTAGCTGGTAATGGTGGTTTCTACTTCAGGAAATCACATGGAGCTCAATGAAGATAGAAGATTCTATGAAGTTTTGGTGTTTTGATTGAGTAGAGATGAATGTATTTAGTTCTTGATGTATTTTGGTGTGATTTTTGAGAGTTTTTGGTGTTCTTTTATATTTCCTAGTTTGTCCGTACAGCAGATGGTCGTACTGCCTGGAAGGGTTCAAAATCTGATTGAAAATTAATATTGAATCCTTTGCATTCTTGTGTTAGGAGATTGATTTATAAGCATAGACTATTATCTGGATTCAATCTGCTATCCATTAGTTGTGATTTGAAGATGTTTCAAACTTCTGTACCATGGAGCCGTACCAGCTGAAATGGTACCATGTATGAAAGAAATTATAGTTGGTGATATTGTAACTTAAGCTTATTGCACCCTGTTTGCATGCTGTAGACGTCCATTTCCAAGCCTTTTTGCAGATGTTTTAATTCATATTTAAGTCTTTCTGAGTATATCCGTACATGCATATGTCGTACCAGCTGGAGTTGGTCAATGCACAACATAATTAAATGTCAACTTCCTTGCCTTGTTTATTGATATCAATGTCATTGTGATGTATAGGCGACTCATCTGGGACTGTTTTAGTAGAGTTTGTGATTGAGTTGGCATTTATGTGGTGAAGTCCATACATTTTGGCCATACAGTCCTGTAGCTTCATGTAATGTCATTATTAAATGAAATCTCAAGCTTGGAGTCTGATTAGAATGGTATTGGCAGTGTTCTGATGAGAAAATGATAGCTGAAAAGAGTTTAGTGAGAGTTCTTTAGGATGATGGTTTTTGACTGTTGATTGGACTCTCATGGTGCCATATGTTAGGCGTACTTTACATTAGTTTAGTTCTTTTGGCAAAATATGTTTTGTTAGTGGGTTCGGGAAGTATGTTTATGTTTTAGTTTCGGCGAGTAGTTACTCCCGATCGGTACAATGGTTGGCGACGGTTGGCAACCGTCGGCCAAACTATATATGTTCATATGACGCCATTGTATGGGCATGGAGTTTTTGGATTGTATTTGGACTTATTGTTCTGAGTAATATATACAGTTGATCTTTTAAGTACCAATCCTGGTTGTTACTCTTTCTGGTTATTATTCTCGTACAATGTAATTTAATTCAGTGCACTATGATAATGCAAATATTCTTCCTGGTTACTTTGTTTGAAACCAATTAGACCACCTAGGCAGTAAACATTTTGGCGCCGTTGCCTAAGCAAATCCGGTGAAACACCCAGACGGGAGAATGGAAGCATAATGGGACAACCGGTCGATACCGACGAAGAGGTACGAGACAGAAAGCACGTAGAAGAAATAATACAAGAAATTCAAGAAGAACGCGAGGAAAGCGATAGAGAAGAAAATGAACCCAGAAGTCGGGAAGATGAAGTAACTCAAGAATTAGTCAAACTGTGGTTACTATCAGTCGGACAATACGTACGTGACGAGTCTATCCGCCGAGAAGTTCCGCAGGAGGTTATTTCAGAGAACCTACGTGTTAATAGCGAAGTGGATAATCTTCTGGACCGCATTCCCCGACTTCTGGCAAGGAACTTGATAGCCTTCCAAGATATTCGAGAAGAAAGAGAGAGGGAAGTGCGACGACAACAAATTCTCAGAAGATATGAAGAACGTCTGAAACAAGAAGAGGAGGAACGAGACGGCGATCGCCGTCGCACACCGTACAATTGAGAAAGAGTAAGCATAATTAATGCCCATACAACTGAATAAGGACAAGAATAAATTACCAGTAGGGCACGCAACACCAGAAGAAATACTAAGAAAATCATTAAGACTAAAGGAACAAGAAGAACGTAGAAAAAGATTGAAACAGATTGTTGAAAAAGAAAATGAACAACATGAAGGGGTAGATCAAGGAGGTGATGAAAATAGTTTTAGAACGCCAATAACCAATAAAGGAAAAGAAAATAATCTGACAGAAGAATTAGAGAATAGTATACGTCGGATTGTGGCATTGTCCATTTCAGACGAAAGGCCGCGGAACAGTGGACCTGAGCCCGAGACCCCTGCCCAGAGAGAAAACCAAGGAGAGCCAGAGGAAACTCGAAGTGTAGAGGACGCCGGAACCGGAAGTGGGAAGGAACCGTACGTGGCCGGCAGTGTCGGGGAGACACCGGAACGACACGGGAGAACCAGTCCAGTCGGGTCAAAAACACAAAGAGGGTACCTCGGGAAAAAGATGGTGACCCCACCGGCAAGTGAAAGGCAGAAGTTGCCGAAATTCATGGGGAACGGGTCAGAGGATCCTGTCCGACATTGTAAGACGTGTGAAACCATTTGGGTCGCAAACGGACAAGAGGACGAAGATTACTAGGTAAAAGCGTTTCCAGCGACGCTAAGAGGTATTGCCATTGACTGGTACACAGAACTAGAAGCAGCACAAAAGACCTCATGGGACGAACTCAGGAAAGCCTTCGAAAACGAATTCAAACTACTTAGAGACGACAACGAGATTGTCGCTGAAATATACAATACCAAACAAGGGAAGAATGAAAACGTGAGGGCATATAATAGAAGGCTCAAAGAGTTACTCGGCAAACTGGAAACACAGCCAGCCGATGGACTAAAGAAAAGATGGTTCATCGAAGGGCTAGCTTCGTCATTAAGGAAAAAAATGAAAGTGGTGCCCCCATCGTCGTACGCAGAAGCATACAATTGGGCAATGGACATAGAAAGCGAAAGCAAAACATCATCCCGAAGTAAAAGAAGAACTGAAGATGATGACAGTACGGGGGATGACAGCAGTGAGAACGAGTCGAAAACCATACAGGCACTGAGAAGGGACATGATCCGCATGATGAAGGAAATGAAAACAGATAAAGAAACAACGAGAGAAGGTCGGGAGTTGTGGTGCACAGAGTGCAATGGCGAGGGTCACATAAAGGCAAATTGCCCGAGAAAATTATTTTGTGACATATGTCAAGTAATGGGACATTCAATCAAGGAATGTCCATTCAACTTGAAAGCAAGAAGTACCCAAGTGCTGTTTACCCAAGGAGAATCATCAACTCCGCCGACCACACCACCGAAACCTCAAAATAGTCCGAACGCATCCCCAGGAGGATACAGGAATAACAGAAGGTTCAACAATAACAGCCCCAGAAATAGATTGCAGTACGACAGTAAGGGGCGACCAATAATACAGTGCCGGCAGTGCAACGAGTGGGGACACTTCGCCAGAGAATGCCCCAGCAACAATCAGAACACAGTGAATGCATTGTGCAAATGGTGTGGACCTGGGGATCACGAGGAAAAAGACTGTCCGAAGCAGAAAGGAGTGAACCTTATCAATCTCAGGGAAGATGAGGAAGAAATCCGGGCTATCACCCGAGCACAGTGGAAAAAGGCCACTTATCCAGATCCCCGCACGGAAAAAGAAAGACTCCGAGAGGCACGAAAAGAAGTGGAAGTTGCCATGAGAACCGAACGAAATAATTCAGACAAAAAGGCGATACGATCGGAATCAGATAAGAACATAGCAAGTCAAGTGTTGCAAACTACCGTACCAATCAAATTGGCAGACCTTCTCCAAAGCTTGCCTCAGTTAAAAGTAGCAATATCCAAGGTACTGGAGGACAACCCGCACGAAGACCAAAACCTCACAACGGAAGATGTCATAGTAGAACCACCGCCAACGGGAGAACAAGTACTCGACCCGAGGTTGCTGGCGATTGATACTGGGAAGAAACCGGCTGTAGTACGCATGGAAATCCTTGGGCGAAATTTGACAAATACTATAGTCGACGGGGGATCCGGAGTAAACGTACTACCAGAAGCGACCTGGAAGAGCCTCGGGAAACCTACTTTATGGCCACAAAACTTCCAGTTAGTGGGAGCCGACCAGCACGGGATCAAGGCGCTGGGAGTGCTAATGGCTCAAAAGGTAAGAATCGGTACCCAGCAATTCTTGTTAAATTTTGTAGTCATAACAGCACAAAATGCATCATATGATGCATTACTCGGCCGAGGATGGCTAATAGCCGCCAAGGCCAACCACAACTGGAAGAAAAACACACTGTCCATCGAAAATGGACGTAGGAAGTTTGTCATTGACTTGAAGACACAAACCGTCAGTGAAGAGTTGGCATCAGATTCTGACTCGGATGGAGGGGACTCGACAGTAAGTAGGAATGGACCGATGGAGCCCGATGAGGAAGGGGTGCTAAAATTACAAGAATGCTCAGAAGATGAAACAAATTCGTTCAGCGGGCTATTCCATTGGCAGATGGAAGACTACGAGTTTTTTCCGCCACAGTGCAACATGATTTCAATAAAAGAAATCGGTGAAAACTCGGGAACGACGAGTGAGCAAAAAGACGACGGTGACACATTGGAACGAGCAAATGGAAAGGGGGAGGAAGTAGCACACATGTTCCCAGCGGCGTACGGGGAATATAAGGAAGGGAATGCAGAAGTAGACAGTACGCCGGCACATCAGTTTGAACCGGAAAAGAAGATTATGTACGAAGAGCCGATAACAAAGAAAGTTAATCTCGGCGAGGAAAGTGACCCGAAAATAATTCTGGTCGGCGACGACTGGGATCCCGTACTTAAGGCAGCAGCATTCAGAATCTTCCTAGAGTACAAAGATGTATTTGCCTGGACATACAAGGACCTGAAGGGGATACCACCAGAACTATGCGTCCACAGAATTCCACTCATACCAGGAGCACGTCCAGTACGGAAAAGGCCATACCGCATGAACAAGAACTATGCGGCAAAAGTACAAGAGGAAATTGAAAAAATGCTTGAGGCAGGAATAATATTCGAGGTGGAAACGAGTGAGTGGGTGTCACCGATTGTGATCTCACTTAAAAAAGAAGGGGGACAAATCAGGATTTGCGTAGATTTCAGATGCCTCAATGCAGTAACAATCAAAGACCCCTTCCCCATTCCATTCACAGACTCCATTCTGGAAGAGGTGGCCGGTCACGAAATATATTCCTTTATGGATGGATTTTCGGGATATAACCAGATTAGCATCGCCGAGGAAGACAAACTGAAAACAACATTTGTGATTGAAAATGGAGTATATGCATACAACCGGATGCCGTTCGGTCTGTGCAATGCACCAGCCACATTTCAGAGGATTATCCTACATATATTTGACAAAATGTCGGTGGGAAACTTCAAGGCATTCCTCGATGATTGGTCAATTTACAGCGACCAGCAGACACACCTTAAAGCCCTCACCGAATGCATGGGGCGTTGCAGAGCCGCACGGTTGGCCTTAAACCCGAAGAAGTGCAGATTCATGGTGTCCCAAGGAAAACTTCTGGGCCATATCGTATGCCAAGCAGGATTAAAAGCAGACCCGGACAAGATTCGGGTAATTGTAGAAATGGAGGCTCCAGAAGATATCACCGGAGTGAAGTCCTTTCTCGGCCATGTCGATTATTATCGAAGATTTATCAAAAATTTTGCCCAGGTATCACAACCACTCGACATGTTGACAAGGAAAGGGGTGCAGTTTGTCTGGTTGGAGGAGCAACAGAAAGCTTTTAAAGAACTAAAAACAAGACTCATCAGTGCACCTATCCTAGCCTATCCAAACTGGGACAAGGAATTCCACGTGCACGTAGACGCATCGAACTTTGCAATTGGTGCTACTCTTGCACAGGTCGGATCCCATGGGTTAGATCATCCAGTATACTTTGCCAGTCGGTTGCTCTCCAAGGCGGAACGGAATTACAGTACTACAGAAAGGGAGGCTCTGGGAATGGTGTACTCCGTACAGAAATTCAGGCATTACCTCTTGGCAACACCATTCACTTTCTATGTGGACCATCAAGCTCTAATGTATCTAGTCAACAAACCGATTATTCAAGGCAGAATCAGTAGGTGGTTGTTGCTACTGCAAGAATTCACTTTCACCATTATTGTACGACCGGGAAAAAGCCATGTAATCGCCGACCAGCTCTCAAGAATCAAATCCGGAGAACCAGGAGATGGAGTCAATGAGGACTTTCCGGATGCCCACCTATTCCACATTGCTGCCTTGCCGCCATGGTACGAGAAAATTGGTGAGTACTTGTCCACTTCAACGTTCCCGCCAGAAATGTCTACAAGTGAACGACGGAAGATTGCACTGAAGAGTAAGACATTTCAACTGATAAACGGGCTACTCTACAAAATGGGCCCCGACCAAATCCTCCGGAGGTGTGTGATGGAAGAAGAGATAAGGGGGGTATTGGCAGAAGCCCACGAGGGACTGGCAGGAGGACATATGGGTCCCGACGCCACGGCACGGAAAGTCCTACTCGCCGGCCTATGGTGGCCGACGTTACACACAGATGCCCGGGAATGGGTAATTCAATGTGACACTTGTCAGAGGGTAGGAAAACCATTGAAGAGGGATTATATGCCACTCTGGCCATCACAACCTCAAGAGCTTTTCGAAAGATGGGGGCTGGACTTTGTAGGACCTCTGAAGGTCAGCCAACTACACCGATGTCGGTACATAATAGTGGCTACAGAGTACTTAACGAAGTGGGCTGAAGCAAAGGCACTGGAGGATAATACTGCAGTAAGCACGGCGAAGTTCCTATACGAACAGATTGTGACGAGATATGGAATTCCGATCCAATTGACCAGCGACCGTGGGGGACATTTCGTCAACCACGTCATCCGACTCATGACTACGGAATTCAAAATCCTGCACACCCTGTCAAGTCCGTACTATCCAAGGGCGAATGGACAGGCAGAGTCAACAAATAAAGTACTCGTTTCGGTAATCCACAAGTCATGCGGAATCGAAGGATCGGACTGGGAAGAAAGGTTACCAGCAGTGTTATGGGCTTACCGAACCACTTATAAGGTAACGACTGGACACACACCTTTCCAGTTGATGTATGGGCAGGAAGCGGTAGTACCAGCAGAATACCTTGTCCCAAGTCTGAGAATTGCAGTGGAAAACAGACTAGGAGATACTGAGAGCCTGGAGGAAAGACTATTCCAGTTGACTAACTTGGACGAGAAGAGAATTTTGGCTCAATGGTCGACAGAAATCATGCAGAAACGCCGGAAGTATTGGCACGACAAACATCTACGGAAAATGGAGTTCCGGCCCGGACAGTTAGTCCTGAAATATAACGGCCGTAACGAAATCAAACCTGGGAAGTTCAAAATTCGGTGGTTAGGACCGTTCAGAATACGGGAATTGATGGACAATGGAGCTATAAAGCTAGATAATATCGATGGAAGTCCAATCAACGAAGCAGTGAACGGGTCGAAACTGAAGATTTACAAAGAGAGAAAGAGAGAAACAATACAAATCAACATGCTGGGATTCGCATTAACAAACCACGGCGTAAAAGAGGAAAGAGGCAAACAAGAGGAGACAGAGAAAGTTGACGGAATGGTAATTGCAAGTACCCAGTTTGAACCAGTCACGGGATTCGTTGCACCAAAGCCAGTACGGATGGTAGCCCGAGAGGGCCAAATTGATGAAGACTATGGTGGTAAATGGATTAACCAGAACTACCCCGAAGAAGAGGAAGAAGAAGAAGAGAATTGGAACAACTGGATAAAAGAATGCAATCAAGTGCGGAACAAATTTGAGTTCCTACTACCAAAAGAGGTCAGGGACCCGCCAAGAAGGAAATACTTGGCGGAAGCAATGTTCATTACAGAGAGATCACCCTACCATGATGAAGTCTGGGAATTAAGAAGGAAGAATTGGCCAGTTGGACTACCCCACATACAGCTTCCAAAGAGTCGGCTTTGGAAAGCAAAATATAGATGCAGGAACGGGAATGTGAAGATGAACGAAGACGGAAAAACATTTCAGTGGGTCCAGGAGCCAATGGGGTGGAATCTGACGTGGGTAAGAGATCAATCAACGATCTTCGACCAGATATGGGAGTTAGAGGAAATTGATGGATGTTGCTCGAACGATTGCCTGAGACAGAAAGGCTACATAAACTGCATCTTTCGTCAACTCACAGAAATCGAGATCCTGGAGAACTGGGAAGACGAAAAGAACTGGGAGGACGAAAAATTCCAGAAATCTGGACTAGGCATGTTAAGTAAGGGAAAAATCAAAATCGAATAGAAAAAAAAAAAAAAAAAAACCTTACGGAAAGGCCGTACGAATCCCTTAAAGGCCGTACGTACCAAAACTATTCGTACTATTGCTGACCGTACGAATCATATCCCTTAGCTGCCGTACGAACCAAAAGATAAGCCACCGTACGGAAAAGTGCCGTACGGACAAGAGGTTGAAGCTGCCGTACGGATTCTTGGCGTACGGATTCCTGCTTGGCCGTACGAGTTGATCTAGTACGGACCCCTGCTTGGCGTACAAATTTGTCTGGTACGGATTCTTGGCCGTACGGAATTGCTGGTTCTTGCTTTGGCCGTACGAAATTGCCTGGTACGGATTCTTGCTTGGCCGTACGGATTTCTGGCGTACTAGTCTTGGCCGCACGACCTCTGTGGTACATCGAATCTTTTAGGCGTCCGTACGAATCTGCCGTACCAAGCCAAGCCGTACGGTTGCTAAATTCTTTCCTGCCGTACGGACTTTTCTCTGCCAGTCTAGCTGCTGTGGTGGCGGATTCTTTCAGCGAGGCCGTACAATCGAAAGCGAAAATAACTGTCATAGGGAGTATAAAAGCGTCAGAATGTCATTTTTTCCAAGCAACAGGGTTACTAGAGCTCAGGACAGGGGAAAGCAACTTCAGATATCAGGTCGGGCGGAAGACAAAAAGATGGCAGCAAAGGTAATTGTGGAAGAAAAACCAGCACAGACACCACAAATTGACGTGGGTTCATCAGCGCAGAAGAAGCAGTCAAAAGGGAAGGGGAAAGACAAGGACAAAATCACAGTGGATTCCTTGCAGTGGGAAAGTCTTACGGCCAGCGAGTGCAAACAGTGGTGGAACAGCCATGCTGACGATCATCCTCTCAAGAAGGCACTGCAGAAGGCACAAGTAGACAAGGTAATACAAATGCCCTATTTCAATTTCCGAGAGTTTGAGGCAATATTGAAGAACATGGTGGCGAATTACAATCCCCGAGCAAAACACACGATCATCAGGTTCATGAATGTATCCGTCAAAATTACATTCTCGCCACAGGATTTCGAGAGAGTGATGGGTATACCGCGCCAAGGATTTACAGTCGGCAAACAGAAAATGACCGGAAGACACAAGGACAGCATTATGGCAAAGGTTTGCCGACCAGACCTGAGCGAGAAAGAAAAGAACCAAATAAAGGCTGCAGGGAATAGAGGACTTCGCCGAGATCACTTGGCGAATGAGGAATGGCGGTGCATAATGGATGTCATCCGGGGACGGCTAACGGGAGCGTCACGCTCGTCAGACATTCCATTTTGGATGGCAGATTATATGGTTGGCCTTAGCCAGGGTGCAATGTACAATTGGGCAGCAGTTCTCTCCGACAGGATTCACGAGTTCATGAAAATGACTCACAAGTCATTCTACATGACTCAGCAGGCCATTGCACTGTTCCTGGATGCCATCTGCACTCACGTCCCCTCATTGGCGCGAGCTCCGTTTCAGCCAGATGCACAGTATGACCCTACATGGCCGACCGTCTTCCGATGGACAAACCTGAAGGCTCCTGCACAGGGCGGGAAGGGAGAAGAATCTCGGAGTAGCAAAAAGAGAAAGCAGCGGGAGTTACCGGAGACTTCGTCAGAAGCTTCGTATAGTGCACAAGGTGCCGAGGGGGATTGCATTGAGGCCTCGTCAGCCTCAGCCACTCCTGGCAACCCTGCCAGCCCCAGTCCTATAGTACCAGTAGGGGAAAACAGATGGGATTTTTCACTGGCAAAGAAGCATGCACACTTACACTTTGACACACGCACTCAAGCAGAAATTCCAGTTCGGCCTAGTACCACACACGTCTCTTGGGGGCAGGTTATGAGGATGAAGGGAGATAACACCATACCAGTTCCTCTCCCATCAGGGCAGATTACCCCATTCGAGACTAGATCTCCAGAGAGTATAGCACATGCAGACAGCTCACTACAGGTAGATGCTTGGCTTCAGCTACTAGGCATGCCTTCAGAGTTGGCAGACATTCCTCCTCTAAGCCCCACTCGATCTCTCTTACCGCCACCTGCACTTGAAGGTGAGATGGTACAGTCCGAGGAGGAGAAAGCAGTTGATGTTGCCATCACGATTAGTGACTCGGAAGCCAAGGAGGAAGGCACAGCCACAGGCAGCTCAGAGGAGGAAGGCACGAGCAGGACAGAGAGTGCTGATGATACAGAGGATACTTCTCGCTCGGATGAGCCAGCTGGGTTGACAGTACATATGAGTGCGCCAGATGAGAGTGACCCACTCGGTACCATTCTCCGGTATGCACAGGATTTGGGGTCTATGGGAACCATCCTTCAGAGGGTATCGGATATTGCTGCCAGGGTCAACCCCCAATACTCTTCGCCAGTAATACGTGCAGAGGTACAACGAATTGAACATTTTGTCAAGAATGTTGAGACGGAGTTCTTACGGGTATTCTGGAATAAGGGTTGGCCAGAAGTAATTACCGAGGAGATGCAGAGGGCATGGAAACCAGAGAGACCAGACTTGGGAGTGGGAGATGCAGACAGTGAGCTACTGGCAGCCCTTCATAGCATTGAGGACCAGTTCAGAGCTTTGTACTATGCTCGACAGGAAGATTTTCAAAAGACAGAACGGTGCAACAAACGGCTGGAGGAGGCTGCAACTATGAGTAAACAGCTGAGGGAAAAAATTGATGAGCAACAGGTGCACTTCCAGCGGCAATTGGCACAGGAAGCCGAGCTCACACAGTCGGAAAGGAACAAGGCTGAGGCACTGAGAGTCGAACTCGAAACCACAAGGAAGGAGTTGGCCGAATCTCAGGCGACACAGGAGAAAACAAAACAGCAGTTGGCCGAAGCCGTCCAAATGGTACGTCTCACCAGAGACAAGCACATCGTGGCCTCAACACATCTGAAACAAAGGACTGAGGAGGTTTACAGACTTCGGCGGTTAGTTCAACCTCAGCAGGGGACTCCTGGATCGGCACGGACAGCATCCACACCTCCAGGGACGTCCACTGACCCTCCTACTTCCTAGTTCATTTGGGCTCTTGTTTGTAGTCGTCTGGAAGACGACAAGTTTTTTGGGGGGGATGATGTTAGGCGTACTTTACATTAGTTTAGTTCTTTTGGCAAAATATGTTTTGTTAGTGGGTTTGGGAAGTATGTTTATGTTTTAGTTTCGGCGAGTAGTTACTCCCGATCGGTACAATGGTTGGCGACGGTTGGCAACCGTCGGCCAAACTATATATGTTCATATGACGCCATTGTATGGGCATGGAGTTTTTGGATTGTATTTGGACTTATTGTTCTGAGTAATATATACAGTTGATCTTTTAAGTACCAATCCTGGTTGTTACTCTTTCTGGTTATTATTCTCGTACAATGTAATTTAATTCAGTGCACTATGATAATGCAAATATCCTTCCTGGTTACTCTGTTTGAAACCAATTAGACCACCTAGGCAGTAAACACCATACAGTATGAACTATGGGTCTTGTAGAATGTTCTTTGACTGGTTTTGATGATTAAAGACAGTGTGGGCTTTTCAGGAGGAGGTATTACAGCTACAATAATAGTTTATGGGCTGTGCTGTTTCTAGTTTTTGGATGGGATTGGATATATGCCTGGATTGGCCATAGCAAAGAGAAAAGGCAGCATTTTCAGAGTCATTCTGCATCAGAAAACTTCATGTTCCAGCCCTCATTGATATGACAGATTTATCCAACAATGGAACTGACTTTTGGAGGTGTTGCAGGTGATCTATATGATGCATATCTTCTACCTTGCTCATGATCAAACCTTTTTTCTATCATCTGATTATAGGGCTGCATCTTCTAAGCATGTATTAATGAATATCACTGTATTTGGTTTCATTGTAGTTTTCTATGCAAGTCACATAATAACCCCTAGATGGTTTACCGCCAATGTGGAGAAAGAATCTTTCATAATTGCTCTCACCCACTGAAAAGTGGAGTATTCCCACTGAACAAGTGGATGGCATTTTAATCTTCCTTTATTATTCTTTACCCACCGAAAAGTGGTGAATCCCCACAGCTTGTGGATGCCCGCCGCAGCTGATGTATTGTAGTTGCTTGATTGTAGTTTCATTGTAAGCCAATCACCGTATGCTCTCACCTTGCCCATTCTGGGATCTAGGTGACCAGAAAGTGTGAGGCATTTAGTTGTTTATTGCATTTATGCTAACACTGTTCATAGCATTCCAAAAATTGGAAAAATTTTGGGGTAGCATCTTACAGTAGCCTTGAGGCCTTTTGTCCTTATTGCTGCTATACTTGAATCAATGAACATTGAACATTGAATCTCAAATTTGATGAATTATGCGAATGTCTAACTTGAATCTTGATGTCATGTACAGCTAAACTTATGAAAAAATTCCTGCCATTCCTTGCCATCCCCAAAAAATAGCTCCCAAAACGTATCCTGTCATCCCTCAATCCCAGTCCAGCAAACACTGCGTGACATTAAAAAAAAGTCTAAAACTAAATGGCAAAAGTGCAGTTTAGGAAAATTTGTGCAGAGCAAGCAGTGTCAGGACCTTTATGTGCAGACAAAGCAATGTCAGGACTGTTCCTAAATTGAACTCAAAGCTAAAACATTGTTTGATTTAAAACAAAACCTGCAAACCAGGAAGTCTACATATATCATGGATACCATTTGTTCGGGTGCTAAAATTGTTAAAGCTGATGGAGAATGTTTGAGATGGCCCAACTTTTTGCAGCTAATGAAATTGTATCTTGTTTGTGTCTCAGTTGTGTAAAAGTTTTAGCCCTCAAAATATGGAAATTTTCTTACAGTTTTTACCTTGAGTTGCTTGGCTAGTATTCTCAAAGTGATGGCAAAGCAGTGACAGTAGAAGATCCAGACCTGTGCGTAGCAGAGAAATCAGCATGGAGAGGTCACAGAACTGGTCTTCTTTGAGATTGTCGCTCAGTTATGTAGGAGAGGGCTTATGCATGTGCCAGCCTCGTCCTCTTTCAGATTACAATGCTGTTTCAGATTTAGAAGTCTGAATTTGTTCCAGATTTAGAAGTCCAAGTTTAGACTTTGCTTTGCTACTTTTTTAAGCCGCCTTCATCTATAAAAGAAGGGCAGGGGTATGAGTGAGATATTCATTCCAGGTTTGAGCTAGTGCAGTTTATTTCCTTTCAGATTTCATGAGAAGACAACTGAGGTTTGAGAATTCAATACTGTCTAACCACTCTTCATATTTTCAGCAGTATGTGTTTGTAGAGTAGCATATTCAGAGATTATTGTTTTGATTAAGTAGTGATTTTTTTAGATACCTAATTTTAGGGTTAAAGTTTCAGAGTGCAGAACCTGCTTATCATGATCTGAGAATTTAACATGGTTCCTAAGCACGTAATCTGAAATCTTCTAGATTTGTGTATGGAGTGGGCTGCTACTTGTGAGAGGATTTCAGTGGGTGTGAAGCCCTTGCTTTGGTAATTGAAGCGATCTGGACCAATGATTGGAGCGTTGATCCACTCCTATGATAGGCTACTAATCTGAGTTATTCCCAGCTGAACTGTTTGGTGCAGGTATGACTAGTCTTGGTCTGAAAAGAGTGCGACCGTGAGGGTGCTTCCAACCGTAAACCTCATAAGTGCAGATTGCAGTTGTTACTGGAGGAGGTTGATCTTTAGAGTTTTGTGGAGAAAAAGGTTGCAGTTCCTACCAACCCTATTCAATTAGCTGAACATAACAAAAAGTCAGCCAAGAAGAAGCAAATCATCTTAGATTTGGTGATTGACCAGTTGATCTTTAGAGTTTTGTGCAGACAAAGGTTGCAGTTCCTACCAACCCTATTCAATTGGCTGAACATAACAAAAAGTCAGCCAAGACAAACAAATCATCCTAGATTTGGTGAAGGACCAGTTGATCCTTGACATCGCAAAGAAGAAAATCTTTAAGGAGATCGATGATGCCTTGGTCACTCTCTACAAGGCATTGAGCAATACATTTCCCGCAAGATAATACTAAAGAACAAGCTCAATGCCACATGCACAAGCAATACAGACACCGTGGGCAGTTACCTTATGAACAAGCTCCCACAAGATGATGCTAAAGAACAAGCTCAATGCCACATGCATGAGCAATACAAGCATAGTGGACAGTTATCATATGAAGAAAATTGAGCTCCAAGATCAGCTCATTACTATCGAGAAGGATAATAAGTTGGTGCCTATAGCTCTCTTCATCCTAGGACCGATTTGTTCAAGGTGCTAGTGATAAGCTTCCCACTTTTAAGAAGCTTTGAGAAGATTTCATCCAAGAGGAGACCAGACTGACGATTGTTTCACCCAAAGTGGAAGAAAATCAAAACCTAGCCCTCATTAGGAAGGTAAGGAAAGGTGGTAACAACGGAGGACATAGGAAGAGTCAAAGGGGAAGCAGGAGGATTCTAGTTCTTCTTAATAGGGGACGAAAGGCTTGAGCCATATCAAGTGTTTCAAATGCCACAAGAATGGCCACTAAGCTTCCTAGGCCGCTAAAAAGAAGGGGAAGGACAAGTAGCAACAACAGCAGAAGCAATTTGCAAGGAGTGCAAAAGCTTCAGCAGTTGTTGAGCTTTCATCCAAGCTTAAAAGCCTTCTCCTTGGTGTCATGCCTCGCCACCAACACCATTTTTGGTGCACGGTGGTATGTGGACTGTAGAGCATCAAGACACACCTTCAATGATAAGGCTTTCAGCAGACTTCAAGACTAAGATGCAGGTGTACTAGTGAAGCCTGGTGATGATGACACATATCCACTTGCAGGTATAATATGTGTTTCCTTCCACATGACTTTAGGTGATGTTCTTGAGCTTCATGATGTCTTATATGTTCCCGGGTTAACTAAGAACTTGCTTTCAATTTCAACAATGACAAATTTTAGGTGTGTGGCTAAGTCTGATGATCAACAAGTCATTGTCAACAATCATAACGAAGATGCTAGTCGAGTTTTACCCAAAGGTATGCGAGAGGGTGGCCTCCATAGGTTGCTTGTTGGCTTGAAGCCTTGGTGCATGATAGTGATTAATTGTGTGAGCTCTCAACAAGAGACTTGGTCACCTACACTATGCATCATTATAAGACACGAGTATGCAAGGGGAGAAGACAAGAGTATGCAAGAGCTGCGCACTTGGCAAGCATGCCAAGAATGCTTTTCCTAGAAATGAGCACAGATTGAGACGAATTCTTGATCTAATTCATTCACATGTGTATGGACCTATGTAAATAGCATCATTGGCAACTAACATTTAATATGTTTCATTTATTGATGATTCCCTTGGGAAAACCTAAATTTACTTCACCATGACCAAAGATGAGGTCTTTGCGAAGTTCCAAAAGTTCAAAGCTCTTGTGGAGAATCAAAACGGTAGAAAGATTAAGGCTTTGAGATCTAACAATGAAGGCAAGTACACCTCAAGGACTTTGATGTATTTTTAGGGATGTAGGGATCGAGAGGAACTAATTGTACCTTACAAACCCTAGGAAAATGGGGTTGCAGAGAGAGGGGGGGGGTCAATTATAGAGGAGAAAGGAGGATGCTTGAACCCTCCATCTTGAAGGATGTGTTTGTGGTATATAGTGAGTCCTGCAAGGTTTACAAGGTCTACATTCCATTACAACGAAAGATAGCAGTGAGATAAGACATGAAGTTGATGAGGATGCTTAGTCCTCTAAGTCTCAAGAGCCTCCTATGAAGGTCGAGGGTGAATAAGTTGTTGTCCCACAGGCTAATCCACACAGCACATCACTACTAGATGCAATTCAGCCAAGTTCTAGTGCAAGCACCGATACCTCATTACCTTCTAGTACAACTAGGAAGCCTAGATGGCTTACTCAAACATTACATGAGGCACAAAAACAAGTCGAAAAGCCAAATAAATTTCCAATTCATCCCCCTAATAAGTTTCTAAGTGATGTTACATTGGCATCTCCCATCATTGATACAAAGCCTTCCCTGTTTTGAGGCGGCAAATTTAACTCTGGTGTGCCAAGATATATTGCCAGAGGAGTATCGCTCCAATATGCAGAATGATTTTGGGGAAATTGTGTAGAGACTAGAAGGGAATTTGATGGTTGATACAAGGTGAAGCATGCAAAAAACGGGAGCATAGTGAAGTACAAGGTCAAATTTATTGCACAAGGATTCTCCCAAAGAATGGGAATTGACTACAACAAGACCTTTGCTCTAATTGCAAGATACATATCTATATTGGTAATTGTCTCCCTTGCATCTTATTTTGGTTGTTCTTTATATCATATGGGTGTGACAACAACATTTTTGTATGGCAAGAAAAGAGGAAGTGCATATCAGTCAGTGCATGGGTAAGAGACACATGTATCTAGGTTGAAGAAGGTCGTGTACAAGTTTAAGCAAGTGTCACATGCTTGGTTCTCAAGAACTGATGAGTACTTATTGAATTTGGGCTTCACTAAAATTGTTGCAAATCCTAACCTTTATTATTTGTTTGATAAATCTGATCTATTAGTTTTGGTCTCATATGTGATTGACCTAATCCTTATTTGTTTGATAAATCTGGTCTATTAGTTTTGATCTCTATGTCGTTGACCTAATCCTTATGGGTAGCAATGAAAAGCTCATTACATGGAGCAAATGGGAGTTGACCTCTAAGTTTGATACGAGGGAAATACACAATACACAATAGAGATTCGAAACAGATTTCAAATAATGGATTGTAAACCCTTGGCTACTCACATGGTTATGAATCTAAAGTTGATTGAGGATTCAGATTTAGATTTGGCGGATCCCTCAGTGTACAAGTAGATTTAGATTTGGCGGATCCCTTAGTGTATAAGTAGTTGATAGGTTCCCTCTGTAAGCAGGAAAGCAGTCTAGTTATAGTTAATTACTTTTTGGTTGGTTGGTGAGGTTAGTTGTCCTCCCGACAGTTGTAAGTAGTTGGCGACGGTTGGCAGTTTAGAGCAACTGTTGGCCACATGATGGTCATTTTATTGTAATTGGGACCACATTTCGACGCAAGATATTCCTATATACATCTATAAGTGCATAATTCTGAGAATATAATGATATCAATTTTGTTATGAATATTTCATGAGCAATGGTTATAAAGTTGTTATATTTTATGCATGGTATATTTGGTTTGCTCTGTATTATTTAAGCATAATCAAATAGGTAGTAAACATTTGGTGTCATTGCCTATATGAAATCGAGTTGAATAGTCAGATTGAATAGTCGGGTACCTAAGATGGTTGCTTAAATGGGACAGCCGACGATAGAACTAGAACAAGAACCTAATGAACAAAGAGAAGACGATCCAAAAGACGACCTGACGCAAGATCTCGTACACATGTGGGACATATTGGTCAGGGAGCACGTACAGAGGGAAACAAATGTTTATTGGCAATGTGGTATTCATACAGACATAGAGTAAACAGAGTTATGTAGTATAGTGCATAACATAGAACATGAATTTATAACAGCATTGCACAAAATAAAGCATTGTTTCCATTCCTTGAATATATCAGTATTACACTACAATGTCACAATGCTGCCCCTAATTACAAGTATCGACTCAATATATATATTATGCCAAGGTTGGTTGAGATACCAACCGTTGGCAACGACTCCACAACTATCCAACCGTCGGGGTTAACCCGATAACACTCCTAAACTGTGCACAACATTAATTAATTCATGATTATTTACTTGGCCGACTACGGCCGACTACATCATCCCCCCACAAAATTAGTCGTCTTCCAGACGACAGAAACCATGAAGTATCAAGTGATATTAAGTAAGCTCTGCCAAACTGACGACACTGCTGAAGTAGGAGCTGTGTAAAAGTAGAACCAACACATTCGGAACACTTGCCAGTTGACCAACCAACTAAGGGACCCAATCTGATAGCACACTGAATGCTGCTAATGTTGCACCCCATTGCTCACTGAATCAAGATAGTACTGATTTGATGGGGATTTGGGGGCAACACCCCCAACGGGGTCGAGGGGCAGTGCCCCTCACGGGGGTTTGGGGGCAACGGCCCTGCCGCCAAGCCCAAATTAACACTTTCAAAACCATTCGAACCTTCATGGCGCACATCATTTTTCTGAATTATTAAAGTTGATTTCCGCACCCTCAATCATACGAACAATGAGTAAACTTGCCGAGTATGTGGCCAATTGCCCTCTTTTCCTTCCTCTTCTTGGTACGGCCTCCTTTATTCTCTTTGTACAGTCTTGGATTTCTCCCTGTCTGTCCTCAACTTCTTCTATGTATGACCGGCAACTCGCAAATGACATTTTATTTTGGTTTCATAATGCAAAGTCGGGGTTTAAATTGTAGAGGGGCGAGGTGTGTCATACGGCATGGTCGTACGGTCTGACCGTACGTCGTACTCTTCTTTCTTTCTTTTCTTTTTTTTTTTTAAATTTTTTCCAATTTTTCCCGACATTTTTTTTTTTTCCGTCTTTTCCAATTTTTCATCCATGTCAACCTGAATCGGATTTTTCTATATTTCTCCGACAGGGTCCACGTTCGATCTGCAACTCCGACTTTATTGATTTTGTAATCGTCGGCAGGGACCGGAACTGTTGTCTTTCTTGGAACCAAAGTTGTTGTCTTTCGGAAGCCGCATACTACGTTCGACAAACTGTCCAACTTTTTAACATCATTTTTTCTCTGTTGCTTTTCACCGATCGCCAAAAAATTGCAAGTTGGCAGAATTACTCTATAGTCCTTATTCTTTCTGTATGGTCTCTTTTTGGCCGATGTTTTCAATGTTGTGTTCCTGTCGTTAGTTTCATCACCCCGATTCACCTTGCTTGTCAATGACTCTTCATACCTGATCACCTTGTCTGGTTCAAATGTATGTGCAAGTGTATCATCTATCTTGGCTTCACTCTCTGTATATTCTTTCTGTGCCTCTCCTGGTCGACTTGTCTCTACCACTATTTGCTCTGTTACTTCCGGGTGATTATTACCTTCCTCCCCTTTGTCACTCATTACTAGTTCCCTCTTGCCAAGTGGTCGAGTGTTTGTCAATCCATCCAGTGCTTCATTCATCAACAATGTTTCACTGGCCCCAATATTGCCGAGTGTTTCACTAGTCGCCTGAGAGCATTCGCCAATGTCTCTTATTGAAATCATGTTACACTCTGGCTTGAAGTACTCATAGTCTTCCATCTGCCAGTGGAAGAGCCCACTAAAGGAATTAGTTTCATCCTCAGAACATTCTTGCGGTTTTAATACTCCTTCCTCATCAGGTTCTATTGGTCCTCTGCCAACTGACTCCCCTCCGTCTGAATCAGAATCTGATGCTAATTCTTCACTTACAGCCTGTGTTCTCAGATCTATGACGATCTTCTTAAGTTTGTTCTCTATTGACAATGTGTTCTTTTTCCAGTTGTGGTTGGCCTTGGCGACTATTAGCCACCCTCGGCCGAGTAATGCATCGTACGATGCATTTTTTGTTATGACTACAAAGTTTAACCGAAAGAGTTGGGTGCCAATCTTCACTTTTTGAGCCATTAGCACTCCCAGCGCTTTAATTCTATGTTGATCTGCTCCCAGTAACTGGAAATTTTGTGGCCATAATGTAGGTTTTCCCAAGCACTTCCACGTATCTTCTGTCAACACATTCACTCCCGATCCAGCGTCGATTATTGTGTTCATCAGGTGACATCCACCGATTACCATGTGTACGACGGCTGGATTCTTGCCATTGTTAACTGCGAACAGTCTTGGGTCGATGGCTTGTTCTCCTTCCAGTGGTGGCTCCACTATGACATCTTCGTCCTTTGTTTGCCCGTTTGGGTTCCCTTCCATCGCCTTCGAGATTGCCATCCTTAGTTGCGGCATGCTCTGTAGAAGATTCGCTATTCTGACCGATACAGTGGTTTGTAACACCTGATTCACAATACTCTTGTCTAACTCTGGTCATACGGTAGTTATTTTTTTATTATTCCCCTCCATTTCCATTGCCATCTCTACTTCTTTTCTAGCCTTCCGAACTCTCTCCTTCTCGGTTCTGGGATCTGGATACGTTGCTTTTTTCCATTGTGCTCGAGTGACCGCAAGGATCTCTTCATCATTTCCCTTGAAACTGATGAGGTTCACCCCTTTCTGCTTCGGGCAATCTTTTTCTTCGTGATCCCCAGGCCCACACCACTTGCATCATGCATTTATTTTGTTCTGATTATTGTTCGGGCATTCCCTTGCAAAGTGTCCCCATTCGTTGCATTGTCAGCACTGTATCATGGGTAGCCCCTTGCTGTTGTACTGTATTCTGTTTCTCGGACTTCTATTGCTTTGGTAACCTCCAGGGGATGCATGGCTATTGTACTGGGGCTTTGGTGGTGTGTTCGGCGGTGTTGACGGTTCTCCTTGAGTGAAGAGTACTTGTGTACCCCTTGCTTTCAGATTGTATGGGCATTCCTTGATGGAATGTCCCATACTTGGCAGATATCACAAAACAATTTTTTTGAACAATTTGCCTTTGTGTGACCTTCCCCCTTGCAATCTGTACACCACAGTTCTCTGGCTTCCCTCGTACTCTCCTTGTCGGCCTTCAATTCTTTCATCATTCTCCTCATGTCCTTCCTGAGTGCTTGCACAATTTTGGACTCACTGTCACTGTTGTCATCCATACTCTCCTCGTCGTCCGTCTTCCTTTTCCCTCGGAAGGATGTTTTATTTTCACTCTCTATATCCATCGCTCGATTGTACACTTCATCATATGACGACGGAGGCACGACTTTCATTTTCTTCCTCAGCGATGGGCGCAACCCTTCGATGAACCATCGCTTCTTCAACCCGTCGGCCGGCTGAGTCTCCAATTTTCCCAACAATTCTTTCAGTCTCCGATTGTAGGTTCGCACATTCTCGTGCTTCCCTTGCTTCGTACTATAGATCTCAGCTACAATTTCACTGTCATCCCTCGGGAGTTTGAATTCGTCTTGGAATGCCTTCTTAAGTAATCTCCATGATGCCCTGTGTGCTTGGTCCAACTCTGTGTACCAGTCAATGGCACTATCTCTCAGTGTTGCTAGAAATGCTTTGAGCCAGTAGCCCACATCATCTGTAATGTCCCCTTCTTATGGGAAACACTTAAACCTGAATCTACATGAAAATGATTCTCAAAGAGAACAATAAATAAGTAAGATCAATGATGATGCTTTCATTTTATTACTTGTTAAAGGATTATTTATTTCCTAATTGTTACTTATATATTGTTAACCATTCCATAATTCATATTCTTTATTACTTTTCCTTATGGAACTAGGCTTTACATGTATAGGGCGCGCTGAAACCATCTCTTGACCCAGCCTACAGGAAACTATGTCCCAGCCTACGGGCCTTCTTACGGATGGGATTACTCCGCCTCTCCCCACAAGACCTAATGTTCCATAATGAATGAATCAATAGAGAAATATATATAGAAAAGTGACAACTATGTTTATCTCTCCACGTCATCTTCCTTCTATTCCTTAAGGATGGGGAATTATATGTCTCGGGCACGTTGAACCCTCTCCAATGCATCATGAATGGAATTACTCCGCCTTTCCCTTGTCTAGGGCACGTTAAACCCTCTCTAATGCATTGTGATGGAATTACCTCGCCTTTCCCTAACAAGACCGCCTCTCCTAGGGCGTTGAAAGAGATGGAAGGATGAGATGGTTATTGTATATATTCCTATATGACTTAATATGTAAATCATAATACTTTTTTTTTAAAATATAGTTAAATCATAATTGGGGTTTCCCATTTATTATTCATGATTCACATAATATACTTTACCATACATTGGATTTCACTATTTTCTTACATATAAGTTTATTTATCTTAATTGAGCAACAACTGAAACATATATTCAGATTTCTACTGTGAATTAACTTTATATAACAACATCTATATACTTATACACATTCCTATTTATAACATTGATTATTTGACTCTTATTAAATATAAAACATGCATTATTAATCATACCTGTTCGCTGCTCTGCAGATAATAATTTCTGCACCTTATTTCCTGTCGCTAGAGGTCCCGCAGTCTTCTTCCCTTGATCTGCTTTTCTATTTTCTTCCGATCTGCTGTTTTTGTGTTTCTTCGATGTCTTTACAATAGGTAGGGTAGCCCCTTTTAAAGACCCGAAGGGCCTCAATACCAAGTGACGCAACTATTCATTAACTTCGTTTTGCTTATAATTAATGGTTTAGGGACTCCGATCACCTCATAGGGATTCGTTTAGTATTTGAACGCCACTTTTATGAGGGCCCGATCCATGTAGTAAATATATGATATGTAACATATATATTATCACAGGTATGTATAATTATATATATATTATTATATGTATTATGTATAATTATATATATATTATTTACTATATGTATTTATTATTACAAATATTGAATCATATATTAATATATATATTCTTGATAATAATATACATATATTCATAATTAAATTTTATATAATTTATAATAACAATATATGTATATTTGTTTATTATTTAGCCTTGTATAATTTATAATTTTTTCTTTAACATATATTTTGTATTTACACATAATTCCAAATATGAACGCAATTTATAGAAGTATATATATATTATAATACATTTGAAATATGTGTAAATCATAATTATATAGTGTAATTGTAGGAGATATGACATCATCTTGCCCATTGGCTATCCAAATCGTCTCGCACGTCTTACAGTGTCGTACTGGATCTTCTGACCCATTCCTCGTAAATTTTGGTAGCTTTTGAATCTCCGCTGGCGAAGTCACCATCCTTCCCCGATGCCCTCCTTGTGCGTTGGACCTGACTAGACTGGTTCTCTTGCAACGTCCCAGTGCGTCAATTGCACTCTCGGCCACGTTCAAGTCTTCCCTGCGTCCTCTGTCAACGTCCTCTACACCTCGAGTCTCCTCGGGTTCGTTCTGATACTCCCTCTGCCCTGGGGTCTTAGGCTCAGATCTTCCAACTCTCGGCCCTTCATCGTCCGATATGGATAACTCTCCAATGCGGCATATGCTGTTTTCAATTTCTTCTGTCAATTCATTTTCATTCCCTTTTTCTTTATTTGTCAGTGGTGTCTTGAAAATTCCTTCGTCAGCGTGATGATGTTCATTGGCAATTTGTCTCAGTGTTTTCCATCATTCTTGTTCCTTTAATCTCAATGATCTTCGTGTTCTTTCCTCTGGTGTTTCATGCCCACTTGGTACTCGGTTCTTATCCTTATTGAGTTGTATAGGCATTAATTGCTACTCGGGTGAGGAGATGGTCGACCTCTTGGTTGACGTGCAATTGATCCCAGATGACCGACTAAGGGATCTCTCATTTGAGAGCCTCCCTCCGTACGTGGTCCTTCAACGAGTTTTCCCACAAACTGCAGAGGTCTTCCGTCAAAGCGTCTTCACGATCCTCGTTTGCTTGTACTGACTCTTCAGTCGGCTGCCCATCACGACGCCATTCTCCCGTCTGGATGTTCACCGGATTCGCTTAGGCAACGGCGCCAAATGTTTACTGGCAATGTGGTATTCATACAGACATAGAGTAAACAGAATTATGTAGTATAGTGCGTAACATAGAACATGAATTTATAACAGCATTGCACAGAATAAAGCATTCTTTCTATTCCTTGAATATATCAGTATTACACTACAATGTCACAATGCTGCCCCCGATTACAAGTATCGACTCAATATATAACTTATGCCAAGGTTTGTTGAGATCCCAACCGTTGGCAATGACTCCACAACTATCCAACCGTCGGGGTTAACCCGAATAACACTCCTAAACTGTGCACAACATTAATTAATTCATGATTATTTACCTGGCCGACTACGGCCGACTACAATTATGACCAACTACAACAGATGCCAGGGAGGTACCAGAAGACCAAATCTGGGACAATCTGGTAGTGAACAACAAAGTGGACAACCTCCTCAACCGTCTCCCAAGGCTCTTGGCAAGACATTTTTTTGATCCTACAAGATTTACGCGGCGGGAGATTAAGAGAACAATGCAAGCAACAAATGTTGCAAAGGTACGAGGAAAGAAATAGATCAGAAGTACGAAATACCAACCGATGTCGTACACCGAGAAATTAATGCCCTTACACTTGAATAAGGACAAAAACCGACTACAAAGCGGTCAAGAAACATCAAAAGAGGAGATTAGAAGGTCCCTAAGAATAAGGGAGCAAAGACAAAGAAGGAGAAGGTTGAAAGAAAGAGTCAAAGGGACTGAGGGATTGTTAACCGAAATTGGAACCCACCTCGAGGATGAAGTAAGAAGGGGAGAGATCACATCAAAGTACCATACGAACATCCAGTGGGAAGAGGTAGCAAGACACCTACCACTCCCCAAGGAGGTACACTTTGATTGAGCCAACGGAACCGCTGTACAACTCACCACCAGCCAACAAAACAATCATACAGCCATCAGCTGGCCGAGACAAACGAGGGATCGGGAGGAAAGACTCACTGTTTGAAACACATGAGAATAAATAAGATGGATTGAGGAATTGATGATTGGAGGATATGAGCCTAAAACTCCGGGACAAAGGGAACACTGGAAAGAGTCCAAGGGTGACAAGAGTGTACGGTTCGCTAAGGCAGGAGTAGAGGATTCATTATGGCCAAGAGTGCACGAGAAGCACAAGAACATACGAGTTAGAACTCTCCGACTAGGAACCAAACGCAAAGGTCACGCCAAGGAAGGAAGATGGTGACTCCCCAAGCAAGTCCAAGTGTAGAGAGACAGAAGCTTCCGAAATTCCTGGGGAATGGATCGGAGGATCCAGTGGGCATTGCAAAACGTGCCAAACAATCTGGATAGCGAAAAGATAGGGCGACGAGTCCTATTGGTTATGGGCATTTCCAACAACTTTGAGAGGTATAGCCATAGACTAGTATACAAAATTAGAAGTAAATTCAAAAAGTAGTTGGAATACATTGAGAAAAGCATTCGAAGAGGAATAACTACTAGAAAAAGACATTAGTACTATTAAAGATCAATTTAATAATGAAATCAATACATTATAATCATGATCAATAACAATGAACAATAATGTAAAGTTACTTGTAAGTACATATACTTAAATCCTACAATCAATGACATCAACAACATATACAAATACAAATATTCTTTCATGATTATTGGGGTTAGTACTTTCATGATCATAATCAATAATAATGAGCAAGAAAATAATAATGTTTGGGAGAGCATGTATTCAATTGCATTCCTTCACACTTATATTCAATACGTCTTTTGCCTCATGATGTATTTGCTGATAGTCTTACTTTAGTCTTTCTTTGATTTACTTTTATATGTATCTTTTGATTGCTGACTGCAGCCCTTCCAATGGGAATCAGCCCCTATCTATAATATTTAATATGTTTACTTTATAATACTAATATATATGTATATATTATTTAATTTATAATCTTTAATAATATTTATTTATCTATTACATTATTATTATTTTATATTTATATTTATATATATTATATATTATATAATTCATAGTTGAAAAACTCACCAAAAGCAAAAACTCGCCAAGCCCGAAAAACTCGGCAAAAGACTCAGCAACTTAAAAAATTGTTTAAATTTCATTAAAAACGCATTTTTTTTGCAAAATTCAATGATAAGATGCATCCAATGAGTCAATAAATGAGAAACAAGCTGAGTCCAGTTGTATTTGATTGATTTCAAAGCAAATTGGGTACAAAATGGCATCCTCATGTGGAATGCGCTGATACTGATAGTCTGAGACAAAATGAAAATAGCAAATTGTTTTTGTAAAATTGAAAGTAAATATTAAATACTACATCTTCCACTTCCCAAGTCTAGTGAAAACTAGGGGAGTGGCAGAACTAGAGGGTCTAGTCCTAGGAATCTGCTGTGGCTCCTCCATCCTCGGCATGACAAACTGTGACTCAACCTCCATCCTGGATGTAGATGTCGGTAGTGGTACAGGTGCCAATGTCTCCTCATCCTCAATGTCATCCAATGAGAATCCCAATCCATCGATTCCACCCCCCTCGTTCCATTGCCTGTCTCTCCAAATCATAGATCTCATCCTCGGAAAACAATGAAGGCTGCTCATCCCACCCTGTCCAAACACTCCAATGTATCCAATGACAAGATGTATCCAATGAGTCCATAAATGAGTACAAAAGTGTTTTCTATTAAATTTGATTGATTTGAATGCAAATTGAGTACAAAATCACATCCTCATGCGGAATCCTGATGGCTGATTCTAAGTCTAAAACCTTGGAACCTTGAATTTGGCTAAGTCTGAAACCTTGAAACCTTGAAAATTTGGTTATCTCTGAAATCTGATGGATCCTCCAAAATCTAGAATCTGCATGTTAAATTCCATGGATCCGGAACCTATCTCAAACATCCTGACAGTATATTTCAAAATATTTAAAGTATAGGAAATTCAATATCTCAACACATACTTATTGACCAAGCGTGTTCCTGATTTTTTAAGAGACTGAAATGCCTAAATGCCCCTTTTGCCAAGTTTTTTTACACTCACCGAGTTTTTGGTAACTCGCCAAAAAATCGGCGAGTTTTTCACAAAATCTCGCCGAGTGAAACAGGCAAGTTTTTGCATTACCTACTCGCCATCAAAAAAAACTAGTGAGTTTTTCGCGAGTCTGACATCTATGTTATATATTATATATTATACTTATATTTATATTCATATTTTATATATTATATTTAATAGTATATTATATTATTATTATAATATTTATATATTGTTATTTATATATGATAATATATTTAATTATTTAAATAAATAACTTGATTTCGAATATATAATATTTGATATATTATTTAATGTAAATATATTCAGTTTACAATATTTCATATGGATATTAATGTAATTCATATCTTTAATTTGAATGAATACTATATAATCGATTCAATTATAAATTAGCGATATGGGGACATGATAGCCCTCCCCACTCAAGATGGCTTGTCCTCAAGTAATCACAACGAGTTGTTTCATTACCTTGCACCTTTTAACGTCTACCTTCCGATGTGTTGACACGAAATCGTTGTTTGATCCAGAGTGAATATTGCTTTAGTGAAAGAGAAAATGATTGTGATTCCATGAAAGAGAATTTGTGACCAAAGAATACTTGAAAAGTTTAATGAAAGATAAATGTATAGGTAAGCTTTTGTGTGATGTTTTGAATAACAACGACGCGATGCAAGTATCATGGATGAAGATGTGGTTTTAGGCAATGAAAATATTTTCAATGCTAAAAAGGATTTGAGAGTATTGAGATTCCAAGATTCTAATGAATGATGAAAACATCTTGCTCTTCGATTATGAGATTCAGTCTTGTACTAGTCATCTTGTAGTTTTACCTTTTGATATTTTATTGAGAAGAGTCATGTTCTTGAGGAGTAATTGACTATTTGATTTTAAATAGCAATGTGATTGAGGTAATACAAGTGTTCTAGATGAATATGTAGTTAATCAAGTGAATGCAAGAAGGAAAAATATTTTCAAAGAAGAAATTTCAGAGTACTGAGAATCCAAGATTAAAGATTTGAAATGAAACAATATTGATGAAAAATCTGAAAGATGAATCTAATAATGTTTTGATTGCCGAGCAAGTTGTAGAATAATCAATGAACGGTGATAAAATAACGTAGAGAATGATCCTGGGGCTGTGGGTTATGGGCCCACAATATATAACTTAGCATAAGCTTATGTAACAATTATCATTCACAAGATGGCAAGATGACTGCTCTGATACCACTTGTAATGTCCCCTTTTAGGGTATCCTTGATTTCTTAACCTACACACAAGAATAACTAGAAAGGCATATTAGTACTATTAAAGATCAATTTAATAATGAAATCAATACATTATAATCATAATCAATAACAATGAACAATAATGTAAAGTTACTTGTGCGTACATATACTTAAATCCTGCAATCAATGACATTAACAACATATACAAATACATATATTCTTTCATGATTATTCGGGTTAGTACTATCATGATCATAATCAATAATAACGAGGAGGAATATAATAATATTTGGGAGAGCATGTAGTCAATTGCATTCCTTCACACTTATATTCAATACGTCTTTTGCCTCATGATGTATTTGTTGATAGTCTTACTTCAGTCTTTCTTTGATTTACTTTTATATGTATCTTTTGATCGCTGACTGCAGCCCTTCCAATGGGAATCAGCCCCTGTCTATAATATTTAATATGTTTACTTTATTATATTAATATATATGTATATATTATTTAATTTATAATCTTTAATAATATTTATTTATGTATTAAATTATTATTAGTTTATATTTATATTTATATATATTATATATTATATATTATACTTATATTTATATTCATATATTATATATTATATTTAATAGTATATTATATTATTATTATTATAATAATATTTAAATTGATAATATTTATGTATTATTATTTATATATGATAATATATTTAATTATTTAAATAAATAACTTGATTTCGAATATATAATATTTGATTTATTATTTAATGTAAATATATTCGGTTTACATTATTTGATATGGATACTAATGTCATTCATATCTTTAATTTGAATGAATAATATATAATCGATTCAATTATAAATTAGCGATATGGGGACATGACAGACAATAATGATAATGTCATAGTGGAGCCACCACCATACGGCAAAGAAGTCATTGACCCGATGTTGCTGGCAGTCAACGTAGGGAAAAACCAGCAATCGTCCACATGGAAATTCTCGGAAAGAACCTGACGAATACTATTGTTGACGCAGGCTCAAGAGTGAATGTGCTACCAGAAGATACATGGAGAAGCCTTAGAAAACCCATCATGTGGCCGTAGAACTTCCAGCTAGTGGGAACCAATCAACATGGCATTATAGCACTCGGAGTATTAATGGCTCAGAAGGTAACAATTGGTACTCGACAATTCTTCTTGAATTTTGTAGTCATCAGAGTACACAAAGCGACATATGATGCACTCCTTGGGCGAGGATGGCTAATAGCTATGAAGGCTAACCATAACTAGAAGAGAAACAAATTGTCAATAGAAAACAAAGGGAAGAAGTTTGTCATCGATTGAGAACCTAGACTATCAGTGAAGAGATGGCATCCTCTGACTCCGTCTCGAATACAGGAAGACATCGACAAGGCCTATGGAGCCTAATGATGAAGGGGTACTGAAATTGCAGCAATGCTTGAAAGACAAAACAAGCTCATTTAGCAGGCTTTTTCATTGGCAAATGGAAGAGTACAAAGTCTTCCAACTGAAATGTAGTATGATCCAAATAGCAGAAATTGGAGAGAACCATCAGCAGGCAACAAGTTGTACACCCGATGAGAATAACTCTCGGCCGACAAGTCGTATGCTCGAAGGAGAGAACTCTCGGCCAACAAGTCGTACGCTCGAGGGAGAGAACTCTCGGACGACAAGTCGTACGCTCGAGGGAGACAACTCTCGGCCAATGAGTCGTACACTTGAGGGAGAGAACTCTCGGGCGGTGAGTCGTACACTCGAGGGAGAGAACTCTCGGCCGATGAGTCATACACTCAGGGGAGATAACTCTCGGTCGACAAGTCATACGCTCAAGGGAGAGAACTCTTGGCCGCCAACAAGCCACCATACGCCAAAGAAAGACAACGCTCAACTGAGAACAAGTCATACCTTCTCGACAGTGTACGAAGAGTATAAAGAGGGAGATGCCAGAATAGACAACACACCTGCACATAAATTTGAACCAGATAAGGTAATCATGTACGAGGAACCATTGATGAAGAAAATAAACCTTGGAGAGGAAAGCAACCCTCAGGTAATTATGGTTGGAGATGATTGGGATCCAGTACTTAAGGCAACTGCATTCAAAATTTTCTTAGAGTATAAAGACGTATTTGCTTGGACATACAAGGACCTAAAGGGAGTACCCCCAGAGTTGTGTGTACAAAGAATTCCCTTGGTACCAGGAGTAAGACCAATAAGAAAGAGACCTTATAGGATGAACAAGAACTATGCAACAAAAGTCCACGAGGAGATATGCCGACAATCGGATGTTCGGATTGTGCAATGCTACAGCTACCTTCCAGAGGATAATTCTCCACATCTTTGACAAGATGTCGGTGGGGAACTTCAACATGAATTTCAAGTGTCTAAATGCAGTGACCATCAAAGACCGTGTACGCCTACAATCGGATGTCGTTCGGATTGTACAATGCTACAGCTACCTTCCAGAGGATAATTCTCCACATCTTTGACAAGATGTCGATGGGGAACTTCAAAGCCTTTCTGGACGACTAGTTAATTTATAGTGACCAACAAATTCATTTGAAGGCTCTCACCGAGTGCATGGAGCGGCATGGAGCATTGCAGATCTGCCAAACTGGCCTTGAGCCCGAAAAAATGTCGATTCATGGTACCACAAGGTAAACTTCTTGAACATATCATATGTAAGGCAGGATTAAAAACAGACCCGAACAAGATAAGGGTCATCGTACAAATGGAAGCACCGAGAGATATTACGGGTGTCAAGTCATTTCTCGACCATGTCGGTTATTAATGATGATTTATAAAAAACTTTGCACAAGTCTTGTACCCCCTGGACATGCTCGCGAGGAAGGGAATGACATTTATATGGTCCGACAAGCAAGACAAGGCTTTTAATGAACTAAAGGTACGGTTGATCAGCTCGCCCATCTTAGCTTACCCTAATTGGGATAAAGAATTCCATGTACATGTCGACACCTCAAATTTTGCAATTGGAGCTACATTGGCACAAGTCGGGCCTCAAGGGCTCGACCACTCGGTGTTCTTCGCCAGCCAACTACTGTCATGCATCAAGCACAACTATAGTACGACATAGAGAGAAGCACTAGGGATGGTCTACTCAGTATGGAAGTTTCAGCATTGTCTATTGGAAACACCCTTCACGTTCTACGTAGACCACCAAACATTGATGTATCTCGTGAACAAGCTGATAATCCAAGGATGTATTAGCAGATGGTTACTACTCCTTCAAGAGTTTACATTTACAATAGTAGTATGTCCGGGGAAGAGCCACGTTATAGTCGACCAACTCTCGAAAATTAAGTCATGTGAACCACCAGAGGCATGAATGAGGAATTTTCAGATGCTCACCTATTCCAGATTGCCGCTTTACCGCCATGGTATGAGGATATTGGCGAGTACCTATCCACCTCAACGTTCCCTAATGACATGCCACCCAGAGAAAGGAGGAAGTTGGCACAAAAGAGTAAGACATTTCAATTGGTAAATGGACTCATGTACAAGATGGGGCCAGATCACATCCAGAAGCAGAATTGGAAAGGTGTTGCACCTCATTCCCTAGTAATTCCCATTGCTTTTAGTGTTTGGCCTGCATTAATTGCACATCTTCCCTTGTTTTTTGTAATAGAATCCTTATATCTATGCGTTCTTTTCTTTGTGCTTCTAAACGTATCTGAAACTCCTTATTTTTTTCTCGATGCTTAAGCATAGCAATGTTACCAGATCCTTCCCTCGGGCGCCCAGATCCTGATCCGATTCATATTCGATCTTAATTCGGCGCCGATTCTATGGGGGATCCGTCTAGGAAACGTTGAAAGGCCTGCAGATTCGTCTAGGACGAACCCAAGAGAATCCGGGGCAAATCCACTACAAATCTAGGTCAAATCTAATATGAATTTTAATTTTTTGTCCTATATTAATCAGGTCATCAATTTTTTTATCCTGAAGACCATCTATAATTTTTAGAAAATCTTAATTCCTAGCTTTAATAATGCATGAGCATATTTCTTTGATTTTTATGTCATTTGTTTAGTTGTTCAAAGTCTATATAAGTGATGGGCAATCTTTGTCGGTATCAATGGTTGTTCCTTCTTTATGGTTACCTTGCAATGCATCTAAGACATAAAAATAAAGCTTGCTATTATCATTAACATATATGTTTCTTGAATTTATGACAGAGTCATATCTGTCGTATGGATCTGGTTTGTGCAATGTATATGCTTTTTGATAGACTAAACTGCACTTGCAGTTGCAGGTATATGTTGCAGCTTTTAAACCTCTTGTCATTTGTTACCTATATGCACCTTTGCTTCTTAATTCTGGGTTTGCTGTAAGTGTTGATGATATTAATATTTTTTTCCAGATCAAGTTTCAATCATAAGAAAGCTCAGTAAAAAAAGTACTACTTAAGGGAGTTCATTTTTGTTGGTGCCACTATTTGTGGTTTTTCTAATATACCACTATCTACATCATCTAATATAGATGATGATGATGATATTTTTGAAGACCCATATGACACTGATGCTTGATCAGTGATGGCTGATTGTTGACACTTTGACATTATTATTTTGAATTTTAATATATATCATGACATTCAAGTTTGACGAATTGGCATTGTAGTATTTTTAATTTTTATTGTTTTATGGAGGTTTTGTTTATCATAATTAAATGATCATGCTGCTATATGGTATTCTGAACTTAATTACTGCTGCAAATATGTATATATTTCTGATTTTTATATGTTTTTGTATTAACGAATCCACACCAAAAAAAAATTTGACCGAATCCACAAATCGAACCCGCAAATCTGAATCCGAATCAGTATCAGGATCAGTAATTTAGAAGCATAGTTTTAGACTCGTCATTTTTCCACTCTATAGAATTGGAACTTTGCCAAATCTCTCGATCCACTTCAGAAATGTTCTCGTCAATGTTTTCCTTTGAATCTTCAATGCCTTTCATCCTCAAGAGATCACTCAAACCCCATGTGCAAAAATAGTTTGGAATTTGAAACAAAGAGTCCACATGCCCTATACTGCAAGTTGTATACCTTACCCTATCACCCCTCTTTGCATGTTTTCCATGGTGACAAGAATTTTGCAGTGACATAGGAAGCACCAAGTCTGAAATATCTTCATAACCTTAGGCTATAACAAAATGTTTATCATCATTTGGAAAAAGTGAATTTGTTGATATATCCTCAACATCTTCATTGTTATGACTTAAAGCCTCCATATTATGGCTAACCAAAGTGTCCTTCTGTCATGTCCCAATATTAAGCCATTGTTTGAATTAAAGATTTAAACATCATGTCCATTTGAATGCTTCTAACAATAATAATATAATATTTAATAAATAATATTACATAATATTATATGAATATTTTATTATTATTGTATTTATAAATAATAAATCTAAGAAAACAATTATGATATTATATATTTAATTAATATTAATATTATTTAATATCCAAATATATTAATATGAGTATCTTAATTAAGCTATAAGGTATACTATTATAGTTATGAATTATAAATATAACTATAGAAATAAATACTAACGATTTAAATACGATTATAATTATTAAATATAATATTATAACTACTAAATAAAGAGTGCTCAAGTCCTAAGCATCGATTCATATCAAGGAAGAGCAAACAACGATTAAGGAATAAAGGTCATCTTAGTTTGTTATGAATAGTCAAGATACGTAGGGAAGTTGTGTCCCATAGGGAGACAATAATATAAAATATATAAATCATTTCATAAAGGAGAAAAGGAAGGCATAGACGAAAATAGAGAGTAATAAGAAATGCATGAATAAGGAGAATAGAGGTCAGCAAATATAGAGTCAGCGATGATAAACAGTCAGCAATGATAAAGAAGTCAGCAAGGATAAAAACAGTCTACGATTATGGGCAGCAATTCTTAATTGGAAATCATTGATATATTCAATCAAAGGATATGCAGCGACTTTATAGGCTAAGGGTATGATAACTACTAAACAAAGACAAATCAGAAAATATATCTTACTTCCACTATTAGGCGTACTTTACATAGTTTATTACTTTTGGCAAAATATGTTTTGTTAGTGGTTTCGGGAAGTATGTTTATGTTTTAGTTTCGGCGAGTAGTTACTCCCGATCGGTACAATGGTTGGCGACGGTTGGCAACCGTCGAACAAACTATATATGTTCTTGTTACGCCATTGTATGGGCAGGGAGTTTTTGGATTGTTATTGTACTCGCTGTTCTGAGTTAATATATGCATTTGATCCTTTGAGTACCAATTCTGGTTTCTATTATCGTACAATGTAATTTATTTCAGTACACTGTGATAATGCAAATATCTTTCTCGGTTGCTCTGTATGAAACCAATTAGACCACTTAGGTAGTAAACATTTTGGCGCCGTTGCCTAAGCGAATCCGGTGAACATCCGGACGGGAGAATGGCAGCATAATGGGGCAACCGGTCGATACCGACGACGAAGTTCAAGACAGAAAGCACGTAGAAGAAATAATACAAGAAATTCAAGAAGAACGCGAGGGAAGCGATAGAGAAGAGAATGAACCCAGAAGCCGAGAAGATGAAATAACCCAAGAATTGGTCAAACTGTGGTTATTATCCGTCAGACAATACGTGCGAGACGAGTCTATCCGCAGAGAGGTTCCACAGGAGGTTATTTCAGAGAACCTGCGTGTTAATAGCGAAGTGGATAATCTTTTCGACCGCATTCCTCAACTTCTGGCAAGGAACTTGATAGCCTTCCAAGATATTCGAGAGGAGAGAGAGAGGGAAGTACGACGACAACAAGTTCTCAGAAGATATGAAGACCGTTTGAAACAAGAGGAGGAATGTGACGGTGATCGCTGTTGCACACCGTACAACTGAGAAAGGGTAAGCATAATTAATGCCCATACAACTGAATAAGGACAAGAATAAATTACCAGTGGGGCAAGCAACACCAGAAGAAATAGTAAGAAGATCATTAAGACTAAAGGAACAAGAAGAACGTAGAAAACGATTGAAACAGATTGTTGAAAAAGAAAATGAACGACATGAAGAGGTAGATCAAGGGGGTGATGAACATAGTTTTAGAACACCAATAACAAATAGAGGAAAAGAAAATAATCTGACAGAAGAACTAGAGAATAGTATACGTCGGATTGTGGCATTGTCCATTTCAAACGAAAGGCCGAGGAACAGAGGACCTAAGCCCGAAACCCCTGCACAGAGGGAAAACCAAGGAGAACCAGAGGTAACTCGAAGTGTAGAGGACACCGAAACCGGAAGTGGGAAGGAACCGTGCGTGGCCGGCAGTGTCAGGAGGACACCGGAACGACACAGTAGAACCAGTCCAATCAGGTCAAAGACACAGAGAGGGTGCCTCGGGAAAAACATGGTGACCCCACCGGCGAGTGAAAGGCAGAAGTTGCCGAAGTTCATGGGGAACGGGTCAGAGGATCCTGTCATAACAAATAGAGGAAAAGAAAATAATCTGACAAAAGAACTAGAGAATAGTATACGTCGGATTGTGGCATTGTCCATTTCAGACGAAAGGCCGAGGAACAGAGGACCTAAGCCCGAAACCCCTGCACAGAGGGAAAATCAAGGAGAACCAGAGGTAACTCGAAGTGTAGAGGACGCCGAAACCGGAAGTGGGAAGGAACCGTGCGTGGCCGGCAGTGTCAGGAGGACACCGGAACGACACGGTAGAACCAGTCCAATCAGGTCAAAGACACAAAGAGGGTGCCTCGGGAAAAACATGGTGACCCCACCGGCGAGTGAAAGGCAGAAGTTGCCGAAGTTCATGGGGAACGGGTCAGAGGATCCTGTCCGACACTGTAAAACGTGTGAAACCATATGGGTGGCAAACAGACAAGAGGACGAAGACTACTGGGTAAAAGCGTTTCCAGCAACGTTAAGGGGTATTGCCATTGACTGGTATACAGACCTAGGGGCAACATAGAAAGCCTCATGGGACGAACTGAGAAAAGCCTTTGAAGACGAATTTAAACTTCTTAGGGATGACAATGAGATTGTAGCTGAAATCTACAATACCAAACAAGGAAAGAATGAAAACGTAAGGGCATATAATAGAAGACTAAAAGAATTACTCGGGAAACTGGAAACGCAGCCAGCCGATGGACTGAAGAAAAGATGGTTCATTGAAGGGCTAGTCTCGTCATTAAAAAAAAAAATGAAAGTGGTACCCCCATCGTCGTACACGGAAGCATACAATCGGGCGATGGACATAGAAAGCGAAAGCAAAACATCATCCCGAAGTAAAACAAGAACTGAAGATGATAGTACGGGGGACGACAGCAGCGAAAATGAGTCGAAAACCATTCAGGCATTGAGAAGGGACATGATCCGCATGATGAAGGAAACGAAAACAGACAAAGAGACAACTAGAGAAAGTCGAGAGTTATGGTGCACGGAGTGTAATGGGGAGGGTCACATAAAGGCAAACTGCCCGAGAAAATTATTTTGTGACATCTGTCAAGTAATGGGACATTCAATCAAGGAATGTCCATTTAACTTGATAGCAAGAAGTACCCAAGTGTTGTTCACTCAGGGAGAATCGTCAACTCCGCCGACCACACCGCCGAAACCACAAAATAGTCCGAATGCATCCCCCGGAGGATACTGGAATAACAGAAGGTTTAACAATAACAGCCCCTGAAACAGATTGCAGTACGACAGCAAAGGGCGACCGATCATACAGTGTCGGCAGTGCAACGAGTGGGGACACTTTGCGAGAGAATGCAATAAATGCATTGTGCAGGTGGTGTGGGCCAGGTGATCATGAAGAAAAAGACTGTCCGAAGCAGAAAGGGGTAAACCTTATCAATCTCAAGGAAAATAATGAAGAAATCCTTGCTATCACTCGAGCACAATGGAAAAAGGCCACTTATCCAGATCCCTGTACAGAAAAAGAAAGACTCCGTGAGGCACAAAAGGAAGTGGAAGCTGCCATGAAAACCGAACGGAGGAACTCAGATAAGAAGGTAACCGCAACCCTATGATCGGAATCAGATAAGAACATAGCAAGTCAAGTATTGCAAACTACCATACCAATCAAATTGGCGGACCTTCTCCAGAGCTTGCCTCAATGAAAAGTAGCAATATCCAAGGTAATGGAGGACAACTCGCACGAAGACCAAACCCGCACAACAGAAGATGTTATAGTAGAACCACCGCCAATGGGAGAACAAGTACTCGACCTGAGGTTGCTGGCGACTGATACTGGAAAGAAACTGGCTGTAGTACACATGGAAATCCTTGGACGGAATTTGACAAATACTATAATCGACGGTGGATCCGGAGTAAACGTACTACCAAAAGCAACCTGGAAGAGCCTCGGGAAGCCTACCTTATGGCCACAAAACTTCCAGTTAGTGGGCGCTGACCAGCGCGGGATCAAGGCGCTGGGAGTGCTAATGGCTCAAAAGGTAAGAATTGGTACCCAGCAATTCTTGTTAAATTTTGTAGTCATAACAGCACAAAATGCATCATATGATGCATTACTCGGCCGAGGATGGCTAATAGTCGCCAAGGCCAACCACAACTGGAAGAAAAACACTCTATCCATAGAAAATGGACGTAAGAAGTTTGTCATGGACTTAAGGACACAAACTGTCAGTGAAGAGTTGGCGTCAGATTCTGACTCGGATGGAGAGGACTCGACAGAAAGTGGGAAAGGGCCGATGGAGCCCGATGATGAAGGGGTGCTGAAACTACAGGAATGCTCAGAAGATGAGACGAATTCATTCAGTGGGCTATTCCATTGGCAAATGGAAGACTACGAGTTTTTTCCGCCACAATGCAACATCATTTCAATAAAAGAAATTGGTGAAAGCTCAGGAATGAAGAAGGAACAGAAAGACTACGGTGAAACATTGGAACAGACAAGCAATGAAGGGAAAGAAGTGACCCACATGTTTCCAACAGCGTACAGGGAATATAAGGAAGGGAATGCAGAAGTAGACAGTACGCCGGCACACCAGTTTGAACCGGAAAAGAAGATTATGTACGAAGAGCCGGTAACAAAGAAAGTTAATCTCGGAGAGGAAAGCAACCCGAAAATAATTTTGGCCGGCGACGACTGGAATCCCGTACTCAAGGCAGCAGCGTTCAGAATCTTTCTAGAGTACAAAGATGTGTTTGCCTGGACCTACAAGGACCTCAAGGGGATACCACCAGAACTGTGCGTCCACAGAATTCCACTCATACCAGGAGCACGTCCAGTACGGAAAAGGCCATATCGTATGAATAAGAACTACGCGGCAAAAGTTCAAGAGGAAATTGAAAAAATGTTGGAGGCAGGAATAATATTTGAGGTAGAAACGAGCGAGTGGGTGTCACCGATTGTGATATCACTTAAGAAGGAAGGGGGACAAATCAGGATTTGCGTAGATTTTAGGTGCCTCAATGCAGTAACAATCAAAGATCCCTTCCCCATCCCATTCATAGACTCCATTTTGGAAGAAGTGGCCGGTCACGAAATATATTCCTTTATGGACGGATTTTCGAGGTATAACCAGATTAGCATCGCCAAGGAAGACAAACTGAAAACAACATTCGTGATTGAAAATGGAGTATATGCATACAACCGGATGTCGTTCGGTCTGTGCAATGCACCAGCCACCTTTCAGAGGATTATCCTACACATATTTGACAAAATGTCAGTGGGAAACTTCAAGGCATTCCTCGATGACTGGTCAATTTACAGCGACCAGCAGACACACCTCAAAGCCCTCACCGAATGCATGGAGCGTTGCAGGGCCGCACGGTTGGCCTTAAACCCGAAGAAGTGCCGGTTCATGGTGTCCCAAGGGAAACTTCTGGGCCATATCATATGCCAAGCAAGACTAAAAGCAGACCCGGACAAGATTCAGGTAATTGTAGAAATGGAGGCTCCAGGAGATGTCACCGGAGTAAAGTCCTTTCTCAGCCATGTCGGTTACTACCGGATATTTATCAAAAATTTTGCTCAGGTATCACACCCACTGGACATGTTGACAAGGAAAGGGGTGCAGTTTGTCTGGTTGGAGGAACAACAGAAAGCTTTTGAAGAACTAAAGACAAGACTCATCAGTGCACCTATCCTAGCCTATCCAAACTAGGACAAGGAATTCCACGTGCACATGGACGCATCAAACTTTGCAATTGGTGCCACTCTTGCACAAGTCGGATCTCATGGATTGGATCATCCAGTGTACTTTGCCAGTCGGTTGCTCTCCAAAGCGGAGCGGAATTACAGTACTACAGAAAGAGAGGCTTTGGGAATGGTCTACTCCGTACAGAAATTCAGGCATTATCTCTTGGCAACACCATTCACTTTTTATGTGGATCATCAAGCTCTAATGTATCTGGTCAACAAACCGATTATTCAAAGCAGAATCAGTAGATGGTTGTTGCTTCTGCAAGAATTTACTTTCACCATTATCGTACAACCAGGAAAAAGCCATGTAATTGCCGACCAGCTCTCAAGGATCAAATCCGGAGAACCAGGAGATGGAGTCAATGAAGACCTTTCCGGATGCCCACCTATTCCACATTGCTGCCTTGCCGCCGTGGTATGAGAAAATTGGTGAGTACTTGTCCACTTCAACGTTTCCGCCAGAAATGTCTACAAGTGAACGACGGAAGATTGCACTGAAGAGTAAGACATTTCAACTGATAAACGGGCTGCTCTACAAAATGGGGCCCGATCAAATTCTCCGGAGCTGTGCGATGGAAGAGATAAGGGGTGTATTGGCAGAAGCACATGAGGGACTGGCAGGGGGACATATGGGCCCCGACGCCACGGCACGAAAAGTACTACTCGCCGGGCTATGGTGGCCTACGTTACACACAGATGCCCGAGAGTGGGTAATTCAATGTGACACTTGTCAGAGGGTAGGGAAACCGCTAAAAAGGGACTATATGCCACTATGGCCATCACAACCTCAAGAATTTTTTGAGAGATGGGGGCTGGATTTTGTAGGACCCCTGAAGGTCAGCCAACTACACCGATGTCGGTACATAATAGTGGCTACAGAATACCTGACAAATTGGGCTGAAGCAAAGGCACTGGAGGATAACACTGCATTGAGCACGGCAAAGTTCCTATACGAACAAATTGTGACGAGATATGGAATTCCGATTCAATTGACAAGTGACCATGGGGGACATTTCGTCAACCACGTCATCCGACTCATGACTACAGAATTCAAAATCCTGCACACCCTATCAAGTCCGTACTATCCAAGGGGGAATGGGCAGGCAGAGTCAACGAACAAGGTGCTCGTTTCGGTAATCCACAAGTCATGCGGTATCGAAGGATCGGACTAGGAAGAAAGGTTACCAGCGGTGTTATGGGCTTACCGAACCACTTATAAAGTAACGACTGGACACACCTTTCCAGTTGATGTATGGGCAAGAAGCAATAGTACCAGCAGAATACCTCGTCCTAAGTCTGAGAATTGCAGTGGAAAACAGACTAGGAGATATGGAGAGCCTGGAGGAAAGACTGTTCCAATTGAATAAATTGGACGAGAAAAGAATTTTGGCTCAATGGTCGACGGAAATCATGCAGAAACGCCGGAAGTATTGGCACGACAAACACCTACAGAAAATGGAGTTCTGGCCCGAGCAGTTAGTCCTGAAATATAACGGCCGTAACGAAATCAAACCTGGGAAGTTCAAAGTTCGGTGGTTAGGACCGTTCAGAATACGGGAATTAATGGACAATGGGGCTATAAAGCTAGATAATCTCAATGGAAGTCCAATCAACGAAGCAGTGAACGGGTCGAAACTGAAGATTTATAAAGAGAGAAAAAGAGAAACAATACAAATCAATATGCTGGGATTCGCATTAACAAACCACGGCGTGAAGGAGGAAGGAGGCAAACAACATGAGGAGGCAGAAAACAAAATTGACGGACTAGTATTTGCAAGTACTCAATTTGAACCAATAACAGGGTTCTTTGCACCAAAGCCAGTGCGGATGGAAGCACGTGAGGGCCAAATCGATGAAGACTATAGTGGTAAATGGATTAATAAGAACTACTCAGAAGAAGAGGAAGAAGAGGAAGAGAACTGGAACAACTGGATAAAAGAATGCAACCAACTACGGGACAAATTTGAGTTCCTACTACCAAAGGAGGTCCGGGACCCGCCAAGAAGGAAGTACTTAGCAGAAGCAATGTTCATTGTGGAAAAATCACACTACTGTGACGAAGTTTGGGAGTTGAGAAAAAATTGGCCAGTCGAACTACCTCACATACAGCTTCCAAGGAGTCGGCTCTGGAAAGCGAAATATAGATGCAGGAACGTGAATGTGAAGATGAACGAAGACGGAAAAAAATTCCAGTGGGTCCAGGAGCCAATGGGGTGGAATTTGACATGGGTAAGAGATCAATCAATAATCTTCGACCAGATATGGGAGTTGGAGGAAATTGATAAATGTTGCTCGAACGATTGTCTAAGACAGAAAGGCTACATAAACTGCATCTTCCGTCAGCTGACGGAAATCGAGATCCTAGAGAACTAGGAGGATGAATGGGAGATGACAAAGTTCAAGAAATCTGGAATCGACAAGTCAAGTAAGGGAAAAAGAAAAATAGAATAGGAAGAAAAAAAAAAATTTAAAAAACTAAAAAAAAAAAGACAGGCCGTACGAAAATTGCAAAGAAGCCGTACAGAATTGAGAAGGAACCGTACGAACATTGGAAAGGACAGGCCGTACGAAAATTTACAAAGAAACCGTACAGAATTCTGAAGGAGCCGTACGAATTGAAGGGGAAAGTTGCCGTACAGGAAATCGACCGTACAAAGGAGGAAAAGTCGACCGTACGGTTTCTGCGTACGATTTGCTGCCGTACGCTTCACATAGCCCATACAGTTCTGCCGTACATTCATCCTGTTGGCCGTACGAAAGAGTTAACTGATGGCCGTACGAAAGGGTTCAACTGCTGGCCGTACAGAAGGAGTCTAGCCAAGCGTACATCTTGCTGTCCGTACGAAGGAAAATTATCAAGAAAAAGGGGTCTGCCGTACGAATTCCTACCGTACCATTCTCCTACGTACGGATTTTTTCTGCCCGGTCTCTCTGCTGTGGTGGCCGTACGGACTATCCTGTATCCGGACAGTGCAACATTGAGGCAGTACAAGTGGAAGAAAAAAATAACGGTCCCAGAGAAGTATAAAAGAACATAGAAATGTCAAACAGGGTTACTAGAGCACAACACAGGGGAAAGCAACTTCAGATATCAGGTCGGGCGGAAGATAAAAAGATGGCGGAAAAGGTAATTGTGGAAGAAAAACCAGCACAGACACCACAAGTTAACGTGGGTTCATCAGCGCAGAAGAAGCAGCCGAAGGGGAAAAGGAAAGACAAGGAAAAAATCAAAGTGGATTCCTTGCAGTGGTAAAGTCTTACGGCCAACAAGTGTAAACAGTGGTGGAATAGTCACGCTGATGATCATCCTCTCAAGCGAGTACTGCAGAAGGCACAAGTGGACAACGTAATACAAATGCCCTATTTCAATTTCAGAGAGTTTGAGGCAATATTGAAGAGCATGGTGGCGAATTACAACCCGCGAGCAAAACACACGATCATTAGATTTATGAAAGTATCGGTCAAAATCACATTCTCGCCACAGGATTTCGAGAGAGTGATGGGTGTACCGCACCAAGGATTTACAGTCGGCAAATAGAAAATGACCGGAAGACACAAGGACAGCATTATGGCAAAGGTTTGCAGACCAGACCTGAGTGAGAAAGAAAAGAATCAATTAAAGGTTGCAGGGAATAGAGGACTTCGCCGAAATCACTTGGCGAATGAAGAATGGCGGCGCATAATGGATGTCATCAGGGGACGGCTGACAGGAGCCTCACGCTCGTCAGACATTCCATTTTGGATGTCGGATTATATGATTGGCCTTAGCCAGGGTGCAATGTACAACTGGGCAGCAGTTCTCTCCGACAGGATTCACGAGTTCATGAAAATGACTCACAAGTCATTTTACATGACTCAGCAGGCCATTGCGCTGTTCCTGAACGCCATCTGCACTCAAGTCCCCTCATTGGCGCGAGCTCCATTTCAGCCAGATGAGCAGTACGACCCCACATGGCCGACCGTCTTCAGATGGACAAACCTGAAAGCTCCTACACAAGGTGGGAAGGGAAAGGAGTCACGGAGCAGCAAAAAGAGAAAGCAGCGGGAGTTACCTGAGACTTCGTCGGAAGCTTCGTATAGTGCACAAGGTGCCGAGGAGGATTGCATTGAGGCCTCGTCAGCCTCAGCCACTCCTGGCAACCCTGCCAGCCCCAGTCTATAGTACTAGTAGGGGAGAACAGATGGGATTTTTCACTAGCAAAGAAGCATGCACACTTGCACTTAGACACACGCACCCAAATAGAGATTCTAGTTCGGCCTAGTACCACACACGTCTCTTGGGGTCAAGTCATGAGGATGAAGGGAGATAACACCGTACTAGTTCCTCTCCCATCAGGGCAGATTACTCCATTCGAGACTAGATCTCCAGAGAGCATAGCACATGCAGACAGCTCATTACAGGTAGATGCTTGGCTTCAGCTACTAGGCATGCCTTCAGAGTTGGCAGACATTCCTCCTCTAAGCCCCGCTATATCTCTTTTACCGCCACCTGCACTTGAAGGTGAGATGGTACAGTCAGAGGAGGAGAAAGCAGTTGATGTTGCCATAACGATTAGTGACTCGGAAGCAAAGGAGGAAGGCACAGCCACAGGAAGCTTAGAGGAGGAAGGCACGAGTAGGACAGATAGTGCTGATGATACAGAGGATACTTCTCGCTCGGTTGAGCCAGCTGGGTTGGCAGTACACATGGGTGCGCCAGATGAGAGTGACCCACTCGGCACCATTCTCAAGTATGCACAGGATTTAGGGTCTGTGGGAACCATCCTTCAGAGGGTATCTGATATTGCTGCCAGGGTCAACCCCCAATACTCTTCGCCAGTAATACGTGCAGAGGTACAAAGAATTGAACATTTTGTCAAGAATGCTGAGACGGAGTTTTTACGGGTATTTTGGAACAAGGGTTGGCCAGAAGTAATTATCGAGGAGATGCAGAGGGCATGGAAACCAGAGAGACCAGACTTGGGAGTGGGAGAGGCCGACAGTGAGCTACTAGCAGCCCTTCATAGCATTGAGGACCAGTTCAGAGCATTATATTATGCTCGACAGGAGGATTTTCAAAAGACAGAACGGTGCAACAAACGACTGGAGGAGGCTGCAGTTATGAGTAAGCAGCTGAGGGAAAAAATTGATGAGCAACAGGTGCACTTCCAACAACAGTTGGCACAGGAAGCCGAGCTCACACATTTAGAAAGGAACAAAGCCGAGGCACTCAGAGTAGAACTAGAAACCACAAGGAAGGAGTTGGCCGAATCTCAGGCGACACAGGAGAAAACCAAACAGTAGTTGGCCGAGGTTGTCCAGATGGTACGTCTCACCAGAGACAAGCATATCGTAGCATCAACACATCTGAAACAAAGGACTGAGGAGGTTTACAGGCTTCGGCAGTTAGTTCAACCTCAGCAGGGGACTCCTGGATCAGCACGGACGGCATCCACACCTCCAAGGACGTCCACTGACCCTGCTACTTCCTAGTTAATTTGGGCTCTTGTTGTAGTCGTCTGGAAGACAAGTTTTTTGGGGGGAATGATGTTAGGCGTACTTTACATAGTTTATTACTTTTGGCAAAATATGTTTTGTTAGTGGTTTCGGGAAGTATGTTTATGTTTTAGTTTCGGCGAGTAGTTACTCCCGATCGGTACAATGGTTGGCGACGGTTGGCAACCGTCGAACAAACTATATATGTTCTTGTTACACCATTGTATGGGCAGGGAGTTTTTGGATTGTTATTGTACTCGCTGTTCTGAGTTAATATATGCATTTGATCCTTTGAGTACCAATTCTGGTTGTTATTATCGTACAATGTAATTTATTTCAGTACACTGTGATAATGCAAATATCTTTCTCGGTTGCTCTGTATGAAACCAATTAGACCACTTAGGTAGTAAAGATCCACCGAATTGCATCAGCATTGAATCATCCTTAGCAATAAAACACAAAACAGAAATATCATGGAAGGGACGTCGATCAGTCCAAAGGAAGATACATTCTGCATACTGATTTCATATATATATAATTACAAATGATGTCTCGAATATGACCATTCAGTTACAAATGTGAGATTCATCCCTCACATGCTTGATGTTGATCTGCCACTGGTTCTATTCTTCCATACAAGGGGAGTTCTGATTTAAAAGGCTGGAACAAATAAAGAAGACCAGCAGATGTAATCAGCAGAGAATTAAATCAGAGAATTATCACAGTTTGGTCTGCACCAAAATAAATAAAGGTACAGTATATAAGGTATGTATTATTACATTTAACATTGATTGTTTAAGTACATAATGCATATAGAAAGTTATAAGAATTATGTATATATATATATATATGAAATATATTCATATACATAACTATGTATTCATAATTAAGAATAGATCTATATATACATAAATCACATCATTATTTTTACACAAGTATATGGAATCCATGTGAATATGAAGTTCAAAGGGAATTGCCTTAAAGGTATAAATACGAGATCTAACAATGATGAGCAATTATAAGGATACCATATAAAGGTACTTCAATTTGCAGTAAGAATTAGTGAATGTGTTTATTAATGATTATTAAGTATGAGATTTGTGAGATTATCTATATATATATATATATGAAATATGATAACTGATGGCATAACCATCTCATCACTTCTATTCCTATAACCTTAGGAGAGGTGGTCTTGTTAGGGAGAGGCGGGGTAATTCCATCACAATGGTTTGGAGAGAGTTTAACGCGCCCTAGACAAGGATGCTAGGGAGAGGCGGAGTAATTCCATTCCCAATCGCATTGGAGAGGGTTCAACGCGCCCTAGACATATAATTTCCCCATCCATGGTTAAGGAATAGAAGGAAGATGATATGGGAAGATGAACTTAGATTAGTACTTCTATATTTCTCTATTACTTCATCCTTAAAGGAATGTTAGGTATTGTGGGGAGAGGCGGAGTAATTCCATCCGTATTAAGGCCCATAGGCTGGGACACAGTTTCCCGTAGGCTGGGTTAAGAGATGGTTTCAGCGCGCCTTATACATGTAAAGCCTAGTTCCATGAGGAAGAGTAATAAAGAAAATATGAATGGTTGAATTATGGAATGTATGATAGAATAGTTATTAATAGCAAATAACAATTAGAAAATAAATATTCCTTTAACAAGGAATGACGTGAATACATTATCACTGATCTTATTTGATCTTATCATCAAAAATTATAAATCTATAATATTTCTAATGTCTCCTTGAGAATCACTTTGAATGCAGATTCAGGTTTTAGTGCTTCCTCTAGAAAGGGGACATTACAGTGGTATCAGAGCAGTCATCCTGCCATCCTGTGTATACTATGTGTGCCTTACATGTATTCAAAGGTTTACTTTGCAATTGTATTCGAGTGAGTACTCTGACTTGACTATGTATTCGTGTGTATACTTTATGACCTTGCAACTGTATTTGAGTATATACTATTCGACTTGCATTTGTATTTGAGAGTATACTCTATGATTGTATTTGTATTCGAATGTATACTCTATGATTGTATTGTATTTGTATGCTCAATGACTTTGTACTTGAGTGTATACTCTATGATTGTGTTTGTACTTGAGTGTATGCTCTATGACTTTGTATTGAAGTATTGTATTTGTATACTCAATGACCTTGTACTTGAGTATATACTTTATGATTGTACTTGTACTTGAGTGTATGCTCATGATTGAATTTGAGTGAATACTCTATGAATGTATTTGTATTTGTATACTCTATAACTTTGCAATTGTATTCAAGTGTATGCTCTATGACTTTGCAATTGTATTCGAGTGTATGCTCTATGACCTTACAACTGTATTCAAGTGTTTACTCTATGATTGTATTTATATTTGAGTGTATACTCTATGACTTGTGATTGTATTTGTATGCAAGTGTATACTCTATGCCTTTGTATTCAAGTATGATTATGTATTCAAGTGTATACTCTGTGACTTATATTTGTATGCGAGTGTATACTCTATGACTTTGTATTCAAGTATGATTATGTATTCGAGTGTATTCTCTGACTTTGTATTTATATTCGAATGTATACTCTATGGCTTTGTATTTCTATACTCTGTGACTTTGTATTCAAGTGTACACTTCATGACTGTGTATTCAAGTGTATACTCTATGACTTTGTATTTGTATACTCCATGATTTATATGTATTCAAGTGTATATTTTGTGGCTTATGTGTATTCAAGTGTATACATTGTGGCTTATGTGTATTCGAGTGTATTTAGGTGTATACGTGTATATTTTACAAATTACATGTATGCTTCACATATATGCTTCATGCTTCTTGTATATACTCTATTTATACTTCATGTATCACATGTAGTGATGTGTTACTTCATGTATCTTCAACACGATGTGTTCTTATAATTACTTTATACCAAAAAAAAAACTATGAGTGTTTAAGATGTTGTCTTTTCGGTGGCCCAGGCTACCCGGCTACTTGCTTGAGCTGGTTGCCTAAGTGCTTGAGCTACTTGCCTACTTGCTTGAGCTACTTGCCTACATGCTTGAGCTACTTGTCTACTTGCTTGAGCTACTTGCCTATGTGCTTGAGCTACTTGCCTACTTACTTGAGCTACTTGCTTGTCTACTTGAGCTACTTGCCTACTTGCTTGAGCTAGTTGCCTACATACTTGAGCTACTTGTCTACTTGCTTGAGCTACTTGCCTATGTGCTTGAACTACTTGCCTACTTGCTTGAGCTACTTACTTGTCTACTTGAGCTACTTGCCTACTTGCTTGAGCTGGTTGCTTGCATTCTTGAGCTACTTGGTTGTCTACTTCAATTTTATTATGTAATTAAATGGCAATGCATGTAACCTACAAATTGGTGTAATCACTTCTATATTTAACATCTCGAGAAAATCAATAGTTTTAGGAGCATCATAATTATGATTGCTTGAGGACAAGCAATCTTGAGTGGGGAGGGCTGTCATGTCCCAATATTAAGCCATTGTTTAAATTAAAGATTTAAACATCATGTCCATTTGAATGCTTCTAACAATAATAATATAATATTTAATAAATAATATTACATAATATTATATGAATATTTTATTATTATTGTATTTATAAATAATAAATCTAAGAAAACAATTATGATATTATATATTTAATTAATATTAATATTATTTAATATCCAAATATATTAATATGAGTATCTTAATTAAGCTATAAGGTATACTATTATAGTTATGAATTATAAATATAACTATAGAAATAAATACTAACGATTTAAATACGATTATAATTATTAAATATAATATTATAACTACTAAATAAAGAGTGCTCAAGTCCTAAGCAGCGATTCATATCAAGGAAGAGCAAACAACGATTAAGGAATAAAGGTCATCTTAGTTTGTTATGAATAGTCAAAAGATACATAGGGAAGTTGTGTCCCATAGGGAGACAATAATATAAAATATATAAATCATTTCATAAAGGAGAAAAGGAAGGCATAGACGAAAATAGAGAGTAATAAGAAATGCATGAATAAGGAGAATAGAGGTCAGCAAATATAGAGTCAGCGATGATAAACAGTCAGCAATGATAAAGAAGTCAGCAAGGATAAAAACAGTCTGCGATTATGGGCAGCAATTCTTAATTGGAAATCATTGATATATTCAATCAAAGGATATGCAGCGACTTTATAGGCTAAGGGTATGATAACTACTAAACAAAGACAAATCAGAAAAGATATCTTACTTCCACCGAATTGCATCAGCATTGAATCATCCTTAGCAATAAAACACAAAACAGAAATATCATGGAAGGGACGTCGATCAGTCCAAAGGAAGATACATTCTGCATACTGATTTCATATATATATAATTACAAATGATGTCTCGAATATGACCATTCAGTTACAAATGTGAGATTCATCCCTCACATGCTTGATGTTGATCTGCCACTAGTTCTATTCTTCCATACAAGGGGAGTTCTGATTTAAAAGGCTGGAACAAATAAAGAAGATCAGCAGATGTAATCAGCAGAGAATTAAATCAGAGAATTATCACAGTTTGGTCTGCACCAAAATAAATAAAGGTACAGTATATAAGGTATGTATTATCACATTTAACATCGATTGTTTAAGTACATAATGCATATAGAAAGTTATAAGAATTATGTATATATATATATACATAACTATGTATTCATAATTAAGAATAGATCTATATATACATGTTGATGAGGTTTTTGTGACTACAACAACATTAGAATAAAACACAGAGTATCCTATCCTCTCTTGAATAAAGCTTCTCAGACACTGAACTACATGATCAAATGAGACTACTCCAAGGTTCCTTTTGTGTCAGGTCTTGACGTGCATAGGGATAGACTCAGTGGAATGATGTGATTTGCTGGTAATTACGAGGGGAACTTACGTAGGCTTACTCCTTCGTAGACATGGAATTCACTCCTGGGACTCGGATTTGTGGGCGAATGGAACTCTTTCACAAATGGACAGCTTGGAATTCCTAGGTTCCACTCTCTGGTTTAGGCGGATGATTTGGCAATGAAGCTTCTAGAAAACTAATCCTAGTGAAAATCTAAAAGAAAATGCAAAAGATGAGGTAAGGGTTTAGGAATCTAATCAATGGAAATGACTGCTGTTGAAGATAAAACTGGAACCAGTCCTCTGCTTCGCCATGAGACAACAACTAGGCAGGGATGGTGCAATCTTCTGGGGTAGAGGTAGAGGTTTTCATACTGTCCTGTCATGGAACATGGAACTGATCATACAAAGACAGTCGAAGTTAAGCATGGATTACGTTCAGACTAACCATACAAAGTGATTTGCAAGCCACATATCACAAATGGTATGAACTAATCAACTTTAATCATTCAACAAGAACATTTCGATCGCATCTATCTAACGAAAGTAAGAAAATACAAGAAATAACTTCAATATCTTTCAGATTTGCTCCAAGAAAACAATAAGACCATGCCAAAAATCCAAAGAAATATATGAACACCATTCTTCAATGCATATATTATTGCTTCAGAAGTCTGTATTACAACAATCTGACTGATCTTTGGAGTTTCAGCTCAGGAAGAACAATGCAGAAATAAAAGCTAGCTACTAAGGTGCTCTAGGTGCATCAAAATGATAGAAATCAGAAGAAGAGAGAGAGATACAATGAGGCATCCCTCAGCCTTTATATAGGCTCTCAAAAATATCTTAGGGCAAAAAGGAAATCAGATTTCCTTGAAACATGTGCCCTGGGTCATAAACCCTAGAAAAGCAGGTGGGGTCGTCAGAATCCACATGTAGGTGACTGCCCCCTGTCCTGGTCGTCAGAATGTGTAAGGAAAACTTCCAGCTGTCCTGGTCGTCACCTGTCTAGGACTCCTGGATAGGAATGCCTGTCTGTCTGGAACTTCCTCCTGTTCTTTAGTCTCAAATTCCATGATGTCCTGGAGTCCTTTATCTTGAGCGCAAATTCCAGGGTGAACAGGATTTTCATGTGGAGGAATCCTTCCTTGAGCAGGGGCGCACTTTCCTTAGGGTCCTGGAATGGAATTCCTTCCTGAGTTGGAATTCCCTGTCATGGAATAAGATTCCCTGTCCTGGATTCCTGGGTTGGAATTCCTCATCCTTGGCGTGGATCCCCGTTCTTCCTAATGGATGGTGAACTTGAAGTGTATCCTCTTGGTTTTCCAAGGATTGATCCTCTTGTCTAGAACTGGAATCCTTGATACTAGACTTGGAGCGATTTCTCCCATTCCGCCATCCTTGATGTAGGCATTCTCTGTCATTTGAAATCTTTGGAAGGACATCTTGATCTTCCTTATCCCTTTGTGCGAAGTCTCCCTGTCGCCGAACTAGAATCTTTGATGTTGCCTTCCCTTCCCTCGGTATGCATGTGTAGTCTTCTTATTGTCGGAACTCCTAGATCCTTGAAATGGTCATCATTTCCGGCGCTTGAACTCTCTGCATCCATCCTGCTTGCCCCGGATCATCTTTGTTCATCCTCCTCATGGAACTTATCCTCGTCTTGGATTCTTGCAAAACATGGGAAACCTCGAATAGTCATGATGCACAAAATCCATAAATGCAATGCAATATGAAATGAAACATGAATGATTTTGCAAGTTTTGATCAATTTCACTTATAAATTCTTGAACAAAGGATTTCCCTCATTCTCCAGCATTCTTCATACTCGACTGACTTTTCCTTCATTCCAGGGTTACCAGGCACGGACAGGAGGAATTTCAGTTGGTTGGGGATTCCTAGGAGTCGGGGATTCCTACTCATCCTGGAATTCCACTTGTCCTGGAGGATGAATTTCTGCCCTTAGAATGTAGTTTTCTGCTTTGGATTTGAATTGGAATGATTGGAAATGACTTGGGCGCTGCCCCTTTTATAGGTAAGTTGTCCTTCTTTGCCACTTGGCCGACCTGGGTTAGAGGAAAAGAAATTTAGCCGCCCAACTTTATCACTAGCCGACTTAGTTTATTGTCCGACTTAGTTTTTTGTCCTTTTCTCCCATGTCGGTGGTCGGGGATTTATGAATGTCGGGATTTTGCAATGTCGGGGAATTTGGCATGTCGGGGAATTCCTGAGGTCTAGGATTTTGCAACATCGGGGATTTATGAATGTTTTGGATTTTCTTCCCTAGCATAACTCTTGAACTTTTGCTAAAAATCCAGCTAAGTCTTGGAATATTTTCTCCTATGGAATCTTAATCAGATGGAAGGTTGCAATTTTGCTTTCTGTGGACAGGAATTCGTTCAAGCTGAAACTCCCGGAAGGAGTTGGAATCTACCTGGGACGTCCTCCTACAGGTTCTGGATCAAGTTGTTCAGTTGCATTCATGACTGGGTGAGGAGGATCGTTCTGCAGGAATTTCTGAGTTCAAACATCCCATGACAGACTAAAGTCTTCTGTTTGATAACTGGAGGGATTTGTCCTGGAGCGCAAATTCCTGAAGGTCAGGGATTTTGCTCAGGACAAAATTTGTCCTGGAGCGCAAATTCCTGAAGGTCAGGGATTTTGCGCTCAGGACAAAATTTGTCCTGGAGCGCAAATTCCTGAAGGTCAGGGATTTTGCACTCAGGACAAAATTTGTCCTGGAGCGCAAATTCCTGAAGGTCAGGGATTTTGGCCAAGGACTTATAGTTTTTTCAGTTTTGGATTGGGAGCATGGTTCATTTTCTTAGCTTTTCTACGGAAGTTTAGTTGTCACTATGAGATCAGAAATACAGAGTTCGTTTCTTCCATCCTCGTTTCTTCCATCCTCTGGGAATCTGCCTTCGATGGCAAGACATGAAGTTCATTTATTCCATCCTTCGTTCCTTCCATCCTCCAGGAATCTGCCTTCGATGGCGAGACACGAAGTTCGTCTGTTCCATCCTTCGTTTGTTCCATCCTCCGGGGATCTCACGTTTCCATGGCGAGATACGAAGTTCGTTTGTTCCATCCTTCGTTTGTTCCATCCTCCGGGGATTTCTTATTTCTATGGTGAGATACAAAGTTCGCTTGTTCCATCCTTTGTTTGTTCCATCCTCGCAGAATTTCTTATTTCCAAGGCGAGATACGAAGTTCGTTTGAATGATTTTGCAACTTCCCTGTTTGGAATTGGCTAAGTCTGGTAGCCTGAAATCCTGAAAAATTGACTAAGTCTGAAATCTGGTGGATCCTCCAAATTCTAGATTTTGCATGTTAAATCTAGTGGATTTGAGACCTATCTCAAACATCCTGAAAGGTATATTGAAAAATATTTAAAGTAATCTCTCAACTTATACTTAAATATATTTTTTAATATACCTTTACCCTGAGAGATACTGAAAAATGGCCAAGTTCCCCAGGAGCGCAAATTTCCACTAGTCAAGGATTTTGCGCCCAAGGACAAAAATTGTCCTTGAGCGCAAATTTCAGTTGGTCAGGGATTTTGCGCCCAAGGACAAAAATTGTCCTAGGGCGCACATTTCCAGAGGTAAAGGATTTTGCGCCCAAGGACAAAATTTGTCCAGGAGCGCACATTTCATCATGTGCAGGATTCTGTGCTTTTGACCTTGCCTGTCCAGTTTCATGGATTTTGGCCTTGGCAATATCTTTTCTTCAATTTTGAGTGGGATTTCAGTTTTGCAGTAGGTATACCTTAGCTGTTTTTACGGAGGTTCAGTTGTCGACATGGGATTAGAAATACGGAGTTCATTCCTTCCATCCTTGTTTCCTCCATCCTCCGGGAATCTGATTTCCATGGCGAGACACGAAGTTCGTTTGTTCCATCCTCCGGGAATCTGATTTCCATGGCGAGACACAAAATTCGTTTGTTCCATCCTTCGTTTCTTCCATCCTCGTTTCTTCCATCCTCCGGGAATCTGATTTCCATGGCGAGACACGAAGTTCGTTTGTTCCATCCTTCGTTTCTTCCATCCCTTCGAGGAATCTCATTTCCATGGCGAGATACGAGGTTCGTTTGTTCCATCCTTCGTTTCTTCCATCCTCGAGGAATCTCTTATCTCCACGACTGAAGGATGGATGTTCGTTTCTTCCATCCTCGAGGAATCTCTCATTTCTATGGTGGGATACGGAGTTCATTTCTTCCATCTTGACTGTGAATTCCAGGATTCAGGCATCCACAGAGGAGTCAGAGAAAGAATTTTCAAGCCAGGATTGACTGGACAGGTCAGGACGCTGAACTGGACACTTCTTGTCCTAGGGCGCAGAATCCAGTAGGTACTAGATTTTGCGACCAGGACAAAAAATTGTCCTGGGCGCATAATCCAGTACCTGCTGGATTATGTGACCAGGGATAAATTTCCTCCCTGAGCGCATATTCCAGCAGGTACTAGAATATGCGACCAGGAATGTTCCTGTCGCACTTCCAGCCCTCTGGAAAGGTACCTTAAACACTAATTATTTTTGGAAATTGCCCTAAGTCCTTGAAAAAGCCTATTGATTTGAGAATCTTCCGAGCTACGAAATGAGGTTGATTGCCGGACTGGGATTAGAAGGATATCCCCTAGATTGAACTTCCAGACTGGAGCTGTCGAACTAGAACTGAATTCCATGCCGAGGATGAACATGCCAAGGAGTGGTAATCTTTGTTGAGTTCGGGGCCTGGTCGGGATGAGAACATGGATAAACCCTGGAATAGGATTCCGAGCAGGAATTCCTTGAACAAGACTCCGGGATAGGCACTTCTGGACAAGACTCCGGATTGGACCTCTGGGCTGGATTCTTGGACTGGAGTCCGAGAATGATTTTTTTTAAGTGGGACATGGAGTCTTGGAACAAGATTAGAATTGAGTTCCATGCCAGGAATGGAGAGGGTTCTAAGGTGGAAAGATGGATTTTGACATGGAAATGACAAGCCTTGTTGAATTCAGGACCCTGGATTGGAACTTCGGGACAAGAATCCAGACAGGAACTTTGGAATAGGATTCCTGGATAGGAACTTTGGAATAGGATTCTTGGATAGGACCTTTGGGACAGGATTCCCGAACAGGAACTTGGACAGGGACTTCCGGACTGAAGTCTTGGAACAGGATTCTTTATTCATCATGGAGCCTTGTGCTGAGGGTGAAGGACTTGGACATTTCCTCTATGGGATGATGGACTCCTTCCATGGACTATCCAGATTTAATCGCAGAATGATAGGTAGGGCATTATTCATCCTCAGAAGAAATTCACTATTTCAAGCATTCCTAATGTTCCCTATGAGTTGACTACTCGGACATTCTTTCCTAGCTTCATGGATTGGGGCAAGAAACTGCAAGATCAAAGCAAAAATGACGGCGAAAGCGAGAAAAAAAAAGGGGGTCCCCATTTGCAATGGGGTGATGTGTGAAAACGTCACAACAATACATAAATCACATCATTATTTTTACACAAGTATATGGAATCCATGTGAATATGAAGTTCAAAGGGAATTGCCTTAAAGGTATAAATACAAGATCTAACAATGATGAGCAATTATAAGGATACCATATAAAGGTACTTCAATTTGCAGTAAGAATTAGTGAATGTGTTTATTAATTATTATTATGAGATTTGTGAGATTATATATATATATATGAAATATGATAACTGATGGCATAACCATCTCATCACTTCTATTCCTATAACCTTAGGAGAGGTGGTCTTGTTAGGGAGAGGCGGGGTAATTCCATCACGATGGTTTGGAGAGGGTTTAACGCGCCCTAGACAAGGATGCTAGGGAGAGGCGGAGTAATTCCATTCCCAATCGCATTGGAGAGGGTTCAACGCGCCCTAGACATATAATTTCCCCATCCATGGTTAAGGAATAGAAGGAAGATGATATGGGAAGATGAACTTAGATTATTACTTCTATATTTCTCTATTACTTCATCCTTAAAGGAATGTTAGGTATTGTGGGGAGAGGCGGAGTAATTCCATCCATATTAAGGCCCGTAGGCTGGGACATAGTTTCCCGTAGGCTGGGTTAAGAGATGGTTTCACCACGCCCTATACATGTAAAGCCTAGTTCCATGAGGAAGAGTAATAAAGAAAATATGAATGGTTGAATTATGGAATGTATTATAGAATAGTTATTAATAGCAAATAACAATTAGAAAATAAATATTCCTTTAACAAGGAATGACGTGAATACATTATCACTGATCTTATTTGATCTTATCATCGAAAATTATAAATCTATAATATTTCTAATGTCTCCTTGAGAATCACTTTGAATGCAAATTCAGGTTTTAGTGCTTCCTCTAGAAAGGGGACATTACACCTTCACAAATGTATATTCATTCATCATGCTACTCTATACATCCATCAATGGCTCGAAAGATAGAGCATGATTTGAGGCATCTTCCTTCAACTTGAATTCTTCCCCTCTAGCAAGTGGAACCCCTTTTGTCTTACCTTAATCGATGTTTTGGTGACACATGGCATCATTAGAAACCAATAAAACTCTTTTCCTACCAAAGAATCTTTATCTTCAACATCTTTTCTAGGTTTCTCTTGTTTTTTTATTATTTCCACAGCCTCTCCTTGTGATTTTGATTCTGACCTTTCTTTTGTTGTCACTAATGATTCTTTTGGATCTTGCTCCTTAGCCATTTTTCTTATGTATTCATATAGACCTCTTTTGTTGGGATACTGGTACCCGAGTGCCTCCAAGTACTTATGTAAGGGACCACAAGCCTTCGCATGATCTGACAAACTTTGATAATGGTCGCTAAATTTGGAGGCCTCAAGTTTGTACAATAATTCTTGCATACGATCCATGTCTTCTTCCCTTTGTCGTCCTTCAAATCTCTTTGACTAGAATGCATCCAACATTTTAGAATTCCCTGCAGGCTAGCCGGATCAAAACTCTGATTACAATTGTAATGTCCCGTTCTAAGATTTCCTTATTTTTCCTTCAATACATAACCCTAACTCACAGTAATAGTTGCATCATTAATTATAAATATAAATTTATCTAAAAATTGTAATTTTGATTATAATATTCAGATTTAAAGCTTATGATGTATATCTGAAAATATAAAACTTATCCTTTATGTTCCACCGTAATTCTTCTTCCAATATGCAATGATTTCTCTTTATATGAATGTCTCTAATTTCTGCCTAAGTTAGGGGTTTTCGTCCATTAACTTAATAAGAGAAGTTAAGGGTTTTCATCCTTAAATCTCTACACCTTTGAGGGGTTTCATCCTCTTTGGCTGAATCCTTATCTTGTATTCCACAAGGAAAATAGATATTATGTCTTCATGCTTGATATGATTGATTGATTGATTATCCACTTCTCCTTATTTGGTTTCTCTTATATACCTTATCCCTTCAATAGTCGCACCTCTTCAAATGTCTCTTGGTTGATAAACTTTAATTATTATTACTAATTGTTTAATTTATAATATTAATTGTCTTTTCCTTAGGTCATTCCCATGGCTTGTAATTTATCATAGGCCTAGCGGGTCCCTTCCAAAGCCTGCGTGTAAAAGGCCATCTCCCGTGTCAGGTCATCGTTGGAATCGGTTTCGCCTTCTCCTTCTCTTTTATAATGCACAGAAAGATTTTCGATCCACTTCACTTTGTCCGGCCATCCGATTTCGTCACGCTTTTCATACATGTCGGTGTTGTTGTAGACAATGTCTTTGCTTGGCAAGGTATCTTTTTTCATTTGAATCTTTTGAATCTTCAATGTAGCAATCATCTTCATTTACTACTGCTGCTGATTCCTCGTGCTTCGCGGATGGCTAGTATATATGACTCTTCCCTTACATATCAGCAAGGCTCGTTCAATTTTTAATTTCAAGGAGGGGACATTACAGACATTTGTAATGTCCCTTCTAGATTTTTATATTTTTCTTTAATTATAATAAAATCTGACTCACAACTATTGCAGCACAATCAATTATAAATTACAGTTTTAATAGTTTATTTTAATTCAAATGTAATATTTAGAATATATTTCAAGAAAGATGGAACTTATCCTTTGTATCTGCTATTATTCTTTCTCCGGTTTGCAAAAATTTTCTTTATATGAATGTCTTTGAAATGTCACTAATTTCTGCCCAAGTTAGGGGTTTTCGTCCACTAACTTGATGAGAGTAATGTCCCATTTTGGGATTACCCTAAATCTTGCCCTAGAATCACAAGTTAGGGTTACAACTTACCAATCAGATGTTCCTAATAAGAATTATAATAGTTTATGTAACTTTCCAAGCAAACAATGGATTTATTAAACTAAAATCAAATAATTTCTATTTAATGGTCAATGATGTAATATAGTTTCTAAACTATTAGCTTTTGTCTATTTAGAAACTTCTTTCTGTAAGTTGTATATATAGAGCGTTGCTCTCTTTAATTAATATAATGATTTTACCATTACGTTTTCTGTAATATGCTCAGGGAGAGCGGGAAAACAAAAAATTTCTAAATTTTTTTTCTTTCCATGCTTCATACACGGCTGTACAATTTCGTATGGTGTCGTATCTGTTCTGGTTAACTGTTGCTGTTTGGTGTTTTTGGGTGAAGTTGATCTTCTGGGTCGCATCTTGATTTTTAACCTTTTTAAGGTCACGCAGTTCCTTTGTCTGGTTCGAAGTCTTCCCTGGTTCGCAAGATTTCTCCTGTAAAAGTCGGTTTCTGTTCTTTTTTGTGTAGTTGTGGATTTTCGGCATCTTTAAGGCTATCATTTAGCAGTTCGCCCATTTATCTATGGATCGCGTGATCGCATTTGGTGCCTCTTTTGAATCCTTTTTTTGTTTCTAAACGCGATTTGTATTTTCCAATCATCTTTTCTTTGAGCGGCATTGGGCGTCATCGGTTTTTCTTTCACGCGAGTTCCGAGATCGTGTTTTGCTTCAAAGCGCAGTCCTCACCTCTTGATCGCGACCCTCTTCTGGATTGCATCAGCATTTTCTTCTGTGATTCTGGTCGAGGACTCTAGAATTGGCGTGCTTTTGTTTTGACAAGTTTTCTGCATCAAAGTTTTCCCTAAGACACAATTTGAAATTGCAGTTCATGCTTGATCACGTCTTCCCTGTTCACGACCATCTATGATCACGATTTCCTATTTATCGAAGGCCTTTATGATCGTTGATTTCCTTTGAATATGCTTTGGTCACAAATTGTGACTTCTTCTATGGTAGTGGGTATCTTTTCTTTTGTGTGTCTTCCTTTTAATCACGTAATCGGCGTCAACAATTGTGTCTTCAATGATTCCTACAGTTCATGGGTCGCTACCTTTGTCTTGAACGTCCAGCGTGTTTTACCTAATCACACATTGCCCCATTGCAAATGGGGACCCCCATTTTTCGCTTTTGTTTTCTCCATAGTTTAGAGAGTCCTGGTCCTGAGTCTTACTCAATCTTCATCCAAATGAGAAATCAAGGAAGTCATCCATCAAACAAAGTGCAATTGAGAACATTGAGATCAATCCTAAGAGTTGAAATAACACAACTATGTCAAAATCGAAGAATAGAGGAATGGGAGATCAAAATTGAAAGATTGACTAAGTATTGAAAAATCACAAATTCCAGGCTCATGAGGAAAATGTGAAATTCCAGGCTGTCACAAAAATTGCGAAATTCCTCAACAAACCTAAAGATGCGAAATTTCATGACTTACGGAAAATTTGTGATCGAAGGTCAATCCATAACATGGGGAAATTTGAGATAGGAAGTTCCTTAATTCGTCCATACTTGCGACCAAGGATAAAATCCAAGACCAGAGGAAAAAGGCGAAATCCATGACTTCAAGGAATTAGCGATAAGAAATTCATCCTGGGCATCATGAAATGTGCGATGTGGAATTTGTTATAAGGAATTTATCCATAAGCTATGAGAAAGTGCAACCTGGATGAACATTGTGAAGTCAATCCCTGATCCTTCTAAAATTGCGAAATTTCGGGATAAGGAGAAATGTGCGCCAAAAATCTAAGGAAATTCCAAGAGGTTAGTAAATGTGCGATGAAGAAAATCCATAACTCACTAGAATTTGTGATTTGAATTTTCCCTAACTTCATAAAATGTGCAACAAAGGAAAGGTAATCCATGGGAAGTACAAGGTGAGTTCAAGGGCTTGTCCACCATCAACTGAAAAATGCAAAATTCCCTATGCCTTCAAAACTTGCAAATTGATATGTTCTTAATACCAAGAAAAGTCCGATGTGAAAACCAAGAAAATGTGAAAATTCCAAGGGTGAATGAAATTTGTGAAAATCCTTGAGGACCTAAAAAATGCGACTTGGAAGATCCACCAGGGAGTGAAATGTGCAACAAGGATTTCTTCAGGAGGGGCCAAAAAGTGCAATTAAGACAATGAATTCCTCAACATAGGAAAGGTGCGACCTGAAAATCCAAAGAGAGATAAAATATGCACCAAAATCCAGTCTCACTCAGAAACTCATGAAAATAAAAAAAATTGACTAGAAAAGGTTGAAATCATCCTTGAAGAAGCATTGAAAAAATCGTTGAAGGATCATGAAAAGGTCATTTGAAAGAAAAGGGTCCAAATTTTAGCATGAGAAGAAAAATCGCAAATTCCATGCTCAAATGGAAAATGCGCCAATCCAAGGAAGTAAACAATTTTGGTTAGAATTGAAATTTCCAAATAAAACTAGCAAGAATTCATTGAAAATCATTTTAAATCGCTCAAAAATCCATGCCAAAGGAGTGAGAGGAGTTTGAAAGGTAAAAAATGCTAAGGCAAAATCACAAATTCCATGCTTAGCTGGAAATTGCGACCCAAACGCACAAATTCAGAGGTTATATGGAAATTGCACCACTTCCATTTGCCTTCCCTTCAACAAAATCACCTATATATCAACACCCAAGAAGTAGGAAAGGCTTGGAAGTGAAAAGCACCTAAGGGAAAAATCGGAATTTCAACCCTTATATGGAAATTGCGCTCAAAAGGCGCAAATTCCACCCTCAAGTGGAAATCCTGACACCTATATTCACCTTGCAATTCGCCAAGCATAGAGGCAGGTCGGCCTTAGGAAGAAAAACTGAATTTAAACAAGAGGAAAATCATAACTAGGCCGACCCCATAAGGAGGGAAATATGAGCGCTATAAAAGGAGGATCAAATCTTCATTTTCATATCAATTCAAGACTGAAAAAGCAGAGCTGCAGAGAAGAAACCAGCGAATTAGGAGCAAAAATTGAAGTAGAATTCTTCAATAGGAGAAGTGAATTTAGTGAAGAAATTTAAGCATTAAGGTCTCATTTTATCATGTTTTGCCTAGCATCTAGTTTTATTGGCCAATATCAAATATCCTTAGAGATTGCTTTAAAAAAAGATTGTTTTTAAAATGATATTTTATTTATCCCACATTGGCAAGGATAATGAAATGTATCATCATTTACCCTTTATATCAAGTACCACATCAACATACTAACTTGAGTTTTTTGCCATTTGTAGGTTGATGATGAATGCTAAGGAACGCCAAGCATTGATCAAGAGCGACATGAAAGGAGTCATGCCCAAGACAAAAATCACATCAAGGTGGAGGAATTTAAGCGACACCAACTTGGGACACACCGACATGGATGAGATCAAGAGGAAGCTATACAAGCCTACTAATTCCGAAGTTGTCAAAGGGATGCTCAAGAATGGAATTGTACAAGCCGCATGCTTTCCACCGGCATTGCCAAGTGTTGAGTTGATGCTAAAGTGTGCTAGACATTATGATCGTCAAAGAAGATGCATTGTGACCAATGATGGCAAAGTGTTAGCTCACCTAAGGAAGGAGGCTATTGCAGAGACATTTGATATTCCAAGATACAAATCCACTACATATTGCACCAAAGAGTCCGCACAACAACTATATGCTTCCGGATCAAAGGATTGTTTGAATGAGATCAACAGCAAGTGGTTAGCACAACCAAGAAGTCACAATAATAAGATGCCGAAGAAGCTCCACAAATCAGATTTCCTCCCGGAGTCTGGATATATGGTTGTATTCTTGAAAAGGATAATGGGTTGTCTGCAATCATCTACATTTGAGACATGCATGTTCTTCTACATGTAAGAGGCAAAAGGATGATTGATTGGGCAGAGATAATAAGCAATAACATTGATGAGCAATTGAAAAAGCTACAAGAGACAAAATCATTTTACATGAGCTCATATGTCATCTACATGTTGGCAAGATGTGAAAGATATAGAAGATTGACATGTAGAGGCGAGATTGGACATGGCCCAAGACAATTCAAGGTATATGATTGCTATCCACAATTGCATTTGACAGCAATTAGTCACTACCGGAGATTCAACGATGCCTTCTCTATGTACATTGTAAGAAAATTGCAAGGAGGCATTCATAGGAGGTTGTCAAAAGAAGCTATGAATCTGGTGAAGAAGTATGGAAGATGGTACATTCAATTTCCAATGTTCACCTACCTAAGAATTCAAGGATTTTCATCTCTTCCCTACCGCTTGCCAAGGTACCCCACTGGCAAGATGGTATTGCTGGAGGTGACAAGGCAATTGGAGGCATATGACAAAATTCAAAAGAAAAGGAAGAAAGTCGGAGTCAATTTCCCAATTGGAATTGGAAAATTAGAAACTTGTTCATCATTGCAAGCTACGGAGAATTCAGAGTATGAGTTGCAAGCTTATAATATGACACTCCACAATTCAAAGAGAGCAGATTTTGATCCATTCAATTTCGTCCAAAAGACATGTGGAAGGAAATATAAACATAAGGCGCACCTTGAAGACCATTGGGCCAATGCACTAGATGATATAGAAATAACGAAGAAAAGGTCTTCAAGGTTATCCTTGGATTTGATAAGAGCAGCCGAAATTTTCAACATTCCCGACAAACTTGAGGATGATAATAGATTCCTTTCACAAAGTGCATATGATGAAGAGAAAGACAAGCCGTTCACCATCAATTGGTCTGAAAGAGAGATCACACAAGATGATGATTGGATGGAACCAACCATAGCTTGTACAAGAAAGTATGTGGATCGTCAAGTGCAAAGTATGCTTAGGAAAGGTCACCAGCTTACATACAAATTGATGGAAATGTAGATTCACAGCAATCCAAAGAAGCATCTGATAGTGAATCTAGTAGTGAACCTGATAATGAGGTCAATAGTGAATCCGGTGGGCATGAAAGTAAAAGTGACAATTCAAGGGAAGAAGATCAAACAAAGAAGAGGAAAAGACTGGATAACTCACAAGGAGAATCTAGCAGGAAGAAGAAGAAATCAAATTCAAGACATGATGCTAGCACTTCCTCTAGGCAAGAAGAACGTCCTTCTGAGAATGCAAATATGACATCTATAGTGGAAGATGAAGAAAGAGAGGAAGATCAAGTAGCTCCGAATGTGCAAGATCAAAGAAATGTTCACGAGTCTTTGGAGTCTACTTTGCATGAAAATCAAGCCGAAGAAGTTCACTCAAGTCCACAGGAGAATCCAGATACAGCTATGATTGAAGGTAATATAGAGGACCAAGAAATGGAGGCACCGCATGAAGAATTTGATGAGAAAGAATTGCCCTCATTTCAAGAGATGGAAACTCAAGAAGAAGCCAATGAGGATCTATCCATGTTGCCGGAATGGTTAAGAGAGAGAGTTAAAGAAACATCTATTGTGGAAAGAGAACCAAGAATCAGTTTAAAGGAGTTGCTAGAAAGATTAGGAAAGGATAAAGAAAAGAAGATGGCAACTAAACTCTCCAAAATCACAAGGGATAGTTCCAATTCAAGACAAGAAAATATTGCAGTTCCAAGAGCTGATAAAGCCATGGATGATATTGTTCTAGAAGATTATGATGTGGCTACTTTTGACTTGGGCCCAACGACGGAAGAACAAGAGGTGGAAGAGTTAGAAGATTTTGTCACAGCCATCAAGGAAAGATTAGGGCAAGAAAGAGAAACGAGAAATCAGTTGGAGAGAGAGAATTCAAAATTCAAGCATTACATTCAACAATTGATGAATACTATCTATCAACATGAAGGAACATCAGCACCACCTACCATGCTTTCACACGAGTCTATTGTACATTTGGAAGAAATGAGATCATCATCTCAAGTAGTGAAAGAATGGATAGAAAGAGTCAATAATAAGGCAAATGGATTCATAGAAGAAATTATGTAGATTTATGGAAGAGTTTCCAAGCTTTTGGAAAGGATCCAAATCATTTTGGATGCATGTTCCGAGTTTAGACATATCAAAGAAGATCTTATGCCATATTTGAAAGATTTGATGGATACTCCAAAGACAACCTTAATAGATGGAGATGTGATTGAACAAGAGTCATCATATAATTTCTCTTCTTGGTACTACAGTCTACTCATAAAGGAGCAAATTCTTGAGAAGGCAGAAAGTGAAAGTGTTCGAGTAAGGACTGCACTCCAAAGGATTCAAGATAAAATAAGCAGTTCAATCAAGAAGATATGTGATCCTTCGGGAGAAGTTGATATTGATGATTTGAACAATCACATACATGCACTCTACTTCGAGAGCATTCACACCATCTCTGGATATCAACTGGATAACATCTACACACTTTCTACACTCATTGGTGCAAACCAAGCTTGGATGGCAATATGGGAAAGGCACTTGTCGCATATACAGAAGATTTGACAATTACAAAGGGCACCATACAAAATTTGCCAAGTGTACCAATTGATGACATTGTTGAGATTGTGTCCAAATTCATTGCATTTGTAAGAAAAGATAAGCACAAGAAGGGCGTCCCACATGAATATTCTTCATAGATTCCATTTCATCTCTATCATCTTGGGAAACGTGCCTTCATTGCCTTTGGGTTTATATATACACATATTGTGTCAACTTTTACTTTTTGCTCAAAATAGTTGGTTGTTGTAACTAATTGCTGATGTGGCAAAATCTCGGCCATCGGTTGCTCAATCGATCTTGGCCCTTCATTGTATTTTGAGGACTATAAAAGGCCTCACTTCTCTTTCATTTGTAAGGTTGAGACTTTGGAGAATTGTTGCAAGAGCTCTTTTGAGATAATACAAGACTCATTGGTTCAGTGATATTGATTTATTTCAAGTGTTGCATGGTTTCCAATTCCTCAAGCATAGATTAAGTATTGTGTTAGTTGATGGAAGTTATTATTGTTGTTTCATGGTGAAATCTCTAAGTTCATACCATTTGTGATTTGTGGCTTGCAAGTTGCAGTGCATGGTTAGACTGAACTCAAACAAGCTTAACTTCGATTACTTGTGTTTGTTGATCTTTCATGTGCGCAAGTAATTTGAACATAATACATTACCTTAGAAGATTGCATCGACTTTGTGTAGTTGTTTGTTTTGGTGAAGCAAAGTTGGTTTATTTCACTTTGTCAACAATAGTCTCTTGCATATAGGATTAAAGTAGTTTCCCTAAACCCTTCATCTTTTGCATTTTATTTGAATACGTTAGAATCTTTAGTTATCAATCAAGTGTGGAAGTACGGAGTTATTGAAGCCAATCTTATGAGAAGATCTGAAATTGCATTATTCTTTGTCCATTTTGAACAATTGTGTAAGTCCTTTTGTGTTCACAGCAAATCACATCATACATCTATACTGACTCTATATCCAACGTATTGTCAAGACTTGACATGTGGAACCTTGGAGTCATCTCACCAGATGACATAGTTTAGCCTTTGAGTGTCTTTTTTCAAGACAGGATAGAATACTTAGTATTTTATTATGCATGTTGCCTTGTGCATAAAAAACACATCAACACAACGGACTTGCGATTCTTTTTGTTGTGGTTTCTAATCCCGTTGTTATGTTTAGCACACAACTCATGGCTTAAATCTGATTGAAGGTTTTAAATATGTGTTCCTGGAAGACACAGTATTGATTCTGGAGACTCTAGTGCTAGGTCACATCTCGACCTCAGTTTAGGTGCTCAGCCCCTGCACGTGATCCTTATTGCACCTCGGGATTTGTGTCGACCATGTCAACACTATGCAGGAATTTTTTCCAATTTTTCTCACAATCTGTGTTCGGATTTTTAAGCCATTTTTTGTCTCGAGATTTGAGCCGTCTGGTTTTTGTCCATCCTCCGATATCTCGTTTTTCGTGCCTCAAAAAGTGTGACGATGGCATCATTTGTCGAGCACACTGCGCAGGAGTCTGCGGTTTTTGCCTTTATGGCCAAGCGACCAGTAGACCCTGTCAAATCTTCTACCTGGTCTATTGATTCAGGGCCTTCTCAATATTTTACACATCGACGAGATTGGTTCACAGAATACACGCCATTCAAAGATTCTATCATCTTTGGAGGAGGCGAAGAGTACACTATTGTCGGAAAAGGCAACGTGTAGATTCAGTCTGGTGGGAGAAATTTAATATTTCTCGATGTTTACTTTGTACCTAGCACTCACCTCATCTAGATGTTGTCTTCAGCATGCACACATGCAACATAGTAGATCGTGAGACACACACCACCATTGCCCAGGGTCTTGAGGATCATGGTCTGTATAGACTCGTGGATTCTGGTGATTCTCAAGAGCACGCCATGGCAGCCAAGAGTACTTCCATCAGCAAACTCTGGCATCAGTGTTATGGGCACCTGAACATGCATTATCTCTCTCAGTGAGCTCGGGAGCACCTGGTTGGTGGTCTTCCGGAGATTCAAACTCAGATTCCTGGTGTATGCGATGCATGTCAGGCTGGCAAGCAACATCGAACTCCATTTCCAGATGCTGATAAATGGAGAGCATCCAAGGTTTTGCAGTTGGTTCACGTTGATGTATGTGGACCAATGAACACTCCTTCAGTTACTGGGTGTCGATATTTCCTTCTATTTGTTGATGATTTCAGTAGAAAGATGTGGGTATATTTTTTGAAAAACAAATCAGATGTTTTTGGTACATTTCAGCAGTTCAAGGCCTTGGTTGAAAAAGAGTCAGGTTGTCCAATAGTCACTCTTAGATCTGATAATGGGGGAGAGTTTTGCTCTTCTGCCTTCTCTCGTTTTTGTGCTAAACATGGCATCAAACGCCAACTTACCACACCTGACACCCCTCAACAGAATGGTGTAGTTGAGCGTCGCAATCGCACCATTACAGAGATGGCACATTCTATGCTGGAGCATAAAAATGTTCCTAAGAAGTTTTAGGCTGAAGCAGTCTACACTGTTGTCTATCTTCTGAACCGGTCTCCCACCTATGCCGTCAAGCAGATGACTCCTGAAGAAGCTTGATCTGGACGTAAACCTTGGGTCAACCATCTGAAAGTTTTTTGTAATGTGTCGTATGTAATGTCCCCTTCTAGTAAGCTGAAATTTTTTCCAATTTTTAACACAACTTCAACTTAGTAAAAGAGAACATTAGTAATCTTTAATCATTTCTTTCAACATTTAATCATTAAGACTAAAACATATTAGATTCTATTCACATTAAGTTTCATATAATTCATTTCATCATGTTATTCATTTTCATCATTGGTTCATGATCCATCTTATCACACATGAGTCATGACATACCTTGGGGAGGACGTTCGTGATCCTGCCCATTAATCAGACCACTCACCTAATATGAGAGGGTGGGTTAAGGATTCCAAGACCCATGGCCATAGGCCCAAGGCTTCAACTCACACCCGGAGGTACTTCACTCTTGGCTCGGAGGGGCTTATAGCCAACTCGAGGTTCACCTACCATTAGGACATTAATATAATCTAGGTCCTACGCAACCATAAGGTCAAGAACTTCATGCTACACCCAGCAATACTTTGTTCTTACCCTAAGTCTAAGAGCTTCATGCTACACCCGGCAATACTTCACTCTTAGCTCTAAGGGGCAATGACTTGCCAACTCGAGTGCTAGACACTAGATTCCTTCTGACCACCAGTCGCATACTAATAAGGTGTGATGGTGGATTAAGAGGAAGGCTACTAATCCTAGCCCGGTACTCATGGCCATGTTGATTGCTTCTTAAGAATGATTTCATAATCAATCCCTTGATAGAACATACTTATTATTCTAGGCATCATGCCTTCTATTTACAATTCACTTTCATGGATATTCAATAATTACTAGGATATTGATATTTCTCTTTGAATGTATGTTTCATTAGATGTTTACTCTACTATTATTAACTTTAATATGAGATTATTAGAGCTTCCTAACATTCAATGGGTTATTCACAACATTCATAACCTTATTGGAAGCATTTGATCTTATGGTCCTTATCCTTTCTAAACATTCATATACATTTAACTACCTTTATTGTACTATTATAAATCAATCATGAAATGCACTTAATACTGCTAATGCTGATCAATATGATGACACAGTCCTATATATACCTGTTCTACTTTATGCAAATACTATGCATTTACATTATTTAAACTTTCAACCCTGTTATAGAAATCAAGTTATGATACCAATCGGTTTGAGGATAAGTTCGTACCTTATGCTTGCTGCTGTAATATGCTTTCAATTAGATATATTATTAATTGCCTCTTACCTGATGTGTAGATGTGACGATCTATAATTCTTGCATATTCGATGTTGTATGTTTGAATTGATTGTTTGTTCGATGATAAAATATGTTTGCTTGTTTGATGCAGATATATATTTTATGATTGCTAGTTCGCTGAGAAGAGGTGATGATCTGTTCACTGCTCTTGATTGTTCGATGATGATCTAAGAGATCTCCATTCTGTTCGATTTGTAAGATTACCTTTTTTCCTACCCATTGATCCTTCCATCAATCCTTCTACTCTCTTTATAGTTGCTGAACCGACGGTCCTCCAATCGTCACTTCTTTCATGTGCCTTTACACATGCATTGGTATATGTTAAATAGATGTTGGTATTACCTTTTGTTTAACCATTGATCTTTTGGGACTGCCGCTCCATATATGGAGAATTCGGGGTCTATGATATCTAATTTTATTTAATATATATATTGATGTGATTTTGCTTTATCCCTTATCGGGAGTATTGCCTTTATTAAGGCTTTCAATTGGGATCCTCCTTACTTATAATATTAATTTATAATATTTGCTTATATTTATAATATTTATTATAATGATATTTAATTTATTATATACATTATTTAATTCATAATATTTATTTATATATTAAATTATTATTATATATTTATATTATATCCCATATATATATATATATATATATATATATATATATATATATATATATATATTTGATAATTATAATTTATTGTCATATAATAATAATATTTGGTGTTAATTATAACTCATTACGAATATATTATTTATTATTTAAAATATTCATATAACATATGTAATTATTTTTATCATCTAGAATGAGACCAGTTTGTCACGTTGTTTAAATCTTTAATTTAAACAATGCCTTAATATTGGAACATGACACCGTACATGTTTGTATTTTTTAAGAATCTTTTTATGTGTTACTTTAAGTTTTAGGTGTTCTTATGAATGAATGAATGAAAGTTTTTAATGACGTCCACGAGGCCACAGCAGCCTATGGGACCCAGAATCGCACAAGGCCCACCCCGAAACAAGGCCGTTAGGCATTTTTCAACCCTTTCTCTAACTCAGATCTTCTGCTGTGAATTTTGATCAAAAAGTTTGCAGATTTGACAAGTCTGGCCTCCTCAAACAAGGTGCTTAAGTTGCTGTTTTTCAAGGTGTCATTGTAGCTGTCACGGATGTCCTCGTAGGCTGGGCACTCCATGATGAAATGCCATTCTGTCTCAACTACACCTTTATTGCAAAAAAGGCATATCCTCCTCTCCCACTCCTCCTTGGGAAACGTCCACCTACCCGTTTCGCACCTAAGATGGTGTGAGCTAGTCCTTAGCTGCGCAATCAACATTTTTGCTTTCCATTTAATGTCTGCTCCTATGTAAGCTTTTTCCTCATGGTCCCACCCGGGGTTGAACTCTTTGATATAGTAACCTTTTTTCTGTCCCGACTGATTATTCCACATGATGTTTTTGAATTTTACTTTAACATACTTTTTTATTTCCTCTTTAGCATGTGGGCATTCTTGCATATTAATATCCCACTTCTTTAGCCACTTGTCATTTTGTTTCATCCATGTATTCTTTCTCCTATTTAACTCTTCCTTCGTAATTAACCTAGGCCACCGGTGATTTTCCATATTTTGAGTTTTCCTTATATAGCTTAATAGTCGAACCACCGCCGACGCCTCCAAAGGGTACATACTAGATTCTACCAGTAGGATCTCATACGGAACAGCAGTCTTGATTTTGAGACTGCTAATGATGATGTGCTTCTGGATTCTCTCAACCTGCCTCCATTTCTGCTCTGACATACTGCTGCCCCAGATTTCGCAACCATACAAGATCACCGGGGTAACAAGCAAACCAAAAAGCGTTTTCTTGGTTTTCCAGTCCCATAATTCTGCATTTCTACATCTGTTTTGTAGAGAGTAAAGTGTCTTCCAACCCCCCTGGATTCTTTTTGCTCTACAAGTTTCCCAGTTGAGTTTGTTGTGAAAATCTTTCCCTAGGTACTTGTAATCATCTACCACTTCCAGCTGGTTGCCTTCAAAAAGAAAGCTAACTTGGTTCTTTTTTCTTCTCAACGAGAAGATCATCACTTTGGTTTTGCTAGTGTTAACTTGCATCCCGACTTCCTGACAGAAGGATTCCAAAGTTTGCAACTGTTCTCTCAAACCCTGAGCAGATTTAGCAATAGAATGAGGTTGTCAACATATAAGAGAAGTTTTATCACATAGTTAGCTAGCTGAACTCCCTCTCCCTTAGTCTTGTTTATCCATTCTTCTAATTTGTCAATGTATAGCCTGAAGTTTGAACAGGGTTGGGGAGAGTGGGCAGCCCTGTTTGACGCCTATATTGCTGCCAAAGCACTCAAAGAACCCCTCTTTGGTTCTGATTTTAGCTTTAACCTGTTCATAAAGTCTGTGGACAGCCGCCCTATATAAAACAGGGACCCCAAGTTCCTCCATCCTTTTCCAAAGCTTGCTGCGTGGGACCGTATCAAAGGCTTTTTTAAAGTCAACAAAGCAACAGAAAGCCTCGTTACCTTGAGTGTTCCAAATTTTTTCAACCATGAACCGAAGGGTGATTCCATGATCAATAGTGGAGTATTTTAGTCTAAAACCAGCCTGCCCTTTAGCTCTTTTCCACTCTCTTTCTGTCCATTTACTGATTCTACTTTCAATCATGCTGCCAAAAAGTTTACCCAAGAGAGGGTTAACCATAATCATGTGGTAATTTGAGGGATTATTGGTATCCCCGCTTTTGAATAGGGGAATAACCACACTGGTTGTCCACTCCTCAGGGAAACCCTCCTGCGTGACATTATTGAAGATGTGTTTGATATAAGGTGCTAGGACCTCGCTGCCCCATTTTAAGTGTTCTGCTTGCAGCCCATCAATATCTTGGGCCTTCCCCCCTGCCAGCTTTTTGATGCCTTGTTTTATGTCTTCTATGTTGAAAAGTTGCTCCTTTGTCTTGATTACTGCTGGGTTATGTTTATCCTGATCCCTCTCATATAGCAGCTTTGCATATTCCAGCCACTGATACTCTTTGATATCATTTTCTGTTTGCGTTTTCTTTTGTTGTAGTTCCTTCCAGAATTTTTTGGGACTATGTTTTCCAAGAGCAATCAGCTCCAGTCTTTTACTTTTCACGAAATTCTCTTTTTTTGCTTGTAGTAAGTTTTTGTACTCTTTTTCCCTTACCCTATCCTTCCTATCTTTCCGCAGATTCCTCTTTGCCATTTTGCACTCATCATCATACCAAGGATTTACCGGGAAAGTGTTTTTTAATCCTTTCTTGGATCTAGCTCTTTTACATTCACTTAAAGCCTTGTGAATAAGAGGGATCAGCATACTTTTGTTGACATAGTGATTATTTTTGCCTGTTGAATTGCTCTCATACTCTTTGAAGATTCTTCTAAGAGCAGTCTTGAAGATTTCCTCGTTTTCTGCCGTTATAAGGATTTTTCTTTGTGAAGTTGTCTTCTTTAGGTAGGATTGAGCCTGCTGCCCCTGCTGTTTGTTTAAGTGGATGTCAAGCTTTACGAAAATCGGGTTATGGTCTGATTTCATCTCCATAGGGCAGTCCCCTACCACTAACTCTCTCACCCTCAAGATGTAGCCCTGCGAGCAAATAACATAGTCTATAACACTCTGCCCATTGTACGTTTTGCAGGTTATGTTGCCCGAATTCAGCCATGTCTTCATACCATTGCATATGACCATGTTGTGTCGACTACAAAGACTTAGTAATTCTGCCCCAAAATGTGTCACTCTCCTTACTATCTTGCGAGGTCCTATCCCAGAGCTGATCTGACTCTTCTTCTAGCCATAGAGGGTTACCTTCCTCAATGCCTTTGTTTTTCAGATTAAGGGCTTGATTGCATATTGTCCTTGCGTTAAAATCACCTATAATTAGCACGTCACCCGTTGTGCTAAAGACAGAAATATCTTTTTTTAGCAATGCATATGGATCCTCCCAATCTAGGTTCCTTTTCTTATAAGTTTTCGAGCCTTTCGGAGCAAAGTAACATGCTGCCACCCAGACTGTTACGCGATTTTCAGATATTTTCAGCCAAATATATTGTTTGTTTGGGTCTTCTTTCTCTACTTTTATAACTTTGCTCCATGATTCTTTGAAAAGAACCGCAACCCCCCCATGACCTTTGCCACTATCCGTCCTTTCATTCCAGACTGAAGCTTTTTTATACCCTTCAAAATCAGGGACTTTACTTCCTTCGTGTTCATGAGTCTCAGTAAGAATAATAACATCCTTCCCATCCGCTATGGGCCCCAACCCAGGTCCTCTTCTCCACGGAAATCCTCTGTAGTTCCAACTTACCACTGTTAAACATTCCTGGGGGGGCCCGAATTCCTATTTCATGTATGTCCTTCTATCAGTAATTTGGGCCTTCCCATTTTGCAATGTAAGATACCCAACTAGTTCCACTAAAATTTTTCCTTAACTTAGATAAATTTACTTGTACTTAACTTATCAACTGCTTAACACTTTATGACAAACATCAAAGATAGCTACTTGAATGATTCAAACTTGAAGCTGGGTACTTGTCTTCTGCTTGATTCAATCTAATTGCAAATCTCTTATTACATAGAAAATGCTTTCAATAGCATGAAGTTACAACTTATTCAAAAGGAAATACAAAGGAAGGCCTAGAAGCCTTGATGTCTACAATGATTTCTTCACTTGATCAACTCAATGATGTCAACTGAATGTCAACACCTCACAATACAACAAGGGAACATCACCTTGCTTGTTGAGGGAGCATCACCCCAACACTTGAAACTCGCAGGCCTCAAGATTACAAGCTCAATAGCTTTGTAGAGAGAATTTTGTCAAAATGCATAGATGCCAAATGAATGAGAGAGCTCCTCCTTTTATAGGCCTTCCAAAGGCAATGAAGGCACGTTTTTCAATGCATAAAGAGGAACCAAGGCACATTTCCCAAGAAGCATATCCAAGGGAATATTCCATCTTATGACTCATTCTGAGTTGGCAAGCTCATCTAGAGACCTTGACACGGATCCCAAAGACATTCTGTTGACCAATGAGAGCTCAGGTAGTTACAACTACCTCATCTTTTGATCAGGGGCCAAGTGGAAGCATTTTAAACATGGAATGGCGCCCAATGAGTCCTAGGCGCCCAACTGAGGTAGCAGAGGCATGGATATGCGCCTAGTGGGGTTTGATGACTCTATATGCCCTTAAATCATTCTGGACGCCATCTGGAGGTTGGAAAGATGGGAATTGATACCCAAACTTACTTAGGCGCAATATTAGTGTTCTTCTGACTAGGGGCGCCAACTGTGGAGGATCTCACCAGGAAGGGCGCCTAAGTCATAAATTCTTATCCTTGGATGATACTGTCTTAGGAAGTGAACTCCTTTGGATCATACTTGAACATTTGAAGATTTGGAATGATCAACTCATCACCTCACAGGGTAGGCGCACATTTAAAGGATTTACAGAGGTTTTGGCGCCTAGGTTCTAACTTGTCATCTTTTCAAGGAAGGTTGAAAGCAATTTGACTTCAAATGAACATAACATTGCCCCCTGATGGAGCGCCTTGCATTTAAACTGGTCTTGGGGACTTACATCCATCTTAGGCGCACCTTTGAGGTAATTTTGACTGGTATCTGCGCCTAGCATCTTCATGAAGATGTTCTACACTATTCAAACTCTCAAACGCTTGCAATCAAACCTTTTGAAGCTCCTTTTAATCTAGTGCCCTCATACAGAGCATTAACATCTTGTCTAAGTCTTCAACTTCACCTAGGCGCACTTATTGGCAGGAAAGAAACTAGATTGGCGCCTTACCTTGAAAGGCTTATCTTCTATGCAAATGCTCACTTCTGGAGTCTTGAAATCAAACAAAATACTTCCCTTACCAAGCGCCCTGACCTCTTGAGGAGTCTGGAGAGCATATTCCTACTTAGGTGCATTTTCAAGGTCATTGAATCCTGTCTTGGCGCCTTGATGTTTTAGGCAGACTTGGAGTGTTGTAAAGTGGCATCTAGGTGCCTAAGATCATATCCTTATGCAAAGATCACTTCAGCAAACAACTTGATCTTCATTGAAGATGAAACTCACTAGCTTCACTTGGAGGAGGAAAGCAAGCTTCGAGGCGCAATAGGGGCTTCCCAAAGGAAGGCGCAATTGGGATGTTGAAAAGTGATGAAGAATGCGCCTCCAACTTTCAACATCATTCTTTGTCAATAATGATACTACCAACTGAATGGATGATCCTTCAACCTTTTTGATGCTCAAGAGAGCTTTCCAAAAGACTTCTTGACTAGGGCGCATTACTAGGGTGCTAGAGACTTGACCTAATGCCTTGGCGCCCTCAGAGGTTTATTTGAATAGGAAATGGCGCCTTGTTGTACTAGGCGCTCATTTTGGATGGTGCAACATGAAACTGGCGCCTAAGGTGAATAAGCTTTCTTCCCAATCCAATCCATTCATCAAACTTCATTCTGGAAACTTATCAACTTCTCCTATCAAATGCCCTATTTGAAATGCTTTAAGACAAATCCTTCTTATCATCTTGCACTTCCAACGCTTGTTCGAAGACTCCATATCCTTAGGCGCTCATTTGAGCAGTTTGATGAGGAATTTGCGCCTAGACTCCAAGAGTCAACTTCCTTATGACTTGGCTTCCAGACTTAGCCAAATTTCAAGTTTCTAACTTGTTCCTGCAAGACAACAAGGTTAAGTTAGTCAAAAACCAGTTCATTCCCTCATTATTTAGAATTAGCCTCCGGGAATGAGGAATAGGCTAATTCATTCTTCATTTGATGATCAGGCCGGAAACGGGGACATGACATGCAGCCAAGCCCATTTTCCAGCATCCCTTGCTGTCATTACTTTCTCCCACTCTTTCCTCCTTTCTTCCTGTTGTGTTATAGTTAGGTCCTCAACCAGGTAGATTTGAGTTCCTATAAGGAATCTTTTGTTTTTTAGAATCATATTCTTGTCTTCAATGGTTCTAAGAGTAACTCTTACATGTCTGCTCTTGCCGTCACCTATCCACCTTCCAATCCTACTGGCTTGAGAGATGAACCCTGTCCACTTCATTTGTTCTTTGAGAAAGTCCCTTGTAAGCTCTCTTGTGGTTTCCTTCTCCCCATAATCTTTTAATCCCTTTATGACGATGTTCGTAGCTCTATCATTTCTATCCTTTTCCTCTCTTAATTGCCTCTTTACTTGTTTTTCGATAAGTTCTCTTTACTCCTCTGGTGGACTCTTGACTACTTGTGCCCAGGACTTGGCTTCCTCTATTTGCTCTTTTAGCTTATTTTCCCTTAACTCCATGTTTGCTACTGCAGATTGAATCTCTTTTCATTGGGAATTGTTGCATCCTACGATATCTTTTGGCTTATTCACTTCTGCTGTTTTCATTTGTTCCAAAACCTACCTTATTGAAATCACTTCTTGTTCACCTTTTGTAATGTTGTTTTGAAGTTTGTTTACCTGCTCTCTAAGTAACTTGTTCTCTCTTGCTATTTTTCCATTGGATTCTATGACCTCTTTCATTCTGTCGCTCTCCAATTGGTCTCTTGCTTCAAGGGATTGGATCCTCTTTTTCAAGATCATTAACTCGCTGACGTATAGGTCCGAGGACCATAGAAGTGGAGTTGAGGTAGGACTATAGGAATCTGTATGCTCACGACTGTTTTCATTCCCTTCTTCAATATCTACTGGATATGTTTCATTCATCTTTTGCTTTGCATCTGAGATTAGGTGAACAGTTGTGTTCCTATCTTCCTTTCCTCCCTCTTGTTTTGACCCAGATTGTTCTAGCTGCTCTCGCTGGTTTTCCTAAGTGCCCAACACTGTCTTAAGTGTTGTTTTTGGTAGAATGGCAGTGAAATTTCTTTTACTGGTTTGCACCCGTTTCCGATTTTGCCTCCGTCTCAAGATTCCTCTGTATTGTTTTTCATTGTCATATATGCATCTTTCTACCACCTGTGAGAGGTTTCCCTAAGGAAACCCCAACATACACGCCCTCCATATTCCATTTGCTGCTCCTTCATGAGCATTGGCACTGTCGAATGAAGGAGTATTTGATGGGCCACCCGCAACGCAAGTTGAAAAGTTAAATGGGATTATAACCCCCCCCTTGTGGTAAAACCTCAAGCATAGGCCTCTGGTTTCCTATACCCCTCTTAATCTCTACCACATCGTCTGACTCATCTATGGCCCTCAGTGAGCTGTTCTCAACAACCTGATTTCCAGGAACAACGGTATGGCCCTCAAAGCTAACCCTGTTTGGACCCCCTGAGTCTACAGGGCCCTTGTCGTTTCCCATGTTTCCCATCACCCAGACCCGCCTTTGCAGAACCGTGAGATTCTACTTGGAAAGTGCGTGCCCTTGGAAAGTTTTACCTTGTTTTGTGTTGTTTTGTTTGTGTTGTTTGTTTTTGCAAAAAGAAGAGGTTTCGGTTTGCAGTAGGACAGAGAATGCTGCAAAAAAATGCAGAAAAGTAAAGTAAAAAACAAACGGGAGTGGGGTCACACCTGTTGACTTTTGACGTCTTCTGTCCACAGTTGCCCACCGGTCCCCCACTTGAACACTTCTGTTATAGACTAGACAAAAGAATACAGAAGGGGTTTTTAGTTTTCCTACAGATGTGTTGCCGGAGCATACAATATAGAGCATAGAATGCAAACCCAGAAAAAGTGCAATAGATATGGAGGAAAATAACAAAGACCCAGATAGCAGAATAGCCAAATATTAATTACAATCACATACCCATGTGCAGAAATACAACTTCACGTTTATGCTGTTGCCCGACCAGCTAGTGGGTATGGCTAGAAATGCATCAAATCTCCAAGGAATGATAAACAATGAACATCCAAGAGCTATCAGCTAGATATGAGGCTCAAACGCCAACAACAAAGCAGATTCTAAAGTACCCACAAAGAGAAAGGGAGTCAAAATGCCCACACGTCACTCCTGGAGGTGTACGGCCTTTGCTGGGAGTGATGAACAGCAACAATGCACACTCAAATACCTTTGAAAATCCTCTAAAATCTGCAACTCTTCAATACCATCAGCTGAAACAAATAACCTTTGGAAGATAAAGCAATAACTCCTCAAAATCTTATCAAATAAATTCCAATGAAGCACAAGAATGAATACTGGATGTATCCATCATCAAAGCACCGTTGGGTGGTATTGCACACCTGTAGAATGCTGCTACTCAGGCAGGTTTTCATCTCCAAGAGCCTCAGGTTCGAATCCCTTCAAACCCTAGAGCCAAATCTCCAAAACCCTAGCAAGGGAAATCTCAAAGAGAGAAGAAAATAATAAACCAAGCATATCCAAATGAGAGCACTTTTCCTCCTTTTATACTTTTCCAACTGGAAGTCTCTAAAATCCTCTTGCATATGGGATAAAATGTGAGGGGGAAAATACATTTTAAAATATTATAATTCTCTTTAATTCTTTTCTCAATATCACCTTTAAAGTCCCCTCTTTTAAAACAACATTAAATTGTTGAGCCTAGGCACCAAGGTCCAATATTAAATAATAATGTTTAATTTACAGACTTTAAAACGGAGGCCAAGACGATGTCGGAAACCAATGATCTATAGCTTGTTAGAAAGGTATTGACAAGACGAATCCAACCCCACTCTCAAAATCCCGTTCCGATGCCAATCCCGAGCTTACTAAAAATAGTAACGACCAGGAGCAAACTGAGCCAACACAGAGGGTGCCAACTGGACCCACAAACCATCTGATAACTCCGAGCTCAGTGCAATGTCTATGAGAGCCAACAACTGACTGCCAAGTCGCCCAATCAGTGCCAAACTGCCACTTACTAAAAATAGCAGTGACCACCAGGGACCAAAGAGAACAAACCCAGAAAGATTAATGACATGCAAGCACTTACTATAAATAGTAAGTACGGACAAGTTGTCCGAAAACCCTCTGGAAAGTGTCAACCAGCTCCTCTGGATCACCCGAACACCCTGGTGACATAGAAATACTTCTCTGATTATGCTGTCACCAACCCAAAAAGTCAACTCTAACTGAACTGCAAGAGAATCGGTAAATGGGGACATTACATTTTTGGCTCTACTGCTAATATTTGGATTCCAGATGCCAAACGCACAAAATTGGACTCCAAAAGCCAAAAACTCATGTTCATTGGTTACAGTGAAAATCATAAAGCATACAGGCTCATTGATGTAGACACAGATCGCCTCATATTCAGTCGTGATGTCGTGGTTGATGAAACTACTGGGCCATTTCTCTTGTCTACTCCTGTTATCTCTGAGGATCAGCCTTTGAAGGCTTCAAATAAGGATGTTCGCCTTCCTTAGCTCCACCTGATGGGAGGGATTCTGCAGTTGCCCAAGCAACTCAGCCTGTTGTTCCACCACCCGCCCCTCCTCCGGCTATTTTGGATCCTCCCAGCCACCCCATGTGATGTCATCTACTCTCCGGCCTAAATGGTGGGCTAAAACAATTGGTGATATTCATGATAGTGAACTCATTGAGGGTAGATCTGCTCGGAAGAAGAGCAAGCAACAAAATACTGTCAATTTTGCTCTTATAGCCAACCTTCACAACATCTTGAACCCTCGGACATATTCAGAGGTTAAAGGCATACCTGAGTGGGAACAGGCTATGGAAGCTGAGCATCATAGCCTTATAAAGAACAACACTTGGGTCCTCTCTAATCTTCCACCTGAGAAAAAGCCCATTGGCTGCAAATGGGTGTACAAAGTTAAGTACAAAGCTAATGGAACCCTCGATAAGTATAAGGCTCGATTGGTAGCCAAAGGGTTCTCACAGAAAGAGGGCATTGACTATGAGGAGACTTTTGCTCCCACAGCCAAGATGAGTACCATTCGGCTTATCCTCACTATGACAGCCCAGTTTGGATGGAACGTCCATCAAATGGATGTCAAGAGTGCCTTCCTCAATGGAGATTTGCAGGAAGAAGTTTACATGACACAACCTCCAGGGTTCAAAGTTGCTGGTAAAGAACATCAGGTGTGCAAACTGGTCAAAGCCCTCTATGGCCTAAAACAGGGTCCAAGGGCATGGTACATCAAGATTGATAAGTACCTCATGGATCATGGTTTTCAGCAGAGTCCTAATTCCAATCTGTATGTCAAACAATATACTGATGACAGTCTTTACATCGTTGTCTATGTTGATGATCTAATCATTACTGGCAGCTCGGAGCAGGGGATTGAGGACATCAAACATAACCTGAGTCAAACATTTGACATGACAGATTTAGGACTTCTACAGTATTGCCTAGGTGTTGAGGTTTGGCAGACAGCTAACAACATTTTCATCTCTCAATCCAAGTATGCTAGAACTCTGCCGGACAAGTTCCGGATGACAGATTGCAAACTTGCATCCACACCTATGGAGGAAGGGCTGAAACTTTCAACCAATCCAGACTCCCCTGTGGAGAATGAATCCGCATTCAGGCAACTAGTGGGCAGCCTCATCTATCTCACTGCCACTAGACCTAATCTGAACATTGGGTTGCAGCGAAGCGTGTGTTGCGATATGTGAAAGGCACTTCCGAATTTGACAATCTATATGGTAGGTGCAAAGATCCTAAGCTGATCGGTTTTACAAATTCAGACTAGGCAGGCTCTGTGGATGACAGGAAGTCTACTTCTGGGTATGTTTTCAGCTTGGGCATAGGTGCAGTCACATGGACCAGCAAGAAGCAGCAGGCAGTGGCTCTCTCCTCAACTAAAGTTGAATATCGAGGAACTGTTAAAGCAACGTGTGAGGCCGTTTGGCTCCGTAGGATGCTTTCGGACATGCAAAAGTCTCAAGCAGGGCCTTCACTTTGCATTGTGACAATCAAGGGGTGTTGAAACTGGCCAAAAATCTAGTCTTCCATGAAAGGACAAAGCATGTTGATCTTCATTGTCATTTCATCTGCCAGCTTGTTGAAGACGGATCAGTAGTGTTGCAGTATGTTCCAACCGAGGACCAAACTGCAGATATCCTCGCCAAGTCTCTGAGCCCGGATAAGTTTGTCAAATTTAGGGGGCATCTTGGTGTAGTTGACAGATTGACCATTAAGGGAGAGTATTAAACTAAAATTAGATAATTTATATTTAATGGTCAATGATATAATATAGTTTCTAGTAAGCTGTATATATAGAGTGTTGCTCTCTTTAATTAATATAATGATTTTACCATTACATTTTCCGTAATAGGATTTAGAGAGTACCTTGGCCTGACTTAATCCCTACATCAGTAAGTCCATAGCAAATTAGTTAACTCAATTAAACCTTACCTTGGGAAGTTCAACCGTGGGGTAGCATGGAAGAGAGTGACTTGATGGGGTAACTTAGCCTCCCTAGGTCCCTGGGCGGATATACCATCCCCCCAATCCTCATGTGGTGCATGCCATTCATATGAGGTGTCCTCTTCCTTATGTGGCGCATGCCATTCATATAAGGTATCTTCAGCTTCATGTGGCGCATGCCATTCATATGAAGTCCCCTCGGCCTCATGTGGCACATGCCATTCATATGAGGTCGCCTTGATCTCATGTGGCGCATGCCATTCATATGAGATCGCCTACCTAGTGAGGATCCGTTATCCCCTCATCTTGCCATCTTTTCTCATTTCCCCATGATTGATCTCCCTATGTTGTTACACCATGATAGGAGAGTGAGGTTACGAAGGGTGCCCTGGTAGCCACTCTCTAGGCCTAAAGGCAGTACCCTTCTATTAAAGGCAAAACCCCTTTGGCCCATGTGGGCTCATTGCATCCGCCCGGGTGGCGTACCTAGAAGAGAGCCCTCTCGCCGTTCCCCTTTTGCAATTCTCATCTCCATGTATTGTTGCACCATGATAGAAGAGTAAGGTTACGAAGGTGTCCTAGTAGCCAAACTCTCTAGGCCCAAAGGCAAAACCCCTTTGGCCCATGTGAGTTCATTGCGTCCCCCCCCCAGGTGGCATACCTAGAAGAAAGCCCTCTCGCCATTCCCCTTTGCACTTCTCCCTTCTTCCATCATGGGTGAAGGTGTTTGCAGAATGAACTAATCAAATTCACGTTTATAAATAATCACATCAGCAATAATAATTTATGAATATGTTACCATATGATAATAACAAGCATAGACCATTAAGCATATTAAATTATACATTATACTCCCATATGAGTATCCTGCCACAAATAGATTAATGGACCATTCCTCAATTTAGTGTCTTTTCTATATATCTTGATTGCAGATGTGTTTTATATGTTTTCTTCTCCTTCATAATTCTTGCTGATGTATATCATATATGTTATTTCTTGAATATATATATAAAACATATATCTTTTTCTCCATATCCCTTATTCCTCCCTCTACTCTCTACCTTTATATCTTCTTGCCTCTACGAAGAGAGGCATCACTTCATAATGGATGCATCACTTTCCAAAAGGAGGCGTCCTTTTAAAAATGTACCCTTTCGTTAATGCTTGAATACTTTTCTTAATCGCTGTCCATAGTAACTCTTTCACAAAGTCTAAGTGCAACTTTTTGTCTTATCCCTATTTTGTCTTTTTCTCCACATAATAATTGATCGCATCACAAATCAATCTCCAAATGATCGTTGCCTCTGAAGTCACAGTATCATACTGGCCTCAAGATTTTGTAAGGGTTATGGGCATTCCAGCAACGGGGTCGAGTGTTGTGAAGCCGGGCAAAATGACTCACCAACCACAAGGAGAATGTGATACGTAGGGTTTGCATGAGTGATCTCAGCCAAAAGGACAATGAGGGTATTTGGAGTTCCCGCAACCGAGGGCTAATGAAAAGTCTTCTAGCAACTCCTGAGTGGATGTGTATCATGGATTTGATGAAGTGTCAATTAACGGGAGGAAGTCAATCATCGGATATATCTATATGGATGGTAGAATACGTGATTGGCCTCAGCAACGGCAAGGTCTATAACTGGGCGAGGCTACTTTCTGAGCGAATAAAAGAATTCCTCACACAGACGCACAAGGTATTTTATATGACCCAGCATGCCATAGCCCTATTTCTTGATGCGGTTCATACTCAGGTACCGGCAGACAAATGGGGAAGACTAGAACCAGCCCCACAGGTGGAACCAGGATGGCCTACAGCATTTTTTTGGAGGGGTTTGTATACAGCACATGGGGAAGAATCTTCCCAGCGGCCTAAAAAGAGAAAACAGCGGGAAGCATCAATGGACACTGAAGGAGAAGAAGAGGAGTACGAGGAGGAAGAAGAAGAAAGTGACCAATCTTCCCCAACAAGAAGTGATTCATCCATGCAAGGAATAAGGGAGGAAAGGAGGGTGACAAGGAGTAGGGCAACAGCAGCCGCAGCAGCAGTAGGGGAGGTGGAAGAAAGAGAGATGTCACCTAGAGATGATGTAGAGACAGGAGGAGCCATGGAGGTAGAGGTTGTAGTACCACCACTTCAGCTAGCTTCATTTACTTTACCTATACCAGTACACAGCATAGAGGCACAGAGTACTACCACTCTACCAGCAGTATCATCACCGTCAGTTGCAGCCATACCATCAGCTCCATTGGCTCCAATGGCACCTTCACTGCCAAGTGTTACGTCTTCCTTACCAACAGCTGAGACTACACCTTCACCTCCAGCACAGACAAAGACGTCATGGGGCACTATTGTACAGCCAGGGGCAGCAACATCTACAACACCACCAAAAAGGCCAACAGTGACACACATAGATAGTTGGCTAGAAACAGTGGGGCTCACACTTGAGGTGTCGGATGAGATACCAGAATTGGAAGAAGGCCAAGATAAGGGCCTCACACCTATGACTGGGAGTACAAACTTACAGCAGAGCCTTGACCTTGAAGAAGGTAATCACCAAGAGGGTCCACCATAGCCCCTACCAACCATTCAGGAGACTGGGGGACCATCACATCACTCTCCTGCAACAGATTCATCGGATGAGGAGGCCCCTGGGATGGGAAGGAGGACTTGACATTTACCATCTCCAAACCAGATGCTACAGATCCACTCGGGACAGTGCAGAGATACATAGAGGATCTTCAAAATATAGCAGTAGTGATGTAGGATGTGGGCGATATCTCTAAGCAACTCAGAATCGGCAGATCACACTTAGTCACCCAAGAGGTACAGAGAATCCTAACATTTGTCCAGGTGGGGTGCGAACAAGAGTTTGCACATCGTTTTACTCGTACAGGATGGCCAGAACATGAGGATTGTAGGAACAAGCTTAATGCATGGAGGGGAGCACGACCAGTGGTTGGAGGCAGAGATGGGAAAGTCATGGAGGCATTATTCAGCATTGAAAGGGCCTTTAAGGATGTATTTTATCAGATGAAATTGAATGAGGTAAGATCACTAGGCCATGAGGAGAAGGAAAAAGCCCTCCAGTCAGTACAAAAGTTGAAGGAATTGGCGGAAAGTATGAAAAAGTTTTAGGATCAACTAGCCCAGCAAGCCCAGCTCACGAATGCAGAACGGGCAAGAGCAGAGAAAAGGATTGCAGAAGTGGAGAAGGATGTGGCCGAAAAAACAAAAGAGATGGAGGAAAGATTGAGGGAAATGGAAAATAAGATGCATGATATGGAGGTCCAGTTGACAGCAAAGGTGAAGGAGGTGGAGCAGGCCAAGTCACAGGTCATGGAGGCAGCACGCATGGTCAAGGCCGCAAGGGAGCGCGAGATCTTGGCAGAGCGTCAGTTGGGTCAGGAGCGGTGTTCACCCACCCTGACTTCCTCAAACCATCCAGGGACGTCCACACAGCGCCCTTCTTCTCAGTAGTCTAATATATTACTATTTTTTTTTTTTTTTTTTTTGGGGGGGGGGGGATGATGTAGGCGGTATAGTTGTCATCGGCCAATTGTCGACCAAATAATAAATGTTAATTAATTGTACTGTTAGAAGTGTTAGCGGGAACCATCCCAACGGTTGGGTGATAGTTACGTAGTAGTTGCCAACGGTTGGTATCTCAACTGACCTTGGCCGAGTTATATATTGAACTCACATTGTGTAGTCGGGGGAGGGTGAATATGACATGAAATTACCTGAACATGTACTGTGTTATTACTATGATCAATGAATGAATACCAATGCTTTATTATGTGCAATACTGTGTCAAGTTTATGTTCTATGTGATGCACTATACTCCATAATTCTGTTTACTCCATGTTTTGTCTGAAACATCATATTGCCAGTAAACAGCCTCCTTAACTAAGTCTTGGTCTTCTTATGTGGGATCGCTATTCATGGTAATCGCAGCATTAAGATTTGAGCACTGCCTTAAGCATGCTTAAACCGTGGGGTTAGCCACTTTTGCTAATATACTTATATTATTAATTTTATATATTTATATTTATAGTATTAATGATTATAAATAATATTTAAATTTGTTAGTATTTATATTTATGTTTATATTTATATTCATATTTGTTATATATAAATATATTATATTTTAATTATACTAAAATATTTATATAATAATATTATTTAATAATATTATATATCAATAACATTATATATATGTTTATTAAATATTAATACATATGCAATTATCTCTATCATTCAAATTGACTAAACACCACATTTCACGAAAGCAACTTATCGTCTTTTATCATGATGCTTAAATCTTTAATTTAAACAATGCCTTAATGTCGGGAGATCACAATGAGAGAAGTTAAGGGTTTTCGTCCTTAAATCTCTGCACCTTTGAGGGGCTTCATTCTCTTATTTTAGACCTTGAGGGGTTTCGTCCTCAAGTTGTTGAACCATAGTTCACACTCCATCAAGATATAAGATATATTCATCCTTCCTTCCTTGGTCTTCCTTATATACCTTTTTCCTTCAATGGACATAACTTTTCACATGCCCTTCGACATTTATTAAAACTAAACTTTATTTATAATTTCAATTTATTATTATTTAAAATAAACCTTGATATTTTAATTTATTATTATTATTATTTTAATCCCATTTCAAAAGGGGGCATTACAGGTAACTCATAAATGTGGCACACAAGGTAATGTCGAACTAAGGTATTGATTTCACAAAATCCCAAGAAGCTAAACGTCCAACAGCAATGGGGAGATTTTTTTCGAAAATAACAGAGACCCAACCCATGATTGATGTCTATCATCATTTGCCCTGCACCTGATATATAGATTGATAATTATCATTATTATGAAATCCATAGAAATGTAATAACTTGCTAAAAAAAATCCATTGCCTATTTTGCCTTTGACTTGCTCAGATTAGCTAGCAAACCCAGAAAAACAATATATTACAACTCAATTTTTTGAAAAATATATCAAATGCAGAAGACAAGTATTATCGAACATAAACATTTTTTCACATTAAAAACCAAAAAGGGAGGAATGTTTCCTTAGTGTCATGGTACTTACAGCCTTGCAAGCTAACTGTCGTGTCAATGAAGAATTTGCTATCAGACCTGCTTTGGCATAGGGCTACAAAACAAAATTTAAAAAAAACTCAGTATATTCACAGAAGAGATAAATCAATAATGTGCTAACATACAATACTTGTGACCCAAGCAGTTCACTAAAACTTCTGAATAAGTATAGATTAATATTGATGCACTGAAATGTTGTTTTTTAAGTTAATATTTCAGATCACAATCATTCAATCTAGTTGGTCCAGTTTCACATGGTTATATATTATAGGCTAAGAATGAAATCTTGGAGTACATTTATTAAGCTTCACGATCAATTGCTATATTCAAGCAATTTTGTAAAAGAGAGAGCTGCATTGCTTCGGAACCAAATAACTGCATGCAAGTCTCATATCTCATGCATCTCTCTTTCTGCCTTGTGAAAACTGTAAACCCTCATTAAATGAAAACAATCAATATTAAAAAACCCTTAATGATTGACCCCACCAGCTTTTAGTTTCCAGTTGTCACAATTGGGAATCCAAGCAACACGGAATCCCCAGAGAATGGAAGCAAAGAAAGGGGAATATGTCAATCAACATCAAAGAACAGTATTTATCATCATTGATTCATACAGGTATGGCCACCTGATTGAAGATATACAGAGTCTTAAAAAAAAAGGTATTATGCATTCAGAAATGCTGTTAACAAGCATAGCGAGCTGCTAATAATTTTTTAATTCATCAGTCTTTCAATCTCAATTTCTTAATCTCAATCCCTTTAAAGAAGAGGTTATAGATCATGCAAAAATGAATAGGGAAAACAAATTCATTCCTCCTCCAAACCATACCCGAAGAACAACACATGCTTTCATTGATTTAAGCCAATTTGGCAATCTCTTATCTGAGAATGCAGATTAGATTAATATTATAAAATAAAGAAAATGTAACAAACCCATATCAAAATCCATTTGAGTTGACTTCTATATGCCAGTTCAGTTTGGAAAATTTGGAGACAAAGATCCATCAAAACCAGCAGAAAGGATTCTGAAAAAGATGGGCTTTTTTACCTTTACTGCTATGACATAAAACAAACAGGTAATTAGTTAACATCAAGTATTGGCATTAATCATTCTGCAGACTTAATCGAACAGCCATATCTTGTATCTCATCTCTTTTTTTGCTATCTGATAATATCAAGAATCAATGGCCAGTTGTGCAAACAAATCAGAAAGAATCAGAAGAAATCGCACTCTTACATGTACACGGCTAGAGAAATCCCATCAAGAGGTGGGGAAAATAACAAAAGAATAAACAAGATACCTAATATTACAGTCAACCAGTTGCGATTATAGAAAACACCTGTGATCACCATCTTGTCCCTCTCCTATTGTTTGTGCCCGATCTAGCCAGTCTCTTTTAGGAAATGGAATGCAGATTATAGGAAGTTCCCTCTTAGCATGTGTGTCGACGAGGTGTGTCCCTCTCTAATTAGTTTATTATGGATTTGAGCGTTATAAAAATGTGTGTATATACTATAAACTACAATTAACTTTTTTTGTTTTGTTTACAATTGTTTAGCAGCTAACAATAACCCTGTCTATGTGATGATTTTTTTAATACTCTAGAACTACTTTTACTTTAACCCACAGCACTATGCTTTGTTAGAATGGATCGTGTCACACAGCATTCAGTAATTTACTATTTAGTCGTTCAAAATCCAATTCATCAAATTTGTAAGCTTAATATGAAAATTTCCCAAATTCATTCAATTATTCATATGGACAATTAAGAGAGCTGTCATGTCCCCATATTAAGGCATTGTCTAAATTAAAGATTTAAACATTATAATAAAGACGGAGAAGTCACTTTCGTCAAATAGGATGTTTATCATCATCGATATAATAATATTTAATATACCATTTATGTAATAATATTAATTAATATTATTTTATGAATATTTTTATGCCATATATTTATTGTATTATCAATTTATGTATTATTATAATTATAATAATACTATTAAATGAAATATTATATAATATATAAATATAAATATAGATATCAATCCATTGCAAGATTTAAATAAGGAAGCTACGAACCTCATCGGCACATTCATACAATCTATGAGATCGACGATCAATACTTAGACATTCCAAGTGATACACCTATATCATACATCTAATGAGACCGTCACCATATGAAGATAAAATAGACATAAAAACAAACTAATAAGTTTATTATGAAGGATGACGTCCTTTTGCATGGGACGGATCTGTGAAAGGTTGCACCTCTTAACAAGCACTGATGGCATATAAAATGGGGGTTCGATGGAGTATCGAGGGGGGGAAAAAGATCATTGAATTATCAAAGTATTAATCATCGAACAGGGATTTCACCGATCATTGCATCCATAGCATGGAACATTGAATATCATATATCGAACAAGACAATAGCATCTGCAGTTAATATCATTCGAACATACATCCAATACACCTGATGGGACATTAAAGAGCTAGCATATCTTTGCTTATTACATCATCAAATAGGTTATCTCATCAAATACAAAGATTAACATCTACAAATGAACATCAAACATCTCATTGAACATAAGCAATCACACCTGCACTTGAAACAAGAGTCCATCACAGGGAATTGGAAATCAATCAGGCATATCTGAAGCAGATTTCATCATCTCATAGAAGCATAGATAAGAATAACAGCAAAGATCATTAAGTCAAGGCAAAATCTCTCAGCAGAGAACAAACAGCAACTCTATTGAAGGAAATCAAACTAAAGGTCAAGGAAAAATTTTGGCTTACTACAAGGGGACATTACAGTGGTATCAGAGCTATCGACCTGCCATCCTGTAAGGGAATTTGATGCAAACCTACTCAAGAAGGTACAACACACGCAACAACAATAGCAACATGGAAATGATCAACGAAATGAGAGCCTTTATGGAAGCAACCACTAAGGCAATGATGGAACAAACTCAAGCAGTCACACAACAAACAGAACTATTAATGGAGCAAAATGCTAAGTCAAATCAAGTCCTTCAAAATACTATACAAAATATGGAAACCATGATGAATAGTTTCAAGGGTCAAGCTTCAAATGAAAGGGAGGTGATCTCCAACCAAGCAGAAAATGGAAACTCTTCAACAAGCACAAGGGTTCCAAATACCACCATTCCTACCAAGCGAAGAAAATCCAAGAATGGAAAACGATACCCCCCCAACACATAAGCACGAAAGACACGATAAGAGCTTATGCCAACCTAGAGCCCGAACTAAGGAGAATGGTATCCTTTACCGAATATAGCAATTCAAAAAGGAACGAGTTAACAAGAAGAGAGAAAAGACCCGCAAACAAGGACTTGAAGCAAAAAGCCAACAAGGTCAATTTACCCCATTTTGATGGAACACATAAGTTGTCACCTCATGCATGGCTGCAAAAACTAAATGACTATTTCTCACTTAGCCCAATGACGGAAAAAGATGCACTCCAATTCGCCATCTTTGCATTTGGAAGGCTTAGCCTATGAATGGTGGCATCATGGAAAGCACACTCAAGGTCATGAAAACATCACCTCTTATGAAGAGTTCTCCAAAAGATTTATCAAGAAATTTGATCGTCGCCATCCTCAACAAGATTTCCAAGAGTTAACCCTACTAAGACAAAAGGGTTCCGTGGATGAGTACATGAATGAGTTTGAAAAGATAGCAACACAAGTATCCGGAGTGGAAAATGAAAGACTCGCATACTTGTTTATCAAAGGATTGAATGAGAAACTAGGAGGCTTGGTAGGAGCCTTTAAACCCACTACCCTTGATGATGTCATAGATATGGCCATGCAATTAGAACAAACCCACTCCTCTCAATCATACACCAAACCATTCCATAAGAAAGAAAATCTTGATAAGAATACATGCCGTAAATGTGGAGAACTGTGGAAATCAGGACATATATGTCTAAGGAATGAAAAGAAACACGAGAAACCATATCTTTCTCACAGTGACCGTGAAGAGCTAAGAAAGAAGGGTCTTTGTTTTGATTGCAAGAAAGAATGGGAGAAAGGACACATTTGTGAACAAGACAAAAAAGTGTGTTTTAAATGCAATGAAGCATGGAAACCAGGGCATAGATGTGGAAAACAAGCTCAAGCACACAATATAGAAGTCATATTCAACAAAGAAATTCAGGAAGAAAATGAAGTGACTTCAAGTAAAAGGAGGAAAGAGAGTTGATTCTAGAACCAAGTACGCTTGTTTACATGTAAGAAAATGAAATAAAAAAATTGAAGAATAAATATTATACTCAAAGGGAATCTAGGACCCTCTCTTAAGTACGACACCTAAAGGAAATGGAATGAACTCACATGAGCCAAAGGGGTTCTGCCTTCTACTGAAGGGTTCCGCCTTTGACGTCACTCATGATGAGAAACAATTAGTCCACATAAGCCAAAGGGGTTTTGCCTTCTAATGAAGGGTTCTGTCTTTGGGTTTAGAGAGAGATGTGCTCTTCTAGACATGCCACTTATGATGGAAGTAATAAGTTCACATGGGCCGAAGGGGTTCTGCCTTCTAATGAAGGGTTCCACCTTTGGGTCTAGAGAGATGTGCTCTTCTAGATACATCACTCATGATGAGAAACATTTAGTCCACATAAGCCAAAGGGGTTATGCCTTCTAATGAAGGGTTCTACCTTTGGGTCTAGAGAGAGATGTGCTCTTCTAGACATGCCACTTATGATGGAAGTAATAAGTTCACATGGGCCGAAGGGGTTCTGCCTTCTATTGAAGGGTTCCGCCTTTTGGTCTAGAGAGAGATGTACTCTTCTAGATACGTCACTCATGATGAAAAACAGTTTGTCCACATAAGCCAAAGGGGTTCTGCCTTCTAATGAAGGGTTCTGCCTTTGTGTCTAGAGAGAGATGTGCTCTTCTAGACACGCCACTTATGCTCGAAGTAATAAGTTCACATGGGCCGAAGGGGTTCTGCCTTTGGGTCTAGGAGAGATGTGCTCTTCCAGATACGCCACTCATGATGAGAAATGATAAGTCCACATGAGCCAAAGGGGTTCTGCCTTTTAGTGAAGGGTTCTGCCTTTGGGTCTAGAGAGAAATGTGCTCGTCTAGATATGCCACTCATGATGGAAATGAAATGTTCACTTGGGCCAAAGGAGTTCTGCTTTTTAGTTGAACGGTTCTACCCTTGGGCCTAGAAGAATTTGATCACTAGGATTTACCTAAAGATTAATGAAGGCCTAAGGATAAAACCTAAGGAGAAGGCTTTAAGGGGGGGGACATTATCTCATCATCAACCCCTAGGGTCATGCTATACATCAACTTGCTTAAGCAATTCAAGTCTTAATTACAACATCATTCGATTATGGGATATTCATCAATATTATTTCATTCCAAATCTCCAATCTCGGATTATCAATACTCCCAAAAGTTTTCTTTAACATTGAAAAATTCTTCCTTCCTGCATTGATTTGATGAACTACATTTCCTCAATCATATTGCTATTCAAAATCAAATCAAATCTTCTTTAAACATGACATCATATGATCAATTACTCCTCAGAGAACGTAACTCTTCTCGATTTTCAGGTCAATAACATATGAGACTGAATCTCGTAATCAAAGATCAAGATGCATCTTGGAATCTCAATACTCTCAAATCTTTTAATCTACGATACTTGCATTCCATCGTTATTATTCAAAAATAAAACAAATGCTCTTTTGATCACAAATTCTCTTTCATGGAATCACAATCAAACTCTCTTCACTAAAGCATGTTCAATCTAAACCACGATTTCGTCTCAACAAGTAGACATTAAAGGTGCAAGATAATGAAAGAAATCGTTGTGATTGCTTTAGGACAAGCAATCGCGAGACAGGAGGCCTATCATGTCCCCATATTAAGGCATTGTCTAAATTAAAGATTTAAACATTATAATAAAGACGGAGAAGTCGCTTTCATCAAATAGGATGTTTATCATCATCGATATAATAATATTTAATAAACCATTTATGTAATAATATTAATTAATATTATTTTATGAATATTTTTATGCCATATATTTATTGTATCATCAATTTATGTATTATTATAATTATAATAATACTATTAAATGAAATATTATATAACATATAAATATAAATATAGATATCAATCCATTGCAAGATTTAAATAAGGAAGCTACGAACCTCATCGGCACATTCATACAATCTATGAGATCGACGGTCAATACTTAGACATTCCAAGTGATATGCCTATATCATACATCTAATGAGACCGCGACCATATGAAGATAAAATAGACATAAAAACAAACTAATAGGTTTATTATGAAGGATAACGTCCCTTTGCATGGGACGGATCTGTGAAAGGTTGCGCCTCTTAACAAGCACCGATGGCATATAAAATGGGGGTTCGATGGAGTATCGAGGGGCAAAAAAAAGATCATTGAATTATCAAAGTATTAATCATCGTACAGGGATTTCACCGATCATTGCATCCATAGCATGGAACATTGAATATCATATATCGAACAAGACAATAGCATCTGCAGTTAATATCATTCGAACATACATCCAATACACCTGATGGGACATTAAAGAGCTAGCATCTCTTTGCTTATTACATCATCAAACAGGTTATCTCATCGAATACAAAGATTAACATCTGCAAGTGAACAATCAAACAGTGAACATCAAACATCTCATTGAACATAAGCAATCACACCTGCACTTGAAACAAGAGTCCATCACAGGGAATTGGAAATCAATCAGGCATATCTGAAGCAGATTTCATCATCCCATAGAAGCATAGATAAGAATAACAGCAAAGATCATTAAGTCAAGGCACAATCTATCAGCAGATAACAAACAGTAACTCTATTGAAGGGAATCAAATTAAAGGTCAAGGAAAAATTTTGGCTTACTACAAGGGGACATTACAAGAGCTGGAAACAAATCAAATGAACAGAATCAGAAGTTGCCAAAGTTCAACTTTTAAATGAGAGTGGAAGGATTAAACAATAACAATTAAATATTATATTTTTCCATATCTTCATCCTTCCCCTTTATGTGTGTTATTGAGGCCTCCCCACTTCGTTCATCTTAATATTATCTTCGCACAGTCTATTAGCTTCAAAGTTGACCATGCCAGCTCCATGAGCCCCTCTCCATTCACATCCGCCCTGCATCATTTCTTCCCTCAGTCTTTAGGCCCATGCAGGAAACATGATGGACACAAAGAGTGACTGCTGTTTTTATCAAAAAGGAAGTTTTTACAAATGTTCAATTGCATTATAGTTTTTCTTAGTTACCCCACTCCCAAACCAGAACCCATTCACTCCTAGAACAACACCCAACTAGGAAGAACCCAGTAACAATGGTTTAAACATTAACTCAAATAGATGTTAAATTACCTCACTAGACAATTATGCGTTTCTCCAAGTTTCCAATACAAAGTGACTGTAGTAAATGGACAAGGCTTTCAGCACCACAAAAGTTTTGACAGATTTTGCAATGGCAGGTGACAGGAGGACAGCAAATGATATGTATATATAAATTTAAAACTAGAAGAAAAAATATACAAATTTTATACCTTTTCATTTACATAAACAAACATATTAAACATTCTAAAGAAACCCACTCATAATTTGAATGAATTTAGAAATTAGCATTTGCCCATGAAAATGAACATTGAAAATTTAGTTATACAAATCATAGATATATTCATAGTAGCATTCCATTTGCATGACATTTACAAGGCAAACTGAAATTGTAAATGCAATTCAACAAGGTCCCATAGTAACACATCCCCAGCCCCAAGCTTGGTGTCCCAAGGATGGTAAGACAGGGACAAAATATCTCCTTGCCATCGCTGATGTCTGGATCCCAATGCCTGGGAAACGTCCAATAATGTCCTTCCATCCCCAAGATGGCCCAAAGAACATGTGTAGTAACCCACCCCTGATAGGATAATTAATTCTCTGGATTTTTGCCTGTCCACTTCGCTGTTCATACAAATGCAAGTCTGAAATGTAATAACAGCAGCTAAGTTGATCTAATATCACTTGTTATTGCAAGAACACTGCTGATACAAACTCAGAAGTAAAGAACAGCAACTAATATCGAAGATTGTGCTTATACAATAGCCATTAAAGGCAAGGAATGGAGCTATTGTTGAAACCATACAATACCCACGTCCCAATATCTACTGGTACGGCCCTGCTGTATATGAAACAAGTGACGATCAGCCTTAAACCAGTCCAAACTGCCTCAGCTGTGGTCAGCTTCCCTTGCACACTCCTTACACCCAGCCATAGAGACAAACAATGAAGAAAGTGCCACAAAACTTCAAAATGCTCCAAATGGTACAGTCTGGTACAAGCCTGTATGGCCAGCAATAAGGAGGTCTTCACACCTCAAATCTGCTCCAAACTCCAGTCTATAACCTCTGAAATAACCTTTGATGTCTTCCTCGAATTATCGTGTCAAGAAACTATAAAAATTTCTGAGGAAAACTCTCCGCGACTGAGCTCCAAAACTCCAGACTAAATGCAATGAAGTGCAAATGTAACCACTGAGTATGGCTACCTCAAAGCTCCCTTGGGTGGTCTCTCACACCTGCGGAAAGCTGCTACCGATGGTGGTTTTCGTCACCAAAAGCCATGGCTGGAAGTTGTTCTCCAAACCCTCATTTGGAGAGCAAATAGCAATAGAAAATATAATGTCATGAATGAATGAATTGCTTCTCACTTTAACTCTTATAATTCTTTCTTGAGGGTCGACCCTTTTTGAGAGGGAAAATAACTTTATAATTTTCACTTTAATTTTTCTCCTCGTGAGGCGTAAGTCCTTAGGTGACTTATTTTTGCCTTTTTATAATTTCCACTAAGTCACCACACTAATATAAAGTCCAAACATTTAAATATCAATATTAATTTACGAACTTTAAATTGAAAGGCCAAACGGACTTGGAATTTGACGAGCAATACATCGTTGGAAAGGTCTCATCAAAACGCTCCAACCTCCAACTCTGAGATTCCCGAAACGGACAGAAACCCTAACTTACTAAAGATAGTAAGTATGGGCAAAGGGTCAAAAAAACACTTTGGGAGCATCATCACGGACTCCTAACATTACTGAGCTTAATGCAACACTTGGAAAAGCCCTGAGACAGCCGAACTGCCATGTCACCAAAACAGTGTCCAAACTGACACTTACTATAAATAGCAGTGTTCTCCAAGGACCAAAGAGAACAAACCCAGAAAAACCCAGAAATATTGTCGCCATGCAAGCATTTACTATAAATAGTAAGTACAACTAAGTTGTTTGAAATCCCCCCCGAAAGTGTCATACGGCTCCACTGGAACACCTAAACACATTGGTGACATCAATACTCCTCTGATCAGATTGTCACAAACCTAGAAAGTCAGCACCAACTGCGCTGCAAGAGAACCCGAAAATGGGGACATCACAACATGCAAGCTGTTGGTGCCTGCACCTGGAGTTAAGGTTTCGAGCTAAAAATCTGCAGGCATTTTCATTGTAAACTTTCAAAAAAATTCTAAGTCCCTCGGCCTCCAATTGTATGTATGCACCTTCGTATATGGCCGTTGTATCTAGCGTGCAAATGCATATGTACAAGGCCGGACCCGAAAAGAAATTTTAATCAGCCTTTGAAAATGGTAAAAAACAATTGTATGCATATCGGGCTTGTATGTGATATTCAAATGCATTTCCGGGTGCGAAAAGTGGATGTACATGGAAGATTCTTGGAATATTCTGTGGTTGTATCAAAAGGATTGTATGTATGTGTCGTATATTTGACATACAATGGGTAAGATACAACGGAACATACAAGGGCCAAAATCAAAATTGCTTCAAATTTGTTGTATGTGCAGGTTGGTATCCGCCGTTGTATATTGTACATACAACAGCACATACAATGTGAAATATACAAGTGGACATGTACAAAAGCGAACGCGGCCGAGGAGTTAACAGCATTGGTGAAGCAGGTGAAATCCGCGGTTGTATATTGGGATTGTATGTACCCAATATACAATCAAACATACAAGTGCAAATACAATTGAAATATGCAAAGCGGGAGTGGTCAAAGTCAACGGTCTTCAAGAACCTGGTGGGGACTGCACAGTTGTATGTCCCGGATTGTATGTATGTGCATATACAATGCAAGATACAAAGAGCACATATACAATCCGGACACGAGGGAGAATTTGATTATGGCGGATTTCAGGCTGGGGTCCGTGGGTTGTATATTGCACATTGTATGTGCGATATACAAAAGAGTGTTAGATACAACGCCCGGACCCGATAGCGATTGCAATTTGTTTTATGAAGATTTGGGGTCCGCGCTTGTATGAAGGGTGATTGAATGTATATATAACCTCATATACAACCACAGATGCAAAGAAAAGATACAATGGCTCGCCGATGGAGATGCAAGTGCTTAGCAATAGTGATCCAATGGTAAGATGACACGTGTCCAAAGTCCGTTGTATGTACATGCGACTGCATATACAAAAATTTGAATGTGCTGCGGGTGGAAAGGTAAAAAGGGCGAAAAGGCTAAATGTATATTCACGATGTGAAAAGTCAAAAGAGCAAAATACACCTGCGTGGCGTAATTTCATTGGTTGTGGACTTTTCAGCATGATTTGAAGCCGCAGATCTCGGCGGGAGGAAATGAATCGACGGTCATTGTTCAAAATGTTCAAAGGGGGGATTTCTTTGTATCTACAATCGCATTTCAGGCGGGAAGAACTGCAAAGCACACAACTGTCATATTTTCTGAAGTTGCTGCATCCCGCAGGTAGGTTGGCCATTAATGGCAAATTTGCGAAAATATGGGTCGAATGGACAGGCCAGCTACCATTTTTAAAGGAAAACCTCCAAGCGGCGGCACACTCCCGAATTCAACTACTCCCTTCTTCTTCTACCTGGAGCATTGAATGTTTTGGGCACCATTCTCATGGTGCATTGTATCTAGCAACATTTTGAGTTGACCATGTAATTAATTGCTGGGTACACGCTCTGGGTATATTAGAACCGTGTTACTCATTTTTCTAGAGGTGGAAGATGGGCAATTTTTGGAGGAAATAACGAAACCAGAGCTTTTCTGGGTTGTTCTATCTCTTTTGTGAGTTTATGAGTTGCATTTGAATGCACGTTGCACATATGTTCAGTTTCATGTCATTTTTATATGAAAAATGCTTCTTAACATGTGTTTAGTTGTTTGTCTCCATTTGTTGTATGCACCCCTTCTTTTGAATCTGGTTGCTAAGGGTTACTAAGATTCTAGGATATAGATTTATGTATTGCATGCTTGATCTCTAACCTCCATTCAAAGAGTGGATTAAACTGTTTTAGGTTAAGTATGAAAAAGATTGTATGGCAGCAGGGATTTTTATAAGTAGAGATAGTTAAATACACATTCTTGGGTGATGTTTGTAAGGCAAGCACCAATCTAACCCCTTGAAACTTGAATCTCTGTTGAGTTTGTGCAAATCATTCACATGTATACGTCCAGTTGACTCCTTGCCCTGAGATAGGCACCGGTCTGCCCTTGTGTAGTAGTTATGATCCAAAACCCCCTGTCTTGCACCCAAAACACAAATACAAATCATTTCAAAACTTCAAACCTATTAGTTTGTAGGATTAGAAATAGGACCCCTGCATACTCTCATTCCCAACCAGTTAGATATGTCCAAGAGCATTGCCAAACTTGTGATCTATCATGAAAATCTTGGTCCATACATGAGAGTATTCTGCCTATTGTTGTAAAGCTAAACCTTTATATCATTGGGTGAGTCAAAATTAAATCTTTAGTTATAGGGATACCCCCCTTGGTGCAGTAGAACCAGAAGTGAAGGGGAGGCAGCTCATACAACCTCCTGTATTTGTTGGCCGAATCTGCCTATGCATTGGAACTGGCAAACCCTTTGCCGATTCGGGAAAAACACCAACACAAGCATCTCTTGATCATCTCAAGGACATCAAGGCATCCCTAGCTGTTAAAAACAACCAACTAAATGTTTAAAGAAGACCGGCATCAAATGTAATCCTGAAGGAGGGCCCACCAAGGCCCTGTGACCTAAAAAACTTTAAAAACCAAAACCGGAGCTCTTTTGCAATTGCCAGAGAAACAAAAAAGACAATAAAAAAGATAAAAAGAGAAGAAGAGCAAGAGGAAATGATAGCGAGAGGAAGAGGAGGTGGAAGGACATCAACACCAACTCCTTGAGGTATGCTCACAATTCCTTTTGATGATTCATCTTCCCATTTTCAAGTTTCTACTTCCAACTAAATTATTGCAAATTATGTGTTTTCTCTGCTTTTATACTTTGTGCAGCCTAAAAGTAAGACAAAAGGAAAAATTGTGGGCTTCTATAAATTAGTGATTACACTTATTTTTTAGTTGCAATGGGCTCATCAAATAATTTCTTGGAAGTCTTAGCTAACACAAAAAAGGATTGCAACTTCTATGTATCCTCTACTTCTACACCTTATGCGAACTGAAGTAAGAAAAACATAAAGAAAATCCTTGTGTTTGTAGCAATCAGTGGTTGTTGTTTCTATTTTTTAATTGTAACAAACTAATCAAATAATGTCTTAGGAGCCTTCGATATTTTAAAGGAGGACTGCAATTTCTGCATATCCTCTGCTTCTACACCTTAAGCAACTTTAAGAAAAACGGTTGAAAAATCCTTGTGTCTGTAGCAACTAGTGATTGAATTTTTAGTTACAATGGAATAATCAAACACTCTTAGGTGCCTTAGATAACTCAAAGAAGGATTGCAACTTCTGTGTATCCTCTAAATCTGTGCTTCATGCAACCTAAAGTAAGAAAAATCGAAAAAAGTCTTGTGTTTGTAGCAAAAGTTTTTATTTTTAAATTTTAGTTGTAATGGGCTAATCAGATAATGTCTAGGGAGTCTTCAATAACTCAAAGAATGATTGTACCTTCTGTGTGTTCTCTGCTTCTACACCTTGTGTGACCTGATGTACGAAAAATAAAAGGAAAATCTGTGTAGAACAAGAAATTAAGTCTCGAGTCCTTATTTATGTAGTAAGATATAAGTTTTACTTTGTTTTTGCAATGCCAGGATGACTTCCTTTAGCCTAATGGTAATGAGGAGAAATTTTATATGCTAGAGAATCTAGAAAATGGTCATGTAACTAAGGAGGGAAAGGGCAGCTAAAAAGGAGCACTCAAAGTGGTAGTTCAGCTAGGAGTGTGGTCAATTTCGATTGCCATTCCAAGTTATTGGAAAACTATGCCAAGATTTCATCCAATAATAAGGCCCCTCTCCTGCAATTCACCACAACATACAATATCGACAAAACAGGGGGACTCACATATGTAAATGGCATTTTTGCTCCCTTGAATAACAGGGCAGCATTACTACAATGAATACACACATCACTAACAAAGCAATTGGGGTATACAGCAAAAATTCACTTAAACAAAGAGGTAAGATAATGAAAGTATAATAGTCACATCTCCACACCTTCCGTTACCTCGGCACCAACACCTTATTCTAGAACTACTAGTACTCAACATACGCAAGTTCATGATTTTGTGTCGAGTCTAATAGAGCCTATGGAGAAACGTAAGGCTATAGAAGTTCAACTCCAAACCTAGATGAGGTCGATGATTTTGTTGGTAAATTCTTCTTTCCCAATGGCATTCCATTCCATTCCATGTTGCTGACTCACCTTATTTTAAGGAGGTCATAAACAAGGTTGCACGAGAAGGTCATTTATATGTGGGACCAAGGGGGACAAAATTGAGGACTGCTATCTTGCATAAGAACTATTCCAAGATAAGCGTACTAAGGGAGGAAATAAAGGCCACAAGGGTTTCAAATGTGTGCTGCATTATCATGGATGGGTGGACAAACATTAGACACCATCAACTAATCAATACCATGGTTACATGTAAGGAGAGGCCTTATTTTATTAGGGCAATTGATTGCTTGGGGAACCTAAATGGTATATAATTCCAATTTCAAATCCTTACATATGTTATTCAAGGGATTAGCCCTCACTATATAGTGCAGATTGTACCGGTGGGGCGGCTAAGTGTAATGACCACCTGGTTTTAGAAACGTTTTCTTTTCCAATCCCTCAATTACTTCAGACTTTGTCATGCAGGCATTTTGTCCCACATTTTTGCTTTCTTGTCTTAAACAGTGAAGGACTTAATGTGAATGTTTAGCATAGGTCTTTTGCAGATTGATAACACAAATATTTCACGAATGCATTCACAAAGTAAGGAAAGATAGAGTTATTATAACAAACACCTTGCAATACTGTTATAAGGATAAATTCTGAGTTTACTGTTACACAAACTTAACAAAGTCTGATTTTTTCCAAAATATCATTGCTGTAGCATCCAAACTGAACATGGGAAGTTGGGACATCAAACAAGTACCTTTGTAATTTCATGATTCTTGAAGTAGTGATGTTGCAGCCGATAAGATGGATCCTTAAACAATATAGGACTCCTTATGCTGGCTCAGAGATGCCTGATACACAGTGCTGATATAAAAAAACAGGGTGCTGGAGATGGTCAAAAAATCACTAATTCAACCACAGGACTCACCCAACAATATCCAGCTGGCCTAAGCACTGATCTGGTCTCTTCCCACTCAGACTAATCCCTTCATAACAAACTGGGAAGGCAGATTGTCTACTCAGCATAATTTACCAGTTCTGACCTTGCTGGTACGGCTGCCCAGAAATCCTCGTGAATGCTCATATTATCTGAAATTCATCAAAGTCTTTCAAAATAATTATTGCAACATGAATGGTTACCCTAGGCGCTCACAAAGAAGGCAATCACCTTACACAAAAGGCAGCAATTATTTTTCTATCTCCCATGCACTCCTTTGGAATGTACAGTTGTCCTTGCAATGTACGGCAACAAAGATGAAATGTTTTATTTGACTGCTCACTCAGATCTTTCTTTGTCTTATGTGACCCACGAAAGGACAACAAATTCCACCTTAGCATTAATAGAATAAACTTCAATCACTAGCAAAGAAGAGAAGCACAGAAGCCATGGAAGGTACGGTCTTTGCTGGAAAGGTACGGCATGCTTTTCATTGCCCCAACCTGCTTACTCAGCAATCATTTGTCTTTTGTGACCCCACTAAAAGACAAGGAAATTCATAACTTTAAATTTAATAAACTTCTAACCTCCAAATGAAGACTTTTCCCTGGTACGGCTGCAGCATGAAGGTATGGCTCTCCTTAGAAATGTACGGCTTCACTGAAACATTGCATTCTCTTCCAAGTGTAGTCTGAAATCCTTCACAAAATCATGTGAACAACAGCAAAACCCAAAAACGCAATTAAAACACAATCAAAGTACTCTTTTCTGCTCCACAGCACAAGATTCCATTGAAGCTCCACGTGATTTCTGAGTGAAATCACCCAAATACCCAGCTAGGGTTGATCTCTCACAACCAAAACCAGATGAACGATTGAGGCTAAACAACCTCACAGGAAACTCTGCTAAACAGCAAAGGATGAATTTCATATATCCAAATAGCATGCCCCTTGCAAATGAGCGAATGATCTCAAATAGACTTCTCACGATTCCCACGTTCATGCCTCAATAAAAACTTATTTAATGCTCTTAAAGTTTGAGCGTTCCACCCACTTGGAATAATCCAAGAATAGACGTCACTAAGGGAGGGGGGCCACCAGGGGGTTCTCATTTATATTTTTAAAAAAGAAATAATTTATCAATTGAATATTGTGTAAAAGGGAATATAGGATAACTTATAATAAACTTTTAAGAGTAATATTTCCCTTAATTAAGCCCAGTTAGCCTTCAAAAGATTAAAATAATTAAGGCTAACGTTTTTTATTATTTACTAATAAAAAGGGGACATTACACTAAGAAGTTGGATTAAGTTGCCTACTATAGTCAATGTAATGATGACTATTATTATATTTGATAATATGAGTTATCTGACTATGTATTAATTGCTTGTCTGCTTTCAGGTAGTTAAAAGAGTCAATTGGTTGAAGCGGATTAGACACGATTGTGCTCCTCTTGGCAACCGTTGGGTCCTTTAAATAGCCTTTGTATCATCAAGGAAAGCAGTATGATCTAGTCTGGTCGACTCTGATCCTTGGCCGACCATCTCTGATCTATTTCTGTAATAACTTAATGTGTGAATAAAAATATATTTTTACTCCTCTATCTAGTATGCATTGCTGATTCTGGTTATTACTTCAAGTATTCGTTTTATCAAATAGAAGGGTAAACATATTGCTTTAAAAGAAACCGGGTACAATATAAGTTATTCATGCCCTTAGACCCCAATAAAGGTGGGAAGAGACCACAACTTGGTCAGGATCAAGAGATCAGACGATCTTTAAGATTGGTAGAACAAAGTGTAATGTCCCGTTCTAGAGTTTCTTTATTTTTCTTTAAAATATAATAAACCCTAGCTTACAATAATAATTGCAAAATAAATTGTAAACATGAAATCAATCTGAAATTGTAGTTGCAACAGTTTAATGTAATTAAGAATTTAATATTTAGAATGTATTTTTTTAGTAGAATGAAACTTATCCTTATATCTGTTGTTTATCTTCTCCAAACTGCAATGATTTTTCTTTATTAAATTGCCTTTGAAATGTCTTTGGGTCTGCCTAAATCATGGGTTTCCGTCCATTAACTTAGCAATAGTAATTAAGGGTTTTCGTCTTTAATTGCATAATCATGAGGGGTTTCGTCCATAGATTTATAGATCAGGTTTCATGTTCCTTAAGGAGTAGATTCATATATAAAATTATCTTTTTAATTGAATTTTTCTTCTCCTTGAATGATCTCCCTTATATATCTTGTCTCCTCATGAGACAATTTTTCCACATACCTTTTGACTATTCTTAACTAACCTTTATTTAATTTTTAGTTATTAATTGTCTTAACTTAGGTGCTTTCTTAATTCCTTGGTGGCTGGTAATTATTCCCTTGGATAACAACGATTTCTACCTCATACGATTTCCTTATTTTTATCTGATTTTGGGTGCATTAATCATCATATGAATACATCGGGCAGCCACCTGTTTATTGGTTTAAACTGACCAATTTTCCTTGCCTTGCGATTTTATCCATGTATCTTGAATTTAGGCAGGCTTATCTCTAAGAGTTGATTCTGTAATCTCCTGAGATGATACTTTCATATACCTTAGAGGCAGATGACGGCCACGTGGCATCATATAAAGGCTAATGTCAAAGTGGAATGCGACATATGGTGAGTCCAATCATTAGGAAACTGAATTGCCCATTGGCGAAGACCAATTGAGAGAAACTCAACCGTCTTACATGCTTTGCTCATAGGTCTCTATGTAATATTTTGGACTGATTCAATATTCGAATATAAAATACAATACATGGTATCCAAAACTCCACCTCTACACTAAGCCCTTACCTCACAATCCAGAAGTTGTTGTTGTTGAAAATTTAATAATAATGCAGATCACCAAGTTTTGTCATCCTCTACCTGGCCCGTCGATCGCTCTCTAAATAAACATAATTGCAGACTAGTTAACTGGCTTTATTTTGAGAACGGTACATTACACAAAGAGAATGCAAAAGAAGACTAAGAGTGATCTTCGAAGACGAAGTTCGAAGCTGTAATGTCCCCTTCTAGTAAGCCAAAATTTTCACAACCTTTAGTATTTGCAGTATCAAACCTGTATGTGTTCAATCTATCTCACTGCTGTTATTCTTCACAACTCTGCGGTATATGACTGAATTGTCACTGAATATATATTGTATGTCTTCTTCTCTTCCATCTTGTTCCCTTTTATACTCAGCAGATATATATTGATTCTTGTTTTCTTCCTTAATTTAATACCTTCTCTATATCTCTATCTTGCAGACCTTTCTTAGAAAATATATTCTTATTTCTGTTCTTTGATTGCTTGCTTGATTCTTCATGGAATGATCCATGCCTTATGCTGTTCATCCATCCCCTATTTATATTCTTGAAGGGATGCTCATCATCCATTGGTCACCACTTTCCAATGGAACATCACTTCCCTTATTTAATACCTGATCTTAATATATGAATCGTTGTTTCCTTAAGACTAGTCAATCATTAATATTTACTTGTCATCGCTGTCTTTTTTTAAACTTAATCGCTGCCTCATAGCGCTGCCTATTTCAAAGATATCCGTTGCATCTTAAACATGGAAATCAACCTTGTGGTAACTATACCCTTGGTCATTCACTGCACTTATTATTATTTCTTAATGTTTTTTCTTACATCACTGCCTAGAATATTCGTGGGCATTCTATAGTTTGTCTTTCTATATACTCGCTGCTTTAAAGGACTTTTTAGCCTCTCAAGGGAAGTCTTATAATAATATTTTTATTTTAATATTTATTCCACTATTTATAATATATATTATATATTATATTTAATAAATTATATAATATAATATTTTCATTAATATTGTATTTATATTTATATTGATACTTATATTATATTATTTATTATATTTATAAATATATATTATATTTAAATTCGTATATTATATTTATATATATATGTATATATATCATATCTTAATAATATATTATTATAATTATAATAATATTAAAATTGATAATATTATTTATATTTATACCATAAGGGTATTTAATAATATTATTTAATATTAATATCACATGTATGATTTCTCAGTCTAATGATGTTTAAATATTTAATTTAAACAATGCCTTAATATCGGGACATGACAGAAGCCAAAGTCAAAGTCAAAGTCAAAGCATCAGTAGGAGTTGTAGTCGGGAGAGACAACACATTTCCACTACAAATAATTACACAAAGACAAAGTAGGAGATAGCAAGGCACCTTCCACTTCCAAATGAAGCTTGGATTGATCGTTCAGATCAAGTTGAAAAGTCAAGACAACCTTCTCTAGACAAGGGAAGTTGAGAGTCGAAGTCAGATTCCTTCATAAAAGTGTATGAGAGCAACCTTTGAGGCATTGAAGGGTTGTCAATAAAAGGAGCGTACGAGAGCAACCTTCGAGGCATCAGAGCAAGTAAAACAAGTGAGGCACCTCAAACTTCTTTAAAAGTGAGTCATCCACCTGAGAAGTTTACAAGTTATGTTGCATTAATGTCTTCTATTGTTGATATTGAGCCTTCTAATTTTGAGGAGGGGAGCTCAAAACAAGTATGGCAAGATGCCATGATGAGGGCATAACTCCATTAATCAGAATGATGTTTGGAAGATTTAACAAGACCAGTTGGAAAGACAATGTTGACTCCAAGAGGTCATACAAAGTGAAGCATGCAGCAGATAGGAGAATTGAAAAATTCAAGCTCTCTTAGAAAGAGGTAGTTGGTTGTGATAAGATTTTTGCTCCAATTGCAAGCTACACTTCTATCAAGGTAATTATGTCTCTTACATCTAATTTTGGTTGGCCTTTATATTAGATGGATGTCAAAAAAAAAATTGAATAGCAACATAGACGAAGAAGTTTATATAAAATCAGCTTAGAGGATTTGAGGTGAAGGGCAAGAAACCTATGCATGCGAGCTGAAAAAGGGCACGTATGGTATAAAGCAAGCACCTCATGATTGGGATTCATTAAACTTATTGCAAATCCTAATCTTTCTTATTTATTTGATAAATTTGATCTATTAGTTTTAGTCATGTGTGTGGATGACCTTCTTCTTACAAGAAGTAGTGAAAAGCTCAAAGGATGGTGCAGAGGCAGTTGACATTGAATTTGATATTAAGAATATTGAACTTATGCACTATTTCTTGGGTCTTGAAGTGTGGCAAGGTACAAGATAAGTCTGTCTAAGGTAAGAGAAGAATACAGTGGAGATTCTAAAAGATTTCAGATTGGATTTGGATTGTGTTGTGACATTTTCACACATCGCCCCATTGCAAATGGGGACCCCCTCTTTTTTTTGGCCCGGTTCCATTTTTGCTTTGATCTTGCAGTTTCTTGCTCAGTTTCCGGTTGACCATGAATGAGTTCCCAAAGCGGTGAGCCCGCAAGATGTTTGAAACAGTTAAGGAGAGATTGAGTCCTTTCCAAGGGTGTGAAGCCCTAGTTGCCTTTCCTTAAGCAAGACTGGTCAATCCATGGGCAGGGTATCCATCATTCCACAGTTCTAATCCTATTCCAAAACTCCAATCCGAAAGTCCAATAAAGAAGTTCCAGTTCGAAAGTCCAATCCAAAATCCTATTCCAGGAGTCCAATCCGGAAGTCCAATCTAGAATCCTGTTCCAAGAGTCCAATCTGGAAGTTCCAAAGAATTCCTATCTAGAATCCTATTCCAGGAGTCCAATCCAGAAGTCTAATCCAGAATCCTGTCCGAAAGTCCAATCCGGAAGTTCCAGTCTAGAAATTCCTGTCTAGAATCCCATTCCAAGGTCTATCCAGATTCTTATCCCGACATTCCAATTCAAGGTCCTGAATTCAACAAGGCTTGTCATTCCATGTCAAAGTTCATCTTTCCACCTTAGAACCCTCTCATTCCTGGCATGATGCCCTGTTCCGAACTCCTAAGGATGTGATCCCGACAGATTTCAGTAAGTAAACGAGTCCGAGACTTAGTGAAATTTCAAACAATGAACCCAAGAGTCATTCTGAAACCCATGCTCCAGAAGGAATTTCTAACTGAAGGAATGATTCCCTGAACCAGGATGAATTTGTCCTTGGGCGCAGATTCCTGTACGGACTGGAATTTGCAATCCACGAAGAAAGTTGTCCAAGTCACAAACTTCAGTACCTACTGGAATTTGCGACCTGCATAATAAGGTTCCTGATCAAGTCTAAAAGTGTGCCATCAAGGAAAATTCCCGGCCTGTCTGAAGATTTCGCCTTGGAATCTGAGATTCCCTAAGGAGATAAAGGGTATTTCTCATGCTGGATCTTATCTCAAGGAATGTTGAATCTCTGAGCAAAGTCAAAAGTCCATTCCTGCTAAGCAAAATGATTTAGTCCTTCGTCAAAAACATGAAAATTTTGTCAAGGTCGCAAATTCCTGCAAGAGGTGGATTTTGCGCCCAGGGAATGAGGATATTCCAGGTCGCAAATTCCTACAGCAGGTGGATTTTGCGACCTAGGACAGCAGGATTCCTATTGACAATGAAATTTGCACCCTGACCTGGAGATTCCTCCTGTCCATGCCTGGTAATCCTAGAATGAAAGGAAAAGTTAGTCCAAATGTGAAGGATCCCAGAAAATGATGAAAATCCTCTATTTATTCAGAAGTTCATAAGTCAAATTTATCAAATCTTGCAAGTTTATTTCATGTTTTATCTTTTGATTGCATCGCATTTAAGGATCTTGTTCATCATAACTACTCGAGGTTTCCCTTGTTTTGTAGGAATCCAGGACGAGGATAGGCTCCATGAGGAGGATGAACAAGGATGATACGGGGCAATCAGGATGGATGCAGAGAGCTCAAGCGCCAGAGAAGATGACCATTTCAAAGATCCGGGAGTTCCAACAACAAGAAGACCACACATGCATACCGAGGATCTGTGAAGGACATCACTCCATTCCAGTGCCCGCCTTTCTCCCCCTAACACTCAACATGACTAGCGCAAGGAAGGCAATGTCAAAGGATCCCAATTCAGTGATAGAGAGACTTCGCATGAAGGATAAGGGAAGATCAAAAGTCCTTCCGAAGATTTCAAATGACATGGAGAGTGCCTGCATCAAGGATGACAGAATGGGAGAGATCACTTATGTCCAATATCAAGGATTCTAGTTCCAAACAAGAGGAGCAATCCTTGGAGAGCCAAGAACAAAAGAACAGTTCACCATCAATCGAAAAGAACGAGAATCCACACCAGGATAAGGAATTCCAACTCAAGAATCCATGACCTCTGAAGGACTGCAACACTGGTCAGAAGGAATTCCAAACGAAGGATTCCTGAACCAACTGAAAAGTGTGCCCCTGCTCAGGGAAGGATTCCTCCACATGAAAATCCTGTTCACCCTGGAATCTGAGCTCAGGATAAAGGATTCCTGTTCACCATGAAATTTGCGCCCAAGGAACAAACAGTTGACTGGTCACCTACCTACCAAGCAGTTTAGTCAACCAAGACAGATGGCAACTTTTCCCAAGACAGGTAGCAGCATCCCATAGGGCCTATGACATGATCATTCCTATCTCTTTAGGGTTTGCACAGATTTCAAGGAGATCAGATCACCTCACCTCCTCCTTTGCTTTTGTTAGGCTATAAATAGGCTGAGGCGCTTCATTTGAAAGGATCTTTTTTTCCTCTTCCTCTCATCCTTTTCTCTTCTCTCATCCTTCCCTACTAGCTGACCAGCTGGACTGTATATTCTTTCTTCATCACTCCATTCCTGTTGAGCTGAACACTTCAAGAATCAGCTAGATTGTTGTATACAAACTCCCAGAGCAATAATATAAGCATTGAAGATTGGTGTTCATATGGTTCTTTGGATTTTGACATGGTTTTCTCGATTTCTTGAAGCATATCTTAAAGTTTCTGAAGTTATTTCCTTTACTTTCAAGTTTTTCATTAGTTAGAATGATGGAGATTATTATTGTTGAATGATTGAATCTGTTTGTTCATACCATTGGTGATCTGTGGCCTGCAAATCACCGTGCGTGGTTAGCCTGAACTAATTCCAAGTCTAACTTCGACTATTCTGCATGTTTCAGTTCCATGTCCCTTGCAGGAGCAGTCTGAAAATCCTTACTTCCCCTTAGAAGATAGCATCATCCCTGCCTACCTGTTGTCTCATGACGAAGCAGAGGACTGGTTCCAGTTTCCATCCTCAGTAGTAGTCTTTTCTATCGATTAGATTCCTAAACCCTTATCTCATCTTTTGCATTTTCTTTTAGATCTTTGCTAGGATTAGTTTACCAAAGCTTCATTGCCAAATTATACGCCTCTTCAAGAGTGGAACTTGGGAATTCCAAGTTGTCCATTTGTGAGGAAGTTCCATTCATTCACCAACCCCAGGAGTAAGGAGTGGATTCCGTGTCCACGAAGGAGTAATCCCACATAAGTCCCCCTCATGATTACCAGCAAATCACATCATTCCACTGAGTCTATCCCTGTGCACGTCAAGACCTGACATTCAAGGAACCTTGGAGCAGTCTCATTCGATCACGAAGTTCAGCGTCTGAGAAGCTTTGTTCAAGAGAGGATAGGATACTCAGTATTTTACTCTATTGTTGTGGTGTCACGAAAACATCATCAACATCTTTGGCGCTAGAAGGAGGACCGTTCAAGGAATTGCTCCATTCATTCCGAGTATGAACTACAAATTACTCCATTCATTCCAGGCTGGAAGAAGGATTGCCTTATCCATTTCGAGTCATTTCTCCATCAAATGTCCAACAGAAGAGAAAAGGAATGCTGAATGAATTCCGGATTGTGAATGTGGAACCAAAGCGAGCTTTCAAGGAAGAATTTGAGATATTCTAGATCTCTCATATATGGAAAAACAGAAAAAAAAGTGAAAAATTCAGAAAATAGAAAAAAGACATGGATTTCTCAGAACCTTCAAGGCAATTCAATGCGGATCATCCTCAAGTTAACATTCTCCAGCTCTGGTGGAATTTGAATGCACAACTTCATCCTAGGAGCTTGGATGACTTTGCATCAAAAAGTGGATGTAGAATCTACAACACCCATGGACACAAGGAGCTATATTGCCTCACATTTCTGTCTAGGATGGAATTAGCTTTGCAAGAGAAAATTCCCTTTTCACAGGTGCATGAGCCAGTTGTTCCTACGAAGGAGGTGCCCGACGCCCCATTTGATGAAAGGGAGTTCTTCACGAGTTTCAAGGAAATGATCAAGAAGAGATTGAGCATTGAGAAGGATTTGCCTGCAGAAGACTTCTTAATTCCAGGTGGTTGGTGCCGGATTCATAACACAGCTCATTCAGAACTCACATGTTCATCTTGTGAGGAGGCTATTCGTCAAGTCGTCAAGTCAAGGAACAATTGAGGTTGGAAGAGGAATCCAAGACGCGATTAAGATTGGACATCTTGTGGAGCAAGTGTCTTCAAGAAATCAATTGTACATCCAAAGGAGAAGACATTCCCATTTCATCCAATAGTACAGACAGTACAAGTGGCTCCAATAATCAAAACACTATTGAGGAGAGCAAGTTTGCATATCTTCTTCTAAGAAAGAACGAGCCTGCTGAAGGAGAAGCGGAAAAGAAAATAAAAGATGTTCAGATGAGTACCTGTGACGATCAAGATGTTGATTCCTCCATCAAAAATGAAGATGACCTCAGTCCATTGCAAGAGGAGGAAATCCTTGACAAACACTCGTCCATACTACAAGAGGAAGTCATTAAAGATGAATCACAAGGAATTTCAAGCGTCCTTGGAGAGGAAGACAACCTTATGGATATGCTGAATGAAAAAGTACTAGCTATTGAGTCCAAGGAAGAAGAACAGTACGAAGGGGCGCTGGAAGATCCAAGAAAGGAAGTGCATGAACAGCTTTTGCCAAAGTTATTCCAAGATGAACGAGTTGCTGCAAGAGGAATGATCCATCATCAACTTCGGCCTCCCGATGCACTGATGGAGATTGAACAAATTCCGCTGGAAGACGAAGTATCCCAGGTTGTTTCTCTCCCTGCCCTTAGTTGTGAAGATTATGAATTTAATTATGGAAATTTAGGAAAAACAACTTGTTTTTGGATTAATCATGGTCCTTTTGAATTGCCACAATTGATAATCCTGCGTGAAATTTTGCTTGAATATGAGAAGTGTAGTGTGCAAAATATTTTCTTTGAATTCAAGGACGAATTTGCTAGACTCCGAACAATCACCTGCGCAGTATTGCTCCTATTCATTCTGAAAAACCATGCTAGATCATGTATATGTTTAGGTCCTTTGAGTCTTGTTCGCTTTTTGCTTGTGGTTAGATAGGTTTCTTTTCAGTTTGCTTTAGCTTAGGTTTGCTTTCCTTAGTTAGTTTGCTTTCCTTAGTTTAGTGGTTGCTTAACTTTAGGTTGCTTTCCAGGGATCCTGATTTGTGAAGAGGTGATGAATTTCCTCAAACACAATCTGGCATATCTTCAAGAAGGTGTTCATTCCTTGGATAAATTGTTCATGAAATTCTTTGCAATCCTAGGATGATTTTCTGTAACTTCATCATCAAGACAGGAATTGTACTTGACTCGGAAAGGAACCAATAATTGTGTCCCAACACTGATATCTTGCAATCATAATGTTTTTTGATCTATATTGTTATTGATATCTCTTAGTCTTTCTTTGAAAAACATGAGTCATGAAGTGGAAGTTTATTGTGGACTCCGCGGTTAGTGTTGAATAAATGTGACTGCTTGTCCCTGGAAGAAGAATCCATTGTTTAGCATAACTGGAAATATTTGAAGATCTTATATTTTTTACACATCTTAATAATCCTAAAGCTTCTGAAGGAATCTTGGTGATCTTGAGTTAAGTGAAAAATCCATAAGCTCACCTTTGCCGCCACTATGATTCCCAGCCCAGCATGATTGAACCAAGTAATAAGCTCAGAAGCATTATCAAAAGAATACTCTGCAAAATCAAGAAATTTCCTGAATCCATTTCAAAATATTCAATCGGTTGGAGGATTCAAGTAACTCTACCGGGGCTATGTGTAATGTCCCCCTGTCACAAATCAGAATTCCTGTTTCCCTCGTCCAAAAATTTCAACTTGCAACAAAGGAACATAAGTACATTTTTCATTTAAAGCCAATATATAAAATTCATACATAGAACTTTGCCTTATCATTTAGTTCAAACTGATTTTTATCAATATACATTACTATGCAAGTTACTATGATCATTTTGCTATGCATATCACTATTATGAATTCATAGTTATTTTTAATGCATATCATCCTTGCTAGTCTCATTATTGCTTTTAATGCTCTTTGTATCTCACAAGTTAGTCTTATGATCATCATGCGTGTGCCTTGCATTTCATATGTTACTTTCATGATCAACATTAATATGCCTTGCATATCATTAACATTTCATATGTTATTTTCATGATCAACATTAATATGCCTTGCATATCATTAACATTTCATATGTTATTTCTCATGATCTAGGATATTCATCAACACAAGTTATAATCTACTGGTCTATATGTCATTTACTAACAGCTTATGGGAGATTGGAGGATAGTTACCGTTATCCACTATGGGGCTCTATGGTCTCTATCCTTAGACTCAATAGGGTATCCTTAATACCTTAGAGTCAAGGCCTCTATGAGACTCCTTGGTACTCTTATGATGCCTTACATCAAGTAACCAAAGCCTATATATCAGTATCCTTGCACTATGGGTACCTTATACCTCATGTGACAAGGCCTCTATGTGATGATCATCCTTTGCATCATGGGTACCTTATACCTCATGTGACAAAGGTGTCAATACTACCCATGTGGCCTCTTGGTAATTTCCTTCCATCTCTCATAGGAGGTTAGTAAATCACATATCATGGTATATGATTGTCTACAAGATAATACATTACAAATGATTCCTCTATATGTTTGTCTACAAGATAATTCACTCGAAATATTGCACAATAAATACATTACAAATGATTCCTCTATATGATTGTCTACATGGCATTATTCATGATGATTATATCATCATAGATAATGGGATGTAGACACTACCTTACTAAGTATGGTTGTGCACAAATCAATAGTATCTTGACAGAGGCATTTTGAGTATAAGCATATGACTGTCATAAATCAGAATTGATACATTTATGAGAGTTACCATATGATTATCAAGAACTGTTATAATCACTATAAATACATTAACATGAATAACTGCATATTACCAGCCTACTATTTACTATCAATGATGAAACATGTATATGAATTCGGCATACCTGTGTCGTACGGCCGCCATCAGCATTAAATAACATAGAGTGCTTACCTGTGATAGAAGATGTATGGCAGTATGGCAATGATGAATTAATAATGGTATCCTCTATTTGGATGGATGTCTTCAGAACTCAGACTTTCTTATCACTGCTCTATCGTATTCCCTGTGCAGGTTTATTTTTCTTCCTTCGAATGTAATATGAATTATCAATGCTCAATGCTCAATGCTGCCCCCAATAATGAATGATGAATCCTCCTTTTATGGTGTGGACATTTATCTTCTTAATAATGATCGATCCTTAGTGATTTATTCGATCTCTCCATGATTGCCTCTATTTTATTAAAACAAATATAATTTGTCTTTTAGTGCCAAGTCAGCCTTTGTCTTATTCTTATTTTGTCTTTTGTTCTTGCCATGAAAGTTGGCTAAGTACGAAAACATATGTAACCTCCAAGATAACTAATCTTCTTTTCAATCTTTATTTGGAAAACTGCGAACTGTTATGGGCTGAAATTAAGGGACATGACACTATGGACACCCGATCGGCAGTAGAGCAATGCTTGAGGGAATCATAGCGACAACCTCGTCGGGGCTATAGGCGCCTGCTGGCAGCAGGGCAATGTCCAAGGTAGTTCAGAAGGTAAGCATCTATACGTAGCTTAACGCAAGAAAACCTTGACAATCTCGGTTGCAGAAGGATGGAAGAAAATCAATTGCACACACTTGGATCTTTGGGTTATGAATGGTTGTGGTAAGCTTTTGATTCCAATTCCTTGATCATGTTTTCATATTTGTTCAATCTAACGTGTGGGTGTACGCAGAAGGTTCCGACTCCCTGATTCTAGTTTATCATGTGAATACTTTGAAGAATCAATGTATTTAGCATTGCACACACCACAATGATCAAAAGAAGAAGTGTTTTGATTCAATCTTTTGTTCTTTTCCCTTTCGAGTGCATTTTTGGGTTGACTGATACGTTAGAGGGGATTATCCAAAGGTTCTTGGTTTAGAATGAGTCTTTATCTTTAAAATGTTCAGGACCATTTGTTTGAAGGTGGCGCTAGATGTTGTGACGTTTTCACACATCACCCTATTGCAAATGGGGACCCCCTCTTTTTTTTGGCCCGGTTCCATTTTTGCTTTGATCTTGCAGTTTCTTGCTCAGTTTCCGGTTGACCATGAATGAGTTCCCAAAGCGGTGAGCTCCCAAGATGTTTGAAAGAGTAAAGGAGAGATTGAGTCCTTTCCAAGGGTGTGAAGCCCTAGTTGCCTTTCCTTAAGCAAGACTGGTCAATCCATGGGCAAGGTTGTCCATCATTCCATAGTTCTAATCCTGTTCCAAAACTCCAATCCAGAAGTTCTAGTCTGGAAGTCCAATCCAGAATCCTGTTCCAGGAGTCCAATTCGGAAGTCCAATCCAGAATCCTGTTCCAGGAGTCCAATCCAGAATCTTGTTCCAAGAGTCCAATCCGGAGGTCCAATCCGGAATCCTGTCCGGAAGTCCAATCCAGAATCCTGTTCCATGAGTCCAATCCGAAAGTTCCTGTCCAAAATCCCGTTCCAAGGTCTATCCAGATTCTTATCCCGACGTTCCAATTCAAGGTCCTGAATTCAACAAGGCCTGTCATTCCATGTCAAAGTTCATCTTTCCACCTTAGAACCCTCTCATTCCCGGCATGATGCCTTCTTCCGAACTCCTAAGGCTATGATCCAGACAAATTTCAGTGAGTAAACGGGTCCGAGACTTAGTGAAATTTCAAACAATGAACCCAAGAGTCATTCTGAAACCCATGCTCCAGAAGGAATTTCTAACTGAAGGAATGATTCCCTGAACTAAAATGAATTTGTCCTTGGGCGCAGATTCCTGTAGGCACTGGAATTTGCGCTCCACGAAGAAAGTTCTCCAAGTCGCAAACTTTAGTACCTACTAGAATTTGCGACCTACATAATAAGGTTCCTGATCAAGTCTGAAAGTGTGCCATCAAGGAAAATTCCCGGCCTGTCTGAAGATTTCGCCTTGGAATCTGAGATTCCCTAAGGAGATAAAGGGTATTTCTCATGCTGGATCTTATCTCAAGGAATGTTGAATCTCTAAGCAAAGTCAAAAGTCCATTCCTACTAAGCAAAATGATGAAGTACTTCGTCAAAAACATGAAAATTTTGTCAAGGTCGCAAATTCCTGCAGCAGGTGGATTTTGCGCCCAAGGAATGAGGATATTCCAGGTCGCAAATTCCTGCAGCAGGTGGATTTTGCGACCTAGGACAGCAGGATTCCTGTTGACAGTGAAATTTGCACCCTGACCTGGAGATTCCTCTTGTCCATGCCTGGTAATCCTGGAATGAAAGGAAAAGTTAGTCCAAATGTGAAGGATACCAGAAAATGATGAAAATCCTCTATTTATTTAGAAGTTCATAAGTCAAATTTATCAAATCTTGCAAGTTTATTTCATGTTTTATCTTTTGATTGCATCGCATTTAAGGATCTTGTTCATCATAACTACTCGAGGTTTCCCTTGTTTTGCAGGAATCCAAGACGAGGATAGGTTCCATGAGGAGGATGAACAAGGATGATCCGGGGCAATCAGGATGGATGCAGAGAGTTCAAGCGCCGGAGAAGATGACCATTTCAAAGATCCGAGAGTTCCAACAAAAAGAAGACCACACATGCATACCGAGGATTTGTGAAGGACATCACTCTATTCCAGTGCTCGCCTATCTCCCCCTAACACTCAACATGACTGGCGCAAGGCAACGTCAAAGGATCCCAGTTCAGTGATAGAGAGACTTCGCATGAAGGATAAGGGAAGATCAAAAGTCCTTCCGAAGATTTCAAATGACACGGAGAGTGCTTGCATGAAGGATAACAGAATGGGAGAGATCGTTCATGTCCAATATCAGGGATTCCAGTTTCGGACAAGAGGATCAATCCTTGGAGAGCCAAGAACAAAAGAACAGTTCACCATCCATCGAGAAGAACGAGAATCCACGACGGGATAAGGAATTCCAACTCAAGAATCCATGACCTCTGAAGGACTGCAGCACTGGTCAGAAGGAATTCCAAACGAAGGATTCCTAAACCAACTAAAAAGTGCGCCCCTATTCAAGGAAGGATTCCTCCACATGAAAATCCTGTTCACCTTTGAATCTGCGCTTAGGGTAAAGGATTCTTGTTCACCATGAAATTTATGCCCGAGGAACAGACAGTTGACTGGTCACCTACCTACCAAGCAGCTTAGTCAGCCAGGACAGATGGCAGCTTTTCCCAGGACATGTGGCGCCCAGGACAAGTGGCAACATCCCATAGGGCCTATGACATGGTCATTCCATCTCTTTAGGGTTTGCACAGATTTCGAGGAGATCAGATCTCCTCACCTCCTCCTTTGCTTTTGTTACGCTATAAATAGGCTGAGGCGCTTCATTTGAAAGGATCTTTTTTTGCTCTTCCTCTCATCCTTTTCTCTTCTCTCATCCTTCCCTGCTCCCTGAGCAGCTAGACTGTATATTCTTTCTTCATTACTCCATTCCTGTTGAGTTGAACACTTCAAGAATCAGCTAGATTGTTGTATACAGACTCCCAGAGCAATAATATAAGCATTGAAGATTGGTGTTCATATGGTTCTTTGGATTTTGACATGGTCTTCTTGATTTCTTGAAGCATATCTTAAAGTTTCTGAAGTTATTTCCTTTACTTTCAAGTTTTTCATTAGTTAGAATGATGGAGATTATTACTGTTGAATGATTGAATCTGTTTGTTCATACCATTGGTGATCTGTGGCCTGCAAATCACCGTGCGTGGTTAGCCTAAACTAATACCAAGTCTAACTTCGACTGTTCTGCATGTTTCAGTTCCATGTCCCTTGCAGGAGCAGTCTGAAAATCCTTACTTCCCCTCAGAAGATAGCACCATCCCTGCCTAGCTGTTGTCTCATGACGAAGCAGAGGACTGGTTCCAGTTTCCATCCTCAGTAGTAATCTTTTCCATCGATTAGATTCCTGAACCCTTATCTCATCTTGTGCATTTTCTTTTAGATTTTCGCTAGGATTAGTTTTCCAGAGCTTCATTGCCAAATTATACGCCTCTTCAAGAGTGGAACTTGGGAATTCCAAGTTGTCCATTTGTGAGGAAGTTCCATTCATTCACCAACCCCAGGAGTAAGGAGTGGATTCCGTGTCCACGAAGGAGTAATCCCACGCAAGTCCCCCTCATGATTACCAGCAAATCACATCATTCCACTGAGTCTATCCCTGTGCACGTCAAGACCTGACATTCAAGGAACCTTGGAGCAGTCTCATTCGATCACTAAGTTCAGCATCTAAGAAGCTTTGTTCAAGAGAGGATAGGATACTCAGTATTTTATTCTATTGTTGTGGTGTCACGAAAACATCATCAACAGATTGTAAACCTCTTGCTACCCTAATTATTCCAAATCTGAAGTTGACTTGAGATTTAGAATCATATTTGGTGAATCTTTTTGTATACAAGCAGTCAGTAGGTTCTCTCATGTACTTAGCAAATATTAGACCTAATATTTGTTTTGCAGTTATAATATTAAATCAATTTATAGTTGAGCCAAGACAAGTTCACTCAACTGCTATAAAAGTTAAAACATGTGATCCGATATTTGAAAGGCACACTTCATTATGGGTTTAAGTATGTTGGAGATGATAAGTTTATGTTGCATGGCTTTGTGGATTCAGACTGAGCAAATGATGCTAGTGCTAGGAAGAGCACTTTAGGGTTTTGTTTCAACTTGGGGTAGGTATGATATTCAAAGTTGTATGAAACTCTCTGAAAATCTAGCATTTCATGATCACTCCAAATATACAGATATTTGTTATCAGTTTTTTCAAAGATAATGTTCAAAGGAGAGTGGTAGTTCTTTAAGATGATCCCTCACAAAGAGGGAGTGTTACGGTTGAGTCTCCTTCAACTAGACACTAATTTCAATCCTTTATTCAGTTATTAAAACTGCTAGAATAGGAATATATATTTAGCATGTGGATTCCTAAAATTAGGCACAAATTTTTAGTGATATTTGGCACTGTTTATAAGTGCTTTATTTGTGGTTTTTCAGTGTTTTATTCTGGGCAGCATTGGAGTTGTGTTTTGTCATATTTTTAGAGGGATTCTATGTGATAGAAAACATGATATGTCTCCTGATTTGAAGTGCTTTTATTCTGCTTTAATGTACCCAAGTCTGACAGTCTTTTTATTTACCTTGGGCGCCCACCTTTGTAAGACGGATATATTTAAAATACTAAACAATTTCAGACAAAAGGTTATCTATTTTCTGATCTCAGTATTATTTATTTTTCATACTTTCAGCATATTTGTGATTGCAGTTTTGATTGAAGATTCACTTAAGACAGTTTAACTCAATTCCTTGAGGGAAAAATCTGCATACCATTGTCTGATTTTTAACATACCATTGTAGTGAATATCATAAGAGCTTTCCAACAAAATAGAACAAAACCATGTTATATAAGAAATGCCTTGTTGATCCAGCAGGCACCCTATAAACCTACAACGGGCATAAGGTATAAATTACATATCATGGAGTAAAAATCACAATAACAGAAGTGCAACAAGAATTACACTGCTAGAAAGTATGCTCACCAAGTTTTATGACAACATGAATAATGATTACCAAAAATCTATGTTTCACAGTGGCTCTAGGACAAGAAACACAGGGAAGGCAATGGCAGGAGACCTATTTTTGGGGATCGCAAGAGACAGTAGATTAAGAAATAAGGAAAATTCGAAATGTAAGAATTAGAAATTATAACAATACTTGAAATTAAACATAACATTAAAGTTTAAACAGAGTCTGAATTCACATTATAGTTGAGATACAATACATCAAGATTCAATTATAGCGATATGTGAAATTTTCATAGTTTTCACAACTACAAATGCCAAATGTAGACATTCCCTTTCAAGTTTCTTTTATTTACCTCTGCTTCATAACTATGACAAATGAAAAATGGATACATTTGAGTTTCCTCAGGAGGTGAGGATTAACAAGCACTCCACACACCTTCATTTTCTATTCTATTTGTGTTTTTTTTTTTAATGTTTTTTATCATAGGGGATGTCTCACCATTCCCGTGATGGTCAAAGAATGACTCAGATATAACCAGCCATCCTAAAGATGGGCATTTTAAAAACGTCCACCATGTTCAAAATGAATTGGAATGACCATGGCAACGTAACCCCCACCAAAAACCAAATACGGAGGATGCATTGATGACACACTGTGTGCAGAAATTACCTTTCAAATTTCAAAGGCCTCAAGTAAAAGGTGCAAATATTGGTCAAATACAAATGTCATCATTTTCATAATGATCATTATTAGTGCCTTACTACATCTCGTAACACAGTGAGTTAGATTCATAAATGGTCATGATTCTTCATTCATATGTTTGACATCTTACTCCTTAGCAACATCAAATCACTGCAGCATTACAGCCCTCTCACAATGGCTGTGGTTTTGTTTGTTTGCTAGGAAATTACATTACATTATTTCTCATATCAACAGAAAAATTAAAGAAGTGTCAATGGTTTTATGTTTTAACAGCTAAAAACCAGTCATGATTTCAATAACCTAATGAGTCACATTTCCTAGCAAACACTATATATTCTCAAGAAAATAGTAGATCAAGACATTGATATAAGAGCTGTAAAACCTAACTGTTTTTCTGGCAACATGTACCTTGGGCTGCAATGCAGCTGACCTCTCTTTGGACAATTCTTCTTGAATAGCATTAACTGCCCTTATTTATCATCTGACATTCCTGCAAAAATATTGTTTGTTGGACTATTAATTAGTGAAAAGATGGGGCACTATCACAACAATGACCCAGGTTCAAATTCTGAGGAGATTACCCCAGGGTTAAGGTCCAACTATGAATCTGGTCACTCGCGTTGGTATGAAGAACTCTCTAGCTTCTCAGATAAGAAGGAATGTTATACTACATAATGGGAGATGTGTGGCTCCCCAGTAATGAACAGAGTAGTTGTTTACATATTTACTTATTTTTAAAAGGCTCTACGATCTTTTAATGTTGTGATGGCTGAATTTAAAACTGCTAGATAAAAGTCTCTGATTTGTTAATAGAAATTAGGGAAAATTTATTTCAACTTTATGATAATTGCAATATTGAACATATATTTCAGATTTTGAATATGTAATGACTTCAGTCTTATAATAGAATCTGTCGAATTGTGCTTGGACCTTGTTCTTGTCTTGTTCAATGCTCTACCACTTTGATTTTTACATAGTTAAAAAAGATTGAAAGGATAGTGAGTTATTGAGGGCCAACACACCTGACGGCGGAGAAATTAGACAGTACAATTGATGATTATCATTGTTTTTCATTCTACTAATGTGACAGCACCACAGATGGAATACAAGATATGGCACAGGTAGCATTCCTTACCTTGTTACAAATTGATACAAGTGAGGTTCCTTACCTTGTTGCAAATTGATAGAAGAGAAATCGAGGAAGATTAAAGGCACTCAAAAACTGGGACTTTTTAGTTTATAATAAAAGTGAAATAAGACTAAAGACATCAGAGAATTTAAAGTTCTAGAGGAATAGATAAATTAAAATACAATTCTTCAGATATTTTAACAGAGACATTTAGGTGTGTTTCAGTAAGGAAGTTTCAATGGTTTTATCAAAAGTCCTTTAAATGAAAGAATAGGATATTAAATAAATTGTTAAATGCTAACCCCTTGGGATCCTGAAACTGGTCTTTCAGTATTGAGGAAAAACTACAAAGGCCAGCCAATGGAAATATGAGGACGTGATTTGACTTCGTGGAATTTGCTCCTGAATTTATAGCAGAATTTATTGAACATAATCATACAGGATATCTTAGAAATAAATACAGCTAACCATCCTTCCTATTGATGAAGCTAAAGAAAAGATTATTAGAAACTTAGCTCCAAACCAAAATATGGAAGGGAAGATTATTAGCTTTGGTAAATCCCCATGCAATAAGCATACATGTTAGCTACTACATCGCATCTGATAGTCCAATAGGTATGATAAAGACGGCAATGCATGAATATTCACTATTAATGCATCACACTCACAATAAAACATACTCACTAATCACATAATCATCTGACACTACTTGCAATAGGTTTTTGCATTGCCAAGTAGTACACTGCAGGGATCATCAGGTATGTTTATTGGCCACTGCCAGACATTGGGTCAGCTCCTCAACTCTCTCTAAAAGAATTCTCTTCATCAATCTAACCATAAAGGAAAAAATGAACATGGCGCCTCAAATATACATGATCCCATCTCACAAAATCACTTAACTGCTAATTACTCTACTTTATTTTGTGTGAGTACATGATTATTATTAAAGAGAATTAAAAGGGAACCTGTTATGTTCTTATGCCCATAATATTATGACATATATTAAGTTTTTGGAGTAGCCAACATGTGGCATGCATGACCCTATATTGGCTCAGATGCTTATCTGTATGACTCATAATCCTTGATCCAAACCAGCTTAACAAGTCATTAAAGCAGTTTTGGACCATTGCTAATATAGTTCATGACCCCTTTCCAATCATTTGTCTCTCTTGCCCAAAACTATCGTACTATATTTTTATTGTATAAACAGTTTTAGTGATAGCCCGTCTTCTAGGTGCATTGCAAAGTAAATTCACACTTAAGATGAAGCAGAAAAAGAATTCAATCCCTGACCATATTATAATATTATGGCCCTCTTGCAGGTTAGCCAAAGAATAATTGCAAATATAAATCAATAATAAAATAAAGTGGTTTATACTCCTAAGGAAACTGCACAATCCCTTTCAAAAAACAATATTATTTTAGCAAAAATAGACCTTTGTTCAATCTAAAAAACTTATTATAACCCTCTTGGATGTCAGACACTAAATAATTGCAAATATAAATCAATAATAAAATTAGCCTTAGTTGGTTTTTACTCCTAAGGAATCTGCACAATTATAAATCTCTTTTCAAAAGCAATATTACTTTCATAAAGAAAGACCTCCGTTCAATCTAAAAAACCTAAAGGTCTTATCTGTAGCCTTAAAAGTTTAACCGAAATTACCAATTCAACACCTGTTTAATTGCAAGATAAATAATGATTCGTTTATCATACATTCACTGAGGTCTACGTTGTTTAATTGTTAGATAATTAATGATTTGTTTATTATACCATGCAATGAGTTCTACATATGTTTAATTGCAAGATAAATAATGATTTGTTTATCATACCATGTACTGAGGAAGAAGTGAAGCTCCATATGATGTTTTGAAAATTCTTTCTAGGCAGGAAACCACAGAAGCCTCAAGACCTGGAACCTCATACTCACTCTCTAATGCACTGCAAATTCATCAATTTAATCAATCCTAAATACACATGGAAGGGCAAACTTGAAAAAAAAACAAGAAATCTGCCATTAAAAAATGACCTAAGGAAATTAATAGCAGTCAATAAGCTGACAATAGATTCATTGACCCAGACTGCAGAGTATTCCAGAATTTGTATAACTCAAAATTAAACATTTCAAAGGAATTAGATTTGATACTTAACCTATAATGTTACAAAATAGATCCAAATACAACAATTATTTTCTGCTGATGCATCATTTTTCCTTCCAATTATCATTATGTTCAATCTAAATTACAAATTGCGACAGCCTGCAACTCATTCCATCAAAATAAGGACAACCTAAAAAGAATTTAAGACAATCTAGAGGACTTACAAGCCCAGCCCACAGTAGAATATTATAGTGATTATTAGATATAATATAATGATAGACATAATGTTCAAATACACTTTATACACAGAGATGTTTATTGATTATGTTAGTGATGTAATAACACCACATTAATTATGTCTAAAAAGTAACTTAAAATTAAGTTATAACCACCTTGTAACTTCCCCATTCAATAAAAAATACAAGCCACACTCCTTGAATTGTATACCATCCAATTCTCTCAAACTCCATGCATTCATTATTAGAACATTTGGTATCAAATCCAGGAGACCCTAGGAAGGGGGTATGTCAATTCAAAGTAAGGAAGCCCCAAGAAGGGTACACTGATCGAGAAGAAAATTGAAGGGAGAAAAGAAATTTGCTGTCGAAGGAGATCTGTCCAATCACCATAGAAACACTGTCCAAAAAAGGCAATCGCTGTCAAAAGAAGAAGAAATCTGCTGTCAAAGGAGAAAAACTGCAGTACAAATGAACAGTGAATGGTACCGATAAACATGGCTGTATGAATATTGACAGTATGGTACAGATGAGCAATGATCCAACAATACACTTTTTTCCAAAAATGGTGAATTTTAAATCTGTTTTCCTGCTTTTCCCTGGTTAAAGGCCAACTGTAATTTGCTGTTAAAAGCTGATTGTTTGCCGTCTAAGTTGCCGAATCGGAATCGGGCACGATTACGGGCACGTGATTCCGGTACACCAGTACGGCAATTTTTTTGAAGGGGGTCATTTATGTTGATCATGATGTTAGTCATTCACAAACATAGAATAAAAGTTACACAACAACCTTTACTCATCTTGAAAGATACGATGAACTCAAAGAATTCATGATCCCAAGTCTCCGTTGATTAGGTCTTAATCTACTGACGTTACTCAGTGGTTGATGTGTGTTGCTGTTTTCCATTCAGGGGCCTTACGTATTTCTGCAAAGTTCATCATTATTTCTTCAAATATCCTGCTCTATATGCCTGCTCTGCATAAATCTCCAACAATTCTACCTCTGCACTGTGAATTTAGTCAAATAATGTGCCTACAGGCTGATATTTGCATGATTTCTACCATTATTTATGATTCTTTGCATGATATTTTCAATACTACATGCATTTAACTCAAATATGCTAATGATTTTCAGTTACCTACAGAATTTCAGCATATTTCTCTGTTGTTTGCTTAAGATTATCAGTTTATTTGCAATTGTGATAGTGAGATGCTCTGAAATTGAAAGAAATTAAAGGAAATGCTTCTAATTAAGTTGAACCTTTAGCTTTTGATCCACATACATGCTTGATACTGTCATGAGGAGAAGAAATCAAACCATATGTTCACCAGGACATTCCACAGCTAGATACAGTTGATGCAAACTTCAGAGGATAATGAATGAAAACAATACATGCAACATGATAAGCACTCCAAGGGACGCAGCAAATCAAAGCACATATCCAGAATTCAGACACAGATTACTCAAGATTTACGAAGATTTGTAATCAGAATACTCTTCTCTTTCATTAAGTATGCAAAAGACATGTACATATACAGCAGCTTTGAAATAAGTCCTGAATACTTCAGCAATCAAATTTCAATTAAGTTTCGAATGAATATAACAAGGCATTCCACCACCTTTTATAGAATAAGGTGAGGAATCCGTTACAAAAGATCCACGGATCAGATATGTCAATACAAATCAACGGTCATCACTTCATGACTTGTCAATTTTACAAAAAGGCACAAGTTGCCAGTTGGCAACTATCTATACTGCATATGCAAGATATTCCCCCCCTCATGATGTATCTTCATCATGCTCTTCATCTGATGCACGCGGGTCATCATCATGTGCATCACTTCCTGACTCTTCGCTATCCTGATGATGACGCTGCTGCATATGGGGTTGCATACTGCTCTGGATCTGCTCGTATGACCGCACAACCTGATCTATTCCTCCGCCATCTTGAGTCTTTGCCTTGATAATGGCGTGCTTGTGTGCCTCATACTTATCCTTGCTGTTATCCAGCTTATTTTCTCTGTCCTGCAGTGTCTCATTGTAGGTCTCCATCTTGACCTTGATCCTCATCACCTTATTTATAAACTCTTCTGTCAAGTGGATGAGTGGACCATCATCTTCCATCTAGAAGTTACTGCGTAGAGCCTTAAGGGCAGAATCTTCATCTTGATTCTCTATCTTCCCTTCCACTTTGCCCTCTAGCGTTTCTAGCATGTCTGCCTCAATGCCCATTAAATCACGTAGCCTCATGCCGATCTCCCTCAGCTTATTATTGCATCTCTTGAGGACTCCGCATTCAAACTGCACATCCTTATACCAGATATCCACTAATAATGCAGTATTATTATTCAATACCTGCTTACTGATAAGCAGTTGTGGATTTATCTTCCTTATTTCGTCCAACAGGCTGAGGACCTTCTCCAGTTTATAAGACCTTTTTCCGGTCTGCATCTGCAATTTATCCACCTTAGTTTTGGAGTCACTTAGGATGCTCCACCTTTTCAAAGAACCTTTTATTATCTCAATGGCATCATCCAATGTGGATGACACCCACTTTCTTATTACGGAAACCTCATGTTTCATGAGGTCCAATCTATTCACTTCTTCCTGAGAAATGGCAGTCAATGGGACTGCAGCTTCGCTTGTGGTATCCTCAGGATTCGTCAAGCCTTTAATATATGCACGCAACTGAGCAATGTGCTCTTTATGTTGCTTATTCTTCTCTTTCTCTCTTTTCACTTTCTGAATCAGAGAGTCAATGATATCCTTTCCCTCCTGACCTTCCTGCTCTTCATTGGCAAAACCCAAATCAACTGTGCTTATCTGGAATTCATCCACAGTGATTTTGCCTTTCTCTTTCTCTACCGCAGGTACAGCAATTTGTGCGGTCCTTCTCCCTGTCGCCGGATCTCTTTTGATGGCCGAAGTCATTCTGGCCTTCCTCCTGGGTTTCATTATATCTGCGGCGAACAGGGTGGAGACATCGAACTCTTGAATCTCCAGCTCCTCCTCAACATTTACCTCCTTTTCTAACCATGAAGGCACCTGATCATGCTTTTCAGCATCATGATGCTGTTCACCTCTATCTCCCGTTTCCACCAACAAGCGTTGTGGAGATGGTGACTTTTCTTTTTCTGGCTCTTGATGCTCACCTTGCTGCGAATCCTGTGGTGCCTCCTCCTGTTGAGGAACTTCCTTTTCTGGGGGAGCATCTTCTCCGTGTGGGGAACCTGGCGGTGTACCTGTATGTGGATCATGATGATCATGATCTTTCTCCATCCTTTCTTCACCTGTCCCCAGTTCTTCCCCTTGTGGAGGTTGATCATCCTCCTCTTGCTTCTCTATTTCTGGCGGCATGTCCACCGTATCTGATATCACTGGATCTACCCGAGGTGATGGCATCTGTTCCGCAGCGGCTATCTGTTCTGTACCTGCAGCATCCACCTCTTGTGCCTTATCAGCAGGATCCTCTATCGCTTCATTCTTCTCATCATCAGCCTTTGCTTCTTGGACCTCTACTATAGCAGGTCCTGCTGATGTATCTTGTGGGCTTTGTTGGCCTGATTCAAGAGCGTGGCTTTCTGTTTCTGCCATCTCTATCTCTTCTATTAAGTGGCCCTTATCAGGCGATCCTGCTGGCTGTTCAGGACTTGCATCCTGCTTCTCTGTTAAGTCTACCACTGCAGGACTTGTCACCTCAGCGATCAATGTATCCAGCCCTATGTCCTGAGCTACCTGCTCTGGGCTCTTCTCTGGTTCTGGGCTCTTTTCTCGCTCCGCTTCTGCTTGTTTCATCTCCTCAAGCACTGTTTGAAGCGTTGGAGGCTTGTGAGGAGTCACACTGATGCCAGCAGCTGCAAGTGTTTCCATTTCTTGTGCAGCTACATCCTGCACCACCTCATCATCAGACAAGTTTATTGTCTCGTCTAGCGAGACATGCTTTTCTGCTTGCGCCTGGGATGCTTCCTTTTGTTGCTCTTCTGCCAGTTCAGTTTTGAACTTGACAATGGTAGGAAGTGGAACATTGTGCTGAAGTTCCTTCTGCACTTCACTACCTGCCCCTTGTAATTGCACTGGGGGTTGACTTATCTCACCTCTCATGGAGGTTCTTGTTTTCTTAGGTGTGGTAGGAACCAGCACCTGCGGAGTTCTCCTCTTTCTTCTGATTATCAATGGAGCTTCCTCCTCTTCTTCAAGCTCTTCCTCCACGAGGATATCCTTGCCTGGTTGTCTGGATGATTGACCCACTTCTTGGGTCTTTGTGGTTCCAGCCTCTGCTGTCTTGGCTTTCTTGGGCTTTGGAGGAGAATCTGATTCTGACCCTGATTTGGCTACCTCCTCCGCTGTGAATACTGCCCTGTCAACTATGACCCCTTTGGGTCTCTTTTCCACCTTCTTGCCCTTTGTGGCCCTTTTGCTAGGTTGCTGTGGTGGAGGGGTCCTCTCTCCCTTAGTCTTCCGCTTCTCCAGCAGGAAGTCATCATATTCATCTGTGGGGATGTCCTGCCCCTCCTTCTTGCTATCTATTGTGACGGCAACACCTTTTTTCTTCAATGCCTCTACCTGTGCATCTACCCAAGCTTGGGTCAAGTGTATGGTTCTGGCAAAGAATGGGTCCCAGGACATATCCTCCTGCATGGTGAGGTCAGGGGCAGAAATGGTATCATTGTAGATCTTCTTCTGCTCGTATTCATCTGCCATGATCCTGCCGTCATCACTCTTCAGCTGCTGAGGGAGGGGTATGCAGTCAAACGTTCTAATCTGGTTCAGAGTTAACCTCTGATACCTCCTCCTCCTGGCCTCTGCCTCATCTTCGCAGTCAGCCCAAAAATCTTCTAGGTGCCTCTGGTGAATAGGCTTTCCTAGGATCTTCTGCATTCGGCCGTAAAGATCATATGGTCTTGTTACTGGGAAGGGCAGTAAATTCATCTTGTTCAGAGTGACCATCACCTTCTTAATATTGTCAGAGTCAGGGCACATGTAGTTGCCGATGCTGACTGGGAACAAAATTGGTGGCAGCTTCTTGGCATCCTTATACGTCTGTATGATGGTGGAGCCCTGCCTGATAAACTCCATTAAAACTACTGCATCTGTAGGATACCTTGGCAGCATCAGGGGATGCCCTTCAAAACCTTCTATCCTGATGTAGGAAAAGGTGGCAAATTGGATGTACCATGCCCCATGCCTGTATACTGCCTCCTGAGCCTCCATGTTCAGTCTTTTAGTTCTGTCATCTTCCATGGTCCTTACCAGATGCATAGAAAATGCATCATTGACCAATTTGTAGTCCTTGATATATTTGGTTCTTTGCAGCTGGGGATGATGATCCCATATATATGCTGCATTCGTGCCCGTCAGTTTTCCATCTGTGACCAGGGCATCAAAAGTGCCTCTATAAGCACAGGAATAAACAATATAGGAGGTCATGTAGAAGGCACAATCTGAACCTCCCAGGTTCAGCAGCTGCTCATGCAGAGCATCACTTATGATTTGGCCCCACAGTGGCTTGATGTCTGCATATAGGCACATCATTATTATGCCGTACATCCAGTCTCTGAATTCTCCAGTATCAGGCTGGCCAGTCACCCTGTTCAGTAGGGCAATCACATACTGATATTCTTCATTAAAATCAAATTTAAACATGCGCACAGGGAGCTTGGCCGCTGCATTATATGTGCTGTTCTCGGCCCGCCAAGCATACATGTTCTTTCTGGCCGTCTTCTTGTTGGCCTCATATTCTCTTTCAGACTTCTTCAAGTCTACACTCTTTACCTTGCTGCCCATTGGCAGTCCAAATGTTTGGGATAGACCTTTGATGGATAGGTCTGCATACATTCTCCCATGCTTCACCACCTGCCTCGTCTGAGGGTTGTAATTCCGAGCGCACTCAATAACCAGCTCCGGAGACTCCATGGAGTAGGGGAAGCCAGCAGCGTTCCACATACCTGATACAAACACAGCGTCCAGCACCGGACTCTTATCCTGCCCATCATTCAGCTTGGCTGACCAAGCCTCCAGGTTGGTACTCCCCTGATGGGTGTCTGTAATTGCCCCAAATTTGAACAGGACCCCTCTCTGTGAAGAGAACATAGGCCGGCTGAATTCTTCCTGACACTTGACTAAGCGCTTTTCAGCCATGGGTACCTGCAATTAACAACATTTCTTCTCACAACGGGATATGCATGCATACATACTGCAAATATCATGCTTATTGTATCAATTCTACATTACTTACTTGCATGGATACATAACCAGAACTTTCAACATTATTTAAAAACAACATGATGAGGGTTTCAGTTCACTTACCTGGTTATGCCGATTTCTTTTTATACCAGTATATCTCTAAGACGCTCTTGATTCAGCTGCTAATCACCTTCCTCCCTCAGTCTATGAGCTCCAGTCGCGCAACGGTAGCTGTTATGCAGAAATGGAGGCTAGTGCTCTGTAAAACAATTTTAACGCAGGTAAATGTAACAATGGCGGTTGAATTACCTTTTAACCTCGCAGTTAGGGTAAACTTAGGGTAACTCTAACAAGTTAGATCGTAATCTTTGATCATTCGTGCGAAAACTCAGGATCTCGCCAGACGTTTCATTGGGTTCCGGGATCGGCGAGAATCACCTACCATATCTGCGCGCATTTAATGGCAATGGCGGCAAAGGGAGCGGGGGAATATCCATATGACATGATATCATGAGAGCAGGATGACATTTCACAAATATCGGGTTGAGTTTCGATATCATCCTCCCCAGCATTGGAACTGTTATCGCGACAAGATTCGGGTGACAACGCACCTTTGTTTTCATTTTAGCACATCAGGAGGATATTTCGGTCCATCGGGTGATATTTCAAAATATGATGATGACCTTCAAACTTACTCATTCTCCTTTCGGAATATCAGGTTGACGTCATCATGATATTTGTTCTTTGTATTGGAAATGTCTCATGACGTCATCGCCACATTGGGTGAACATGATCATGTTTACAAAATATCCTGTCGAAATGTAAATATGATGATGATGTCATCAGGATGTTTGTTTTTTTGTTTATCGGATTCAGATGATGTCATCAGGATGTTTGTTAAGGGTGATATTTTGCATCAGGATGATATTAACGAATATCGGGTTACTTTCAAAATATGATGCTCGCTATACAAGAGACCGTTCGACGGGGAAGACTTATTATCACTTAACGTTGACGTCCAGATATTTGAACCGCAGGATATGATCGGGGGGGGGGGACGTTTCAAATATGATGATGATGTTCTTCACACAGCATAACTGAGGTTATAAAATATGACCCTCTTTTTGCGAATATCAGGTTTGACCAAGACTTTGACTGTTCATAACTCTCACACCCTGATGAATATCAGGGTGATGTAAAAAGCAAACCTGCATGAATTTTAATGCTCTTTCAGAATATGTGGTCATATATACGAAATACGAATTTTGACAGACTGACCTCATATTGGGGCTTACCTCATCTTGACTCCACATGATGATGAACATGACTGATTTTACCAAACCGCCAGAAAGCAGACAACACAAGCCAAAAGAAAAGTTGGGTCCCTGTTTTGCCAAGTCAAAATGGGGCGTGTTGTGTAACCACACAACAACTTGCCACCAAAGAAAATAAACAAATTCCAATGATTCAAGTGATGTGATCACATTCATCTATAGTGTTCTAAGTCTGTCTAAGTGTAAGCATCATAATCCTCTGAATGATAAAATTTCATCATGGTGATAAAGCTAACAAAGGATCAGGTGTGTGCATATGATTAATTATCCTCATCTTGAAAGTAAGTTGAAAACATAAGTAACTGGTGTTAAACTACATAGTTGGGGATCATCCCTCATAGCCAACCTGGATAGAGCCTTGCTGCCAGCAGGCGTCTATAGCCCCGGCAAGGTTATCTATACAATCTCCCTAAGTAGAGCCCTACTGCCAGTAGGCGTCTATAGCCCCGGTAGAGTTACTTAGATGGCCTAATTTTATTTCTTTTCTGATTTTCTCTTTCATATTTATATTTGATATCATCATGTCAGCTCATTTGTACAAGGTATAGTCACTTGCAGCTTTAGGTTGGAGATTGTATTGGTAGCAAGGGAGTCCCTTTAGATTTTTCACTTAACACCTATACTAGTGTGTTCAACAAACCCAAGGCTGTTAGGTGTTTCATTGTGATGGATTCGCTTTGACCAAGAAAAAGCACCCTGATGAACAGATATCACAAACCTGATCATGAATACTTCCTAGAATGAATTATAACCTATATTTAAATGTGATTACATCACTTGAATCCCAACAATTTAATTATTTTCTTAGGGTGATGAAGTGCATCATCCTGACTTACCAAAACACGGTCCCAACCAACAAAACAACACAACAAACAAACTGTACAAACAACTATACAAATATACAATATGATACATATGACTGTCATGAAGTCATTCAGGCCTGGAAATAATGTTTGAGGAATTGTCCATTGACTGGCAATGGGACATCCTCACCTGTCAGGTTCTTAAGCCTATAAGTGCTATCTCCTAAAATTTCAGAAATCTGAAAGGGACCTATCCATAATCTATCAAACTTACCATGATCACCTTTCTTTTCATGGGCTTTATCCCACATCAGGACTAAATCGGATATCCTGAAAGCTTTAATTCTGGCTCTCTTGTCAAACCAACGTTTGACAACAGCCTGATGTTTCGCAAATTGGTCAATCGCTTGACTTCGCTTTTCTTCCAGGTGCATCAACTGAAGCAACCTGACTTCCTGTTTATTATCTACGCCTAGATACTCTTGGGCAAACTGCAGAGTAGGAATTTTCAAGTTTACAGGGAGGATAGGATCTACCCCATATACTAGTTGGAAGGGTGAGTTTCCTAATGCGGTTTTCATTCTAGTTCTGTCTACCCATAAGGCATATTTCAGAAATGAGTTCCATTCCCTGGGATTTTTCTCTATCAATTTTCTTATTATACTCAGTAAATTCTTGTTGGTGGATTCTGCTAATCCATTTCCCTGGGGATAGTAGTTGGATGAGAACTTAAGTATGATCCCATGATCAAAAGCCCAACTTGACAATTTGGTGGAGATGAAGGCAGAACCATTATCACTTACCAATGCATAAGGAATTCCATACCTGGTGACAATGTTGCTTTCCAAAAATTTAATGACATCATCCGCAGTACAAGTTTTGCTGCTGATAGCCTCAGTCCATCTGGTACAATAATCAGTAATCGTTAGGACATACCTATGGCCTGAGGAAGACGGAGGATTGATCGGTCCTATGAAATCCATGCCCCACTGTGCAAATGGGCGCTCTTCCATCACTGGCTGCAACGGTTGTGCAGCATATTTTTCTCTGTTGGCAGCAACCTGGCAAACATGACAACATTTAACATGATCAGCCGTGTCCTTAAAAATTGTAGGCCAGTAATATCCTGCTCTGAGGATTGCATGTGTTGTGGCCAATGCTGATCCGTGTGCAGTACCAAACTTGTCATGTAACTCTGTTAAAACTTTATTTGCTTCTGGTTTCTCTAAGCATCTCAGGTATATTCCTTCATAATTCTTCTTAAACAAGGTTCCTCCCTTTATCATATACTTCTGGGATCTTATCTTTAAGGCTCTTCTCTGTGAGGCTTGCATTCTTGAAGGACATCTTCCGGTGATCAGGATGTGCTTGATGTCTGAATACCATTCCCTATTGTCTTTCTGATTGATCACATACTGCTGACTGATGATGTTTGGAGCAGTTTCAGATATCATCTGGCTCAGAGCTTGTCCTCTTACCAGCTTCATTGGTGTGATCTCCATGTCATATTCTTGTAATACAGTAATCCATTTGGCTCTTTTTTCACCAGGTTCACTCTGCATCAGCAGCATCTTCACCGCTGCATCTGGTACCAGGTTCACTTTGCTTCTCAGTATATAATGTCTAAACTTTTTTACTGCTCTGACTAATGCAAGTGCCTGTCTTTCAACATCTACATATCTCAATTCAGCATCTCTGAAAGGACAGCTCATGAAAGCAATTGGTTTCTCTTCTTTCTCTTCATTTCTTTGAGTTAACACTGCTGCAGAAGTATGTTCTGAGGCAAATGAGTAGATGTAGAAATCTCTTGTATAATCTGGACTAATGAGGACAGGAGCATCTGAAATGGCTTTCTTTATATCTTCAAAGGGAGCCTTGGCTTCTGGTGTCCACTCAATTTGTGCATCTTTTTTCAACATGGCATTTAGTGGTCTGACAATCTCAGCAAAGCCAGTGATGAACTTCCTCACAAAATTTATCTTACCAAAATAAGATTTAAGTTCCTTTTTGCTTCCTGGAAGTTGTAACTTCATAATGGATTCCACCCTGTCAGGATCAATGATAATTCCATCTTCTGTGATCAGGTGGCCTAGTAATTTTCCTGTTGTGACTCCAAATATGCACTTCTTAGGATTCAACGATATTCCATATTCTTCACATTTCTTCAGTACACTTCTGAGATCAGCAACATGACTTCCCCTTTCCTTGGAGAATACTGTCAAGTCATCCATGTAGATGACTATACATTTTCCTATTAAGCCTCTGAAGGCTATGTCCATTGCTCGCTGGAATGTAGCTCCAGCATTTATAAGTCCAAATGGCATACGTCTATATGCAAATATACCCCACTTTGTGGTGAAGGCAGTTTTTAATCTGTCAATTTTATCAACCATCACTTGGTTGTATCCTGAAAAACCATCCAAGAAGGACATCATCTTGGCTCCATTCACAATTTGTAGAACTTCATCCAAAGAGGGCAAAGGATAATTATCCTTTTCTGATGCTCTGTTCAGGTTCCTGAAATCTACACATAATCTGATGTCTCCATTCTTCTTTCTGACTGGCACAAGATTCGCCACCCAAGTGGAGTGCCTCACAGGAAATATTATCCGGGCATTTAACAATTTCTTGACTTCTTCAAGGATGATTGGCTCAAGCAGAGCATTGACTGGCCTCTACTTCTGTCTGAAAGGTTTTGCATCTGGCTTGAGAGGTATAGTATGAGTTATGACAGAAGTGTCATATGTCTTTAGCTCATCATAAGTCCATGCAATTACATGTATGTAATCTTTAAGGGCCTGAGTTATTCCTTCTAACTCATCTGGTGTACAAACCTTACCCAATAAGACATTTCTCTTGTCATCAGCTTGTCCAATATTCACCTGTGAATATTGACCTCCATCTGCCTTAGGCAGATCTTTATGTTTAAGCATATTATCTAGATCAAAGGCTCTTTCTAATTCAATCATACCTTTGGGAATTCTGTTGCTAGGCAACTCTAATATCTCATCTTCTTCCCAGACATGATCTTCCATACCATTCTCATCTATAATCTGAGCTTCAAATATGTCTCTGTTTGATATGAAGTCCAGGATGTGCTGATCATCATCAAACACCTGGAGATTAGTCACATTGTCAGGTACTGAAGGTACTGACACCAATTCTACTGAAAATCTCTTCAGACCAGATATAGACAGCGGTTCCAACGTACTGGCGGCCTGGGCAAGTGCATCTGCCCTCTGGTTCTGTTTTCTTGGTACGTGAGTGATATTAAAGGCATCAAAGTCTTCAATCAGGTCCCACACACGATGTCTGTAATTTGATAGCTTTCTGTAATTACAAGAGTAAATTCCTCTTACTTGTCTCACAACCAGTCCTGAATCTCCAAAGACATGCAAGATCTTCACTTTCTTCTTATGGGCAAACAACATTCCATGAATCAGAGCCTCGTACTCTGCGACATTATTGGTGCAGGGGAGCTGTAGTCTGTAAGCTGCTAAGTAGGACTTCCCTGATGGATCAATAAGGTCAATTCCTACCCCAGCACCTTGCTTGGATTTAGATCCGTCAAACCTTAAGATCCAAGGCTTATCTTCAGCAGGACATTTGTCTTCAGCAGGATATTTACTTGAACTTTCTTTCTTCTTTGCAGCTCTGGCTGCTGCTCCGCCTGATATCCACTTTAACTTGGGGATGTCATCCTCAAGTTTCTTCTTTCCTTTATTTGGTGAGCCTGATGGCTTTTCTGTTTTCTCTTCCATCTCAGCAGGAGGATGATGTTCAGCACATACAGCTGCATGCTTCTTCAAAATATGTAAGCATAGTGAGCAAGTTGTTTCTGAGTGAAGTGCCTCATGCAGCCTACACCAACCTTTAATTAAAACCTCCTGGGGAGATTTACGCTGTTGTGTCATCTTTTCTATTTCTTTTACCAGAAATTCTTCGAACTTCGTCAGGTCACTGCCTTTATCTTCATCAGACAACTCATAATCTGATTCCATGAAGCAATCACTACCAGGAGTGATCTTTTCTTTTCTCGTATCATTTATCGGATCCGACACCAGGACCTCTTCTGCTCTCCGGATATGATCTTCATCATGATCTGTCGACTCTTCTGTTCCTGCAGGGGACAAATAAGAATTAATATCATCATCATCATCAGATGTAGCACTCACCTCGGAATATGATGATGATGCTTCACTATACATTTGCTCCAGTATCATCATGTCTAAGCATGGTTCACAAGTCTTTTTTGAGTGTGCTTCGCCGTGTAATCTGCACCATCCATCAATCAAAATGTCATTAGCAGGTATATTCAATAATTGGCAACGTTTTACCTGAGTAGATAAATGCATCTCAAAATCTCTGAAGCGATCTATTTCATTCTCATTATCTGGATTATTATCAAATTCCATACTCGGCATGTCCTCATGATAATCATCATCATGATGATGATGAACATCCAGCATCAGGATCTCTTCTATTTTAACAGTTTGCGGCCTGATGTGATAAACTCCAGGTTCTACGTTTACATACATGATCTCATTTGTTTTGTTATATTCCGTGATCATATGTTTCATCCTAGGCTCAGCATCAATCCTGATCTGATTAGGTATACCTTTCCATGGTAACCACATGTGACTGAAGTCTGTGGACATATATCCGTTAAGCGTTTTAGACCAATCTCGGCTAAGCAACATCCCATATGTATCAGGTATGTCCACTACCTGAATGTCAATGTAATACTGTATCCTAGGATCAGATGCTAGCTGCATGTGAATGTGAGTTAGTTCTCCTATCACACTTACTTCTGTCTTGTCTAGTTGAGTGACCTTCTTTAAGGATTTAGCAGGATGCAGTCCTAATGCGTTACATATTGATAAAGGCATAACATTCGTTGAGGCTCCTGAATCAACTAAACAGTTGTGCAAGTTCTTGCTGAACATTCTTATAGTGAGGAGAAACGGAGGTGATTCAGTTTTATCTCTATACAAGGTCATGTGGGAGGTTTCAGCGGCTTGGACTGTAGCTGACACCTTAGACTTGATAGTATTATCTTTAACAGCATGCTCCTTGCCATTGGATTGACTTGAAAGATGATTATCCTCTTTAGGAGCAGGATCATCTAGTGACTTCATGAATGCCCTTTTGATGGCAGGAGTTTTCAGTAACTCCGATAAGGACAGGCTGATCTTGATTTTCTTCATTTCATCAGCCAAATAGCTGACTAACTTGTCAGACTCCTGAGGTGCATTTACGACTTTTGTTACTGTGTTTTGAGGAGACAAGTATTGAGCATTCACCTTAGGGAACCCAGGGTTATTGCTAGCCTTAGGATCAGGAGGTGTATTGAAATTGTTTGAAGGAAGAGATAATGTCAACGGACCAGCAGGTCTGTTGGCACTACTTCTCAGGTTATAATTGTGCTTACCTGGGTATTGCTGCTGGTATGCATGTACTTCCTCACGCTCTCTTGCAGGTTCATTTTCATCCTCAAAGGGAAAAACATAGTTTGTTTCAAAGGTTAAGGCAGACTCTTCACAAGTCTGATCATAGCTCGGGTGAGGCTGATTTATGTACGTTTCTAGCACAAAAGCTGAGTCATATCCACAAGGAACTATCTCATTTCCTTCTACCTGAGGTGGATTTCCAGAAGTGTTAGACACTTCAGTCTGAAAGATGCTGGCAGCAATCCTAAATTGTGGACAATCTAATTCTGCATGTGCATTTGTATTGTGAATCCTACACCAATTGGTGAGGGCTGCTTCAGCAAGATTGACTCTGGTAGTCTGTTTGGCTTCACCAGGAGGCTGATTGTCTAGGGGTGATGGTAATGAACCATTATTTGGCCTGGAGTTCCACACTCTGGGCTGTCTACGAGGATTATTATTGTTTCCACCATTATTGTTGAAGTTGTTGTTATATCCTCTCTCAGGGTAGTTTGGTCTGTCATTGGAATAATTTCTATTCTGACCTGACTGCGAGTAAAACCCTTGATTTCTGAAATGTGTTACTTCTGTGGTGAGTTTTCTGAGTTGAGCAGAAATTTCTTTGATTTCCTCCTCCTCTTGAGCTTTGGCCACTACATTTTCAGTCTGAGGCTTGAAAAAGGAAGATCCATGGTTATTGTTGGATAGATCGGTACCCTGAGGTGTCTGAGCATGCGCAGGATATTGTGGCAATTGGCTATTTCCATTAGGAGGAGGCATAATACTCAATGGAGGTACTTGCAAAGGTGCAGGCATGACTGCTGGGGGTATCACTGATCCATTAGGATATTGTGCAGGATATTGTGAAGGATAAGCTGCAGGATATGGTGCTGGATATTGTGCTTGCACGCCAGGCAAAGTAGGGAATACTATATTTGGGGTAGGAGCAGGTATCAACTGCTGATTTACCTTGATAGCTTCTTGAAAAGCTCCTGTCAAAGTAGTGATCTCAGGATGTGTTCTCCTGATGAACATGGAAGTTAATGGATCCAGGGCTGAATAATAGATACTCCTGGCAGCAGCATCAGCGACCACATATGGGGCAACTAGCTTGGACAACATTTTCCGGAACCTAGCATTGAAATTAGCAATAGGCTCATTCTCAAATCTTTTGATTGTGGCAAACATGTGGTAATTCATGGATGGATCAATAGGGACCTTGAACCTGTCAAGAAAGGCTTTCTCTAAGACAGCCCACGAACCGACAGAAGCTTGGCCAAGACTGATGAACCAATTATAAGCCTCTTCCCCTAGGGAAAAAGGAAATAATCTGCACACCACGTCCTGATGTTCTATTCTGGCTCTGCAGCACGCTTCTTTAAATGTCCTGATATGATCATCAGCATCTTGATAAGGATGATACTTTGGAGAAAGTTTGTCCGGATTCTTTGGTAACTCATGATATGCAGTAAAAGTCAAGGGTGACTCCGCTGCAAAGAAAGACATTGCAGCCTGAGGGGGCTGAACTGGTGGTGCAGTTGGCTGAGGTTGAACTAAAGGTATACCTTGGGTTTGAACAGGAGGTGTCGCGGATATACCGGAAGGTATTTGCAAACCGACAGGGGTCACAGGGGAAGGTCCCGGTGAAGCTCTAGACGCGCTTGACCCTGGAGTATGGTGAATGTCTACAGTCCTAGGTCTGAAACCTCTAACAGGCAATTCTTCAAAAACTTCACTAGGTCTAGACCTGGTATTTATCCTGTAAGCCAGGATTTCTCGATTTGGAGTCAAATTGGCTGAAACTTTGCAAATATTGGTTAGATTTCACTGGATGAGGTGATATTTGCGGTCAAATTGCAAATCAGACTGGATATTTGCGAAATATTTGCGAAGACACTGCAAATGTGACAGGATATTGGGATATCCTGACCCGTAACACAAGATCTCGAGTGCCTAAGGCCTAAAAGTCTCAAAGTTTGAACAAATTTACGTATCTTTAGCCGATATTAGTGAATTCAGAGAGATCTACTGTAAAGCTTGCAATATTTATGTGAGATCTGGAAATCTTTACATAGAATGTGCATATACAATCTTTTCACAGTAAATATTTACATAATTTACTGAAATTCACAGACGATCTGAGGGTACCTTACTCTATGCGTCATCAAACCTGAAAATACTGATGATGAGCGTGATCTTCTGGACGGGCCCTCCTTCTAGCGCCAATTTATGTTGCGTTAGAAGCGAGGGGCCTGCATAAAATGAATGATGACTGAAGCAGTCTTGTCTGTTCCAGTTCGGCCCTCCTTCTAGCGCCAATTTATGTTGCGTTAGAAGCGAGGGGCCTGCAGATATGTTAGCAAGATTTAAAGCGGGCTGATAAACAGAGGCAGGGGATATCACTTCAACTGAAAAGAAATTATTTGCTGAGAAACAGCTCAGCACTCGAGATCTTGTGTTACGGGTCAGGATTTATCAGGAGGGCTGAGCTGTTTCTCAGCAAATAATTTCTTTTCAGTCGAAGTGATATCCCTTGCCTCTGTTTATCAGCCCACTTTAAATCTTGCTAACATATCTGCAGGCCCCTCGCTTCTAACGCAACATAAATTGGCGCTAGAAGGAGGGTCGAACTGGAACAGACAAGACTGCTTCAATCATCATTCATTTTATGCAGGCCCCTCACTCCTAACGCAACATAAATTGGCGCTAGAAGGAGGGCACGTCCGGAAGATCACGCTCATCATCAGTATTTTTCAGGTTTGATGACGCATAGAGTAAGGTACCCTCAGATCGTCTGTGAATTTCAGTAAATTACGTAAATATTTACTGTGAAAAGATTGTATATGCACATTCTATGTAAAGATTTCCAGATCTCAAATAAATATTGCAAGCTTTACAGTAGATCTCTCTGAATTCACTAATATCGGCTAAAGATACGTAAATTTGTTCAAACTTTGGGACTTTTAGGCCTTATGCACTCGAGATCTTGTGTTACGAGTCAGGATATCCCAATATCCTGTCACATTTGCAGTGTCTTCGCAATTATTTCGTAAATATCCAGTCTGATTTGCAATTTGACCGCAAATATCACCTCATCCAGTGAAATCTAACCAATATTTGCAAAGTTTCAGCCAATTTGCCCCCAAATCGAGAAATCCTGGCTTACAGGATAAATACCAGGTCTAGACCTAGTGAAGTTTTTGAAGAATTGTCTGTTAGAGGTTTCAGACCTAGGACTGTAGACATTCACCATACTCCAGGGTCAAGCGCGTCTAGAGCTTCACCGGGACCTCCTCCTGTGACCCCTGTCGGTTTGCAAATACCTTCCGGTATATCCGCGACACCTCCTGTTCAAACCCAGGGTATACCTTTAGTTCAACCTCAGCCAACTGCACCACCAGTTCAGCCCCCTCAGGCTGCAATGTCTTTCTTTGCAGCGGAGTCACCCTTGACTTTTACTGCATATCATGAGTTACCAAAGAATCCGGACAAACTTTCTCCAAAGTATCATCCTTATCAAGATGCTGATGATCATATCAGGACATTTAAAGAAGCGTGCTGCAGAGCCAGAATAGAACATCAGGACGTGGTGTGCAGATTATTTCCTTTTTCCCTAGGGGAAGAGGCTTATAATTGGTTCATCAGTCTTGGCCAAGCTTCTGTCGGTTCGTGGGCTGTCTTAGAGAAAGCCTTTCTTGACAGGTTCAAGGTCCCTATTGATCCATCCATGAATTACCACATGTTTGCCACAATCAAAAGATTTGAGAATGAGCCTATTGCTAATTTCAATGCTAGGTTCCGGAAAATGTTGTCCAAGCTAGTTGCCCCATATGTGGTCGCTGATGCTGCTGCCAGGAGTATCTATTATTCAGCCCTGGATCCATTAACTTCCATGTTCATCAGGAGAACACATCCTGAGATCACTACTTTGACAGGAGCTTTTCAAGAAGCTATCAAGGTAAATCAGCAGTTGATACCTGCTCCTACCCCAAATATAGTATTCCCTACTTTGCCTGGCGTGCAAGCACAATATCCAGCACCATATCCTGCAGCTTATCCTTCACAATATCCTGCACAATATCCTAATGGATCAGTGATATCCCCAGCAGTCATGCCTGCACCTTTGCAAGTACCTCCATTGAGTATTATGCCTCCTCCTAATGGAAATAGCCAATTGCCACAATATCCTGCGCATGCTCAGACACCTCAGGGTACCGATCTATCCAACAATAACCATGGATCTTCCTTTTTCAAGCCTCAGACTGAAAATGTAGTGGCCAAAGCTCAAGAGGAGGAGGAAATCAAAGAAATTTCTGCTCAACTCAGAAAACTCACCACAGAAGTAACACATTTCAGAAATCAAGGGTTTTATTCGCAGTCAGGTCAGAATAGAAATTATTCCAATGACAGACCAAACTACCCTGACAGAGGATACAACAACTTCAACAATAATGGTGGAAACAATAATAATCCTCGTAGACAGCCCAGAGTGTGGAACTCCAGGCCAAATAATGGTTCATTACCATCACCCCTAGACAATCAGCCTCCTGGTGAAGCCAAACAGACTACCAGAGTCAATCTTGCTGAAGCAGCCCTCACCAATTGGTGTAGGATTCACAATACAAATGCACATGCAGAATTAGATTGTCCACAATTTAGGATTGCTGCCAGCATCTTTCAGACTGAAGTGTCTAACACTTCTGGAAATCCACCTCAAGTAGAAGGAAATGAGATAGTTCCTTGCGGATATGACTCAGCTTTTGTGCTAGAAACGTACATAAATCAGCCTCATCCGAGTTATGATCAGACCTGTGAGGAATCTGCCCTAACCTTTGAAACAAACTATGTTTTCCCCTTTGAGGATGAAAATGAACCTGCAAGAGAGCATGAGGAAGTACATGCATACCAGCAGCAATACCCAGGTAAGCACAATTATAACCTGAGAAGTAGTGCCAACAGACCTGCTGGACCATTGACATCATCTCTACCTCCAAACAACTTCAATACACCTCCTGATCCTAAGGCTAGCAATAACCCTGGGTTCCCTAAGGTGAATGCTCAATACTTGTCTCCTCAAAACACAGTAACAAAAGTCGTAAATGCACCTCAGGAGTCTGACAAGTTAGTCAGCTATTTGGCTGATGAAATGAAGAAAATCAAGATCAGCCTGTCCCTATCTGAGTTACTGAAAACTCCTGCCATCAAAAGGGCATTCATGAAGTCACTAGATGATCCTGCTCCTAAAGAGGATAATCATCTTTCAAGTCAATCCAATGGCAAAGATCATGCTGCTAAAGATAATACTATCAAGCCCAAAGTGTCAGCTACAGTCCAAGCCGCTGAAACCTCCCACATGACCTTGTATAGAGATAAAACTGAATCACCTCCGTTTCTCCTCACTATAAGAATGTTCAGCAAGAACTTGCACAATTGTTTGGTTGATTCAGGAGCCTCAACGAATGTTATGCCTTTATCAATATGTAACGCATTAGGACTGCATCCTGCTAAATCCTTAAAGAAGGTCACTCAACTAGACAAGACAGAAGTAAGTGTGATAGGAGAACTAACTCACATTCACATGCAGCTAGCATCTGATCCTAGGATACAGTATTACATTGACATTCAGGTAGTGGACATACCTGATACATATGGGATGTTGCTTAGCCGAGATTGGTCTAAAACGCTTAACGGATACATGTCCACAGACTTCAGTCACATGTGGTTACCATGGAAAGGTATACCTAATCAGATCAGGATTGATGCTGAGCCTAGGATGAAACATATGATCACGGAATATAACAAAACAAATGAGATCATGTATGTAAACGTAGAACCTGGAGTTTATCACATCAGGCCGCAAACTGTTAAAATAGAAGAGATCCTGATGCTGGATGTTCATCATCATCATGATGATGATTATCATGAGGACATGCCGAGTATGGAATTTGGTAATGATCCAGATAATGAGAATGAAATAGATCGCTTCAGAGATTTTGAGATGCATTTATCTACTCAGGTAAAACGTTGCCAATTTTTTTGAAGGGCGTTTGGGTACGTTTTGGGTACATTAGTACAAAATACATATAAAAAATTAAAAATATATATATTTGCAGCCTAGAAAAACAAATATTATATTTAAAATTTGAACTAAAATTTAATATTGAAATAAAAATAAAAATTGACATTCTACTTCAATATTCTTTGTTTAAATTTTAATAATAAAATTAATAAATATTAAATATATTATATTAATATAACTATTATAAATAATATAATTTAATAAATTTATAGTTATACTATAAGTCTATAAGTCTATATTATATAAATATAATATTCCAATAAAATTAAAATATTCACAAATTTATTAAATTATAACACAGTTCTGAGCTAAGTATGAGTATACTGTGTTTTAATATTTAATATTTATTAATTATTATGATTATATGAAATATTTTAATATTTATCATATTGATATTTTTAATTTTTAATGTTAAAAACTTAAATAATATATTATATTATTATTAATAATAATAAGTTAAGAAATTATTAAATAATAATAAATATATAGATGAACTTCAATAATAATTTATTAATTAGTATTACAAATATAAAACGGAACCCTGAACAATATCAATAAATATTAAAAACCTTTATAAATACTATTAAAGTCTATAACTTTAAACCTTTGCATTTTGAATTTCTCTCTTACCTGAACGCGTTCGCTAGGAAGGCGAATAGCTCTAGCGGAAGGCGAATAAGTCTGGAAGCAAAATAACCTAACGTCACAAAAATGGCGTCTCCCGTCTGCAAATAATGTCACAGAAATGGCGTCTCCCGTCTAGTGTTAGTAAAAACGTCACAGAAATGTGGTCTCCCATCTCGCGTCTGGCGGAAATGGCGTGTCGCAGCAGCGGAAATGACTTCGAAAGGGGAAAACAGAATTAAAAGCAAATACAATCCATTGAAAAAAAGTAAAAAAAAAAAACATGTTTTAGGGTTTACAGTCAAGAGTCGGTCTGGAACACACCAAAATCGCCCGGGTACGATTTTTTTTTCGGAATCGAATCTGAGTGTGAAATAACGAACCCTGTTGGATTCCACAGCGAATCGGATGTGATTTCGATTCCGGGACGTTTCGTACCCGGAATCAAGCGCCTCAGGGAGGGCGATTCGGCAACTTAGTTTGCTCAAACACCGATTGAAGAAAAAGAGATTGCTATCAATGAGTGATTTTCACAAGGAAGTGCTGGGGTATAGAGTTTTTGAAATATTTCGCAATTGTTTGTTGCAAAAATACAAATTTTGTACTATTTTTTGTGAAAAATTCCATGCTGGTCTGCAATTTTTTGGTCTAGAAGTTATCCTGTAACCCCTACATTGTAGTCATGGCCAACATACAAAATCTTGTTTTGCTTGATGTCATGTCCCCATATCAAGACACTGTTAAAGTAAAGATTTGAATATAATAAAGATGGTTTGTAAAATATTATTTCGGATGATAGAAATAATTACATACATTATATATTATTTAATAAATAATATTATTGTATGAATATTTTATTATAATTAAATAAAGGTTGTGAGATAGAAGTCATCATGGGAAGGAAAATATAAAAAGAGTATTGGATATACATATATTTAGATCTGCATTTTATAACAGCAATATAATAAAGATTATATTACGGCAGCATAGGTAAGGTATCCCAGGTAAAGCTACAACAGGTAAGTAAGTATTTATATTTACTTATTCAATTTATGATTTGTAAGAATTTATATTTACTTGTTCAATTTATAACTTGTAAGATACAAATAATAAGGTTATTAAGTAGAAACTGATATATGTGTTTATGTATGAAATTTATATTTTAAATATGTATTTTGTATGATTTGAATTCATAAGTGATTTATTAACACCATATGTGGGAAAGAGTAGAAAGTGCCAAGAGGCCATTCATGGATATTTATCACATAGAGGCCTTGTCACATGAGGTATGAGGTACCCATAGTGCAAGGATTGTGAATTAATGGCCTTGGCTACCTAGAGTACCAAGGAGTCTCCCAGAGGCCTTAGCTCCAAGAGTACAAAAGTACTTCTTGAGTAAGGATGGGAGACATTAGAGCCCCATGGTGGTTAATGGCAACTCTCACCTCATTTCACATAAGTTGTTAATAAATGACGTATGAGAGATAGCAAGTATGTAATATGTATAGATGAAGATTAATTAAGGCCTTAGGGTAAAACTTAAGGAGAAGGCTCTAGGATAAAACCTAAAGATTAATCAAGGCTTTAGGGTAAAACCTAAAGATTAATAAAGGCATGAATTCCTAAGGGTAGATACGAGACTTCCTAATTAACCACCTAACACTAAGAAGGTGGGGTAGATAGTTATGGTAGGTATTGATCATTCCATGGGAATGGGCCTTGATTGACGAATCAAGGATATTATGGGCCTTGATTGACGAATCAAGGATATTACTATGGACCTTCGACTTAAGTATCGAAGGAATGGGCCTTAGTTGACGAACTAAGGAATTATGGGCCTTAGTTGATGAACTAAGGAATAATATTAATGGACCCATAGGATTGAGATGACATCACCTACCTAACGAATCTTCTCTCACAAGGTGGAAGGTGAGGTTAATAAGAGGCCTAAGATTATCTGACCCAAGGAGAATCATGATGTATGGAAAAATGGATTTATGAAATGGCAAATAGTATATGGTTATGGTTATGATTATCATCAAGATTAAAAGGAAATGAAAAATGAAATACTAATGTTCTCTTTTGGTAAGTTGAAATTGTTTGCAAGGTTGTGAAAATTTTTGCTTGCTAGAAGGGGACATTACACTTGAAGCCCAAGATTTGATAGGCCAAAACATTAATGTCAGAAGTAACAAAATACTCACCATTTCTGAGTATAGAAATTGTGATAAAATAATTCTAAAATAAACCAAAACAGTTTTAAATCTTGTAGATTTTGATAACCGAAATAAAAAAAATCTTCTTGTTGTTACAGGTGTCTAATTCTAATAGCTTGATCCTAGAAGTTCGGAATGCCACTTCCACTATTGATCTTTGGGAGAGTCTTAAATACAAATATCATACATCAAAAAAAAGTAGTTGTATTTGAAAAATCTATTGTTCTCGACAAAGTTGAGTGAGGGTGGATCATTGTCAAAGCATCTATTTAGGATGAAAGACCAAAGGAATCAACTCTCTATTGTCAATAAACCAATAGCTGATGATGATATGGTTGCTCTAGTAATCAATAGTTTGCCACCATCATTTAAAATATTTGTGGAGTCTTTGTATTTGTTGGCAAAGAGTCTGACTCGCACCTTTGAAAAAGTCAATTCATATTTGTTGGAAAATGGCTGAGTTCAATTTTGAAGCTGAGTTCAATTTTGAACATTATGGGAGTACATTCGTCGCAAAGTATAAGGGCAAAGCAAAAAAAAAATCACCTTTGATTCACAATCCAAACACAAAGTGAAATGTTATTATTATCATAAGTTTGAGCATATCAGAAAAGAATGTCAAAAACGAAAAAATGATCTATCTCATGGGAAGCTGCAGACTTAGGCTAATGTTGAGGCAGAGCGAGACTCCAGAAGAGTGTGCTTTTATGGCGTCTTTCAAAATAAGAGTGATGCAATCAATTGTTGATTATTAGATTCTAGTGCATCTCAACATTTCACATATTGCAAAGGTTCGTGTCTACAGATTCTAGTTCTACAAATTTTGTTCCTTTGGATGATGGTAAAACACATGGTAATCATTAAGGGGGTATTAGATATAATATAATGTTAGACATAAAGATAGAATACACTTTGTACAGATAGGCATTTATTGCTTAAGTTAATGAGGTTTGTTTATTAGATTCTGGTGCATCTCAAATTTCACATATTGCAAAGGTTCATGTCTACAGATTCTAGTTTTACAAATTTTGTTCCTTTGGATGATGGTAAAACACATGGTAATCATTAAGGGGGTATTAGATATAATATAATGTTAGACATAATGATAGAATGCACTTTGTACGGATAGGCATTTATTGCTTAGGTTAATGAGGTTTGTTTATTAGATTCTGGTGCATCTCAACATTTCACATGCTGCAAAGGTTCATGTCTGCATATTAAAGTTCTACAAATTTTGTTCCTTTGGATGATGGTAAAACACATGGTAATCATTATGGGGGTATTAAATATAATACATTGTTAGACATAATGATAGAATACACTTTGTACATATTGGCATTTATTGCTTAAGTAAATGATGTACTAATGCCACATTAGTTATGTCTAAAAAGTAACTTACAAATTAAGTTACAACCACCTTGTAACTTCCCCGTTCAATAATAAATACAAGCCACACTCATTCATTCCTTGAAACTTCATACAATCATCATTCATTCTGCCAAGAGTGAAATGTAGGAACACCTAAATCTACTCTAACAATTAGATTACATTAAAATAAAATTGGCATTCATTTACCAAAAGACAAGAACTCTTTAAAATAATTCATGTGTTTAATAGCCAAATCATTTTTCTACTAAAAGCCATAAAGTCAAATCAAAACTTGTTTAGCAACATAACACACATCAATTGTTCAAAATTTAAAATTTGTTATCACTTACTTTTCTAGTTACTTCTCAAACACTAGATGTGTCCCCGGCCCTCTATAATGTCCCGTTCTAGAACATTTTTTATTTTTGCCCTAAAACAATAATCCTAACTCAAAATGATAATTGCATTATATGACTTTATCTAAAATTATGAATTTTATTATAATATTCAGATTTATAACTTATGCAATAATTCTGAAAATAGAACTTATCTTGATTTTCTGCTATAATTTTCCTTCAATTTGCAGCTATTCTCCTTGAATAATTGCCCCTGATATCTACCCATGTTAGAGGTTTTCGTCCACCAACTTGCTAAGAGAAGTTAAGTGGTTTCGTCCTTAAATCTCTCAATTTACCTTGGAGGGGCTTCGTCCTCTTTGGCTGTAATATTCACTTGTAATAAGTCATAATATTCATTCACAAAATTGATTGCCTCCTCTTCCTTGAATGTTCTTACTTTTATACCTTATCCTTTCAAGAGACATAAGCTTTCATAAATCTGCTGGCTATTCTTAACAACTTAAATCTTTACTTAAACTCCATTTCCTTGTATAATATTAATAATAATGGTGGAGCGCTCCCTTAATGACTTGTGATTTCCTTGGCTTGTGATTTCTTTTCATTTGCTATCCTTCTGTCTTCTAGTGCCAACAGTTACCTTTGTGCTATGTTTGAAATTTAAATCATATAAGTATTTATATCTGCCATACCTCTTTAATCTAATCGCAGCATTTTAAGGAAGACACGATACTATATTTAGCTGCCCCATTATGGTGATTATTTCATGACTATTACTCCTACTTTCCTAGCAGCTGCAAAAGGAGGGGATTAACAATGTCAAATGTTGGGGGAACAATCTCTGACACCAACAGTCTTTGTCTTTTTGTGAAGTGGTGCAGCAGTTATAAAGACGGCTAGCATAATGTCTTCATAAACCATTTAAAAATGAGTCGATTCCTTCTATCGTGAAGTGGCGGACTGGGATAAATCACGATCACTTGTCTTTCCTTAAGACCCATGGGAGATGTAGCAGGGGCATCGGGTTAATCTTGTTTTAACAAGAGGGGACATTATGTCATGTCCCCATGCTAACGATTAATAATGAAATCGATTATGGATATGAATGACCTTGAAATATAGTTATCAAATACAAATACCAATATTATATATTATTATTATTATTATATATTATTATTATTATTATATATTATTATTATTATATAATAATATAATTAACAATATAAAAATAAACATTAAATATTATTATATAATAATATTTATTGCAATTATCAATAATAATAAATATAAATCTTAAATTAAATTAAAATTACTATGATTATGATTCTTATAATATAGTAACATAAAATAAGAATCATATAATAATATTTATTTAATATACTTTAAGACTTCATTAATATGAGATGTAGGGCTTGTGGGGGACAAGATTTGTCAAAGTGGATTAAACCTCAATTTAAAACTCCAAACAATGAAAGAAGTTTAAAATTGATAAACAAACATTTATGGAGAGGACCGATACATCCAAAATGGAGCCCAATAGTAAATAAAACAAGAAACATCATTTATTAAGAAGACCGGTCAATTACAAAGGGGAATAATAATAGTTAAGAAATTAGAATATAAGACGAGGTCTCATGTTATATATATACAAAACAAGGTTTATGTGATTAGTGGCAGCGCTGATAACAAAAGACAAATAATAAGGTGCTGCGATTACTACTAAGCAAATAAACATAACGGAAATTAAGATAATTTAATCATAAATGTTTCCATATATCATTACAAAGGCTGTTGATAACAGCAAAACCTTTTTAGAAAGGATGTAACCGTTGATCAATGGTCACACAACCTTAAAAAGATATAAAGGATCATAGTATCGATCAGACATTTATCCATATAAAGCATCACTCGATCAGAAATATTTACACAGCAAACAGGAACAAAGAGCAGATCGAAAGAAGGATAGAAAGAATAAAGAAAAACATCTGTATATCTGCATTGAACCAGAACTTCCTAGCAGCAACATTGAATTATAAATCAACATACAGTTATACTGCCAAATCCAGCCGATCAATCTATACCAGGTATGTCATAAGATAAGATGTTAGATATATAAATGATCTCTCTAACTATAATAGAATGAACATATGTAAGTAATGAGAATATTGCATAGAATGAGAGTGTAAATGTGAATAGAATTAATATGATATACTATGAGAAAAGTGTTGTCATTTCTGATTGTAAATATGAATGGACTGTTAAATAATTACAATTATAATGCTAACCATAAAGGAATGAATGAACTAAATTTAGATATGAACATAGATATGCATAAAAGAATAAGCTCATATGATAAATGAATATAATTATGGAATCAAAGATGTTAAAAGGCATATGAGCATGATTAGCCAATTCTGATATGAAGCCAAGATATCTTATTATAAGGCATCATGTAAAAAATATTAAAGAAAACCAATATGCCATTTATGAGGAATAACATAAGCAATGAAAGACAAGTTTATGACATGCTTGGAGCTGACTCAGACTCTCCCTTTAACCCCTCTATCACCTCTAAGGTATGACGTAGTTGGAATAGTTTGTTTTAGCCTAGGTATCTCTCGACTGGACGTATGTCCCTCGAGCCAAGTGATGAGGAACCCCGCGTGTGGGTGAAATCCTTGGGCCTAGAAGAACTTGTAAAAGTTAATTTTGCTCTACGGATGGTGACTCTCGTCTGGATGAGGTACTCCGTGTGTGAGTGAAATCCCACGAGCCAAATGGTGAGGGACTCCGTGCGTGAGTGAAACCTTTGGGCCTCCGTAAGAGATGGTGGAACTATTTCCTTAATGAAATCATACTTGGTGATCTAGAGCTGGTTAACGCAAGAGTCTACCATAAGTCCCTCACAAGTCATATCATGAACCAATAATAAAAAGGAATAACACATATGTGAATGTATTTATGAATTAGGAATGTTGTAATGAATGATGATGAAAAGACTTATATGAAATATAATGTGAATGTGATCTTACATGATATAGTCTTAATGATTCCATGTTGAAATAAAGATTAAGTAGATTCTAATGTTCTCTTTTACTAAGTTGAAAATTGTGTTAGATAGTGAAAAATTTCAGCTTACTAGAAGGGGAGATTACACATTACACCCTCAAAACCTCATCCCCATCCCCAATGGTGTTTCAGGTATGGCAGGATGGTAGGTTACTTCTCAAAAACTTGAAAATGGTGAAACATTTCTCGAATGCGTCTCAATTGCAGCAAACGACAGGAAAGTATCGAGGACGTATAGTCATCCCCAAGGCAACCGAAAACATATAAGACGTAAGACGTCCCTCGACCATCCCAAGGATGGCCAAACGTCCCCAACGTCAAATTAACATACCACAATGTTTTTAAAACAATCCAACATCTGGCCAAAACATATTACTTTTAAAAGGGGCGTGGGGGTCCCACAAAGCCTCCCACACCCCTTATTCACCCCTAAATCATCACAATGACATAGTGTTGAAAACTTGAAAATGAAACTTGAATATTTTCCATTTTACTGTTAGGGTTGTTGTTGTTGGAGGCTGCAGATAGCTTAAAGCCCTGCCCTGCTACTTCCTACATTTCAAACGCATTTCCTCATGCTTCCAGACAATTCATGATGCAAGAGTATTCAAGAATCAAAGCTGCCCTACACAAACAAACAAACAAAAAAATATTCTTAGAATTTTTGTTTTGCCTGATTTTTGGTTATAGGTCTTTGAATTTTGCTTTGTTTTTCAAGTTTGGCTTTGCTATTGGTTGTCTCATAAAAGGGCGTGGACACCTTATTGAATGATCCTGGTGATGTAAGGGTCATGCTACCCTATTCCTTTTCTTGCATCAGTTGGGCTTGGTGAATCAACTTGAAGTCTTTATGCTGGTCATGGATTCCTATCGGGCCTTCCATGGCTGTCTCAGCAATCACCTGGCGGCTGAATATTCTATTTCTTGATAGGAGGCATCTAAAAATAAACACCTGACAGCTAGGTAGTCACTGTAGCCACAGGCACTGTAGCGACATCATTGTAGTGGCCATTACTTTCATATTTAACTTTGCTATTTTGGATGGCTGGAAGCAGTCTTTATGGCAGTTATTTTCCTAACAACACTAATATTAGCACCTGCAGCAGACAGAGAATATTCCTAAGAATAACCAGTGCTGCACCTAACTGTTATAACTGTTAAACCTTGAATGCTGCAGTTACAGACTGCACCCTATTCTAGACTGAGCCTCTTTTTATGCTGGCTGCAACCTGTCCATATTTGGGGGCTGGTATTCCCATAAAAACAAACACATAGGAATGAGAAAAGTAGTTGGGGAATGTAGCAGAGATATATATATATATCTTCCTCTCTAATTGATGGATATATGTTGAAGTTTGGGAATCAGCATTGTTTTAGAGAAGATTTGAAAAAGAGTTGAGACCAATGAAGGTTGGCTGGTCCATTAGGCCTGTAATTTCAGTCTTAGTCTGAATATTCTAGTCTTTATTAGCATGATTTAAGGCTGTATAGCCAATATCTTTGTAATTTTTCTGAATGTATATAGACTGTCGCCTCTTGCTGTTATGGTGCAATTTATGTTTTAAATGAATTGGCTTCCTGAAGAAGGTACTGAAGTTTGGACTGCATCAGTTCACAGTTCAGCTGAGAAGTGCAGCAATTCAAGAGCTGAAGGCAGTGGATTTTTTTACCAGTGACAAGCAGGTTTCTGCAAGAGCCACCAAGAAGGCTGAATTCAATTGAGATTGTTGGAGAATGGAGAGTATAGATTTTGCAAGGTAGGTGATCAGATTTAAAGAAGACTATAAATGATTCAATGCTTACAAAGATATATAATATCAACTAATTCGGCCATTTGGCATCAATGTATGTCTCTTTGACTTGTTTTTTTTGTTTTTTTTTTATAACCTATTAGGGAGGGTCTGTAATTGTTTTTTAAATTTTTATTTTTTTCAATTTGTTGTCACACAAAAGCTTAAGAAGTTCCACAGTTCAACAACACTACAAAGTTCAAACCTCAAAAACATTTTCGACATAAAAAATGACCACTAGCAGCAATGATGACAATGTGAATGAGATGGGCAATGAAGAAGTAAACAGAATGGATCATTCTTCTAAAAAATTAGGGCACAGCAAGCATTGGTTATGTCATGTTTGCCAAACTGATCATGGGAGCTATAGTAGGGTTGGACACCATTTATTGGGTGAGAGTGGACATGGGGTTAGGGTTTGTAAAGACATAAGATTGGAATGACAGGTTGAAATGGTAAAGTTGGTTGGGGAGAGTGAGGAAAAAACTACTAAAACTACTAAGAAACATTCATCTAGACCATTGCAATCTATTGATGAGTATTCCAATACATCAATTGGAGAGGGCTATGATAGAGGGAAGTGGAAGGCCACTCCTACTATAGGTGAGAAAAATATAGTGGTATATTAATGAATTTGCAAAAACGTGAGCAAGCCGATGATCCAATGGCCATGTTTTTTTTATGCCCATGTCATCCCATTTGATTTGGCAAGGTCTCCTTATTTCAAAGGTATGTTTGAGAGATGCAATGGCAGTTGGCCCCTCTTATGTTCCCCCTGGAGAACATAAATTGTGTGTACCTCCCTTCTCGACAAATAATATTGAAAGGTGAACATATTGATGGAGGAAATGAGAAAAACATGGATTAGGAGTGGTTGATCCATTGTCATGGATGGGTTGACTGATATTTGACGTCGACCACTCATTAGTATTATTGTTACATTGTCTTGCTAATTCATACTTTCTTAGAGTTATTGATTACTCTGGGAAACGTACGAATGTTGATTACCAGTTTGGCCTTTTAAAGGAGGCCATAGAGGAGGTTGGGTCTTCTAATGTTGTGCAAGTTGTGATAGATTTAGCTCCTAGTTGTAAGTAAGCTGGTTTGATGGTTGAGAGCCTTTATGAACATATTTTTTGGACTCCATGTTGTGTACATGCTTTGAAAGACATTGGCAAAATAGATTGAGTGAAGATAGCAATGACCGAAGCTAGAGACATACAAATGTTCATATGTAACCATCACACTTCACTTGTATTATTCCGATCTTATTCAAAGAAAGGATTCTTCAAACCAGTTGAGACTAGATATGCTAGCTATTTTTTTTTACTAGAGAGGATGTTGGTGGTGCAAGATGCTCTACAATACATGGTGGTTTGTGGAGAGTGGAAAACGTGGGCTCAATCAAAGACAGAAGAAGGGAAGAAGGTGAGAGAAAGGGTGCTTGATGACGCTTGGTGGTCCAATATCAAGTAAAAAAATTTTATTTAATAATAAATATGTTTCTGCTTTATTTTTATTTTTAATTTAAAATTTACATTTTTAATAGTGTTAATGTCTTATAATTTTTAAATGTTGCTTGCAAATATATTTGCTCTATCATATCACCTGTTGTGGGGGTAATCAGGAATGCGGATACAGACTCTCCTAGCCTTGGAGAGATTTATGAGACTTTTGATAGCATGCTTGATCAAATGAGGCAAGCAATTCGTGACAAGGGACCTAGATTACAATTCTATGAGGAGCATATCAGGCCTATTGTCACAAAGAGGTGGAACACAATGAACATCCCTCTTCATATGGTTGCCTATGCTCTTAATCCCAAGTGGTATGCACCTAGACCTAGTCGAATTCTTCCTTTTGAGGACCTAGTCGAATTCTTCCTTTTGAGGATGATGAGGCAATGGAGGGGTTTATGAAGGCCCTTCATAAGATGTGTAACGCTGAGCAGGCAACCATTCTTTGAGAGCAATGACTTCAATTTTCCTACATTCAACAAACCAGAGGCTAGGATGGATAGGACATACTACACAAAAAAAACCCATTGGATGGTGGAAATTTCATGGGAAGGACACAGCGGAGTTGAAGTAACTTGCTATTCGTCTACTCTCACAAATTACTAGTTCCTCTGCTATACAAAGAAATTGGTCCACCTATGGCTTCATCCACTCGACCAAGAAGAACGGCCTTACCTCTAAATGAGCAAAAAAGCTAGTTGTCGTTCATTGTGCCTTGAGACTTCAAGATCTGAAGACTATTGAGTATTGACAAACTCCAATAGCATGTTGGGATGTTGATCCAAAAAATGTTAGGCAGATCGACGAGGAGAGGTGCAACCAAGATTGGTTTGGCTTCCATTGCATGTACCACAGCTTTAGCCAAATATTGACACAAATAGGTCTTTTGATATTGATAGACCAAATGAGGCATAGTTACATATTTTGAAGTTTGAGACTTTGAGTTTAATTTTAAACTTTAATCCCCCTATTGTCCCCAAAAAATGGCTCTTGGACTGCTATACCCGAATGCATCCCCTATTGTCTCATCATCCCCATCCCTAAAATGTCATGGAACACAGCAATAAAACAATTGTTCTAGGTCAGCCTTCAACATGAGTGATCAATAATCAATTTCACAAGGTAATAGTGATGGAGGATTTCAACATCAAATCCACTATAGAAAAAATTGGAGGAGATGATTCAACCAACCATTGGCTAATGCCCTCATGATTCTAATCACCATAGCCTACATTAGATCTTGATTTTGATCAAGGTCACCTCACTAGGTCAAATAGCTCGAAAGGGGAAATGTGAAAACTACATTGTTGTAAAGATTGACAGACAAATGGATTTTCCCCAAAACAATTTTCTAGTGTGAAGGCAAATGATTCTGCCTTATCAAACATACAGCCATACAACTGGAAATCCTCCAAAGGGTTTAGAAAACCAAGCTAAACCAGTTCTAATTCAAGAGTATGTGCCTCACCAACCAAACTTCACATCCAACGTCACCCAATGGTGGAAAGAAGCAGCCCAAATCAAGACCATGAGATGTATGAATGCGTGGGGGAACTCAGCCATTAAACTTGGAATATGGACTAGGAAGCCATTAAACTTGGAATATGGACTAGGAATAGAAGTGGTTTTGGCAACATGTTTGCTTAATTCAAAGCTGCAAATCTTGCAAGAATCCAAAAGCAAATTGAGGACATAAATTTGCAAAGGATTTTAATACCCAAGAAGACCCGAACATTCAAGAGCTAGACACACTTCAAATGCAAGAATAACTTAATTAGCATCAGAGGTCCAAGGAGACTTGCATACTATAATGGGACCCAAACATATTGATATTTTCATAAACCAACATGTACAAACAAAATATAAACACAACGCTAGATTTCAAAACAAAGTTGCAGGATACGCTAGCACACCCTCCACATGCACGCGTACCCCAGTATCCGGTACGTATTCGGGTATGACGCAACGCAGATATGGTGTGGATATCGTACCCGCTCGTGCCCTAAAAGTTCACTTTTTTCAGTTGTGCCAGAAACATATTGACTTCTTTTAAAAATCACACCAATCCATAGAGTTAAAAAATGAGTAAATCAACCACGGATTACTTTTGCATAAATGATACATTTTGCTATAAACTTTGAGGGTTTTTAACTCGGAAGGTTAAGGATTCGTGTATCAAGTATTAGACTGCTTGCGAGTGTATCAACAGGAGCAGGAGTGGTGCGGGTGTGTATTTTAGTTAAAAACCCTCGATTTAAAATGAAGTTCTAACTTTATAATCATAATTTATATTTATTAAATTTAAAATGTTTAATTTTATATTTATATTTAATTTTATATTAAAATTTTAAACTATTTAACTTTATAATATATACTTATAATTTTATATTAAAAATTTATATTTATATTTTATAAATATAAAACTTTTTTATTAATTTATTTCAATTAAAAATATATATTTAAAAATATATAAAATGTTTAACTTTATGTTTATGATTTTGTATTAAAATATTTATAATAATATTTATAATTTTATATAAAAAAAATTATATTTATATTTTATAAGTACAAAACGCTTTTATTAATTTATTTCTATTATTTATATATATATATACAAAAAGTTTTTATTAATTTATTTCAATTATATATATATTTTAAAATGCACCTGGTAAACTTTTTAAAGTGACCAGCGACGCTGGTGCGACACGCCCTCCGGCTCCATGCAAATGCTTTTGCCCGGAGCAATGAACCGGTGAGGCCACAACATGGGGGACCTCATCCCCTAGCAAGAACACTTCAAACCCACGAGCTCGTCGGCCCAGCGAAGGCATAAAGCCTTGCGAGCTCGTTGGCCCAGCGGGGGTTTGAACTCTGGTAGCCGCCACTACAACCGAGCGACTTAACCACCGAATCATGCTGTCATCGGCTTCAATTATATATATTTAAATATAAACTTTTTTATTAATTATTTCAATTAGATATGTGTATGTGTTTTATATGAATGTCGTATCTAGCCATATCCATATTAGGGGCCTTGAAAAATGGCCGTATCCGTATCCAATACCGTATCCCTGTCCATGCAACCTTGTTTCAAAACAACCAAAAACATCATTCTGACAAAAACATCATTAGCCTCTTTTCTTCCTGATGATGGATCATGGAGTGTGATCCGAAACGTCGATGCAAAAAAAGCAACAGTTTTTCCAGAAGCTTACAATTTGATTATCATGGACTATGGAAACATCATGTCTACTATAAATGAATTGGAAATCAGATATCATGTTGCTGATTACTTGAAAGAGTTTTGTTAAAAGAACCCAATAGCCACAAAAAGATCAAGCACAGAGGTATATTCTCAACTACATCCCCAACACCATTGAAACGTTAGAGAATCAAATAGAAAATCCTAGTGAGACCCACAAGAGCCAAGGAATCCCAACTACTTCTCTTCTCTTGTCTTTCCACAAAGAAATGGCTCCAAGCCTAGATGGCTTCCACAATAGCCTTCTACCAAATTTTCTAGGACTTGTGAAGGATAATTTCCAAGGCTATTGTGGAAGAATCAAAGTGTTATAAAGATATGCTGAAACAAATGAATACCACCAAACTTGTATGTTACAAACTTACATGATTTAGAAAACTGAATAATGTATTATGTAATGTGATATATTACAAAGAAGAGCAAAGCTCTATATAAAGAGTTTACCGAGTCTAAGAATAGACGAATAGCTAGCACAAAGCTAAAAAGTAGAAAGCAAAGAGATAAGGATAAACTAAAAGCTATCTACAACTAAGATTGACCATTATCTAAGATATTATCTTAATACCCCCCCTTAATGGTCAATCCACTTACTAAAACTAATGCCCCCCAAAACAGACTGCCATCCGAGACAGATGGAGGCATAAACAGAGAACAAAACCCGAGCACGGGTGTCGAAACACAAATCCCGAGGAATCCGAAGAAGCAAAACACAAATGATGACCGCAGATTCAGTTGGAGACAAGAAGGGGCTGGCGTTGTAAGCACAAATCAAGAAAGCCCTCAAAGTTGTGAACCACGGCGAAAAGGCAGAAAACACTCCAGAAACAGCGACTAGGCAAAAAATGTGCTAAACAAGGAAGCCGCCGAAAACATGACCCCATTCACAGGGCTACGGAACAGGAACCCAAACTCTGAGGAGATCCTACACAGAACACTGATGATTAAAAATTTGTTGCCGTTGAACTTCTGACTGCTGTCCGAAAAGATGCCATACTCCACATTTTTCGAGGCACAAAAAAACAGATTATGAGTCGCTAGCACGAATGTCGAAGCAGATAGACGGCGCAAAATCAAAACCCTTGCACGAGTTACGAAGCACAGAAATCGAGGCACAGATCTCGAGATAAATCCAAACACGGATTTCAAAACCCAGATCTCGAGAGTACGGAAAGCATAGATTTAGAACATCTGAACACAAATTCAAATCACGAATTTTGAGGAAAATATTTCTAAATGTAACCAAACTTGCAGCCAACAGATTGTGCCTTTCTAAGTGTTTAGCACTTAGTGTTGAAAACTTCTAAATGGGACCCATAAAAAGCATCCCACGACTTCAAAAAGACTCCCGTAAAATAAAAAACTCAAACCTTTGCATTGACCGCCTTAAACAGATTTAAACTACTGAAAATAGAGGTCAAAATAGGCGCCAACACAGGAATGAAACTTTGAGCAGCGACGGAAGATAATCACGACAAACTTCCTTCAAAAAAAGACGTGACCTCATCAGCAACCCGACAAAAGGCACCGATACAAACACAAATCAAATAGAAATCGCAATTTCAGACAAGAACGACCGAGAACTGTGAAACGGCGGCAAAAGTTTGAGCAAAACCCGTCATAGATAAACGAACCAACAGATAGTAAACAGTAATGAAGATTCACGAATGGAAAACGCCCATTTTGATCAGAAACTACCCACCCGCGATGAAGAGATGGAAAACAGCATCAAAACAAAATCGTGTCCTTTGAAAGAAATCACGACCGCAAGAAAACACCAAGCCCCACTAACTACCAGTTACGGAAAAGGATTGTTGAAATTGTGAGCGGAGGTAACAATCTGCCATAGAAACAAAGACTCACGAACAGACTATTGAAGCCAATGGCGACCACCGTGGGGTTCTTGCAAAAAAAAAACCGCAGAGAAAACACGAACACACAAGATCCATTTGAAGAAACTAAAATCGCCACCAGAAGCGTCTCTTAGAAAAACACGAAACCCTCATCAGAAAAACGCGAGCTTGAAACAAAGAATGCTGCCAAAAATCCTTTGTGAAAAATGTGATCAAAAAAGGGGCAAAGACGCGAGCAAAAATACATCCCACGACGACCACACTTTAGGCAAAAAATAGGAGCGCGGAAAGAGAAACAGAAGTCGCGATTAAAGAGAAATGGCACAATTTTTCACTGCCGCGGGAATATCAACAACCGCTAGAGAGTCCCCGACCAGGCACAAAAGGACACCGAACCAGTCTTGAAAGCCGACGTCAACAGAAAAAAAGAACCTGAACTCAAAAAAATGGCGCTTAAAGACATCCGTACGTCGTACGGATGTACAGACAGGCTCCATGAAAGGAACCGCTCTGATACCATGTTACAAAGTTACATGATTTAGAAAACTGAATAATGTATTATGTAATGTGATATATTACAAAGAAGAGCAAAGCTCTATATAAAGAGTTTACCGAGTCTAAGAATAGACGACCAGCTAGCACAAAGCTAAAAAGCAAAAAGCAAAGAGATAAGGATAAACCAAAAGCTATCTACAACTAAGATTGACCATTATCTAAGATATTATCTTAATATTGTACTCACTCAAGCTGAACTATTGGATAGGAATAGATCAAGTTCTTTCTAAAAAAAAGGTTTATAAAGCTTGTCCAAACACATTTCTTGGAGATTGAAAGCTCTTTTGTACAAAACAACTCTCATACTCAATATCTTTCATCATATTGATGATGGAACTTCTCAACAATAAAGGAAATTCTAAACATCCTGGGATTTAGAGAAGGAAAAATATTGCTGAATTAATTGAGGGTCCCTCTTCATTTACAAACATGGCTTTGTATGACTCCATTTTCAATAAAATAAATATCAAGCTTTCCAAATGAACCCACATGTAACTAGCCTCACTGACAGGGTACAATACAATCAGTCTTGCAAAACTGTATTGACCATTTTCCCTATTCCAACAGAAATAGGAAAGGATATCACCAAGATTGGGAAAAACTTCATTTGGAGATAAGTGGAAAAAATTTTAAGCATGCCTTGGTAGCCTAGGAAGAAAGTACGATGATTAAATTAAAAGGATACATGTCTCTTCAATCAAGCCCTTGCCAACAAACTAGCTTGAAGGTTAATGCAAATTCACACCTCCTTAGAGCACCATTATAAGAGACAAGTATGGCTTGAAGCAACAAATTGGTCAACAAATTAAGTTATTAATAGTGGAATGGATTTGCTAACTCAACACGCTTCTTGGCATGTTGGCAATGAGAACAAAGTTTCATGTTGGATATAATACTTGAATGCAGAGAATCCACTACAGCTGCAAAATATAAAGGAATTTTAAGCTTTCCCTTTATCTCAAGTATTTATATATGCAGCAGACTATTTGCCCCAACAAATTAAGTTATTAATAGTGGTATGGATTTGCTAACTCAACACGCTTCTTGGCAAGTTGGCAATGAGAACAAAGTTTCATGTTGGATATAATACTTGAATGCAAAGAATCTACTAAAGCCAATGTTTACTCGGCTATCTGATAAACGAATACTTGAAATAATTTACAGAATTAACAATGCATACCAGATAGAGGACTAAAAGCATATCTTTATTCACTCATGGAATTATTACAAAAGTAGACAAGAGATGGTCGGCCAAGGATCAGAGTTGATCCGACTACATCATACTACTTTCCTTGACAATACAAAGACTATTTAAAGGACCCGACGGTTGCCAAGAGGAACACAACCGTCAACTAACCGACTCTAACTAACTCTCAACTACCCAAGAGCCGACAAACAATTAATACATAGTCAGGTAACCCATATTATCAAATATATGAATCGACATTATACACTGACTACAGGAACTTTAAGCTTTCCCTTTATCTCAAGTACTTAAATATACAGCAGACAATTTTGTCCCAACAAATTAAGTTATTAATAGTGGAATGGATTTGCTAACTCAACACGCTTCTTGGCAGCTTGGCAATGATAACAAAGTTTCATGTTGGATATAATACTTGAATGCAGAGAATCCACTACAGCTGCAAAATATGAAGGAACTTTACGCTTTCCCTTTATCTCAAGTATTTTAATATACAACAAACTACTTTGCCCCACAAAGTTAACAAACCTTCATCTGGAAATGAGTCCAACTTGAGAATCTGACAGCCCCAATTCAACAAAAAATTGCCACTCTACAAAGGGAAATAGGAAATTCAGTTGTTGATTTAGGAAATTCAGTTGTTGATTTGTGGCCATGGATAGGAAAAGATTACCTGGACAGTAACAAACACAAGGGAATGCACAGTAGCCAGGCATTTTAGGCCATCTCCAACTCAAATCATGAGTTGGATGCAAATGGGATGTTAAGCGCTCTTAAAACATAGCCAAAAGTCAATGTGTTCATATGGCATGTCTACATGGCAAGGTTCTCACAGTTGAAGTATTTCAAAGAAAGGAATAAATAGGCCAACAAGATGTCAGAATTACAAAGTAAATTCGCATTGAAGATATGGAACAACATGGTGCAACTCTATGGCACCCACCTCTATAAATATCTCTATGGCTGCAATACTTAAAGGGTGGTCTTAGATTAAATTCGAAATAGGCATAATAAACAGCATGCACACTCTTACTCGAGATTTCATGTTATGGAACATACTAAAGGGAAGAAACATCAGAATATTCGACTATCAAAAGGACACGGTGTCTAATGCACACTCTTACCCAAGGCTTCATGCTATGGAATACACTGAACGAAAAAAAATAGGAATATTCAAGGACTGTCAAGACAGCACGTGTCCCTCATCCAATTAATTCGAGGGCAGCTGCATAGTACCACAATCATATAGACCAAAAACTATCCAAACAGGTATAGCGTAAAATTGGAATAACCCTTTCAACCATAAGACTTGTAGTTTACTCCAATCCCGTGATAATTCTAGTTAAACCTTTGATGGGGCAACACAGGGAAACCCATGCAAAGCAAGGATTGGACGAATTGTCAGGAATCACAAGGGTAAAATTATTCAGAAAAATAATAGAGCAAAATTACGCGCTCTTCTAGTTGACCTCCAAATCATGCACGAGCATGCTCTGACCCCAACACTAGTTAGAACCATCAATTGACACCTTCAACATCCAAGGACTGCCACTTGGCAACGGATCTAATTGCTATTGTGTAATGTCCCCTTTTTTTCGAAATGGGATTTAAAATAATAATAATAATAAATAATGAATTTCAATAAATAATGGCTCGCAATCGAGAATGGAAGAGGGATCCGTTCAGGGAAAATTTTCTTGAAGACAGGGTATGAAGGAGGAAGATGGGGGAATTTTGAAGATAGGAGATGGGGAAATTTTCAAAGGAAGAAGCAGAAATGTGGAGAGATCTTGGAGGAGTCTGTTTTTGCAGAAAACATCAGAAGCAAAGGAGCGAGGAAAAGAAACAGAGGAAAATAATTCTAGGCAAAACCCTTCAATTTTGGCCTGGCGGGAAAATTTTCCAAGGAAGGAGGATGAAGCGGTTTTGGCTTGTGAAGGTTTGAATATTCCCGATTGTGCAACTGGTGCAAACAAAATCCCATTGAAAGGTATGGAGAAGATAAGAAGAATGGAGATTATCAATAAGAAGAAACTAGAAGAATCGGTTTTAGGGCTAAAAGAGAAGGCCTTCTTTATGAAATGGGTGAATTATTGGCCCTCTTGGGAGAAAATATCTAACTAGTGTAAAGTAAATTGGGGAAATGAAGTGTCGCTGAAAAGTTTGCCGAAGGGTTTCTTTATGGTCACCTGTGATTCAAAAGAGAAGAAAGAAGAATTAATGAAAGGAGGACCGTGGTTAATGGATGGTGTACGGTTTTACATTAAGGAGTGGGAACCTAATTTTGATGTTGTAAATCATGCGGTGGCAGTAAGCCCTAGATGGATAAGATTATACAACTTACCCTCAGAGTATTGGGCGGAAAAATTTTTGAAGGAGATTGGTAATAGCCTGGGAACGGTCTTGGAGTTAGATGAATCAATGAGCAAAGGGGAATTTGGAATCTATGCGCACGTCTGCGTGAACATCAATCTAGCAGAGGAGATTCCAAGTAATATAGAGTTAATTTCGTCCAGTGGTGTTTGGTCTCAAAAGGTGGAACTAGAGGGTCCTAATGATCAGAGGAAAGATATTAGGAAAGAGGATAATATAGAAAAAGAAGAGGAGAGATTGGTGAAGGATCAAGTGTTAGCGGAAGAAACCCTTGCAAAAGAAGTAGATTCTAAAAAGGAAGTTTTGGAGGAAGAGGGTGATTGGTTGGAGGAAGAGTGTGAGGTGGAAGAAGCTTTTTTCAAGAATGATAACATAGATTGGGAGAAAATTGATTTAGATCTCTTTGGTATCACCAACGATGGAAGAGAGTTCTTTAAGGAATTGGCAAATTCTCCTCATCTCAAAGAACATGAGGGTGTTAGGAGAGATTTGGAAGACTAGTCATTGAAAATGAAAATATTCTACCTTTGTTGGAAAGGGATGATAGGGATATGGGTGTAGAGGAAGGTGAATTTCAGCAAGGGGGAGAAAATGATGAAGGGTTAGAAGCTATCTGTTTAGCGAAAAGGGGCATTAAACAATCTCAGGCGATTCTAGATACCCCACAATGCAGTGATCGAAAGAAAAAGGGCAAAAAACCTAATAGTGTAAAATTAATAGAGGATGGACATGCAAAAGGACAAATGAAAATTACAACAATGATGCTGAGGTCTGGGAGGGGAATAACCCTTCCCAGGAAGATATGAAGATTACCTCGTGGAATGTTAGGGGCTTAAACGCCCCTAACAAAAGGCACTTAGTTAAGTGCCAAATGGACATTTCAGATGCTGATATCTTTCAATTTCAGGAACCAAAACTTGATGATCAGGAATTGGAGCGAATGAAGAAAAGGTTAATAGGGTGGGGGTGTTTTGCGGTTAGAGCAGAAGGGGCTTCAGGGGGCTTAGCAGTTTTTTGGCAACAAACCTCAGTTAAGCTAGATCTTTTGGGGGCATCCCGAAATTGGTTGGTATGTAGAGTGAATTGCTTTCTTTTAAATCTGCAGTTTATATTGATAAATGTATATGGACCAAACAATATACTTTTGAAGAAAAGACTTTGAAGTGAGATGGACCAAGTTTTGCCAACAAATGCAGACTCCTTTATAATAACAGGGGGTGACTTTAATGCTATTTTGAGTGGGGAGGACAAGCTAGGGGGTGTTCAGAAAGTGGGCCAATCTCAGATGGATTTTGTAGATTTTGCATCTAGAAACAATTTGACGGATTTGCCGTTGGATAATGGGAAGTTCACCTGGACAAATCGAAGGCTTGGTTTTAGCAACATAGCAAAAAAACTTGATAGATTTTTATGGTATGGAGATCTGAGTGCCTTTCAAAGAGTTTGCAAAAGTAGTATATTACCTATTCGGGATCGGATCACTTTCCCATACAATTGATCTTAGTGGAAGATAAGAAACCTTTCAGGTGTCCTTTTAAATTTGAAAATATGTGGATGAGGGATAAAGATTTTTTGTCAAATGTAGAAAGATGGTGGAATGAGGAGGGGCAAAAAGGTTCTAAAATGTTCTCTTTATACACAAAATTGAAGAGAGTAAAAGAGAGACTTAGAGAGCAGAACAAGAGGCACTTTAAGGATATCTTTGTTGAAAAGGTAGATATCGAGAAGCAGCTTGAAGTGATCAATGAAAAGGTTTTGTCTCAAGGTATGGATCAAAATAGCTATTTAGAGAAGTTGATGTTGGAAAGGTATGCAAAAATTATGAGCAGGGAAGAAATTTTCTAGCGGCAAAAACCTAGAGAGTTATGGCTAGGTGATAGGGATAGAAACACAATATTTTCACAATTCCACGAAAGCCAGGAGGCAACATAATAAAATTACAAAAATCACAAAAGATGATGGTAGAGTATGTGAAGAACAGGAAATTTGGAAAGAAGCTTAAACTTTTTTTGAGGGATTATTAAATAATTGGGAAGGTTCGGATTTGAAAAACCAACATAAAATTTTGGCCAACGTAAAATTTTGGAGTGCATTCCTAGATTGGTTAAGGATGAGCACAATTAGTTGTTGAAACAACCTTTTTCAGAAGAAGAGATCAAGGAGGCAACTCTACAACTACCCCTGATAAGGCGCTAGGTCCGGATGGTTTTCTGACGAGTTTTTTTTCACAAGTGCTGGAGTATTGTAGGAAAGGATTTTTTGAGGTAGCGGAAGAATCTAGAAGAAGGGGGAGATTGCTAAAGGATCTAAATAATACATTCATAGCTCTTATTCTCAAAAAGGATCAAGGTGAATTTTGATGACTTCAGGACAATATCCCTGTGTAACACAGTTTACAAAATTTTTTCAAACGCAGTGGCTAGTCGCTAACAAGTTGAAAAGGATATTGCCTGATATTATAGCAGAAGAACAAAGTGGTTTTGTGCCAAGCAAGTCTTTTGGATGGGTCAATCATAGCTCAAGGAGAAGGGGGATGATGGCGAAATTAGATATTAAGAGGGCCTATGACATGGGTGGATTGGAGATTTCATTTTAAGGTGATGGAAGCTTTTAGTTTTGATATACAATGGATGGATTGGGTGTTTAGTTTTGTAGCTTGTCCTAGATACTCAATTATCATTAATGGAAGTCCTCAAGGGTTTTTTGGTGCCTTGAGGGGCTTGAGACAAGGTGATCCAATTTCGCCTTTTCTTTTCAAAATCATGGCAAATGCGTTTGGGCGCTTCATATCTCAGGTGGCAGCTTTCGAAGAGTGGGAGGGGTTACAAATTGCTAGAAATGTTGAGAGAGTAACACATCAACAATTTGTTGATGATACGATGTTTTATGGAGTGTCTAAGAGAAGGGAAGCTCTTTGCATGAGGAGAGTGTTGGAAGTTTATGCCTCTGCTTCAGGTCAGTTTGTGAATCCATTGAAGTCTGAAATTTTCTTCTTCTCTACTTAAAGGAGGAAGCAAAGGGTCAAAAAAGGTCTAATGCCTAGTAAGTATTTGGGTCTACCTCTTTTTGAGTGGGGAAGTAAATCCAAATTATGGAACCCTCTTATTGATCAATGCACAATGAGGATGGCTTCGTGGAAGGGGAGGTGATTGTCATGGGCGGGAAGTGTTACCATGTTGAAGGTAGTGATCTCTGCGATCCCAATCTTTATGCTTTCTTGTATCAAACTTCCGAAGATGGTAGCAAGTTAGAGTAAAAGATAAGAAACTATTTTTGGCAAGGGAATTCAGAAGACAGGAAGTTTACTTTGATAGTGTGGGAGAAGATTTGCAGACCAAAACAGGCTGGGGGGTTGGTCTAAGAAATCAATTGATTCAAAATAAAGCTTTAGGAGCAAAGTTGTTGTGGGCAATGTATTCTAAGCTGAACTTGAAATGGGTTAAGATTCTTCAAAACAAGTAGCTTGACAATCAAAATAGAGATAGGAACCTTACGTCGACGGAATTGATTGATGGAACCTTTTTGTGGAACTTTTTGAAAAGTTGTAGACATATCCTGACTAACCATCTTACATGGGAAATTCGGAATGGTAAATCAGCTTTGTTCTGGGAAGATTCATGGATAGGTTTCCCTAGTATTGAATCAAAAGTGGAATGTGATAGAGCTAAATTATTCTTCTCAAAATTATGGGGCCAAAAGGTTGCAGACTATGTTGAGCAGAGAATGGTTAATGGTTTAATGTGCTGGTCCTGGAAAGATTTGGCGGGTAGAGGTTTTTCAAGAGAGGAAGTGACTAAGATCAAAGAGGTTCTGCAAAAGAGGAGAATTAACATTCTAGTAGGGGAAGATAGTCTAAAGTGGAATTGTTCTAAGGACAGAGAATACAATGCAAAGGACGGAGAATTAACATTCTAGGTTATTTGGTTGCTAAAGGGCCTTTTGAAAATTTGGAATTACCTTTACACTTATGTGGGAACAATCTTTGTTTGCCCAAAGCGGGAATTTTTACTTAGGCAGCTTTGCAGAAAAGGATTCTTACAGCTGATAGATTTAAAAAGTTGGGTTATGAGGGGCCATCAAGGTGTGTTTTGTGTAAGATTGAGGAAGAGTCGGTTGATCATTTATTGCTTGGTTGTCAATTTGTTCAAGAGGGTTGGTGGTGGCTATGTGCTAAATTGGGGTGGCATGGAGCTTTGCCCAATGATATAAAGAGTCTTTTCAAATCCTGGCCAATTCTAAAAAGAGGGGCATTATATTCATGTTTTTGGATTATTAGTCCCTCTATTGTGGTGTGGGAAATATGGAAAGAGAGGAATAGAAGAATTTTTCAGGAGAAAGAATTCGCTCTAGAAGGTTTCAAATCTAAATTAGAAAGAGCCATAGTTGAAGTGGTGAACAATAGAGTTATGAGGGGAGGAAGGGAAAAAAAAATCACGATAGAAGATAATAGTTATAGAAGAAATTGGAGTGGGCTGATCATTCACCCCGTTAATGGGGTTGGTGGTGATAAGGCCAAAAAAAGGAGATTGGAGGCTAGGTGGACTCCACCTAAAGAGGGGTGGATGAAACTCAACTTTGACGGAGCCTCTAGAAGCAACCCAAGAGATTCAGGTGCAGGTTGCGTCATAAAGGATTGGAGAGGTTTAGAAGTGGGTTAAGGCTTCAAAGCGTCTAGAGCCAAGAACCAATAACGCTGCCGAGTTTCAAGCTTTGATTCTGGGATTACAAATAAGTGAGAAGTTAGGCCTAAGGAAGATGGAGATAGAAGGAGACTCCCAACTGGTGGTCAATGCGGTTAAGAGACAAGATATTAGAAACTAGAAACTAAAGTTGCTATTAGATGAAGCTTTAGTTTTTTAAATAATTTGGATGTATACACCATTAACCATGTGTATAAAGTAATAAGGAAGCGGACCTCTTGGCTAATGAAGTCATAGATCGAGAAGAAGATTTAGTGGTGGATTGAAATCACTTTTCAACAGGCTTTATTGCTGAGCTGATTAATAATTATTAGGGAGAGTTGGGAATAGGTTTACTTGTGCGAAGAGTTGGCAGATGGACGGATTTTGATATGGAAGTGTGTAGAACAGGGGGGATAGTTATATCCCACGGATGCAAATCATTCTTCATTTCCATAGGACTCTGTGAAGAAATAGAGGGGAGAATAATGGATACTCCTATTTTGTTGAAGGGTGCTAAAAGACAAATGGCGTTCTGTGAAGGGATTTCCGAGCAAAGAATGATGAATATTTTCAGGTCGAAGAGCGATATAGTCTTGTTTGCCATTGAGTGTGTTTTAGGGGATGAATATATGGAGGCAAATAGGCACAGGGTAAATTTCAATGTGTCAATGTTCGTGGTTTCCTTGTTAGACATTGGCGAAAGAAAGGAAGACATTGCAGATATGGTGAGAGAATGTGTTTAAAGATTGGGCAGTGGGACTAGATGAAGTGTTGGCGGTGGCAAGACTGGGTGTAGGGCTCCCAATAGCAACTGATTTCCACAGGGTGAATGAAGCAAGAGACAATGTGGAATGGCATCCCTTTGTGACGGTGTCAAGAGCTAGTGCAAGGGAGGAAACACAGCGCTGCAATGGGAGAGAGCTCCCTGAAGAAGCTAATGGGGAAGATAGAAGGATACGAATGGATGCAAGTTTTTCTTAATTATTACTACCAGGTGGACTCGGACGCTATTTTTGTTTTTGTTTTAAACTTGATATAGCAAATACTTTGTAATAGTCTTAGATAATTACGAATATAGGTGGATGATAGATCAGTTTCAGTTAGTAGGAGGTGTTAATATTTATGACCAGTCCAGGATGAAATGCAGACTTGGGTTTTGATACTTTGTTCTTCTTACATAGGGTTGTAAAGTTTTTTTGTATTACTGTTAATATTAATGCAGAAGGGAACTGCCCCCAAGGCAGTAGTTTACCAAACAAAATAATAATAATAACAATAAATAATAATAATTAATTAAGAGAGTCATAATAAATGGATCGCTTAAGTTATATTATAAAATTATAATAAAGTTAAAATATTAAATAAAAGTCTCTTATAGATAACGATTATTTTAAATAATTCCTCTCAAGCATCATGGAGAAGAGTTGTCTTTTGGAGGAAAACTTTATTTAAGAGAGACCAAGCAAGGAGGAGGCATGCATTGATGAACAAATTTATTTCTAATTTATACTCCTTGATGGAGCATGAACTGATGGTTCAGCAGCCTGAGGATGAAACCCCTCAAGGTCTCAAATTGAAGGATGAAAACCCCCTAATTTCCATTGCTGAGTTAGTGGACGAAAACCCCTGATTCAGGCAGACTTGGAGACATTTCAAAGACATTTTAGTGAAGATAGATCACTGCAGATTTGGAATAATTAACAGCAGATACAAAGGATAAGTTCCATCTTTCCTCAAATATATTCTAAATATTATATCTGAATTAAAATAAACTGCTAAAAATTGCAATTTCTGAAGTTGATATCATATTTATAATTAATTGTGCTGCTATAATTGTGAGTCAGATTTTATTATACCTAAAAAAAAATTTAAAATTTAAAAGGGAAATTACATATTGGTGGACACTTGGCTCGTGATCTTGGCAAGACTTTAAAAAATTCAAACAGAAACACCAAGTGCAACTCAACCTATTTAATTGAGGTTATAAACTTCAAGGACAATGCACAAAACATCTCATTCAACACTCCACCCCAAGTATGTTTGGTCCATTACCTTGGAACTGCGACAACACACAACAATTTATCGCCATGAATACTCCAAATCAAACCAATTAGGTTGATAGTAGTCCTATAATGCCTCTATGACATGGGTGTCGTGACCATGGTTCAAGTGGAGAAGCAGATTCATAAACCACTTCACTTACCAACTACAAGGAATGATATTACATCAATACTCACCTTTTCTAGGTGCAATACTGAATTTCACCCCACACACTGCATGTCCTTTTCAATTGCCTGCTTACATTTTGCTTCTTCACAATAGAGCAAAAAGTAATTCCAAGGATCATAAGCATGGGAAACTGATAAAGAGAATGAATGAATGAATGAAGAATTTTAATAACGTCCACGAGGCTGCAGCAACCTATGGGACCCAGAAACCGACACAGTCCCACCAACAACAGAGCAAGCACCCCCTAAGACACCTGTAAATCTTTCTTGAGATCCTCCCTTATGTTGTGCAATTTGATCAAGAGGTTCACCATTCTGCACAGCCTTGCCTCTTCAAACAAGGTGCTTAGGTTGGTGATTTTCAAAGTGTCCCCGTAATTGGAACGAATGTTGTTATATGCCTCACACTCCAAGAGGAATCTCTTTCTTGCAAAAAAGGCACATTCTCTTTTCCCACTCCTCTTTAGGAATCATACATCTACCCATTTCACATCTAAGATGGTGCGAGCTCGTCCTAAGTTGGGCTATCAGCATTTTCGCTTTCCACTTAATATCCACTCCGCTATAGACTTTTTCTTCATGATCACTCGTGGGGTTAAATTCTTTGCTATAATAATCCTTTTTACAGCCCTTTTGTTTTGTCCACATGATGTACCTGAATTTTTCTCTTACATATTTTTTTATTTCTTCATTAGCATTTGGGCAATCTTGCATACTAATGTCCCACTTCTTTACCCATTTGTCATTTTGCTTCCTCCAAGTGTTCTTTCTTCTAGTTAACTCTTCCTCCATAATTAGCCTAGGCCACCGATGGTTCTCCATATTTTGAATCTTCTTGAGGTAGCTTAACAATCGAACCATCGTCGATGCCTCCAAGGGGAAGGACCCCGTTTCAGCTAATAAGATCTCGTACGGAACAATATTCTTAACTTTGAGACTACTAATGATGAAGTGCTTCTGGATTCTTTCTATCTGCTTCCATTTCTAATCTGACATACTGCTGCCCCAAATTTCACACCCATATAGAATCACCGGAGTAACTAGCAAACCAAAGAGCATTCTCTTGGTTTTCCAATCCCACAACTACGCCATCCTGCATCTATTTTTAAGAGAGTACAACGCTTTCCAACCTCCTTGAATTCTTTTTGCTCTACACATTTCCCAATTGAGTTTGTAGCTCCTCCACTATCTCCAATGGGCTGCCTTTAAAACTAAAGTTGAATTGCTTCTTTTTTCTTTTCAAAGAGAAGATCATCACTTTGGTTTTGCTAGTGTTCACCTGCATCCAAACTTCATGACAGAAAGTTTCAAGTGTCCTCAGGTGTTCTCTCAAGCTATTGGCAGTTTTGGCGATTCATATGAGGTCATCTGCATAAAGAAGCAATTTTATAACATACTTAGCTAGTTGAATCCCCTCCCCACTAGCTTTATTTATCCACTCTTCTAATTTATCAATGTAGAGTCCAAACAAAGTTGGGGAAAGCAGACAGCCTTGTTTGACGCTAATATCGCTGCCAAAACACTGACATTTCATCACTAGTTCTAATTTTAGCCTTGGCCTACTCATACAGTCTATGGACAACAGCTCTAAGCCCATCCGGAACCCCTAGCCCTAAGCCCATCCAGAACCCCCAACTCCTTCATCCTATTCCAAAGTTTGTCTCGGGGAACCATATCAAAGGCTTTTTTAAAGTCAACAAAGCAGCAAAAGGCCTCATCCCCCTAGATGTCCCATATTTTTTCAATCAAGAACCTAAGAGTAGCGCCATGATCTATAGTAGAGTGCTTCGGTCTAAAGCCAGCTTGTCCCTTAGCTCTCTTTCCCTCTTTTTCTGCCCACTTGCTAATTCTACGCTCTACCATGCTTCCAAAAAGTTTAACGAGAAAGGGATTAACCATGATAGTGCAATAATTTGATGGGTTATTGATATCCCCGCTTTTGTAGATAGGGATAACCACACTAGTCGTCCATTCTTCCGAGAAGCCCTCTTGGATGACCTTATTGAAGATGTGTTTGATACGAGGTGCAAGGACCTCTATACCCCACTTTAAATGCTCGGCCTGCAACCCATCAATATCCTGTGCTTTCCCACTTGCCAACTGTTTTATGCCTTGAGTGATGTCTTTAATGGTGAAAAGTTTCGTATTCACATGGATTATTTGGTTCCGCTCATATAGCAACTTCACATACTCAAGCCATTAATCTCCTGTGATATTGTTTTCCGTTTGTTTCTTCCTTTGATGTAGCTCTTTCCAAAAACTTTTAGGACTGTTTTTTCCAAGGGCAATCAGCTCCATTCTTCTTATGTTCACATACTTCTCTTTCTTATTTCGTAACAACTTTTCGTACTCCTTATTATTCTCTTTGTCCATACCATCTTTTCGCAGATTTCTTTTTGCCATCTTGCATTCCTCGTCGAACCATGAGTTTGCCGGGAAAGTATTCCTTGTTCCTCTCTTGGCCCTAGCTCTCTTACATCCATTTAAGGCCTTGTGCTTTAGGGGGAACAGCATGTTCTTGCTTATAGAATGATTCTTTATGCTAGCTGTTTTATTCTCATGATCCCTGAAAAGTTGTTTGATTGCAGCTCTAAAGATTTCTTGATTCTCTTGATTTAGGAGGATTTTGCCTTGGGGAGTTGTCTTCTTTTGGTTAAGATGGACTTGCTCTTCTTGGTGTTTATTTATGTGAATGTGCAGCTTAACATAAATTGGGTTATGATCTGACTTCAATTCTATGGCACAGTCCCTGATCACCACCTTCATCAACTTCAAGGTATAGCTCTGCGAGCAAATGACATAATCTACAACACTTTGGCCATTGTATGTTTTGCAAGTGATGTTTCCCAATTCTGGCCATGCTCTCATACCGTTGCAAATGACCATGAAGAACTACAAAGCCCCAAAAGTTCTGCCCCGAAGTGTGATACTATAACCTTACTATCTTGTGAGACCCTGTCCCAAAGTCTATCACTCTCTTCCTCTAACCATAGAGGGTTATCTTTCTCTATGTTGCTGTTCTTCAGATTGAGGGCTTGATTGTTTGCAGTTCTCGCATTAAAGTCACCAATTATTACCACTCCTCCCATGTTATTAAAAACAAAAATGTCTTTTTTAAGCGCTGCATATGGGTCTTCTCGATCTAGATTCCTTTTCTTATAAAATTTTGATCCCTTTGGAGCGAAGTAGCATGCTGCCATCCTTATTGTGACTTCATTTTCTATGATTTTTAGCCATATGAACTGCTTGTTTGGGTCTTCTTTCTCCACTTTTACAAAGCTGCCCCATTCCTCTTTAACTAGAACTGCTACCCCACCGTGTCCCTAGATCTTCAAAAAGTTATAGGTACAAAAACTAAGTTAACACAAACCAAATCAAAATGCATCCCAAATGCAGTCAAACATGTCTTGAGTCTTGACAGAGCTATATAAAAAGATAGGGGTGAGATCAATGGTAAACAATTCATTTCACCTAAAATTAAAGAAGTTTATCAAACAAAGAAATAATAAAATGAGATGTTGAAATACATCATCTATCAGAACTCAAAAACTCCAAGTTGACAGAAAGTGAAACAGCCTGCCATCATAGAAAATGATGGCATGGACATCTTTCAGCCTTGCCTTCCAAACACAATAGCATAATATCCTTACTCCCAACCAGCCTCTCGTTCATGCTTCCAGTTTTCTCCAAGTCAACCCAAATTGGAAAGGCAACAAAAGGCTATTTTCCAAACCAATTTTACCTATGCAAGCTGCAGGTCACTATGCCAATAAATCCCCTTTATATTGCAAGAATCCCCATGTAAAGAGTTTGTTCCTTGAGAGGTATTGACAATCTCACTCCAGCAGACAAGAACAATTTGTCCATCTCTCCCCAAAGGTATCAGACAATGTCAGCCCCTATCCAGTCTAATAAGTAATAACATAGTTGCACTTACAAGGTCCCAAAAACCCACATAAAATATTATAAAGTAGTGCCCAATGAAAAAGTGGCATGAGGTATAAAATAGAGTTGATGAACTCGGATAGAGCTAAGTCCATTACACTATTGATTCCCAGAGAATGCATATATACGTTGAACACACCAACCATCAAGACAAGCATTGCAGCAGCACCTTTTTCAGACAACAATATAAAAGATAAAGCCACATTTTCTTTCCATAAAATTTAAAAAGTTACAATAGATGAAGAGTATCAACAACAATATCTTGGGATTGATTACAGATAGAGTGACAGTGGGAGATATGAGATAGAGATTGACAGAGCAGAAAATAATGAACATTGAGATTGAATAAGATAGATGAGTTGAGTAGGAAACACGTGTGTCTGATGCCTTACATGCATAATCAAGTATCCACTTCAAACTTTTTAACGGAATATACCATTATTAGTTAAACAGATAATTTCAGCATTCTCCTTTGTGTGTGTTAGTTCCAACGAAAGTCAATCTCATAAGTCTCTGTATTCAATTACAAATAACCCATGCCAAGACCTTTAACTACACTGCCATCTCAGATGGCAGCATCTCATGAATCTATGGGAAGGAAAACAACCATACAATTCCTATCAGCCCAACAATCTAACCTTGCAAACAGCAATATTCTAATCCCTGCATTTAGAACTTATTTTACCTCATATTTCATTCCATTGGGAACAAACTCAACCATGCTTCATACCATAGTTAAATCAGCATCCAAATGAACTATGCATTATTTTTTGATTTTGATGTGGTGAAGCTCGGCACTCCACTGCAGAGGTAATCCTGTGCTTATTTATTAGTTTCTCCAAGTTCAAATCTCGGCTACAGAGATATTCTCTAAAAGAGGATACAAACCAATTATGGAGGTCAAGTAATTTTGTGACCCAAGGATTGCCCCTAATTTTAAAAGGAATCATCCAGGCCTGCAAAAGGTAGAATCTCACTAGTCCCGCCTCTGCATACCCCGCAAGGTCTACACTGTGCAATTGGGTGTTACCAGTCACTTAGCAAGGATGCATCCAGACCAAGTAGTTAGACCTGGGGCAAATTACAGTAGCTTCCACATTCATATACTTTTCATGGACTTTGAATAAGACCTTTGAATACTTTGAACAAGGAAAGTGAGTAATTAGACTGCTATGCCACTGCTCTGATCTAAACCAGAACCTAGGTATCAAAAAGAGTCTATTCAAGGCATCCTCGACACAAAGATTAAAATCAGTCTAAGAATTCCAACCTTACAGTCTGGGTTCAATCTCATAGCAGTTGTGTTGCAGCCCACTCTTTATGGGACCCGGTTAGGTCAAACTGTAGGAATTTAGCAGTATTTGATTGTTTTCCTATTAATAAAAAAATACTGAGATGTGTAAATATTGAATGTATATTTCTCATAGTGGGTTGTTGTAGCAGTAATTTTGGAGGCATGGCTCCCCAATGTACGTAGGCCGTATTAAAAGAGATTTTAGAGAGTTCTTTTTGGGTAGAAAATTAGACATAGTTGAGAACTGCCGTGAAGGTACCGTAAAAGTGTGTTGGCAGGCATAAGGAGAAAACTGCTGTCAAGCCTGCTGTATTTTGAGAATATTTCCAGTATAATGAATGCCTAGATATAGCTATTATTCTCTGACTGTGAATGTTGGTCTTCTGAGTTTCTAACTCTTCTTTTGCATGGCACTGGTGAAGTGGCTTTGTCAGATTTTGCTCTTCTTTTTTGTGCAGGTTCACCAGATGTTATGTTGCTGATTTGCTTTCTGGATTGTGGTTCAGTACCGTTTCCAGCAGGTTCTTAAGTTTAGCATCTCCCCCTAATTCCTGTTGTTAGTGATTCGTTGAGCAGACTGACTCACAAGGCAGAGAACCCTGTTTGCAGATTTTGTGTATACCTTTTCCTCGTTGTTTGCACCAAGCTATCTATAGGAAAATGCTTCAGAGTGAAAAACAGGCCCAGACCGAATACTTACAAATATTGCAACTCCCGGCACAATCCCCAACACATGAATCCATTTATCTTTACGTGTTTATTGGATGTTGAAGACATATATTAATATTCGAAAATTAGGGTTTGATTAAAAAATAACACGCAAGTTCGGATTCGAGAACTACCTGAAAAGTAAGGGAAGAGGGTAACTATCCAAGAACTCCTTAGCCGCAGCGTCCGTTATAGGTCCTTTTAACAAACACCACGATAAGGCACAGACATAAGCAATCTATGGCGGCATTGTATAAATTTGAGAGCCTCTTATATTACAGTTTAACTTGATATTTGATAACAAATGAACAAAATAGGATACTAACCTGGATACGATGCAAAGTTTGAAGCTGCTGCAGCTATCAAAGCTGGATCATCCATGGGTTCCATAGTTAAGCTCGCTTACAAGGGATAATAAAACCTACGCCGAGACAGAGCTATAAAACGTACAATGCTTCTATCAAGATCGAAAATGGATATTTGTTTGTCGATGTGGATATATATACGCGCAGATACGAGATGCTGATCGTTAACGGTGCTGGATGCCTGACCACGAGACACGTGTTTCCTTAAGGGATTACAATAACTAAAGACGTTTTCTGGAAAATGAAAGTTTTTAGACCGTTTCCCCTGCACGCGTTTGAATTATTGTTAGTACTTGTATGCGGCAGTACTTGTTCGTTTATATTTAGATTAATTTAATTCCTACGCTTCAATTCTGTTCGTTGCCAGGGAACAATACCTCACAATATTTAATTGCCTGCTGTCCCGTAGTTAAAGTTGTTTTTTTAAAGCAAGGGAGGATAAGAGCACAATCCTAAAGAATAGGGGGCTACTCAGAGGCACTCACATTTTCAGAGGCACTCACATTTTCTTCGATGAGGACTTAACATTTACACAACAAGAAGAATGAAGAAAGGAGTGGGAAAAAGTGAAAAAAGTAAGGGAAGATGGAAAATGGGCATGGCTGAAAAATGGAAAAGCTCAAATCAGCGAGCATTCTTTCCACAAAAAATAGGAATTCGGGGCCCCACAAGAGTCTATGCACATGATAAGTTGGAATTGCAGAGGATACCCTTGGAGAAGAGGACCGGGGTTGGGGCCCATAGCGAAAGGGAAAGACATTATTATTCTAACCGAAACACATGAACATGATGGATGCAAAGTCCCAGACTTTGAAGGGTACAAGAAAATCTCAGTGTGGAACGAAGGGACGGAGACAGGTAAAGCTCATGGGGGGGTCACTGTGCTAATAAAAGAAGTGTGGATTGGAACGGCTAAAAATAACAGACAATAAGGACATAATCAGGTTCGATGCTTGCTACTTTGCTCCGAAAGGGTCAAAGTTCTACAAAAAGAGAAACTTAGACAACGAAGACCCGTATGCAGCATTAAAGAAAGATATCTCTCTTTTTAGCACCTCAGGGGAAATTGTTTTAATAGGAGATTTCAATGCTAAAACAGCCAACAATCAATCTCTACAAATGGGAAGAGAAGAAAGAGGGGATAGCAATCCCTTATGGCTAGAAGAGGGTGGAGACCAACTTTGGGAAAGAATGTCATAAGATGGAAAGGGCAGTGTGTCACACTTCGGAGCCGAACTTTTGGGTCTTTGTAGTTTGTATGACATGGTTATATGTAACGATACAAGATCTAGGGGTATTACATGCAAAACCTACAATGGTCAAAGTGTGGTTGATTATGTCATCTACTCTAAAAAATCAACTGCGAGGTTGCTGGAGTTTGTTATAGGGGACTGCCCTATGGAGTTGAAGTCTGACCATATGCCCCTCTTAGTTTGTTTGCACTAAAAAAGTGGAGCTCAATAATATGGATAGTGGAGATTAACAACATCGGCATATAAAATAAGTTCTCCTCCAAGCATTACATATGTCATGAACTAGAGGCTTATAAATATCAATCTTGGAGTAAGTTGCCTTGCTAAGAGCTGTGCAAGTTTATTTTGTTATCTCTATCCAACATTTTTTTCCACTCTAAAGAGGTGCTTTAATTGTAATTTATGATTTAAACATGCACTTTCCTTCATTAGCTAATCTGTTTTTTTTCTAAGATCGAAGGACAACTTCACATGTAGGCAAAGTTATAGCTAAGCCAATGGAAATAGGTTTTCTTCTAATGGAAAGTTTGAGTTGTAGAAGCATTGTTAGATAATGCCAAGGTTGAGGCAAAGGAAAAATATGACCAATGCGTGAAGAATATTGTCATGTATTCATTGATGTTGCATGTGTGTACAATAATAATAAACAAGGGCCATGGTAGGAAGGAAGGTCCCATTATTAGGTAGTGAAAAGTTGTGTACACTTGATTTGCTATAGGCACTTTGGAGTATAGCTAGATCAAGCCACAAAATGTAGGAGGGCTTATTGATGAACAAGAAGAGTAGTTTACATACTATATAGTAATGTGTATTTATATAATAAGTTGTTAACTAAGCCTCATGTTGACAAGTGTCATGTGTGTGTTGTGTGCTTTCTATGTGGTCAAATATTACATTCATATAGTGCTAGTTGGTGGGAACGATCGTGTGGAGTAAGCACAACTAAGCATTAGATGTGTGTGTAATCAAATTGAACATTGGGCAAGCGCATGTGTTGCCCATGTGCAAATCATGCACAATGTGAAAAGGTTGTAGGAGTTTACAATGTTGTTGTGTAGAATCCTAAAGTTGAATGGTGTGGCTTAAGAGTGAGTGTGTAGTTGTCTTGCATGGTCTTGCATAAAATTGTTAGAAATTATGCTTGTGTTGATATGTGCAAAGTCATTCTGTCAAAATCCTTTATCGTGCAATGTAGTTCAGTGTGTAATGTGTGTGCAAGGAATATCTTGAGGCATGGAATTCGTTGAAGTCAAGTTGCTATGTAGAAGTGTTTGATTCACAAAATTACACACAGATCATTAGGAGCAACCAATATTATCTTGTATGAAAACATAATATCTAATGAAGTAAAGATTTGGATAATGGAAAAAATCTAATTGCATTCTTGTCTTTCTTTGTCCAAGCTCCTCACATTTCTAAGCTTTCTATTCACCTAAAATAATTAGTTTTCTTTAGTAATACCACACGCCATCTTTGGTTTAATTGGACATAGACATAACCTTTCACGTTATTTCTCCTTGTTTAAATAAATTATTAGTTTCAAACATTTAAAATAGAATTGGTTTGTAGTGTACATCATGTGATTTTCACAATTCCTTCCCTGGTTATAAATATGTATGGAAATCATTTTATTTACTCACCAACTCCATTTCTTGACAATGGAAAGTAAATTTAAAAAATATTGAAAATAAAATTTACTATAACAAAGCCTTGGAATAAACTATATAGAAAAATTTAGGCACTGTGTTACATTAATGTACTACAAACCATCTTAATCTTAGAATAAAGATTAAAATTACTCTTGATTTATATACCTGCTTAACCAAACTATATGTGTTGTTAAATATTGTGTAAAGCAAAAAGCAAAGAAGATATAGTGATTAAATACAAAGCAAGAGACAAGGATGCTTATTAAGAATCAAATAGATACAAATAGATAGACAATACAACATTATCTACCAATGTGTTTGCATGGCACATAACTACAAAACAAAACTTAATCTAAGATACACTCATTATAGCTCTGCAATTTTTTTCATCTAGTGAGCTTTGATCTATTACTAAGTTAGACTTGTGTGCTTATTGGGCAAGCAATCAAAGCTTATATCTAAAACAAATAAATACAAATGATAACAAAATCTAAAATCAAATATTGCAAATTAACTACACAGTGCATACCTCTATAGTCGGTAAAAGTAGGTTGTTTCCTTGTCCTTTTGTCCTTGATACTCTCATGTCTTTTTATGCTATGAATGTAATATAAAAATCCTCTTAAGACCAATTAAGCCACCAACAAAAATTAACTTATTACTTGGATGGTCAAAATTATAGTCATGAACATGCTTCAACTCTCTTCATTCAAAACACAATAAAACGAATCATGTGAAAATAGATAAAACAAAAATTAATCTTTGTTTGTGTTTATTAAAATAATATGAAACTCTTTTTTTGGTAAGTGAATAGCAATCATGGGGACCATGCCCTTTGTATTAAATATAAGATAATAAAATCCAACAATTCTAGAGTTTGATTCAAATTTAGAACACCATCTAGAATACTATTTCATGCCTATCTTGAAGGGCTAACAACTACAAAAAGCCTAGAAAACACTAAGAAAAATAAACATACTATAAACTATTTGCATATGGGCTTATAAATACAAAATTCTCAACTATACCCAAGAGAAGGAACAAAAAAAGACTTATTTAATCTCCTTCATTGTTAGAAGCATCACTGACTAGCATGAACATCCGATCAATTCCTTATCTGTCCTTTATCCCTATTACGTGCTTCAAAAATTCAATTGCCTTTAAAGCTTGCTTATTTTTTATGAAAGTAGATTGTCATTGATGTGAAAAAGGTTTATCAAGGATGTGTTAGATCAGATTTGTTAATGCAGGATGATGGACAGATTTGGTAGTTGTTCTCATCATATTGATATTCCTCATAATGATTGTTTCTCATGATGCTTACTCATCTTTGTGACAATGGTTGTTTCATGTTGTTGATGTCAAAAAGGTGTTGTCAGAGAAATATTCATATGTTCATTGATTGACTTGCTTCGTTAAGGTGTTTCAGGTTCTTCATGTGTTCACATGCATTCATGGGTTCAAGTTGATAGGTTCAAAGCCATAATGAATAGTGATGGTTGTTGGTTTTTTTCCTGATTGGATGCTCATTCCCAGATTTCCCTACAAGGTAGCCATCAGTGATCAACAGGATCTCTGGGCTAGGGGCCAATAGTGTAGGAGATAGACTCTATTTTATCTCCTCTTCTTCTTCAGGCTCTGCAAAACCTGGGGGGTATTCCCTATTCAACACCCATGAGAATATGCGTGTGGGTTGACTTGGGATGTTGATACAAAGCAGATAAATCCTCCTATATGAAGACCAAAACTGTGGGATAAGTGCAAAGGGGCTAGCTTTGGGCTTATGTTCAATTGTGAGTCAGAGGATCTTGGTCCTAAACTACTTCTACAGTCCTAAAGGTTTAAAATTGAAGTTTGAGTTTGATCTGTATATGGATGTGAAACTAGGACTTTGGGTTACAACAGAGATACCAAGCCAGATCGGTACCTATCTAGGGCTCGGAGTCAGTAGACATATATGTGTGAATGTTTACCACAGACATAAAACATCAGATTTCAAGGGGTTTCTAAAATGGCTACCTTACAGACAATACCCAAGAGAGAGTATTTAGTTATTTTTGCTTACAAATATCCTTTCTGCAATGTATTCTCCTCAACACATATTCCAAAACATTCAATCGCAGAAGTAAAAGACTAAGTATTCAATATATAAAACCTATATTCTAGAATCTATAACACCCCTTAGATGTTCAGAGTCAGAAGAAAAACACATTCAGTCTGGAGACAAATAACAAAACACATGCTATGAAGCATTACTCATTTAAATCAACATGAAATTGATAATTCTGTGCATAATACTTACAACATACAATTCATAAACTACCAGAGACACCTAAAATAGAATCACCAGAAAGTTGTATTCCTATTGCAGCACCAAAATTTGTCCAAGTTTCCAACAACCGTCAAAGTCAACACAACCTGCTAAATACAGCAAGGAAGGTCCTCAGCATTAATTACATGGCAGATTTCAAAATTCGCCAAATACAGTACACATGAGAAAAATGGCACTCAAAATATTGAATGCAGCGGAAAGGAGGAGGAAGAAAAGTAGGTGAGATCAGGATCTACACCGCCGCCTGAAGATTTTCCTCATCGATTGGGTAGTTGACCTGTCAATCAGACCATATTTCTGCAATTCCTTTGCCATTAAGGGCATACCAACCCGCAGAATGCAGCAACGGTTCGCGCTCTGAAGATTCCCGCTAGAAAGGACGCAGCAAGCACAGGAAATCCCTCACCGATGAAAGTTTGAACCATGACCGTTGAACTCCTTCCCATCACAGAGATCTGTGGTGCCAAAACAGTCTGAAAAGTCAAGAACCAACGAAAATGTGCCAAGTAGGCACCCCGTGCAACCATCGCTGACCATTCAAAAATGTGAGATCTACTATCCCACATTCACCCCGCAACGCTTGCATGACTGCTTCATAAACCAAGCCACGAGCAAACCTAGTGTCATGCACTTTTACCTTGCACGACTCACAATCAAACTGCTAACAGCCCGTCACCATGACTCCTGCCGACACCAAACCTCGTCGCTATGACACAGACTGTCGGGGTGACCGAAAATCCCTCCGTCGACACACCTTGTCACGCCGACCGCCACATCCTAACTACCTTCGTCAACCAGACCCACACCATCAGCACAATCAAAAACTCCCTCACCAATACAACCACTCTCACTGATGGGCCCACCTTCGGCAAGACATGCGCCATCGGCGAACAACCTGCTTGCTAACCTGATACACCGATACAACCTGATCAGCGAGAAAACCACCATCGGCCCAATGCTATCCACCCTAGTCGACGAAGAAAGTTACGTCGACGACCACACAACATAAATCCCATCGGCAACACACGACCCTATCGGTAGAGTCACCACATCTCCCTCCGACACGCCGATGACTAACCAATGGTGACACCTGCACTATCGGCTAACTCGAAACTCCTCCCACCAACACCTTTAGTCATCCCGATGAACATCCAAACTGCCTTCATCGGCCAGACCCTGATTGTTAGTGAAACCTTTCCGTTATCCCCCAACGCACCAACTCTCTCCGATGCTTATCCCATCGGCGTGACTCTGATGCGTCGGAGCAATGTCTTCCTACTATGCCGATGAAGAGTGTTACGCCGACGACCACGCTACACATATCCCATCGGCTCGTCGGAAAGACCTTAACCAAGACTGCCGACGACTATTGTTACGACGATGACCCTGGATGCTTGCCTTATACGTATGTGGGCCCGATATGCATATGAAAATGCACACAACGACTTTTACCATTTTAAAGGCCGATTGAACATATTTTGAAAAGTGCCTGCAAACTTAAATGCTCAAAGCCCAAATGCTTATGCAGGCACTAACAATGGTAATAATCAGATGATCATGGGTTCACAGTCTTATGATTTCAGGATGCCTTCTCAATAGTCTTGTTCAAGATAAGAGGTAAGTGACATGGTGATAATGATCACCAATGTAAGAAGCAAGGTGTTGAAAGTTCTGTGTGCTTTGATCTATTTCTCAACTGACACATATAATAATTGCATTGTCATGTTGATTGATCAAGTAAAAATAAGAGGTTGTTGTTATAAATCAAAGAATCTCATGTTCAGGTTTAAGAAGTTACAATCTCAGAAATGGTGATGTCTCTTAAGAGTAGAAGGATCTCATCAGATAGGAGAAATGCAAAAGAATCTTTAGATGGTCCATTGATGTCAAAGGCATGTGATATGATTTGGTCTTGCAAAGAAACATGTGGCAGAGTCATCAAACTTGTGATGAGGCTCATCATGATTTTGGTCTTCATTATTCTTCATTCGAACATTTGATATCTGTTCTCTATCATAAAATATGGGAAAGCATGATATTTGGTATTAGGATTTGAAAATTCCTAAAAATCTAGTTTTTCTATCTCCTAAAATCATAAACTATATTTCCTTAAGTCTAGGTCATATTACTTTTGCAGCCTGTCATATGAAAAAGTTACTTTTTGTTATAAAACAAAGTTGACCTGAGATAGCAGGTCGAAGGGCCTTTAGTCATGACTTATGGGTATCTTCAATGTGGCCTAATCGACCCCTTCACCTAGTCTACCATCTACATGGATCACCAAATAAGGAGCTCGAGCTGGAGTTATAAATCAATGGTTTTATTTAAAAGATTGTTGAGCGCCAAAAGCAAAATCGATGGCCGATATTCAAAATGGAACTTTCTCTTATGAGAATCAACTTTGACGGTCTCTTAAGTGTCAGTTACTTTCTAACTGCAGTGAACAATTTATTAAGGCTATTTTTTAGCTTATTTAAAGACTGCTTTGGAAGGCCATTTTTTCCCAATTGAAATACAATTTTTAGAAGTTTTTGTAAGAAGTTTTTTTAAAGATGTTTCTATTTGAAACACATATTGATCTCTCTCTCTCTCTCTCTCGAGATTTAAGGGGTTTATATTAGAAAGTTCTTTTTTGAAGACATTCTATTATATTGGAAATTATTTTTGGAAGACATTTTTGTGAGAAGAGGATGAGCGCAGAATGTTTAAGAAAATTGAGTGAAGATTTTTTTATGGAAGACATAAAAGAATTTTTTGAGACATTTGCAAAGAATGAGAATTGATTTTGAAAGTTTATTTTATATGACCTTATTATGTTTGAAGATGGTTTTTTTTTAGATTGAAGGAGAAGAAGTTGAAGGGTTTAGAGATGAAGAAAATGAAAAACAAAAATAAAGGAGATGAATTTGTTATTAGATGGAAGAGGAATATGAAGGGTTTTGAAGAAGATTTGAATGATTTATTTCTGCAGGTTCCAGATTGATGGGTGTGTGTGTCATGAAATATGCAGAGATGAATCATGATATTGTGAGATTATGTTTTGTAGAAAGGACAAGAAAATTGTAGAGATGGCTTCAAGAATATTGCAGAGATAATTTATTTTGCAGGGATGAATTATTTTGTAGAGATAATTTGTATTTATGATGTGTTTCGTTTGTAGAGATGGTCCTTTTGCAAACATTGAAATTGTGACCAAGAATACATTGAAGAAATTATTGAAGGATTGTGCAGATATCAAACGGTGATTTAGTTAACATCAAAGAAGACATCAATTTGTTTATTTTGCAGAGGTTGAAGAATATAATTTTTTAAATGAATTTGTTGTAAAAATCAAAAAGGGGAGGTATAAGGTTTTGTACTTGATTAAGACAGGGTAATCCACTGATAAGATTTGTATGTGCACCCAAAGTGTTTGTGAGAAGTCAGTGAGACTTTCTGTATGCCAGTGAGGCAATCACAAGTCAGTGAGACTTTCTGTATGCCAGTGAGGCATTTTGTAAAGCTAGTAAAGCTTCTTTGGTCAGTGAGACCTTTCTGTAGCCAGTGAGGTTTTGAATAAGCTAGTGAGGCAGTTTTTGAGTGGTTTTTCTACCCCAGGAGGGTTTTCCACTCGTGAAAAGCTTGTGTCATGATCCTTGTTAATTTCCTCTATGCTTTTACATCTTTCATTATCAGTCTTGTGCATATATGTTTAACAAATCATTGATGTCTTCCTCCCTCTTTTGTCTTGTAAGATAAAGTTTGCAAAAAGTTAAGAGTTTATACAACACTTATTCACCCCCCCCCCTCAGTGTTGTCCTGGACTCCAACAATTTTGATATGACTCCATATGTGCAAAGATTGTGATGACAAATGGATACCATGGCCCAAGAATTTTGCCATCCTAGAGAGTTAATGTGCCTTCAATTAGTGGAAGCCTTGCACTAATGACTATCTCCCATCAAATCAATTCCAAACCACCCAACAAGTGTTTTTTAATCAAACTAGTAGTGAACAACCTAATCATCTCTTTATTCTCCTCCAAATCCAATATGACACTAACAAACATTGATGCTACATCTAAATTCACCCTATAACAATGAGTTGTCACTAGGAATTCCTCCCCCAAAATCCATTGAATTACGTAAAGGATAATCCCTACTTTCATTTTTAAGATTTTCTTCATTCTAAGCTTTGAGATATCACCTAAAAAAGCCATTTGGCAATGGAAGCATACAAGCCTTACTTTTGTGTCGATGGTTTTCAACTCAATCACTAAGGTGAATGGGAGAGAACAAGAGAAGAGGTAGATTAAAGCGACAATTATTTTAGATACTTCCAAATCTAGCTTACCCCCAAATGATAAAGGCTCAATCCTATAAATACCACATTCATTGTGATTTGTACTCCAAATTGGCTTATTGACATTCACAATAGAATATGGCCATCTTGCTCATGTGAGCATTGGGAAATCATTGTGGTTTACAAGAATTATGCCTAACTGACAAGCATGGTTTTGATAATTAGTTTGATTCTAGACTATCTCCAAAGTGATAGTTCACGTGTTCAAATCATGAGGGCTCCTTATCAATGATACCATTCTTGCCAATATTTCTTTGAGACTAATCTTCTTGATAGTTAATGAAATTAAGTTTTGACAAGTTATTATAGCTCATGACCTACTACAGATTAAACTAGGTATCAAAATATTCCCAAGTCTTGGCTTTGTCATTGTAGAGGTTAAAATTGGACTAACATATGCAAGCAAATTGATGATGCCATGTTTTGTCTTGTTTTTCTTGCTTTAAGTACCTATTTCCTAAGACATTTCCAGACTTCTACATACACTAATCATATCTATGATTATCCTTAAGACATTGAAAGCATGAAGATGGGTATATAATATGTTGTTGATTGATTATGTGTGAATGGTTGATTACTCATGAAATATGTTAGTACTTTATGTTGATTTTAGTGATGGTGATGCATAGATACCATGTGATGTATTAACTCCTCATGCAACAAGAACATGGCTTCATATCATGAAGATCACTAGACAACCCATAGCCGAAGGAGATGTTGATATCCATAGTCGATGATACAGGTACCTGCAACCAAATGAAGAAGATCCTAAATTGATTGGGATGAGTCATCCATGACTGTGACGGTTATCCTTCAATAAATGATGCAGTCTTAAATAATGGAGGGGCCACTTCATGTCAGTTTAGTTTCCTATTTCTAGTTTGCTTTATAATAAAGTCATTTTCATACGTTGTTGGATAATGGACAATTAAAGCATTTATTGTTCAATAGCGTTATTCAAATAGACAATGTTGATCTCGTCTAGGGGAGATTAGATTTTGCTTTATACAGATTAGATAGAGATATGGTATCAGATTTCATTGTTTTATCTTTCGCTTCATCATTCAATAAAGGAATATATGTTTTGAGTTATGTCGATGATTACAAAGATCCAGTAAAGATTTAGCTAGATTTCGTGGAACCACAGTTACTCAAGCATGCCACTTGAGGTACTATGTCTCTCCACTTTGTTTATATGTTTAGTTTATAATTGTATGTTTATATATGTGTGATTGGTGTATGTTGTAATGAGTGATGAGAAATAGTTAGACTTTGATAATCTATGTCATGAGTCTTATTGAGTCAAGGTGATCATCGAACTAACTATTAGTTGCTCTTTTATCTATAAGTTGTGTAGGATCATTTGATTATTGTTGTGTTAAATAAGATTTAGTTATTTATACCAGTCCTGCTTACTTAGAGTATTGTCGATCTTTGTAATTGAATTATGTTTCCTTTAGTTAGATGATTCCCTTACACAACCTCTAGGATTAAAACTCAAGAATCCTTAACTATACACACTGTACAGGCATCATCCAAGAAGATTATGATTCCCTGGTTTGACAATGTAAATGTAACACATTGTATAACCAGTAGGTTGCTTGATATAGGATCTGTCAGTCCGTTGAGTAGTGTGCATGCCCTTTCTGCATCAATGTATTGGTTAATAATGGAGTTCAACATTTTTGGCGGCATTGCCGAGGATGGTGCTAAGGTTTAGAGTTTCTGAGTTCTTGTTGACTTATGCTTGTACCTGCTTTACTAGGAAATAGTATGTTTCAGCATTTAGGATCACTTAGATATTTAATTCATCTCCAAACTATTCACTAACACGGTGTAGGAACAGAGCCATTAGCTCATACATTATTGTATGCGGCGGCTAAGAGACCATAGAGGGAGGTTTCTTCCAACCAGTTCAACAAAAGAAGAACACTTTGAATTATTCCTTGATCTGGAGAACACTGAGGATTTTGAGGATATTGCAAATTGGAACCAAGGCATCATGGCAGAAGAAGCAGTAGAAAACCTAGCTGAACCAATTACCTTTGCCTTTCCTATTTCAAACTAGGAGAGAGTTGACACCTTGAAAAATATTCCTGCTTTAGCTCTACCAAACTTTCATGAGCTAATCACTAAAGACCTTGATACATTTCTCTTTGAGTTTGATGTACTCTGTAGGAGTTATGATTACATTATAGATGCATACAGACTCAATCACTTCCTAGCCACCCTCAAGGATGCTGCATGCGATGGTTTATGGGTCTGGGTGAGAATTTAGTGACCACTTGGGCCACCATGAAAGAGAAGTTTCTATAGAAATATCAGGATTATTGTCGTGGCAGAGATATGAAGGGGGTGACATTTTTAGGATGTAACAGAAAGAAGATGAGCCCCTAGAATATTATGTTGAGAGATTTTAGTTTTACTTCAAGAAGTCAAGACAGAATAGGCTCTTTCCAGAGTCACTCAAGTTGGTCTTCCTAAGAGGTGTGAGCGAAGAATGTATGGATGCACTCAATCTAATTGGAGCAAGTGATATCTCTCAACTTGGATTTGATGAAATCTATCAAATCTACTGAAACTATTCATCCTCTACTTTAAAGAAAAATAGAGGTTTTAGAACCCTAACTTCGAGTAAATCATCCACTGGAGTCTCTAGGGTAGAGCTCGGTAATCTCCTATCAAACATGAAAGAGGATATAATAAGCCATCTGGCAACATAGCTAGACACTCTGCACATAAAGACGAAACAAGAGGCATTAGAGGCAGCTTCGAGTGAATACTGTCCACATTGTCAATAGAAGAAGGCCAATTGTCTATGCAAGGGACTTGCTAGTATTTATGAGGGTAAGAATGAGAAAGCAGATTTCAAAGCCATAGAAGATGAAGAAGGTCAAGTGTTTTACATCACACAACGAAGGCCATGGCAACAAAGATAAGGTATGCCTCATGACCCCTTGACCAATTCCATTTCATTTGCACCACCTATTTCAAATCATCACAATTGGAACAATGCACCTTGGTATAACTAGCCACAACAATAATGAGCAACCATGCAACCTAGTTGGACCCAACAGCAGGGGTATGGCTTGTTAGGGTTAGCCGACAGAAGATATCAATTAAATGCAAATAAAGATTAAACAAAGGAATGAAAAATACACAGAAATAATAACAGCGAGAGACAAGTTTTAACGTGGTTCACCCAAACTCTGGCTACATCCACCAACAGAGAGTCTAATATTATTATCTAGTAAATCAAACTGATTACAACCAGCAATCACTGCAACTCAATACTATTGCAAATGCTACAATACAATATATCAACCAAAACCCTAACCCTTAGCCACTTTTATCAAGCTTTATGTCGGTTACAACAATAGGTTTTTTTTTTAAATGTCAGCTCAGGAAACCCCTACGCCCCTGAAACCCTACTTCTCAGGGGCTACCGCCCCCAAACCCCGGCAAGGATACATGGCTAGTGTACAGTACTTTCCTGATCAGTCACCACTTAACAACAATCTCCCACTTGGAGACTGATTAGGCTCCACACCAAACAATCTCCCACTTGGAGACTAATCTTGGATGACACCGATGCGCGTGCAGCTCCTACTAGAAATAAGCACCCTGGACTCTGTTGTTCTAATTTTATTGTTTTAGTCTTGAAGACCAACTGAAGCTGAAGAGGAGCTCAGCTTCTCCCTTGTCACCGCCTTTGTAAACATATCCGTTAGATTTTCATCTGTATGTATCTTTTCCAGCCTTAACTGTCCATCATCCAACACTGACCGAATAAAGTGATACCTCAACTGTATGTGTTTGGTCTTTGAATGCAAGGCATAATTCTTTGCAAGATGTATGGCACTTTGACTGTTTGTATACAAAGAACTATTAGCCTGTTGTTTGCCCAATTCTTCCATGAAAGATTGCAGCCATATCATCTCCTTGCTTGCCTCTGTTGCAGCTACATACTCTGCCTCCATGGTGGATAAAGCAACCACCTTTTGCCACCTAGAAATCTAACTCACCGCTGTCCCACCTACAGTAAAGACATAACCTGTAGTACTCCGCCTGGTATCACTATCACCTGCCAAATCTGAGTCTACATAACCTGCTAAATCAATATTAGAGCCCCCAAAACATAAGTGTGTATTGGATGTACCTCTCAAATATCTGAGAATCCATTTTATTGCATTCCAATGCTCCAATCCAGGATGACTCATATATCTGCTTACGACTCCTACAACATGTGCAATATCTGGTCTCGTGCATGCCATGGCATACATTAAACTTCCTACAGCTGAAGCATATGGTACCTTGGACATTTTTTCTTCCTCCTCTTGTGTCTTTGGGCACATCTCCTTAGTCAATTTCAAATGACTAGGCAAAGGTGTGTTGACAACTTTGGCATTCTCCATATGGAATCTCTGCAACACCTCCTCAAAATAATCAGCCTGAGATAGAGTCAATTTTTTGTTCTTCCTATCTCTGCAAATTTTCATACCAAGGATTTGTTTTGCTGCCCCCAAATCCTTCATAGCAAATGACTGTGCTGACTGTTATTTTAACTCTCTAATGTGATCCATGTTAGACCCAGCTACAAGCATGTCTTCAACATATAAACATAAAATAATGTAGCTGTCATTATCCAACCTCTTAAAATAAACACAATGGTCAGAATTACATCGATTGTAGCCTTGCTTAGCCATAAAACTATCAAATTTTAGATACCATTGTCGAGGTGCTTGTTTCAGGCCATATAAATTCTTCTTCAATCTACACACCAGTTTCTGCTTACCTTTGACCTCAAATCCTTGGGGTTGTTCCATGTATATCTCCTCCTCCAAATCATCATGGAGAAAGGCAGTTTTCACATCTAGCTGTTCCAAATGTAAATCTTCAGTAGCCACAATACTTAAAACAGTATGAATAGAAGTCATCTTGACAACCAGATAAAATATCTCATCAAAATCAATGCCCTTTTTCTGTGCAAATCCTTTTACAACTAACCTGGTTTTAAATCTTTTCTTACCTCCATCTTCCTCTTTCAGCCTATAAACCCATTTGTTTGGTAAAGCCTTTTTACCTGCAGGTAACTTACATAATTCCCAAGTCTGATTTTTCAGCAAGGAGTCCATTTCTTCTTTCATTTCAAGCTCCCACTGAACCTGTATATCCACCTGCATAGCTTCATCATACAGTTTTGGTTCACCAGCGTCTGTTAACAAAATAGAATACAAAGAGGGAGAAAACCTTTCAGGAGGTCTACTTAGCCTTGTTGACCATCTAACATTCACTGGAGTTTGTGGTATTTGTTGTTGTTGTTGCAAAGCATGAGGAACCACTGGAACATCACTATTTGGAGTATCATCCAACACCACATAATCCTTTTCTTTCTTCCCATACTGCTGCAACTGATCTTTGTACAACACCTTCTCATTGAATATAACATCCCTGCTTCTCACAATTTTCTGATTTTTAAAATCCCAAAGCCTATAACCAAATTCATCAATGCCATATCCAACGAAGGTACATTTTTTTTTATTTTGCATCCAGCTTGGTTCTATTTTCATAATCTACATGTGCAAATGCTTCACATCCGATGGTTTTGAGAAAAGAATAACTCACCTTCGTGCCTGTCCATGCTTCCTCTGGAATACCATAGCCCAAAGGAACTGAAGGACCTCTATTAATTAAATATACAAGTGTTGATAGCTTATGCCCACATGTTTAAAGGCAGCCCAACATGCAATCTCATGGTCCTTGCACACTCCATTATTGTCCTATTCATGCATTCAGCCACTCCATTTTTCTATGGAGTCCCTGGAACCATTTTCTACCTACAAATTCCATTAAAGGAACAATAATCCTCAAATTCTTTGCTGCAATACTCACCACCGTTATCAGATCTGAGACATTTTAATCTTTTACCTGTCTCATTCTCAACCAAGCTTCTCCATTTCTTAAATGTTTCAAATACATCATATTTTTGCCTAAGGAAATAAATCCATACCTTCCTAGTTTCATCATCTATGAATGTAACATAATATCGAGAGCCACCGAGACAAGATACCTGAGCTGGTCCCCATACATCTGTATGCACAAGCTCCAACTTTTCATCTTTCTTTTGCTTCCCATCCTTGAGAAAACTTACTCTCTTTTGCTTGCCATACACACAACTTTCACAGAAATCCATATTAATTCATTTCAGACCTGGTAAAACTTTCTTAGAATGAAGTATCTTCATACCTTTTTCACTCCTATGCCCAAGTCTGTTATGCCACAGTGTTGTCTCAGAACTTGCAACAACTGTTTCAGTCTCTTCTTGCAAACCTACAGTAACTATTCCTGAACCTGTTTATTTTTTCTCTGCAATAGCTAAAGTAGAAGGAATAGTATGACATGTACAAAGATATAAGGTGCCTACTTTCACACATTTTGCTACTATTAAGGCACCTTTTGAAACCTTCCAATTTTTATCAATAAATGTAACAATGCAACCTTCTTCAACCAGCTGCCCAACTGAAATTAAATTCCTACCGAGCCTTGGAATGTGCCTTACCTCTTGTAGTAGCCAATGATTCCCATTCTGTAACTTAATCTTGATTCTTCCATTTCCAACAATCTAACAGGGTTTGTTATCTCCCAAATAAACCAGCCCAAAATCCCCTTGGACATAATCAAGAAAATAACTTCTATGGGGCATAGCATGAAATGAGGCCCCTGAATCTAAAACCCATGAATCATCAGCATTATCTAGGGAAAGAATCAAAGCATCATCTTCAGATTTATTACTTACCACATTTGCCTCCTTATTTCTGTCTTGTTTGTCTCCTTTATTCTTCCGAGACCAGCAATCTTTCTTCAGATGACCTGGTTTCCCACAGTACCAGCAATCCTTCTGTCCTCTGGTTTGGGACGTCTTCTCCTTTGATTTTCCTCATGACTTCCCATGACCTCCATAACTTTTTCCTCTCTCATTTGATCTGCCCCTGCTTTCTGCATTCAAAACACTACCTGATGTGGACCCTCCTGAGCTTTTCCGTCGCATTTCCTCGCTAAGGATAACACCACCAACATCATCAAACCAGAGACAGAGTTACTTACAGCCATTACCAAGCTATTCCAGCTTTCTAGCAAAGAACATAAAACCAAGAGAGCCCTCACCTCTTCATCAAATTTCACTTTTACAGAAGTTAATTAACTGACAATCATATTAAACTCATTTAAATGATCTGTCACAGATCCACCTTCAATCATTTTTAGATTAAACAAATGCTTCATGAGAAATACCTTATTTGAGGTTGAGGGTTTTTCATACAATTTAGCCAAAGCTTTCATTAGTTCATCTGTTGTCGTCGCTTCTGTTATATTGAACACCATAGATGGTGCCAGGCACAACTGAATGGTTCCCAGTGCCTTTCTGTCTAGAAGATTCCAATCCTCATCCGTCATTCCTGCCGGTTTCTTGGATACTCCTTCCAATGGCCTCCATAAATCCTTCTGATAGAGGTAATCATCCATCTGCATCTTCCATAACTGATAGTTCTGCCCATTAAATTTATCAACCTTCAATTTACCCTCATCCAACATTGCTCCCACTCAACCGTGAGACTCCCACTCAACCGTGAGACCTTCATGTAGATGATAATTGAACACAACCCGCTCTGATACTACTTGTTAGGGTTAGCCGACAAAAGATATCAATTAAATGCAAATAAAGATTAAATAGAGGAATGAAAAATACACAGAAATAATAACAGCGAGAGACAAGTTTAACGTGGTTCACCCAAACTCGGGCTACATCCACCAACAAAGAGTCCAATATTATTATCCAGTAAATCAAACCTATTACAACCAGCAATCCCTGCAACTCAATGCCATTGTAAATGCTACAATACAATATATCAACCAAAACCCTAACCCTTAGCCGCTTTTATCAAGCCTTATGTCAGTTACAAAAATAGGTTTTTTTTATGTCGGCTCAAGAAACCCCTGCACCCCGAACCCCTGCTTCTCGGGGGCTACCGCTCCCGAACCCCAACGAGGATACATGGCTAGTGTATAGTACTTTCCTGATCAGTCGCCACCTACCAACCATGCAACCTAGTTGGACCCAGCGGCAGCGGTATGGCTACAATAGCCATCCCACTCTCAAATTATAATCCACAATGGTAGGCCAATCAAAACCCATGGCCACAACAGTGGTGTGAGAACCAACCTTGGCAAAATCCAAATATGAACTACTCGCAGCCACAACAAGCCCTACCTCAACAACCTTCCCTTATGCCAAATACAGCCTCACCTACTCTTGCCCCACCTAGAGCCACTCAATTACTAGCACAACCTGCACCTAACCCTAACGACAAGCATGTTCAATAGGCCTATACTAATGAGGCCATCCAATACCCAACCTATACGATTGAATTATTGATGTGCACCTGTGCTCAAGAAAGATGCTTGTTGGACCACCATCACCACTCATCACAGAACTTCCTAATGAGGAACAACCCTCCATCAATGACAACCATCTGAATAACCAACAGAAGCCTTCCGAGCAAATCTCTCTGCAAGAAGAAACCATTACCAAAAGCCCTCCATTTCTAGAGAGATTGAAAATGCACCTTCCACCAACTCCATCTAAGCCTGATTTTGATTTCATGGGGCAGCTAAAGAATGTTTGAGTTAAAATTCCCCTTATCTAAGCTACCAAGGATGTACCTATATATACCAAGGCTATAAAGGAGTTGTGCCTTAAGAAACTAGGAAGGAAGATAAAAGATCCTCAAACAATACATGTTATAGGACAACTTGCTAATATCATGTTAGGTATCTTGGTTGTTCCAAAATATGTAGACCTTGGAAGCCCTATGGTTGATGTAAACATTAATGGTACCCTTATCAAAAACACCTTGATTGACCTAGGTGTAGCCATCAATGTAATGACAAAGGAAACAATGAATAACCTTTGGTTAGATAACCTCAGACCTACTCCCACAGTACTTCAATTAGCAGATAGCTCTACTGTCAAGCCAGAGGGGGTTATTGAAGATCTTGTAATTACATTGGATTCATGGGAATATCCTCCAGACTTTATGGTCTTACAGCCCAAGGCCAACCATATCCACTCATTTTAGGGAGATCCTAGTTGGAAACAACAGATGCCTTCATAGGATGTTAGTCAGGAAATATGATAATTTCCAATGGGAATATAACAAAGAAATTGGTCCTTTATCCACCTGCTCAACTTTTTGCTGAGATGGAGTAATCTATTTGGCCAGACCTAGGGGATGCTGATCAATATTCTCTTCAGACATTAATGACAATTAAAAGAGACTCGCTACTGGCTATCTAGGATGAAGATGAAGTGCTTTCCAATGTCATCTAAAACAATTATAGAATAGACATACAACAAGACCCATGTCTAATATGCATGGCATGCCCCCTTCACAATATTCTACCTACAATCAATACTCCATCCTATGCTTCCACCAACAATATGTTTCATCGGTTGCTACCTCATAGTCATAGTCGCAACTTGTTGGGGTTGGATATTACCTCTATAATGGCCATGGCAGCACCAGTTGACATTACACTGGGCAGGACACTTAACATCAACAGTGAATTGGCATTTGTCTAGAAGACTGAACCGATAAAAATGTTGCCAACTCATAAGACAACATTTGCATGGGACTATCATGATATGAAGGGAATTGACCCTAACCTTTACATGCATAGGATATACACTAATGAAGGGTGCAGACCAGTTAGGTAGCCTCAAAGAAGGATGAATCCTATAGTAAGAGACACAGTGAAGAGTGAATTGTAGAAATTGCTAGATGCAGGATTCATATATCCAATATCAGATAGCCAATGGATATCTCCATTGGTAATAGTGGCAAAGAAAGGAGGTAAGTGGTGAGTTTGTGTAGACTACAGAGAATTAAATATTGCCACTAGGAAATATCATTTCCCTCTTCCTTTCATTGACTAGGTCCTAGACTCCTTGGCTGGTAAAAAGTATTTTTCTTTCCTTGATGGATTTAGTGGACATAACCAGATCAAGATAGCCCATGAGGACCAAGATAAGACCACATTCACATGCCCATGGGGGATATATGCCTATTCTATCCTTCCATTTGGGCTCTGTAATGCACCTGCCACATTTAGAGAGTTGTTTTAAGCATCTTTGTTGAGCTTGCCCATGACTCTATGGTAGTATATATGGATGGTTTCACCACTTATAGAGAGTCTTATGAGGAGGCCTTGAAAAACCTTGAAAAAGTACTACAGAGATGTTAAGATCATAACATGTCCCTTAGTCATGAAATTTTTTTCATTATGATGCAAGGAGTGGTGCTTGGCCACTTTGTGTCCAAAGCAGGAATTCAAGTGAATCCACACAAAATTGAAATCATTTCAACCTTACCTGTTCCTCAAAAATAAAAAGATGTCAGAAGCTTTCTAGGTCATGCAGGCTATTATAGAAAATTCATAAAGGACTTCAACAAAATTGTTGCCCCTTTATTTGTCTTACTCTCTAAAGATGCATAATTTAATTGGACAACTGACTGTCAGTTATCCTTTGACAATCTAAAAGGGTCATTAACAAAGACACCTGTACTCATAGGACCTAATTGGGAAATACCTTTCCATATACATAAAGATGCTTCTGATTTTGATGAGGGAGTTGTGTTAGGACAAAAAGAGGGGAATGTGGAGTATGCAATTTACTATATCAACAAGAATCTTCAAGGTGTTGAACTTAACCATAGTGTTACTGAGAAAGAAATGTTAGCTGTTATTTATGCAATCAATAAGTTCAAGCATTATATTATTGGGTATCATGTTTTCATTCACACTGACCATGCAGTAATAAGATATCTTATGAATAAACCAGTGGTAAGTGGCAGATTGGTTAGATGGTTACTGCTCCTTCAGAAATTTGATATCACTATTGTGGACAAGCCACTAAAGGCCAATGTTGTTTCTAACTTCCTCTCAAGGCTCCCTACTTGTAATGAGGACCCAATCATTGACGATTCTTTTCCAGATGAACTTTTATTTGCACCAACTGTACAAACTCCTTGGTATGCAGATATATCAAATTATCTAGTCACGGGGAAAACACCTCCACACCTCTCACCAAGAGAGAGGCGCCACCTTGTGGAGCACAACTTTCCTTATTCATGGGTATCTGGTTACCTCTTCTATACAAGACGTGATCATATTATGAGAAGGTGTATTAGAGAAGATGAAGTATATGACATTCTCAAAGCATGTCATGATGAACCCTGTGGTGGACACTTTGCAGCTAAGAGGACAACAATCAAAATCCTGAATACTGGGTATTATTGGCCAACATTGCATAAAGATACATCTCTCTATACAAGAAGATGTGACCATTTTCAAAGAATGGGCAGACCTACGAGAAGTGATGAAATGCCTCTACAACCACAACTAGTGGTCGCCCCATTTGACAAATGGGGCATTGATTTTATTAGACCCATAGATCCACCTTCTAACCACAAGGAATATATACTTGGTTGCACTGATTACCTCACAAAATGGGTAGAAGTGAAAGCCTTGACAGTAGCTAGAGATAGTAAGGTTGCTACGTTCCTCTATGAGGAAATATTTACAAGGTATGGTGTCCCAAGGGAAATAGTGACAGATCAAGGACCACAGTTTACATCAGCACTGATTACTAGCCTTATTCAAGAGTATGAAATCAGACATAAAAATTCCACTCCCTATCATCCACGGTCAAATGGTCAAGTTGAGGTCACCAACAAAGAGCTTGAGGCAATATTGACAAAGACAGTTGCATTACATAAGAAAAATTGGGTAGCAAGACTTTCAGAAATAGTTTGGGCATATAGAACTACATGGAAGACAACAACAGGGTACACACCTTCTGAGTTAGTTTATGGAAAGAAAGTTGTCCTTCCTATTGAGTTTGAATATAAAACATTGAGAACAATTGTCCAACTTGGTATGGACCTATCAATAGCTCAAAAGGAAAGCCTGCATCATCTTAATGCCTTGGAGGAGTTAAGGATGGAAGCAGTTCATCACACTGAATTAGTACAAAATCAAAGAATCAAATGGCATGATCAGTATATCAAAACAAAGGACTTTCATGTAGGTGATTGGGCACTTCTCTATGACTCCAGATATAAATATCATAAGGGCAAATTGCAGACCAGGTGGTTAGGCCCTTATGAGATCAAGGAAGTTTTCCCAAATGGTGCAATCCAATTAACTATGATTGACCAAGTTAGATTCTCACTTATGGTTAATGGACATCGATTGAAATTGTATAAGAAGCCTAGGTAGATATGGATAATGAAGTTCAACAGTATCTTGCCTCAGGTAAGGCCTCTAGCCAGGCAGCAGCTGAAAACAATGTTCCAGCAATAGGTCAGGCTACTAGCTTGACTGAAGTTCCACAACCCTATGCCTCAGGTGAGGCTTCCAACCAAGTAGCAGTTGATCACATTGTTCCATCAATAGATCAAGCTACCAGCTTGACCGAAGTTCCATAGTAAGTTTGAGTTCTACAAACTTTGTACATAAATAAAAAAACACAAAGCACACACATCACATAGCAATAGCAATAAAACAAGGTGATCTTCCAATTAGAAGTTTAGGCTCCATCACTTCAATTACCATTATACTTTAGAGATTTCCTTTGGCATTCAACCACTTCACTGAAGGGACTTGTAGCCAAAGCCAATCTATTGTTTCATGGGACATGTATTTGCTACAACCGTAGCCAAGGGTTGTCATTCACTTGGGACCTGTAAAAGCTACACCCGCAACCAATGCACATGGGACCTATTCATTTCACGTTATGATTGCGTGCATGCAGCCACTACTACCTGCAACACCTTTTCTCATGGCATCGACATGTTGCCATCTTCTACTAGATTATACTTTCCTACTACATATCACACATCTACTGCACATTTCGTCAACACACCTTTTCATTATCACATCATTATGATTCGTTCCGGCTCGTTCGTAGAGCACATCAACCCAATCCACCATGCAATCTTTTTTCTATGCAACAATTCCAATTTTAGCATCACCTCAATGGTTTTTATCTCATTGTTTGCTTTAATTAACAATTATTGATTCTTATTTTATGACTTTCATAATTCGCACATCATTAATTTTACATATTATATCACTTTGACATGCTTTGAACCCGTTTCTCCGTACCACTGGCTTGTCTTCTCATTTGAGGACAAATGAACTTATAGTTAAGGGGGATACTAAATTATTTTACGTAAATTCAAACTTCTTAATCCCTTACTCCATAATTATTACCATCTACTGCATAATATACAAGTCAGCGGACTAGCAATTAAACAGAAAGCACACTAGTAATAAGGTTCTGGTGAGTAGAATTGAACAGAAAGCAGGGGATTGGGAGTTTTTATGAGATATCACAATGGGTAGTGACCTGATCAGGAGAGAGCCCATTATTCACTTAGCACTATCAGCTAATAGGGAGTGCTTTCTGATTTTTCAGGGGGCAGGATGGTTGCAATATTTTTTAAGGATAACAGAGTATAATGAAGACATTACCCATCAATTTGTAGAGACATTCTAGAATGAGGAAGCTATAGTGAAAGGCTTACGGGTTGACGCGACTGTAGCTGCTATAGCTAAAGTTACAGGGCTATGAGCAGCTAGAGAAGAATTCCCTGTAAGAGCAGACGCCATTTCTGCGGGGGTCGAGTTCATACAACTAGGTGAAAGGATGGAATCTACATCTCAAGGTACCAAATGAATCTCTTTACCCTAGTTATGGGCCTCTATAGCTAATTATATTATTATATATCTTACCTGTGATGGGAGGCAATCTTTGCTTTATACTGTGCATTTCAAACTTTTGAGCCATCTCCATCACGGAAGGGTAGTGAATGTTCTGATTTTTTTTTCAATTTGTTAAAAATGATGTCCACTAAATATAGAAAGAAAAATTGCCAATCTTCATTGTCTCATCATGGTTTGATTGTGCTATTAGTAAAGAGAAGTTTATCTATCCAGTACCCTAAATTTTCTTGGGAACGATTTCTTGGAGTTAATCATGTTAATGAGGAGTCTGTGAGTGTTGAACTAGAGAAAGAAGAGGAGGCACATGTAGAAAATTTACAAACAGGGGAAGAAGAGGATGCACCTGCAACCTCTTCTCACCCAGAAGCTTCACCTACCCGTTGCCATGCAACTGTTGCAGAGCATCCAACTCTGAGCTCTGATAATCCTATGGAAAAACATGCTAGTTCTTCTACACCTGTAGTCTCATCAGTTTTAACTCCCATGCCAGAACATGTATCCTCACAGACTTCTAGCCGCAAGAAGAAAAAGTCAAAACAGAAAATGCAGCCTGTAGCTTCTAGCTCACCGCCCGCAGCATCTGAAACTGCCTATGAAACCCCTTCTGTTTAAAAATCCACCAAGAAATATAAATCATCCTCTTCTTCATCTAGAGTTAAGAAGAAACAAAGAATCCCTACTCAATCATGTAGGCGTTCAGGTTGCCTAAAGGAAAAAAAACCTTCAGGGAAACCTGAAAAGAAAAATGTAGTTGATATTCACACTAATACAGACTCCGAAAGGAAGCATCTGTTTGTTAATAGAGAGCATAAAAATGTGGGTTATACACTTGTCCTGGACTCTGAAGAAGAGTCTAAGGAGGAAGATTTATATATAGCTAGGAAAAAGCATAAACCTCTTCCTGAAACTGAAGAACTAGATTTCTCAGTCCCTCGAGATGAAACACGAGAAGAAGAATTGTTGTTAGATTCTAAAGGCACACCAGAGGGTGAGAAGGATGAGTTACAGCTAGCCTTACAGAAAATTGTAGAATTAGAGAGACAATTGAGGGATTGTCAGCAAAAAGAGACAAGGTTAAATGAGTGGGTTAAGAAGTTGGAGGACCAGCTACATGTCTTCCAGAAACAAGGGTTAGGACTAGAACATTTGGCCCAATTGGCCATCATAGAGATCAATAAAAGAAATCTAGAGCCTATGCAACCAGAAGAGCAGTCTGAGGAACCTGCTCCACCCACCTTATTTACAGTTACCCTGCAACTAGGGAATGAAATGGATATATTAGTAAAAGAACAAGGTGAATTGGAGGAGAACCATAGCAAGGAGGTGAAAAATATATAAATGAAAGGGTTGAAATTCAAAATAGACAGAATGGCAGACATGTCTGTTCAATTGATGAGGTGTAGGCCACCTACAAGGGTTTATGCCCTCTATCTATAGGAGCAGTATCTGAGCTTTCAATTTAGCCAACTTTACAGTGATGCCCCTGTCTCCCTTTTTACACCTACCTTATTTCTAACAGCTTACCAAAGAGCTACCCCTAAAATGCAAAACCAACTATGTGAGTTCTACCTACATGAACTTGCCATTCCATATGACACTCACCAGAATCCCGTAGTTGTAATCGAGGATGTGCAATTGAAGGCCTTAGCATCATTCATTCAAAATGAGCACAAGAGGGAAGAGTTACTACAACAGTATAATGAAAGAGAGAAGTCACTTCCTCTCAAATTAAGGGCAGAATCTCCAACTCCCCTGAAGGTAGTGGAGGAATGGGTGAACCTGATTAAACATCAAGAGGTAGAAAATAAACTCCTGGAATATAGAGCCATGGATTACAAGAAATTCAGGGAATGGGCAGAAGGAATTGGTAAGGAAGCTTTGGGTTTCTCATAGGGTAGATGGAAAGAATCGACACCATCATTGCAGAGGAAAGAGCCTCGTTCAATATTTAACCTCTCAGCAACAATCAATTGGGCACAAAGATATACAAGATCAACCAATGAACATGGGATAACCTAGCTACCATTAGTATTCCATCCTCCCTTGATTCTTTATCCTATTCCACATTGGATGGGACAGAGGATAGATCAGGCAACAGAATGAGCCAGGTGGAACATATTGGCAGAATAGAAGGGCTTCTACCTCAAACAGGATAGAGGAGTAGAAGAACCTATAGATTACACGAAGATAGCTCTTCAGTGCAATCTGAGACCTTGGTTGCTGGAGGACCATCAACATGATTAGTTGGAGGGGTGTGATGAGGCCATGTTTTGTCTTATTTTTCTTGCTTTAAGTACCTATTTCCTAAGACATTTCTAGACTTTTACATACACTAATTATGTCCATGATTATCCTTAAGACATTGAAAGCATGAAGATGGGTATATAATATGTTGTTAATTAATTATGTGTGAATGGTTGATTGCTCATGAAATATGTTAGTACTTTATGTTGATTTTAGTGATAGTGATGCATAGATACCATGTGATGTACTAACTCCTCATGCAACAAGAGCATGGCTTCATATCATGAAGATCACTAGACAACCCGTAGCCTAAGGAGATGCTAATATCCATAGTCGATGATACAAGTACCTCCAACCAAATGAAGAAGATCCTGAATTGATTGGGATGAGTCATCCATGACTCTGTGACAGTTATCCTTCAATAAATGATGCAGTCTTAAATAATGAAGGAGTCTTAGATCGTGCTCCATGTTCTGTTTCTAGTCTTGATTGTTCTTCATGGATACTAGAGAGATAGAGTTACAGTATGACTGTACCATCTATGCCACCTTCATGTTGAAGTTTAGTTTCCTATTTCTAGTTTGCTTTATAATAAAGTCCTTTTCCTACATTGTTGTATAATGGACAGTTATAGCATTTATTGTTCAGTAGCTTTATTCAAATAGACAATGTTGATCTCGTCTATAGGGGAGATTAGATTTTGCTTCATACAGATTAGACAGAGATATAATATTGGATTTCATTGTTATATCTTTCACTCTGGCATTCAATAAAGGAATATATGTTTTGATTTTTGTCAATGATTACAAAGATCAAGTAAAGATTTAGCTAGATTTCGTGGAATCACAATTACTCAAGCAGGCCACTTGAGGTACTGTGTCTCTCCATTTTGTTTATATGTTTAGTTTATAATTGTATGTTTATATATGTGTGATTGGTGTATGATGTAATGAGTGATGAGAAATAGTTAGAATTTGATAATCTATGTCATGAGTCTTATTGAGTCAAGGTGATCACCGAACTAACTGTTAGTTGCTCTTTTATCTAGAAGTTACATAGGATCATTTGATTACTGTTGTTTTGAATAAGCTTTATTTATTTATACCAATCCTACTTACTTAGAGTATTGTTAATCTTTGTAATTGAATTGTGTTTCCTTTAGTTATATGATTCCCTTACACAACCTCTAGGATTAAAATTCATGAATCCTTATCTGTACACACAATACAGGCATCATCCAAGAAGATTATGATTCCCTGGTTTGACAATGTAAATGTAACACATTATATAACTAGTAGGTTGCTTGATATAGGATTTGTTGGTCCGTTGAGTAGTGTGCATGCCCTTTTTGCATCAATGTATTGGTTAATAATGGAGTTTGACGCAAATCAAAAAACAAAAGCTCACAATCCAAAATCAACTACTACCTTTAGTTTGAGCTAGAAAATGGAAGGAAAAATAAACAAATGCAAACACAAGAGAGAGCATTATACCTCCATTTTGTTGTTGTGGATATGCTCCAAATGACTAATGTGATGTTTCTATGTGATATAATGTGGGTGCTTAATTGCTATGATATTGCCTAATTCAATAGCATGTATGTACTATGACAATGGATGCCCAAATCCTTTGGGTGAGTCTCCTTAAATAGATTTTCCCAAGGGAGAATGGATGATTATGATTGAAAGACAAAGATCAATGGTTAGGATTTCGCTCCATGAGGATATTGATTAGCATTTTGACAAGTGGCATGATTAGAGGCCTCCTACATTATGGAAGGCTGGGATTACCTTAAATTGTAGAATGATATGAGATGAGAACATGTGGAAAAGAGAGAGAGGGTGCAAGTGGATAGTGGAGATGGAGGGAAAGAAATCAAGGGTCCAGATTAACCCATGTGATAAGCTCACACATGTGTGAGCAAGGAATGGGGTGAGGTGGAAATCAAAGATGCTGCCATGATGGCATGCTCACACATGTGTGACAAAGGAGTGGAGGTTGGGCACATGGTAGATGATGGATGACTAAGATCTTGATCCATGTGGGTGAATTGAATGGTAGGGATTAAAAAGGGGGAGGATTGAAGATGATGTGGATTATTAAATTAGAGGAAATGTTAGTGGGTGTTAATTAGTCTTAATTGATTGATTTAATCATGGATTAATTAATTGATTAAATTGGATGAATGGGGACTAAGGTTATTAATCAAGTTTGGTTTAATTAATTAATCTTAGGATCGAATTAATAAGTAATTAATTAATTACGGGAAGATGGGTTAAATGTGGGGATAATTAGTTAAATTAATTAAGTAATTGTTTATTTAATTAATTCATGGGGAAAACTGGTTAAATTAATTAAATAATTATTTATTTATATTTAATTTGTAAGAAATCGGGTTAAATTAATTAAATAATTGCTTATTTAATTAATTTATGGAAAATTGATAGAATGGATGTTAGCGACGAATTTAAGGTGTCTACAGTCGTGAATGATACATTCTTCCTCCTTATTGATGGGAGTGGTTTGCCAAAAAATAGGTTTGCAATTGATTTCCCTATAAATGTGTTCGACCATGAAGGAAGCTAATGAATCTAATAATGGCTAGGCTTGTTATAAGATATTGTTTATTTTATAATTGATTGAACCCCATTTTTTAATAGCATTGACAATCACCATGGAGTCACCTTCAATCTTAAAATTGCTAACTCTCTAGAAGATATGTATCTAAAGACCAAGGGAAAATTCTTGAGCTTCAACTTCATTATTCAATCCCACTTTTAGTTTTTTTTATGTTGCCTCGATAAGACTTCTAAGAGGATCTTGAATCAAGTAGTTGTTGGACATGTTATCATTGATGTCAAGAAGGTAGTCATGATTGTTATCATTAATGAACATACGAGAGTATAAGAAATGGTTGTCATTGATGTCAACATAGCAATATGATTGAATGCAAGACACAGAGCTATTAACGATGTCATTGATGTCATAGATTGAAGACATTGTCGAAGGTTGTTATTGGTGTGAAGATTGTATTGATGAGACTATCGGAATGATTGTTGTCAAAGATGTATGATGAGATTGTTGGATTATTGTCATTGATGTCAAAGGAGGTAGTGTAATGTATGCCTCGAGTTTGATAATGAAGAATGTGTGGTGTGTGGCCAACTTCCCTTGAATGATATGAAGATATAATTATTTAAATTAAAGATTTAAATATATGGTTGAGGTTGAATTAAGGATGAAATACAAAACCTCATTAAATAACCTCAAGGTGGCCGACTTGGTGAGATGGATATATGAAGAGACAATGAGCATATGGTGATAGAGCGATGAGTATTCATACTATGATGCTGTGCAATTAAAAGAATATAGTGAAGGGTGATCAAGAGATAAACTTTATTATCGATCATATAACATGTGGAGCGATCAAAGAAAAGACAACCGACCCATATGATATTACCTTGGCATGAATCTCTTGCATGAAGGAATGCAATACACTACAAGACATGCGATTCAATATAGAACATGGAGCGGTTAACAAACAATGATATGCAATGAGTTGGTGATTAAGAAGAAGACAAAAAAAGGTGTGAAGTTTTTATCATGTAATATAGAGTGATGATCCATATAAAACAAAAGGATGCTACGAATGGAAGAAAAGAATCATATTTAAATATGCAAATTGGAGCAGTTAACAAAATAAGCAATGACTTGTGAATAAGACAAAATCATGTGCATAAATAACAAAAGACCACCGTATATATACAAGCATAACTAATAATCTTTATACAAACATTAATTTCAACATGAAAGGAGCTAATCAAGGGAAAATGTTACTTTCTCTAGGAAATTCTTGAGGCCATGGTTGACCTCACCACTCCCCCATGCCTATTCTTTTGTAGTCTTCCTACAGGCTTAGTATTTGGTGGTTGGAAAGACGTAGATGCATGTCTCTTGGTCATTGCATCTTGTTCCTTTTTCTTATTAAAGTCCTTCTACTTGTTGCAATCATACTCCCTAAGGTAGGTGCCTTGAGTCTCCTCATAGTCATCCATAAAACCCTGAGTCCTATTCACCTCATTTTCACACTTTTCAAACTCTTACATTGATCATAGTTGGGGAAGCCAAAAGGAGAGGGGTCTAAATCTCATTCCTATCCACATTTGTTTGTTTTTTTGTTGTAGACACCTAAAATTGATCTTGTCCTTACGACATCACCTAGACACTCACCTTGCAACATTTTCATCCTAGGGCCCTTCCATTCCCCTTTCATTAGCTAATTAATTAAATAAATTATCTTTATTTATTTAATTAATTTTAGTCCATTTCCTAAATTAATTATATTTATTTAATTAATTTAGTCCATGCTTCCCTTTAGCCGCATTAAATAAATTTTATTTAATTAATTAATTAATTTCTCCTACCTTGTCCTATAATTAATTAAATAATTCTATTATTTAATTAATTATTTTTTTGCTTATCCTAATCCTTATACACTTTTACCTATTAAGTCTTAGCTGACCTCATGAAAATAGGTCTTGTCCTTCCCACATCCAAGGTCATATAAATATCACTATCAATCAAGTCATTTCTCCCATCTAGCTTTCAAGTATTGTTATGCTGCTAGTGTGAGCAATCAACATTATCAATATCAAATATCATTATCAAGCATCATTGGAGCACATCCACCATTCCTCGTGAAGGTGATTTATTTGGAGCTAGAGGTGTTGGCTAGTGTGAAGGTGATTCTCTGGAAGTGGAGGCATTATTTTCTCGTGCTCTAGAGATAAAATATCTTCTACTTTAGAGCTCTCCAAAGTTGGGACATCTTTTACTTGAAAATTCTTCAAAGGCATCGAGGCCTCTTTTGTTTGTGTGTTAGCTTGTTTAGGAGAATCCTCTGGATGGATAGGAAACTCTTTTGCTTGCATGCCTTCTAGAGGTGAATTTATCTAGATGTCTGAGAACTCTCTGAAGGTGCAAGAATATCTATTGATTGTATATCCTTCAGAGGTGGGATAACTTTAGTATGTGATTCCTCTAGATGTGAGGCAACCTTTACATGAGGGCTCCTTGGAGGTGACATTACTTCCAAGTGTGGTTCCTTTGGTGGCAAAGTGATTTGATCACGAGGATTCCCTGGAGAAGAAATAGTTATTGAATGAGGCTCCTCTAGAGAGGAAGCAATCAATATACAAGGGCTCTCCAAGGAGTGAGTAGCGTAAATATGAGAATCTTTTGGTGATAAATTGACCTAAAAATAAGGGCTCTTAGAAGGAGTAGTAGTTGTGGCATGCAGTTACCTCAAAGGTGGAAAGTGTTCTTCTACTTCTCAAGTTGTATGTGGTGGAATTGGACCCTCTAAAGGGATATTGGTATTATCTATTGAGTGTGGTTCCTCCAAAGGTGGAAAGGATCCTTCCCTTGCTTCTTGATTCATTTATGGAGGTACAAGATCCTCTAGGGGAATGGAAGTATTAGACCTTGGCAATTGGGCTAGCTCGTAAATTGATTCAGCAAATACCTTTTTTTCAAGAGATGTTGCTGGTACAAAGATAAAAACTAAGAAAATTTGAGCCATGTAGTGTTTACTCTTCTAAGGTGGAGGAGGTTTCTATAGACATCTTTTCACCCTTTTCTTCTTGGATTGTTACTATGCCTCATTCATTGAGTCTGATGCAATAATTTCTACTCACTTTTATGAAGTTGAATGGCTCTCAGATATAATTTCTTTAGGCTGGTCTATTGGCATATCCTCACGTGATGGTTGAGTGGTATCACTAGGGTCTTCTTTTGCAATTGTTGAAATTTGTGGTTCCAGAGTGGGTTGCTCCACAATAGTGGTTGACATTATTTGCTCAGCAACACTGGTAGTGGCTTGCTCTATAGTAGCACTAATAATGGCTTGCTATGCAGCAACACTGGTAGTGGTTGTTGGAGACCCCTTCATTTATTTTTGTTTCTAAATGATTTTCCTAAAAAAATTAACCACTTGCCTTCCCATATATAATTGTTCAAAATTTGGTGCTTGTAGATAAAATTTATGGGACATGGTGTTTCAAAGGCTTTATGCCCTTGTTATGTTTGTCAGCCATGATTTTGAGTAAGGAATAAAGGTGGACAAGCAAGTTGATTTTTAGTTCTAATTTAATGCCATGACAAAGATTTGTTATCATGCACAAGGCAATTCCAACCATTGTACCATATTGGCCTTCATAAGTAGAAAAAAACATTGCCCATACCACTATTAATTTCCATGTCTCTGGAAGAGTATCCCTATTGATACCCTTGTTGTCTCCCCTCTTCCCCATTGTCAATTAGGGCATAGGTTCAATTTCTTGCCCCTTTTTAATTCACTCACTATATGAACTAATTTTAGATTGAAAAATGTTAATTTCTTCTGCTAAAATTTTAGATTTAACGTAGAGATGATCTCAAGACTTACCTTGATCTTTTTGCCTCACATCATGGAATGAGTTTCCTTGAAGTTCTATACAAACTCATCTACAATTTATGCATCAAATCCTTTGAATTTATGTAGAAAATCTAAGCAGCCTCGTGTTTGGAAAATTCCTACAACTTCCTCGTCCTCCAACAATTTTTGGGTTCAATTTGGTTCATATTTTATTTTCATCCCCATGGATGCTATTGTAGTTAACTCTTCTTGAAAGTTTAGACACGGAGTTTGAATGCAAACTCTGAATATGGGTTCTGGATATAAGCTTCAATGGTTTAAGTAACAATTTTTAGACACGAGTCTAGAATGCAGGGGAAAGTTGCATGGAAAAGAGTACAAGGAATTCTATAGTAGAGGGAGGAAGATGATGATGTCACATCATATGGTGAGTAGAGTTTAAATGTATGGAAATAAATGTGGCATATCTAAGTTTATTCATGGAAGTTGCATCGAACCATCACTTTGCATGCTCACAAACATTATGGTAATGATTAATAATTATAGGTGATGATGTGACATGATATTTGGCAGTCACATATTTAGGGTGGTCATGCAAAATTAATGCAATTATGATAAAAATTATTATTATTTGTATTAAAAATGAAATGCATGTACTTAGTCGTGGATACCATCGTCAATGAAGATGGTCATGTTGAGGTATGTTATTATACTCGACAAGATAGTGGCATGAGAATGAACCAAATTTATAATGGAATGTGATGGTGAAATTTTGCAATAAATGTTGGCTCGTACTCTAAAGATGTCACTAAAATTATTATGAAGAAATTATATAATAAATGCCAAAAGTAGAGCTCCAAATGAATTGATGTCACAGGCTCTGGAACTATCATAGGAGCAAAGATGATGTGTCAGGAGGGAAATACTCTTGAAATATTTACTGAAGGAATACTCTAAAATGGCATTGCAAGCATCTTTGAATTATCACAAAAGGACACCCAAGAGAATGTAGCAAAAAAGCTCCAGAAGTATCTTTTAAAAAATACTCTAAAGAGATGAAAGGAAATGGATCTAGGAGTATCGTTGGAAGGATACTTTAGAGGGAAGAAGTGGACCAACTCTAAGAACATCATTGAAGGGATTATATAAAGGAGTGCAATGAACAACTCCAAGAGTATCATTGAAACGATAATTTGGAGGAATGCAATAAACAACTTCAAGAGTATAATTGAAAGGATACTCCAAGGGATGGAACAAATGACTCCAAAAGCATTGTTGTAGGGATGCTCAAAGGAGTGGAGAAAATGAATGACTCTTATAGTATCATTTAAGGATACTATAAAGAGACAAAATTAAATGACTCTAGAAGCATCATTGATAGTGTTAGCATCAACCCATCTACCACTACACCAACAGCTCGAACTGTTAGTGAATGGTGCCCCGACGATGTTACCTAGAGACCGCGCGGGCCCGAAGGGGGAGGAGTTGAGGGTCGCGCACCTAAGCGCCAACAGAACCCCCACCAGTCTATACCTGCCACTTGGGCAGGTACGGACTGCTAGGTGCCCCTTAGACGCATGAGAGTTGTGGCCATAGGTGGGAATCGAACTCCTCCCCAGTAGAGTCACCAATTTGTTAGCATCAACCTAGCTACCACTACACCAAAAGCTCAAACTGTTAGTGAATGGTGCCCCGACGATGTTACCCAGAGACCGCACGGGCCCGAAGGGGGAGGAGTTGAGGGTTGCGCACCTAAGCGCCAATAGATAGGATGATTCGAAGGAATGGAACAATTCAACAACTCCAGAAGCACCATTAAAGGGGTACTCCAGAGAATGATGAAGTGAGATGACTTTGCAGACATTATTGAAAGGATTCTACAGAGAAGTGGAACAAATAACAACTCCGAAAGAGTATCATTGGAAGGATGCTCCAAAGAAATGGAACAATGAATGAATTTAGAAGCATTTTTAAAAGGATGCTTCAGAGAAATGGAACAATGAATGAATCCAAAAGCACCATCGAAAGGGTACTTTGGAGGATGACGAAGGAAAGAGCACTATTGGAAGGATATTGTGAAGGAATGGAGTGAACTCAATCATGGTTGATTTTGGAGATAACTTATAAACCATAGTTTTTGAGATAATTTCTAGAGTGAATGGATTTGTAGATAACTTCTAGAGTTCTTTTTTGTTTTGGTAGAAAAGCTGCTATTTACTAATTTTTAACTCTCCTACTTATTCCCATTTTACACTCTAATAATTTGTTGTGAAATAAGAGGACCCCTTAACATAATAGATATCTAATTGAGCCTGCACTATCCTGATAAAATGATGCAGAGCAGGGGTGGACAACTCAAACTATCTTCAAACAAGCAAACTTTCAATCTCTAAGCATTCAAATTGTGGGTTTTCTTTCATTAGCCCTCATTCTTCTTGTAGCCTTTCCAAACTGGTTTTTCCTTCATAACTTTTAGAGGGAGCATGACATTCAAAATGTAAAGGCACTTTCAAATACCCTTTACGGCATTTACAAACACATCTCAAAACTAGATAGGGTTCCTTTGTACGGAATGGTCAAAACTTACTGTCCTCTTTCTTGACTAGGCTTAAGGTGGGGCAGCAACTCGGTCTTTTCCACCATAACTTTTGAAGTAGACACATGATTCAAAATCTAAAAGCATATTTAGATACCCATTTATGTACCTTGCTACTTTTGCCACCTCATCCTCAACATGACATGTCCTTATACTTAGCTTGTGAAACTCCTCTGTATAGGCCATGACATCCATCTCCTTTTGTTTGAGGTTTTGAAGTTTTCTAAATGTCTGAATTGCATAATCACCGGGTAGAAATTGGCTCTTAATTTTAGCCACCATTTTGTCTCATGAATTGATTTTTGACTTGCCCTTCTTTATCCTCTCTTCCTGCACATAGTTCCACCAAGTTAAGACAGGGCCTTTCAACTTTGTTTTGGCAAATTTCACTCTTTGGTTTTCTGCTACCTCCTCATAATCAAAATAGTTATCAAGTGCATCAATCCAACCTAGCACCTCTTCACTATCCATCTTCTCACCATACATGGGCAATTCTATCTTCACCTTAGGAGTATCTCCCTTCATAGCCTTCAGTAACTTTGTCATTCTCAATTCATCAGGGTCCAACTCTTCCTCTTGGACTCCTTCTTGAGGGTTTTCATTCTCACCCCCTTCCTCTTCCTCTTCATCACTTTGGTCTCCAGTGACCACACCTCTTCTTTGATTTGATTCAAGTGCTGCAAGTCTTGCAAGGATAGCTTCCTGAGCCTCTTTTACCTATCTCAATTCCTTGGCATGCTTTTCTCTCAACTCTCTCACTTCTCTACCAATTTGATTACTTTTAGGAGGCATCTTTGTTTCTTTCAATCTTCAACCTTTTCCACTTATTGACCAAAACCTATGCTCTGATACCACTTTGATGCAAAGAAGGGTGGAGATTAACACACAATCACAAATGAATAAAATTTTCAAAATTTGAAACTCTTACTTGATGGGTTTTCTCTCAAATCCTTCAATCCCTAGTGGTACTCCAAAACAAGGAATTTCATCATAACTTTTGAAGGAGGCTTCAAACCCAAAATCTAATCACCATTCCAGATACCCTTTATGCCTCTTATTAACATATCCAATTTGTGGATAGGGTTGTTTTCGAACAAACCCCTCTAAAATTGACTGTTACAGCTCAATTAGGACTAATTAGCCCTGTTTTACAAAGCAAGTATGTGAAATTCAAAACCTAAAACACAAAACTCCACTTCAGGACATTCCTAACATCTCATGGGGTCTGAATATGCCAATTTTGTCAATTAGAATTATCACCAATTCACTAAACCACAAGACACTATACCTATTACTCACTTTAAGCCTAATACACAGAAACTTCATACCAGGGTTGCCTCAAAATTGACCCAAACTCCATCCCCTACTCTTGCAAATGCCAAAATCATTAAAAGTATTTTGTCTACTTTCAATCCACCTATTTTTAGAATTTTCCACCAGTGAAATTGTTCAAAAAACTCATTTTTCAACCAAACCCTCACCACCTAGGGTCTCTTGACTGTCCACAGCAAAATCACTCCAACTCACTTCAAATTTGATGAAATTCAATGCAAAAAAGATCAAAAGAAAGTAGATTCACTATTATATCACATGAAATTAATTTTGGGTCGTGAAAGTACTATAATGGGCTGTACAACGAGCTGGAACATTGAAAAATACAGGAAAAATGTAGAAAAACAGAGTTTGTTATTATTTTTTTTCATCAAAAATCTCCTTCCCATGGTATCTTCGACTTTAGAAAGCATATTCTAACTGTTTCCCACTATTTCCAACTAACTTTTGATTTACCAACCATTTAAATGCCTTCCTAACCACCGATGACTCTTCATATTCCCATTTTGCACTTGTTTTTGCATTTTGCAACAATGATAATATTTGTAAAATTAAACCTAGCAATGAAACAAGGACCCTAACCCATGAAACATGGTCAAACATTACCTTATTACAAAAATAAACATAATCTAAGACCAAAAATGACAAAATTGCCTTCTAGAGGCATGAAACCAACTAGGTGCTCCTGCACCATAAACTCTCCCATACAAGCTAGTTTTGGATACAAATGCAACATATGCACATTTACCAATAGTGTCCTCATATCTTCATCAATGGGGGTTATCTACACAACTCTATTATCAAAGATTTCTACTATCTCATATGGGCCCAACTAGTGCGTATGAAGCTTTCCTCTAAATTCCTTTACATATTTGGAATCAAACAACAACACCCAATCTCCACTTTGAGATTTCTTATTTTTGATGTGTCAATCATGCCATAACTTCCTCTATTGCTACACTAATTATGTTTGTTGAATTACCTCTAGCCTTAACTCATCCAATTCCTTTAGCTACAATATTTAGTCTTGTGTGTGGGTGAGGTCTAGGCCAACTTCCATGGCTATTTAGAGTGTTTGTAGTTCAAAGTAAATGGGCAAGATTGGTTTCATGCTAAAAACCAACTCATAATGTGTGAACCTTGTGGTTGATTTCTATGTGGTGTTTTAGGCCCAAAATACTTCATGTAATTTTCTTGTCTAGTCCTTTATGCCAGCTAAGACTTCTTTTGTTAGGATGTTTTCTAGCTCTCGATTTATGAATTCTACTTGAACATTTTCTTGTGAGAGATATGGAGAAGATTTCTTATGGCTCACTTGATAATGGTTAGTAAAATTTAGGAGTACCTTTGACATGAACTATGGTTCTTGGTTTATAATAATGGATCTAAGTGCTCCAAACCTCAAGAATATCTTGTTATACATAACATCAAGTACTTTTTCTTCTCTTTAAAACTTCAAAGCCTACACATCTACTCATTTGGTGATGTAATCTATAAATACCATGATATACTCTTTTCCTTGAGATGGTAGGTCAATGGGTCCAATGAAGTCCAACCTCTATTTCTCAAATGGTTCAAGAACCACTTGAGAATGGAGGGGAATTTCATTAGATGTCATTGGCCTTCCCATTCTCCAACATTTGTCACATTGATTGACATATATATTTATATATTTATGCATGGAGGACCAATAATATCCAACACCAAGGATCTTGTGTATTGTCCTCTTGGCTTAATATTGTCCACCTATGTGTTCATCATGGTAAGCTCTTAGAATGTTGTAAGCCTCATCTACCTGAAAAAACCTGCACAAGACAAGATTAGGCCCACATTTAGATAGTATACCATTTATCCATTTAAAGGTTGCACTTTCTTAACAAGTTTATTTTCTTATTTAGTAAAAAAATCAAGTGGAAACATCCATGTAGCTAGATAGTTGGTTGTGTTTGTGATAATCATAATGTGAATCAGACACAACGTGAGTGAGTTAGACTTCGAGTAACACATTCACTGCAACCTTGCTAAAGGCATCAACTAAGTCACTCCTACCTTTATGGGAATAGCCTGTTAGATGGGGATGATTACTCTCTTCACATGGAAGAAGAGTATTGCAAGTATGAGTGGAGTTGTGTTAAATGAATGCCGAATGTTGAGTTTGTGTACCTCGTGATGAAACTGAGAGTTTCCTTGACATTTTCTATGTTTGAAGATCTTGAATGTTGTTTAATTTGTTGAATTTTTATTCCTTGTGATGAAACCAAGGGCTTCTCTGGTATTTTCCTATGTTTGTTTGAAGTTTATTTCAAAATGTTCTTTGATTTTTATGCTTCATGATGAAACTAAAGGCTTGTTTGATATTTGTTTTCAAATCAAAGTTTAAACATTTTATGCCTTTTGATGATATTAAGGGCATGAATGTTTGAAGTGTTTAAATGAATTTCTAGTGCAATTAATCCTAAATAAATGCATGACTTGTTTTCCCAAATTTAAAGATGATTTAATACTATGAAAGGGAAATACTATGCAATTCTATATGACTTTCCCTAATGCAATTTATGTCACATCTCGTTTTATGGACTATATTGTTACTCTAGATTAGTGAACATTTACTATGATTGTTTTACTATGAGTGATTCCATGTGTGTGCAAGTAAAATTTCGTGATATAAAAATGCATGATTTTTAAAGTTGATTTAATAATTGAATATTATTGGTACGATTATGGATATACATTATGATTTGCTTCGACTATGATTTTGAGGATCTAACCTATTGATGTGGATTTGAGTGTGAATGAATGCAGGAACTCATCGAAGACAAGAACATGGTTGAGGTAGAGATGTTCTAGCCACTTGGCAAGAACTGTTGGGGATGGATAACCCTGATGCACTCACATACTCACATAGTCTCATGTCATATTGCATTTTCTGAATGATCTTATTATGCATTATTAATTAGTCGATAAATGTGATTGATGACTTGGGAGTCGATAAATATGTGCTTTTATTGTTACAATAAGTCCATTCGAATGCATGATTTAGTTATAAATATTAATGTTCTTTCGATTATATTTAAATTGGTGTATTTTATATCATTTAATAATAAATAATAATAAGTGTTTCCTATTTATATAAATATTATTGTTTGAAAAACAATATCTAATTTAGACTTAAAACAATTATGTTTAATATATATATATATATATATATATATATATATATATATATATATATATATATATATATATATATATATATATATAGTTACAAATACTTCTTGCTGATTTAAGTGATTATGCTTTATTAAAAATAGATAAATTGCATTAATAATAATATTATTATATCTAGAAATCTAAATAAAGAGAATTAAATAAGTTACTATCATGCAAATGACAGAAATATAGAAGTTACTGTCATGCAAGTGACAGAGATATAAATAAGTTATTTTATAATATTTTAAAAAGAAATTAAAAGCCTATAGGAATGCCAATCTCATGCAAAACATGAGTAAATTGGAGTTTTCAGAAAAGAAAAGCAAACCTAAAATGGGACGCTAAGATTAGGAGAGCTGGGGGAATAAAAAGAGGGACGACAGAGAAAAAGGGACCGTGACTTTTATTTCTAAGAAAAATAATAGGAGAAGATTTTAATTGGAGTGACATGAAGCAGCGAAGGGCAGTGATCGAAAAGGCAGAAGTGGTCAGCGACAAAGGCAGAATCAACCGTCTTGGTCAACTCAGAAAATTGGGTATTTTCCTTGTTATGTTTGCAATAAATAATGGTTGTTTATGACTGTTAAAACCATAGTTATTTTGGCCAGTGAAATGTTCTTGTTTCTAGTCTGCGTCCTATCCTTCTTGTCGTTGGCAATTGACCCTCTGTTAATGCTGTTATTTCCTCTATTTTTATCTGGTGATCAACCTGCTATTCTTTAGCCTATAGAACAGTCATCTTTATTCCTTGACCGCTGAAATAAATATTCAGGCACGCGTTTTAACCCCACGTGGATGCTAAGACCACCATCGCCAACCTTTGTACCTACTCCTTTTAAACCTTGTCACTATTATGAAGTTGGGTGGCCGTGCTTTTGATCTTGCCGCCTATTCTTGCTTTGTCATCTGCCGTCTGATCTTGTTTTGACTCTGTTGTTCATTGTTTTCCTGGTTTTATGCTAAGTGAATCATCCTTTTCTTGAATCTTTCAATGCAACCAATGAATCCATAGTTAAACAAGTTATCGAGGATGCTAATAATTTATTCTCTGGAATCCTTAATTTCTTATAGTTGTTTTCTTTCTCTGTAAATGTTGTTAGAAGCCAATCTTTTGCTAGGTGTCAGCCTCTACTTAGTCGAACTGTGTGTCTTACTATTGAAAACAACTCTTAAATTTAGGTGACAGTAATAGGTTCCTATTGTAGTCTTGTATTGCTGTATCAGAGGTTCCTGTAGTTGTGAATTGAATACCCACTCATCGTTTATTTAATGCTGATTTAAAACTACTTGTAAGGTTCCGTCTCAACAAGTTTAAAACCTTCCTATCTCAGATTTTAGTTTTTGTTGTAAGCTGTATTTTTATTTATTTTAATGTTGTTTCGGATCTCTGTAGTTACTGTCGTTAGTGTGATAGTAAACCTATTTGTGAGTTATGTTGCTTTATTTTTTAACTTTCTGTCACAGTTCCTATCATAATACCTGTCACAGTTCTTGTCACAGTACCTGTCATAGTTGTGACAGTAAGGTTGTTGAATGACTTAGAAAACTTATCACATTATGAATATTTGAATGAAATATGGACTAGGAAATAAAATCAATTTAATAGCCTTACAAATGCAATTTGTATGATCAAATGATGAATTACTGGCTTGAAAAGTGTGTTTTCATGATTGATGCTTGGAAAGGGAATTAGAGATGGTTTATAGGCGAATTGGGTTGTTATTTATTTATTGTGAAAAGAAAGTAGATTTTTAGCTATGAGAGTTTTGGGTTACTTTTGGGCTAGGATGTTGAATGTGGATTATGAGAGATGGCTTTTCCTCTTTTCGATAATTGAACCTGTAACTATTTTTGAAATGTTTAGGCCTAAACGAGCAGTCATTGAAAAAGATGAATATTGTCTAGTAAACTTTATTTATATATATCTCTGCCACATCCTATTGTGAGACAATATACATTTTGTTATTTATATTTACACATTAGACTTCAGGTTGCATCAGGTGTTCCCTCCTGCTAGTTGTTTCCTGGTAGCTAGACATTTCGTGCAAGGTTGGGTTTCCTCCGTATTATGAAGAGATCCGGGAAAGTGTAATTGCTTCATGGTTGGGTGGAAAAGCACTTGAGCCATGTTCCCGTCTCTTGGCTCACAGGAGGACCATGTGGGTTCGTGGCGACTGGAGAGTTGTTTGATTTATTATTTATATATTGTACATGATTATTGTATCTTGTAATTATCAAATGGATGATTTATGGCATGTAAGCCAATAGACTTTGTATATTCTTTTATAGTGCTAAAACCTAGATTAAGCACGTGATTTTGTAAGATTTAATGATTTTTATTGATTCATATTTATGAGATTTATCTTTTACTTAAGATGATGTAATTAAGTGGATTATTTACTTCATGTAACTTTTGTGATGGAGTGAGTACTTTACAATTTAACTACGTTTTTTTATGTTTTCTAAGTTCTGAAGTTTCTAATCTAAAATTCTAACTACTCTAATCAAAACAAGAAATTTATTCTAAGAAAAGTAAATAACTATATTTTAACTCTAAATCCTATCAAGAGAAAGACAGAACAATGTTTTACTTCCCCAAGAGCAAAATGTGAGCTAATTACTAATAAAGTAATAAAGAGCTTGTAATAATGGGTGCCAGTGCTAGGCTATGTCCTTAGAGGTCCTTGTGGCAACATTCTTTTCCTCTATAGTAGCGAGGTGCTCCTCTTGCCGATGAATACAAATTGGGGATACAAATTGGGATGTTAGGGAATGAAAAAGCAACTTAGAAGCAATAAAAAGTTGAGAAGAATTAAGGTGTGATCATTGTGCCAGCATAAAAAGCTAGAGGGGGTGCTATGCATAAGATTGGATCAGATAAAAATGCATGAAAATAACCTACTAAGGGAAAGCTTTGAAGCTTTGCAAAAACAAAAAATAAAAGAAATAAACTAAGAGGCTTGAAGGCCTGTGAAGAAGCTTGTGTGAGAGAAGTGTGTTGAACTTCTTGATGTGTTGTCTAAACAATGAAGAGGTGAGGGGAATCTATCAGTAGAAATGGAAGGGATAATAAGAAGAGATAAGATCAAAAGAATTAATTAACTTGAGAAGAAATGGAAAAAAATTCACGATTAGTTGAAGAGATAAGAATAAAACTAAAAGAAAACTTGAGAAAATTAAAAGAAAACTAAAGTGAACTCAAAGAGATTTAGGAAATAATTTAGAAGAGATAAGATTTTATCATGAGTCCATAATAGAAAGAAATCAAGGAAAAGCATGAGTTGGAACAAAAAAATGGGAGTTAAAATGGGCTAAAAATAAAGAAAATCTAAAATATGATTTTTTTACGTATTTAAAAATCATAGGGTCACCCCTTTTGTTAGTTAAGGTTTCTCAGGTGACCTAGACACACTAGGGATGACCTAAAACCAAAAGTGGTGACCATAAATAGGCAAAAAGGAGTTAGCGAGGCAACACAAAAGGCAAGGAAAGCCAATTTCAAGGTTGAACAAGATGGTCAAGGAGGTGGAAAAAACAAGGGACATGTCACCAAGAGTGAAACTATTGATAGGAGTGTAATTCACACTTTCATGGATGTGATTAGGACCTCTTTATCATTATTAGACTTCCATCTTTGCCTGAGAAAATTTTGGTACTTACATATTTGCTCCCTCATTTTGGTATTTACATATTTTGGTTTTTGGAGAATGGCCTTACTTTTGTCAATATCCCGCATCTGGGCTTGAAATATAAAGTGATTCAAGCATAAGTCCAATAATTGAGTTAAGGTCAAAGCAAGTACTAAAATGGAGATGATAGAACGTACCATAGATGTTGAGTTTTCTTGAGTCATCTTGCCTTGTTACGACAACCTGGAATGACGATAAAGAAGACGTGCAACACAAGGAAAAATTTCTGGACTAAGGAAATAAAAGATCACAAACAAATGCTAAGTTAGAGAGGAGGAAAAAATTCATTCCCCTTTTATTGTAGATTTTGAAATACATATTTTATTTTTAGGGATTTTTGAAGTTTTACAATTTTTAGGTTTTTTTTTCATTTTTATTGTTTTTCTAAAGATTTTGTGAAGGTTTGACTTGACGTCCTTATTCTTGTAGGATACCTTCAGGTCTTTGGGAGACCTATGTTTATTGAAGATATTTATACTTTCCTCCTTGCATGCGGAGACATGGATGCTTGAGTGCACATTTTTACTCTCTTGACTTCATTAGAGGAGTGACTTGTACTCAAACATTGTTATTGACCTATTTTGTGAGACTTGATTGATTGAGATTTATACTTAGCTTTGGTTGATGTCTTGTACTTCAGTTTCCCACTTGTGCATACATGGTTGGATAAAACTTTATTAATGTTATTAAGATGCATACCTATGATGATTACATATGATGATGATGATGTTTTCTCTTTTTTTTTTTTTGTTTATGACATATGCAATGTGTATGGATGCATTTGATTCACATATGGAAATCCAAAGTACTATATTCATTTGATGCTATGAATGCCATGATGTAATGACATGTTTTATTGCTTTGTAGTATGCAAATGGAACAAACATTGTGACTACTCTTTAGTATGATTTTTTACTTAGGGTATTGTGAGTTGACCTAGTATAGGATGACCTACTAAAATATTTGAGATAGAATTTAGGAATCAAGTGGGAATGGGAAGGAGATGAAACAACTTCAAAACTTGATTTTGCAGAAGGCTAGACACTGATTCTTATCTAGACAAAACAATTTAACTAGCTTTCAACTTAGACTAGCAACAAATTTTATTAGGACCTTCTAGAATTAGATCAAAGATGGCTGACAAGTTAGACCTACAGTAAAGGAAAAGATCCAAAGCAAAAGATGGCCCTAAAAGACAACTAGATTCTTAGTTTTTCCAAATTGGTGCGTGTGTGTGCTTTTTACCTCTCTTTTTTATTTTCTTTGATGGATGCCACCCTCGTAGCTTCGAGCTTAGATCTATCTCCACCTAAGAGTACATATATCAGAAATCCTCTCTTTTAATTTTTTTTCCTTCTTTTTGTTTTGTTTTTCTAATTTTTTTGTAGTAATATTTTTTGCTCTCTTTTTAAACTTTTTTATTGTGATTTATTTATTTTGAGTCTCTTTATTTTAAAAAAATTGATTGCTTTGAGGAGTTTCGATCCCCTTGACAATTTTGGCTAGGTGAATAAGGGCTTGGGCACCACCAAAAGATTTGACTAACTTGTAGGACTTCCCTCTCACTAAGGAGGATTATGAAAGGTCTACTTGTGAGCTTCTATTAGGTATTGTAGGTTTGTGTACTTGCTATGCTTAGACTTGACAACATGATTTACTAATATCAGGATCAATATAAAGCTAACAACTTGACTTCATTCAAACTTGTTGGGAATGTAGAGGGGAAAATGGATAATGATAATTTCAAGGAATCTCTAAGGCTTAGCAGGGACAACCAATGCTAGACAACTTTAGACACCTTGCTAAGAGAAAAATCTAACAAGATCTTGTCACAAACAAAATGCATGGTGAACAGAATGCAAATGCATGTTTTTGTTTTTATTTTTATTTTCACGTTTAATATTTTTTTTATATTTTAATGTTTTACAATTTTTATGAAGTTATACTAAACTCTTCACCTTCCATAGTGCACAAGAGGTAAGCATAATTTTTTACATATTTATTGATTTATCCAATTTGGTCTAAATTTTTAGCCTTCACCAGCTCTTTTGTTGATTAGATTATAGATTCTGAGTACAAGGTCTCAGACTTTGAATGGTTTTAGGATGACCTTCTTATTGCATTATTTTTCTATTTCTGTTGACCTGGTTGTTTGATATCCATCATCCAAAGGTCTTTGCAAGGTCATTCTTAGGCTTGGTGTAAAAATGTCTTTGAATTCAATGAGAAGTTTTGTGCACTCACATATTTCATCGTTTGATGAGTTTCCCCTTTGCCTTAGATCGTTTCATGTTCTTGTAGAGTTCCAATGCTTATTTTGAACTTTTGAGGGGCAATTGGAATTGTTGATGACTCTCCTAGTTTCTATGTAGGTTTTGGTTCTCCTTTTTGCTTAGCAGTGGTATCAACCTTGCAGATATGAAGGTCTCTATGAATAATGTCATCTTCACTACATGGAATGGCTACTAAATTGAAGGGAGCATAAGGTTTTGTTGAATGAGGATTGAAGGGGAATTCTCCTATTGCCCCTCCGTTGTAGATTTTGAAGTTCTGGTGATGTTTGTGATTTGTTTGGATGTCTCTCCTTTTTCAAAATTTATAATTCTTAGTCCATTGGTGGTTTCTATGGCCTTTCCTTTCTTTTTGGCTTGTTCAATTCCGTGAAAACTAAAAGGATCGGGGTCACCTTCGATGATATGGGTTTGACCCATGTGTGACAAGCGGGTTTCCTAAAATAATGTTGAGGGAACAACCCCAATCATATGGATCCAAGGTCTTCCTAGGATCATGCTGTAGGTGGTTTCATCATTCATGATGTAAAATTTAATTTGAAGGGTTTTGGGACCCAATATGATTTGGATATTGACCTTTCCCATGGTTCAAATGTTTGGTTTATCATGAATTCTAAGGATGGAATTTTCTCATGTGATGTGAGTTTTGTCATAACCCATTCTTTGAAGGAGAGACAAAGAGACTACATTAATAATAGACTCATCATCGATCATGACACATTTATTAGAATAGTCTTGAACTTGGAGTATTAGGTAGAGGGGGAGATCTCTCTATTTAGCTATGTCATCATTTAAGGGTAACTTCTCAAAATCAAATGTGGAAGAAGAATATTTCTCATTTGGAGTCTTTTGAACTAGGTGGCCTAAATCTAAGGCATCGAGGAGAGCATTCTTATAAATAGGAGAAACCTTGAGATGTTCTAGCATGTGAGAAAAAATCAAGTTGCTAAGAGTGTTATCTAGTCATTTTGGTCCTTTAGTAGTCCAAACATCTCGCTCTTTATCTAATTCTATGAGGCCTAAGGTATTTGATCGAAGGTGTTTTGGTAGCTTTTGTGGCTATTCCCTTCATGCTCTGGGAACATGCCTATGAATGGTTGATCTTTTGGAAGGCTTGATATGAAGCAATGGTACTCATGACATGACTCAATATCATGCCCCCTTCTCTTGTCAAATGAGTAGTATTAACTATGATCATAATTTTAAGGTTTTTGATAAGGTTCACAATGATTGTTGTATGAATGCCCATTGATTCTTAGGGGATAGTTGTTGACATTTTTATTCCCTAAATTCATATAATTGTTGTAATCATAGCTGTTATTGTTCTTAGATGGTGGAGTGTCTATTGACCCATCTATGTTTTGATTATTTTTATTAGATTTTCAATGTGAAGGGATTGTTGTTTCTATTGTGGTCTACCAACCTTCCATTGGCATCATACTCCTTTTGCTATCGATAGCAACTTGGTCAATTCTAAGGGCACTTTTGACCTCCTCTTCATACAATTTATAATAGATTTTTTGGACTTGTTCTCATATGTCAATACTGAGAACATGTAAGAAGAGATCATATAGTTCCCTATGATCCATGTTTAGTGCACTAGTTTAGGAATAGAGGACTTGCCTCCATCATTTGATATAGTATGTGACTGATTCATTGGTTTCTTATTTGATTCTTAAAAATTATTGTATTCATGTTTTGACCAATTTGTTTATGTTAAAAAGAAACCACAAAGTGATCAATGAGATGCCTAAAATAGTGGATCGATACTTTGGAAAGTCAATAGTACCAATGTAGAGTGATACCCTCCAAAGTCTTTGGAAAAATATTTGCTACCACCCCATCCCAAGGAAGAAATTCCTACACTACTATGATGTGGGCCTTGATATGTGAGTTGGGATCACCCTCTCCTTTAAATTTTGTAAGTTTGGGGAGAGGATGCGGTAGTATGATACTATGAATGTTGTAGTCAAGAGGCTCATTTAAATACTTGATGTATGTTCTTGAGAAGGAATTATGTGTAGAGGGTTTTATTCCTCCAAACATTATCCCTATGTGTGGATATTGTTATGCTTGTTGTACTTGAAAGGGTATGCTAGATTGTTGATATCCAGAGAAAGTTGAATAATTAGATTGTGTCATGTTTATGTTTTGAAAATTGGGTGGGATTAGTTGTGGTTGATTCTGCATCACAAGAATCTTTCCTGCTTGATTAAAACTTGACATGTTGAATGATGAAGGCAAAGAATGCATATATGCTTCATTAGTTGTGTTACGAGAATGGAAGTTTATATGAGAGGGGATTTGGGTTGCCCCTTCATTTTATCTTTTTGATGACACTTGATGCGCCATGAATCTTTTAGTTTGTTATTCCCTTGAACTTTGTGTGATTTTGTCCTAGTTTGGGGGTGTAGGAAACACTAGACAAAATAAATGATATGAACATGGAGGTGAAAGAAAAAGATGAAAGTGGGATGGAGGAAATATGTGAAAATGCAAAAAATCCCATCTCAAAGGATTTGTTAAAGCAACGGGAGCATGAAGAAACTCTATAAAAAGTTTTTGTACTTCACATTAGGTTCACCAAAATATGTGAGCCTAGTGTCAAGAGTAGGGTGAAGATGAAGATGGGAACAAAGTAATCAAAATGCAAAAATATCAACCAAAAGGTTGTGTACTTCCCATTAGTTTCACCAAAATATGGTGAACCTAGCATCAAGAGTAGGATGAAGACAGAGATGGGATCAAAGCAATGAAAATACAGAAATCGCGACTAGAAGGATTTGTACTTAACATTGGGTTAACCAAAATATGTGATAACCAGAGTGTGAATTAGGCACAATTGCAGGTGAGTCACACTATAACTAACACATTCACTACACCCTTGCTAAAGGTGTTAGTCGAATCACTCATACCATTTTGGAGAAAACCAAATAGGTGGGGGTGATTAGGATGATTACTCTCTTCACATGGAAGAATAATGTTGTGGGTGCGAGTGGAGTTGTTGTGTTGTATGAATGTTGAGTTTGCATACCTCATGGTAAAACTAAGGGTTTCCTTTATATTTTCTATGTTTGAAGAGCTTCAATGTTGTTCGATTTGTTGAATCTTTATGCCTTGTGATGAAATCGAGGGATCCTTTGATGTTTTCATATGTTTTCTTATTATTTAATTTGAAAATGTTGTTTGATTTCAATACCTCTTGAAAAATTGAGGGCTTCTTCGATGTTTGTTTTCAAATCAAGGTTCAAACATTTTATGCCTCCTAATGATATTGAGGGCTTGAATGTTTGAAGCATTTGAACGAATTTCTAATGTAATTAATCCTAAAAGAATTCATGCATCTCTTTTCCCAAATTTAAAGATGATTTAATTACTATGAAAGGGAAATATGTATGCAATTCTTGTTAGGATTAAGGTGCCATCAACCCTGTAAATCCTGTCTATTTATTTACTCCTAATATTGTGTAAATAATTCATAAGTGATGAGGGATTCACCATTAGTTGTAATTATTTTTTACCATTAGGCTTTTACTAGTATGGTAATTAATTTTTACTGGAGGTTAATAATTAATTATTTATTGACAGGAAGTTACTTTACTGGAAAGGCGTCTTGCAGGTTATGGGTGGTTTTGGGTGCCCAACTTCCCATGAGGTTGTTTGGACACTTATAAACAATTTTGGGAAGGCTATTATTGGTTCCCAAAAATGCAAGCCCTCTCTTCTAGCATCACCACCTAGAGTGACACAAAGGGGAAACAAATATCATGAGCAGGAAGAGTGATATATCAACAAAAGAGGGTGGTTTTGGTCCAACACATAGGATAGGGTAGTTCCTCTTCTTCTTCCTGGGCTACAAAACCTGGGGGGGTTCCCTTGAGGTCTAATTATTTGGAAACAATTTGAAATAAGGCTTTGACTACCACACCCTCCTAGCAATCAGGAGCAAGCTTGCAAGACCTCACTAATAATAGATTAAAAGCATGGATATAAGTGCACCTGAAGTATAACCATTTTCAATCAGTAAAGATGAATCCTCTTAACATTATATACACAATTATACCCTACTTCCACCATTACAACCCTCTAAATATTTGTCTGACACAAGCTCACTTGATATATCCATTTGCAAAATAATGGTTTGCAATAATGAGTTGAAATCCTACAAGCACAAACCTCTAAACATTTGTCTAACACCAACTCTCAGGATATAACAAAGGTAACAATGATGGTTCGTGGATGTAGGTTGACGCAGGGACTTTCGAAGGTTATAACTTTTGACTCAGATGTGGGTTTTCTACGAAATTTTACAGGTGGATGCGTTATGAGGTCGCTGCGTTAGCGGGTTGGACCCCATCTTGGCACTTTTTCGGGGCTTGAAGCTTTCATCTTGGCCCTCAAAATGACAATTTAGTGTTTTTTTTTCTAGATTTTTAAAAAGTTGCTTTTGTAATAACTCGAACTCATGTTTCGAATTTAGAATATTAGTTGGCCTTTCATCCTACCTTAGTTTTAGGAAGCTTTTGGGAAAAAATTGGATTCTCAAGATATGATTGTAAAATTACCTAAAATGGCAAAATTTAACAATTATCGAAATCTGCCAAAAAAGGTAATTTTTTATTTTTTTTTGTTTTCTTGGATATAAGAGAGTTTTCTCTCATTGTAGTCGTAGAGTTAATGAATAGAAGTTTTTTTTATGTTCCAGCTTCCAAATCTTTGGCTCTCATATGTTTAATAGCACAATTCTATTGAGTGTATGTTGTGTGCTGCATCATAGGTAGAACCTAAACTAACCTACCAAGTCACTCCTAAACTACTAGTGAATGATGTATTCATTTGAAGGCATATGATTCGTGAACTTCCAAAATTGGTGCTTATCTAGTGGGTAACAAAGTACATATTGCTAGCAAGAAACAACAACTTGAAATCAAAGGAATATGAGCTATGCATTTTAACATACATCACAAATATGGAATCAAATAACATAACATACTTAGTAATCCATTCCCATGCTATAGAAACCCATATGCAATATATAAATGACCATTACAAAACTTGTAATGAATTAAGATGTTGTGACATTTATGAAACCTCCATTACGATCATGGTAGCAAATGTGGCAAGAGAAAATACATTGTTGTGACACAAGACTTTCTTGAAAGACTCAAAATAGACATGGAGACATTGCATTACAAACACCATTTACAATATTTGCTCTCATGATTTAATAGACATGTTGCTCCAACTGGACTAGACTTGGCATGATTTGAAACCCTAGATGATCCTCAACACCTGTAGGCGTCAAGAAATTGGCTCATCGACCAACCCTTCTTACATCTTTTCATGTATATATAGCTTAATTCATTTCCACAGTTGTGCTTAAGCGGGAATCACCTATCCAACCTACCTCAGTAACATTGGAATTGAATTGCAAAGCTGCGCCTGGGCGGGAAAATCCTACCTCAACAACTTTTGTCACCTCCGGCATTGAATCGCACCCACTCTGCCATCTACCTGTGCTTCATCTTTTATTTTGTATTAATGGCACTTATATGCAGGCATGTTGCATTCAAGATTCACCAAGACCCCACGCGTAAGAATCAATAGCCTCAAGTGTACCGCCACACTATCAAGTCACCTTAGAGATGCCAATGTGTCATCCTCACAAGGTTTTGAGACTTGCTGACTCATCTACCTTAGTGAATGGTGCAAGACTTAGCATTTGTTGTCTCTAACTCGATCTTGGTGATGCACAAATCACTGGATGTCTTCAACTTATAATCGACGATTCAAAGCCCTTTGCCTTATGGTGGGCCCTTATGCTAGGTGGAACAATGGTGCATCATTTAGAGGTGTTGGGCCTAGCATGTTTGAAACAATACGTGCACATGTGACATGTGTCCCCTTTCTATGCCTCCTTTGGATTTAATTTTTAAAAGAAATCGGGCCCACCACCAAGATGAATCATCTTTGTTAACTAATGGTGCAATCGAAAATGTGTGTTAGTGTTGAAGCTTTGAAACTATGCATGACACTGAAACATTGCATATAGAATGTATCAAAACATTTTCTTCAAAGAAATAAAGAAGGGGCCTGCCTATTGACTTAGTACCTCTCAACCAATGGTGCATTGTTTAAAGTTGTCAAGACTGACAACTTTTAAACATGCACAGCGACTCCAACTGACAACATCAGATTACTTCATGTAAAAAGGGCTGACAACCTCATCCCTTCATTGAGTCCTTTGAAACATGGGTCCCATCTCAGTCTGACTCATTTGAATAAGTGAATGGCATAGCATATAAACTTGTCAGACTTGACAATGTTTAAACGTTGTGAAACATTGACATGTGGCAACTTGGATGAGCATAAAAATGATGGCCCATTCAAGATTCAATACTATGTTCTCCCTTAGATGAATTTGATGAAATTGGAGGTTCGTGAACTATTGAAACTGCTTAAAACTATTTCAATGTTTCGGTACTTTGGCAAATCAGAGAACCAATCGAGTCCTATTCTCTTTTCTTTTCTCTTTGTCTAGTTTTCGGTGATTTAGTAAAATGACGAACCTTAGAACCTTTTTTGGTGGGTTCACAGGTTCGCAGGTTTGTGAAATGTCAAACTGTTGAAACACTAATCTTTTGATGTTTCAACAAGTTCATGAATTGGCAAACTTGCCAAAAGGCTTAATATTTAGACAAATTTCAACACTTGGGCAATTTCAAAGGACTTGAAGGGTTTTTTTTAGACTTAGATGATTCTACGATTGCATCCCATAAAAGATGTCTGAATCAATTATAATTAACAGGGAAAAGGCCAAGCCAACAAAGACTCAACAAGGATTTTTTTGGATTTTTAGGTAGGAATAGGGGGAAAAATCTGGGCACTAACAGTGGCTCTAGTTGGGGATGTGTGACAAACTTGGCATGAGGAGAACCGACTATCTCTGAGGCAAACCGCAAGAAAATAAAACACAACAGGGGAAAAAAAAACCAACACATTTAGAACAAGGGCGTATATACAACAAGACTTATAGTCATGGGCATGAAGGCATAAAAGGAAAGATAACTATAATCAAAATTTTAACACAATGCAGGGAAACCCTACAAAAGATAACTGAAACTACTTGCCTCTGTCAAAGACAAGCTGAACCAAGGAACTAATCTCCCTCAAACCAACACCACATTCACCACCCATCTACAATAAAAGATTACAACCATCTACATGCACCAATCTTCAACCACTATTCATGGAGCAAAGGCTAGATCCACCAAAAACAACATAAATGCATGGAAACCACAAATAATAGGTGTTTGACCCATTCCATGTCAAATCATTATTGTTCCCAGTAGCAAGGGGTGAGGAAATACAAATCAAATCAGCATCAAAATATGTGGGTGAAGACAAACACCCATCCACGTGTAATATTATCATCCCTGCTGACGTCCACGTGTGAATCAAGAAAAAAAGAGAATGTCTCCAATTCATAAGGAAAAGTAAAATGTACCTAAATGTAACCTTGATCAACACAAGAAAGAAAATCATCTTGCATCCCAAATTGGAATGCCTCAAGCTCAGGTACACCACCAAGTTGAGATGTAACATGTTGATCTTTAATTTGGCATATGTGTTGTTGCTCAACAACTACTTCACATGTATGCTAGACCCACACAAAAGACTCCATCTCAAGCATAACACCATCATCCCAAATAATATAATTTTGACCTACAAAAAGGAAAGCTTCATAATCACACATGTCATCAAACTCTTGGATAATGTGTAGCCAACAAACATCACTTTCACTTGTGTTGATACAACTCTCAACATCTGAATCACAAGCACGATTCAAGCCGTAATCAAAATCATCAGCACAATAATTAGCACCATGGGACACCTCATACGAAAAACTAGGTTCTTCCAATTATCCCATTATTTCATGCTCATTTTGGCAACATGATGTGTCACATTTACTGTTGCAACAAGACTGGTGACACACTTTTTCCTCGTTCATTTTTCTATCATTTTCTTGTGGCCCACATGAAGCACACTCAACATGGGGAAAACAAAAAACCTTGCACCAAATAAATAGGTTTTCGTATGCATCCAAATGATCACCATCTTCATACTCTTCAAGGGAAATTCTTCACACTGAAATTCCATGGTTGCACTAGTACTTGTCTCTAATCAGTTATCATCAAGTGCAACCACATCTCCATCTTTCTCATGCAAATAAACATATGTAGCTTCATCATCACTAATAGGAACAAAGGAGGGTAGATCATCAAACAAGAGACTAGTTTCTTGTTCACTATCCATTTCACTTACCTCTGCACACTCAACATAATTAGCTTCCAAGAATGATTAATCTAGTTGCTCACTTGTGCACACATCTTCCTCATTGTTCACTGGGCCATATACCTCAATATCAAGTCAAAGGTCATAATAGATGTCATCATTATCACCTTCAACTAATGACTTATGCAATTGAAGTTAGGTGCACACACTATCTTCATCATTAGCATCATTGGGACATGATGCACTATCTTCAATTTTTTCCCTTTTGACTACACAATCATTATAATTTAACGATGTACTCATTTGATTAGTTGCATCCACATGATTGCTATTCACATGAGCATGTTCATTACCAGTAGTGATCATACTTGTGGATAATGTGTTCAACCCTACAATGTAATCATCTTTTACCTTTTCCATGTAGTCTAGGCATGGATATGTCTGCTAAAAAACTTGTTAGTTTGAAATCCTCCTGCACAAAACTTAATCTAGTTTCAAATGCCTCAAAAAACATATCAATACAAGTGGGAGTGTTAGGTCTAAAATCATTTGGAATATTGGAAAGGGCAACTGCAAACCTATGACCAAAATCCATGCTAGGCTCTCCTTATCTTTTGATTTCTTCCAGCTTTGTGACAAGATCAGTAGGGTCTAAACTTTTTGCAAACTCATCTTCAAATGCAACCACAAATTGTTCATTCCAAGAAGCAAAGGATTGCCTTGGAAAACTTTGAATCCATTCTTGTGCCTTTCCATGCAAGTACCTAACAAAAAATTTCATCCACGTGTCTTCATCCCCAGATTGAAACTCATCCATGAAATCAAAGAAGTCATCAACATGTATGTCCCCTTCCCAAATGTTATACCCATTAAAGATAGGCATCTGGTCGTAGACATTGGTTGGCATGTTTTGCGATTTGTAGTCAATCCAAGAGAGGTCCAATTGATTGTAAATTGGATCTAGAGGAATAACTAGAGACTAATCAATCTAATTTTTAGGGCAACAAGGCAAGCATCAGATTGCACCCTAGACATTAGCAACCTAATACGATTTTCAGTTTCTTTTTCTTGCTACCATAAGGACTCTATCAGTTGATTTCTAAATTCAATTTCACATTACAACCTAGTTGATTCATTTTGGCTTTGCATGGATGCATATAGGTTTGGGATTGTATAAGGTGTAGGGCCATGACTGAAACAAGCATTAATAGAATAGTCATAGGTAGATCTAATCCAATGTATTTTATAGGGTCTGAAACATAAGAAGATGCATATGAAGGAGCATCCATAGAGTCTTCAATTTCATATCTAAAGGCCATGACTAAAACATTCTACAATGCAAGGAAGAAAAGTAGAGGCATTATAAATATATTCCTTCACCATTAAAGGAACTCAATCTTCAAAGGTAGGAAGAAAATTATGTACCTTTGAACACCAGTTGCTATTTTTTTGGGGCAACAAGGAAAGCATCAGATTGTACCCTAGACATTTGTAGCCTAATACGATTTTCACTTTCTTTTACTTGCTACCATAAGGACTCTATTAGTTGATTTCTTTTTTTAATTCTACATTACAACTTGGCTGATTCATTTTGACTTTGCATGGATGCATATAGGTTGTTAGTAATCATTTTGGTCTGGGGTTTGGGCTTTTGGCGTTTGCAAGATTTTCTCATTTAAACCCTAGGTCTTTTTGCCCATCGGCGTGAGTATCTTGTGTCTTGGCAATCATGTTGGTAGTAGTGGTATTTTCTTCCATTGCTAAGACTTTATCCATCGGCAGTGGTGTTTTGTGTCCCATCGATGATGATGGTTAGGCCGATGAGGGTCATTCAAAGTAGTCATCGGCATGAATATTGCTATCAGCTAGGGAGGTTATTTTATTTCTGACAGTTTGGGTCTCGCCGACAGTGTCTAGCTTGCAAAGTGCCATCGGGATGACTGAGGGTGTCGGCGGAGGAGTTTTCAGGTTCGCTGATGAAGCTAGTTTGGCCAATGGTGGATGGTATGGGATTTATGCTGGCGGTTATCAGCATGATGAAGTGTATCGGGTGAGCTGACGAAGGGTTCACCGATGAGATGGTGTCTGGTCGATGGAGGTAGTCGTCGGTGAAAGTATTGCTATTGACGAGGGGGTTTTAGGTCCCTCCGATGGTGCAGGTCCAGCCGATGGAGTTGCCATTGGCGTTGCTTGGTGTATCAGTGAAAGTGTTTTTGATTTGGCCGATGGGAGGGGGTCACCTCGATGGAGGATGCCATCGAAATGACATCACTTGTCAGCGTTGCATTGATATGTTATTCCGATGTGGTTTGTCTGGCTGACTACGAGTGAGTGAGGCTTTCAGCGGTGTGTCCATCGGTGAGAGTTGTGGGATCAGAGAGGTAGGCCGGAGCTTGGCCGATGGAGTTGGTCTCTCCGATCCAGTGGTGTCATCGGCGTGACTTTCTAGGTCAGTGTAGGTTTGAAGTGTTGCTTCGATGGTTTAGGTTTGGCCGATGGGGATGTGAAGTGGTCATCGGCGTAATGTGGCATATCGATATGAGAAACAGGGAATACGCCGATGGTTTGGGTCTAGCCGAAGACCAAGCAAGGAGAGTTGGTGTCATCGGCGTGATCGATGTGGTCGGTAGGAAGGTTTTTAGGTGTGCCGATGGTCTATGGTCTCACCGAAGACCTGGGAATGTGGTGTGTCCATCGGTGTGATGGGTGATATCAGCGAAGGAGCTTTGTGTCGCTCCGATTGTTGATGTCTGGCTGACTGAGGTGTTCATCAGGTAGACAATGTAGATCGATGGGAGAAATCTTGGGTTGGCCGATGTGAGGGGTCTGGCCGATGGGGTGTGAAATGAAGGCTTTATGATGGTGCCGTCGGGAGCAAAATCACCAACACCTAGTGTGCTCACGGCCATGCTTATAAAGTAACAAGGAGGTCTCCGCAAGGTGCATGTGGGACAAATGTTTCCTGGGTTTTTTGAAATATCAGGATATTGTGTTTTGGCGGGAAGGTTTCGAGGGGCACGCGAGCCATTCCCAAGGCAGGTTGGTGAAAATTAATGGCAGATTTTGCAGCAATTAGGTCGACAATTTATGGGCCACCCACTATATTTCATGAGAAATCTTCAAGTGGCAGCGCATTTTCCAATCCCACCTGCTCTTCCCCTTCTTTTTGCCTAGAACTTTTAATGTCTGGGCAAAATTTTCTGTGGTGCGCTGTATTTGGCATAATTTTTGAAATTTTGAGAAGACGTTGTAATTAATTGCTGAGTGTACACACTTGTGCTATAAGCTGTGCCACCCATTTCATTGTTGAAAACTGGACATTTTGGCTCTGTAATAAAATACAACTAGTTTTGGTTGCCCTGTACAGAAAATCTTGTGAGTTTATGTATCTCTTGTTGTATGTCTCATGCATGAATTTACTGATTTCATGATTGGTTTTATATGAGAAATGCTGTATTTACATGTGTTTTGTTAATTCTATCTCCAATATCGCATGTGTCTTTCTTCTGAGTCTAGATATCTAAGGGGTGTCTGGTATTCTAAAATATAGAATTCCTATATTGAATGCTTGATCTTTCAACTTCTGCTCAAGGGGTACATTAAAGTGTTTTCAGATTGAGTATTGGGAAAGATGTACTGCAATAGGGATGCCATAAGTAGAGATAACTTAACACTCTATATTGGGAGGTATCTGTAAGGCAGATATCACACAAATCCCTTTGAAATCCAGTTTTAGTTGTTCATGCTGATCATTCACAAGTGTATGTCGACCGACTCCAAGCCCTGGATAGGCACCAATCTAGCTCTGTGTTGAGGTTATACACCAGGTCCAGGTTTGCATCCAAACATAAGTCAAACTCAAACTTCAACCACAACTATTAGGACTGTAGAAGTAGTTTTAGAACCCAAAGTCCTCTGATTCACAACTGAACATAGGCCCGAAGCTAGCCCCTTTGCTCTTATCTCACAGTTTTGGTCTACTTACAGGAGGACTTATCTTCTTTGTGTCAACATCCCAAGCCAATCCATAAGCATATTCTCATGGGTGTTGAATAGGGAATACCCCCCTAGGTTTTGCAGAGCCTGAAGAAGAAGAGGAGATAAAAATAGAGTCTATCTCCTATACTATTGGCCCTTGGCCCAGAGATCCTATTGATCATTGATGGCTACCTTGCAGGGAAATCTGGGAGAAAGTATCCAGTCAGGGAAAAAACCAACATAGGTTTGGGCTTGTATAAGGTGCAAAGCCATCACTAAAATAAGCATTAGTAGAATACTCATAGGTATCTAATCCAATGTATTTTCAAGCGTCTGAAACTATAACACTAGAAATGTACTTTGATCAATAATGCATTAAAACGAATATAAATCAAATACAGATCTAATGTACGCACAATAGAGCAAGATAATAAAAACTATTAATGTAACTATAGGAACAATCAAACCAAAAGCTCTATTGTTCAAATATCGTGATCTTCGTGATATGGAATTGCTCTCAGATTTGCATAACAAGCTGACTTGAATGATGGAGTGCTTCAAAGATTGAGAATCGAAATGACAGAGTAAGGGTGTAAAATGATGTGATGTCCAATATCTTGGGATACATGCTCTTATATAGTCCTCTTGGAAAATAATGAATGACTAAGATTGAAAAGGACTAGAATTGCGATCAACAGTTCAAAATCGACAAGACAACAAGCCAAGAGAAAAATCAAGGAGTTGCATGCATAAATCAAGGGATTGAGATGATATGACTAAGAAAATCAAGGGAATTGATTTATTAACTCAAAGTTACTTTTTTTTAAGGTGGAGATTTGAATGACATAAAAAAACCACATATTTAGGATTTTGATTTTTTATCATTCAAATATGTGAGGAAATAAATAAGATAAGATTTGGAGGAATAAAAAAAGATTTTAAAAAGATTTGGAGGAAATAAAAGAAAAGATTTTAAAAAGATTTGGAGGAAATAAAAGAAAAGATTTTAAAAAGATTTGGAGAAAATAAAAGAAATGATTTTAAAAAGATTTGGAGGAAATAAAATTAAAGATTTAAAAAAAATTTGGAGGAAATAAAAGAAAAGATTTTAAAAAGCAACGTGAGGTTAGAAATAAATTTGAGTTAATTTATTTAATTTGAGAAGATGTGTTAAATAAAATTTGATTTATTTATTTAACTTGAAAGGATGAGAGTTAGATAATTAAATAATTTTTGATATTATTTAATCATGAGAGGAAGGGCGGGGGCCCTGGCTCGATTGGCTAAGTAATTCCATTGCGGTAAAGATGGTCACGAGGTCCAGTCTCCCCCATACCCGTGGTATCGGAGGGCGTGTCATGCCAGCGTCACTAGTCACGTGAAAAAAGTTTACCAGGAACCAAAAAAACAAAAAAAAATCATGAGAGGAAATAATTGAGAGAATAATTAAATACTATTTATTTAATTATTGAGAGATAGATAGATAGAATAATTAAATTAAATTAAATTATTTATTTTGAAGAAATAGTTTGATAAATTAAATAATTAATATTATTTAATTAATTTTAGAGAGAGGAGAAATAATTTGATTTAGAAGAATAATTAGCTTTAATTAAATAATTAATATTATTTAATTAAATAAGGGAAATTAGACGAAATACATAGAAGTATGATCAACAAGGCAAAATAAGAGTTTATGTTATTTTTCGGTGTCTACATTTTGCCCCTCTTTGATATAATGTCATGCCCATGTGACATTGTATCAAAGAACACAGAAGAAAAATCTAGAAGAATGCCCTGGTGATGATGTCCCCTCAGAAGGTTGACTTGGAGGACACAAGGCAAACTTTCAAAAAGAAGATAAATCAATTTCAAGGAAAAACATATAAAATGGAAATGTGATATGGTTACAATTTTGATGATTTTGCACTCATTGTATTTCCTTCATAGAATAGGATAGATCCGTCTAGGATACTTTTTGTTATGCTTTCTTTTTCATCATAGAGCGGTTACATACACACACATACATGCACTCATGCCCCATTCCTCACTCTCCTTCCTACACATCATGGTGTAGAGATCTTCGAGCTTCCTCAGAATGTGACATAAACAATGAAAAGATAAAGAGATAAGACAAAAATAAGATAAAGAGATAAAATTGTCGAAAGCATAAGATAAGATAAAAGATATAAAAAACAAAATAATAAAAGACAAAAGACACAAGATATGAGATAAGACAAAGGATAAGAAATGGGAAAATGATAATAAAATGACAAAATGATTTGATGCACACAAACAACATTCATCAGCCACATTTCAAACTCTTACGTCACATAAAAAGATACAAACTGATATACACTGAACAAGACACTTTTATGCTAAACTACCCATAAGAGACGAAAGATAGATAAATATACGATACACATAACATACTAAAAAGGAAGAAAGCACAAATGGCCCCACAAAGTCAAAAAATAAAATAAGGTAAAATGCCACAATGCCCTTTTACCAATTTATTAAGCTCAAGATTTAGATAAAGATGATATCCTGATATAGGAAAGATCTATCCCATCAAGGCATCATGATTTGGATATTAGATTTGGATTGTGGAAGATTTGGCTTTTAGACAAAGTTAGGAGATTAACTTAATTTACAAGGATCTTGTTAAGGTCGAGGCTTCTTGCTTATTAGTTTGTTTGTGTTTGAAAGTTAGGATATTGGCTTTTAGAATGTTTTTAGATTTGTTTTAAGGATCCATATGCGTAACCATATACTAAAGACATGATCCTAATAATGATGTAATTCAAAAGAGGCAATGATACACCAAACGGATGAGGGAAACACAGATGCCAAAGGTACAAGACTCAGGGGTGGGAATGTCGTACATCAACCGTGTATGTTCCAAAGGTTTAAGCATAGAACTTTTTTTGATATGGAACATTCCAAAAATAAGTTCCCCATGGACATGTAAAAGTGGTCTTATGTTGATCTCCAAGAACTATTTTTATTTGGTTGTAACCAAAATATCCATCCATTAAAGAGAGCATTTAATGGCCAACTATTATGTCTCTAAAATCTATACAAACTCTGATGCCCCAATTGGACTTGGTAACTTTAGGACCCTCTTGGGTACCTAAATTAATTGCTTGAGCTTCTTCCACTAAGATAGGATATCTTTATGGATCTTTGTCATGGGATGCCATATTATAAATTGTACTTTTAGCATCTTCCTCGAAATAGGCATTTGCATCTAATTCCATGGAAAAACTTGCTTCATCATTTTGAAAAAAGTCCAAAGAAGGCAGTTCTTGTTGGTCCGAATCAATGAGTTGAGGGTATATGAGGTCAACACAACGGGCTTGAGAAGTGGATGGCCTGGGTGTTATGGTGCAAATGGACATGTCTTGGAAAATGTTCTTTAGATAAAAGGAAGAGTCTTCTTGAATGTCAACATTAATGTTTTTGGACAAAGGGGGAGGTTCAACTTCATCAATAGTGTATGTAGATTTTAGGGGCACATTCATAAGAGATCCATACCCTAACCCTCCATGATTACCTCTAGGGATTTGAATGATAGGCTCAATGATACCTTGATTTTGACTCCCAAGACCACCTTCGCCTTTATAGCCCATGTTCTTTATGATATGAAGACCTTTTGAATAGTTCTCAAGTTTTAATTTAGGAGCTTTGATTTCTTCTATTTTTTTATATAGCCATGATGATACATCTTCTTAAATGTCTTCTTTCTCCAACTTACCCCAATAGTGAAATTTAGGGAGCCATTGCTTGGCAATGACCTTCAATGAACTCTCCTTAGGTTTACCAAAATACTTAGGTGTGAGAGGAAGTTGACTTACACAAAAGGAACGTTGCATTTTATATTCTCCACAACCATTGTCATGAATTTGGACCTTGATCTCAGATGTTGATGGATTTGAAGTGGAAGGAGTGGATGATGATAAGGCTAATGTGGATGGGTCTACATAAGATGATGATGGAGAGGCTTCATGGTTATTAGGGATGTGATGAGTCTCTTGGTATTTTGCAGCTAAATTTTAACAATATTGAAAGGGTTTCAAGGATCTCCATAGATGGTAAATTCCTTGACATCATGGGGGAATTTGATGCATTGGTAGAAAGTTGATGGGATGGCTTGCATGGCATGGATCCATGGGTGACCAAGAAGGATGTTATCGGGCCCACTTGAATAGGCAATTCAACAGTTCCATTTGATTCTCTCTCAGCATCATCATAACCCTTAATGGTTATTTTCTTTGAGGGATCTATTACTCCATCAGAATACCCCAAATTTTTTATCAAACTTAAGGTACAAATGTTTAAACCAGTTCCCCCATTAATCATGACTCTTTTGACTGTATGCTTATGGATAAGAACTTCCAAGTACAAAGCTTTAGTATGTTTGGGGCTAAGAGGTGGAAGGTCTGCTTTAGAAAAGACAACTTGATGTGCAAAGGCAATATTATCGACCATGGCTTGAAACTCATTGGCATATATGTTGGAAGACACATTTGATTCTTGGAGAATTTTATCAAGGATTGCACGATGGGTGGGGGATATTTTCAGAAGTTCAAGGATAGAAATTTGAGCTAGGGTTTTGTTCAAATGATCTTCAAGGTTATAATTGGATGAAGGTCTAGATGAAGTAGAAGGTCCTTGACTAGTGACCTTACTTATTCAGGTAGTAGCATTACAACCATTTGCTAGATTTTTTATGGTTAGTGTAGAGACATGGTTATTTGCTTGTCCTAGATTGGCTATTGCATAATTATGGCCTACTTTGGTGTAGTTGGCATCTCTAGAATAATTACCTTGGTTATGGGCATGTCCTTTTCCATGGTTAGGCATATGATCATTGAAAAATTTTAAATCCGCATTGGTGGTATGAAAGTTATTTTCAACTGTTACATCACCACGAGCAATGAGGTCTTTGATAATGTGTTTGAGCCTCATACAACTAGAAGTATTGTGACCCTTAGCCCTATGAAAGTCACAAAATTCATTGTCATTGTACCGAGGTAGTTTTATTTGGGGTTCAACATTTTGGGGTTTGGGTAGATTAATTAATTTAGATTTGACCAACTTCTGCAAGGCCACCTCAATAGGTTTCCCTAGGGGTGTGAACTTCCTTTTCGAAGGAAAGAGTGATCTATAAGGACGTTCATTACCTTGTGAGTTGGTTGACAATGCTGTATGTGATGAAGAGGGGGCCGTTTGAATAGCCCTTGCATCAACCACTCCATCATGTACAACCGTCTAATTTTTGATCCACAATTTAGATTGATCATTATTATTATTATTATTAAAGGATTTTCCTTTATCTTCCTTGTAGATTTTGACAAAACCTTTCACTATCAATGCTCTTTCAATGGTCATACCCGTTTCTATGAGTTCAGAAAAAGGTATAAGGACCTTGAACTTGAATATGGAAGCTTATTTCTTGGTTTAGATTTTGAGTAAAGATGTTGACCAATTGTTTTTCAAGAATTGACCAAGGAATTTTACTTGCCAAATTCCTCCACCTTTGTAAAAACGAAGCAAAAGATTCATCATTCTTTTGCTTAGTATTGTACAAATCAGTCATTGAGGTTTCATCTTCAATGTTATAGGAGAAATGTTGGATAAATTTCTCAGCCAATTCTTGAAAACTGTTGATCCCTTGAGGCAAGTGAGAAAACCACTCTATTGCTTGTCCCCCTAGACTTCTAGGAAATAGGCACATGAGATAAGTTTCATTATAGGATACTTCCATGCAAGCTAAATAGAATTCTCTCACATGTTCTGTAGGGTCACCTTTACCCTTATATTTATCAAATTTGGGGATGTCAAAGTTCTTAGGGAAAATAATCATATTAAGGAATCTATCAAAAGGGTAAGGACAAATGTCCTCTAAAGTATAACTCTTTTTGGTACTTCCCATTTGAAGATCCAACATTTGTTTTTGCAACTCTTGAAATTGTTTCTTTATTATCATTACTTCATCAATTTGGGGATTTAGATTAGAATTTGAATTTTGATTGAAAAAGTTATTATTAGACATTAAATTTGGCCCTTGGGGAATGAAGGATGAGGTTTGAACTTAGGTTTGAGGGATATGGGTAGAGGTATTGAAAAAAGGATTTTGGGTATCATAGTGTGTTTGAAGGATGTTTTAGGTAGGAACATGAGTCTGTTGAGGCATGGACAAGCCTTGAATGGTGGGCGGGTTTTGAGTAAACATGGAATTCAAAGGTTGGGATAGAGGCATGGACAAGTTGGGAATGGTAGGTGAACTTGAGATAAACATGGGATTTGAAGGTTGAGGCATAGGCATAGATTCCATTTTTGGGAGGCTTCGAGAAAAGGTAGGGGTTAAGAGGTCCATGGTGGTATATATTTGGCTAATGACGGGATCCTTATCCCCAAGGGGTCTTATTTCTTCTTGAGAGGGAATTATAGCTCCTTGTTTTAGCAACTTTTCCATATAGTAATTAGGGTGTCGAGCCAACAATATCTCAATGAGCTTAGTGCCCCTTGGATCAACTCCAAATTCTTCTATTTCCTTAGAAGTAGGCATTTCATCTAGGTCTTCCACAAGGACTCATTCCAAGGGCAAGGGTGATGTTATAGATGGCATACCATATTCTTCAGGATTAGTGTTTGTATTTGAAACATAAGGGGTACCCGAGACATTGGTGGCATTCTTCTAGGGTCCATTTTTTCTTGTTTAGACCGTGCTCATATAGTTACCATATACTATTGTTAAAATGATATCAAGTTTGGATATGTTTTAAAAATCAAAGTTGAGACCCTTAGGCTTAATGTAAACTAAGGAAGTCAAAGATATGCTAGATCTCCACTAATATAAGATATAATAATGATAAATATATTTTCCTCAAGATATGATAACGTTCACTTGTACTAGACTTAGGAGTCCAAGCAAACTGATATGCTACAAATATGATTCCGATATGATAACGTTCACTTGTACTAGATTTATGAGTCCAAGCAAACTGATATGCAATATATATGATACTAATATGATAACTTGCTCAAGATATGATGACGTTCACTTGTACTAGACTTATGAGTCCAAGCAAACTGATATGCAATAGATATGATTCTGATATGATAACTTGCTCAATATGTGATAACATTCACTTGTACTAGACTTATGAGTCCAAGCAAATTGATATGCTATAGATATGATATGATATGATGGAGAGATCTAGTGCTCTTTGTTATGTTCCTGATATAGATAAGTTGATAGGTTCAAGTTGATTTTGATGGTTACCAAGATCTTGATAAGTTCAACAATTGGATATATGATAAGGATAAGGGCAACAATCTATCACTTTTCAAAATGTGTCCTATGTAGATTCCTTGATTTCTATAGGTAATTCCTTTTCTTTTAAGGGTGACAAAAGTTGATTAGGGAAATATTTGAATTTGGGTACAAGGTTGATTAGGAAATGTTTGAATTGGTTAAAGGGTGATTAAGTTTAGGATAGTTTTGGCAAAGTAATTATGTCACAAACTGATAAAAACCGATAAATAAACCCACCCTAGAACAAAAAGTTGAAAAGGTTGTGAACAAGTTTTGGATTGAAACTAGTTTATGTTGTGACTAAGAACTTGGATTTTATTGCTATGTTTGAAATGAAAACAAATGAGAAAAGTAAACAATCAAAAGCAGACAGTTACAAACACTTGTTATAGATCTAATTTCAATATTTGTCGTACAAAACACAGTAAACACAACAACAATCCTAGAGAGATAAGAGGGTAGATAGGTTAGATGGCTTAGCTAGGATAGAATAGGTGCACTAATGAAAGTGTCCTCTATATACCTCAAGGGTATGTTGAGGCCCAAATCCATAGATGAATAAGGATACCGTCACAATAACTAAGAGGAGAGGGTAAACCACCCTCCTCTATCACTTCCCCAAGGTATAAAGTTTTTTTGGGGCTTAGTTATAATGATGCTATACTAGATCCAAGAGAGGTGTCTTTCAATTCACCTCCAGCTATTTATACTTCGCCAGAACATGGGAGTTAAGGTCGTCCCTAGAGTGATCACTTCTCTAGATAGGCCTTCCTAATAGGTTACAAAGGGGAAAATAAACACCATTTTTTATCCTCAAAATTGTGTGGCCACGCAAGAGGAGATCAAAGACGTGATTATTTACCAAAACAAGTTGTTCGTTTAACCGTTAAACAAAGTGTGATAATAAGAAAAAATGCAAAGTTGTGAATGTAAGATGGCGTTTTTGATCCTCAGGATCATGCTAAGCACGTAGGAGGAGAGCATACACACGGAACTTGAACGGTTCACAAACTTTGAACAAACATGGAAAACAGTAGTTCATTTTAAAACCCAAAAGCAAATGTGATGTAAATGTACAGATGAAGGTGTAAGATAGTGTTTTTGATCCTCAGGATCGTGCTAAGCATGCAAGAGGAGAGCATACACACTGATCTTGGATGGCCAACAACTCGTGCACCAAACACTTGTTCATTTAAAAACCCAAAATGAAATGTGAGACAAACAACCTAGTAAACTAGAGTTGATGAGTTTAGGAGTCCACCTTGTGTTTTCTCCTTTGTTTCCTGAAAATAGATTCTATTTTTTGATGTAGAGTGGATCGAGGCATTTCCTGCACACAGAAAAACAACAAAGCAAACACAAGACGAGATCCTAGGAAAATAATAAAGTTAAAAATGTCTGTTAGAGGATTAGAAGGCAAAAAAATGCCTATGTTGTGGGAAAACATGAACTAGTTAGGCTTTAAAAAAATAAATTTATGTGATTTTTTAAAAACTATATCAGATTAAGAACTAAATTAAGGATTAAAAGAAAAGCTAGATTAAAATTTAAAAATTAAATTAAAATCTAAAAAGATATGGCTAAAATAATATTTAAAGAAAAGCTAATTGAAAAAAAAATTAAAAGCTACTTTTTAGAAAACTAATTATTAAACAAAGGCCTTAGAAACTATCAAACCGTTCCTACATTGTACAGGTTATGCTGAAAATGGATTTGTTGAAAAGGCTTTAGAAATAAATGCTAAAATGAAGTGCCACAGAAGGGGCTCCCACGCCTATTGTTACTGTAAGACGATCTCCAGGGAAAGACTCTATTATAGCAGGATATGCACAAAATGTATTTGCTGACAAGGCATTAGAAACATGTTGAGGAACGCAGGTTACGTACAAAGTGGATTACAGGATATGTACAAAATGGATATGTTGAAGAGGCTTTAGAAACTTGGCAAAGGTGTGTCGTGCACAAGGTATGCACAGGATGGAGTTGTTGAAAAGACCTTGGAAACTGGCAAATGAAACAACACGTCAAAGACCTTGGAACAACACAAAGCAAACGGAGCAGGGTGTTTGGCCCGTCAAATAGGGATGTTTTGGTCGATGCAAGATATTCCAAATACTTTGGATTGAAGCTGCACCTTTCACGATAGGATCAACTCTGCACTGTGCACGGTTTGGATGTTCTTCAACAAAGGCGTTGTTGCTGCACGCTAAATAAGAACCTATCAAAAGCTAAAATATTAGTCCCGCACAAGCAATAAATCAAAATAGTAACAGAGATGAAAAATTAATACAATGCGTTTCAACATTTGGTATAGAAGAACAGAGAGGTAAATTGATTATAATGCGCTTCAACAGTCCATATAAGATAGCAGCAGTGATGAAATAAACGTGAATCTGCAAAAAAAGCAATGAACCTCTGCAAAAAGAGATGAGAATGGTGATAATGAATTTCTTGCTTTAACCTGCAATGAACAGGGACAACAAATATGCAAACAACGACCTGTTAAAATAATAAACAATGATTATCAAAACGATTGTTAACGGTGGGCACCAAAATGTACCACTTAGAAATGTACTTCGATCAATAATGCATTAAAATGAATACAGATCAAATACAAATCTAATGTACGCACAAGAGAGCAAGATAATAAAAACTATAAATGTAACTATAGGAACAATCAAACCAAAAGCTCTATTGTTCAAATATCGTGATCTTTGTGATATTGAATTGCTCTCAGATTTGCATAACAAGCTGACTTGAATGATGGAGTGCTTCAAAGATTGAGAATCGACAGAGTAAGGGTGTAAAATGATGTGATGTCTAATAGCTTGGGATACACTCTCTTATATAGTTCTCTTGGAAAATAATGAATGGCTAAGATTGAAAAGGACTGGAATTACAATCAACGGTTCAAAATCGACGAGACAACAAGCCAAGAGAAAAATCAAGGATTTGCATGCATAAATCAAGGGATTGAGATGAGATGACTAAGAAAATCAAGGGAATTGATTTATTAACTCAAAGTTACTTTTTTTAAGGTGGAAATTTGAATGAGATAAAAACCACATATTTAAGATTTTGATTTTTTTATCATTTAAATATGTGAGGAAATAAATAAGATAAGATTTGGAGGAATAAAAAAAGATTTTAAAAAGATTTGGAGGAAATAAAAGAAAATATTTTAAAAAGCAACGTGAGATTAGAAATAAATTTGAGTTAATTTATTTAATTTGAGAAGATGTGTTAAATAAAATTTGATTTATTTATTTAACTTGAGAGGATGAGAGTTAGATAATTAAATAATTTTTGATATTATTTAATCATGAGAGGAAATAATTGAGAGAATAATTAAATATTAGTTATTTAATTATTGAGAGATAGATAGATAGAATAATTTAATTTAATTGAATTATTTATTTGGAAGAAATAGTTTGATTAATTAAATAATTAATATTGTTTAATTAATTTTAGAGAGAGGAGAAATAATTTGATTTAGAAGAATAATTAGCTTTAATTAAATAATTAATATTATTTAATTAAATAGGGGAAATTAGAAAAAATACAAAGAAGTATGATTGACAATGCAAAATAAGAGTTTATATTGTTTTTGGGTGTCTATAGAAACATAAGAAGATGCATATGAAGGAGCATCCCTAGAGTCTTCAAATTCATATCTAAAGTCCATGACTAGAACATTCTATAATGCAGGGCAGAAAAGTAGAGGCATTGTAAATATGTTCCTTCACCATTAAAGGAACCCAATCTTCAAAGGTAGGAAGAAAACTGTGTACCTTTGAACACCAGCTACTACATATTTGAAGTGGAATCTTGAATCACCAATAGTAGACACACTGCAGTAGCAACAAACTTCCTTTATTCTTTGACAATAGAGTTGCCACCTCTTCCAAAGAGGAATTCCTTGAAGCATGACTAATCTTCAAGGCCATAAACTGATTATGGGTTGGGATCACCAGTAGATCCATGACTTTCTTCTAGCCTAGGATAATACAAGACTCTGAATTCAGTTCCAAACGAAGTTGCCAATCTGTTGGTTCCCAAAAACACAAGCCTTTTCTTCTAACATCAACACCTAAAGTGACATAAAGGGGAAACAATATCACAAGTGGGGAGAGTGATATATCAACAAAAATAGGGTGGTTTTGGTCTAACGCATAGGATAGGGAAATTCCTCTTCTTCTTCAAGCTCTACAAAACCTAGGGAGGATTCCCTTAAAGCTAAGTATATGGAAAAAATTTGAAGGCTTTGACTACCACACCCTCATGGCAATCAGGAGCAAGCCTGCAAGACCTTACTAATAGCATATTAAAAGCAGGGATATAAGTGCATCCAAAGTATAACCAATTTCAATCACTAAAGATTATTCCCCTTAACATTATATACACACTTATACCCTACTTCCACATCATTACAAACCTATAAATATTTGTCTTATACAAGCTCGCCTAATATATCTATTTGCAAAACAATGGACTACAATGATGAGTCGAACTCCTACAAGCACAAACCTCTAACATTTATCTAACACTAGCTCTTAGGATATAAAAAAGGTAACAATGATGGTTCATGGATGTAGGTAGAACCTAAACTAACCTACCAACTTACTCCTAAACTACTAGTGAATGATGTATTCATTTGAAGGCATATGATTGATCGTGAACTTCCAAGACTGGTGCCTTTCCAGTGGGTAACAGAGTCCAGATTACTAGCAAGAAACAACAAATTGAAATCAAAGGATTATGCGTTGTGCATGAACATACATCACTGATATGGCATCAAATAATAGATCATGCTTAGTAATCCATTTCCATAGTGTAGAAACCCATGTGCAATGTAGAAATGATCATTACAAAACTTGCAATAAATTAAAATGCTGTGACATTTATCAAACCTTTAGTACAATCATGCTAGTGAATGTGGCAAGAGAAAATACATTTTTGCAACAAAGATCTTCCTCGAAAAATTTCAAACAAACATGGAGACATTCCATTACAAACACCATTTACAATATTTACTCTCGTCATTTAATAGACATGTTTCTCCAACTAGACTGGACTTGGCATGATTTGAAAGCCTAGATGATCCTCAGCACCTACAGGTGTCTAGAAATTGGCTTGGTGACCAACCCCTCTTACATCTTCTTTTCATGTATATATAGCAATTCTTTTCCACTATCATGCTTAGGCGGGAATCACCTACCCAACCTATCTTAGTAACTTCGGCATTGAATTGCAAAGTTGCGCCTGGGCAAGAAAATCCTACCTCAATGACTTTTGTCACCTCTAGCATTGAATCACACCCACTCCACCATCTATCTGTGCTTAATCTTTATTTCACATTAATGGTGCCTGTGTGCAGGCTTGTGGCATTCAAGATTCACCAAGACCCCACCCATGAGACTCAATAGCCTCAAGTGTACCACCATACTACCGAGTCACCTTATAGATGCCTCCGTGTCATCCTTGCAAGGTTTGAAGACCTGTTGACTCATTTTCCTCAATGAATTATGAAAGACTTAGCATTTTTTAGTTCTAACATGATCTTGGTTATGCACAAACTATTAGATTTTGGCTTATAATCGACGGTTTGAAGCCCTTCACCTTATGGTCGGCCCTTATGCCACATGGAACAATGGTGAATCATTCTTGAAGGTGTCAGGCTTGGCTTATAAATTGAAAAATATGTGCTTGTGACATGTGTCCACTTGTCGTGCCTCTCTTGGATTCAATTTTTAAAAGAAATTGGACCCTTCACCAGGTTGAATCATCTTTGTTAACCAATGGTGCAACTTGAAAGGTGTATTAGTTTTGAGGTGCATGGTGCTGACACGTTGCATAATATAGAATGTGCCAAAACATTTGCTTCAAAGAAATAAAGAAGGGGCCTGCCTGTTGACTTAGCGCCTCTCAACCAATGGTGCATCCTTTAAAAGTTGTCAATACTAACAACTTTCCTTTAAGATGGGTTTTATGCAAGCAAGATGAGGAAATAGGTAACCACTTGTTCTTGAACTGTCCTTTCACCCTCAAATGTCAGAATGGCTTTGTGCGAAGTTGAATAGGAAAAGTGTCTTCCCCAATGACATTCTTAGCCTTTCAAGGCATGGTTACTGTTGGTTTTTTCTTTTGAATCAACATTAGGGTTTGCCAGTTCTAATGCACAAGCAGATTCAGCCAACTGAATACAGGAGGTTGCGTGAGCTCCTCCCCTTCACTTCTGGTTTTGCTGCACCAAGGGGGGTGTCCCTATTTGATAAAAGTATGACCTTGACTAGCTCAATGACAGAAAGATATAACTTGACAGCAACAGGCAGAATACTCTCACGTAAGGACCAAGATTTGTATAACAAATCACAAGGTTGGCAACATTCTTGGACATATATGTCTGGGTGGGTATGAGAGTACGCAGGGATCCTAATCCTACTCCTACAACTAACAGGTGGAAGGATGAAATGGCTTGATTTGATTTTTGGATGCAAAGCTGGACATGGTATATAACCTCAACACAGAGCTAGATTGGTGCCTATCCAGGGCTTGGAGTCGGTAGACATACACCTGTGAATGATCAGCATGAACAACTAAAACTGGATTTCAGGGGGATATACATGATATCTGCCTTACAGATATCTCCCAATACAGAGTGTTAAGCTGTCTATACTTATGGCATCCCTATTGCAGTATACCCTTCCCAATATTCAATCTGAAAACAGTTTAATCTACCCCTTGAGTAGAAGTTAAAAGATTAAACATTCAACACAGGAATTCTATGTTCTAGAATCTCAGACATTCCTTGAATGCCTGGACTCAGAAGAAAGATACATGCAAAACTGGAGACAGAATCAGCATAACACATGCAAACATAGCATTATTCATATAAAATTGACCATGAAATCAGTGGATTCATGCACAAACGTACAACAGGAGATACATAAACTCGCAAGTTTTGCTGCACAGAGCAATCAAAACCAGTTGTATCTTAGTACAGAGCCAAAATGTCTAGTTTTCAACAACCAAAACAATGGTAACACAGTATGCCTATATCGGCCAGAAAGTGTACCCACAACAATTAATTACATGGCTTTCAAAAATCTGCCAGATACAGATCACACAGGAAGAATGGCGCTCAGAAGTTATTGCTGCAGCAGACAAGGGAGGCCTCGAGCCCTGCGCCGCCATCTGGAAGTCTTCATCCATAAATCAGGCCACCTAATCATGTGTACCATTTCTCTTACCCCTACTACAGTCGCCATTGATGGCTCAACAACCCGCGGCCGCGTGAAAACTGTCGCTGCGTTCAAAAAGAAATTTCCCGCCAAAACGTGCTTCTTCGCAGGTTCAAAATACACAGGGGAATAATCCCACATGCATGGTGAGGAGATCACTTCATTAGTTTAAAAAATGGGGCCGCATACATACCAAGTGTCGAGCACTTTTGCCGTGCTCGACGCACGCTCCTCCAAAAAGCCCATCGCCATGACATATACCATCGGCCCGCCCCAAAAATCTCTCGCCAAGCTCAATAGTCACACCGATCGCTACACTACACTCCCCTTCATAGGCGAGAGATTAGTCTATCGGCCAACCATTTCACCGTTCACCCGACAATACAACTCATGCCGATAGACCCTGGCTCTTCCCTTCCGTCGGTGTAACACACACCATCGGAGCATCCAAAAAGTTTCCTGCCGTTCTCAAAGGTCACGCTGACAACATCTTCACTAGCTACACACTGCTCCTCCATCGGTTAGACCCACGCCGATGACACCCCATCGGCCAAACACCTTACATTAGTGGCCCAAAAATTTGCTTCACCGATAGCCAAACACACGCCGATGGACATCCATCGGCCAGACCAAAACAATCGGAGCACTCAAGAAATCTTTCGCTGACATAACAACTCCTGCCGATAACATATCGGCCTCCCACTTTCCCCTTCGACGGGTTGAACCAATGAACCTCTAAACCGGTACAACAGCTAGGTTCAAAAGAAAGGTTCAACCACGAGGTTCAACCTGATAGCTTCTCTGTCGGCAACACAAACATAACCCCGCTGACCCATTGAACCGATGAACCGGTTCAATACTGAGGTACGCCGGCGAGGTTCAAACCGAAAGTTCAAAGACACAATCGGAGCACTCAAAAAAACAAAACTTTCGCTGATGGACAAAACATGATGACCCCTTCCTCAGGAAAGATGATGCGAATGCTGCAAAACACTGAAGGGGTGCCAAAACTCAGAACCTTTTGGATTTTTTAGGAAGGTGCCTGCATGAAAAACTGCTGGGAAACTGACAGTCAATTTAGGCACCAACAGTGGCTCTGATTGGGGACGTGCAGGTGCAAGACTGCAGCGAGAACCCTAAATCTCTGGGATGCAGACCAGTCCCCTATCCATTGGGCACAGAGTCAAACTTGCACCAATCTGCATCACCAAACACATTATTTTAAAATAAACATGGTGGCCCAGGGCCACCAAAAAGGAAAAACCAGACTTTTCCTTTGTCAAACACCTGATTTTCTTTTGATTTCTTCAAATGAAGCCTAAAAGCATTTAACTGTCTGCAGCAAGCCCCTTGGCAATTATTTGTGCTGCTGCTCATTTCTTTTTCTTCAACAAATCTACAGCTAGCTTCATCAGCATATATAATTATCAGTTGTAGAATGTCATCATCATATGAGTCACTGATGTTGCTTGGAAAAATAACAGACTCACATGAAACAAATGAATCCACATTAGAATTTTGCCCTTCCTCAAAAAATAAGAGCTCCTCTGTATCAAACATGCAATATTCAGGCACAAACAACATCTCATAATCAAATTTATCTTGATGAACATACAGATATCCATCATCATCATGCACGGCAGTTTTGTCATTAATGTCCACCTGAAATGTCTCAAGAGAAGGCAGAAATAACTCATAATGTAGCCCTACACTGAAAGCTTCATAGTCACCCCTGCAATCAACACTATCCCCAACTGTATGAGCACACACATCTGCAATTTTCCCATCCACCTCTGAATAGTGACCTTATTTTTTATCTTCACCAGTGCCCTGATAATCAAAAGCAAAGTTTTCAACCTCTGCACTATGAAGGTGGCCAAAATCTTCAAGGAAACATTCATAATCAGCATCCAAATATATTTCATCATCTGAAAGGCTCACATATGCATCTGAATGCTGGCAATCACTAGCATATTCACTGCCATCCCTTGAATCAATGTTTTCTATATTTAGAGTGAAGCTCTGCATATCCACTTCATATAAATAATCAGGCATAACTGGGATATGCACACTGCTGCAAGACACAACTTCATGTATGTCTCTCATTTGATCAATTGGAGGGCACCTTGTGTCTGCAGGCTTGTCTTCTAAAGGCTGATAACAATCTTTGTTTTCATTATTACAAGATGTGCTTACATTTTCTACAACATTTTCTTCATGCATCACATCATGGCTGCACACATTATTCTGAAATATATTTCCCTCTATACAATCATTTCTCAATGCACATACTGGGAGAGCTGAAATATATTCACTTTGATAACTGCTTTGACAACTTGCAGCCATGAAACCTACTGGCATTCCATATTTCTCATTGTTTTTTATGTCCATAGCAAATTGGAAAGCCTGGTGAAGTGTGACTGGTTCTTTATCTCTCAACAAATAACTCATTTCTTCATCAAATGCAGCCAAATAAATTGTCAAGCACAATGCATTATTAGGTCTCATATATTCAGGGATCTGCCTGAGCAATTTAATAAACCTAAGATTAAAGGCTGGAACCAACTCCTCATCTTCCCTTTGGATATTCATAAAATGTATGATTAATGAGGCCACATCAAACCTTTCACCAAACTGCCCTAGGAATGCAACTTCTAAATCTATCCATGAAGAAACTGAACAAACAGGCAGGTCTGAAAACCATATCCTAGCATCATCTTCCAATGACTGAACAAAGAGTCTCATTACTACATTTTCATCCTCTACCTCATAATCTTCTATTAAATTACAAAATCTTTGCAGATGTTTGTTGGCCGATTCAGAATCTGATCCACTATATTTTGGCAAACATATTCTAATTTTATTGGGAATAATATTTGGGTAACCATATATCCCTGTGAAATTTAGGGCTTTATATCTTTCAATAAAGAATGGTCTTCTCTGAGAGCACGACCAGGCTTGCTGTTCTAAACTCAACATTTTGAATCAAAGATGAATACCTGGATATATGTTGCAGCATTGATAGGTTCTTTCAACAGAGTCGCCACCTCTCAGAGAGAGGACAGAATGTCAGCAAGGCACTTTTGTTTTCTGGATTCATCACCCCAGCAGAGCACCACATGGTTCCTCTTTGCTACAACAACTTCACTGGAAACTAGATTTTCCAGCCCTCAGGTTACTTGACTCTCTCTCTCCCCAGCAGAGTCGCCAATTTGTTGGTGACTCGGATGGGCACACAGATATTCACCAGGGAGGACAAAAATAACAATTTTCAAATCACCGTCCCCAGCAGAGTCGCCATTTTTGGTTTTTTCTTCTGAATCAGCATTAGGGTTTGCCAGTTCTAATGCACAAGCAGATTCAGCCAACTGAATACAGGAGGTTGCGTGAGCTCCTCCCCTTCACTTCTGGTTCTGCCACACCAAGGGGGGTGTCCCTATTTGATAAAAGTATGACCTTGACTAGCTCAATGACAGAAAGATATAACTTGACAGCAACAGGCAGAATACTCTCACGTAAGGACCAAGATTTGTATAACAAATCACAAGGTTGGCAACATTCTTGGACATATATGTCTGGGTGGGTATGAGAGTACGCAGGGATCCTAATCCTACTCCTACAACTAATAGGTGGAAGGATGAAATGGTTTGATTTGATTTTTGGATGCAAAGCTGGACATGGTATATAACCTCAACACATAGCTAGATTGGTGCCTATCCAGGGCTTGGAGTCGGTAGACATACACCTGTGAATGATCAGCATGAACAACTAAAACTGGATTTCAGGGGGATATACATGATATCTGCCTTACAGATATCTCCCAATATAGAGTGTTAAGTTGTCTATACTTATGGCATCCCTATTGCAGTATACCCTTCCCAATATTCAATCTGAAAACAGTTTAATCTACCCCTTGAGCAGAAGTTAAAAGATTAAACATTCAACACAGGAATTCTATGTTCTAGAATCTCAGACATTCCTTGAATGCCTGGACTCAGAAGAAAGATACATGCAAAACTGGAGACAGAATCAGCATAACACATGCAAACATAGCATTATTCATATAAAATTGACCATGAAATCAGTGGATTCATGCACAAACGTACAACAGGAGATACATAAACTCGCAAGTTTTGCTGCACAGAGCAATCAAAACCAGTTGTATCTTATTACAGAGCCAAAATGTCCAGTTTTCAACAACCAAAACAATGGTAACACAGTCTGCCTATATCGGCCAGAAAGTGTACCCACAGCAATTAATTACATGGCTTTCAAAAATCTGCCAGATACAGATCACACAGGAAGAATGGCGCTCAGAAGTTATTGCTGCAGCAAACAAGGGAGGCCTCGAGCCCTGCGCCGCCATCTGGAAGTCTTCATCCAGAAATCAGGCCACCTGATCATGTGTACCATTTCTCTTACCCCTACTACAGTCGCCATTGATGGCTCAACAACCCGCGGCCGCGTGAAAACTGTCGCTGCGTTCAAAAAGAAATTTTTCGCCAAAACGTGCTTCTTCGCAGGTTCAAAATACACAGGGGAATAATCCCACATGCATGGTGAGGAGATCACTTCATTAGTTTAAAAAATGGGGCCGCATACATACCAAGTGTCGAGCACTTTTTCCGTGCTCGATGCACGCTCCTTCTCCAAAAAACCCATCGCCATGACATATACCATCGGCCCGCCCCAAAAATCTCTCACCGAGCTCAATAGTCACACCGATCGCTACACTACACTCCCCTTCATCGGCCAGAGATTAGTCTATCGGCCAACCATTTCACCGTTCACCCGACAATACAACTCATGCCGATAGACCCTGGCTCTTCCATTCCGTCGGTGTAACACACACCATCGGAGCATCCAAAAAGTTTCCTACCGATCTCAAAGGTCACGCCGACGACATCTTCGCCAACTACACACTGCTCCTCCATCGGTCAGACCCACGCCGATGACACCCCATCGGCCAAACACCTTACATCGGTGGCCCAAAAATTTGCTTCACCGATAGCCAAACACACGCCGATGGACATCCATCGGCCAGACCAAAACAATCGGAGCTCTCAAGAAATTTTTCGCCGACATAACAACTCCTGCCGATAACATATCGGCCTCCCACTTCCCCCTCCGATGGGTTGAACCAATGAACCTCTGAACCGGTTCAACAGCTAGGTTCAAAAGAAAGGTTCAACCGCGAGGTTCAACCTGATAGCTTCTCTGTCGGTAACACAAACATAACCCCGCTGACCCATTGAACCGATGAACCGGTTCAATGGCGAGGTTCAATACTGAGGTACGCCGGCGAGGTTCAAACCGAAAGTTCAAAGACACAATCGGAGCACTCAAAAAAACAAAACTTTCACTGATGGACAAAACATGATGACCCCTTCCTCAAGAAAGATGATGCGGATGCTGCAAAACACTGAAGGGGTGCCAAAACTCAGAACCTTTTAGATTTTTTGGGAAAGTGCCTGCATGAAAAATTGCTCGAAAACTGACAGTCAATTTAGGCACCAACAGCTACTTCTTAACAAATCAACAATGTTCTCAATTCTTTAGATAATCAACCCTTCACTTTTTGTTTGGGAGATCTGGAAAGGAAGGAATAGGAGGTTGTTTCAAGACAAAGAGATGCCCTTGATTTCCCTACTCAACAAGATGGGGGCTGCTATTATGGAAGTGGTCAATGTCGGAGTTGGTGATCAGAGCCAGAATAATTCAAATTTCTTAGAATGGGATGCAGCAATGAGGAAGCAATGGCTTGGCCTCAAGATTCCCTCTTTCATAGGGGAAGGAGGAAAGAAAACACAAGTAGATAGAAGCAAAGTATCCTGGCATCCTCTAGAGCATGGATAGTATAAGATGAATTTTGACAGTGCTGCCAAAGGCAACCCTAGCATTTCATGGGTTGGTTGCATCATTAGGGACTAGCAAGGAAGGATAGTGGGTAGAATGGCTATGCCTCTCTTAGAAGGCATGAATAATGCTACAAAATTTCAAGCCTTAATTTTGGATTTGAACATGTGTCTCAAGCTCAAGTTAAAAAAAGTAGTCATAGAAGGGGACTCGACTCTAGTTATAAATGCTTTGATGTTAGGAAAAATGTTGAATTGGAAGCTAGGGGCAATGTTAGAAACATCAACTCAACTTCTAAAAAAATTGGAGCTAAATATGATAAACCATACATACCACGAAGGCAACAAGGAGGTAGATGACCTGTCAAACAAAGGGGCCGACGAGATTTGTATTAAAGAAATAGAAGCTTTATTGTGAGTGGTGGATTGGATTCTTGGAATCCAGTGGGATCAGATAAGAAGTATCTAGTACCGATCACTTTAGCTTAAGGAAAGGCAAGTTTCATTTTTTTGTTCACATGTTCAAGATAAACACTTGTAGCCATTAAGCTCCAGGTCAGCGCCTTCATGGCTCCTCTTGGACCTTCCGTGACCCTCCTCTTGTTATAATAATGAGACAAGGTACGGTCACACCTCTTAAAGCCTCACAATTAAATGATTAATCTTAAGGGGCTGAGGGGAAAGATAATGCGAACAGGTGGAAGTAAGGATTGGGAAATGAAAGATTAGACTCTCCAATGAAGCATTCAATGTGGAAAAGACTTTTCACATGTGGGAAAGCTAATCTAATTGGGGGCTACTTAAAATTTGATTTAGAATGATGAGAAGAGGTTATACATTCTCGAGCTCTCCCCTTTCTCGTAGCACAGCTCACAAAATTCCCTTGGCTATGTTTATGGCAGAATGCTCAAAGTTTGTAGTTCGCATATTTGTTGATTGCCTAGTGTGCGAAGGAATAGATAGATTGATTAGACTCTCTGGAGCAATGAGACAAATGGTGTTTCTCAGGGAAGTGATCAATCTTTGTCTGTAGCGCATTATGTTGGAGGCAGATTTTCTAACCCTTAGAGCGGTGAAATAAATGTTGGGGAAGAACTACTTGTCAAATGGAGAGCGATACAATGTGGATTTAGACATCATCTCTAGATTCCCTGTGGTGCTGTTGGATTTAAAAATTCTGATACCAAAGACGGCGGCAATCATGTAAAAATTGTTTAAGGCAGAGCTTCTTGGGGGTCTGGATCAGATAATGGAAGTGGCTTCCCCAGGGTTGGGTATCCGTAAGCCTCGGGACCTAGAATTGTTGAAGTCTCTGGGAGAGGTGGTAATGTTCTTCCCTTTCCTGTTAGATGTGAAAGGAGCAACTTTGTTGGTTCACCGAGAGACGACCACCATTGGAGCAAACTTCCTAAAAAATATGTTGCAACTCACGTCGGTTCAAGAATTTGACTGGATCCAAGATTTCACCAGTTATATGCAAGAGATGAGAGATATGTAAGTTGTTATAGTTTCATAATACATACGTTATAGTATGATATAGCAGGGTGGTGCGGTTATAGCTTTATGTATATGACAGGGATCTTAACAGTAGATATTTTGTAAAAGACCCAGAGCAGTCATTTTGGTTTCTTCTTAGATGGAGATGGGAATTAGGGTTTTTGTCTTCTACCCTAAAATTTTGGCAGTCACAACAAATGTATGCAAGATGCCTCTGGGCATATACTTTGTAAAACTTTTTATATATTAATACAATTATCCTTACGTAGCAAAAAAAATATTATATAATATAGTGTGTGTCGGGTGCTAGTTGTATTGTCTGGGATTGGGAAGGCAAGATTGTTGGTAGGTTGGCAGAGCCTTTACCCCTGGGCACCAACAACGCAACAAAATTACAAGCTTTAAACCTTGGTCTCAAGCTATGCCAGGTGATGAGACTAGAAATTTCTCATCTAAATTAATCTCTATTTTCTCTTAAAATTAGCATTAAAAGTGGATTTAAATGTAGTTTTATGAACTATTAGCTTATATATATATATTGGTTTGTTTCTTAGAAGTCTATTGCAATTTAATTCCTAACATTTTCTAATGTTTATTGAAAAATAGAATGCAATATGTTTAAAAATGATGCAGAATTAGTCTCAAAGTATTCCAACCTCTTTCAAACAACTTTGAAGCATTCTAAAATAACTTCTGAAGCCAACTTCGAAAGTATTCCAGCTTGATTTTAGCCAAAGGTGTTTTCAACTCATTTGGTTTAAAACCATGGATTTGATTCTCTCAACCTTTTTTTTCTAAAAAGTTGAAGATAAATTGTTTTGGGAAAATAATAAAAGTAGCAAAAATAAAACATTTTCCCTTAAAAGAATATGGATGTGTTGTCACTTTGTAATGAGGGAATAAAGGATGTTGTTCCTTTAGAATAGAATTAGTAGAGAGAATAAAGGAATTTATTTTCTATATAGAGAGAATAAAGGAATTTATTTTCTATATGGAGAGAATAAAGGAATTTGTTTCCTTTAGCATAGGAGTATGAGAGATAGGTGTAGAGAATAAAGTGAGTTGTTCCTTTATCATAGGAATGTGAAAGACAAGTGTACTTATGCATTCCACTAGTTTAGGGAGTTGGGTGAAGATCTTCAATGTGTAAATAAACCTCTTAACTGTAAAGAAAAAAGAGTTTTTATTTTGGCAATTTTTTAGAATAAGAGAGCTACAACATTTTTAGAAATAAATTTGTAATATTTTGTTGAAGAAATAAGATATATGGAGCATTGAGCACAAAGTTGGGTAAATGATCTTGGTCCAATTCCAAGGGAGGAGCAAGCTGCTCATCCCGAGGAAGAGGACAACATTTGGTACTTGTTTGATTGTTTGTAGTATTTTAGTTTTATGCATTTATATTTATTTTAAATGTATTAAATTAGATTTTAGTGCAAGAGCTATTTTATTTGTGTATTTTTAATTCATGGAAACATGTTTTAATTTATGCAAGTGTGTTTAAATTTTGCATGTGTGATTTCATTAGATTAATCTAATTTTTTTATGTTTTTATTAGAAAGAACTATTTGCCAAAAAATCTGTAAGTTCCTAATGCATACAGCCTTTGGACACCACCTCGGATTGATAAATTAAATGAAGAGGATTACAACAATCCTCGTCATTTTTGGCACCGTTGTCGGGGACCATGGTGTTATTAGGAACTTTATTCTCAGATGTGTTTCTTAGATTTAATTTCCTTCTCTCCCTAAAAGCATAAAAAAATGAATTATTTTGTGACAACACATAATTTATTTATTTTTGTATAAGGAGTAGTAGATTAATTTTCAATTCAGTATGCAATAGTTTAACTTTCTTTTCTTCTATAATTTCAATTTAGCATAAGCATTTCAAATTGTAGATTAGTTTCAATTTAAAATGAGCATTTCAATTCATAGATTAATTTCAGTTCTAGTAAATTTAATTCAATTTGTGTTTGTAATTTTGAATAAAAATATTTGGTAACAAGTAATCTTTTCTTATGCCACAGAGAGTAGAAGGAATCAATATATTAGATAGTTTTTATAAGCAAACAGTTCTGTAGATGTTTTTATTTTTATGTCAAAAACTTATTAAAAAAAAAAATTGTATGAACAAGCTCGGGGAATCTAAAAGATTTTTATCTACCACCCCCCCCCCCCCCCCAAAAAAAAAAAATGACAAAAAAAATGAAAACCTCATTGTAAATTTTCATGTCTTTTGAAAATTTGATCAAGAAGCCCAAATATTTTTGTTGCATTTCAGAAAAGAAATTTTTTTTGTCAAGTTTAGAAAAAAAAAAAAATAGTCTATTTGGTTGAATATTTGAAGGAGAAAAACTCTAAATTTTTAAAACCTGTTTATATGAGAGATAGCTTTTTGAGTCTATATTCAGATCCAAGTGGAATCGTTTCATTTCTATATCAAACGAAAAAGTTATCCCCAAAACAGTGACTGCTAGTCAAAACTGTTGTAAACATAACTGTTTTTTTACCAAATTTGACATAGTAAATAAACTTTTCTGAAAAATCTGTTTATAGTGATGATTGGCCTATGAATCTAGTTTCTAAAACATTTTGAATCATTTGATTTTGATATTATATGAAAAAGCTGGAGCAAAAATACTATATGCTAGTCTATCTTACTATTTAGAAAAAAAAAAAGGAAAAAGGGCAAACCAGTGATTATTGTTTTTCAAATGTGTATTTATTGCATATTACATTGAGGATTTATAAATAAAAATCTCTTTCTTGCATGTGTCTCATTAGTTTCTACTTTTCATCCAATGCATTTATTCATTATGACATATTACTATTATGATTTTGGATGGTGCAAAGTTACTAATATTTTTGTAGAATCAATAAAAAGAAGTTAAATTCAAACTCATGCATGCTAATAGGGATGTAATCAACACTCTAGAACTCAAGTTCTGTTAAGTATCTCCAGAGCTCACATTTTGTCTTACACCTCCAGAAGTTCAACATATATTTCATAGTTTTTGAAACTGCTTTCTATAGTTGCCTTCCGGAGCTACATTTCCATAGTTTATGGAGCTGTCTTTCCATAGTTGTCTACCAGAACTATTTGGAGTTGCCTTTTGTAGCTAACTTTTGAAGTCGCCCTCAAGAGATACTCTACAGAGTTGCTTTCCAAAGCTGTACCTTGATATGTCAGCGGAGTTATTAAAAAAAAGTTATAAAAAATATTTAAAAAAAAATCATTGGTCTCTGGAAAATCTTCATGTATGCACTGGAAATTGTTTTGTGATTATGTAAGTTTCTCTGGAAGCACCCATCTAATAGTGTTTTATAAGCATTTTTAGATATTTCCTTGGAGAAACTTTGTTGTTGTTGTTGTTTAAGTTCCAGAAACATCATTTCAACAATGCTCCGGAACCTCTTTTTGTTGATGTTTGTTCCAAAAGCATCATTTCAACGATGCTCCAAAACTTTTTTGATGCTTGTTCCAAAAGCATAATTTCAACGATGCTCCAGAACTTTGTTGTTGTTTGTTCCAAAAGCATCCTTTCAACGATGCTGTGAAACTTTGATGCTTGAGAACTTTGATTCTCCAGAACTTCAATGCTTTGGAACTTTGATGCTCTGAATCTTTGATGCTCTGAAACTTCTATTGTCATTCAATTCTATAAGCATCATTTCAACGATGCTCTGGAAATTTGTTGATGTTCATTTCGAAAGCATCCCTTCAACGATGCTCCAGAACTTTGTTGTTGTTTGTTCCAAAAGCATCCTTTCAACGATGCTCCAGAGCTATGCTCTGGAACTTTGTTGTTGTTTGTTCCAAAAGCATCCTTTCAATGATGCTCTAGAACTTTGTTGTTGTTTGTTCCAAAAGCATCCTTTCAATGATGCTATGGAACTTTGTTGTTGTCTGTTCCAAAAGCATCCTTTCAACGATGCTCTGGAATTTTGTTGTTGTTCATTCTAGAAGCATCCTTTCAATGATGCTCTAGAACATTTTTTTGTTGCTATAAAGTTGTTATATTCTTCCAGAGCTGTCCACTATTCTGGTGCTTTTCTGTCCACTATTCTGAAGTTCCAAAGCTGAATCTTCTGAAGTTTTTCTAGCTTTCAAGAACTAAACTTCTGAAGATTTTCTGAAGCATAAATTAGAATCAAATGGCATGAAGAAAGAAAGGATAACTTTGAAATATGGCCAAGGTATATTCTACTATTTTATTCTTAAATAAAGCTATTAGTTTTTTTAATTATAGATAAATCCACTTTTAGGAAAGCTAATTAAAAACATAAATTATTTGCACCAATTCACTTGTTGTAGCTAAGAGATTTTAAGTAAAGGTGTTTTCTACAGAAAAAAAGTTGAAGTGAGAATATGATGGCATAGAAAGAATCTAAATGCAAAAAAAAAGTTCTCATACCCTGTCAATCTTTGTTGTTGTCATGATGGTACAAGCTATTTGCAGAAGAACTGCTCATACATATTATGGAATCTCATCAAAAGATTTCTGGGTTTTATTCTCCTCTATCTTAGCTTTCCAGAACATATTAAATTTTAAAATTCAATTTGGAAACATAAAAGTTATGGCTATTTATGTCTGATAGGTTTTTTTTAAATCAGCTAAAGAAAGTAAATCTGGAAAGGAGAGAAATTTTGTAAGAACAGATAAATTGATAACGCTTCAGTGAGTCTTATCATGGATGAATGTCATAGAATAATCAATGTATACTTTCAAAGATGGAGAGAAAAAAAGAAGAGAAAAGAATTGAAAGATATAAGGGTCATCAATTATGAAAAAAAAAGAGCAGTAGCTTGCAGGAAGACCTGCAAGAATTTAGGTGTGGGGGAGATGATGAGACTAGAAATGTCTCATCTAAATTCATGTCTATTTTCTCTTAAAATTAGCACTAAAAGTGGATTTAAATGTAGTTTTACGAACTATTAGCTTATTTAAAATATAATATAGATATATATTGGTTTGTTTCTTAGAAGTCTATTGCAATTTAATTGCTTACATTTTCTAATGTTTATTGAAAAAATAGAATGCAATGTGTTTAAAAATGATGCAGAATTAGTCTTGAAGTATTCTAGCCTCTTTCAGCCAACTTTGAAGCATTCTAAAATCACTTCCAAAGCCAACTTCAAAAGTATTCTAGCTTGATTTTAGCCAAAGGTGTTTTCAACTCATTTGGTTTAAAACCATGGATTTGATTCTCTCAACCTTTTTTTTTCTAAAAAATTGAAGATAAATTGTTTTGGGAAAATAATAAAAGTAGCAAATATAAAACTTTTTTCCCTTAAAAGGATATGGATGTGTTGTCACTTTGTAATGAGGGAATAAAGGATGTTGTTCCTTTAGAATAGGATTAGTAGAGAGAATAAAGGAATTTGTTTCCTATATAGAGAGAATAAAGGAATTTGTTTCCTTTAGCATAGGAGTAGGATAGATAGGTGTAAAGAATAAAGGGAGTTGTTCCTTTATCATAGGAATGTGAAAGACAAGTGTACTTATGCATTCCACTAGTTTAGGGAGTTGGGTGAAGATCTTCAATGTATAAATAAACCTCTCAACTCTAAATAAAAGGGAGTTTTTATTTTGGTAAATTTTAAAATAAGAGAGCTACAATAGTTTTAGAAATAAATTTGTAATATTTTGTTGAAGAAATAAGATATATGGAGCATTCAACACAAAGTTAGGTGAATGATCTTGGTCCAATTCCAAGGGAGGAGCAAGCTGCTCATCTCAAAGAAGAGGACAACATTTGGTACTTATTTGATTGTTTGTATTATTTTAGTTTTATGCATTTCTATTTATTTTAAATATATTAAATTAGATTTTAGTGCAAGAGCTATTTTATTTGTGTATTTTTAATTCATGGAAACATGTTTTAATTTTATAGTTTTAATTTATGCAAGTGTGTTTAAATTTTGCATGTGTGATTTCATTAGATTAATCTTTTTTTTTTCTATTTTTATTAGAAAGAACTGTTTGCCAAAAATTTGTAAGTTCCTATGCATATAGCCTTTGGACACCACCCCGGATTGATAAATTAAATGAAGAGGATTACAACGATCCTCGTCACCAGGAATTGAAAATCAAAGACTTGGTAGTCGAAGGGGACTCCTTGTTGGTCATCAATGGGTTAAGATCAAGAGATTTGGTGAACTAGAAGCTGGATACGAAGTTAGACATGACCCTAAGTTTACTGGAAGGTTTTGTTCGAGTCATGATCAACCACATTCTAAGAGAAGTGAATTCAGAAGCAGATTATCTCTCAAATCTGGGAGCGGATGGTAGATCGTTGAAGGAACTTTTTGACCTGGGTGGATAGAGTTCATCGAAGGTAAATTAACCAGAGATTTTGTGGGTGGTAGGGTGGGTGACTTTCCACACTTTCAGTTGTGGAAAGTCTGGGCATAGTTTAGATTGTCTGAGCTGCTTGCCAGATAGTATGACTCAACCTTTTGGAATGCTCGATCAGCCAAGTGGATGCCATGTTAGAAAATGGTACAATTATGATTAGGAAAAAGGAAGGTGGTAGTGCAACTTATCACATTACGAGCATTTGGAATTGGCACTAATGGCCTTTTGTGTAACATAAGGAAAGTTTCACCACATAGCCAAATAATGATGAATCCCAGTAATTATGATTTAAGAAGAACAGGTAGATGTGATAGTTGCGTGAGTTGTAATAAAGAGAGAGGAACTCTCGAGAGGTTTTCATGCTATATTACCAGAGTGGAATGGTTGTAAGATCGGAAGCGATTAGACGTTCTCATAGTTTCCCGGCACCCGCTAAGCCTTCAATACATAATTGAGCAGCCTTTTAAGCATGAAAGGTTTAGAGGAAATCAAAAGAGCTAAGCCCGGATATGATAGAGAGATCAAGGTTTGTAGTTTACTTTTCTACAAATAGCATCTGCTGCGAAGGAATGGACACCCATGTCTACTTAGTTAGTCAAAAATGACAAATGGTGTTTCTCGACAGGATTACAGAGCAGAGACTTTGCAGAATTCTCCGGCGAAATGATTCTCTCATGGTTGGAGCAACAAAGGTAGTTCTAGGAAAATCCTTTGTGGCATACAGTTAAAGATACAGGGTGGACACCGACATAACTTCCAGGTTTGTAGCAACTATGCTAGATTTAAATGTTCCAAAAGTGGAAGTAGAAGAAATTGCCCGTAGAATGTTCATTCTAGATTTACTGGGTGGTTTAGAAGAGATCTTAGCGGCGGCAACCTTTGGGGCTGGGGTTCTGAGGCCGAAAGAAATGGCTCTATTACATACGTCGGGAGAAGTGATCAAATACTACCCCTTCATTCTGGATGTCAAGGGCATGGAACTAATTTCCTCCAAGACCAGGCAAGAGTTGCGGTAAACTTCCTCAGGAAGATGTTGAAGATAGAGGTAGTGCATGGCTTCGAATGGGTGGCAGATTTCAATCAATTTCTTCATGAATATGGTGATGCTTAATAATTTGTTTTCTCTACATAGTATGTTGTTTAGGCAGTAGGGTTAAATACTTGAATATTGAAAAATAGGGCATTTCATTTTGTTTAAGAAAGCTCTGTCAAGCACATAGTTATGGCTGGCCCTGTGAGGCCGTATGATGTATAGGGGTAGTCCTCATAGGAGAACAACATTGGAATAGGAGAGTAGACTTGGTTGGGGTTGGTTTCTGTTTGTTTTGAGCTAGAGCAGAGAACCTCTACATTTTGTTGATCTGCACAGTAGAAGACTGTAACCTTTTTTGAATATCAATATAATCTTACTCTTACGCAGCAAAAAAATAATATTATATATTATATATAATATTATTAATTTATTATATGGTATATAATGGTTATGTCAGAAAATCTCTCCCTGGGCTTTTTCCCTCCTAGGTTTAGCTCTCGAGTCCCTTATTTTGCATCATACATGTTCATTTTGACTCCCAGAAGAAAATGGCCTAAAACCCATGTCAGATGGGGCTTGAGGGACATTGTGTGCCTTAGACCTGCCTTGAAATAGGACCTATGGACACGGGTGATCACGCCATTGTCCTACCCTATTTCAGGCAGGTCCCCAATTTGAATGTTAGTTTTGTGACCGTTAATTAGGTCCCATACCGACATCTTAAATTTGAATTACGAAATTCTTAGCAGGAATGTGTTTAGTTGCATATATAAGCATGTTTAGTGATTCATTTGAAAACTAGAAGATGATTATGAACTTTTGTCAAACTTATGATTTTAGAGCATTCAATATATTCATTGTTGCATAGCAGAGCATTGTTATTATGTTTGTGATTGCAGATTTGGCTTTATCTTCTCATGTGTTGAAGGAACTTCATCTATGTGAGATCCACACCTCCAAGGTGATATCTATTTGTGTTTGAATCATTTATCAATTTGTTTTTGCCTCTATCCTATAGGGATACGCACTCTTTATTTGATAGCAGTGTTCAGAAGACATGAATGTCTCTCCAGGGCTTGACTGAGGTAAGCCTCTAAACACCACAACCCCCAACCACACTCCTTGTAATTGTAGGTTACAAGTATTAGATTTCACATAGTGGAGTTGTAGAGGAAGGTTGCAAAAGATAAGGATTTCAGATCCGGTGGAAAGAAGTAGTTCGTAGCATTTTCAGGACATGGGGGCATAAGGCAATGTCCTCTGAGGTTGTGAACACAAGAATCTCCATGACCATGATGATCTACATCTAAAGAAGCTCCGACATCCTAAAAATTTGCCTGCCTTAGACTAGGGCGCCTAGGGCAGTGTCCTCTGCATCTTTCGCGATAGAAACAAACAGAACAGTGATTATCAGTGCCGGAAGGAGCCCCATATTCCCTGAAGAAACTATACCTTGGACTTGGGTGCCTAGGGCATTGTCCTCAAACATTCTAAATCCTGAACTTCAAAAAATGGTCAGTAATTAATCTCTATCTACTATCTTAGTCTACGAGCTTTTGTCGCAATCTATCAATTTGCTTCAAATTTTGCATAATTAGGGTTTTAAGGGTATTTAAGCATTAATTTAATACATTAATTGACAAACTCTAAATTTCCACATCGTTCCAAGTGACTACCAACCTATAGGTGAATCCTCTTGCAAGAGTTGTGATTCAAATCGATTGGATGTCCTTGAATGTTTGTAGTGAAAGGAGGATTTAACCCTTGCAACGTTTTCCCCCTTTTCCTATAAAATAATAATATTATAGTTTATTAATATATAATATTCATTAGAATTATAGTTAGAATTATGCTTGCCACTGCAGATGCTACTAGCATACCTATATTTAAAAAATATATCTAAAGTATGCTGAGAGATATCCTTCTCGAGGTGCCTAATGCTAGGATTAGTGATTAAAAAATAGGCGCCTCGAGAAGGATATCTCTGGGCATACTTTAGATATATATTTTAAAAGTAGGTGTGCTAGTCTTAGTTTTGGCATATTAATCTTGTTAGTTAATTATTTCTTGTGTGCATATAGCCTATAGTGGAGTTGTGAAATAGATTTAATGATTTGGTTGTTAATTGGGAATAAAGATTGGTGTATTAGATTACTTAGTTATGATATTTTGAAATAATATAACCAATGTTAAATGTGCATTTATTTTATAATGAACTTGTATATTTATTTGTTTCTAGAGAATTTTAATATGGTTGGAATTGAAACTATTGCATTAATTTTATTAAATGTGTCTTCATTTATATCACTTAAAATCTTTTTCTTTTGCACTTGAGTAATTGAATAGTTGTAGATTTAAATTTATGAATTGAAATTTTTAGTAAGCATTATTTTATTTCTCTAAAAACCTATAAAATTGGGGTAGAAGTTAATTAGCTTTCTTAAATTCAATTTTTGTTGTTCCAATGGAGATCTTATTTTATTAATCAATTCAATGACTAGTTAAAATGTAGTATGTTTAGGAATGTAGTGGATTTATAGATATTTGGGTCTTGCGCTTTAAAGGTAGGATCATTTCCATATTCATATAGCAAAACCTAGGAGGGAACATCTTCAGGAGTAATCCCTCATAACATCATATGCGCAGGGTGTACGAAAGGAGTTTGGTCACACTTGTCGGTTGAATCCCTTTCCCTGCTTCATGCAGCATGCTTGTCTTAGCGTTGCATGCACAACGTAAATAAGTGTGCATGTTAGATGATCATGTGATACACGATAGTAGTATGTGTTAATGATGTTTTTTTAAAAAAATGTTGGTTTGGGTGTTCATGTCCACATGCAAATATGGGCATGACATTTGGTATCAGAGCCCTAATTCAACATAGGGACTTTGGGCACATAGGATTAAAATAGTAGTAGTTGACATTTGCAACTTACACATGCATGATGGTTAGGACTAGGAGAGGACGTGGAAGCAATAGTGCTACTGAGGGGCCACATTCTCAAGAGAAGAGTCTGACTTCACCTGCATCAGAGTCCATACATTAGCAGCCACAACAGGACCTTGAACCCCACATTATTCAGGCACTACAACAATTGATTAGTGTTGTCCAGGAGCATCTGCCACCTGTGGGGGAGGCCTCACATGCTGAGAATTCACATCCTTCTATGGGGGAGTATGCATCAGAGCATAGAGAGCGTAGTAGGAGTCCTCCTCCTATTTGAGTGGGGTTTCCTGATGAGGATGGTGGAGAGTCAGTTCATCTCAATCCACCACCTCCAGTCTAACAGCAAGATGTAGGAAGTGTATTGTGAGCACCTTGAGATGCAAGGGATCAGATTAGGGAGTTGCTTCGCTTACAACCTCCTACCTTTTTAGGATTGACAAATGGCGTTGAGCCAAAATCCTAGCTTCTCAGTTTGGACGGGTGATTTGCATTGCCTACTTATGACAGCAACCTAAAAGCACATGTGGCCATTCATCTTTTGCGTCATACCACTTCTACCTGGTGGCCCCAGGAGGAGTGTAAGTATCATTTGGAGCTCAACACCCTATATTGGGATACATTTGTAGAGAGTTTTAGAGTGATATATTTGTCAAAGCACTATTGACAACGGCGTATTGATGAGTTTCATGACTTATAATGGTGTGGACTTAGAGTGGAACAGTATGAGAGTCACTTCCTAGAGTTACTTCAGTATGTGGACTACCTCCAAGATGAGAAGCTCCTCGTCAACCATTTTATCAAGGGCCTAAATGCTAATATATCAGGTCTTATTCACATGGTTGATCCCGAGACCCTATGGGTCACTATGGAGATGGGCTATATTGCAGAGGAGATTTATGGTAAGACCTAGGAGGCATGAGACTGCTCACAGAACCATAATTAGTTTCAACAAGATTAGAGTTTCTATAGGCCTCGACTCCCACAAAAGGGAGGATTTAGGTCCACTCTTGCACCTTCGAGGCCTGCACAACAGTAACGCCACCAAGAACAGAGGCCTAGGCCACAGTAGGGGGTACATAGGGGAAATTCTAGAGCATGGCAGGTGCAGGGCTAGCGCAGAAATTAGTTTCCACAAACACATAGTGTTGGACCAACCCATTCATAACAGTCTTTCAGAGGTGGTCATGTTAGCTCTAGTAGACCTGTAGCACAATAGTCTAGCAAGACCCAGTTGGTACAGGTTCAAACTAGGTGACTTTACTATTTTTATGGACGTGTAGGGCACTTCGCTAGAGAGTGCCCTCATGGGTTTGCACATCAGGAGGTTAATGGGTAGGTGGTTTTGAGCAAACAATAGATGTGGGTAAATCCCACCAAGTTTTTGCAGTGGTTGAGAACTACCAAGCTGAGCATCAGGTCATGATTATTGAGGTCCCAAGTACTATTAGTGGACTTCCCATCACTATTTTATTTAATTCTGGAGCTTATGATTCTTTTATTTCCCCATCTATAGTGGAGCGTTGCAGGCTGGTGGCATCTAAGCAAGATGATAGGTGGGACGTTGAGTTAGCTTCGGGGGCCATGGTGTCAATAGACTCGATGGTTAGGAGTTATGTCTTGGGCCTTGGATCTTTAACCACATCAATGGATCTTCAAGTTACTCCTTTGGGATCTTATGGGGTGGTATTAGGTATGGAATGGCTAGATGCCCATTGGGCTAAGATAGATTGTTGGTATAAGACCATTGAGTGTGTTGAGGATTTCAGTGCTTCAGTTGAGCTTGTGGGAGTCTAGAGACCTATCTCTCTTCACATGATCTCCACTATGCAACTTAAGCGGTGCATGCGGAAGGGTTGTCAATTATTTGCCATATCAGTGAGTGATATATCAGAGGATGGGCTAGAGAGTAACTTAGATGATCACCCTGTTCTTAGGGAGTTTGCAGATGTATTTCCTTCAAAGCTTCCAAGGATGCCTCCTCATCATGAGATAGACTTTCATATAGATCTTGTACCAAGAGCAAAGCCAATATCTAGAGCACCTTACAAGATGACTACTCATGAGATTACTGAGCTCAAGCTACAGTTGCATGAGTTATTAGAGAAGGGTCACATTCATCCTAGCACCTTTCCTTGGGGAGCACCTGTCATCTTCATTAAGAAAAAGGATGGGTCCCTTCGTCCATGTGTGGATTACAGGTAACTGAACAGAGTAACAGTGAAGAATCACTACCCTTTTTCGAGGATTGATGACTTATTTGACCAGATGCATGGTGCCAGGGTATTCTCGAAGATAGACCTTAAGTATGGTTATCATCAGCTGAGGATTGCAAAGGCAAATATCCATAAGACAACATTTCAGACTAGGTATGGACACTATGAGTTCATAGTGGTTCCATTTGGGTTGATGAATGCCCCTACAGTGTTCATGAGTCTCATGAATGGGGTATTATGTACCTTTTTAGATTAGTTTGTATTGGTCTTTCTAGATGATATTTTGATCTATTCTCAGAGAAAGGAGAAGCATCAGGAGCACTTACGCCAGGTTTTGCAGCACATTTGAGGGAGAACCAACTTTATGGTAACTTGGAGAAGTGTGCCTTCTTTAGATCAAAGGTTTAGTATTTGGGTCACATCTTGTGTGGCGATGGTATCTCGGTAGATCCATCGAAGATAAGAGCTATTATGGATTGGCCAACACCTACTAGTGTGATTGAGATCGGGAGCTTCATGGGTTTGATAGGATACTATTGTAGATTTGTTGAGGGCTTTTCTAGGATTGCACATCCCATCACTTCCCTTCAGCGGAAAGGGAAGAGGTTTGAGTGGATAGAGCAGTGTGAGAGAGCATTCTAGACTCTCAAAGAGTGTCTCACTAGTGCACTAATTCTAGCAATATCTGATTCGATGGCAGACTTTGTGGTGTGTACAGATGCTTTTATAGAGGGTATTGGTGCAATGCTTATGCAGGAGGGTCGAGTGATCATGTATGAGTAGAGAAAGCTTAAAACCCATGAGCTGAACTACCCCATGCATGATTTGGAGCTTGCAATAGCAATTCATGCTTTGACTAGGTGGAGGCACTTCCTTTTAGGGCACAAATTTGAGTTACATACAGATCACCGCAGTCTTCAATATGTATTTACACAACCTAATCTTAATGTTCATTAGCGACGATGGTTGGAGTTCCTTTGTGAGTATGACTTTGATGTGCATTACATCAAGGGCAAGGAGAATGTGGTTGCAGATGCCCTGAGTAGGAGACGACATGAGGTCATGTCTATGACCTTGGGTATAGATTTGAGAGGACATATTGTCTAGTAGTTGCCAGAGGATGAGTGGTATAGAGAGGTTTAGCATGAGTTATAGTCTTAGAGAGCCCTTGAGGGCAAGTTTGTAGGATACTCACTAGATGCAAATGGGCTACTATGTCATCAAGGGTGGATATATGTACCTCTTTCAGGGATCTACAGATAGTGGTATTGACAGAGGCTCATAGAGCACCTTATGCAGCAAATCCAGGGGTGAAGAAAATACATGCAATTCTTAGACAACTATATCATTCAGCAGGTATGCGTCAAGACATTACAGAGTTTGTTGCTTAATGCCTTGAGTGTTAGAGAGTCAAGGTCGAGCATTAGCATCCAATAGGACTATTGTACCCCCATGATACACTTGAGTGGAAATGGGACACCATTTCCATGGATTTCATAGTTGGTCTACCTGTGTCATCTCGACGACTAAGGTTACACACTTCTCTCCTATGCGAACTACTTATAATGCTCCTATAGTGGCAAGGGTCTTTTTGGATCACATTGTTAGACTTCATAGTATTCCTTTTTGGATTATTTCAGATAGGGATTCAGTGTTCACTTTAGCATTTTGGACTGCATTACAGCAGGCGTTAGGCACACATCTTAACTTTAGTACAACATATCATCCTGAGATAGATGGATAGACAGAGAGGGTGAATCAAGTGCTCGAGGACATGTTACGGATGTATGTTATGGGTCAACAGTCTACATGGGAGGATTATCTCTATCTAGTGGAGTTCACATATAATAAAAGTCACCACAATTCCTTGGGTATGGCACCATTCTAGGCATTATATGGAAGACCTTGTAGGACACCTTTGAGTTGAGATTAGATTGAGGATAGAGTGGCTATTGGTCCCGAGATGGTACAGGACATGGAGTGACAGGTAGTTTTTATTAGACAACATCTCTAGGAGGCACATGATCGCCAAAAGAAGTACATCGATGTCAAGAGATTGGATCAAGGCTTCTTAGTTGGCGATAAAGTGTTTTTGAGAGTGCGACCGCATAAGAGTCCAATCCTTTATGGAAAGGTCTCTAAGCTAGCACCTTGATTTGTGGGTCCCTTTGAGATTTTGGAGTGGATAGGTCCTCTAGCCTATTGTTTATCCTTGCCACCTAGCCTGTCATGTATCTACGATGTATTCCATGTATCAGTTTTGAGGAGATATGTACCTAATGTTTCACATGTATTGGATTGGGGTGGTTTACAGGTGGAGGCGGATGAGAAGCAGACTTTGGAGCCCATTCACATCTTGGCTTGATAGATGTTGGCCCTTTGAGGGTGGGAGCTAGATCAAGTCAGGGTTTAGTTGGATCGCTATGATGAGGTTTCAACTACATGGGAGGACGATACCGAGATGAGGACACTATATACCAACCTGTTTGAGGGCTTCCAGGAGGAAGTCTAATATTAGGGGGGAGGATGTGAGGCCCATGAATTTATGGCATACTTAGTTGCTCTAGTAGACATGTTATGGTTGTTATGTTCAAACATTGGACTTATTATTATTGGGATACCTAGATACTAGACTATGGATTTTTGGATTATGATATTTGGATAGACTATAGTAGACATTGTTCATTTGATTAGATTAGCTATTTACTTGCTTTTGGTGATGTTGACCTAATTATGAGATAGCTTTATCATAGTTTGATTTTATATGATGGAGGTGTGTTTTGATTTATCATCTATGTTGTCTAATTATGTGTTATGGATTATGCTATGAAATAAGTTGTGGTAAATTGGAATTGGATATATGTGTTGGTAGATCATTATGATTCATATGTGATGACATTAGGAGATATGATGGAATGATGAATGAAATTGTATTGATATGTAATTGACATTCATATGGATTTTAATTATCGTTAGTGTAAAGATGTTTGCGTTGAATATGATTATAATTGGAAATTAATTCAAGTTGCTTTGGCTATATATGCTTATTGGATAAACTGAAAGTGTGCAAGTGAGATGTGTAGGTACCTTCCATGACCAATAGAAATTAAAAGGTCAACTAGAAACCTATGTGAATCCCCTGTGATGCCTAACCTTAGTCTATATGGGGACTAAAGTCTTTTGTAAATGTGTGATGTGTAATGTGATTTATTTACTATGATTAATTTGGTTTTTAAAATTGTGTAAATGTGAGTAGGCATGGGTGATGAGTTGGTTGCTTGTGTGTCTTATTTTGAAATTTAAATTTTGGGGTCACTTTTAAAGAGGTTTGAGAGGTCTTTTCATGAATATTTTATTGATTTTAAGTCCCTAGTTCATGTACCTTGGGGTTGGGGATCTTTTGGGCTTTGAATTTTTGAAATTTGAGTGATTTAGACCACTCCCAAGTTCCTTGGGAAAAAAGTGGCGTGGGTAAGTTTTGGGAAGAGAGATGGTGGACTTGTCACCATCTCCTTCCATTCTTCTAGGTTTGGGGATGAGGATTTGACCAAGTACCACCTCATCCCAAGGCTTCACACATGTGGGAGCCCAACCTAGGAAGATATTTGGAGAAGAGTGTACAAGTAAACTCTTCCCCCCTAGGTCTCACACATGTGTGAGAACCTTAAGGAGTCAAATAACTCATTGGGATTTGAGGATTGGTTGGGAGGGATGAGGTGGATTCCATGTGGCACATGTTGATCTAGTAAGGAATGCTGAGAGGGGGGGTGAATCAGTATTCCACAAAACCACTTCTTAACAACTTTATTAATCCAATTTCCAAAACTAATAATATGAAAGTAGAATAAACATAGGAACAACAACCATAAAGAATTAACACATGAACACCAGGATTTTTACGTGGAAAACCCAAAAGGGAAAACCACGGTGAGTGTTAGCTCACAATATATTATAATAGCACAATACCGGATTACAAGAAGGCTCACTGCCCTATGAAGAAGTGCTCACTGCACAAAGGCTCACTACCTAGAGAAATAAAGAAGAAGAATGAATGGCTCACTACCAAGTTGAACTACTCAGATTACATCTACACATGCATGGTTACAGCTCCAATGAAGCACATAAATACTATCTCAAAACTCTTCATCTCTGACTGCTTTGTTTCACTGTTCTGCTTTTACATAGGAACAAGATCTCTCTTCTACTACTCTTATCACTTCCACAAAATCACCTTACTTCACATGTCACACCTACATATATTCACATTCACATCACAGCACTCAAACATGAAATTTGATCCCATATATATATCCACAACACTTAAAATCTCCATATTAGGTTGGCCTAATAAGGTGTAGCATGTAGTAGCTTGTCGGCCAAAATCATTCACAAAAATTCATAGCGGACCCAAACAATCATATAGTAGTCTTCATATGGGTCGACATTAATCATTAAATCACTTAGATTGATTGTTTAAACAATATAGCTTCTCTGCATATCGATCTGTCATGCATGTCGGCTTGTTCCTCATGAACACACTTGATCAATTCAATTGTCACAACATAACTTCTACTGCGGATCAAATGAGACTCTAAAAATCATATTCAACACTCATTGTTGAACTCTTAGTATCCCTTCAAATCCTCAAAGCATAATAATCAAATGCTAAGAAATGCGGAACTCAAAACTGTTACCCTGTCACTGTGAAACATTGTCAGACTGCAAGTCGGTAAAGAACATCTTGTAGAATGAAACCAAAGGAACTTCAGAAGCTACAACTCTAGATTTAGGTAGCCATGATATGTATCTTTTCTAATCCAAAACTGTAAGACAAACTTTTTCATAGTGGAGGAATGCGGACCATTTTGCTTCTAGACTGTGCAGTTTCTGTTTTAACTTTGTTTATTCAGACTTGGATAATTCTTCATGTGACTACCGGAGGAAGCCAGAACCTAGAGAGTTAACCAATTGACCACTAGGTAGTTGTGAAAAACATACCTGATCCACATACAAATGCCATTAACTGTGGAGGCATACCTCCATAAACACTGCTACTCTGCATACTTCCCATACTTAGTCAAAATAGCATTCCGGACCAAAATCCTTGCATACCTTGTTGCCAAATCCATTTGGTCTACCGGAGTAAAGTCTCTTTACCTTGTTTCCATCAATGAAAACACTCAATTATTCAACAGAGTAGTGTCTCTTGCCAACAACACATTCTCATTTGAAGAGGAGGTGTGATATGCCATCCATTACTTATACCCTCCTTGCAAGTGGAGAAAGCACTTGGCATTTCATTTTCAGTTGTTGAATTAAGAGTTTGAGAGTGAGAGATTGGGAGATTAGAGAAGAAAGATAGTGGAGCTCTTGGAGGGACTTCACCAAAATTGTTCTTCACCAACCTTTGGGAAAAGATTTTGTGAGGTAGGCTCCTTCCTTTGTAGATTAAATTATGTTCTTGAATGTAGATGAAAATGGAAAATGAGTGAATGTGTTGTTGTGCTTCTATTTTTATTTGTTTCCCCATTGTTGTTGATGGGCTTGTAAGATGTGTTTTTGGGTTGGGTGTATTGTGTTGTTGGGTTGGCTCCCCAAATGGTTGAGAGCTACCCATGTGAGGGGTTGAGGGAGTTAAGAATCCTCCTTGGGGAAAAGTTTACTCTCTTGAGAGACATATTTGGGATGAGTACCATATTTTCCTTTGAGTGGAATGAGTGCCATTTGGTGTTTTGAAGTTATGATTTTGGTGGTGAAATTGGTTATGGGAGTTTTGAAGAATTATGATAATGTGTATATGGGATTTTTGGTGTACTAGTTTTATTTTCCCCTTTCTACTCTACTCCCCCTATGTTGGATTTATTTTGGTATCCTTAGTGTTGTGTAAGCCTTGGTTGGGATTGTGTGTTGTTCTTCTTGTGAGAAATGAATGGTGTATTAGTTTTGGTGTGCTCCTTGGGTTTCATAGTTGGCCTCCTAGCTTGGGGGTGGCTTATGAGCAAGCCAATGGTTGGGAGGTGAGCACATCCATTGGTCTTTGGATGTAGTTCTTGTTTTTTTTTTTGCAAGGTTTGTCAAGTACTAAAGAAAGGAGAAGAGCCTCTTATTTTGAAGTTGAAAACTTTTCTCAAGAAGAAATTATTTTGTAAAGGAGTAGAAGTTGTAAATGTGTTGTATTAGTTCCTCATGGAATTAGGAAAATAATATGTAAAAGTACTTGTATGTTGTTTTGGAGTCAAAGAAATTTATTTGTGGAGTTTTTTGTTGTACTTGAGTCTTGTTCATCATTTGAAATGGCTACGACTCCAAGTAATTCTCTCAAATGTGTAAATGGTGACAAAAATGATATATTTTCTCTTCTTACCTAAGTTTAAAGTTTAGATTTGTATTCATGAACATTTGAGTGCATTGTAAATGAAAAAAATTATCTAGCTTTATTCTTATCTTTCTTTCAACAAATATATTTAATTTTCTCAAAGAAGAAATAGATTTGTATTATATGCAAAATGAATATCTCTCCTTCTTTTCTTAAGATTACAAGTTGGAATGGATTAGAGTGCTCTTGAAATTTTAAATGAAGAGAAAAATAAAATAAAATAAAATAAATATAACTATATATATTTGACCTTATATGTTATTCTCACAAGTGTACATTTAATATTTATTCAATGCTTCCTTCCTTTGTACATTCATATACGATTAAAACAAAATATATATTTATATATATAAAAGATTGTAGGTGATATTTAAAAAAAAATATATAAAATATTTCAATATAAAAAAATATATAATTTTATTAAATGCTCTCTCTCTCTCTCTCTCTCTCTCTCTCTCTCTCTCTCTCTCTCCTCTCTCTCTCTCTCTCTCTCTCTCTCTCTCTCTCTCTCTCTCTCTCTCTCTCTCTCTCTCTCTCTCTCCTCTCTCTCTCTCTCTCTCTCTCTCTCTCTCTCTCTCTCTCTCTCTCTCTCTCTCTCTCTCTCTCTCTCTCTCTCTCTCTCTCTCTCTTAAAAGAGTATTATTGAATCTATTTATAAATATATAAATGTATATAGATATATACATAAATCTTTATATAAAAGCATATAAATGTATATAGATATATACATAAATCTTTATATAAAAGCATATATGTAATATAATATACCTACTGTATGTTATATATGTATGTATATGAGAGTCTATATATATATCAAGGGAGGTTTTGGAGTTTTAAAAATAAAGAAAATAAATAAATATATAAAAACTTTAGGGCCGAGCTAGGGCACCCGCGAGCCTTTTGGCCATCGTCGACTATGGGGTTTGGGGGCTCCACCCCCTCCCATGGGGAGTCGGCCTATGTGCAAGCTGTGGATCCCCTAAAAGGGGTCCGCGACCTGCACAAAGGTCAGTGGCCCCCTCTAGTGGGCACAAAAATAGCTTAGGGCTTCGGCCCTTTTAAAACACTTATGTCGAATGCTTTCTATTGTTGTGTGTTATATACACACAGTGCAAAATATGTGCAGATATTTTTATTCGTATATACATATATACAAGTATTTGTATATACGTGTGTGTGTGTGTATATATAACAGGTATATATATTTTATTTGTATATATTTTTGGTTCATTTTATCTAGTTGTATATAAATGTATATCCTTGTATATATACACAGAGATGTATATATATTCAGATATATGTGCATCCTTGTGTGTATATACAGATACATTTGTCATATATAAAATTAGGGTATTTAAACCTTAAAAAAACAAAAGAATATATATAGAGAAAGATATATCTAGATCATATACATGTACATAGATTAGATCTAGCAGAGTGTATTTATTTTTCATAGAGAAAAAAATATAGATAAATAATAAGATTAGAGGAAATAAATAGCATAGAGGAAACTTAGCAAGGAAATAAAAAACTTGAAGGAGCCTCTCTTCTCTCCTTCTCCTTGCATCCCTTCAAATCTACAAACCAAGGTGGTAACAAATGAGATTAATAGGCTCTTTTATAACTCTATCTTGGGATTAGTAGTGTTGCCCTAATGATTAGGGAAATAAGTAGAGTTAGTGTAAATTAATCTTAGTTTTGGCATATTAATCTTGTTAGTTAATTATTTCATGTGTGCATAGCCTATAGTGGAGTTGTGAAATAGATTTAATGATTTGGTTATTAATTAGGAATAAAGATTGGTGTATTAGATTACTTAGTTATGATATTTTAAAATAATATAACCAATGTTAAACGTGCATTTATTTTATAATAAACTCGTATATTTATTTGTTTCTAGGGAATTTTAATATGGTTGGAATTGAAGAAAACTATTGCATTAATTTTATTAAATGTGTCTTCATTTATATTACTTAAAATATTTTTCTTTTGTACTCAAGTAATTGAATAGTTGTAGATTTAAATTTATTATTTGAAATTTTTACTAAGCATTATTTTATTTCTCTAAAAAGGCGTAAAACTGGGGTAGAGGTTAATTAGCTTTCTTAAATTCAATTTTTGTTGTTCCAATTGAGATCTTATTTAATTAATCAATTTAATGACTAGTTAAACTGTAGTATGTTTAGGAATGTAGTGGATTTATAGATATTTGGGTCTCGCGCTTTAAAGGTAGGATCATTTCCATATTCATATAGCAAAACTAGGAGAGAACATCTTTTGGAGTAATCCCTCGCGATGTCATGCTACATGATGTCGAACCCTATTAGGCTACCTTCATCTACGCAGGGTGTACAAAAGGACTTCCGTCGCACCCGTCGATTGAATCCCTTTCCTCGCTTCGTGCGGCATGCTTATATTGGCATTGCATGGACAACACAAATAAGTGTGCACATTAGATGATCGTATGATACACGATAGTAGTATGCATTAATGATGTTTTTCAAAAAAAATTGTTGGTACGTGTGTTCATTTACACATGCAAATATGGGCATGAGACTTAGGAAAACTAATTTACCCTCAATTTCATCATGAGCTATAATTCACATAAAAACAAATTCAAACCCTTGATTCCATCACAAGGTACATATTCACATACATCATTCAATAAAATCAAAACAAACTTTTGACTTCACGTCAAAGTCAATTCAAGTCAAATTGGGTCAACAAAAGTCAACAAACTCTCTCCCAAGCATTCGATGTGCCCAAGGATTAGAGGAATTTGGATCAGGGCTCTTCTCGAAGAGATAGATGAAATCCACCCAAGGACGCAACACAGACACAACAAATGGTAGAAGAGAAAGAACATCCTCTTAGGGTCATCCAACAAGAAAATGAAATATAATGAACCATTCAGGCAAATGAAGAAAGGTTACAACGCTCTAGACTCATCAATGAACAAAATAGTCTACCCACTAGATGTTGGAACCTTAGAAATCCCAACAAGAGACATAGGATTAGTGACCCCTCGGGTCATATAATTATCTCCACCACAACATACCTAGAAAGAGCTTGAAAAATAGCAAAATAAATCACAGTATGCCTACATACAGACCAACCGCTCTTCACGAAGTTCTGCTTCCCCACTAATAGAACCACCCCCAGGTCTTGCCTCCACTCAATTGTCTTCTACCATGAGAGTGAGAGTGACTTAGAGGTTGCCCGTAGCAAGGAGAGGGTTCATGTGTGACATCGAGGCTTACTCATTCACGTTGTTCTTGAGTAAAATTTTAGAGAACACGGGTCCAAGATTGATTTTTCCCCTTATACCAATTCCAATCATGGATTTTTACAAAATAATTATATCTTGATCTTTGATTTTCTTCTTCATACCTCTATGTTTCTTCACTCCATTAGATCAAATTAAAAAATCTAAAATTGTGAAACTTCACATTGTTTTACAAAGACAAAACTCTTAAATGTAACAAAACATGTAAAATATCTTCCTTTTTGATAAGAAATGTCAGACTAAAATGACTTATTTAAGGAAGATTTCATATGCATATAAGATTACTCTTCTATAAAATCTTAGTCAGAAATCATTTTTTAACCTTTTTAACTTGGTTTTCTACATAGATGAAAAATCATATTGCATTTATTATAATAGTTTCACATTGGAACTAAAGAGAATACCTTTACGATCGTTTGAAGAAAACTTCTCATATCTAGATTCAAGTTTGGTTAAAAACTTTTAAATGATGCATATAAGTAAAGTAAATAAGTTTAAATCTTAGAAATATCAGGAAGGAAGCCACATTTTGTGCTTTAGGTTTCAAATTTAAGATGTATGTCCTCATCCACCATACAATTTTTTCCTTGATTCTTCCCATGTCTAAAATCCATTTTAAGCAAAATATTTTTGAAAATTACTATACAAATAGATACTGATGAATTATCTCTTAAATTGAATTTGTCCATCTCATAATATTACTTTCATGCCAAGTTGTATGCATTCTACATGTGGCTTAACTACACAAATACACTTTGACAAGTTATAATTGGGCCAAGTTTAATTTAGCATATAACAATAATCACTTATGGAAAATTAGATATTCAAAAATATTTTCTAGTTCTTATATTCATCAAGAAACTATAATTTCAAGGCTTTGCTCTAATATTGTTTTCCTAGATTATGTCTATATCTTCTTGATATCAAGTAATGCTAAAGATGAATAGAGAAGCCACCTACTAGTTGGAGCAAATCAAAATACAAATTAGTTAGCTCCAAGTCAATTAGAGAACAGAAAAAATACATTGTTGTGGTTGCAAAAACAAGGATTGCTAAGTTGTATGGGTTGAATATTCTTGTAGTTGGTATAGTTTTTGTAATCAGCAAGTTGTTTATGTTATTAGTTTGTTATTCTTGAAATCTTATTCTTTTATAGGTTTATTTCTATTGTAAATGTTTAGTTGTCTTTGTATTGTCATTTTTATCCTTCTCAAGCATAGTCATTCCCTAAACTTCTTCTCCTCGCAAACTTTTTGGTTGCTCATTTTATTGTAATCAACTTTGTTCGATGAAAAATTTACTAATGTTTATAGTCAAAGCAAGACATTGTTTGGGTTCGCTAGTTTTCTACAACATGCGGTAGGCTACTAGGGCTTGGTCAAACATTGAAACTACTGTTGTGTGGCTCCCTTGGGTTGGTTAACCCCGAGTTCATAACCCATATTTTTTCTTTTCTTATATTTCTTGAGGTTTTTGTGTGACTTTTTGCTTGCGACAATGGGTTTTGGCCCTTGGCAATTGGCTATCTACATCCAAGTTTTGGGTGTGTTTCTTAGCCACCATCTCTTTATTTGTCACCTATGGCTAGGTTTAGAGGGGGGCTAGGAGGTCCTCTTCTTTTTTCATATAAGATGTTGTTTAGGCTAATGAACTTGCAACCTTTGGTCATGAAAATACCATCAACTTTCTAATGCAAGCTACACATGATGCCAAATTTGATCAAAGAACTAAAAATCAACCCTAATCTATTGGTTTCCTAGAAAAAAGCAAGGATCAATCAGTTTAGTTGTCAATCTAGACTTAATTGTTGATGGTGTGTTGTATTTTTTTAAGCATTCCCTAATCTGTAAGTTTATGGATATCAAACTCACATTGCCCTTCTTGGAGAATTGTACATGTCATACCTAGCAACTTGAGGGGGATATGGAGGTCATTCTCATGGAAAATTATTATTTTTTGTGATCTTTTCTAGAATCATTGACTACAATATAAGATTTGAAGGAGGTCCATACTTTTCCAATCAAGTAGGTTTGATCATCAAACCCTAGCATGTGGGATTCGATCCAGTGGTATTGCTCCACTTACAATTTATAGTTTGGATTCATCTCTTTCAACTTCCCATGGAGTTCTAGAGATATGACATCCTTCAATCTATTACCATGGTTCTCAAGAAACTGGCGGGTTCCTCACATCTTATGCCAGAAAGGAAAGTAACTACGTATGCCCATATTTATGTTGAAATGTATGTTAATAAGTCTCTTCCTAATTCCCTAGAGATCATATTGGGAAACATGTGGATTCAACAAATAGACTATGAAGACCTTCTCTTTTGATGTCAAACATGTTGTGCTTATGGAGACTTACAAAGGGACTACCCACATAGAGTTACAACTCCCTCCCAATCACCATTAGATAACACTGTAACAAGATCTAAAGTAAAAGGGAGAGCCCCAACCCATGCAGATCGTTTGGAGATAGATGGGTCTGTGCCTATGAAATCTCTGAAAACAATAAAATTGATAAAAAGGAAACTTATCAAGAGGGAAGTTCAATTACAGATTTGAGGTTCTAGAGAATTTTGTGGAACTAAAATCTTCTTCAGTATTGACCTATTTTAGTGCTCCACACTTAAAATGCTCTACCTAAAAATACTACACTTCTTCCATCAAATATATCCAATCTGAGATACCCTAAACAGAAGAAAGTTTTCCCAAAATCCTAAAATTTCTAAGTGTTTTTGCCTTAGCCTATTTTGCCTTATCAGTAAACTTGGTTGTTCACAAACTGAAAAGTTCCCCGATTGGTGAAATGGCTGATAAGCAGGAAGGGTTATCTTCTAAGGCACAAGGCAGAAGATAAAGGAAATTCTATAAGGCAAAAAAAAGGAAAAGCAAGTGTTCTATTGGTGAAATAGGCGGTTCATGAACCTGTCAGTTCATCGATGGTGGGAATCATTGACAAAAGAAGAAAGGTCAAAAAGACAAGGCAAAAGGAAGAAAAGAGTTGAGTTCATCAATGAATTTAGTATTTTGCAAACCTCCAAATTCGTCGACCAAGAGGTTCATTGATTGGTGAAATCACTGACAAACAAGAGGAAGGAGACAAATGGATGGTTCACCAAAGGGTGATTTCACCGATAAAGGAGAAAGAGAAAGCAAAATGGATGGTTTGCAAACCAGATAGTTCGTTGAGTGAGGAGTTTGCCAATGACAAAAGTTGGCGATAAAAGGCCCAAAAGTTAGAATATTAAAATAAGCTAGGTAGGCATAAAATCAAATATTAAAGGGCACCAAAAGCACAAAATTCAAATATAACACTTTTAAAGTGTTGTAAAAAGTGCTAAGGAGTGGTTTTCTGGTGTTGCTCTAGGAACACACATTCTTCTGTGTGGAGGCTTTTCCAGATGCCTGGTAAACCCTAAGTCGCCATGACTATAGGATCAGGTCAACTCCCCAACTGGAAGTGGTTGTTGGGCATTTTATTGTTGTAGGTGGATGACTTAGGTGTTAATATTCCATGCAGATATTTTCTTCAGTGACTTCATCCTCCAGATCTTTTCATATTTATTGTTGCAAATTAGATCATAGGTCTTTTCTACATTTATGTTTTGTATAATAGACATGGGTGGACATTCCCTTGTGGAAATATCTTTTGGCAGGCCCATGGGTGGATTTATTGTAGTGTGGGTGACCTGGATTGGCATTTGTCTCCATGTTTTCCCACACTCTGTGTTATCAATGCAATGAAATGCTATATATAGATGAAAAAGAATGTAATGAGTGTTGGATGCAAAGGCTTGTTTTGTGCTCCAAACAGAACCCTACCTTGTTGTAACCTTCCCTTTTGATTAATATAGTACTAGTTATTTTACCTCTTCATGATATCTTCAGCACTATGTAATCCTAAAACTAATTTTGCATAGGGAATGTATAGTTCCTTGGAATTTCAAACTATTCTTTACGTTTGTTAAGATTTTTAGGATTTGTGTGGGTTAATCAGTCTTTTGAAATCTTTTGTGCATCTTAGTTTTGTGGGTGTTCTTCATATTGAACATGGTGTATCACCTTTCCCTTTTTAATTTTCTCCTTCTTCCCTTTTCCCAGTTGTGTTAGATTAGGTTTAGTCTATAGTTTTCTCTGAATCTTCTATTCAGAAAGACGAACTAGCCTTCTCTGGAGGTTTGATCTCATTTGCAGGTCCCACACCTTGAGATCACTCTAATGTGTTACTGGATTGTTGTAGCAAATATGCTTCAACACAAGGTGTAAATCCAAGTGAACAAAAACCCCTAATGATGAAAAGCTTGATCTTGGTGTACTAATTACTCCTTTCTTCCCAATAAAAGCATACATGGCTTTAGATTTTGAGGTACCCTTGAATAAGAGTTTTCCTACCTCCCCTTGTTGCATGGAGGATGTTTCCAAGCATCGTGAAGTTGACAATGTAGATATCACTATGATTATCATCTCTTCTTTCACCATAGATGTTATCATTGGAGACACCTTTCATTTTGTCATGCCAAAATGATCTATAACATATGAATCAAAAGATGAATTGAAGAAGAAAACTCTTCCTCTCCTAGGCCTTCATCAGAAGAATCTCAAAAAGAGTTCTTTATAAAAGATTTCCAAAGCTAGAAAGAAACGAGATTAGTAAAAGGTATAAATGATTAGGGAATCATTGGTGGTATCTCATGTTATTTGCACCCTAGATACTCACTTCTCCAATCCCCATAAATGATTATATTTTCTTGAAATATTAGGGGTTTGGGTAGCTCCCCATTAAAAGGTTGTATATGATATTATCTGGGAGCATCATCTAAGTATTAAATGAAGTTATTGGTAGAGGAAATGATCTCTTTATCCTCTAATATTTGGAAAGGTAAGGCCAATATCAATGTATTGGGGGCTCAAGGATCCTCTGGTGGCCTAACTTGTTTATGGGATCCCTCATCATCTCACTCCTATTTGGATTTCTGGGAGACATTCTCTATCCTTGATAAGTTCTTGCTTTGAATCTAGAAAATCCATTTTTGTAATGAATGTCTACTCCTACAGATTTTCAAGGTAAGAACCTACTTTAGGCTCATATCAAATTTGTATGTTTGATGTTGCCTATTGTCCCCTGGATCTTGGTACGGGATTTCAATGCTATTCTTAGCCTAGGTGAAACCTATGAGGTTCTAATTGGTTAGACCCTTCTTCCTTGCTAAGAGAAAAATTTGTCTTTTCTGAATCTTGTTGATGTTAACCATGAATTGGTCTTTTTACTTGGAGTAATAGAAGGTGTGGGCAAGATTCTATCTCAGAGCATATTGATAGATTCTTGGTTTTTGATTGTTGGCTTGGTGACTATTTGGTCTCTTCTTTGAATATTCTACATTGGAAAGGATTAGATCACTAGCCTATCAAGTTCTCTTCCTTTATTTTTTCCCAAGCCAAAAATCCTTCCTTGAAGTTTTAACTAATGTGAATTAGAGATCAAACGATTCATGAATGTATTTTTGCCTGGTTGTTGGAGGGGAAGCCTCCTTTTGGCACTACTATGTACTCCTTCAAAATACTCTAATTTATGAAGTACAAGCTCAAACATTGGAATAGATCTCACTTTGTAAATGTTTTTGATAGAAAGAAGCAGGTGTGAGAGGAGTTGGATAGTATCACCTTTCAAATTAAGGAAGAAGACATGACTACATATCATCTTTTTAAGGGAACTTTTCTCTCTAAAGAGTTCAGTGAATGGATTCTTAGGGAGGATATTTTCTGGAAATAGAAATTGAGAATTGAGTGGTTGCATGAGGGGGACAAGAATACCTCATTTCACAATTTTGTCAAGCCTAGGAGAAGTGGGGATACCCTATCCAACCTCGCCTCTACCCAAGGGATCCAATTGTCATCCTTCCATGATTTAAGTGGGGAAGTGATTGATCATTTTTCATCTTTTTTCCAAGAAAGTGATGTTGTGGCCAGGGAGGACAAGCATGCCATTCTAGATTTCATACCTTCTCTTTTTACTACAAATATGAGCAACTCGCTTATGTGTCTCATCTCTTTTAAGGAGATTGAGCATGTGGTATTCCAGATGAAGAAAGGTAAGACTCTTGGGCTAGATGGTTTTCCTATTGAATTCTTTTAGGAATTTTGGGATATCTTAAAGCTTGATCTTTTAGAAGTGGTTCAAGAATCTCAAGCTAATAAGGAAATGATCAAAGTGCTTAATGCCACCTTCTTGGCCTTGATTCCTATTTAAGAAGGGTGCTAACTCTTTTAATTTATTTTGTCCTATTTCCCTCTAAAATGTTACTCACAAGATCAATATCGATCTTGCTTCAGATCATGTGAAATGAATTATGGCTTCTCTTATCCCTCCTAAGAAAGGGGGATTTGTAAAGGGGCATTAGATCCTTGCTGGTATTATTATATCCATCAAGGCAATTCACACTATGTTACACACTAAGGAAAAAGCTATGTTTATAAAGTTGGATATATCTAAGGCTTAGGACAGGGTCAAATTTCTTGTGAATGAGTACTCTTTTGGCCTTTGCTTTTTTCTCTGAATGGATCAAATGGGTGATGACCCATGTGAGTTCTTCTTCCTTTTCAATTCTTGTTAATGGTATTCCTACCTCCCTTTTTTTCTTGCAAAGGTTTGTGACAAGGGGATCCCTTATCCCCTTATCTCTTCATCCTTATGGCTGAAGGATTAGGTAGATTGCTTAAGAACTAGCTCTCCAATACTAGCATTCATGGTTGGACTATTCCTTAAAGTATGGACCCTCAAACCCATCTTTAATTTGTTTTGATATGGATTTGTTGGGTGTTGTGAAGATTTAGGAAGCTATCAATCTTAGGAAAGCCTTGGATATCTATTTGGTTGCTTTTGGTCAAGAAGTTAAAGAGGATAAGTCTGATATTTTTTCTTTAATACCCCCTTGAGCTTATAGCAGCAAATTTCTCTTATTCTTTGCTTTAAATTTGGGTAGCTTCCATTTTATTATCTTGGAATCCCCTTATCTATTGCCAATCTCAAGAGGGATTAGTGGAAAAAGATAATCAACATATTGAAAATAAAGGTTGATCATTAGAATTTCTATTGGTTGTCCTTTGTTGGCCCCTTACTTTACTAGAGTTTATTCTTCAAGCCTTTCCCATCTACAGGTTCCCCCTTTTGTTTGCTCCCAAAAGCATACTTAATGAGTTTGATGTCCTTTCTAGGAAATTTTTATGTGCTGGTAACTTGGAATCTCAAAAATAGAGTCTTATTAGCTAGGATCAAGTTTGCAGGCCTAAGAAAAATGGTGGTTTCGGTTCACGTGTACTATTCTTAATAGTCAAGCTCTAGTAGCCAAACTTTATTGGTGATGGTGTAAGCATCTAGATTATCCATGAGCCAAAATGCTTATTTTCAAATACTTGAGAGGGGTTCTTGATTATGAGATCACAAAGATAGATTTAGTTAGAAAAAGGCTCAATTATTTAATATATAAAAGGTGGATAAGAGTTGAAGTGTGGTTAAGGTAGATACAATCAAACCCTCCTTTAACAATAACATTCAAGGACAACCATTGAGCCGAGTCACTACAGATGGAGAGGACTCAGCTACAGGTTGATGTCACTTAGGAATGATATGGAAAGATAGATTAAATTGATAGGTATGTCAAACCCTAGTTCAATTAAGCCTTAAACCCTAATTATATGATTCTAGATATAGACGAACAAGATATGACAAATGATCACACAGGAAGGCACTAAATGCATATTAGAAACATACCAAGATTCAAATTTTTGAAGGCAAAAACTTCGAGGACACTAGGGTGGGTGCACTAGTCCAACAAACCATTTTTTCTGTAGATCTAGAATAGTGAGGTGATTAGGACTGCAACCTGCTTCAGAGTTTCCAAAGATGTCAATCAGGAGGACTACGGGGTGGGCGCCCTAGTCCAGTAGGTTAGGTTTTCTACAATTTCTTCTTAGATCCCAAATCTCTATCCTCTGCTATGATCTTCTACAACTCCACTTCACAAGATCCTGCACCTGTAACCTGCAATCACAAGAGAGGGGTTTGGGGGTAGTGGTGTTTAGGAGCTTGCCTTGGTCAAGCCTCAGAATGGCATTCAAGCCTTTCAACACCATTGTTAGATAGAGTGTGTGTCTTTGGTGGACAGAGGAAAAATCAAATGATAAAATAGATTGATTGAAACACAAATAGATGTCACCTTAAAGGTGAAGCCCTCATGGAAAAAATGAAGATCTTTCACACCATGAGGAGATGGATTGATGAAGTTAAATCTGCAACAAACACAATAACAACACAAGTCTTCTTTGCAATAAAATGAATGCCTTGAAATCCCTTGGCTCAATATCACAAGTTTGCATTATCCATCTAGGTTTAAAATGAAGTCATAAACATGTTTATATATGCATTCCCGCTAAACTTTCGTAATTTAAATTGAAAAGGCCGACAAAGAGAAACCTTTCTAAAGGTCTTATACCAATAATTTAAATTTAGGTCCTGACAAAATAGGCCTAGACTAGGGCACAAGTGCCCAAGTCTAGGGGTGCTTTTTGAGTCTTAATTATGGGTTTCGGGGGAATTCGCTCCAGATAACTTTTAAGCATGCATAATGAAATTAAGGGGACCTAGGGGCTAAACTAGGTGGTAAAAAGTCATAGGGATAATTTTTAGGACATAACATTTAGCCCCCACTTTAATGTATGTATGATCTTACGATCCCTACATGCATTAAAGTATGGTCGAAAACACATCAAACACGCCAAACATATGAAGCTAAGGCATACACAAAGCTTGAGGAACTATTTATAGCCCCCACTCTCAAGTAAGCACTAGAAGACACATTGAATACACGTAAGACACGAAGAATACAGTATGAAGCACACAAAACATGGTGAATACAGTGGAAGCACACAAAACACGATGAAGACATTAGAACAGTCACACAAAACATGATTAATACATTGATATAACATTTTCATATATGAAGTAAAATCCTAACTAAGGGGCGAGGGGAGCTCATCGCTACACCAATGAAACCGCCAAAAATACACAATATAAAACCCAAAATGTAGGGGGAGCTCATCGCTACACCCTTGATACTACACCGAGGGAAGACACGCCAAACAAAACCCGAAAGTGGTGGGAGCTCATCGCTACGCCCTTGAAACCACACAAGGGGAAGACATAACAAACACATAAGGAAGACATGTGGAATACACGAGCATCGTATAACATGTCATAGACATACTATACGTCTTATACACGACAAAACACGAGCGATGGGAGGAGATTATTACCAAATCACACCATCTAAAACACACCGAACACACCTAATGGTTTAGCTTATGCTACAAGAACTGCCAAAGACATGCTTAAGGGAGGATAGCTCAAGATCTAACCCCACCTTGCGATGAGGACTTTGTATAAAAGGATGTCCACTATCTCAAGAGATACACCATCTCGTCTTCCGTAGAAGGGCCTTCAAAATGCAACCCCACCCGCATCACGAAGACGCCTTACAATGAAAAGGAAGCATGTGCTCAAAGTATACAACCCCACCCGCATCACAGAGATGCCTTACAATGAAAAGGAGGTATACACAATAGATCAATGTTTGCCAACATGCTTTGTTAGTGCCAAAATAATCAAGCAGATACCATTATATGCCTCCACCTTAAGGTGGTTGATGTCGCTTACCGATATCAAGCACATTAAGGTAGAGTGAAAACACGCAAGGGAAAAAGAGCTCTCATAAAGCCCATGCCCCCAAAGGTGACATGTGCCACAATCATTGAATGTTCCCACAAACACATTGATAAGATATGCTAAGATAATCAAGAGATAAGGTTAGAACATCTTACTCTAAGATATTAACCAAATCAAATAATGCGAGCTATGCATGTATTAGATCACATCTAAGAGACCAAGGCTACAATTACAGGTTCGGATCTGAGTATAGTCATTGGGATTATAGTGTAGGTATCTCAGGATCGAGTGTAACAACAAGGTGAGATACAAAACAATCTAAAGTGCATGGAGCAGCTGTATTGAAAAGGTTTGTTAGAAGAGATAAGACAACATAATGCATCACACAGAGTGATTCTACTAGTCAAGCATCGAATATATATATATATATATATATATATATATATATATATATATATATATATATATATATATATATATATATATATATATATATATATATATAAACCCCATCTTCATATATGGACTAGGTCCATTTTTACTTGTTGAAGGGACACATGGTCTGTATCAGTATTTGTTTGTTTTCGTCATCCGCCAACTAGGTAGAATCACTGAAGAAGGTAAATAATAAAAATGAGAGAGGAGAACAAGTGCCTTAGGAAAACCACGTAGGAGGATGTTGTTACATCCCCAACTTACAATTAGGCTTAATAATTAACTTTGCATGAAAATCGGGAGGATTAGTCATAGTTAACTGATTTGATATTATGGAAATATCTGAATTAATCATTGTTAATGATGTTAATAATTGATGTTAATTAGTTTTAAACATTAATTATTTATATTATTAGACATGATTATGATGCATTGATCATGATATTGTGGTCCTAAGTGTGAATAGGAAAAGTTAACGACCTTCGAAGAAGGAAGGAGGGTATCATCCTAGAGGAATGGTTAGATGTCAAGAAAAAAAGGTTGAATAGTCATCTGAGTATTGTTTCCCATCTCCTTTCGAAACCCTAGTAAGTTGTCATGAGTCATGTCTTCCTTCTTTTGTAATTCTATCATTGAGAGTCATTTTGTCGATGGTGCTTTAACGACTAGACGACATTCTTGGAATAACATCTCAAGTAGTATGATAGTCAAATTATGAGTCGATGAGATCTCTCATTATCCTTTTCTTAAATAGGGGTATTATTTCTTTATATTCTTGTCAATCGACTAAAGTTATCGTCGATGTTGGGGGAGTATTACTCAACCCCGAACATCCTAAGATTTTAATATGATACCTTTTGTTTTCATTATTATGATGAACTTTAATAATATAAAAGTTCTTTAACCCATATTATTAGTTAAGGGTGTTCATACATGAATTTACATGTACGAACCTCTTTAGAGGTTGATGATAATAGTGGTAACTATATTTATAACTATCCTATCTTATCTTCTTACTTGCCACCCTGATATCCTTAAACCCACGAGGAGTGGGAAAGGAGAAAGGATCACCTGAGTGGGCAATGTGGATCAAAGATCTCGCTAGCTAGCAAGCCCATATGGCATGCAAAGATAATGCTCGGGTTGGATATGAACACCATCTTGGGTGTCTTGGTAGGAAAATAGAGTGAAGGAAATAGAAGTTCTCGGTGATTCTATTCAAGGGATAGTCTTGGCAGGGAAGTGTTTGTGAGTGGGTGGCGAACACTGCGAGCTTCTTTCTCAAGTTGCAGAGAACCATAGTCAGAGAGGATGACTAGAATAGTTGGTGTTCGAGCTCTGTGAGTTGCATCTATAACACTCTATGTATATATATTTAGGTAACTTATATTTAGAGCCCTCGGCTCATATAAAGCATTACCTGCAATACAGTATTATCTCCTTTCAAATGATAGTAATGTCGAAACTGCCAACTATAAAGAATAAGAAATGCATTAGTTTTTATGCACAACGATGAAACTATATACTTAACTAGGCACAACGATGAATGTTAAGAGTAGATGAAGGATCTTGGAGCCCCAAATTGAATATAGTTCTTGATACATTGAAACCACTGCTCTTTAAGGCGCTCGACCAGCTTGAGGCCAAAAGCTCTATGCGGGTTGCATGCATGAGCACCCACAGGTTAAACTATTACTACGCACCATGCGTTGTACACCATACAACTTTAATGATGCTCTATATCTTTACATTTTCTAGTTGTTAACTTTTACAAACTTGTATATCCTTATGAGCCCAATAGGGCACTATTCTATATTGAATAGCTACTTGATTGTATCAGCATGTGGAGCAGTCCACACCATCATATCCATGGCCACAGTCATGTTAAAGTTTAAACATAGTTAACTACAGATAAACTGGGTTGTGCTACTGCACTCAACACCTTATTCTGCCAACTCGATAGGAAAGATAATGAGAATCGATTGGCAATCAATAATATACTTGTTATGTGAACATGATAACTCTTCGAGGAGTGTAATAGAATGATAACCATACTCTGTTATAGTTATGTTGTTATGACAGCCGAAACATCAATCTTGTCTTCATTATGAAGTAAGACCTGACATATCCTTTGACATAAAGAATCTACCCTAGCACTGTTATAAGCTAGTGGTTTTATAGAAGATAAATGTCGACTACATAAGTGGCAGTTATGTTTTATATTTGACTTTATTAAAGTATTCTAAAGGAGAATCTAGAGGTGTTCGACTCCATGAGTCTTTATGAACCTTTGAATGATATTATGATAAGAGTCTTTTCTTTTTATTATGAAATAGTTTTTAATCTTGCCATTAGGTAAACAAAGTAAACATTGACCGATTAGGGTGAATGTTGAAAACAAGAATGTATTCATTATTCAAGAAAATGGGATAATATGACATGGAGTCATTAGTAACCGTATCGATATGAAACCAAGAACCTAAGTATGATGTTCAAAATAACATTCAAGTGTCCAAGAAGTGGACTTAAATGCACTAAATTCTACTTATACTAGACCAAGAATGGTCGAAGTTGATATGACTTGCATAGTGGAACAAGGTGATGAGGAGTCACAAGTTCCACATTATGAAATAAACTATTTTTTATAATTAAACCATGATGGGAGTCGAGTGTCCTGATATGGGCAATGATTCGAACTGATCTTGTTTATTCAAGACCTAGAGAGAAAGGTTGAATTGAACTTACTGTAGGACATGACAGCTTATAAGTCAAGTCAGGGTGGTGGACATACGATAACGTTCAATGTGTAACATTCATGTATGTAAAATCTTTGGCCAAAGTAATGCATCCGTCTCTGCATGCATTGTCGGTCCATAGTGCTCCAGATGGCCTAGTGTCTCTAGTAGTTTCATACGTAGAGTGGATCTATAGTTGTGTGATCGTGAGACATTAGGAAGGACACAACACCAGATACTCAGATGGCTATCCTAAGGGTTCCTAATATCTAACCTTTCCATGAATGGTAGGGCCACTTCCAGTTTAGAAGTTGAGTGGGGGACCCTAGGTCCATGGTTGGTGGAAAAACACCAAGATGATGCTCTCCTTCCCAAGCATGAGACAAGCTGAGGCTTATGAAGATGGATGTCAATTGTTCCATATACAATATTTCTTATTTTATAACTTGATAGTCAATTGCAATGTATAATTTTGATATGTATAAGATGATTTACGATGCCTTGGGCATAACTTGTTCAAGAATAGTGATAGTTGATCACTAAGGATATGTAAATGAACATTGTTTTGTAAGCGTGGTTATGTTCTATTTAGAATATCATGCTTAATTGTTGAAATGAAAATGATTCATTATGGTTAAATTTGATTTGAAAATGTAGACACCTAAAATTGACTTGCTCCGCAAACCAATTTTCCGTATCTCTACACCACCAATTATCCCTCATGTTAATTAAATAAATTCATTTTATTTAATTAATTTATCCTTAATCATCTACCCTTAACCATTTATCCATCCTTTGTGATCAATTAATTCATTTAATTTATCACTATACCTTACAACACTATCCCTCATTAATTAAATAAATATTCTCAATATTTATTTAGTTAATTAGTCCATCTCCCTAATCCTTATTAATTGGATAAATCATGCTTATTTGATTAATCTACCCTACTAATCAACCTAAACCTAGCCTAGTTGATTAAATAACAATTATTTAATCAGCTACCCTAGCCTGTCTATCCCCTAGACCTAAATTAATTAAATAAACCCTTATTTAATTAATTTTAACATCTCATTAGCCCACTCACTAATTTCCTCTAGCCACATTAATTAAGCTAATCCTCTTGATTAGCTTGGTCAAACCTTGCTTAACCCATCCTCCCACACACTTTGAATAAAAAACAATTTTTTATTCAAAAGATCACATCTTCCTTACATGTGTAAGAACCCATAATTACACGTGTCCTTGATTTGCACATCTACACATAAAGTGGAATTTTTAATTCCACTTTCTCCAAGGAAATTATTTATTTTTCCTTATCCATCTAATCTCATTTAATGCTAACTCTTCCCCCAAAATAAATTTTTAATTCATTTTAATTCTCATCACCCTTCCCCATGTGAATTTAAAATTCATATTTAATCCCATCCATCCAATATTGTTGATGAGATCTTAACCCTTGATCCCATCTTCTCATCTCAACTATTGATCTCTACTTTGAGTCCTAGCCATTGGATTCAAATCCCCTCAAATGGCCTATAAATAGAGCCCTCACCCAAGCCATTTTGATAACTTCATCATATCAAAACCATGCTAAAATTTCTATCTTCTCATCTCATCTTAACCTCATAATGCCAAAATCATTCCTCATCTCCATAGCTAAACCATTTCTCATCCTCATCTCCATCCCAATCTCTATCTAAATCCATTATCCTCATCATATTATGTTGAAAAAGCAAGGAGAAATCCACATTCTATATCTCAACATTAGGTAAAGCTAGGAGCTCTTGGGTGCAAGCTCCTCAACCTTATCGAAAGAGGAAGAAATAGCAAGGTATAACTTAGTGTTTTTGTGCATTTTGTTTGTGTTTCTAACCTTGTCCATTTTCTTTTCTCTCATTTGGCATGCCCAGTGGGACCCCATGGTCCTTAACAACTAACTTTTGTGTGAGTTTTGTGTTTGAAAGATGTGTTTTTACAGGTTTGGCGCTAAAAGCTTTCTATTTGGCACCATTTCTTCCCGTAGTGGCGCCATTTCTGCATCCTATGGTGCCATTTCTGATTATTTTGGCACCTTTTTCGCACGACATTTTCACTAACAATTGTCTTGTAGTGTAGTTTTTGTGGCCTTCTTTAAATGTTTTAAGAGCTTTTGGGATAAGTTACTCTCAGTTTTCACAAGAAATACATAGAAATAGGGGGTTATTGTGTCAAAATTTGTCTAGGGGTACATCTAATGCATTTTCATCTAACCATAGCTCATTTTGCTTGATTTTAACCTGATTTTATACCTCTAATCTGGTCTTTTGAGTGTTGCTTGGCAAGGGAAGGAGCTTTTAACTTGTTTTGAGTTGATATTTTTGAATCTAATGTGTTTTTGAACATATTTTTTAAACACTGTCACACTTTGGCACTATCCCTACACAGTTTGGCGCCATCCTCTGCTTTGGCACCATACTCTACTTTGGTGCCATCTTCTGCTTTGGCACCATTCTCCAAATCTATGGCGCCATTCTTTGTTTTGGTGCCATTTTCCAAATCTTTGGCGCCATCTTCTGTTTTGGCGCCATTTATCTCTATTTTGGCGTTATTTTCATAACAGCTTCTCGAGATCTATGTAGGAATCTAACTCATCTTTGAAGGTATCAAAAACGTTTATCCAAGGCCAAAAAAATCAAAACTACTAACATCTTTTGTAGGGTTTTGATAGCTTAGACACATCTTCTTTTGGTGCACTAAAATGAACATTGTGTGCTTTAACTTAGAAAACATTTTGATTTGGTGCACTTAAAATGAACTTTGGTTGCACAAATCTAGGAACATTTAATGCTTAAAAAGAACATAGCTTTGTTTGGCGTGTCTTGTGCGCTTGCACACTTGTGTTAAACCCAAGGGATAGAATCAAAGTATCCTCTCATCTCGCCTTCAAAAGGATCTTGGGTGAAGAGAAATGGTTCTAATCTTTTTTTTTCTTAGAGCGGGCTTGTCCTTGAGAGACATCCGCAAGGAGAACTCATTGGCGACCCCAAGTGGTACTTTCATTCGATCTGCTATAAAAAATAGGATAAGGTGAAAGCCAAGTCCAAATCGGTATTAGCGCTTACCATTCAGTCCTACTTCGAAAGGAAGTCATACCTTGTGTATATGATATTCCTAGTAGAACCAGTTAAAACCTTAAGTGGTTTACTGGATGCTCGTAACATGCTGATCCCCCGAATGTTCCCCCACTAGAAACCTTTGTTTAGTGGCCAAAATTCTTCTATTTGCTGGCATAGGAGGTTGTACCTTTGAAGTCGTCCCACGTTCTCGTAGTTCAAAGTTGAGATAGCAAATTCCTTGAGATCTTCGAGTCTTTAGGAATTCAAAGTTTGGTGTGCCTGAGAAGTGTGTGTCATGTAAGGTGGAGCTAGTGCCACCAAACTTCTAAGCTATCCACTCTGAATAAGTGCGGCTCAGATTTATCCGTAGTGGCAATCTAACAAATATTGTCTTTTTCTCGCCTTGGGTTGTACAAGTGCTTGATGAATATTCAAATTACCACATTTCACAACAAAACCTTTAGCCATTGTGTTCTCTTGTTTGAAGTGTTTGTATGCTTGTCAAGAAACCATCATTGCACTATCCGAAACTTCCTAAGTCATTGAACCATTGAAACATTTATCATCACCAAATCTATCATTTGACCTTCCAAATCCAAAGTTCAAGACCAACATCCAAAAAATTGCCAAAATCTAGACAAGGGTCAAACAACTATCTCACTTTGGCGCCAAAACCTCTCTATTTGGCGCCAAAAAATTCTCCTGTGGCACCATAATCCACTGTTTTAGCACCATCTATTCATCTTTTAGTGTCATTTCCCTTTGTTTTGGCGCATTTTTCATCCATGTCCAAAAATCAAAATTTCCCACTAAAAACATCAATTTTATAAGCCCATTTTAAAAAAAAAATCCAGTCGAGGGCTACACCCCTCAACCCATGTCAGCGGGGGGGGTCGAAATGGCCCCCCGCACCCCCCCTCATGTTGGGCTAGGCTTTTCCTCCCAACACCGCTAAACCACCCCCTCCATTTATCAAATCCCATCAATTGAGCTTATCCAATCCCTTTATTTGAGCTTAATCAAATTCATCGTAATCCACTTCATCCCTAGTCCTAATCATCCTCATCCAATCCATTATCATTATCTTAATCTCACCCATTTATCCATTTGATCAATTTCATCCAAATCAAATCCAACATCAATCATCCATCATTCTTTATCCACTCCAATCAAACATCCCAATCCCTAATCCTCAATCAATAATCATCCTTTGCAAATCAATCTTTGGTTAAGGACTTAGTCTCCTTCATCAACCATAAATATTTCATCCAAAATTCCAATCACAATCATCCACATCATTATCAAAATCCAAATCCAAATCAGCCCAATCAAAAATCAAGACCTTATTTGATCACTATCAACCTTTATCCAAATTTACTTGAGATCATTAGTCTATCTCAAGTAAGTCATCCAATCAAATCAAACCAATCAACTCTATGTCTTAAGTGTCACTAGTCTACCTTAAGGTCTTGAAATTTGATCCCCAACATCACAATCTTCCATTATCCTCCATTTCATCTTATATCTCTCCAACAACATGGATCCTTATGTAGCAATGCAACAATTACAAAGACTTAGAAAAATCTATGAGAACATGGATCCTAATGCTAAGGAAAAATGTAAAAATGACATTAGAGATATACCCTTAGCACACCCAATCATGGGAGATTCTCAAGATCCTATTTCATCCCTATCAACACCCTACATTTCATCCCCATCCACATCATATCAACCTTCATCATACCAACCTTCATACTACATATCCACCCCATCAACCTCATATCAACCTTCACCTTCATATCAATCTTCATCCCCTTACACATCCATGCCATCATACCTACTCAATCAATCAAAACCTTCGACTTATCCATCCCCCAACCTTTGTCATGATAACTTCGATCAAGGAAACACCAATCTAGCACATGTTATATCCAAAATCCAAAGCTTATATCAACAACCATTTCCCCATGAGTACCAAATAACTCCTGTAGAGTCAACAAGTATTTTATTTGGAGTTTCGATTTTAGTTTTGTTTGACATTAGTGCTACGGAATGCTTTATTTCTCCCAAAATTACAAATAAAATACCTAGAAAGGTAGGATTCATGGCAAACACTTGGTCTGTAGAATATGCAAGTCATACCAAGGCTCAGGTAAAGCAATGCCTATTTCAGGCTAGGGTTGAACTTCTGAGATTCTCCATGGAAGTAAATCTTTATGTAGCCCCACTTGGCTCGTATGATGTTATCCAAGGGATAAATTGGCTATGGAGACATCGAGCCAAAGTAGATTGTTATGCTAAAATAGTAGAATGTCTGGATGATTTAGGAAACAAAGTCTTTCTCCAAGGAAAACCTAGGGAAGTCAAACTAAGGCAAATTTCTACTTTGCAAATGAAAAGAACTCAGAGGAAAGGATGCCAGTGTTTTGCTGTCAAAATGGACAAACTAAATGAGACTGAGGAAACCTACTTCCAAGATGACTTAACATTTTATGAATCCCAAAAACTTAATGAAGTCAGGATGAAGGAGTCCATAGGTCAGGAAAGATCAGATATGGACAAGTACCCTTTCCTTAGGGACTTTGAGGATGTATTTATGGATGAGCTACTGGGGTTACCTCCTAAAAGAGCCTTTGATTTCACCATTGATATTATTCCTAGGTCAGAACCTATTTCTCGGAGGCTGACCCACATTCCATAGTTGCCACTGCCAAAGTCATGCCCCATGAAGATGATGAACGCTTGTTCCACTCACAAATGTGGGTAAACGAAAAGGCCCTTCATTTCATTGTTGATAGTGGAAGCCAAAAGAATCTAATTTCTGTTGAAACTATGAAAAGGTTGAATCTGCAGACAACACAACATCCACAGCCATATCATATGGGATGGGTAAGTCAGGGATAAGACATTTTGGTGAATAAATAGTGTCGCTTACCTTATTCTATCAATCCATTCAAAGATGAAGTGATATGTGATGTGGCAACTTTGGATGTATGCGATGCATTGTTGGGGCACCCATACATGTACAAGCACCATGGAGTTTATGAGTCAAGGCCATGCAGCGTTACCATCAAGTTGGGAAAAAAGAGGTATCGAATACCTAAGGTAAGTCCTGCAGAACCAATATCTTTGATTGCTGCAAAACAATGTAAGTGTTTGATTGCTCACACTGGAAAATTTGTCCTACTAATGGTTTGACCTAAGGAGGCAAGGTCTGTTGTGGCCAGCAGTCATACCAAAGTGTCCACTACCACAACTGAACAGAAACAGATGGAGAAAATATTATCAACATATTAGAATGTATTCAATTCACCAACAAGGGTACCACTACACTGCCAAGTCAAGCATCAGATTGATTTAATTCCAGGGACACCATTACCAAATGGGCCACTGTATAGAAGGTCAATTTTGGAGAATGAAGAAATCAAGTGGCAAATTCAAGAGTTGATCAAGAAAGGATACATTCACCTAAGTGCTTCACCATTTGGAAGTCCAATTGTTTTGGCCAAAAAGAAGGATGGAATGTGGAGACTTTGTATTGATTATCGGGTTCTCAACAAGATCACTGTGAAGAACCAATATCCACTCCCTCGCATTGATGATTTGATATACCAACTCAGGGGGCCGAAATTTTTCACCAAAATTGACTTGAAATATGGATATCACCAAGTCCCAGTTGAGCCCTCAGATGTGTGGAAGACTGCTTTCAAATCCAAGGAAGGGTTGTTTCAATGGCTAGTGGCTTTTGGCTTGACCAATGCCCCTGCCACATTCATGAGATTGATGGATGATGTCCTCAGACCATTCATTGGTTCTTTCATTGTCGTCTATTTAGATGACATACTCATCTTCAGCAAAACATGGGGTGACCATTTGTAGCATGTTCAACAAGTGCTTTCAACCTTGCAACAACACAAGCTATATGCTAACAGAGATAAGTGTTCTTTTGGTATGGAGAGTATTCAGTATTTGGGATACATTGTGTATAGAATGGGTGTTTGTGTGGACCCTAAAAAGATACAGATTCTCAAGGATTGGCCATCTCCCAAAAGTCTTACAGAACTTCGTAGCTTCTTGGGTCTAGCCAATTTCTATCAGAGATTTGTACTTGGTTTTTCACATTTGGCATGGCCTATGAATTAGGCACTGAGGGGAGGACCAAGGGCAAAAATTTTATGGACAGAGGTACAATAGAAAGCATTCATGGAGTTGAAGAGGAGGCTATGTTTTGCACTAGTACTAGCACTTCCAGATCTACAACAATCTTTTCAAATTGAAATAGATGCTCCAGACTATGCACTAGGGGTAGTTCTCATGCAGCACGGGCACCTAATTGCCTACCACAGTGAGACTTTCTCTGATATAGTGCATAAGTACCCTACGTATGACAAGGAGTTGTATGCTATTGTGCAGGCTTGCAAACAATGGAAACACTACATTCTGGGGAAGGAGACTATCATTCACACGGATCATAAACCTTTGCAATTTCTACAAACACAAGGAAAGCTACAAAATGATAGGCATCAAAGATGGTCTGCCTACTTGCAACAATTTCATCTCAATATCTACCACAAGAAGGGAGCTACTAGGGTGTATGCACAGAGATGGGGGACCAAAAAGTTGCCACCATGGGACTTTATGGTCCAAAACAAGAAAAAACATGAGCGCGTTATAACGCACCTACGTTTTAAAATGCGAGTGCATTATAACGCGCTTGCGTTTTGCTTTGACATTAATGTGCAAAATAACCTCATTTATGTCATTTCACCACGACCAAAGGAGTTTGTGTGCCATAAAAACTAAGAAGAAATTGTGAACGCGTTCAACGAAAGCCTCTCCAAGCACGTGCAAGAGAGAAAACATCATTTTCATGATGCCACCTCGCTGGCAAAGACGTCGTGCAACAAATTTAGAGGGTCTAGTAGCAGAAGAAGGTAGAGTTTGATCAATTTTTGTTAGTTTGAGAAGAATTTTTTAATTTTGCAATGTTTGATTAATTTTTATATTGCATTTACATTTATTGAGGCAAGAGAAAACCCTAATCCAGTTGATGAGGGTGAAAACAACCCCCAAAACCCTCTAAACCCTCAAAACCCGCCATCACTTCCTCACAATGTACGGGATACTCATGAAAACTACCTATAGATAAAAGAAGAAAACAAGAAACATCTTCAAACTCTTATTCAAATGCTAAACAATCCAAGTGCAAGCACCAATAGGAGGGCACTTACAAAGTCACTAGAGGAGATTGTTTCCCACACCGATTCAGTGACAAAACAAATCACCGAATTCCAAGACTATAGGGAGAGGTGTAGGAAATACTATGCCAACAAGTTGTCATATGAACAAGTGAAGAATGAAAAAACTACAAAATCTCAATTATGTGCACACTTTATTAATCCCAAAACTGGCCAAAGATTAGAAGAAACTTGCAAACAGTTTCCTATTCATTGGTGTAGGAATGAAGAAATATCCCAAAACTTTTGGGACATATGGTACATGGTCTTCGATGAGAGCCCATGCAATAATGATAGGTACCACAATATTTCTTGAGGAAATTCCATTGTGAGTTCGTCCTCAAGAAGATTCCTAATTATTTTGACATTCGTGAGTTCCAGGGTAGAGGTGGTGGCTCTACCCAAGACAGAGCCAGGGCTCAACGAGATGAAAACTATGTGCCTGTACCCCTATTGAGGCCAGAACATAGGTCACTCCCTTCGACTTTGAAGGAGAGTGTTGAGGCGGAGACATTACATTCATTGACTACTCTCACCCAAACTCTATCACAGCATGGCGATGATCTTACCGAGGCCAATGAGGGTGAGAGCAGTAGGCGTCATGTGTCCCCACATTTGTGTAGTGCATGTGGGAACCTGTGTGATTATGGGACACAGGATGCACGACAAGACTCTCGATAGGATGTTGTGACACAGGGGCAACATCCATTGATGGAGGCATCCATATTGGATGATCTTGTTCTCAGTGACGATATCTTATAGTATACATTTGGTATTGACTCTTAGGTAATTTGTTACAAGTTTCATCTTGATTTAATATATTGTTATTTGAAATTTGTAATTAATTTTATATGATTATCTATATTATAAGTCAAAAATAATGTATGTAATTATCTGCGCAATGAAATTCCAGGCTCAGAGTCTTCATCCTGCCTCTATTAGTCGTCCATTGGCGGGTTATGAGAGGAGGTCAAGTTAGCAGGTATGTAATTTATCACATGATCATAATTATTGTAGATATGTCAATGGTAATATTATTTTGTGACAATTTGATGATTTCAACAGTCATTGACACCTCCACAGTTTCCTTGGTCCCTTGGCCGCAAATCCACCACTTTTACGGAGGTAAATTTAACCATTTCTAATCATTATGCAATTTTAAAATAATATTATGTATTTATTTTGGTCAAATAATCTTGAACTTGATTTTCAGATGCTGAATGTGGAGACTTCTCCTCATCTTCGTGAGTCAGCGCAGATAGGCATTGCTGCAACCATGATGTCTTCAAATCCTTTGACTGAGGTATGAGCCAATAACATGAAAATGTCATAATTTTGTATTTCTTGTTTCATCTCATGTCATTTGATGTACATAAATGATATTTATGTTTAGTCAATTTTTCTTCTTGATGCTTCTCATAGAACGTCACAACTCCAGCCCATCCAACTACGGACAAAGAAGTTGGAGACAAGATGATGGAGAGTGATCATCGGATGACGGTAAGTGATCGATTGCATATGTGATGTTATATATTTCATGTACATTTTCTATAGTAATGTGCATATTGTTTGATTGTATTAATAGGTGGATCTGGATGAACTTCTATCGAAGAGGTCTACTCGACGACAGAGAGAGGATGAGTCACAGATTGGCTCTCCATCTTCACGGTCAAGCAAGGGCCGCCGATTATTTCATAAAAGCCCATAGGAAACTAGTTTTTGGGACATTTTTTGTATGCCTAGATGGCTTTGTATACATACTTTTGTATGTTACCAATGTATATTTTTTTATATATGCATGTATGGCTTTGTTTAGACATGCCTCTATGGCTTTGTATGTAAACTAGATGTTATGTTCATGACATTATGTATATTACTGTTTATATTAAATATTTAATATGATGATCAATTATCGTTACAGGAATTTGGTTTTACACGTGCTAATTGCATTTGCTTGAAAGTTTATAAATCATTTTCAAATAATCCATTTTGTGCATATCTTGCAATCATTGCATTCTATGGGATTGTGCATTTCTTTGAGGCATCATTTCAAACAGTTCACGCACCTTGTCTATGCTTCCACACTTTCCATACATGTCTACAAGGGTAGCTGCAAATACAATACATGTGACAAAATTCCTATATCAATTATGCTTTGATGGTTGTCCACACCATGTTCCCCAAATCCCATTCTGGCATAGGTAAGGAGGAAGTTGGATAAGGTTGTGCAATTTGGTTTTAGACGTGCCAAAATTTGCGTTTGGTTGAAATTTACTTTTGTGCATTTGCTTGAGAGTTTTTAAAGCCTTATGAAAAATCTATTTCATGCATATCTTGTAATCATTGCATTCCATGAGACAACATCTCTTTGAGGCATCGTGTCAAACAGTTCACGTTCGTTGTATATGCTTCCACACTTTGCATACATGTCTTGCAGGGTACTTACAACTAGAACATTTGACAAAATTCCTATATCCTTTATGCTTTGATGGATGTCTATACCGTGTTCCAAAGATACCACTTCTACGGTTTTTGGAATTTGGCTTTACACTCGCCAATTACATTTTCTTGAAACTTTCTAAAGGCTTATCAAAAAATCCATTAAATGTTCATATCTTGCAATCATTGCATTCCATGAGGCGACATTTCTTTGAGGCATCATGCCAAATAGTTCATGTGCCTTGTCTGTGATTCCACACTTTGCATACATGTCTCTGAGCGTAGTTGCAACTACAACATCTACAAAATTCCCATATGTTTTAGCGGCGGGAGATATCTGGAAGGATACCTCCCTAGCTAAGAGGGAGTGTTGATGTTTTAGCGGAGGGAGATATCCTTCTCCCAAATTTAAATAATGAAAAGTCACATATGAAGAGACACCAAAGCATATGAAGAGACGCCGACACATATGAAGAGTCACCTTGATTTGTATATACATCAATTGAATCACTTCATTCGCACCTGCAGTAGAAGTTTGTCATTCCATTAACAGCAGACCAAATTTCAAGGGGAAGCATATTTATTTGTATCAAAGAGAAGTGTCTCCATTCATTGTATATACTCAGCCTTATGTAAGGCCTGATTCTGTAAGCATATTTCTGCTCCTTTTTCTGATATATAAGAAGAGATTATTTGCTGGGTTTTTCTCCCTCGAGTAGGAGGGTTTTCCCAAGGTAAACATTGTGTTCATTGTCTTGGGTAAATGCAAGGAGATGGGGGACCAAAAAGTCGCCACCATCTCCAAAATTAAAGCAAAATGCGAGCGCGTTAAAAAAACCATTTTCTGATCATTCCCCACACAGCTTTTCTCTTGACAGCAGCAAAGAAACCAAGCAAAAAGCGATCGCATTGAAAAAGAGGAGATTCAATCAAGTGCACGTGAGAAAACAAGAAATTCACAATGCCACCTCGCCACCAAAGACATCGTCGTACAAATTTGGAGGCTCCAACACAGGAAGAAGGTAGGGTTTGTTTGATTTTGTTAGTTTTAGAACAATTTTTTAGTTTCACAATGTTTGATTTATGTTTATATTGCATTTACAGTTATTAGAGAAGCAGAAAATCTAAATCCAGTTGAGGAGGGTGAAAATAATCCCCAAAACCCTCAAAACCCACCTTCACCTCATTTTCATGTAAGGGATAATCAAGAACACTACTTAGGGATAATAGAAGAAAACAAGAAACATCTTGAAACTATTATTCAAACCCTAAACAATCCAAATGGAACTACTGAGCATAAGAGGGCACTTGCAAAATCACTATAGGAGATTGTTTCCCACATGGATTTGGTGACGAAACAAATCACCGAATTCCAAGACTATAGGGAGAGGAGTCGGAAATATTATGCCAACAAGTTGTCATATGAACAAGTGAAGAAGGAAAAAATTACAAAATCTCAATTATGTGCACATTTTATTAATCCCAAAACCAACCAAACATTAGAGGAAAGTTGCAAACGATTTCTTATACATTGGTGTAGGAATGAAGACATATCCCAATACTTTTGGGATAGATGGTACATGGTCTTCGATGAGCGGCCATGCAATAATGATGAGGTACCATAATATTTTTTGAGGAAACTCTATTGCGAGTTCATCCTCAACAAGATTCTGAATTATTTTGACATTCGTGAGTTCCAAGGTAGAGGTGGTGGCTGTGTATGAGGAAAATCGACTAAATCAAACTTATAAAATAAAAAGCCCAATAACATAAAGAGAACCGATCTAAATAAAAGCCATTACTAATAAATCAATGAAATATAAAAGCTTTTACCGAGATTTGTATTGTTCCCTTTGGATGAATGTGGATTGCTCAAAAATGCTGCGAAACCATGGTTGCAACAAGCAAGTGTAGTGCTCAAAGATTAATGTTAAAAGATCGTGAAGTTGCTCAATCGATGTGATGTATGCTCAAAGCACTATTAAAGGATACCTGAGAATAAGTGATTGAAGAGGATTTGTGAAGGAGATGAGGGGGGGTTTATATAGGTTTCAACAAAGATCGATCAACGGTCCAGATAATTCAGAGGAATCAATGGAGGAAAACAATTAAGGAACGTGCAACGAATAAGAAGAAGACAAGTGTCACACAAAAGCTGCTTCATTTGAGTTAATCACTTTCTTTTCTAAAGATAAGACATGCTTTTCATAAATTAGAAAGTTTTTTTCTAATTTAAGAGAAACTGATAAAAACAAGGTTGAGTGAATAGATAACTCAACTTAAGATTTACTTTTGCATGATTTGAGGGAAATTAAATAATAAATTATTTAATTTTGTGTGCATGGAGAAGAAGACTTATTTTTAGAAGATTTAAAAAATATTTGAAGAATTTGAAGATAAGAAAGCAAATTAAATAAATAAATTTATTTAATTGTTGTGCATGATTTGGAAGAATAAATAAAATATTTGATTGTATTTTATTTTTGGAGATTGAGAGGATTTAAATAAATTTGATTTGATTTATTCAAATTTGGAAAAATGATTTGATTTAATTAAATAATTGGGAATTATTTAATTGTTTGGATAAGAGGGAATTTGTAATGAATTAATTAAATAATGGGATGTATTTAATTAATGTGGACTTGAATTTTGGAAAGAGGATAATGATTTAATTAAATAATTAAAATTATTTAATTGTGGAAGAATAACAGAGGAATTTAATTTAATTAATTAAATAAAGGGAATTTATTCAATTAATGTCACAATTATGTGATTTAGAAGAATTTGATGAAATTAATTGAATAATTAGATTATTTAATTAATGTTGAATGCAGGTGACTAGGAAGAAATGACGAAATGCAAGTGGTGCGACGACTTGGTCATTTTAGGGTGTCTACATTTTGCCCCTCTTTGATGCAATGCAGTTTATGGCGTTGCGTCAAAGAAAACGATTGTTGAAGATATGATACAATTTTTGATGCCCCAGTGTAGGTAGTTGCCCCTGCGTAGCTGGCGTAGGGTGCCCCCTCGAGAGGAAAGACAGGGAAGCGACAGAAGAACTGTGTTGACGCTCGACTAGAAGATTTTGTTGGAGATAGACGAGGTTGGGTTGATGATAGATAAAAGAAAGGAGATAGGAGAGTACATGAGAGAAAGACGGTTGATCGATCTTTGCTTGAAAAACTATATAAGGCCATGGAAAAATGGATGGTGTAAATGGATGAGCTTGTTGCAATGGTTTCACGAATGTTTATAAAGATCAATCCTTATTTTTGATATAGCACGTGGATAGTTTGCTACCAAGGTATAAAAGACCAAGGTGCTGTAGTATCCGAGTGCGTGGACGTTGACTCTGCAAGCGGGCGGTTTGAACTTAGATCCCTTAGACAGAATATGACCTTGTTGGAATATGTGAATGAGCCATAGTCTTGAACATAAAATAAACTTCAAAACATGTAAATGCAAGAAGAGTATTAATATGTAAGATGCTAGGTCGTAGCACATACAAGATAAATATGATGTTAAGAAAGATACTAAAGATCATTCCTCAAACATGGCACACAAAAGCAATGACTATGCCCCCAATCCATACTGCATCACAACATACCAAGATTATAGATAAATCAAGGTAGTCTTGAATAGGTAATAGAAAAGGAACAAAAAATAAACCATAAAACCAATTGACTGACTTACAAAGTAAACATACAGCCAACATATTCTCTTGCCAAAGAGGTTGCTCAGGATAGATTGGATAGGAAAGATAACAGCCTTATCGTAGGAACTCTGTGTCCGTTAAAGGGTGCTATCTACCTAAAAAGACAATGTCTTGCTGCAGGAAATGCCACATGTCGCAGGAGACGCGTGTGTTGGTCTCGACAATGGAACACTTTGCAGAAGACGAGCTTGTGGAACTGGTGTTGGGGTTAAGCAGGATTTAGCTGATGTTGGCAATCAGAATAGCTGGACAGTAGATGACTCTAGAAGAAAGCTGCTTTGCTTCAGGTTTGTTAAGAACTTTTGCTTTGAAAGGATGCGCTAGCTTGCTGCTTGAGTTAGTCAAGTCGAGGCGAATGGATTCTGATAAATGGGAGACTAGAAGGATGAAGTGCAATGGATTGAGATAGGTGGAGAATGATGGATCATGTGTGCCTGAGTACTAGATACATCCTTCGTATTCCAGACTGCCTACATACCCTGTATCCACGGGATCAAGGCACACGATGATGAAAATAAAAATGATAATATGTAGTTCTGGATAGAGTGATGACATGGGTCAAGGTGAAAGGGGGAGATCTTATGTACCTGAGTACTAGATGCTTCCTTTGTATTCCAGACTGCCTACATACCCATATCCATGGGATCAAGGTACCTTAAGATTGAAACGATGATATGTAGTTCTGTTGATGTGATGATGTAGGAAAAGCATTGTGAAAATGATAACCGCCTTATCGTAGGAGCGATGTGTCCGTTAAAGAGCGTTATCTGTTGAAAGGAGAAAAGATTGAAGAGCATGTTGCGAACCACGAACAAGGAACCACTCCTAGACCTAGGTTAAGGAAGGAACTGCCCCCATTCTGGTAGAGGAAGCTGCATGGGTGACTGACGAAGAAGACATAGAAATCTTTGACCTAGGGCAAGCCAGTGAAAACTGCTTACACAGATCAAGGCGTGGGATGATGATGGTGGACACTAACAAATTTCCAAGCTATATTAGATAGGGAGATGGAAATGCAAACAAGATCAATGGTTTTATTATGGATGGATGGATGGATGAAGCTTGTGAAATGGGATGAACAAAGACTTGATAGACGATGGGTGCTGACTCTACACATAGCACCTGTTTGCTAGGTTTTCACTATGGTACTTATCCAAGGCGCCCGTTTACCAGGTTTTCACCAGAGGATGGATTTTTTTGGATTTTTTTTTTTATTTTTTTTTGGAATACTCTGAGGATCAAGCATAGAACTTCTTAAGATGAACACTGTTAAGTGGCTCATCCAAAGGAATGCCGTCAGGTGTAGCTAAAGTATAAGCTCCTGATCCATATGTTGTTGTGACAATAAAGGGACCTAACCAGTTAGGTTCAAACTTACCCTTCTTTTCTCGATCTGCTTGATTTCTCTGATTCTCTTTGAGTACAAGATCACCAACTTGAAACCGTCTTTCTTTGATCTTTTTGTTGTAATTACGTCGGAGGTGGTTTTGATAGACATGGAGATGATTAGGCATGGCAAGGCACCTTTCATCTAGTAGTTCTAGTTCAACTAATCTAAAAGTGTGATACTCCTCTCCGCCGATCAGGTCATGCATGGATACTCTGAGGGATGGGATCTCGACCTCTATAGGTAAGATGGCTTCAGAGCCATAGACCAAGGCATATGGTGTGGCACCAGTTGGTGTTTTGATACTAGTGCGGTAGGCCCATAGGGCGGGATTGAGTTGCAAGTGCCAATCACGACCAGCTTCATTGACTATTTTCTTGAGGATTTTGAGAATGGTTTTATTTGAAGCCTTTTCTTGGTCGTTACTCTATGGATAGTAGGGAGTTGAAAAGCGATGCTGGATATTGTATTATGTGCACAAGGCACGGACATCTTGATTCTTGAATGGTCTCCCATTATCAGTGACAATGGCTTGGGGAATACCATACCAGCATATGAGGTAGTTTAGGATAAACTTGGCTATTTGCTTACGGGTGATGTAGGTCATTGGAATGGCTTCCACCCACTTCGTAAAGTACTTGGTGGCCGTAATGATGAACTTGTGGCCATTGGATGAGGATGGGTGGATTTGTCCTACGAGGTCGAGACCCCATTGAGAAAAAGGCCATGGAGTAGTCACAAGCTGTAGTTCATGAGTTGGTGCGTGAATTAAATCTCCATGTTGCTGGCATTGTAGACACTTCTTAGCAAACTGTGCAGCATCTTGTTCTATTGTAGGCTAGTAATAACCTATTCCGAGTATCTTCTTAGCGAGATTAGGACCGGTAGAATGTGCACCACAGACACCTTCATGTATGTCTCATAAGGTAGCTTCGGCTTCTTCCGTGTTAAGACATCGTAAGAGGATACCATCGAGACTCCGGTGATATAGTGTATCACCCAGAATGATGTAACGGGAGGATCGACGGATAAAGATTTTGCGTTGGGTGGATGATAGGTCAGGGGGAAAGGTACTGTGTTTAAGGTATTCATAGATGTCTTTGTACCATGGGGAGTTGTGACCAACAAGTTCGTAGATGATTTCAGTAACGGGAACATCAACGGCTGGTATCAACAACTGCTCGATCAAGAATTCGCATTTCTATGTATTGGCAGGCACGTCAATCAGGGACCCTACAGAAGCCATATAATCTACCGCCTTGTTATGCTCTCTTGGAATTTGCTCAAATGTGATGCTAGAAAAGTGCGGTTTGTAGGCATCCACTAGTTGCTTGTAGGGGACCAACTTTTCATCTTTTGTTTGGTACTCATATGTGACTTGCCGAATGACTAGTTATGAGTCTCCATATACTTGTAATTCTGTGATGTCCCATTGAACTGTTGTATTGAGACCTATGAGGAGTGCTTCATACTCTGTAATGTTGTTGGTGCAAGGGAATGCAAGCTGATATGACTTTGGAATATAGTCATTTTGAAGTGTGATAAACAAGATGCCGACCCCTAATCCATGTTGTGTGTAGGAACCATCAAAGTACAACTTCCACATTATTGAGTTGGAAAGAGTAAATAGATTCTCATCTAGAAAGTCTGCTACCATAGGGTGTATCTGTCATGGGTGCTTCTGCTAGTTGATCTGCTAGGGCTTGTCCTTTGATTGCTTTCTGATCCGTATACTCAATGTCGAACTCACTAAGGATCATGACCCATTTAGCTAGTCTGCCTGTAAAAGCTGCTTTTGCTAGTAGATACTTCAAGGGATCAATTTTAGCTATAAGATTTGTGTGTTGGTTCAACACGTAATGCCGCAACTTTTGGGAAGCGAACACTAATGCTAAACAAGCTCTTTCCATTGGTGAATAATTGAGTTCATATCCCACCAAGGTTCTACTGATTAAATTGCATGCTCTTTTCCTGTTTCATCATTTTGTGCTAGAAGGGCCCCTAGGGCCGAAGTTGTAGTTGAGATGTATAATATCAAAGGTTTATTAGTAACTGGTGGAACCAATATAGGAGGTGTAGCTAAATACTCTTTGAGTTGATCAAATGCTGCTTGACACTTATAATCCCATCGAAATGAGACATCCTTTCGAAGCAAGTGTTGAAATGGTTGACATTTATCTGCTAGCTGTGAGATGAAATGCCTGATGGACTGCAACCTTCCCTGAAGGCTCCTTAATGCTTTGAGATTCTTTGGTGGAGACATCTACACTATAGCTTTTACTTTTTCGGGGTCTACTTCGATGCCTCTACGAGATACAATGTATCCCAACAGTTTTCCTGATGTTACACAAAAGACACACTTCTTTGGATTGAGTCTTAATTGGTATTTCTCGAGCTTGTCAAAGATCTGTCCTAGAACTTGTATGTGATCTGCCCTAGAAGATTTAGCTAGTATGTCATCCACATAGTCCTCCATGATATGATGAAAGAGATCGTGGAATATCACTGTCATTGCTCTCTGATAGGTTGCCCCCGCATTCTTTAGACCAAATGGCATGACACATCAACAATAATTACCCCACAAACAAGTAAAAGTTGTTTTATGTTGATCTTCTTCTACTATCTTTATTTGATTGTAGCCAGAGAAACCATCCATGAGAGAAAGAATTTCGTGACTTGCTGTCAAGTCTACTATAATATCAATGTTTGGTAAAGGAAAGTCATCTTTGGGACATCCTTTGTTGAGATCTCTAAAATCATTACACATGCGGATGCGCCCATTGGGTTTAGACACAGGTACAATGTTTGAGACCCAATCTGAATAATCAATAGGTCGTATGAACTTTGCATCTAACAACTTCTATATTTCCACTTTTACCAAGAGAGCTATCTGTGGGTGCATCTTCCTTAGTTTTTGCTTGACTGGTTTAACTTTTGGATCAACTGTGAGATAGTGAACAACTAGCTTAGGGTCTAACCCTGGCATATCAGCATAGGTCCACATGAAGTTGATGGTTCTCTGTAAGAAGAATGTGTTAAGATTCCTATGCTCTATTTTTGATAATGATGCTCCTAGGAATGTGGTCTTTGGATTTTGCTCTGTGCCAAGGTTTATCTCTGTAGAATCTTCCACTAGGAGAGCTGACTTCTCTTGATACTTAGATGGTAGGGGAAGGTCAAATCCTCCATCCTCAGGTGCCACAGTTGGGTTTTCACCTTTGGATACGTCCTTTATTTTTACTATTTTGTGATCAGGAGGTGCCACAGTGTGGTTTTCACCTAGAGATCTTTCTTCATTTTTACTTTTGCGACTCGAGGATTTGGCATTCTCACCAAAATAAGTTGTTGGCTCTAGTTCCATTACAAAACCTGCTTTATGATCACCCAGAGGGATACCTTCCCGAAGTCCCATGAACTCAGCTAGAGCTTCATCATTCTGAAATACATCTATAACGGGGGACCCTTGTTGGTCCCAATCGATAAGTTCAAGGTAGACAAGTGTGACATTCTGGGTGTTTATGGTGGAGGTTAAGGATACAGAGGACAACATAAAAATGGAGGATTCTGCAAATAGGTTGGTCATATGGAGGGAAGAGTCATCAATGATATCCTCAATAGACGTCAAATCAGCGGGAAAAGTTTTGGCCACCTCGTCAAGAATATACTTGATGTCCACGGCATGCGGTACCGTTCTACCAAATCCTAATCCCTTCTTGTCTAGTTTCTTTGTCACAATAATGGGTTCCATAGTTCCTTGATTCTATTTCCCAAGGCCACCTTTGCCTTTATAGCCCATGTTTTTGACTATCCTTAAGCCATTGCCATATTGCTTGATTGGTATTGTAACTGGTTCTTTCTCTTTATAGACCCAAGAAGAAATGTTCTCAATGGTTTCCTCTTCCAATAATTGTCCCTGTTGGAATTGGGTTAGAAATGCCGGGGGAGGAATAGCTGCTTTTTTGGTCACTTTGGCAATGGGCAGTTGGCCGTAAGATTTAGGGGATAAAGGCATCTGCCCTACACAACAAGATTTTGAAATATCATACGTTCCAAAGCCTATATCACAGATGTGTGCTTTGATTTCAGGCAAAGGATTAGGGTTACTTGTAGAGGCTTGTGTCATAATTTCAAGATCAACATAGAGTGGGGATTCAAGGGCTTTGTCATTTTTGGGCACTTGATTGCAATTCTTATAACTGGCTTGCAATACACGACAAAATTCAAAAGGATTGGGGTCTCCTGGGATAGTGATCTCTATACCATTGAATGGGAACTTTAGAGATTGATGGTACGTTGAAGGAACAGCTTTCATTGCATGGATCCATGGGCGGCCTAGGATAAGGTTATAAGGTAGCTCAATATCAAGGACTTGGCACCTGGTTTTAAGCATGATGGGGCCCAATTGTATAGGTAAGTGGATAACACCTTCAAAGCGGCGTTCAGCATCATCATATCCCTTGATTGTAATACTGTGATCAGAGTTAACATGATCCTCAGAGTATCCCAATTGCTTAAGTAACTTTAAAGAATAGATCTTGAGACCAGCACCACCATCTATGAGTATACATTTGATTTTGTGCTTATGAATGAGAACTTCAATATGAAGGGCATCATTGTGACATGGATCATGGGAAGGGAGGTCTTTCTCAGAGAAGACCACATTGTAGGGCGAAACAATGTTACCTACTATAGCTTGGAAATCTGTGATCGCTATGTTGTTAGGAACCAAAGACTCTTGGAGGGCTTTTTCTAACACCACTCTATGTGCAGGTGATGACCGGAGGAGGTCCAAGATAGAAATCTGTGCTGGCATTTTCCCTAGATGTTTGACAAGATTATAATCGGATTGAGTTGGGAGACTAGGTGTAGGACCACGAATGGTGACACGACCACGACGAGTTGTAACAGCGCAATCCATAGATTTGCCTTTGATTGTGAGGGTAGACACTCGACTCTCTTCAAAATGACCCACGATGGAGTCAAAGGAAGTGGACGCATGATTGATGCCTTTACCTTTATCCTGAGGAGGCGGACCATGGTGAGGGAAAGGTTCCTTGTACATGTTGAGGTCCTTGTTCGTGTGTTGAGCTGGTGGTTCATCTTCAAAAGTGATTTGGTTGCCTTCGATGAGATTTTGAATTAGGTGCTTGAGTTTCATGCATGATGCGGTTCTGTGCCCTTTGCTCCTATGGAATTCACAATATTCATTGTATCTGTAACGCGTAGTTTTGTAAACAGGTTCTCCATATGGGGGAGCATCGAGTAAGGTGATGAGCCCTTTGTGCAAAAGTTGTTGTAGGACTGACTCTATAGGCACTCCCAAGGGAGTGAATTGACGTCGCGGAGGGTAATCTTGTTGAGGTCGCTCTTGTTGTCGTTGTTGTTGGTTTTGATATGGTTGTCGTTGTTGTTGTTGTTGTTGTTGAGGTTGACTTGGTTCTAAAAGTTGAAGCGGTGTTTGCAATGTTTGGACATGTTTAGAATCGACCACCCCATCATTGACCACATTTTTATTTTTGTTCCAATATTTAGGTTTATCATTTGTTTGTTGTTGAGGAGCATTGTCTTTAGTTTCTTTGAAGATTTTGACCACACCCTTAGCAATGAGGGCCTTTTCAATGTTGATTCCCTTGTACGTGATTTCATCGAAGGTTGTAGCACTAAGAATTTGCAAGTTAAAATCCAATTCTTGGTTGAGGTTCTGCACAAATATGCTAACAAGTTGTTTTCCGGGTATCTTGAATGGGAATTTGCTGGCCATTTGTCTCCATCGTTGAAGGAAAGAAATGAAAGTTTCTCCATTTTTCTGTTTGTTGTTACATAGATTAGTCATGGAAATCTCATGCTCTGCGTTGTAGGAGAAATGGGTGGCAAATTTCTCTGCTAGCTCGTTAAAAGACTTGATTCCTATGGGTAATTGCGAGAACCATTCTATAGCTTGACCTCCGAGACTACGAGGAAAGAGATGCATAAGATATGTGTCGTTGTGTGAGACTTCGAAGCAAGCAAGATAGAATTCCCTAAGATGGTCTTTTGGGTCACCTTTTCCTTTGTATTTATCAAACTTGGGAATAGTGAAATTTTGAGGAAAAGGGATCATGGGTAATGACCGATCAAAAGGATAAGGACACATTTCTTCTAACGAGAAGGTCTTCTTGGTGTGGCCAAACGTAAGATCAGATAGCTACTATTGAACTTCCACGATTTTTAGCTCCATCCTTGTCGGAGGGGTTGGAAACATCTCCTGTTGTCCTGGAAGTGGCTGTCGTTGCCCATACGAAAGATTGTAGTGTAAGCCATGGGCGTTGGTGTTGTAAGGGTTGTAAAATTGGTTGGGGTCGTATGCATTGTATGTTGGGTTAAGGTTGGGTTGGAATTGGATGTTTTGATTCAAAAGAGGTGGGGGCAGCACTAGGTAAGAATGTTGGCTTTGCGATGGTTGAAGAAAAGAGGTTGGTGGAGGAAAGCTAAAGTTCGTTGGGTTAGTTTGCGATTGCGGAACATAGCTTTGGGAAACTTGATGTTGGGAATGTTGAGGGTGGATGGGCAAGGTGTTGAAGAAGTTTAGCGCTGATGAACGTAGTGGTGGAGGGACATAGGTAGATGTGATTTGTGATGGTTGAGGTCGATTGAGGATGAGCGTAGAAGAATGTTGTGGTTGGGATTGCATGACTCTAGTTGGTTGAGAGACATGAAGGTGTGATGATATAGGAAGTGAGATTTGTTGAGACCCTTGTTGCATGGCTACATAGTTGCTCCCTGGATTGTAATTTGGTGGGAAACCTATTCATGATGGGGCAACCAATATTCCACTTGCGACTGGTGTGGACACTTTAGGAGGTTGTTGTATGTTTGATTGAGCTAGAGCGGCTTGTTTGGCTAGTTCTGCTTGACATTGGAGGGTCTCTTGTTGGTTTTTGTATATCTCCATAGGAGTCAGAAGCGATGATATGGCCCTCTTTCCTGTTGGATTTTGATAAAGGGGATTCTCATATTGTGCAATTATTCTCCCTTGTGAGCCTTGTTCTTGTAAGGGTGTGGTCATTGTTGACATGGTTTGGACCACCGTTATGGTGTCTTGGGTGTTGTTTGTGTCTTTGAGATTGGATAAATCAAAATCTTGAGGTAATTTGGCACCCTGCTCTGCAAGCAAGCGAAAGAAGTGATCTTGGTTCTCACTAAGGATTTTATCAAAGGTGGCTATGGCTCTAGGATCTTGTATGAATTCATCAAGATCTTGTCCGTCTTCTTGAGAGGATTGACCTATTTCAAAGTGTCGCTCTTCTTGAGATGGGACTTGATCGATGGTATATCCTTGTGGCACAAAATCCAAAGGCATTTCGGTGGTGTATTGAGGTGTACTTACCAAAGGGACCCTACCTTCTTGAGGATTGCTTGGTTGGTCAATTTGCGGTATGTTGGGAGAGTCGGTAGATCTTTCCGCAGGTGTCCTAGGAGTAACCTTGGGAGTAATGTTGAGACGGCCTGATTGCGGTGTGTGAGGAGGCGATTTGCACTTCCTAGGGATAACTTGCTTGGACTTCATAGTTTGCTGGAGCCTAGTGGTTACCATGGAATACACTAGGACAAAAAAGGTAATGCTGAGATTATGCCTGTGCTTTGAAAAAGACAAACTCTGATGCACAATTTACTGGACCAAAGGCACTATACTGTTTGACCAGAGGCGCAGGACTGTGCAACCAAAAGCGTGCTACTGTAATACCAAAGGCGATGGACTGAGCTACCAAAGGTGAGAACTGCTATACCAAAGGCGAGCTACTGTGACCAAAAGCGAGCTACTGTTATACCAAGGGCACTGAAGTAGGGATGCAAAAGGCGAGGTACTGCTATACCAAAGGCGATCTACTATACTACCAAAGGCGAGCTGCTGTAATACTAGAGGCACTGAAGTAGTGTCTAATGTTTGTAAAAGGCAAATTTTGATAGATTTGGTTCTATTTCTGATTAGATTTGCTTTGGCAAGAGAAAACATAGCAAATAATGTGGCAAAAAGGGACTGACCCAACAGATAGTGTATGTTCGAGGCTCACAAAAAGTGTCATGTCCCCATATCGCTAATGTCTAATTAAATCAATTATGAATTTTAATCATTCAAATTAAAGATATGAATGATATCAAAATCGTAATCAATACATTATTTAAATAACAAATATAAATATTGATAATTAAATATTATATATAAACCTTATATATTCTAAATCAAGTTATTTATATAATTAACTATATTGTTATATATAATTAACAATATACAACTATTACCAATTTTAAATATTATTATAATTATAATTATTATAATATAATAGATTAATAAATATATATAATATATATAAATATTAACAATTCATTAATAATCTAAATGTTGAAATATATATATTATTATAATTATAATATAATAATATATATATGTAATAATATAAATATAAATATTTAATTATTATAATAAATATATATAAAGTTAGTATGGCATATATTCTATGAAGAATATAAAGTAACTTAGAAATTAAGGCTTCACTTAGTATTAAGAATACCCTTCATAAAGGGCAGCGTTGACTTCAACTAATGCGACGATTCACTATATATTGTGATTAGACAATCATTTAATAATTAATAATGCCGTGGTCTAAGTAGGCAGCGATCTCTTCATAAGAGACATGACCATTCATATTAAAAAGAATGACCATACTTAAGGACAAGCAACGATGGAAAATTGGGAAGGCAGCGAGGGATATAGTAAAAGGAATAGACCATTGATAAAGGAGGCAACCATTAAATATTAAAAGCAGCGATATCATTAAGAGCATAACTATGTGTTAAAACAACCATTAAACTATGAGACACGTCCGTAGGTAAGGAGGTGCAAAGAAAGACTATGTTTTTCAACCATATCGGGGGTATTAAAGATAACCAATTTCATAATAGATCGGTATGGAATTTGGGAATTAGAAAGGAAAGAAGTAAGAATGAATATAGATATTCTGACTTAAGAAGGAAGACTAAAGATAGATAATTCTGAGATATAAGTAGGATAACACATATCAAAACAGAGTATCATTGATCAGCATTTATCATAACTATCAAAAGAAATTGAATAATCACAACAGATTGTGACTGCATAAATAATCCATTATTTGATCAGCACAAGGATTATATCAGCAATCAACCCTATAAGGAGTTAAAATTGTGTGCAAGGTTAAGAAATTTTGAACTGTCTAAAAGGGGACATTACAAAAAGCCCAATGTTTTCACAGGTATAAGACAATTGCAATCAATAACAAGCACTTTTTATCCCTAGAGACAAGGTTTCATTGTAGTAGATCAGCTTACAGCTTAATACTCCGTTGATAAAAATATCATTCCATAAAGGTGTCGGATATTTTGTATCTTTGTGAGAGACGATAGGTAGGGATATCTCACCCTCCCCTTAGAAAGCTCAAGTAGGTCACAAGAGCTTTATGGCCAAGGGAATACTATCTCTTCTCAAGGGAGCTAATGGTGAGGATCTTAAGGGCTTAAATCGATTTCCCTTGCACTGATGATTACTGCAAAGTTCAGAGGTAGATCGGGTAGTCTCTATCTAGAATGGTTCTTAGTAACTTTGAGGGACCAATGCCTTATGAGCAATGCGACAAGCTACTAAAAGCTTTAACCAATCCTACTAAGAGTATCAAACACTTCGCTCGATGTGAAAATCGTTTCCACAAAGAGCTAGTACACCTCTTTTTAGTTTGGCACCACAAGGTAAGGCTGACGTCGGTTAGGACTTGGCTTTCGCCTTATCCCTCTTATATAGTGGTTCAAAGGAAAACTCTGCTTAGGGTCGTCCCTTTTGGATGAAGCGCAATCCAAAAATAGGCCCTTCTAAAGGAAGTACTGAAATGTAAGAGCAAGCACGTCAAACAAAGGTTCAATTGTCCCGTTATAAAGAAAATAAGGTGCAACTAAATTAGGCACACACACATTTGTAGTTGTCAATTGTCCCTTATGAAATTGAAGTGTTTGGCATTCATGTCCATTGTCCCTTAGAAAATTGAGGTGTTTTCGCATACATGTCCATTGTCCCTTAAGAAAGGCAGCATGTTCCTAAGACTTAGATTGCCGAAATGATTTGTTCAATTATCCCTTAAGAAGGCAATATGTTTCTAAGACTTAGTGAGATAAATCAAGATTTCTTCAATGCTCATCCTACATGAACATGTTAAGAAAAACCTATTTGCTCTGTGTGAGTGATAAGAAGCTGCAATAGGTTGATTAGTTCCACAAAACTCACAAGTTAGCAAAAACAAATCAATTTGACCAAAAGCGTCGTACTGTCTTACCGAAGGTGACTTACTGTGAACCTAACGCACTGCACTGTGCCTCCAGAAGCGATGTGTTGCAGACCAAAAGTGACTTAATGTGCTACCAGAAGCGCTGAAGAAGAACCAGAAGCGACTTACCGAGCTACCAAAAGCATCGTACTATATATCCAAAAGTGTTGTTCTGTCTCAGATCCAAAAAAAGTTAAACTTTATCAAAATAATTACATCCAGACATAGTTTCATGGTTGATTTTGAAGTTCTGCCAAGTAATATCTAATAGGTTTGCACCCTGGAATCAAGAAAACCTAAAGGATGCTACAAATAGATGGGTTGACTCCAATATGAAAAATACTCCTAAATACGTCAGCTTATGAAGTATAACAAATAGTTTGAAAGACAAATAAACCAGCTTGTCAGTCAGATCAATGGAAAAAAATGTGAGTAAACCCTAAAAAAATCACCAAACAAGGTCAAAAACCCTATTTTTCCAAAAGCGCTCTACTACTACCAATAACGTTGTACTGTGTGTCCAAAAGCGCGCTAGTGTAATACTAAAGGGCACTGCAGTATCGCCCGAGGGCACTGTATTGTGCCTCCAGAAGCGCTTCAATATACTGCCAATAGCGTGTTTCTGTGTGTTTGTGCACTGTTCCATACTGTACTTTAAAAATTAATTTCTCAAAAAAAAAGGGATTAGTGGGTCCCACCGGGCATGCCAGAATGTGTATGAGGGAAAATCGACTAAATCAAACTAATAAAATCAAAAGCCCAATAACATAAAGAGAACCGATCTAAATAAAAGCCATTACTAATAAATCAATGAAATATAAAAGTTTTTACCGAGATTTGTATTGTTCCCTTTGGATGAATGTGGATTGCTCAAGAATGCTGCGAAACCATGGTTGCAAACAAGCAAGTGTAGTGCTCAAAGATCAATGTTAAAAGATTGTGAAGTTGCTTAATCGATGCGATGTATGCTCAAAGCGCTGTTAAAGGATGCCTGAGAATAAGTGATCGAAGAGGATTTCTAAAGGAGATGAGGGGGGGTTTATATAGGTTTCAACAAATATCGATCAATGGTCCTAGATAATTCAGAGGAATCAACAGAGGAGAATAGTTGAGGAACGTGCAACAAATAAGAAGAAGACAAGTGTCACACAAAAGCTGTTTTATTTGAGTTAATCACTTTCTTTTCTAAAGATCTTTGATAGGCTCGAGAAATACCAAGTAAGACTCAATCCAAAGAAGCGTGTCTTTGGTGTAACATCAGAAAGTTGTTGGGATACATTATATCTCGTAGAGGCATTGAAGTAGACCCCAAAAAAGTAAAAGCTATAGTGGAGATGCCTCCACCAAAGAATCTCAAAGCATTAAGGAGCCTTCAGGGAAGGTTGCAGTCCATCAGGCGTTTCATCTCATAGCTAGCAAATAAATGTCAACCATTTCAACACTTGCTTCGAAAGGATGTCTCATTTTGATGGGATTATAAGTGTCAAGCAACATTTGATCAACTCAAAGAGTATTTAGCTACACCTCCTGTATTGGTTCCACCAGTTGTTGATAAACCTTTGATATTATACATCTCAACTACAACTTCGGCCCTAGGGGCCCTTCTAGCACAAAATGATGAAACAGGAAAAGAGCATGCAATTTATTATATCAGTAGAAACTTGGTGGGATATGAACTCAATTATTCACCAATGGAAAGAGCTTGTTTAGCAGTAGTGTTCGCTTCCCAAAAGTTGCGGCATTACATGTTGAACCAACACACAAATCTTATAGCTAAAATTGATCCCTTGAAGTATCTACTAGCAAAAGTAGCTCTTACAAGCAGACTAACTAAATGGGTCATAATCTTTAGTGAGTTCGACATTGAGTATACGGATCGCAAAGCAATCAAAGGACAAGCCCTAATAAATCTCATTAACTAAATCAAACTAGTAAAATCAAAAGCCCAATAACATAAAGAGAACCGATCTAAATAAAAGCCATTACTAATAAATCAATGAAATATAAAATCTTTTACCGAGATTTGTATTGTTCCCTTTGGATGAATGTGGATTGCTCAAGAATGCTACGAAACCATGGTTGCAACAAGCAAGTGTTAGTGCTCAAAGATCAATGTTAAGAGATCGTAAAGTTGCTCAATCGATGCGATGTATGCTCAAAGCGTTGTTAAAGGATGCCTGAGAATAAGTGATCGAAGAGGATTTGTGAAGAAGATGAGAGGGGGTTTATATAGGTTTCAACAAAGATCGATCAACGGTCCAGATAATTCAAAGGAATCAACGGAGGAGAACAGTGAGGAACGTGCAATAAATAAGAAGAAGACAAGTGTCACACAAAAGTTGTTTTATTTGAGTTAATCATTTTCTTTTCTAAAGATAAGACATGTTTTTCATAAATTAGAAAGTTTTTTCCTAATTTAAGAGAAATTGATAAAAACAAGGTTGAGTGAATAGATAACTCAACTTAAGATTTGTTTTTGCATGATCTGAGGGAAATTAAATAATAAATTATTTAATTTGTGTGCATGGAGAAGAAGACTTATTTTAGAAGATTTGCAATATATTTGAGATAAGAAAGCAAATTAAATAAATAAATTTATTTAATTGTTGTGCATGATTTTGAAGAATAAATAAAATATTTGATTGTATTTTATTTTTGGAGATTGAGAGGATTTAAATAAATTTGATTTAATTAAATAATTGGGAATTATTTAATTGTTTGGATAAGAGAGAATTTGTAATGAATTAATTAAATAATGGGATGTATTTAATTGATGTGGACTTGAATTTTGGAAAGAGGATAATGATTTAATTAAATAATTACAATTATTTAATTGTGGAATAATAGAGAAATTTAATTTAATTAATTAAATAAAGGGAATTTATTCAATTAATGTCGCAATTATGGAATTTAGAAAGAATTTGATGAAATTAATTAAATAATTAGATTATTTAATTAACGTTGAATGTAGGTGATTAGGAAGAAATGATGAAATGCAAGTGGTGCGATGACTTGGTCATTTTAGGGTGTCTACAATGGCTCTGCCCAAGATAGACCCGAGGCTCAACGAGATGAACAATATGTGCCTATACCCCGAGTGAGACCAAAACGTAGGTCACTCCCTTTGGCTTTGAAGGAGAGTGTTGAGCTGGAGACTTTACATTCACTGACTACTCTCACCCAAACTCTATCACAACATGCGAATGATTTTACCCAGGGCGATGAGGGTGAGAGTAGTAGGTGTCATGTATCCCCACATTTGTGCAATACATGTGGGGACCTATGTGATTATGGGACGCAGGAGGCACGACAGGACTCTGCGACACAGGGGCAGCATGCTGCGACACAAGAACAGCAGGGCAGGACATATTGGATGATCTTGTTCTCAGTGACGATCTCTTACAACATACATTTGGTATTGACTCTCAGGTAATTTGTTACAAGTTTCATCTTGGTTTAGTAAATTGTTATTTGAAATTTGTAATTAATTTTATATGATTATCTATATTATGTCAAAAATAATATATGTAATTGTTTGTGCAATGAAATTCCAAGGTCAGAGTCTTCATCCTGCCTCTGTTAGCCATCTATTGGCAGCTTATGAGCGGAGGTCAAGTCAGTAGGTATGTAATTTATCACATATTCATAATTATTGTAGATATGTCAATGGTAATATTATTTTGTGACTTGATTTGATGATTTCAACAGCCACCAGCACCTCCACAGTTTCCTTGGTCCCCTGGAACAAACCACCACTTTTACTGAGGTAAATTTAACCATTTCTAATCATTATGCATTTTAAAAATAATGTTATGTATTTATTTTGTTTTAATAATCTTGAACTTGATTTTCAGATGCTGAATACAGTGGAGACTCCTCCTCATCTTCATGAGTCAGCGTAGATAGCATTGATGCAGCCATGATGTCTGCAGATCCTTTGACTGAGGTATGAGCCAATAACATGAAAATATCATAATTTTGTATTTCTTTTTTATCTCATGTCATTTGATGTACATAAATGATATTTATGTTTAGTCAATTTTGCTTTTTGATGCTTCTCACAGGAGGTCACAACTCTAGTCCATCCAACTATGGATGAAGAGAGAGTCAAGATGATGGAGAGCGATCATCAGTTGGTGGTAAGTGATCAATTACATATGTGATGTTATATATTTCATACATTTTCTATACTAATGCACATATTGTTTGTTTGTATTAAAAGGTGCAGCTGGATGAACTTTATTCGAAGAGGTCTACTCGATGGCAAAGAGAGGGTGTGTCACTGACTGGATCTCCATCTTCACAGTCAAATAAGGGTCACTGTTATTCCTAAAAGTCAATAGGAAACTAGTTTTTGGGAACTTTTTTGTATGCCTAGATGGCTTTGTATACATACTTTTGTATGTTAATCCGATGTATATTTTTGTATATTTGCCTATATGGCTTTTTTTGGACACGCCTATATGGCTTTTTATATAAACTAGATGTTATGTTTATGACATTATGTATATATGACAGTTTATATTAAATATTTAATATGATAATCAATTATTGTTACAAGAATTTGGTTTTACAAGTGCCAATTGCATTTGCTTTGAAAGTTTATGAATCATTTTCAAATAATCTATTTTGTGCATATCTTGCAATCATTGAATTCTGTTGCACTATGCATTTCTTTGAGGCATCATTTTAAATAGTTCACTTGCCTTGTCTATGCTTCCATACTTTCCATACATGTCTACAAGGGCAACTTTGCAAATATAATACATGTGAGAAAATTCCTATATTATTTATACTTTGATGGTTGTCCACACCATGTTCTCTAGATCCCATTATAGCATAGGCAAGGAGGAAGTTGGTTAAGGTTGTGCAATTTGGTTTTAGATGTGCCAAAATTTGCGTAAATGGTTGAAATTTATTTTTGTGCATTAGCTTGAGAGTTTTTAAAGCCTTATAAAAAATCCATTTCATGCATATCTTGCAATCATTGCATTCAATGAGACAACATTTCTTTGAGGCATCGCGTCTAACAGTTCATGTTCATTATATATGCTTCCACACAAGTTGCATGCACATTTGTGTTCCATAGTAACGTAAATGTTGTAGCACGTAACATAGATGACTTGTAGCATGTTGTAGCATAACAGTGATGGTTTTCATTATTGTAATGTGCATAAACTCTTATCTTAGCTGTAGCATGTGCATAGTTGTAGGAGAGAACTCTTTACACATTCATTGTAAACAGTGTATAAATGTATGAATTTCATTGTACATAGATGCAATAAGAAGGACCACTTTGTAATAAATTATAACTTTCATAGAATTGTAAAGTGACCTTCAAATGCAAGGAGGATCATACATGGCAGTAGGGTTATATAGACTATGGTAGTGGACTGTTATATAGACTTACATGGTTTTAGTGTTTTATCTCCTTGTAACTCCCTTTGCATCATCTTATGTCATGATGCTTGTATGTCCATATATTTACATATATAACTCTCTTCTCTAAAAATTTTGTTATGTTGATGAAGTAAATACATAATCTCCATCATATTTTTTATGGATTTAGTGGTATCAAAGTGAGTTGTAACAATTTGTCAAATAGTTTGTGGTGCTCATTTCCTCATTTTTGTAAGAAAACTATCATTTCATGCATGGTTCTATTAAATGAATTGAATTATGCGTGTATTAAGGAATAAATCCTTCTATATCATCCTAGGGAAAAAAATTAAGAGTCTTCCAAAATCAATGTTGGCTCCATGTATACACTCGAATATGAGTATGACAAACAATTGTTCACAAAATTATTTTATGAAGTATTTGATAATGTGTTTCTCTTGTATAGCTAAAAATAGGTGAAATAAAGGTATGATGGGCCGAAACAAGGTGGAAACATGAGGAATTTGGAGTCTCTTTGACTGAACTAACTGATATACCTAGACACATATATATCTTAAAACATAAAGAACATAAAAAACATAAAGACATAAAGACATTTAAAGACATAAAGAACATAATAACATATATATGTGAATTAAAATTGAACATACCTTAGAATTCGATATTGTAGTTGACCAATTCTCCAAAAGATGGCTTCAAAATCCTCAAATTCTTATTTTTCTCAAGTTTGATTATGAATTTTATATAATCCTAGAATAGGATTAGTAAAATTTATGTAAAAAACAAACATATATCATCAAATTCAATCTATATATCAATGGTAATTAGCTTTGAAACAAAATCACACATGAAACATGAAACTTTCAGTTTAAATAATCAAATTTTCTCCAAAAACATGAAAAATCACTTTTTCTATGTTGAAAAAACAAAAAAAGGTGGTGGATTCATATAAAAATGATTCTCACTTAGTCAACCAACATGAAAAGCATTTTTTTGTCTGATATACTCATGAAAAGCAGGAATAACAGGCATGTGGGGTCTGAAACACGGATCCCACATGCTTTTTTACCGTTTTCCATGCTTCTAAGAATGTGAGCGCGTTCTGGGAAGCATGATAACATAAGGTAACCTCTCTCTCTCTCTCTCTCTCTCTCTCTCCTATATATAAAGAGGGATCGGGAGACATGGAGAGATAGAGAGGGACACAGAGATAGAGAGGATAGGTGGAGATAGAGACGGGGAAAGGGAGAGATGGGGATCAAGATAGAGAAAGGGGTCTATAGAGGGAGAAAGATAGAGATACATATATATAGAGAGGGGAGATATAGGGAGATAGATCTAGCAAGGGAGAGATAGATAGGGAAATACAGAGAGAGAGGTAGAGGGGTATATTAAGAGGTGGGGTTATGAGGATAGATATCTCGACAGGGAAAGAGATCAAGAGATGTCTAGAGACATGGGGAGAGAGATTTCAAGAGGTAGAAGGATGGGAGAGAGATAAAGAGGAGGAGAGGTAGCGAGGGATAGATTAAGAGATAGGGATCCATATGTCCAGAGAGATAGAGATAGGGATCCCTATTCTCCCCTCTACCTAAATGATAAACCTAAACCTCTAAACCATAAACCCTAAGCCCTAAAATCCAGCAACCCTAAACCCTAAACCCTAAACCATATTTACCTTGAGAGACCCTAAACTCATGTAAACCTGAAATAGTGAGGGAGAGAGAGATAGAAAGGTAGAGTTAAAGAGAGGGGATTGAAAGAGATCTAGCAAGAGAGAGAGAGAGAGAGAGAGAGAGAGAGAGAGATCTCCTAGGCTCGGTCTCTTCTGTATCTCCCTATTTGCCTCTCTACCTAAGCCATAAACCTAAACCTCTAAACCTTAACCCCTACCCCTAAACCATAAATAATGCCCCTAAACCCTAACCCCTAACCCCTAAACCATAAAAATGAGCAACCCTAAACCCCTAACCCCTAAACCTTAAAACCTGGAAGCAACCCTAAACCTTTATCTCCCTGTCTCTCCCAATCTCTATAACGTGAAAACATGAAAACATTAAGCTTTCATTCCAACCAAATTCATTTCTAATCAATCCCAAATCATCCCTAATCCATTCAATTTCATCTCTAATCATCCCTAAACCACTCCTAATCAGCCCTAAACCACTTCACACCATCCCAAATCACATCCAAATTAATTTAATTTCATCCCTAATCATTTTCCAATCAACCTAGATTTCATCTCAAATACCATCCCTAAAAACTGTTCCTAAATCATTCTAATCATTCCCTAATCAGCACTAAACCACTTCAGACCATCCCTAAAACCATTCTAATCATTCCCAAATCATTCCTAATCTAGTCCTTTTCACCTCTCATCATCCCTAAACCAATCCATTTCATCCCAACTCCATCCCAAGTCAATTTAAGCTCCATCTCAAATGATCCCAAAAATAATTAAAACCAAACAAATACCTCACCAGGAGCCATTAAAAGATCATAGTGTCAATCAATTAGTCATTTGCACCATTTTGTATATCGTATGTGAAAATATGCTCCTTAGTAGCACCTACCTATCAATCACAAACATCATTCTACACCTAGCCAGTCACAGGTGTCATTCTACCCTTTGCCAGCCACAAGAGCCATCAGAACATCATAAGCGCCAATATGTTAGTCATTTACACCATTCTATACATCATATATACCAACCATAAACCCTAAACCCGATCAACCCTAAACTTGATCAACCCTAAACCCTTACCTCCTTGTCTCTATCATCCCTCTACCTCTCAATCTCTCTGCCTATGTCTTTGGCCATGTCCATCACCCTTTATCTGCCTATCTCTCCCTCTCTAAACTCCTAACCCCTAAACTCTAAACCCGATCAACCCTAAACCCCTATCTCCTTGTCTCTATCATCTCTCTACCTCTCAATCTATGTGGCTATGTCTCTGGCCATGTCCCTCACCCTCTATCTCCATATCTCTACCTCTCTAAACTCCTAACCCCTAAACCCTAAACCTAATCAACCCTAAACCTATCTCCTTGTTCTATCATCCCTCTACCTCTCAATCTCTTTGCCTATGTCTCTAGCCATGTCCCTCACCCTCTATCTCCCTATGTCTCCCCTCGGTCTCCTCCATATCTCCCTATCGGTCCTCTCTCTCTAAACCCTAACCTAAAACTCTAAACCTTAACCCCTAACCCCTAAAACATAAACCTTAAGTTACCTTAAATAATGCCCCTAAACCCTAACCCCTAAACCCTAAAGCTGAGCAACCCTAAACCCCAAACCTCTAAACCATAAACCCTAGAAGCAACTCTAAACCTCTATCTCCCTAGATCTCTCCCAATATCTATCAATCCCCTCACTCTCTCTCTCTAAACCCTAACCCCTAAACCCTAACCATAAACCTAAGCAACTGTAAACCCCGAAACCCTAAATAATTCCCTTAAACCTAAATGATTCCCCCTAAACCCTAAACTTAAGCAACCCTAACTCATAAACCCGACCCACCCCCCTCTCTCTCTCTCTCCAAAACAAGAAAACTAGGACTCTCTATCTCTCTCCCAGGTATCTCTCCCAAGTTTCTCTCCCCTCCATCCCCATCCTCTCTTCCTTTTCCTCCCTCTTGCTCTCCCTTGTCAACAAAGAACATGAAAATGTAAGGAAAATAGGACACGTAAAGATGGATGAGGATATAAATTTGGATTCAATGAAATGGAAACAAGATAATTTATGAAATTTCATTGGATGGGAAGAATGAGGAGGAGAGGTAGAGAGGGGAGGGAAGTAGAGAATGAGAGAGAGGATAGGAGGTAGAGACAGGATGGAAGTAGAGAGTGGGAGAGGACCGTAGGAGGTAGACAGGGCAAGGAAGAAGAGAGAGAGGGTAGGAGGTAGACAGGGAGGGAAGCAGAGACTAAGAGAGAGGGTTAGGAGGTAGACAGGGGAGGGAAGTAGAAAGAGAGAGAGAGGGTAAGAGGTAGAGAGGGAGGGGGAGAAGAGAGTGAGAGAGAAGGTAGGAAGTAGAGAGGCAAGGGAAGCAAAGACTCAGAAAAGAGGGTAGGAGGTAGATAGGAGAGGGAAGTAGAGAGTGAGAGAGACAGTAGAAGGTAGGTAGGGAGGGAACAAGAGAGTGAGAGAGAAGGTGGGAGGTAGAGAGGGGAGGGAAGAATAGACTCAGAGAAATGGTAAGACGTAGAGAGAGAGAGAGAGAGAGAGAGAGAGAGAGAGAGAGAGAGAGAGAGAGAGAGAGAGAGAGAGAGAGAGAGAGAGAGAGAGAGAGAGAGAGAGAGAGAGAGAGAGAGAGAGAGAGAGAGAGAGAGAGAGAGAGAGAGAGAGAGAGAGAGAGAGAGAGAGAGAGAGAGAGAGAGAGAGAGAGAGAGAGAGAGAGAGAGAGAGAGAGAGAGAGAGAGAGAGAGAGAGAGAGAGACGATAGGAAGTGCAACTGCCCTTGTAGACATGTACGTAAAGTGTGGAAGCATAGACAAGGCATGTCAATTGTAAGATGTAACACCTCAAAGAGATGTTCTATAATGGAATGCAATGATTGCAAGATATGCAAAAAATGGATTTGTTGAAAAGGCTTTAGAAACTTTCAAGCAAATGCAATTGGCATGTGTATTGCTATTTATGCTCAACTTTGTTTGACGTGTTTTTATTAGTTTTTAGCAAGATCTGGAGATAATCTGGAGTGTGCTCCCCATCAGGATGACACTTTTTTCAATGAAAACTCAAAAAAATACCACCATAATATTAAGCTCTTTGTTAGCTATCTAACCATATAAATTTTTTCAAATTTTGATTACGTTTAGTGTTCATCTTGAATTTCTTTTGTTAGTGTGTCCAGTTTTTGCAAAAACCAGTGTCTAGTATTTTTTACTTTTTTAAAAATCATTCATCGAAAATTGAAATAAGTTATATTTTTAAAAACTAGACTCCATTCTACACGAATTCAAAAAAAAAAAAGTTTTTCGATTAGTTTTCAAACATTTTAGGGGGGGAGCACGCTCAAATTTTTGTTTTTCAAGATGTGGCCACTTTAAAAATTATTAAAAAACAATTATTCATTAAAAAATTATCAGAAAAATCAGGGATAAACTACATGGTGTTACCTAATTTCTCACTGGAGCAATTATTGAAATACTAAAAAAAAGTTAACATTTTAAGGGGAGCACACCAGACGCTATGTTATGTTTTTTTCAGAAAAACAAGACCAATTTATGTGCTCCCCCTTTTTGAACCCCTTAATCTCAACCATTTTTGGAAAAAATTAGTAGTTTAGAAACTAGATTCGGAGCACTACAACTCTTGTTTTCATTCCATCTTGAAATTTTGAGTGTAGCTATCTTCAATTTCTCATCCAACATCAATGTTTCCTGATTTCAGAAAAAAAAGTGGCAACTTAAGACCTCATTTTGGTTCCTCATCTTTGTGCACTTACCCATTAACAAAGTTGCAGACTATTTGAGTAGACATCCGATCACAACCCTAACAATGGTATTGGATTCTTGTGGCCACCACACAACAGATTGGCCTCAGTTGTATGGCACAGATCCTGATTTTACTAAGATCTACAACAATCGAGCAAAGGGAAAACAAGCCACTGATTTCTACTTGAAGATGGGATTCTCTGTCACATGGGACACATATGTGTTCCAACCAAGAACGACAAAAGATGATATGGGAGGCACACTACAGCCATGTTGCAGGACACTTCAGGGTGGAGAAGACTATTGTTGTACTTTAGAGGTATTTTTATTGGCCCAAATTGAGACATGATGTCATTTTATACATCTGAGCTTGTACTGCTTGTGCCATTACAAAGCCTGCCAATCATAAACAAGGATTGTATACACCTCTTCAGTCCCTGACCAACCTTGGAATTCAGTTTCAATGGATTTCATGTCCGGACTACCTTCTACTAGATGTGGGCATGATTATGTATATGTGGTGGTAGTAGATAGTTTTCAAAAATGGTTGTCATAGTGGTTTGCAAGAAAGGAGTCTTTGCGGAAGAAACTGCCAAGCTCTTCTTTGAGAATGTTTGGGTACACTTTGGATTGCCACAAACCATCATATCTGATAGGGATAGTAGATTTCTTAGCAATATTTGGTTAGCACTTTGGGCCCTGATGGACACAAAGTTGACAAAATCTACTGCCTTCCATCCCCAAATAGATGGGCAGACTGAGGTGGTGAATCGGATGATCATTCACATTTTGTGGATGTACATTCCAAACATCCTCGAACTTGGGATGAAAGCTTGCCATATGTACAACATAGTTACAATCGAAAACTACATGGTTCCATAGGGCACAATCCATTTGAGGTATGTCTTGGCTACTGACCATTGGCTCCAATTGATGTAGCATTGCCAACTATGTTGAGTGACCCATCAACACATTCAGAAAAAGAGGCAGACAGGGCAACTAAGTTTGTGGAGAAGATATGCCATATTTAGCAACAAGTCCATGAGATACTACAGTATAGTAATCAGAAATACAAGGAGAGACATGATCAGCATCGTACACCTCATCAGTTTAAGGTTGGGGACAAGTTTGGCTTCATATTCAAAAAGAATGACTTTAAGGGCCTCATAAGAAACTATGTCCTATTTGATATGGTCCATACACCATCATCAAAAAATTTGGTGAAAATGCTTTTGAACTCACTCTGCCATCTTTTCTTGGACTACATCCTATTTTCAATGTTGAATTATTGCATCCATATTTTCCACCATTGTTGGACACTTCAGATGTTGCAGAACATACAAGTTGCTCAGAGTTGAATCCAAACACTACTGCCCCTCTCACATGTGATCAAAGTACTAATGTTGTGGTGAAAGCATTGAAGAAACAACAGATTCCTCTCTATCGGGTGGTACAGACAAGATAACTTCCACATCAAGGAAAATGGTTCACTAAGGACTAGATTGAGAAGAAATTTCCTCAGTTGTTGCAATACACAGGTGCAATGGGGCCCATTTCCTCTCAAGGTAGAAGCAATTATCCCATAGAGATTTAGAAGCATTAGGGTGGCATTTGTTCAGGCAACTATATTCTAGTTTTTCAGTATTTTTTTCCAGTTTTGTCTACATCCTAGTAATTGGCATTTTCGGAGGCCTTCGGAGTGGAATTTGGGGTCAAGACTTTCATCGGTTGCTTGGAGCAATAACCATGGGCAAGGCTTGATGCAACTCAATCTAGCTCTTCAGGAGATCTTTCCAACAAGTCCAAAATGTCTAGATTTCGATTAGCTGGCTAGAAGTTATGACCCTGCCTAGTGGGGTCCCGAAATTAGTAGTTTTTTGAAACTTTGAAAAATCTGAATTTTAGTAGTTTTGTCACCTTCCAACTATCCATTTCAAATTCTATGGATAAGGTGACCTTTCACATTCTTGCTCATTTTATATAATCCACTTTTGATGCAAAAAGAATTCCTCTTTGGTTTCATGCAACTTTTTACAAGTTCTGCACATTGAGCATTTTGTCTATTTCCACAATACCACAGGCTCAGCGCTAGGTATTGTTATCTGAATTCTCCATTAAAATTCAAATCAAAAGCCCCCTACAGAATGACCACAATAGAACTAGTGGAGTTAAAGGCTCAACTACAAGAGTTGCTAGATAAAGGTTGATTAGACCCAGTGTGTCACCATGGGGAGCACCAGTCATTTTTGTTAAAAAGAATGATGGCACTTTGCGGTTGTGCATAGATTACCACATGTTAAACAAAGCAACCATTAAGAATAAATACCCTTTACCTCGCATTGATGATCTTTTTGACCAGATGATGGGTGCAACAGTATTTTCCAAGATCGATCTTTGATCAGGATATCACCAATTGAGGTTGAAGGATGAGGACACCCATAAGACAAGCTTTAGAACCAGGTATGGACATTGTGAATTCATTATTCTACATTTTGGATAACGAATGCACCAGCGGTGTTTATGAATCTTATGAATAGTGTGTTCAAAGACTATCTAGACAAGTTTGTCTAAGAATTTCTTGATGACATTTTGATCTATTCTAAGAATGAGGAAGAACATATGCAGCATCTGAGAATTGTTCTATAGAGGCTGAGAGAACATAAGTTATATGGCAAGCTCTCTAAGTGTACTTTCTTTCAGAAAGAAGTATAATATTTGGGTCACATAATTTCAGCGAAGGGAATAGCTATGGACCTAGCTAAGATTAAGGCTATTATGGAATGGTTGGAACCAAAGAATGTTCATGAGGTCTGAAGTTTCATGGGCCTTGCTGGTTATTATAAGAAGTTTGTGAAAAACTTCTCTAAAATTGCATATCCTATAACTTCTTTGCAAAGAAAGGGCAAGAAGTTTGAACGGCCAGAAAAGTGCCAGGAGGCCTTTGACCTACTGAAGGAAAAATTGACTTCAACCCCAGTATTGAAAGTACTTGACCTAGAGGGTCAATTTGTAGTTGTTTAGGGTAAAATTGGATTTGTTGATCTTTTGTGGTTTAGATGTTAAAATCCTCCTTTCACCCTAACATTAAAGGATCTAGGGTTGAGTGGCGAGCACTATCATACCCTAGGTCACTTGCAAATGAGAGGAAGCTTGGATTAGGGAATTAATTATCAATTTTTCCTTCTCTTATGCTTAATTGACCATTAAAACCCTAATTATGCAAATACGACAACAAATTATCAAATTACGGAAAAAGCTCTTACAGACAGGGGTAAAATACCAAATTACAGGATACCTGTTTTTGAGGTTTCAAAGCGGAACAGTCGGGGACACTGGAGCGGGTTGCCCAAGTCCAAGGTACCTACTTTCTCAGGGAATCTGGACCTCCTTCGGACACTGATCAGCCCTGTAACTTCTATTTTCTGGAATCAGTCTGCGGAGGACACTAGAGCGAGTGCCCTAGTCTCAAAAGTGCTCCTTTGTCCATCTTTTCTTCAGATCCTGAATCCCTAATGTCTTTCTAGCCTTCCTGCAACTCCACTTTTCTCGGATGCGACACCTGTAACCTGCAATCACAAGACTTGGTTTGGGGGTTGTGGTATTTAGAGGTTTGCCTCAGTCAAACTCCGGAGGACACTTAAGTCTCTGAACACCGTTGTCAGATAAAGAGGGCGTGCCCTTGTGAGGCAGAGGCCAAAACCAAAGGAATCAATGATAAAAAACACAATGATAAGTCACCTTGTAGTGAAGCTCTAATGGAGGAAGATGTTCTTCATGCCATGAGGAGATTGAAGCTCAAATCTACAAATATCAATACACAAAACATACAAGTTTGTTCTTGCAACATAGTAGAAGGCCTTGAATCACCTTGAGAATGCCTAGAGTTCACAATAACAATATAATTGAAATCTAGTTTTCAAATGAATGCCTACATATGTTTATATATGCATCTACAAGCACTCCCGCAAGATATTTGAAATTCAAACTTACCGTGTCGGCAAAGGGGTCCAATAACGATCACTAACTGACACCCAAAAATTGAGGCATCCCTAAAATAGGGCAGGACTAGGGTACGGGCGCCCAAGTCCTCCCCCTATTTTAGGCAGGGTATAGCTCAAGGGGTCCTCCTAGGTCCTATTTGTCATGGGACTTAGGGTCTCATTCCTTTGGGATGCTAAAATATGAACTAAAATGTCCTAAATGCACTCTAAAGACCCAAGAGCTAAACCTTATGAGGGAAAAGCCCCCAAGGGGACTTTTTTGACATTACAGTAGTCATTACCAATGCCTCAAGGGAAGGCTTAGGTGATGTACTAGTCCAGGATGGGTAGGTCATCATGTATGAATCATGCAAACTAAAAAACTATGAACACAATTATTCCCCACATGATTTAGAACTAGTAACAGTCATTCGCACACTTCAAATGTGGAGGACACTATCTACTTGGAAACCTTTTGAGTTGAAAATAGATCACCAAGGACTCAAATATTTGTTCACTCAACCCCATCTTAATGCTTGTCAAAGAAGATGGTTGGAATTCATCTCGGATTATGATTTCAAGATTAAATATATTCAGGGAAAAGAAAATCGAGTGGCAGATGCTTTGAGTAGCAGAAGGCACATCTCCTCCATGATCTCCGTACATACATATTTTAGAAATCAGGGGTTACAAAAGTCTAAGGGAGATGAGTTTTACGAGAAGGTAAAACAAGCCCTTGAAGAAAACCCCCAGAATTTGAGATATGAGGGATTCAACCTTGAACCAGATGGGTTATTAAGGTTTAAAGGAAGGATGTATATACCTAACTCAATAGAGTTAAGGAATATGGTATGGAAAGAGGTTCATTCTGCACCATATTCTAGGCATCCTAGAGTAACCAAGTTACTCACTGATGTGAAACCTTTATATTTTTGGAAAGGAATGAAGAGGGATGCTACAAATTTTGTAGCTACTTGTATTGAATACTAGAGGGTGAAGGCAGAACACCAACACCCGACAGGATTATTATACCATCATGAAATTCCTGAGTGGAAATGGTAAATTATAAGAATGACTTTGTGCAAGGGCTTCCTATGTCAAGGAACATGCACAATGCTATCTTGGTTGTGGTGAAGACTCACCAAATCCACTCATTTTATACCTGGAAACTTGATGGATGGGGCACCCGTCATTGCTCAAAAATTTGTTCAAGAGATTTTTAGACTGCATGGCATTCCTGAGAAGATTATCTCAGATAGGGATGCATGGATGACACCAAGGTTTTGGCAAACCTTGTTCTCTTTACTTGGTACTCATTTGAACATGAGATTTGCTTATGATCCTAAAACAAGATGGACAAACTGAAAGGGTGAACCAAGTGTTCAAGGACTTGTTGAGGATGTATTGCATGGATCAACATTACAAGTGGGAGGATTATCTTCCTCTAGTGGAATTTGCCTACAATAACTCTTATCACTCAGCTATTACGATGGCATCATTTGAGGCATTATATGGACGGAAGTGTCAAACCCCTATAAATTAGGATAAGTTAGAAGATAGGGTTAGCCTTAGTCCAAAAATGCTATCAGAGATGGAAGAACAAGTCCATCTAATTAAAAGAAGGCTAGTGGAAGCTGATGATAGGCAAAAGAGTTATGCCGATGCAAAGCATATTGAAAGGCATTTCACTGTGGGAGATAAAGTTCTCCTAAGGGTAAAACCTTAGAAAAGTTCCATCAAATTAGAAAGATGTCCAAGCTGGCACCAAGATACGTAGGCCCTTTCAAAATTCTTGAGGAAGTCAACCCAGTGGCATACATAATTGCTTTACGACCAACCCTAGCCATGATGCATAATGTGTTTCATGTTTCATATTTGAAAAAGTTTAATTCTGCTGATAATCAAATTCCTATGCTTGATTGGAATACTCTATAGGTGAAAGACCCAGGAGTGGTGGTGATCGAGCCCGTCAAGGTACTCGAAACGCGTAAGCTATGCTTATGTAACAAGGAAATTACACAGTGCAAGGTCCAATGGGACCAATATGTAGAGCAAAATGCCACCTAGGAAAATTATGATGACTTTTGTGCTAGATTTCCTCATCTTTTCTGAAACATTTATTGATTATGCTCTTGAAACAATTTCTTATTATGTTGATTTACATATAAGACAATTAATCATCAGGGACGATGATTCTTATGGGGGGTAATATGTTACATCCCCAACTTACAATTAGACTTAATCATTAACTTTGCATGATAATCGAGAGGATTAGTCATAGTTAACTGATTTGATATTGTGGAAATATCTGAATTGATCATTGTTAATGATGTTAATGATTGATGTTAATTAGTTTTGAACATTAATTATTTATATTATTAGACATGATTATGATGCACTGATCATGATATTATGGTCCTGAGTGTGAACAGGAAAAGTTAACGACCTTTGAAGAAGGAAGGAGGGTATCATCCTAGAGGAATGGTTAGATGTCGAGAAAACAAGGTTGAATAGTCATCTGAGTACTGGTTCCCATGTCCTTCCAAAACCCTAGTAAGTTGTCATGAGTCATGTCTTCCTTCTTTTGTAATTCTATCCTTGAGAATCATTTTGTCGATGGTGCTTTAACGACTAGACAACATTCTCGGAATAACGTCTCAAGTTGTATGATAGTTGAATTATGAGTCGATGAGATCTCTCATTATCCTATTCTTAAATAGGGATATTATTTCTTTATATTCTTATCAATTGACTAAAGTTATCGTTAATGTTGGGGGAGTATTACTTGACCCCGAACATCCTAAGCTTTTAATGTGATACCTTTTGTTTTCATTATTATGATGAACTTTAATAATATAAAAGTTTTTTAACCCATATTATTAGTTAAGGGTGTTCATATATGAATTTATATGTACGAACCTCTTTAGAGGTCGATGATAATAGTGGTAACTATATTTATAACTATCCTATCTTATCTTCTTACTTGCCACCCTGATATCCTTAAACCCACGAGGAGTGGGAAAGGAGAAAGGATCGACTGAGTGGGTAACGTGGATCAAAGATCCCGCTAGCTAGCAAGCTCATATGGCATGCAAAGATAATGCTCGGGTTGGATATGAACACCATCTTGGGTGTCTTGGGACTAAAAATATAGTGAAGGAAATAGAAGTTTTCGGTGATTCTATTCGAGGGATAGTCTTGGCAGGGAAGTGTGTGTGAGCGGGTGGTGAACACTGCGAGCTTCTTTCTTGATTTGCAGAGAATCATAGTCAGAGAGGACAACTAGAACAGTTGGTGTTCGAGCTCTATGAACTACATCTATAACACTTTGCGTATGTATATATATATATACAGGTAACTTATATTTAGAGCCCTCAGCTCATATAAAGCATTACCTGCAATACAGTATTATCTCCTTTCGAATGATAGTAATGTTGGCACTGTCGACTATAAAGAATAAGAAATGCATTACTTTTTATGCACAATGATGAAATTGTATACTTAACTAGGCACAACGATGAATGCTAAGAGTAGATGAAGGCTCTTGGAGCCCCAAATTGAATATAGTTCTTGATACATTGAAACCACTGCCCTTTGAGGTGCTCGACCAACTTGAGGCCAAAAGCTCTACATAGGTTGGATGCATGAGAACCCGTAGTTAAACTATTACTACGCACCATGTGTTGTACACCATACAACTTTAATGATGCTCTATATCTTTATGTTTTCCAGATGTTAACTTTTACAAACTTGTGTATCCTTGTGACCCCGATAGGGTGCTATTTTGTATTAAATAGCTACTTGATGGTATTGGGCTATGGAGCAGTCCACACCATCATATCCATGGCCACAACCATGTTAAAGTTTAAACATAGTTAACCAGAGATAAACTGGGTCATGCTACTACACTCGACACCTTATTCTACCAACTCAATAGAAAAGATAATGAGAATCGATTGACAATCAATAATATACTTGTTATGTGAACATGATAACTCTTCGAGGAGTGTAACAGAATGATAACCATACTCTGTCATAGTTATGTTGTTATGACAGCCAAGACTTCAATCTTGTCTTTATTATGAAGTAAGACCTAACATATCCTTTGACATAAAGAATCTACCCTAGCACTGTTATAAGCTAGTGGTTTTATATAGGATAAATGTCGACTACATAAGTGGTAGTTATGTTTTATTTGACTTTATTAAAGTATTCCAAAGGAGAATCTAGAGGTGTTCAACTCCATGAGTCTTTATGAACCTTTGAATGATATTATGATAAGAGTCTTTTCTTTTTATTATGAAATGGTTTTTAATCTTGCCATTAGGTAAACAAAGTAAACATTGATCGGGTAGGGTGAATGTGGAAAACAAGAATGTATTCATTATTCAAGAAAACAGGATAATATGATGTGGAGTCATTAGTAACCGTATCAATATGAAACCAAGAGCCTAAGTATGATGTTTGAAATAACATTCAAGTGTCCAAGAAGTGGACTTAAATGCACTAAATTCTACTTATACTAGACCAAGAATGGTCGAAGTTGATATGACTTGCATAGTGGAACAAGGTGACAAGGAGTCACAAGTTCCACGTTATGAAATAAACTATTTTTTTTATAATTAAACCATGATGGGAGTCGAGTGTCCTGATATGGGCAATGATTCAAATTGATCCCATTTATTCTAGACCTAGAGAGAAAGGTCAAATTGAACTTACTATAGGACATGACAACTTATAAGTCGAGTCAGGGTGGTGGACATACAGCAACATTCAATGTGTAACGTTCATGTATGTAAAATATTTGGCCAAAGTAATGCCTCCGTCTCTACATGCATTGTCAGTTCACAGTGCTCCATATGGCCTAGGGTCTCCAGTAGTGTCATAAATAGTTAGAGTGGATATATAGTTATATGACCGTGAGACATTAGGAAGGACACAACACTAGATACTCATATGGCTATCGTAAGGGTTCCTAATATCTAACCTTTCCGTGAAGGGTAGGGCCACTTCCAATTTGGAAGTTGAGTGGGGGACCGCAGGTCCATGGTTGGTGGAAAAGCACCATGATGATGCTCTCCTTCCCAAGCATGAGACAAATCGAGGCTTATGAAGATGGATGTCAATTGTTCCAGATACAGTATTTCTTATTTTATGACTTGATAGTCAATTGCAATGTATAATTTTGATATGTATAAGATGATTTATGATGCCTTGGGAATAACTTGTTCAGGAATAGTGATAGTTGATCACTAAGGATATGTAAATGAACATTGTTTTGTAAGCTTGGTTATGTTCTGTTTAGAATATCGTGCTTAATTGTTGAAATGAAAATGATTCATTATGGTTAAATTTGATTTGAGAAATCAGATGGTTAACTAATCTCTTGATTATGGTAAATGCTTATGTTAACTTTTAGGCTTTATAGAGAGTGTTGTTACAGATGCCCCCAAGACATCAACCATAATGTTATGCCCCTAAGGCACGAGACATAACAATAAAATAGAGGAGAGGCAAGATAGAAGAATGATGAAACAAATAGAAGAATGGTCACAACAGAGGCGGTCTCCCAGTATCCTTGACCTTACAAGAGTATCAAGTGTCATCCTAGGACACCTAAATAACACAACACATCGCGGGGGAACACAACACATGAGAGGAGGCCACATAAGTGAGCAAAGATATGCTATGACAAAGGTGGCCAACAAGGTTAAAAATACTTACCTGTGTACACAACCAAACTAGCGGTTGTCATCGATCAAATCAACTTCCTCCCAATCTCGAAAGTAAGAGGAAAGAGGTACATAAGGTAAATTGCCCAACTTAGATCATCATCGTTTTGTTCTTCAACATTAATCTATTCTTTAGATTGTTCAATGTCAGGTGGTAGAATGTTCTCTTGTTGAGGTGTTGGTTTTTAAGCTAAAGCTTTCCTTCTCTTCGTCCTTTCTCTTGCTTGTCTACTCCTTATTGTTTTGTTGGTGATGTTTGCAAAAGTATTGTCATGATTTTCCATAGTCTTCTACATTTCAAAGGAGGAAGCTTGTGTCAGATTAACCTTTTGTGATGAATTGTTTTGTTCTTTACGGGTATCTCCTGATCTTTGAAGGATGACAGATGAGGAACCTCAACATAGACTCCCTTACCTTTTAGTCTAGCGATTTATTTCAATTCAAGTGGCTCTTCACTTATGATTTGTTTGGGAGGAGGTCTAGCCAATTTTGTTATTAATTTTGCTTTATATCGTTGGTATCCCAGGAAGATTTGATCTTGTCAAGGTTTAGGAGGTTCAGTAGGTCATGGCCAAAAGTAATCAAGATTGAAGTTCTTTTGAGTAACCATAGGTTGCCACTTGCTATGATGAATAGTATGCATGCTTCCATTGAGAGGAAATTTTACACATTTGTGAATTATTGAGGGGACAACTTTCATGGCCTTGAGCCATGGATGGCCTAATTTTATACGGAAGAGGTAGGATGTAGGTATGATATCAAATGATCGTTCCAAAGCTTTATCAAATACCTTAATCAATAAAGTAATCTTCCCCATAGATGGGAGGAAAGCTCCAGTATGTGTTTTAATCATCATGTCGGTAGGTTCATAAGATTCTTGCATCAAATCAAATGAATAAAGGAACTCTTCAGTAGCCACGTTAGTCATACGATTAGGATCAATAAGGGCTCCCCTTGTAGGTTTGTTCATCACTTTCATAGCAATGTAAAGAGGTCCTTCAACACTTCTAATTGTTCTATCATGTGGTGTAAAGACTAATCAGGTTCAGGAGTTTTCCTCTTCATATAAACCCTATGAGGGAACATAGTGTTTTCATGATGAGAAGTCGTGTATGTGAGATTATTTCACACCAAAACACTTGTTTGAGGAAATTGGGTTTTTAAAAGCAAAACACACAAATTTCACAACAAACCAAGTGAGTAAGATGGAAATAGTGCTACACAACAAGGCAAGATGAATGATTTAAAAGTTTGTTTAAAGAAATTTGAAGAAAGTGTATATAACCCTTGGTGTTGAAATACACAATGTGTAATTAAAAATATGCAATTTTTCAAGCAAGAGTATAAAATGATGCAAATTTTTCAAATGAGAAAATAAAAATATGCCTAAGATAAATGCAAGATCTGAATTGAAAATATATTTATGACTAATGCAATGAAACAAAGCAAAACTATGCTTATTTATGAACCTAAAATGCTTGATTTTTTTTCACTTTTTTTTCAATGTAAATGTGCTAAAGATGCAAATGTAAATGAAAAAACTTACAATCTAGCAACACTACTGTCCAAAATCAGATTTGAAAGAGTTTTGAAATGAGTAGTAAAATCTAAAATAAGATTTTGGGTACAAACCCTAGCTTTTGGAATTACTAGGTTATATGAAAAAATACAAATTTTAAATAAAACCATAGCAAATGAGATATGTAAATGCAAGGTAAATGATCATGAAATGTTGTAAGTTATCTCAGATCTGATGTAAATATCAGAAAATTAAATGTTTTTATGATATGTAACATAAAATATGCAAAACTATGCCTTAATGCAAGCCTAAAATGCTTAATTTTTTAAAATTTTCAAATGTATGCAAGATTTTTGGATGTATGATGATGAATATGATATTAATGAATGCAAAATTGATTACAACACTCAACAAGATGCAAGTTCAATAAAAACACAGGTTCACCAAAATGTTATATATAAAAGGTGGATAATAGTTGAAGTGTGGTTAAGGTAGATTCAATCAAACCCTCCTTTCACAATAACATTCAAGGACAACAATCAAGCCGAGTCACTACAGATGGAGAGGACTTAGCTACAGGTTGATGTCACTTAGGAATGACATGGAAAGATAGATTAAATTGATAGATATGTCAAACCCTAGTTCAATTAATCCTTAAACCCTAATTATATGATTCTAGTTACAAACGAACAAGATACGATAAATGATCGCATAGGAAGGCACTAAATGCAGATTAGAAACATACTAGGATTTAGATTTCTGAAGGCAGGAACTTTGGGGACATTGGGGCGGGCACCTGATGAAATACAAAACATCTCTCCCATAGAAAACACAAACCAAATTCACACAACTCACACTATCAAACACATACATTCACATGGGCATACTCTGCCTTCAATTTCAATACTCAAGATTGCAACACAAATTGATTTGTTTCATTAGATTCAATTCAAAAAATAACACAACTCTACTATTTTTACAAACAATTGGTTATTCATGGACTCTCACACATAGGATAATTTACAGCTTCTTTCACACTATACCTCTTCTCTGGCAGATAAACTCTATCAAACTGGTCTCATACCTCCTTTGGAAGTGATCTATTTTCTCCTCTACAAATCTGCACCAAATTCCTCTTTCAAATCAACACCACAGGCACCTCAAACCTATGCCTCATCCCATTCATTTTTTTCTTTTTCTCTCTTCTCAAAGAGGCGTTAGCTCTTCTTATTGGCACCTCTTTCTATTCCCCGAGATGGTGCAGCCTTTTATGTATGTTTTCATTTTTTTCTAAACCTCATAAAAAAAATCGTTTCACTTGCATTTAGGCGCCTCATATCTATTGTAGAGATGTTTAAAAAAACTTTTTTTTAAAACATGCAACCATCTATACCACATGCCTCCCTTTTGTCTCTTTTAAGAGTCTTTAAATGAGACATTGAGCTTCTATTTTATTTCTTCCCTTTTTAGATTTTTAAAATATCAAAATGGACAAAGAATGAGGCGTTGAAATTCCCTTTACTTGCAACAATCTATGGCCTATATCAGGTTGCTCCCACCTCTAGACAATAATGAAGATTTCAAACAATAATGAAGTCCCCACCATCATATTTCAATGCCTCATAAAGGCTACTCAAATGCATATTTAAGGATTGATATCCAATGTTTGATTCATTGATTTAAATTATGTTTTAAAATATGCAAAATAACCTCTAAAATGGTGTTTCAAATGCCACTTCCTTGGCGATGATGTTAGTATTTGAAACCTCTATTTAGAAGAATGAAATTTGCAACCTATTCCCTTTTATCTCTATTTTCAAAAGACTTGAATAACAATTCCCTTTCATTAAAATCACCACATATCATCAAAGAAGCAATTATGTGGACTATACCAAACAACACTAGTTGACAATTTACCAATGAAGCTAAAAACTAACTTCAGCCATAACTTTTCACCAGAAGCTTGAAACCTTGCCAAAACGGACAGAGATAAGCATCTCAACATTTCTAAGACCTCCACCAAACTGTTTAGTTTCAACTGTTATAGAACTCCAAAAATTGTGATTTCGCCAAACTATCAGCACAAGTCGCAAAACTTAAAAATCTCAGAAACCAGAAGGAATTTGACTGTGAAGTCTTCACGTGTAATTCTAGAATGCTTTCAAGATTCTTCTTGTTAGAGGGTTTGTAACCAAACCTCATAGATTGCCCTGAACAATTGTTTCACCGAAACTGTCATGTTATGCGTCAGGAGCGAAACTACAACTTTGCAATTCTGACTATGCATATCACATCCAATGTTGAGAGATGCCATAACAAAACCCAAGCAAATAAAAAATGAAATGAACAACTAAAAATCTTGTTGGGTGGTGCCGATTGCACATGCGCTTGAGTGCTCCTGCATCAGACGTGCTAGGTAGAAAGTTTGTGAGCATAGGCTCACAAAAGTGGAGTTGAGTGATAGAATCACCCATTCAAGTTGCAACCAACCTACAACAAACTCCATCACTGAAGAATGTGCACAAATTAAATCTTCTTCCTCTTCTTCCAACAACATGCCGGAGCAAGCATCATCCTCCTTCCGCAACTACATTCACCACTCCTCTCTCCTCTTGTGGATTGACATCCACCATGTCTCGTCCTCCTCCGCTAAATGCCCTCTACTCTTCTCTCCTCCTTTGTGGGATCCATCCCACCGCAAACTAACCACCTCCACCAAGTTACACCTACACCATCTTCAACTTCTACAAGCAAATACGTACTATCTACACACCAATTTGCAACTACATACTCTCCTTTTCTTTCTACATGCATTAACATCTTATTCACCTTAGCACTAAGCAAATCCCTAACTTTCTCATCACAAATTGTAGAAAAAATAAAACTTACCTTTTCATCATCCTTCGCTGCAATGTTCATCTTCTCACCCACATTGGTTGTAACATATCTCTCATCCTCACTCATTTCAATTTTCTCTAACCATTCTTCCTCTATCACTAAAAATTATGCTAACAAATCATCTTCACCATGCTCTATAGTTGTAACCTTTTCACATTCCATCGCTACAATCACATCCTTCTCAACTGCATCTTCAACCTCTTTATTCTCGCTGCCCACCTTTTCATCTTCTATCATTGCTGCACACAACTCTTCATCTTCCTCATCATGCTTGACCAATTCACCATGCTGCCATGCTGACCTAATTGATCCAATCTCATGTTTATGTCTGCCACCATTGCCAAAATTGTCTTCTCTTCATAATGCCTCTAGCCCTCCCATATCACAGGCTTCTTCCTCATCAATATCCCCATCTTATCTCATTGTTATAATCTCATATCAATCTATTGTTGCAATCCTCCACAACCCACATCACACTCTCTACAATCTGCAAATAAAATCCTCTCAGCGGCTTCCCAGCTCTCACTTGCTTAGGACTCCTCTCTACCTACAACAATCTCTTGAGCTCTTCTTCACCGTGCTTCTTCTACTCAACCCGCAAGTCCTGGTGGATCCTCTCCATGCTCAAGACCTCTGGCTCTGATACCATTTGATGAAATACAAAACCTCTCTCTCATAGAAAACACAAACCATTCACACAACTCACACTATCAAATGCATACATTCACATGGGCATACTCTGCCTTCAATTTCAATACTCAAGATTGCAACACAAATTGATTTATTTTATTAGATTCAATTTAGAAAATAACACAACTCTGTTATTTTTACAAACGATTGGTTATTCATGGGCTCTCACACACATGATAATTTACAGTTTCTTTCACACTATACCTCTTCTCTAGCAAACAAACTCTATCAAACTAGTCTCATACCTCCTTTGGTAGCGATCTATTTTCTCCTCTACAAATTTGCACCAAACTCCTCTTTCAAATCAACACCACAGGCACCTCAAACCTACGCCTCATCCCATTCATTTTTTTCTTTTTCTCTCTTCTCAAAAAGAGGCATTAGCTCTTCTTATTGGCACCTCTTTCTATTCTCCAAGATGGTGCAACCTTTTATGTATGTTTTCATTTTTTTCTAAACCTCATTAAAAAACCATTTCACCTGCATTTAGGCACCTCATATCTGTTGTAGAGATGTTTACAATTTTTTTTTTTAAATGTGCAGCCATCTGTACCACGTGCCTCCCTTTTGTCTCTATTAAGAGTGTTTAAATGAGACATTGAGCTTCTGTTTTATATCTCCCCGTTTTAGATTTTTAAAATATCAACATGAACAAAGAATGAGGCGTTGGAATTCCCTTTACTTGCAATAATTTATAGCCTATATCAGGTTGCTCCCACCTCTAGACAATAATGAAGATTTCAAACAATAATGAAGGTCCCGCCATCATATTTCAATGCCTCATAAAGGCTACTCAAATGCAGATTTAAGGATTGATATCCAACGTTTGATTCATTGATTTAAATTTTGTTTCAAAATATGCAAAACAACCTCTCAAATGGTGTTTCAAATGCCACTTCCTTGGCGCTGATGTTAGTATTTGAAACCTTTGTTTAGAAGAATGAAATTTGAAACCTATTCCCTTTTATCTCTATTTTCAAAAGACTTGAATAACAATTCCCTTTCATAAAAATCAATCACATATCATCAAATAAGAAATTATGTGGACTATACAAAACAACACTAGTTGACAATTTACCAATGAAGCTGAAAACTGACTTCGGCCATAACTTTTCACCAGGAGCTTGAAACCTTACCAAAATGGATAGAAATAAGCATCTCAACATTCCTAAGACTCCACCAAATCGTTTAGTCTCAAGTGTTACAGAACTCCAAAAATTGTGATTTCACCAAACTGTCAGCATAAGTCGCAAAACTTAAAAATCTAAGAAACCAGAAGGAATTTGACTGCAAAATCTTCATGTGTAATTCTAGAATGCTTTCAAGATTCCTCCTGTTAGAGAATTTGTAACCAAACCTCATAGATTTCCCTGAACAATTGTTTCACCGAAACTGCCGTGTTATGCGCCAAGAGCAAAACTACAACTTTGCAATTCTGACTATGCATATCACATCTAATATTGAGAGATGCCATAACAAAACCCAAGCAAATAAAAACTAAAATGAACAACTAAAAATATTTTTGGTTGATGTCGATTGCATATGCGCTCGAGTGCTCCTGCATCAACGCCCTAGTCCAACAGGCCATTTTTTCTGTAGATCTGGAATAGTGAGGTGATTAGGACTGTAACGTGCTTTAAAGTTTCTGGAGATGTTATTCGGGAGGACTACAGGGCAAGCATCCTAGTCCAGTAGGTTAGGTTTTCTACAATTTCTTCTCAAATCCTGAATCTTTATCCTCTGCTCCGATCTTCTATAACTGCACTTCACAAGATCTTGCACCTGTAACCTGCAATCACAAGAGAGGGGTTTGGGGGTTGTGGTGCTTAGGAGCTTGCCTCGGTCAAGCCTCAGAATGGCATTCAAGCCTTCCAACACCATTGTTAGATAGAGTGTGTGTCCTTAGCGGACAAAGGCAAAATCAAATGATAAAATAGATTGATTGAAACACAAATAGATGTCACCTTAGAGGTGAAGCCCTCATAGAAAAATGAAGATCTTTCACACCATGAGGAGATGGATCGATGAGGTCAAATCTGCAACAAACAAACACAATAACAACACAAGTCTGCTCTGCAACATAATGAATGCCTTGAAATCCCTTAGCTGAATATCACAAGTTCACATTATCCATCTAGGTTTAAAATGAAATCATAAAAATGTTTATATATGCATTCCCGCTAAACTTTCGTAATTCAAATTGAAAAGGCTGACAAAGGGAAACCTTTCTAAATTTCCTATGCCGATCATTTAAATTTAGGTCCTGGCACAATAGGCCTGGACTAGGGTCCGGGCACCCAAGTCTGGGGGTGCTTTTTGAGTCTTAATTAACATTAAACGTGGACCCCTAGGCCCCATTTGACATCAATTTTGGGGGAATTTGCTCTGAGATAAGTTTTAAGCATGCATAATGAAATTAAGGGGACCTAGGGGCTAAACTAGGTGGTAAAAAGTCACATGGATACTTTTTACGATATAACAAGTTATTTTGAATACTAGTAAGAAAGTGTATTCTTTGGTCAAGAATGGTCTCTTTTGGATTGTAGAAAATGAGTAGTTTGTGCTCTTCTAAAAAGATGTATGTGATCTTCAGCCTCCACTCTTCTCTTTTTCTTTCCCTTTTCTAGGATTTGAGCTAAGTATTATGGTCATTTTTTAGTCTAAGGTTGATGATTTTAAGAGTTCACTTGAGACAAAAGGCTATGGATCTTCACCCTGATGGTGCCTCCTCTTGCTTTTCCCACTATGTACAATAGGCTTCTAGCAAAATTAATAGGCTCGGTAAATGGTTCCCCCCTATAGGTTTCTTTGAAATAATATTAATGATTCCTCCCATGGCAATCCAACATTACAGAGCTTGGTGGGGTTGGTCGTGCTAAAGATAGGTCTCTTTATTTTTTCTTCTTGGTTCCTTTAGGGATCAATACCAATAATTATATGGGCGTTCATGCTATTCTTTGGCACTAGAAAAAACTTGTGACTTGGGATGGACATAAGTTATTTATGAAACTAACTCCTTAATCATGGTTTCTCTTCTAAATCGAGAGAGGACCCATAAGTCATCTTCACAGTTAACAATTTTAGCTATATAGATCCTTCAACTTGTTCCTTGGTTTGAATTTATTGCCTTTGTTTATATCCCTCGAGACTATAACTTAGTTGTGGATTGTCCTACAAAGTGGGTTACTGAGGATAATCACAATCCAAATGCCTCTGAGTCGAGATCTCGTCCTCCAAAAAAATAATTGCAACTCCTCCATCTTATTCACAATGACCAATTCTTATTTTTACTCTTCTCTTTTGTGGATCAAGTTTGATGATTTCTAGTCTCCTTGCAACTTTATTTTGTAGTTTTTAGTTGGTTTTATGGCCTTTATTCACTTATTTGGCTCGATATCATGTTCTTTGTAGTCATGCTGATAAGGAGTTCCCCTTCTTTTAGAATTGTGGCTATTTGATGAGCATCTTAGGTTTCTCATAGAAATGGGATTTTGGAAATCTCATCTAGGTTTTATTTATTCTTGCTTTGTTTATGGCTCTAGCCATCTAGAAATTGTTGTATTGTCACATGATTGGATGCTCTTTTAATACAATTTTCTTTTTCCAAAAAAATAAGATAGACATTGCTTATACGAATGAAAGACCAATAGGGTGAGAAGATTGAACAAGCTAGTGTAGATATTGAAACCAAGTGGCCCAATAGCTTCCAATTTGTTACTTTATAATACAATACATGAATTGTAAAAAAATTGTTGTGTATAGAAGACATTAAAATCCAATCGTTCAAACAAAATATAGTAAAATGGGTGATAGACTTAGCAAGAATAAAATCAACCCACTAAAAATATTAAATAAACAAGTTTCAGGGGCCTCCATGTGATGAGATGAAAATTGCATGCAAGATGACACATCATACTCTTCCTTCTTGATGAATTTTCATGTACTTATTGACACATACTACTAATGTTAATCTAGGTGCCAAATCTCATTTATATCGATTGAATGTTTCTTGGGTAAAATCCCTTTGATTTGATTCATTCTCTAGCCTAAACTTCTTGATTTGATGTATGGCATAACAATTATTTCAATTTAATGCACGACATACTAATTATTTCAGTTTGATGTATGACATAATAAATATTTCGATTTGATGTATGACATAATAATTATTTTGATTTAATGTATGACATAATAATTATTGGGGATGTAATTTCCCAATACATTCCAAGTTAAAAATATTGTAGAGGTCTTGGCTTCTTCCACTTGATTAAATTTCAATTTGAGAATTCTAAACAGATTGTATATTGTAAATTTGCGTTTTAGTTTGTGAATACCTCCTCTAAATTTAAATCTAATTTTAGTTGCTAGTTTAATCTCTATCTCATTTCTCCATATTGGATCTTGATCATAACCATTTGAATTTATAAGCATTGATAAAACTTTTGAGATGACCTATTATATTTACCAAATAATTATTAGGAATGGTGTGCATTAAATGCTTGATTACACTCATTTTCTCTTGAGAGAAAACTTTTTTAACTTTGTTTTATTTTTTATTTATTGTTTGCTAGATAATTAGGCTTGTTAACATGAGCATAAAAGATGTCAAAAGAGGAGGAGATATTTAGGGAATATGTTGGGATAGGCCAAACTTCATAGGCAAAAAATATAGATAAAACACTTGGAAGAGTACAAGAATTATGAAAATGTAACTTCAAACCTTGTGATGAGCTAGAGGATGTAGGCACCTAGTATGTTAAATGGTTTATTAATTTATTTGAACCCAAAAAAAATAGTTGTATATGTATCCAAACATGCTAAGAAAGGAGTTTGCAGTCATGTTAACTTAATGATTTTCTTTATGTTTTGCCTAGAGGATGATTATGGAGAGTCATTTATATAAGCAACAATATTAGAAGAATGGAGATTCTATTGGATCTGACAACTCTCATACTAAAGAAAACATAAAATGATAGACATAAAATACCATGCAAATGTTAAAAGTTAAATAACATGTTAAAAAACAAAGGCATTTTATTATAAAACAAATTTTCCACATGTGCTTGATAAGGTGCTAATGAGAGAAGGATGCAAAGTGATGTTAAGACGGGGTCACATTAATGATTGAGATTGAAATTTAGTAAGCTCATTGGCTCACTAAACAACATATAAAAATCATGATTTAAGCTCATTGATTGTTACATTGGGTGAAGGGTAGCCTTAGTGGAAAGATAGATTGGCAGGGATAAACTCAAGCATGAACTTAATAATGATGTCGGAATATCTTCTAGCTTGAGTCTTAGATAAATTATATGTGTTTTTTTTCTATCTTGGTAAGATGGAATAGGGTTTCTTGGTGAATGGAAGATGAGGACAATAGAGGTGATCTCCAATAGTAGAAAGGAAAAGAAATGATGCAGGGATTGCAAAGTGGTAGTTTGTAACATGCCATCTCATATTACTCGGAATTACACAACAATTTACTAAGAAAGTAAATGAACATAGTAAACATGAAAGTTTTTTTTTAACATTTGCAAAATCACATAAAATTAAATGCATATCTTTTCTGAATATCTCTCAACCTTGAAAATTACAATATATTCAAAGACAAATCATAGTGAAATCATTTCACTTTACATTTACAAATATTTTGCACTTAGCAATATGAACAAGTTTACATAAGTTTGACAATCATAAGTCAATCATGAAGTGCATTGCATCTAGAATCTTGAAATCTATCATTCAAGTCTTAGCGAGTCTTCTACTACAGAGGGAGAGCATCATCCGAGTGCTTTACCTCCAACCATAGACTGGCGGTCCCCCACACACCTTCCTTCCTAGAAGTGGCCCTACCCTTCACAAAGAGTATAGACATAGAGAACCAACAGGTTTCCATCCGAGTTCTAGTGTTGTGTCCTATGTAACTCAATTGAGCATACAACTTTAGACAAACTTCTAACTAAGTATGATCATTCTGACAGGTCACGCTAGCTAGACACTGTGAACTGACTAATGCATGCAGAGACAAATGTATCACTTTGGCCAAAGTTTCTATATAAATAGATATTTGCAATAAACGTAGTTGTGTGTTCACACACCTCTAACTCGACTTGGAAACTATCTCATCCTATAGTTGATTTGTTTGACTAAAGACTCTAGACATGAATTGTCTTGGCTAAGCTTAATTCCTAGTCAATCTAACTTTATAATTTAATCATGAATCTAGGATATATATAATGTATAGACTTAGAAGATTTAACCTTTCAGAGAGTCCATCGTTGCATTCTTACAATCATTAAAGTCTATGACTTCATGTCATTCTACTCATCGACTCAAATATTAAGCATTCTTATACTATATGTCATGTTTTGACTCTAACAATAAATCATTAAACTTTTTCAAAAGCTTCCTAGACTCTATCTAATTTATAATATCTTAATCTATGGTTTCTTGACTCTTTTACTGTCGACCATAAAATACAATAGACTAAAACAATGTCAAAATCCGACTAGAGAGTTTTAAGTTTTTTTCTAAACTCTTCGGGTTTGATTCTAGGCTTTTTACGTCTCTTACCCAATACATTAGTATATCAAAAACATTTGATTTCCACAATTAATAAGTTGTAATCATGAATATAATAACCACTAGTCTCCTCTTGACCACTTGGGTATTAATCAAATTCTTGTTTCTCAAAACATGTAAAAATAAGGTACATAAGGTATATCCTCATTCATATTAGATCATAACTAGTACTATCATTAACATTGCTAATAAGTGCAATCTTTCTAACCTAGGTAGTTTGAATATTCAATAATAAAAGGATAATTTTGACCTCTTGGTCTTTCTTGAGTCCATCGACTTTCAATATAGAATAGACTATGAACTTCGAATAACATCTTGTAAATATAATGATAACACTTATCATTGCTAGAGAATGTTAATGTGACATTACATCACTTTACTTAGTGTTTACAATGATATTCAAATCATTTATGTATACATGAGAATATACTTCTCAAAAATGTTTGAATAAAACATCAAAACTAATACATATACTCTATTGAGAAATGTGAATCAAACACTTGTCATTACTTTCATTAACCACACTCGACTCTTATATTGTCATCGGAGTTCTCAATAGATCAATCTCCAAATTACATAAATATTAATATAAAGCTGATAGTTGAACTAGTTGATAAAGGTTATAGCAACACACCTTAGCCTTGCCATGGCTTCTTAGTAGAGATAAGATCTCATATATTGGCTTAGCCATATCAAGAATACACTATTGACCATAATTTGAATCTCTTAAACTGTGCTTGGTGTTTATACACTAGCAACATAGCCATTCGGCCTTCTCTAGATTAATATTATGTTATATATTGTATATAGTATACCGTTAAAGTTTAAAGCTACACAGTATACTATGATTAATATACTGTTAAAGTTTAACATTCTAAAGATAAAATACATAGCTTACTTGGCCTTTCAACCTGCATGCACTATCTATACTGAATACAATATATAGAGATGCCTATACTGGTTTCAATATACTGAGATATCTATACTATGCACATTATAAAGAGATAACTTTACTAAATGCAATATACAAAGATAACTTCACTGCAAATGATATACATAGATAACTCCTCTGCTTACGATATACAGAGATAACTTCACTGCATATGATATACAAAGATAACTTCTCTACATACGATATACAGAGATAACTTATGTGCATATGATATACATAGATAACTTCTCTACATACAATATACAAAGATAACTTGGCCTTTCGGCCCGCATGCACTGTATTCTATAGATAATATATATATCATAGCCTTTTTATAAGCACGAAAAGAAAAGAGAATCAAAGACTCTTACTATGAAACAGAGATATGACTTCTACAAAAACTAATAAGAAGATTATAACCTCATTGAAAACACAGAGTAAAAGACTCTACGACCTCATGTCAATACCAAAATAATGATCAAGCCTATCGGCCTCGAATAGAGCATACTACCGAGCCAATATCATAGCAAAAATTTTAGTCTAATATAATAATTTCTTAAGGAGAAAGCATGGAACCTGATCTAAGTTTGATAGAGCACAAAGGTTTATGACTTTCACCGATTCCTTCTTTCCACGACGAGCTACCAATCCTTCTCCTTCTTCAATATTTTCCACCGAAGAAACTCCAAAAGTGATTCTTTTGGTGTTCTCTTTTTTGTTGTTTTGAGTGCATATCGAGGGGTAATTAATAGAGCTTACTCTCCTTAACCGCCCAACTTTCTCTTGCATCCTAGCCTAAGAATACTCCATGGTGGCATGCACAGACAATGGTGCTATTGGTCATAAAGACCACTCCAACACTTTGTTCAAAACTCCTTTCTCTCAATTATCAATCATTTAAGAAAGGAGTTGAGTGATGGATTAAATTTGAAATCAATGCCACGTCCTTAATAAAAACACATTGACTACAAAAAATTGATTATAACTAATAGTTCAAATTAAATAATTATCTAACAACATAATATCATTGTATACAACATATACATATGTTGTTTCGAATGCACGATAAACTATGAGAATGGGGTTGAGGTATTCTCCCCCTCTCAAAATCATTTAAACGTCCAAATAGACAAATTGTCACAACGGCATACCAATCAGAAGTTCTAAAAATAGTTTAACTACTGACATTTACTTGCTCTAGTAATATAACTATAGATATCTTCGTATTACGAAAATACAAAAGATGCATATTGGCTATTTCCTTGTCGACGTTCCAAGTCTACACCAACTTAGTTTTAGACAAAACTTCAGCTTAATAAATCTAGCTGAAAATCAACGACTTGTCGAGTTAAAACCAAACTTAGACCAATTTGTCAAACACGACTTACCAAACTCAACAAAGGTTCACTAAATTGTGAAAACACGAGACTTAGATGAAAAACAACCTGTTCTTATCCATACGTCTATTCTCTTCTCTCTAATGATGCTCTCCCTCTCTTTCTCGGAGAGCGGAAACCTGTTTCCTGGTTACAACTTACAATCACCAAACTGAGATTAGTGTATCGTTAGTCAATCCATATACCTTATGAATAAATAATCATGACAACATATAATCACATGTCTAAATTCTAAACATATAAACATAAACTCATGAAATCATTGATTTTTCTTGACATTTTCACTTAAAGTCAAATCATCAATCCATGCAAAATCAACTACTAATTACATGTAAGTAAAAAGTAAAACATAGTCAAAATTTGGGGTGTGGCATAGTTAATGCTAAGGAGTAAAAGGATTGATGCAACCAAGGCGTTGGAAAACTTTGTATCCTTTTTGGAGAAGGAAATATCCAATCTAAACCTACGTATGTGGATAATGAGGGTATAGGAATTAGTGAAGGAGATGGATGGTGCACCTTGTGTAGGCATCAAGGATGCCGTGATGATTTTTGTTGGACCTTGACCAATCTTTGGGCAAGAGAAATATGTTTGATACAACACAATCCTTAAGTTATGCTTTGATGCTCTCTCTAGCAATAAGGACTTGCCTTCTGCATGAATATATAGATGAATACAATCCTTGTGTGAGAGAAATAACTTGAGAAATACCATCTATAAGGACCATATCTCAAGGCCTCAGATGCCAATTAATGATGACCTTTTTGTATGCACTTCCAACACTAACGAATATACAAGTCCATAATATATTTATTTAAATTGTGTGTCGATGTAGAGCCTACTAGCAATCAAGCAAAATTACCTTTTCAAAATTTCTAATTATAGGTAAAAGAAATTATAGATTGAAACAAGAGAAAGAACTATGGTACACAAGCAACCAATATATTATTGCATATATTACTTATATTGTAACAATGTATTCATTTAAACCATGGAGCAACCAACTGATGGGCATAGCAACTAATGCTTTCATACTAACCCCATAAAGCCATATTCCTATAAAAAATCTACCAAAAAAACTACAAAAACTATTCTATGTACTTATTATCAAAATAGTTTCTCCAAAATTCCATCTACTTAAACTAAACTTTATAGCTTACAATTTATTTTAGAAAAGAGAGACATTGGGTGACATATAGATCGAAAAAAATCAACTTTTATTAGGTTGTTGTTAACTAGTTAGCCCAAAATTTTAGTAATTCATTACTTAGTTATATTTCTTATATGTTTGCCTTGTATTGATACAAATTTCTGACATTAAATGCTGGAATGATATCAATTTCTTCTAGCAAATCAATCAAAATTGACATTTGCATTATTTCTTACTTTCTTATTTCTTAAATGATGGCTTGAAAATTTTAAAATAGGTCATGTATCATTTTTCCTTTTCATTTTCCAAAGAATGGTATGGTGACAATAACACAATAAGCTATTAATGAGATATGTTAATAGAAGATATGTAAAATTTGTACTTGTGCAACAACATATATAATGTAAAATTTAACTAGTGAGTATATGAATTTTGAAGCAACACACATAATGTGATTTGAACAAATAGATCATGTGTGTTTTATTGGGATAATGCAAAGTATAATGATTGCTTAAGTTATTAATGAGATTAGCTAGTAGACTTGAAACTTCTATAGAGTGACAAAATAGTTTAAATTCTAAACAAATTGAGTGGAAAAATGACTTCTTAACTTGATAAGTGGACTTGTATCCTATTGGTTATTTTTTTCTTGGCATGGATTGAAACATGGTTATTCAATATTTGATTAGATGAATTTTAATTTTGTGTACTTCATTTGAATTTTTGGAATTTTCATTTAGTTGTTTCTTTTAGAATTTCTTTATTGTTTGCATGTATTATGATGAGTCTTACATGCTCTTGCAGGTATAATGATGGACGAGGGTTAAAAAAATGAAAAAAAAAGTTGAAATGGTATTAGCATATCAATATTTAACTATGCTTATGTAATAAAACGTATATGCAATCACTTTTTGCTTTTGTGAAGACAAATATATATGATAACTACTCTAATATTTTTATTGAAATAACAATCTTGGTTAACTTGTTGAAAGTGACATATGACAAACACATACAAAATTTTAAATTGTACAACTATATAGTAGTTGTAATGTCCCCTTTTTGAGAAAGCATCAGAGTTGGTAGTTTAGCCTATCTTCGGGTCCTCGTAGGCTAATAATGGTGTTTAGAGGGCCCAGTGCTGAAGTCGCTAGCTTCTTAGTTGGTAGTTGGCAGAGCCTTGGATGGATCTTTCAGTTATGCGGAGGTTGGTTTGGGTTTAGATGGCGTAGTTGGCACTGTCAGTGTTGGTTGGAATGCTTTGCAGTGGATTTACTATTTTTAGTAAATTTGGAAATGGGGCCGTTTTGGGATTTTCAGAGTTGGAATAGATTCATCTCGTTGAGACCTTTCTAGCGAGCTATAGAACTATGAATTCTGAGTTCATTTTGGCAATTATTTTAAAGTCCGTAAGTTAAGTTAATTTATTTAATTGGGACTTTAATGTTATTTTATTAAGTGACCAGAATGAAAAGAAAATATAAAAGTGTGTCACTTGTGGAGTTGGGCACCCATCCCTAGGGGAAATAAATTAATTTAAAAACATAACATTTCCCCCCAAAAAACCAACATCCCTCTTGGAGAGGAAATAAAAGGAGAAAAGTGAGCTTCATTTCATATGCTTGAGTATATGATATTGTGGCTTTTTGCTCTGCTAGGGTTTCTTTGAGAAGGGTTTGGAGAGGATTCGAACTAGAGGCTATTGGGAATGAAAACTCCCTCTAGTAACAGCATTCTACAGGCGTGAAAGACCGTCCAAAGGTGCTACGTTGGCAAATGCATTCAATGTTTGCACTAGAGCTTCAATGGATTCTTGGTGGTCAGATTTTGAAGGTTTATTGAGCATATCATTTGCAGTTTGTTAATGTTCAGTTGATATCCAAGGGTAAGGATAGATTTTGGAGTGTTTGTGGGAGTGGTGCAGGGGCACCTAACAAATCTTTTGTTTTTGTTTGTAATAAGGTCAAACCAACCAGTTGTTTTACTTTAAATTTTTGTTTTTTGTTCAGTTTGTAACCGTCCATGTAGACAGTTCCAGAACAGGGCAGTTTGGGGATAGGAAGCGGTTGAGCTTCCCCAACTGCTCAGGAATGGTTGAACTCCCTCAATAGTGGGTAAAAAACAAGGTAGATCGAACATGAGGAGATCGGTATCTTGTATGTGTGTGTTTGTTGCCTGTGTATGAAGAAAATTGAAGAATAAAGAAACTCTGTTCCGTCCCTTGTGTGTCAAAAATCTCATAATTGTACATAGCAATTTTCATTTTGCAGTCGTAGTTAATCTCTGTCCTGCAAGTTGTCATACCATGGATCGATGAAGCATTCCACTGGTGAGATTTTTGTCGAAATCAATGGAATGGCTTCTCGGTGTACATATATGTTTTTATTTCTTATTTCTATTTTTGTCGGTTGTGTTTTGTTTGATGGAGGAGAGGTCCGGATCGACTGTGCTGCGCAGTAGACCAACCTAGCATTGTCATGTGCTAGGGTGTGAGTGAAGAAAACAGTGTACCGTTGCATCACCGGAAGTGTATTGAAGTTCCACCGAAGGTAGGAAGCCATCGGTGTATCAGCGCAGTGATTTCCAAAGCACCCAAAAGTAGTTGATTGGCCGATAGGAGTGTATCGGTGAAGAACAAAGTGAGGTCTCACCGAAGATAGCGTATTTTGGCATATCGGCAAGACCATTGATATTGGGGGACAGGTTCGAGATCCTATTGACGAAGTAGGTCTCGCCGAAGGTAGCATACCGCATCGACATATCAGAGAAGGAAACTGGAGACTCACCGATCTTTGGAGTCTCACCAAAGCGTCGGGAGATGGCTAGTATGTCGGCACATCGGCCTATGTTAATGAGCATTCGCCGATGATTGAAGTCTAGCCGACAAATGTGAATGAATGTGATATCGGCGTGATCAGTGTATCGATGGAAGGTTTTGTTGAGTTACCGACGGTGTCAAGTCCTACCGATAGGTATGAAACATAGAGTTCTCCATCGGGGAGACTAGTAAGATCAGAGAGATAAGTTCTAAGTTGGCCGACGGGTTATGTTTGGCTGACAATAGTAGGTTGCCAAGACATAGGCCACTCTCTCGCCGATCAGTTTGTTGATTAAGCCTACACGACCATTGTGCGTTCTGCATCATTTTGGTATCAGAGCTAGCAAAAGGTTTGCAGAAGTGTTGGCATTGTCTGTGAATGTTTGTGTCAGACAGAGAGAGTGAAGGAGAGGCCAGTGCCATGCCTCCAAAGGGCATGACCACTGAAGTGGTCAAGAAATTCAAGGAGATGGAGGAGATGATCAAGACTAGAGTCAAGGAAGCACTCTAGGCTGAATTGAAGACATTGAGGAAAGGACTGAGATCGGACGAGGAGTCTGATGGAGAAGATGAAGAAGGGGATGAGGAAACATCCCTGGATCAGGCAGAGATAATTGCAGACCAGAAATAATTTCTGGAGGCCATAAAATCACTTGGTAAGGAGTCGTCCGAGGCAAAAATGGAGATTTTGATGTTTAGTGGAAAGATGGACACAGAAGAAGTCATCGAATGGATCAAGGCTCTGAATAATTATTTCGAGTACAAGGAGGTACTAGAGAATAGAAGAGTCAAGTTTGCAAAGATGAAATTGAAGGGCGCTGCACTCACGTGGTGGAACTACACCCAGGGAGAAAGGGTGAAGAGTGGCAAGAGCATGATCTCATCCTGGAGTCGGATGGTAGAGAGGATCAATGCTCAGTTCCTACCAGCGGATTATGAAGTGCAGATATACAAGAAAATGCAGAACCTCAGGCAGAAGGATATGGATGTACCCAACTATACAGAGGAATTTCACAAATTATCTCTAAGGTGTGGACTTGCTGAGGATGAAAAGGGAAGAATTGCCAGGTATATTAATGGCCTGAAATATAGTATACAAGATGAGATTACCATCTTGACACCAGAAACTATGGACAAGTGTTTCCAAGTGGCACTGAGAGTAGAAGAGAAGTAGAAAAGAAAGGGAGAACAATAGAACAAAGGCAGAGGTGGAAGAAATTTCAGGGGTAGAAATAGCTTTGGTGGCAGAAATCAGTTCCAGAAGAATCAAGGGGAGTCTAGTCAGCAAGAACACAGTGGAGAATCTGGTTCCAGAGGGGGTTTCAGAGGAAGGAGACCCAATGGGAGAGGCAGATTTGGTGGACCAGGCAGAGGTCCTAACGTCTTCACGAGAAGATGTTATAATTGTAACCAAATTGGGCACATAGCAGGCAAGTGTCCGGAGAAAGCCTCGAGATCTCATGGAGGAGAGAGAAGGAGCCAGCTGATTCAAGAAGAAGATTGTCAGAGCGTGACTTCACCTATGGGAACCGTAGCTCCAACACAAGATGGAGAGAATCTCATGATGAGAAGAACAATGTTGAAAGTACCACAGAATAAGGAACCACCCCAGAGAAAGACACTATTCAGAACTCTGTGTAAAGTTTCCGGAAAAAGGTGTAAGGTAATTGTTAATTCTGGCTCAACTGAAAATTTAGTTTCAGTAGAAATGGTAGAGAAATTGAATTTGAAAAGATTGCCACATGTTAGTCCATACAAAGTGTCCTAGCTGAACAAAGGGCAACAAGTCTTGGTTGATGAACAAGCTTGGATAGAATTTCAGATAGGAGAATATAGGGACAAACTGTTGTGTGATATAATTCCCATAGATGCATGCTATTTACTGTTAGGAAGACCTTGGCAGTATGATGTACAAGCCCAGCATGATGGTAAATCTAATTCCTTTGTTATCACCAAGAATGGTAGACAGTATAAGATGGATCCTTTACCAGAAGAGGGTGTAGACAAGAATGTAGGCTCAAGTATCATGTTAGTGAGAGGGAAAGAGTTTCTCCATACTCTGAAAGAAGAGGGAACCCAAGGGTATGCTCTAATTTTGAAACCTAAAGACAATTCTGATTTGTCTAAAAACAAGGAAAAAGTCCCTAGGGAAGTGCAAGAATTGTTAGACAAGTATAAGAGTATCATGGTGGAGAATATGCCCAATGTACTACCCCCTATGAGAGACATAAGTCATTAGATTGACTTCATCTCAGGATCCACATTGCCAAATAAACCAGTTTATAAAATGACACCTAATCAAAATGAGGAGATTGCTAAACAAGTACAAGAATTGTTGGATAAGGGCTTGGTGAAGAAAAGTCTTAGTCCGTGTGCTGTACCTACAGTTTTAGCTCCCAAGAAGGATGGAAAATAGAGGTTGTGCACTGATTCGAGGGCCATCAATAAGATCACCATCAGATATAGGTTTCCTATGCCCATAATAGAGGACCTCATGGATTGTTTGGGAGGAGCTCGGTACTTTTCTAAAATTGATCTCAAGAGTGGATACCATCAGATCAGGATTAGACAAGGGGATGAATGGAAGACAATCTTTAAGACTAATGAAGGTCTTTATGAGTGGGTGGTGATGCCATTTGGACTGTCCAATGCTCCAAGTACTTCCATGCATCTAATGAATGAGGTATTGAAAGATTTTATTGGCAAATTTGTTGTTGTCTATCTTGACGATATTTTGGTTTTCAGCAGGACAAAAGAACATTTGCAACATTTGGAACAGGTGTTGAAGAAGCTGCATGAGGAGAAATTGATGATCAATATGGAGAAGAGTGTCTTCATGAAGGAAGAACTCACATACCTTGGATTTGTGATATCCCAGGGTAGTTTGGAAATGGATCTGGAAAAGGTAAATGCTATTCTGTCTTGGCCAGCACCTAGAACAGTAAGTGATGTGAGAAGTTTTCACGGTTTGGCAACCTTTTATAGGAAATTCATAAGGGGATTCAGTCACATTTGTGCACCTATTCTGGATACCATAAAAGGAGGACAGAAATGTAAGTTTGTTTGGAATAAAGCAACTGATGAGTCTTTTGAGATTCTCAAACAGAAAATAGCAGAGAAACCCATTTTGGTTTTGCCTGATTTTAATAAGTTGTTCACTGTAGAATGTGATGCCAGTAACCTTGCCATTGGTGCTATCTCGAGTCAGGAAGGCAGACCTGTTGCTTTCTTTAGTGAAAAGCTGAATGATGCTAAAAGGAAGTATTCCACATATGATCTAGAATTGCATGCAATGGTTCAAGCATTGAAAAAATGGAGGCACTACCTCTTGCCCAAGGAATTCATTGTTTATACTGACAACCATGCTTTGAGTTTTCTAAATTCGCAAGAGAAACTAAATCACAGGCATATGAAGTGGGTCGAACAACTCCAGGTGTATACTTTTTCCATCAAACATAAGAAGGGACAAGCCAACAAGGTGGCAGATGCTCTGAGTAGAAGAGTGTGCACTATACAGGAAATCCAGTTGCAAAGTGTGGGAGTGGATTCTCTCAAGAATATGTACTAGGATGATGAGGACTTTAAAGAGATATATGCAGTTTGTTCACAATTTTCAGATTCCTATCATTTTGATTTTTTTGAATATTTGTTACAGCAAGGGCTACTGTTCAAAGGCAGCCAACTGTGTGTACCTAGGTGTTCCATGAGAGAGAACATCATAAAAGAAAAGCATTGTGGTAGTCTTGGAGGTCATTTTGGACTGGACAAGATGTTGGAACAAGTGAGAAGGCTTTACTTCTGGCCTAAAATGCAAACAGATGTCAGGAAATTTGTGGAAAGTTGCAACATTTGCTAGAGGGCAAAAGGGACTTCATCAAATGCAGGTCTCTATCAACCACTTCCAATTCCTCAAAGGCCGTGGGAGTGCATCAGTATGGATTTTGTTTTAGGTCTTCCCCGGACTCAAAGAGGTTTTGACAGTGTATTTGTTGTAGTTGATAGATTCAGTAAAATGGCTCATTTTGTGCCATGCAAATGTACTAATGATGCTTCAAACATTGCTAGTCTGTTCTTTAAGGAGATAGTTCAAATTCATGGTTTTCCATTGAATATTGTCACTGACAGAGATCCCAAGTTTGTGGGACATTTTTGGCACACATTATGGAAGAAATTGGGCACTCAATTATCTTTCATGTCATCCTATCACCCTCAGACGGATGGACAAACTGAGGTGGTGAATAGATCACTGGGTAATCTTTTGAGGTGTTTGACTAAACAACATGGAGAAGCATGGGATATGATCATCCCACAAGCAGAATTTGCATATAACGATTATGTTAATAGGAGCACAGGAAAGAGCCCTTTTGAAGTTGTATATGGGATTCATCCTAGGGGAAATTTGGAGCTCAGGGATCTACAAAAAATGGAGAAAAGGAGTGCACAAGGGGAAGATTTTGCAGTCAGTATGAAGGATATCCATGATGCTGTAAGGGAAACTATCTAGAAGAACACAAGGAAATACAAAGAGAGAGTTGATCAGAAGAAAAGGGACGTCCAATACAAAGTTGGGGATCTGGTAATGGCATATCTGAAAAAGGAAAGACTTCCGAAGGGGCAGCCCACGAAACTTCTTATGAAGAAGATAGGTCTGTGCAAGATTGTACACAAATTCGGGCCTAATGCCTACGAAATTGAACTTCCTGGAGGTTTAGCAATATCACCCATTTTCAATGTGTCCGACCTGTTTCCATTCAGAGGAGACAATGTTGCTGGTTTAGATGTAATAGAAACAGGGGATGCAGAATGGATTTCTGATCTTCCACCAAGTCAATCAGTACAACTGGAATGTATTTTGGACACCAAAGTTTAGAAGAAGACCAGGCATAAAACCTACAAGCAGTATCTGGTCAAATGGCGTGGTTTGCCTGATGAGGATGCTACCTGGATGAGCGAGGAAGACATCATCAAGCATGGGGTTAATATTTCAGACTTAGTTCCTCAAGGGACTTGAGTTCTTTTAAGCCCCGGAGTATGGTGCAGGGGCACGTAACAAATCTTTTATTTTTGTTTGTAATAAGGTCAAACTGACTAGTTGTTTTACTTTTACTTTTTGTTTTTTGTTCAGTTTGTGACCGTCCATGTAGACAGTTCGAGAACAGGGTAGTTTGGGGATAGGAAGCGATTGAGCTTCCCCAATTGCTCAGGAATAGTTGAACTCCCTCAACAGTGGGTTAAAAACAAGGTAGATCGAACAGGAGGAGATTGGTATCTTGTATGTGTGTGTTCGTTGCCTGTGTATGAAGAAAACTAAAGAATAAAGAAACTCTGTTCTGCCCCTTGTGTGTCAAAAATCTTATAATTGTACATAGCAAATTTTTTTCTGTAGTCGTAGTTAATCTATGTCCTGCAAGTTGCCATACCATGGATCGATGAAGCATTCCACTGGTGAGATTTCTGTCGAAATCAGTGGAATGGCTTCTCGGTGTACATATATGTTTTTTATTTCTTGTTTCTATTTTTGTCGGTTGTGTTCTGTTTGATGGAGGAGAGGTCTAGATTGACTGTGCTGCGCAGTAGACCAACCTAGCATTGTCATGTGCTAGGGTGTGAGTGAAGCAAACAGTGTATCATTGCATCACTAGAAGTGTATTGAAGTTCCACCGAAGGTAGGAAGCCATCAGTGTAGTGATTTCCAAAGCACCCGAAAGTAGTTGATTGGCTGATAGGAGTGTATCGGTGAAGAACAAAGTGAGGTCTCACCGAAGATAGTGTATTTTGGCATATTGGCAAGAGCATTGATATCAGGGGACAGGTTCGAGATCCTACTTACGAAGTAGGTCTCACCGAAGGCAGCATACCGCATTGACATATCAGAGAAGGAAACCAGAGACTCGTCGATCTTTGGAGTCTCACCGAAGCGTCAGGAGATGGCTAGTATGTCGGCACATCAGCCTATGTTAATGAGCGTTCACCGATGATTGAAGTCTGGCCGACGAATGTGAATGAATGTGGTATCGGCATGATCGGTGTATCGGTGGAAGGTTTTGTTGAGTTGCTGACGGTGTCAAGTCCTACCGATAGGTATGAAACATAGAGTTCTCCATCAGGGAGACTCGTAAGATCAGAGAGATAAGTTCTAAGTTGGTTGACAGGTTATGTTTGGCCAACAACAGTAGGTTGCAAAGACAAAGGCCACTCTCTTGCCGATCAGTTTGTTGATCAAGCCTACGCGACCATTGTGCGCTCTGCATCAGGGAGTGTTGAAGCCTTATATATATTCCATTTTTTGGTCGTACCATCACAACACAACCGTACCATTCCTTGAGTGCTTTTGGTGATGTTTCTACCCATTTTCTTCACTCTATCTTGGGCGTAGGAGGATAATAAGAGTGTGCAAATAAATCAGAGTTGTTGCATACTTGTTTCGAAGACTTCCTTTGTTGTTTGCTACATGCCTGGTCGTACCACTTGGTTGGGAAGTGACGTGGGGTTGTGAGGACTCCATTCTCCATAGATTTTTGCTGCATATCAGCTTATTCTAAGGTGTCTAGGGCCTATTTGTTCATTGTAAAACTTTACATGCTCAATACAAACCATTCTTGGTGAATTTGGAGCTAATCTATGATACCCAATTATTGGTTCGTTTACTACATAAAAATGAAGTTGCAAATCTTGATATGGGTATTTGACTATAATTCATTTGGAGGTATTTCTTGATCTGGGTTGTTATTTTGCTCAAAATCATTGTACTTTTTATGGGTTTCACTTGCATGTTATATTTTATATGTATTATGGCAAGAAACAATCACATCTCAAGAAAACTGAAACCCCTTCTACATCTTCTCTCTAGTCTAGAAGAACACAAATAAAAATTAAAAATAACACTTAAAATATTTTAAAAAAGAACCAACAGGTGCGGTACATTACAGTGGTTTTAGAGCACAGCCCTTCCTGCCATCCTGTAAGGTCAGATTCAGACATGCAAAAGAAAACATGAGACATGCAGCCGGGTACTAGTAGATATTATCTCAGAAGGAACAGGTCAAGGCTTGATTTACAGGTTCCACGGACATATCCCTTTGATACAAATATAGAGGTAGTAGCCGCAGAGGAACAACCAGTGGTCTTTTACAGTGAGGAAGATATTGAATTACCGAGGACAAATCCCTTTTCAGGTGTGGTTCCAACACAGGTTGAAGAGATGGGTGATCGAGATAATGAGGAAGCTAGCTTGTGGGATATTCTAAATTCATTGGCGAGGGGACAATAGAATAGAGAGAGAGATTGTTGCAACAAAGATCTAATCAATTGATACAGATGATAGACAAGTATTTCCTCAGGAATCCTGGTATCAATGACATCTGTGAAGATAAGATTAAAGAAGATACTACCATGGATGAGGTGGTGCATTAGGAAAAGGATAAAACAACTTTGTATCCTAGTTCGGATTCAAGTAGTGATGACTCTAATGACTTCCTTGATGATTCCTATGGGGCAGATGACTATGTTGAGTTCACTCATGTGTTTTCAGATGAAGGGCGTGGAGAAAGAAAATATGATGGTGACTTCAAAACAACTTTTGATGATACTTTACCTTATTCTGGTGATGTTAATTCAGGTGGCCTTGGATTTGACTTTCAAACGAAGCCTATGGAGGGAGATACTTACATTGACACCAGTGTTGGTTAATTAGAAGTGGTTATTGATAGGCCTTGTTAAGAGATGAGATCATTGGATGATATCCTTTTTCCAGCCAAAGTTCATGATTTCTTATATTATTCTAGTGTTGATATAGGTGGTTGTTGGTTTGACTCTCAAACCAGGCCTATGAAGAGGAATGACAATGTTAATGACAGTATTTGGGAGTTAGAGAATGATTTATTCACAAATGGCACTAGTCATGAGGAAAACAGTGATCACATTTTCCCTGAACTAAACAAACAACACTTCAACACGTGGGATCCAGGTGTAATGGTCCCAACATTTGATGTGGGTCCTGTTTGGGATGCATCTACTTTTGGTCATAATGTAGTTCTTACTTCATTTACACAGTTGGGCTTGAGGGACGACATTAATGACACTAATGATGTTGATATCAACCTTGAAAAATAATCTGATTTAGTGTTGCAGGGTGCTGATCTTAAATCAGAAAACTTATATAAGGTTGATAAGTATTAAAGGTCCTATCTCTTGGCAAGGCAACTAAAGGTAAATGAAGACCTGATAGGAAATGAGTCTAAGCCTCTGTATGATGACTACATGATCAAAAAATAGGAGGCATGTATTAAGGAGCTAGTTGATTTGGGGAAGACTACCACAAAATTTAGTAATGCTAAGCCTACTCATGGGATAGCATCCATTCCATGTGAGGATGATGGATGTATGGAGTTCCCTAACATTGAAATTCAAGATTTGGGTGTTAAAAATGAATTATGTGACACAGATTCAAGCCACAACAAATCTGATTTTGCAAATCAGACCTTAGAAGATGTGAACAAATTAGAAAATTTACTTGTCAGTGATGGATCCCAAGATAGCTTTTTGGATGAGCATGCATCTACATTGGAGGCAGCAGTATGCAATGATTATGTCCAATCAGTCGCCTCTATTATGTCATTAGAGCCATTTCGTGAGGTACATAACAACAGTACCTTAGTTGAGAAAGTGTGCAGAGTTGATGGCACACATGATGATGCTTATCAAACAGTAAGTGATGATGATTCAACTTCCTACCATAGTGCAGATTACAAATCAGAAAAATTATGTGGAGACGATTTGCCGCAGGGATCTCATCATCTGGTAGGACAATTGAAGGTGAATGAAGGCATGATTGCTTAAGCTTTAGAACGCTTTGATGTTGTTCAACAGTTGGTGGCACACTGTTGCTAGACTCCAAGTATATATGAGCACCTTGATAATGGACTTTCCCTTGCTAAGTTCTAGGCAATCAGAGATGCAGTTGGGATAATGAAGAATAATTACCTACAACTATTATCAGATAGAGATCATCTTCTCATGCTTGATGATATCTATTATGATGCTCTTAAGGGGAAGGAAGAGTGGGTTGATGAAATCACCTATGAGCTTGAGGTCACCACGGACTCTTTGAAGAGTGCTCAAACAACCCTTCAAGAGTCAAGGTTACGGATAAATGAGCTTACTGTGGAGTTGAGCTTAGCACAATCTTCATCACCTACAGATACAATTCAGATATCTATGGCAATGTCTGGTGATGAACATACATCGATGGATAGTGGTAATGAGTATGTGGAGGATGTGGCTACATCCATTTCATTTACTGGTGCAGGTAACACAGATGGGATGAGTGCGTTGGATGAGTTTAGCAAGTAACGATATGTTGCACTAGGTGGTCTTGAGGATAGTCCCATTTTAGGTGATGCAGAGTAGATTATTGATAGCGCTTGTGGTGAAGTAGTGGATTCTCTGGAGAGTTGCGTAACTGATCACTACGCTGCTCTGTCTTCTTCACAAGAAGTATGCAGGGTATCATCTAGTTGGGAGATTGATTCTCATTTTGATTTGTTTCCCTCTCCTAGAAGCAAATTAGAGATTACATCCCATGCAACTAATTTTGATCAACCGCTTATTGAGCCACAGAGATGGAGAGATCAACTGAAGGTTACAGGAGAGAAGGTTGATTCAACCTTATCTCATTTTGATTGCACTCATAAGTATGTTGAGAACCTTCTTTGGACAACAGAGTTTGAGGAGAGATGGTATGGGTTCTCGGCTAGTACTCGCATTCATGATTTGCAGTTCATTAGGAGTGCTTTGGAGGAGATAAAATCAGAATATCTCCAATTGTTTCATGATAGGGAGAATGCTATTGGGTACATAGAGAGGGTTGCCAGAGTATCTACCCAATTAGCTATTCTGGATAAGAGACATGAACCATCATTTGATTCGAGTGATGAGAGTGATGAGGAGTGTTGGTGCAGGAGCACCTTCTCTATGGTGCAGGAGTCATGTTTTGTTTTTGTTTTCAATAAGGCTTTTTAAGCCCCATCATGTTTCTAATAAGGTTTTTATGTCAATTTGGTCACTAGACCTATGTAGACCATGTTTGGTCAAGTTTGATGTAATCACACAATGAAAACATGTAGTTTTCTTGTGTTAGGAAAAACCCAACGACTAACTGACTTTCAAAATCAGTTTGTACAGTTGGGAGGGATGTAAACTGCTGTCTCAAGCCTCTATAGGCGAAGAAGTAGGATGTAATGAGGAGAAGCATGAATGAATGAAGATATGGATTTTTGGGTGTGTTGAAACATTGTTCTTTCTAAGTAATTCTCTGTAACAGTCTTTTTGTACGGTTAGTTGATCATCTGAAACTGATTGGAGATGTTCAAGCATTGAAGTAGTTTCCATTTGATAGTAGTCTAGTGTCTTGAAGTGTTGTAGTTCGTAAGATATTGTTCTTCTTGCAAAGACTGGTCTGAAAACCTAGAAACTAGGGTTTTGTGAATAGATGGACTGTATTTCCTCTGTCTGCTAAAAGCAAGATTCTCATTTTTAGTGTGATGGAGGAGTACAGTGTACATTTTGTGTTTTCTATTGTTTTGGATCAAACACCCAAGGATCGAAGGAGTTTGGCGTGAGTTTGACTAGGCATCTCTATGTGACTAGTCTTTGAAACGATAGGCAAGGTGCTGTGAATGGAGTGACCAAATTGATGGTTGATCTAGTGTCTATAGAGGATTGTAGACCCTTTCCGTTCTGTCGAGTTTTGTCTTTGTATACTGGTTTGATGTCTGTGAGTTGTAAAGTTACAGAGTTGCCATCGATGTAACACAGCCCCTTGGGGAAACTTGTGGAAGTTATACCGATCAAGGTGTTGGACCAATAGAAAGTGTATCAGCGAAGAACGACTTTAGTCTCACCAAATGTATATTGCGAATGCATATCACAAATGTATGTTGAGAATGTATGTTGAGATTGTATGTTGAGAATGCATATTGAGAATGTACATTTTGTTGGATACAAAAGGTGATCGGTCGTAACGGTGAAATCAGGGTAAAGATACTTTGACTCACCGGTAATAGCAAGTCAAGTCAAGCATATACAAGTTAGTATATCGGCTCATTAGCTAGTGTTCACAAGTGGTTGCCGATGATCGAAGTCTTGTCGACAAGGGCACGACTAATCGCCACAGTTAATGCAAACAGAAACTTAATTGCCATCAGGGTATCGGCAGGAGATTAGAAGACGCCGTTGATAGAGGAAGTCTCTGCAAAGTCAAAGTAGAGTTGACTGTCAGGTAGAGTTGAGAGATCAGCCAGAGAAATAGTAAGGTGGCCGACGGGTATGTTTGGATGATAGGAGTTGATCACCAAGACATAGGCCACCTTCTCACCGATACAGTTTGCGACAAGTTGTTCGCTTCCACTGTGCGCTCTGCATCATATTGGTATCAGAGCCAATATTTGAATTGAAGCAGTGTATGTCATACACGAAGATAGAAACTAAGGCTAGCACAATGCCTCCCAAGTCTATGAGCAAAGAAGCCATCAAGAAGATGGTAGAGGAGATGCTTGAAGCAAGGTTGAAAGAAGAGAGGCCCAAGGGTAAGAGTAAAGAGGATGGAAGCGCTTCTGATGCAGAAGAGGAAGAAGAGTCAGAGGAGAGTCCTCAAGAACAAGATATATCTACAGACCAAAAGTCATTCTTGAATGCACTTAAAGGTGCTCATGGAGATAGTAGCGATCCAAAGATGGATATTCCTACATTCAATGGTAAACTAGATGGAGATGCCCTCATGGATTGGATTGAAGCCATGTGCAACTATTTTGACTTCAAGGAGTATAGTGACAGCAAGAAAGTCAAGTTTGCTAAGACAAGATTGAGAGGTTCTGCCCTAGTTTGGTGGAACTATATGCAAGGTGAAAGAGAGAAAGTTGGAAAGAACCCTATCACCAATTGGAGTAGAATGGTGGCCATGCTAAGAGACAAGTTCATGCCATTTGATCATGAGTTGCAGACCATTAGGAAGTTTAATCATCTCAGACAAAAGGATATGGATGTGGCTACATATACTGAAGAATTTCATAGATTGAGCATGAGAGTCAATCACAAGGAGGAGAAAGAGATGGTGGCCAGATATCTCGATGGTTTGAGGTATAACATACAAGATGAATTCAGTATGGTGGTTCCTAAAATAGCGAATGAGTGTTTTCTATTAGCCTCTAGGGCTGAGGAAAAGTTGAGAAGGAAGAGTGATCAAAACCCCAGAGGAAGAGGTGGCAGAAATAATAGGGGAAGAGGCAGTTTAGGTAGAGGACAGTAAAGTAGAAATGAAAATCCAAGTCAACAAGAGTCTCATTCTGATGGAGACCATAGAGGTGGTGGTTTTAGAGGTTGGAGAAGACCAAATGGCAGAGGTAGAGGTGGTGGTCTAGGCAGAGGACCCAGAGTTTTCACTGGTAGATGCAATGGCTGCAATCAAGTAGGCCATACTATGAGCAAATGCCCTGAGACGGCAACTAGTTCCCATGATGGTGGAAGAAGGAATCAGTTGTTGAAAGATGAGGATTGCCAAAGTGTGAATTCACCCATTGGTAGTGCTGCACTAGTCCTTGAAGGAGAGAACATGATGATCAAGAGAACCTTGATGAAGATGCCGTTGAAACAAGAGCCCCCACAAAAGAAGACTCTCTTCATAACCCAAGGTATAACATATAGTAAGCTTTACAAAATCATTGTTGATTTAGGTTCTACTGAGAATGTAGTGTCTACTGAAATGGTAGAGATGTGTAAGTTGAAAAGGCTGCCCCATGTTAGTCCTCATAAGATCTCTTGGTTGAATAAGAGTCAAAATTGCATGGTAGAAGAACAAACTTGGGTTGAGTTTGAAATAGGTGATTATAAGGACAAGGTACTATGTGAGATTATTCCTATGGATGCTTGTCACCTTCTTCTTGGATGTCCATGGAAGTATGATGTGAAGGCACAACATGATGGTGAGAAGAACACATACCTCATCACCAAGAATGGAAGGAAGTTTAGGATGGATCCTATGCAAGAGCAGATTGGAGAGAAGAGTAGTGACACCAATGTCATGATGGTTAGTGGCAAAGAGTTCTTACACCTCACGAAGGAGAAGGATACCCAAGGGCATGCCTTGATAATGAAGCCTAAAGATGAATCAGGACAACAAGACAAAAAGTAGAAAGAGATTCCACTAGAAGTGCAGCAATTGTTGGATAAGTACCAAGATCTTGTGGTAGAGGATACTCCTAACTCCTTACCACCAATGAGAGACATAAGTCATCAAATTGACTTGATCCCAGGTGCCACATTGCCCAATAAGGCTGCCTTCAAATTGACACCACAACAAAATGAGGAGGTGAGTAGACAAATTCAAGAACTCTTAGAGAAAGGATTGATTAGAAAGAGTCTTAGTCCATGTGCAGTCCCTAGTATACTTGATCCAAAAAGAGATGGGAAGTGGAGACTATGTACGGATTCAAGGGCCATAAATAAGATCACAATAAGGTATAGGTTCCCTATGCCAAGGATTGAGGATCTTTTGGACTATCTTGGAGGGTCATGTTATTATTCAAAGATTGATTTGAAATCTGGTTATCATCAGATCAGAATTAGGTAGGGAGATGAATGGAAGACTGCCTTCAAGACAAATCAAGGTCTCTATGAGTGGCTTGTCATGCCATTCGGCCTTAGCAATGCCCCAAGCCCATTCATGTGTTTGATGAATGAGGTACTTGTTGAATTCGTTGGCAAATTTGTAATTGTTTATCTCGATGACATACTTATTTTCAGCAGGACAAAAGAAGAACATGTGAAGCATCTTGGATAGGTGATGAAGAAGTTGCATGAGAGTAAGTTGATGATCAACTTGGATAAGTGTGATTTCATGAAAACTGAACTTGTGTATCTTGGTTTTGTTATTTCTAATGGTTGTTTGAAGATGGACCCCACAAAGGTTGAGGCCATTCTCAATTGGCCTACCCCTAGGACAGTGGGAGATGTTAGAAGCTTTCATGGCTTGGCAACTTTTTATAGGAAGTTCGTTAGAGGATTCAGTCACATAAGTGCTCCTATTCTCAACACCATCAAGGGTGGCATAAAGTGCAAATTTCAATGGACAAAGCAAGCAGATGATAGCTTTGAATTGTTAAAAAGAAAGTGGTTGAATTACCTACATTGGTACTCCCAGATTTTGACAAAGTTTTTGTAGTGGAATGTGATGCAAGTCAGCAAGCAATAGGTGTTGTTCTTAGTCAAGATGGACATCATGTGGCATTTTTTTCAGAGAAGTTGAATGAGGCTAAACAAAGGTACTCTACCTATGACCTAGAGCTTTATGCGATGGTGCAAGCTCTCAAAAAGTGGAGACACTATTTGCTGCCCAAAGAGTTCATTGTTTTTACTGATAACCATGCTCTTAGCTTTCTAAATAGTCAAGAAAAGTTGAATCATAGGCATGTTAAGTGGATGGAACAATTGCAGGCCTATACCTTCACTATTAAGCATAAAAAGGGTGTTGCCTACAAAGTGGCTGATGCTTTAAGTAGAAGGATGCTTGTCATACATGAAGTACATATGGCAAGCATGGGGATAGACTATTTGAAGGAGTTATATAAGGAGGATGCAGATTTCAAAGTTGCCTATGAAGTTTGTGCTAGTTTGGCTAACACTTTTCATGGTGAATATTCAGATTTTGTGTTGCAGGAAGGTCTTTTATTCAAGAGCAGTTTGCTATGTGTTCCTCAATGTTCAATGAGTGGTAAAATCATCAAAGAGAAACACAATGGAACCTTAGGAGGACACTTTGGGTTGGACAAGACTTTGGAACAAGTCACTAGATTCTACTATTGGCCAAAAGTATAGTCAGATGTAAGGAGATATGTTGCAAGTTGTACCATATGTCAAAAGGCCAAAGGTATGTCTTCTAATGCTGGTTTGTACCAACCCCTCCCTATTCCCAACAAGCCTTGGGAGAGCATTAGTATGGATTTTGTACTTGGTCTTCCTAAGACAGCAAGGGGTGTGGCTAGTGTTTTTGTCATTGTGGACATATTTAGTAAGATGGCTCATCTTGTGCCATGCAAATGCACAAATGATGCATCTCACATTGCTGGTCTCTTTTTCAGAGAAGTGGTCAGAATCCATGGTTTGCCTCTTTCAATTGTCACTGATAGAGACTCCAAGTTTGTTGGTCATTTTTGGAGGACCTTATGGAGAAAATTGGGAACACAATTGTCTTTCTCATCAGCCTACCATCCCCAAACTAATGGTCAGATTGAGGTTGTTAATAGGTCCTTAGGAAACCTTCTAAGATGCCTTACCAAGCAGCATGGGTTGGCATGGGGCTTGGTGATCAGTCAAGCTGAGTATGCTTACAATGATTCAGTGAATAGAAGTACGGGGAAGAGTCCATTTGAAATTGTTTATGGTTTCCATCCAAGAGGACCACTTGAACTCAAAGACCTACAAGGTTGGGATAAGAGTAGTGATGTAGGAGAAGATTTTGCTGCCACCATGAAGGCAGTTCATGATCAAGTAAAAGTTCAGTTGGAAAAAATAGTCTCTAAGTACAAGGACAGAGCAAATCTCAAAAGAAGAGATGTACAATTCAAGGTGGGAGATTTGGTGATGGCCTATCTAAGGAAGGAAAGGCTACCTAAAGGACAACCAACCAAGCTTCTGATGAAGAAAATAGGACCATGCAAGGTAGTGCATAAGTTTGGTCCAAATGCTTATGAAATAGAATTGCCATCCGGTCTTGGTATTTCTCCCATATTCAATGTTTTAGATCTCTTTCCATACAGACCTCCATTGAATATTGAAGATGGATCAGATGCTGTGATTGAAGGTGAAGATTGGGTCAGAGATCTACCTCCAAGTAAGCCTTTACAATTGGAATGCATCTTAGATTCTAAGGTTGTCAAAAAGACAAGGAAGGGTGTGTACGAGGAGTACTTGGTCAAGTGGCAAGATCTTCCCGATTCAGAGGCTACATGGATGAGTGAGGCAGACATCTTGAAGCATGGGAAGACACTCCAACAGTTAGCAACTCAAGGGACTTGAGTTTTTCCTGTAGGGGGAGTATGGTTTTAACTCGCATTCGTGATTTACAGTTCATTAGAAGTGCTTTGGAGGAGATAAAATCAGAATATCTCCAATTGTTTCATGATAGAGAGAATGCTATTAGGTACGCAGAGAGGGTTGCCAGAGTATCTACCCAATTAGCTATTCTGGATACGAGACATGAACCATCATTTGATTCGAGTGATGAGAGTGATGAGGAGTGTTGGTGCATGAGCACCTTCTCTATGGTGTAGGAGTCATGTTTTGTTTTTGTTTTCAATAAGGCTTTTTAAGCCCCATCATGTTTGTAATAAGGTTTTTATGTCAATTTGGTCACTAGACCTATGTAGACCATGTTTGGTCAAGTTTGATGTAATCACACAATGAAAACACGTAGTTTTCTTATGTTAGGAGAAACCCAACGACTAACTGACTTTCAAAATTAGTTTGTACGGTTGGGAGGGATGTAAACTATTGTCTCAAGCCTCTATAGGTGAAGAAGTAGGATGTAATGAGAAGAAGCATGAATGAATGAAGATCTAGATTTTTGGGTGTGTTGAAACATTGTTCTTTCTAAGTAATTCTCTGTAACAGTCTTTCTATACAATCTATAAAGTTAGTTGATCACCTGAAATTGATTGAAGATGTTTAGGCATTAAAGTAGTTTCCATTTGATAGTAGTCTGGTGTCTTGAAGTGTTGTAGTTTGTAAGATATTGTTCTTCTTGCAAAGACTGGTATGAAAACCTAGAAACTATGGTTTTGTCAATAGATGGACTGTATTTCCTCTGTTCACTGAAAGCAAGAGTCTCATTTTCAGTGTGATGGAGGAATACTGTGTACATTTTGTGTTTTCTACGATTTTGGATCAAGCACCCAAGGATCCAAGGAGTTTGGCGTGAGTTTGACTAGGCATCTTTATGTGACTAGTCTTTGAAACGATAGGCAAAGTGTTGTGAATGGAGTGACCAAATTGATGGTTGATCTAGTGTCTGCAGAGGATTGTAGACCCTTTCCATTCTGTCAAGTTTTGTCTCTGTATACCGGTTTGATGTCTGTGAGTTACAAAGTTACAGAGTTGCCATCGGCGTAACATAGCCCCTCGGTGAAACTTGTGGAAGTTATACCGATCGAGGTGTTGGACTGATAGAAAGTGTATCGGCGAAGAACAACTCTAGTCTCACCGAATGTATATTGTGAATGCATATCGCAAATGTATGTTGAGAAAGCATATTGAGAATGTACATTTCGTCGGATATAAAAGGTGACCGGTCGTAACGGTGAAATCAGGGTAAAGATACTTTGACTCATCGGTAATAGCAAGTCAAGTCAAGCATATACAAGTTAGTATATTGGCTCATCGGCCAGTGTTCACAAGTGGTCATCGATGATCGAAGTCTTGCCGACAAGGGCATGACTAACCGCCACGGTTAATGCAAGCGAAAACTTAACCGCCATCGGGGTATCGGGAAGAGATTAGAAGACGCTGCCGATAGAGGAAGTCTATTCGAAGACAAAGTAGAGTTGACTGTTGGGGAGAGTTGAGAGATCGGCCAGAGAAATAGTAAGGTGGCCTACGGGGTATGTTTGGCTGATAGGAGTTGATCGCCAAGACATAGGCCACCTTCTCACCGATACAGTTTACGACAAGTTGTTCGCTTCCACTGTGCACTCTGCATCAAGTGTGTTCCCCATGATTATGACGGTCGACTGTTAACACAGGCAGGTGCTTTTTATCTTGAGTGCATAGTGAAGAGTGCTCATCATTTCTCCTTTAGTCCACACATAGATGACCTGATGATGCGTAAGTGTGGATTGGCTCGGGATTTATACCATCCATTGTGGGATGAAGGGTTGCCATCTACAGAAGATGGAATTAGAGATTGCAAGTGTCTGACTTGAATATATTCAGAGGATTACTTGCAGGGTCAGAGAGCATATTACCATCATGCTGATATGTACTAGACAGAGTTTGCAACTTCTTTGTATAAAAAATTTCCATTGGAGACATGGCTTCAGAAAGGTTGCAATGTCAGTTGGCATGATGGCATGTTTAGTCTTTACAATGGTGATGGAGGAGGGTTTTATCATTCCCTTGAATTGGGAGGAGCAGTTTCATATCTTCCAGCACCTATGAGTGATAGACAACAAATCCATAGGAGATTTGTAGAGGATGAAAGGAGATGTTATGGTGCAGACATGTCTAGACATTCTTACCTCCTCTCGACTGATGGATGTGAGTTTCGATTGTATTGGGATCTAGGTGGTGACACGATTGGCACTGTGGTTAGGATGGGTTCCATTGGGTTGGTTTGCCACTCTTGGCATGGTGAAGTTGATATCAGAGTAGTGTAGCGGAAGTCAAGGGATGTTATGAATGGCAGACTTCCATTCTGGGTTTGGGATCCAGGGATATATTATTGTACCCTCTATAGTTTGCTACAATATCCTTCTTGTGCATCAGGATTCTAGTCTGGGTTTGCTGATGAGTTTTATGGCATGTACATTGTGTGGTATGCATACAGGTTCATTGTTTCTTCACACGTGCATGAGCTTGATTTTGATGCACAAATCTTGTGCGCAGGAGTTGGATAGATGGCATGATATTTATTTCTGCATAGTTGTGTTAATGCTGGTGTCGCTTGAATTATTTGGAGACATTTGGGTCATTCTACAATTCTTCCCTTGGGCTTATGAAGAAGTGATGTTTTCCTATTCAGTTGCGATTGCTTAGGAACAAGCAATTTATGGGAGGGCGGACTGTAATGTCCCCTTTTTGAGCAAGCATCAGAGTTGGTGGTTTAGCCTATCTTAGGGTCCTCCTAGGCTAATAATGGTGTTTAAAGGGCCCAGTGTTGGAGTTGCTAGCTTCTCAATTGGTAGTTGGCAGAGCCTTAGATGGATCTTTTAGTTATGCGGAGGTTGGTTTGGGTTCAGATGGCACAGTTGGCACTATCAGTTTGGTTGGGATGCTTTATAGTGGATTGAATATTTTTAGTAAATTCAAAAATGGGGCCTGTTGACACTCATTTTGACCAGGGGTTGATTTGTCATGATCAGGAGGTTTCTTCATTTGAAGCCTTTATCTTCTTGCCCATTTTTTCTAAGTGTTGGACCTCCTCAGCATTTTTCAACTGCAGCATCATATTTTCCTGAAGAGGAGGTCATCATCATCATCTTGTCTTCGATGATGATCTGCATCATCATGTTCTTCGTCGGCTGGGTTTTTCATCGTCATCATCATATTCAGTCATCGGGTGATGTTTGGTTTTTATCATGATGATGCTGCCGAGCTACAGTGCGCCCTGATCTGCTTGCGAGGGTGATGTTTCAAAGTCTCCGGTGATCTTCCATTTATCACCTTGCGCGAGCATGATGATGATGTTGCTTATTCTTTGAATTGCTCGACCTAACTTGTTTTTTCCTAAGGGTCGTGTTCATCATCATCATATTTCCAGTTATCATCCTGCTGCTTGTGGAGGTCATCATATTTTCTGCCTTCATGATATTTCGCTGGGGTGATGTTTTTATCATCGGGTGATCTTGGTTAACATCATCCTGATGATGTTGTTGAAGAGTTGTAATTGCGACCCGATATTCACTAGGGTCATCATATTTTGGAACGTCAGGATGATCTTAGTCAATATCATCCTGATGATGTTGTATCACTTCCTATTCTTTGTTTCTCGTCCTGATGATGCTGACGTCATCCGTATATCAGGGTGATATTTTTCTTTCTGCCTATCTGCATCATGATATTCGCGAAGGAGGGGGTGATATTTTCATATCACCCGGATATATGTTTGTTTGTTCGAACATCATGATGATGTTGATATCAAGGAGATATCCGCCTGCTGGTTTCGCGTGTTATCTATTGAGGGTGATCTTTTCAAGCAGCATCATCATGTTCAGTTTTCGCCCCGATCTTACAGAGGAGCTACAGTGCAACCTGATGTTCGAACGTCAGGAGGATATTTCCAAATATCCGGTTGTCTTCCGAATATCATGATGATGTGAATATGATGATGACGTCATCAAGGTCCGCGGGGGTCATATTTCTAACACTGATCATCTTGAAGAGACCTCCTGATATTTACAAACATGATGATGACGTCATCCGGATGTGAGGAGGTGCGCAGTAGGCGGATATGATGATGACGTCAGCAGGATATGATGATGACGTCATCAGGATGTTCATCGGCCAGACTTTTGCTATAAGCTCAGCAGGAGGATGTTCCTCCGAAGGATCAGGTTGTGCCGATTATCATGAAGGTTATATTCCGAATATCATGATGACGTCAGGGTGATATTTCGAACAACAGGATATCATGCTGCTGGAGGATGATGATGATGAAGTTCATACTAGTGTCGTCGGGAGCAAAAGTACCGACATGATATATGCTTATGACCTAGTATATAAAGTGCGAAGGAGGTTGCTGCGGGGTGCATGTGGGATAATGTGATCCTGCATATTCGAAATATCATGATGATGAGTCTCGGCGGGAAAAGCTTGCGATGGTCTGTTTGATGATTTTCCCTAGGCCGCGGGTTGGTGCGCCATTAATGGCGATTGTTGCAGAGGTGTGGGCGATGGCGTGGGTCGATCTTGTACCCGACTGGAGGTGTCAATCAGCGGGCAGGAGCGCGGGGCTCGAGAAATCTTCCTGTCTCCTCCCCTACCTGCTGCATTCAAGTTTGGGCGCCAATCCGGTTGTGTTTGAGCGCCATTTTCGTGATACTGTGTATCTGGCGAAATTCTGGTCAACATTGTAATTAATTGCTGAGCACCTACCTGGCTAATATAAGCAGGTTGTGTTGTTCATTTGTGGTTGTTGAAAGTTGATGATTTTGGCTCTGTAATGCATGACAAGCTGATCTGGTTGCTCTGTACAGCTTACCTGTGAGTTTATGTATCTCTTGTTGTTTGTTTTTGGCATGAACCCACTGATTTCATGATTAAATTTATATGAGAAATGCTGTTTGGCATGTGTTGTGTTAATTCTGTCTCCAGTATTGCATGTATCCTTCTTCTGAATCTGGATGTTTGGTAATGTTTAGATTCTAGAGCATAGAATTCCTGTGTTGAATGTCTGATCTTTTAACTTCTATTCAAGGGGTAGATTAAACTGTTTTCAGGTTGAACATTGGGAGGGATATACTGCAGTAGGGATACCATAAGTAGAGATAACCTAACACTTTGTATTGGGAGATGCCTGTAAGGCAGGTATCACATAGATCCCCTTGAAATCCAGTTTTAGTTGTTTATGCTGATCATTCACAGGTGTATGTCTATTGACTCCAGGCCCTGGATAGGCACCAATCATGCTTTGTTTTGTGTTATAACCATATCCAGCTTTGCATCCACACTTAAACTCCAAAGCAAAATCTAAAACCAACATTAGGACATTAGAGTTAGTTTAGGATCCTCAGTCCTCTGTCTACAAATGCAAATAGGCCCAAAGCTAGCCCCTTTGCCCTTATCTTTCAGTTTTGGTCTACTTACAGGAGGACAATCTGCTTTCTATCAGCATCCCAGCCTTGCATGCATATCCTCATGGATGTTGAGTAGGGAATACCCCCCTAGGTCTTGCAGAGCCTGAAGAAGAAGAGGAGATAAAATATAGAGTCTATCTCCTATACTGTTGACCCCCTGGCTCAGAGATCCTGTTGATCACTGATGGCTACTTTGTAGGGAAATCTGGGAATAAGCATCCAGTCTGGGAAAAAGTCAACAGGGCCGTTTTGGGATTTTATAGTTGGAATAGATTCATCTCGTCGAGACCTTTTCAGCGAGCTATAGAACTTTGAATTTCAAGTATATCTTGGTAATTATTTTAATGTCTGTAAGTTAAGTTAATTTATTTAATTGGGACTTTAATGTTATTTTATTAAGTGACCAAAATGAAAAGAAAATATAAAAGTGTGTCACTTGTGGAGTTGGGTGCCCATCCCTAGGGAAAATAAAGTAATTTAAAAACATAACATTTCCCCCCAAAAAGCCAACGCCCCTCTTGGAGAGGAAATAAAAGGAGAAAAGTGAGCTTCATTTTATATGCTTGAATATATGATATTGTGGCCTTTTGCTCTGCTAGGGTTTCTTTAAGAAGGGTTTGGAGAGGATTCGAACCAGAGGCTATTGGGAGCGAAAACTCCCTCTAGTAACAGCATTCTATAGGCGTGAAAGACCGTCCAAAGGTGCTATGTTGGCAAATGCATTCAGTGTTTGCACTAGAGCTTCAATGGATTCTTGGTGGTGAGATTTCGAGGGTTTATAGAGCATATCATTTGTAGTTTGTTAATGTTCAGTTGATATCCGAGGGTAAGGATAGATTTTGGATTGTTTGTGCAAGTGTTGAAGGCTGATATATATTCCATTTGTTGGTCGTACCATCACAACACAGTCGTACCATTCCTTGAGTACTTTTGGTGATGTTTCTACCTAGTTTCTTCACTCTATCTTGGGTGTAGGAGGGTAATAAGAGTGTGTAGATAAATCTGAGTTATTGCAGACTTGTTTCGAAGACTTCCTTTACTGTTTGCTACATGCCTGGCCGTACCACTTGGCTGGGAAGTGATGTGGGGTTGTGAGGACTCCATTCTCCATAGATTGTTGCTGCATATTAGCTTATTCTAAGGCGTCTAGGGCCTATTTGTTCATTGTAAACCTTTACATGCTTAATACAAACCATTCTTGGTGAATTTGGAGCTAATCTGTGATACCCAGTTACTGGTTTGGCTACAACATAACAATGAAGTTACAAATCTTGATATGGGTATTTGACTATAATTCATTTGGAAGTATTTCTTGATCTGAGTTGTTATTTTTCTCAAAATCATTGTACTTTTTTGGGGTTTCACTTGCATGTTATATTTTCTATGTATTATGCCGAGAAATAATCACATCTCAAGAAAATTGAAACCCCTTCTGCATCTTCTCTCTAGTTTGGAAGAACACAAGTAAAAATTAAAAATAACACTTAAAAGATTTTTAAAAAGAACCTATAGGTGCGGCACATTACAGTAGTATTTGTACACATGAAACTTGATGTTTATATGTTTTATTCTTTTTTTTAAAGGGGTAAAAATTTATTAATAAGGAAACTGCAAGTATAAAATTTGGAGGGCAGCTGCCCCCAGAGACAACAAGGAACTAGAAAAGAACACTAGCACCACAACCAACCAAACCAGAACTAGGTGAACCTCCCCAATCCGAAAGTCCCAAGTAGGGACCTCAGCTATCCCTCCATATCTGCAGAGATCAAAATTTCCAAATGTCGAAACTGATCCCAACCACTAACATTCCAATCTCCCACCTGCTCTGAAGTCCACTTAGCTAAGCAATCAGCCACACGGTTCCATTCCCTATGAACATGGACAAAAGAAATAAAGTCCATCGTGTGACTCAACCAAAGAATCTGACAAACCATCGAAGCCAGCTACCAATGCACACCAACCACCACTCGCTTATTCAGTAGATTAACCACAATCTAAGAATCAAACTCACAAATAACCTGCACCATCCCAGAGCACATCCATGTTCCAAATCATTGAGAAAAGTTAGAGCCTCCCTAAAGTTGTTAGTCTGATGCCCCTTATAGGTAGAAAAGAAAAAAAGGACAGCACCAGAGCTATCCCTTCCTAATCCCCCAATCCGAGCATGGCCAGGATTCCCCCTAGAGGAGCCATCTGTATTAATCTTAAAAATACTTGGAGGTGGAGGGGACCACCTACGCTCTCTCTGAACCTTACTCTTAGATTGACTCATTTTCCTAAGCCACGAAGAGCATGAGTGCCCAACCACTAATCTCAAATTATGCGCCACCTACAACTCCCCAATATCCAACTTAGTAGAGAGATCACATTTAGATGCTAAAGTCTCCTGAAGCATACTAAGAATCCTCTGCCACACTTGCTAAACCTCTAACTTCCTCCCCTGAAAAATCCTCTGATTTCTTTCCAACCACAATTGCCACAAAATAAAAGAAGGACCAATATTCCAAGCCATTTGCAAAAAATAAGCCTTAGTTGGGGGCCTGCCCAAACTCCTCCAAACATCCACCAAAGAAGAAGTGTGAACACATGCCTGCTTCTAAGCATCCCACCAACAATGCCAAATCTCTCGGGCTAGAGGACACTAAAAGAATAAATGGGTTTGACACTGCTCTCCACCATTGCAAAGGAAACAGATCAAAGGACCTTGAAAATCCCTTTTCTACAGGTTATCCTAGGTGAGACAACGATTCTAAGCAACCAACCAAAGGAAGTAATTACATTTAGGCCATCCAAATTTATTCCACACAAACTTCCACCGAGGAGAGTTCTTCAAGCCAAACTTTCACCTACCCAACACACGATATCCAGAGGCAACTGAATACACACCTTTCAGATTAGGGCTCTAGGCAAGGGAATCTCTCTCCTGTAGAGAACTACAAACTCTACTATCAAGAATATTAGCTAACTCCTCTCGATCCACAAATAACCCCCCAGTGGCCACTTAGACATATCTTTCCATTTGCAAACCTCCACTTAACCCACACACTAAAATGATTTAAAATGCTCCACATGACACCACCCTGCCTCAAGGAAAATGTCACACAAGGACTATAAATGCGGGTACATAGACAAGATAGGTAGGTACCCATCCCAAGAATCATACCAAAACAAGTCCTCATACCCCCTGTTACAAATCCAAAAGAGCCCTTGCTTAATTAAATTGGCTCCCCTTTTAAGAGTACTCCAAATCATAGATCCCTTACCAGAGAGGCTGAAGCTTGGAACATCAACATTCTCCACCCCTCCCAAATATTTCAAGTTTAGAATCTTGGCCCAATCTTGATCTTGACTAGTACACCACCGCCAATACAATTTAGCAGCCAAGGCCTGACCAATAAGATTGGCTTGCCAAAGACCAAGCCCCTCTTCTTGTTTCGGCCTACAAACAGAATCCCACTTGACCAAACTCCACTTCGAAGATTCCAAATTCCTAGCCCATAAGAATTGTCTGGATAAAGCATTAAATTCATTAATAAAGCTTGAGGAGGACCCTTGAACAAAACACCTGTATGTGGGGAGAACTTGAATCATTGATTGTAATAAAGTAACTCTTCCAACTGAGGACAACAATTTGCAAGTCCAATGACTAATCCGCTTATGAAACTTGTCCAGGATATCCTACCAAAAAACCCTTGACAAAGTGCCAACATTAATAGGGATACCAAGATAGACAAGAGGAAGAGTCCCAATCTAAAATCTAAGAATACCCACAATCCTATCTTGAATAAGCCTGGGAGTATTAAAAAAAGATGGACTTGTCTTCATTAATCCTTTGTCCAGAAGCAGCCAGATAAATGTCCAAAGCCCTCCTTAAGTTAATTGCTTCATTGACTTTGGCTAAACCCATCAGAGCAGTGTCATGAACAAATTGCAAATGAGAGTGAGGAGGCAAACTGTGACCCCAACTCCAACCTTGGATCAATCCCTGGGCCACATGAGATATTAAGAATCTCCCCAATCCCCCAGCCAAGATGATAAACAAGTATGGAGACAAAGGATCACCCTATCGAAGACCCCTAGAAGCGCTAAACAACTTAGTAGGCTCTCCATTAATAAGAACATAAAAAGAAGTCGTCATAACACAACTCATAACCCAATCCACCCAATTAGGAACAAAGCCAAAAGCCAATAGTACCTTTCAGAGAAAAGACCATTTAACACGATCATAAGCTTTGGCCATATCTAGCTCAATGAACATAGCTTTCTCCTTGGACACTGCCATTGAATGAATAACCTCCATCAGCATGACCACACCATCCAGAATTCGTCTACCAGCAACAAACCCCTCTCGTTCCTCTGAAATCAACCTATTGAGCCAAGGTTTAAGTCTTTCAGCAATTATCTTCATGATGATCTTATAAACATCATTACATAGAGCTGTTGGTCTAAAAAGATTCAATGAGTTAGCTCCTTCCCTCTTAGGGATAAGAGTTAGGAATGTAGCATTCAAAGCTTTTAACATCTACTTGCTCCTGTGTGACTCCCTAACCACCTCCAAGAGATCAAATTTGATAATCTCCCAAAATTCTTTAAAGAATTCAATTGGGAAACCATCCAAGCTAGGGGCCTTCGTTTTTTTTTAACTAAAAAATAACCTTCTCCAATTCCTACATAGAGATGACACAACAAATAGCCTCATTCATCTCATAAGACACCAAATAATGAATACACTCAAGAACCCAATTTTCCTCCTCAACAGCTAAAGGGGAATCCTTAGTAAACAAAGAAGAAAATAAGTGAGAAGCCTCAACTACAATCTCACGCCCAGAAGACAACATAACTCCTTGGGAGGACACCAAGGAAGAAATGTCGTTCTCATGCCTCCCATCTTTGACAACATTATGAAAGAAAGAAGTATTTCTATCGCCCTCCTAGAGCCAATCTATCCTCGACTTTTGCTTCCAAAAAATCTCCTCACGCAACTCCCATTTAGCTAACTCCTTTAAAGCTTCAATTTCCTCCTTGAGATTTTCCATAGTGAGACCAAGTTCTCTAATATGGCAAGTAATAAGATCCAGCGGGGATTGAGCAATTGTCTTGGCCTGAAAGATGTACCAAAATAATGTTTGTTCCACTTCTTAAGCTGAAACTTCACATACTGCAACCTCTTAACAAAAGAGTACATAGCAGTACCAAAAGCCAGCTTCCCTTCACTCCACCATCTCACCACAAAATCTTGAAGAGAAGGTTCACGGAGCCACATCAGCCGAAACTTGAAGGAAGGCTTCTTAGTTGATCCAAACCGGGAAATAGAAAGTTTAATAAGCCAATGATTCAATCCCTGCCAATCCAAAATCTCAGACGTTGTAGCCCAAGTACTGCCAATCTAGAAACTAGAAACCAAGAACCTATCCTACCTTTTAGAGATACAATCTGCCCCACATCTTTTGTTGCTCTAGGTAAAAAAATTGTTGGATGGCTTTATGTCCACAAGGTTTAGGCCAGAAATATTATATCTAAACACTATGGAGGAAGGATCTAATTTGTTCAATCCCCCCTTCTTCTCATCCAAACTAACAATTGCATTAAAATCTCCAGCCATAATCCAAGGAAACAAAGGAGCTAAGGACCTAACATACCAAATATGAGACTAGAGAGAAAGCTTTCCCCGAGCATCAACTAGAGCATACACATTGGTGAACAAAATAGTCTCTCCCAAATCAAAACTAATTGTAGCCACTAATAAAGATAATCTACTAGAGATCCACCAGAGAGGAGTAACCTTGCACAGGTCCCATAAGCAAACAATTCCACTAGAACTGCCTTGGGCCCCAATACACTACCACTGACCTCTAACCCATAAACTAGTAGCTATGTTGGACATGCCCTTAGCAGACAACTTTGATTCCTGAATGAAGACCAAATCAGGGGAATGAACACGAATCAACTCACGAACAACCTTTTGTTTAGGGATGCTGTTCAACCCCCTTACATTCCATGAGAACACTATTATTTGTGAGGCAACAAAGTGTGAATCAATGGTTTTAACTGACCCTGATTCCACCAAATTCTCACCTATCAATTTAACTTTCTCTAGATCCTTCTTCCAAGCCATCTTAGAGAGAACCTCTCGAGCAACTTTTTTAAGATTCTTTTGCTGAATCCCAAGTGAGGGTTGGGCATTGCAACTCACCTGAGGAGATTGAGTTGGCATGGCCAATGGTGACCTGTAGGATCCTGATGCAACCCAACTTTAGCCACAACTACCTTAGCTAGCACCACCAACCCCTGATCTGTTTCCATCTATGAACTGGCAACCACTTCTTGAATGTTATCACAAAAATCAACCTCCTTTGAGCCTTCCTAAGCCATCCCCAAGGGGTCTAGCTCTGCATATAGCTCCACTGAAATCATCCCCTCCCGATCTTCAGTACCTAAGGCATCAAAATGATTGTACAATCCATTCAACTGCCTATCTTTGAGAGTCCTTTTATGGCCTTTGTCTTTATTCCAAGACTTTACTGGAATAAACCTCTCCTTATCTGTCTCACCTATTGTAGCAGGAGCTTTCCCCTTATCCATCTGAGGAATAGGCCTAGAAGGCTTATTAGACCGGGTCACTGCACAGTTAATTTTGGGGCACTTCCTTTGCAAATGCCCACATTCATGGCAAATACGACACCTAAAAGGGAGAGCCTCATAATCCAAATGTTGAGTCTAGGACAAGGAACCTAACCAAATTTCCAGAGAATCTGACAGAGGATTGTTTAAGTCAATTTCAATGCAAATGCGAGCAAAAGAAATTACCTTTTTGTCCAGCGTCTATTGCGAAGGGCGCACTGGCTTGCCTAGTAGCAACGCAACCATATGTAAAATATCATCACTCCAGAATTCAAGTGGAAACCAGGGCAACCAAACCCACACTGGGACTCTAGAAGGTAGCTCCTCTATCGGGTTAAATTTGGTATGCCATGGCTTAATAAATAGCCCTACTTGATTACGAAAGTACGATCCCCCCTCAAAGGCTTTATTGTGATTTGACAAGTTTGAAAACACCTCCAAAAAGTAATTTACCGCTCGCATTACCTCCATATCTCCTTCAGGCTTCCAAGTACTTCATGTCCAAGATTCAATGAAAGGCAAAGAGGCCCGAATCCCCATAAATTTACAAATCAAAGCATGATTTACCAAGTACGACACGTCCTCTTCTACAAATTCTAGTTGGATCACCAAGATAGGCCTCTCCTGGCTCCTCTCAAGACACCCATTCACTTTCGAGATGCAAGGACCTCCAAATTGAGCAACATGCTCCCCATGCAAACCTTGCCCCAAATTGGAAGAAGAGGGAATGCCTCTATTAAGAGCCTCCTGAAAGGACTCCTTCGAACCAACTAACAAACTATTAGCATTTTCCATGGCCCCAAGAGCCACAAACGCCAAAACCTGCACTAAACTTCAACACCAAACCCTTGAAAAAACATCACCCGCAGACCCCTAACAACAAACACCAAACCCTGCTCAGCCAATACTTCACCGCAGATCCCTCACACCAAACACTGCACCGCTCAGAACCTCCACGCAGGAAAAAAACAAGAACAAAATATCAAAAAAGTAGAGAATCGACGTTGTTAGAGCCACAAATAGGCAAGCCCTAGCCTGCTCGGCTTCTCCCCATGCATCGCCATTCCCCTCCACTCGTAGTCTTAATTTATTCCATGTTTATATGTTTTATTCTTAAATGTAATATTTAATAGTGCCTTTTTTCCTCACAATTTTAAATATATATTAATGAAAGTAACTTTATTTTAAATTTTTATAATTAAAAGATAGTTCTAATCCATTACTTAAAAAAAAGAAGAGAAAAGAAAAGAAAAAGGAAAAAAAAAAAAAAAAAGAAAAGAAAAAAAAAAAAAAAAAGAAAAGAAAGAGAAAGAAAGAAAAGATTGACGAACTTCCAAATAAATTGATATAAGGGTTCCACAAAGATTTTAGTAATAAGTTTATTTATGTAAAATGAATATTAATAATAATAATAATAATAATAACAAGATATAATGTTAATTTAATCTCTTTTGAAGACTGACTGCATTACTAAGTGGGGGGGGGGGGGATTCAATTGCATAAATTTTGAATCAATGTCATACACCCTATAGATGAGGTCACTATAAACCTTAAACAACATGCCACGTTTTTATTTCTGCAATTTCTTCTTCCGGATGATAATAAATCGTCAATGAGATATGTAAATAAAACGTTTTTCCAATAAACTCTTTACCATCCCAAAAATAAAACACAATTCATCTCAAGTACCCTTTGCAGAATTAGGGGTTTAATTTAAGACATATATTCCACAGTCCGTGATAGAGGTTTACTAAACAATACAGATACGACGTTCAGCGATCAGATTCAGTGGGTTTATGCAAACAACACAAATATAGGTTTCAGATTTTGAAAAATTATTGTGGATTCTGTGATAAAAGTGGGGTTATTAGCTGTAGGTGGTTTCAAATGAGCGGGATGCAATCAATCTTTCTTCCCGCACACCTGAAACAACCAACCACTAATACAAACCATCTGAAGCAATGTAGTTTACCAAAGTCGAATATCGTAAATGGTAAGTGGTTTTACAAAATGTTGCCGTTGCCCTTGTAGTTGTATATATTCATTTTTTTTGCAATCTCATTTGGATTATTTTCTTCTTGTTTTCTTATTATGGAGTTGATTAGAGATTGTCTTTTTTCTTTTTTCTTTGTGTTTTTATATGGTTTTTTCTTTTTTTGTTTTTTGGGATAGTTCAGGAGTTTTTTTTTCTTCTATGTTTTAGAGGGTTTTGTTCAGCATGGCCATGCATTGTCTTTAGGGTTATCTTTTCATTTTTGTATTTTTTGGTCTACTTTTCCAGTGCTAATACAGGGTTTGTTTACTTTTCTTGATTGGATGTTTGAATTGTTTAATTTTTGAATGGTGGTATTTTAAATTATTCCTTAAGGGCAGAGATGCAGCAAGAGATCAGCCCAACAATCAGACCGCAGGTATCTTTCTTCATTTCTTTGCATTAGGTTTTATCTCAACATGAAATTTGCTGTAGCATTACGTATAACTATTGAATGACTCCATGCCTCAGGGTTTTTTCAACATTATGTTTTAAAAAGCATAAGGCTAGATACTAAACATTTGATGGCCTTATCTAGTTGATTATTTAATTTCTAGACTGCCTCGCAGATGTTATTTCATGTCTGTTTTCTATAGTTTTTTTTCCTTTTTTTCTTGCATTAAGGTTAAGTATTGACTAACTTAACGCCTTGCAGGGGAACTTCATGGCTCCACTGGAACAGAAAAACCCATGGAGCTTGGCCAAATAAGAGGAAAAAGTAAGCTCATATCTGTCATTACGTTATGTACCGTCTTTTCAGATAATGCATTTAGGGCATATGTTTCTGGGGCTTGATGCCTATAATACTTATTTTTTCTTCTATTTTACTTAATGGAATTCTAGTTCTTGCGATTCTTCCATGCATAGAAGGATTTTCCTTTCGTGTTTCCTCTAGATTCTAATGGGATGAGAATATTATTTTTTGGCCACTGCCTATGTTTCTACCAAACTTTGTCTGTATCATATTGTTTTCTGGAAACACAATTCTTATTGGTAATTCTTCCATTTCCAAAAGTTTTTTCTGGATGTTTTCTCTAGCTCTGAGATGAGCTAGAAGGAACTATTACCATTAACGAAACTGATAATATACACATCATTTTGTTTTATGGATATCTTTATATTTTTTGATTTTCTCCCACACTCAATAGTAATTCAAGTTGGCTTTTTGCTATTCTTGTTGAATGCAGAAATCCAGTAAGCCAAGCGAGCAACTCTATTTGCAGAAATAGTCTGTATTTTGAAGCTATTTTATCATTCTACTCTTTCTTTTAGAGGCATTTTTAAAAAGACCTTCAAATTTCTATTAGTTAAATAAATAGATTCTGGGCAGTTATAAACTTATATCTTGCTTGTCTTCTTGAGGCAATGATAAGTAAAGGTATGTTTTCAGTCCTTGCAAATCCTCCTAGACTGTTTTTTATGGTTTGATTCTAGAATATATTTTAATAATACATTCTGTCATTTTACACTTGGCTGCGCGGTGTGTGAAAGAATTTATGGTGCATATATTCAAACTGAGGTTACCCTATGCAGTGCCTATGGTTATAGCTGGTGTAGGGGTTTTATCAAACTTTCATCATTATTTGAGATTGTCTTTAAGTTGTCTATTTATAATATGAATACCTTGCAGATTGATTAGTCTCATAACTAACACTGGCTAACATGAGAGTTTTCTTGTCGTCTGTCCATAATTCTGGGTTATATTAAAGTGAAGCATTCTTTTCTCAGACTTGGTTACAGCATAGGAAGTTATCACTCTTCTGACGATGTCAGATTATTAGATATATTATCAAGATGAGAGAAGTCTCACTCAGTCACTAGTCATGTATGTTACTAACATTACACTTTTTAGTATCTTGAGGTAAACCAATGTAGGCAATTTATTAGTTCACTCTTGAGAGCTCTTAAATATGTAGTAGTTATGAATTTGAAGACAGTTTAGATATTGTTAGGGTTGAGTTGTCTTTTGAGTCCTACATAAGAGGTATGATTTCATTCCAGACTATATTGTCTAATTACTTTGCCCATTAAACAGAGTTTATCAAATGTTTGTTTGTTGTTTAATCAATCCTTGTTACTCTCGCATACCCTATGATGGTAGATTAAGAACATGAAAAGTGATCAACATTCTGAGCACTCATGACTTTATTCTCTTTGTGATTCCTAAATATATGAATTAAAGAAAAGTGCAAAATATAAATGCTAATCTCAATTGTTAATATATTAGATTATAATTTTATAAGAGACTATATAAAAATAGTATCTTCCAAATGCTACTAACTCTGTAGAGGGTTATTTCATACACTCATAGTGCTAACAGAATTCCTCAACAAGTAAATCAGATTCCATGTTTGTTATCGATGAAAAACTGTAATAGTCACTTTCCCAACTTGTGTTTTCTTAGATATTTGATCAATTTTTTGTAATTCAACTCAATAGAATATTCTTGATGACTTATTTATGAGTTACAACCATTCCTCTATGTTACTGGTTTGGGTTTGGGTATGTAAGTACAGAATATTTGTTTTTGGGGTTGGTATGTTTTGGGTCTTTTAGCCCCATATCGCCTCACCCATCAGCAACAACTCCCACCCTTGGAAGTCTTTTAGCTTGTTTGACTTTGGCTTGCCCCGTTGAAGATTGCAAGATGGAGATGGTATTCAAGATGCCTGAGATGGACAAAATTGTGATGCTTAGTCAATATGGACATGACCTTGACTGCAATATAAACTCTCTCGTGGCCAGGGTCCATACCCTAGCGGCCCTATCCTCCATATTGAAACATAATCCAGAGTAGAGTGGCAGCTACCTTACGAAGATAAACAAGTTTTTAATGGGAATATAATTATTGATGCTACTTCACACTGCATCTATGTTTCATGTTTACTTAACTGTTAAGAACATGAAACCCACTCACCAAAATGGTAACAATAAGCATCAATATGATGAATTATATAACACATTTTTAGTTTGGTACATCTTTTGGAGTTGTTTTTAACGGGTAAAATATGTTTTTTTTGACTCTCATGTTAATGCTATGCATGGCCTGCATATTCACTTTGCAGTTCAATTTGAAGGAAAGCTTGCGAAGCTATTGCCTTGAAGCTTTAGAGTATATTGTTATCTTTTGAAGCTGGATGAGATTTGTCAAGTCATATTAGCATGAATATCATCTGATAATCTACATAGTAGATGCCAGTGCTTTCGATATATCTGCAGGCACTTTGCAGTCGAATTTGAAGGAAAGCTTGTGAAGTCATTGCCTTGAAGCTTTAGAGTATATTGCTAACTTTTGAAGCTCGATGGGATTTTTGAAGTCAGATTATCTTGAATATCATCTGATAATTTAAATACTAGATAACATAATGTATCTCCAGGTAAATCAAGAAACAAATAAAGGAATCTATGTCTAACTGCAACTGCAACTGCACCAACTACCTAGTCATTATATCTGTTTCAATTAATTTTTGGGTAGATACTTTGAAAACCATCAATGATGAAGATGAGAAATTCCTTTCAACCTGCTAATGGAATTTTAGAGTCCTTAAAATTAGTAGACAAAAGGTATTACCATATTCTCAATGATTTTTTAGTTTATTTGCATGACCAAATGTGCACGTATCAATAACGCATAAGAAGTATGTCTGGAAGTTACGTGAATAATTCAATGCCTCTTGACTTTGCAGTCTCATGTAATTTATATTGCAAACTGTTTGCTCATCCGCCGCAAGCTCTTATTGTTTATATTTATCAAGATGCAAACTCTTCTTGTATGTTTGGAAGAAATATCACTTGGGTTTTGTTGCAGCCTAGGACTCAAATGGCTTGTAAACAGTAATGATCAATAACTGTTGCTCCCTAGCAGCTAAGGACTTTGCTTGCTTTAAATAATATTTTATGCAAACATTATTTGATGCTTTATTGACTTTTATGTTATATGTTGTGTGTATAGGTAATTTTTCTATGTGATTGCAGAATGTTAAGAAAGGAAGTATATATGCATGTCATCTTATTTTAAAGATTTTTTTAAAGTTTTGGTTCATATCTTATATGTGTGAACATTGAAAAAAAATATAGACAATTTTTTTTTTTGGTAGGGGAAAACCCCTTCTAGAGATCTCTGGAGCTGTTGTCGGCCTCAGCAATTCCATAACATCTCATTCTGTGTGGTGTGTGTGTGTTTTATCGTTTTTCGTGTGGTATTATTATTGAGAAATGTTTTGGTTGATATTTGTGTGAATATTGAAAAAAGATAAAATGTATATATTTTTTGGAAGGGGAAGAATGTCTTCTGTAGACCTGGGGACTTGTTGTTGGCCTCAACAATTCCTTAAGGTGTGTTGTGTGGTGTAGGTGTTGTGTTTTATGGTCAAGTCCCTTATACGCATTCATTTTTTTTAATTTGTTTATGTAGAAAGATTTAAAAATCTACTTAAAAATCTCATTTAAATAAAATACCATCATACCAATGGCACACTTAAATAGAATTAATTCCATTTAAAGAAGACCAATAAAAAGTCAATAATAATCAAAGTTTCAAATGTGCACATAAAAAACTATTAAAACAAGGGCTGCACTAGAGTACCTGCCAAAGGCTGCAAACATGGAGTAGAATTTGTTAAAAACAAAGACCCATGACATTGAAGATAACAATCATTTCTGGAAAACTTCTTACTACAATTTGGGTGTTGCGCTTCTATGGTCTAAGAAGCCATTTTGGCATGTGAAACTGGTAACAGGTTTGCTCAGTTAAAGGGACGCTATTTTAACTATTGATGACTGATACAAGATATAACTAGAGTTCCAACACTAGGGTATATCAGTGTCATCTGCTATGGTTCTTAGTTGTTATTGGGATAGTCTTGACTCTTTATAATGCTTTCTAGTTTAAGTAGGCAATTACCCTGAACATCAAGTAACGAGCACTTGTAGATATGATGAAAGGGGAACAAAATTTTGGTATGCTCGGAAATATTAACAGAAACCTGTATGAGCAGCTAAAGGGGATTGGGTACAGTTTTAGTTTACGTGTAGGTTTGTATTTGGCTTGTCAAGGTGGACAATAGCAATTGACAATATCCTGGTTACTGTAGAGGATTATCTAAAGGCAATAAGGAAGCATGAAAGCAACCTGTGACATACAAGTCTAAAACATCAAACCTAGTCATACATTAAACAAAAGGGTATCTATGGAAGCATGTGACCGTAATTGTTCATGAAGTACAAGAGCCTCAAGGCTCAAAATGTAGTGATACTCATATTATAAGAATATGTACTCTAAAATAGTCTTGCAACAATCTAGGTAGAACTAAATTTCAAAGGTGTGTGCTAATGTGGACCAGGGAAAATTTCAAAATTAAATGCTTTCCAGTCACCTTATGCATCATGTATTATTAGTCTGTTCATTGACGAAGACTTGAGAATTTGTGCCTGAATCCCATTTCCAAGTACACGTTGTCCTAATGATATTTTGGTCATCATCATTAACTTTAGTCATTCTATTAATAAAGATAACACATGGCAGTCCTATGAGCTACATTCGAGGGTTTTAGCTTTAGATTGGAAACACATAGATGGTTTAATATTACTTTATCGTATATTTTTGGTTTTGATTCAACGTGGGATTATGGTTTCTCTAGTCAATTTTGTGATTAACAGAAAATAATTTATATGTCAATGCAAAATCATTTAAAATTGTTAGAAAAGAGGGATGGCACAGATATTGGGCTCTATAAAAGTTGAGGTGTTGGTATACAGAGGTTAAATCCCGTTGCAGTATTGCTGCATGTTTCTATATCTTTACATTGCATGTTAAGATTGGTTGCCAATTGCATAACATCTATTCAGTCAATATTCATTTGTCTAACAGTTGCAGGTTTTGTAATGTTGTGTATGATTGTTCCAAGGTAAAACAAACCACTATTCACATTTAAAAAAAAATAATTTTGCTAATCCCGCTCTGGGAAAATGAGCCAAATGATTTAACATCCATTTTAGACTATTTCACTCACTCTCTCTAGAACACTGTTTGTATCATTCGGATTTTGCTCCATAGATTTAATATTTTTGTCAATTTGCTGTTCATATGCTCCTAGACGTTGAAATGGGGGTTGATGGACTGAATTATAAGTAAGGTTAGGTCCTCTAGCTTTCATAGGCTCTTTAGGAAACAGAAGTAGAAATTGGATTGTAATTTGTTCTAACTTTGTTTGAATTTGCATATAAGTGCAGTTCATATCTGCTCATAATATTCTACACACAAGGGCTGTTCCAAGTCCCCGAGCTGTTGAGATTTTTAGCCTAAGCATTCTTGAAGATGGGATTCAGGCACAAATTCTCAAGTCTTTATGAGTGAAAAGCTTAATTTCATGCCAAAACCGAGGTGGAAAGAAAACCTGGTCCTTCATTAAAATGCATACAAAAATTGGACGCATCTTTAAGAAAAATTTATACAAAACTCATCAAGATTTGCAAATTGCTAGTTTTGTGATGCAATTAAGGAAAAGATGGCTTTTAAATGACACATTGGGACGTGATTGTAGGATAAATGGCATTTTCTACAAAGCTTTTTAGGATTTTGTAGAAATCCCTCCACTAGATATCATGCCATGGCTGTAGGATATGCACAGTATGGGTTTGTTGAGAAGGCTTTACAAGCATTTAAAAAGCAGTATATAGGTTGAAACATTAACTCTATAACTGCTGCCAGCATTGTCCTATGATAGGCCAAAATGAAATTTACAACTCGCTTGTGTGCACATCGAAAATAATTCACAGGGAATATGGGTTGCTTTAAGAAACATGATCCCGAAGAAGTCCAAACAAATTGACTTAGCTAGACTCAGTAATATCAAGATGATGTCAAAATGGTGTAAAACAAACTTCTAACTGAATCAAAAGACTTTGTTTAGTTGTATTCTGTTAGGTAGGACAATGCATGAGCAGACGACCGGTTGAGGACAAGCATTTGACATTTGATAGCAATATTTGGATATCTTTGAGCTTAAATCTATGTGGGATGAATTATAAAGAAAAATAAATAAAATTCATTCGACTTAACATATTTGATGATTTTGCATTTTACAAAGTATTTTGTCTTGCTGAGCCTGAAACTCACTACTATGGTCAAAATCTAGATTGAAATTTGCCGAAGATATTCAAACCAAGCTGATTGTTAATATCTGAGTAAGCCTAGTAGAAGTGCTGGCAACATTGACTTACATTTACTGGTAGGTACATCTTTGTGTCAAAGCTGGAGAATTTCTAACCAAAATTAGTAATAGAAGATCTACTCTTCAAAAAGAAATAGCAACGTCTAAAATTTATTAGTTGAAAGGGAGAAAATTTAAAGAAATAAATGATCTGAATAGGCATTTTTTCTAAAATAAGAATTTGAAGGAGAGAAATTGGCACATTAATTGCTGAATATAAAAGAATCCCAGCTAAAAATAAATTCACTGCTTCAAGCCTCGACAGCTAACCAAAGATTAATAATAGGTTTTATTTGGGATAAGATGTCCAAACATTCTCCCCTGTTTTCGTGGATCTGGGATTTCCTCGTTTGGATTTCCCCTTCTTGTTATTTTCATTTAGTATTTCTCCTACTACTACTACTTCTGAAGAATAAAGCCCAGGGCCTTATCCCTAGCGGTCCTATCCTCCCTATTGAAACATAATCCAGACTAGAGTGGCTACCTTCTAAAGATAGACAAGCTTTTAATGGTAATATAATTATTCTTAGTACTTCGCGCTGCATCTACAAGTCATGTTTATTTAACTGTTAATAACATGAAAGCCACCTCACAAAAATGGTAACAATAAGTATCAATATGGTGTATAATAAAGTTTTAGTTTGGTACATCTTTTGGAGTTGTTTTGAACAGGTAAGACATGTTTTTTTTGCCCTTCATGTTAATGCTATCCATGGCCTGTATAAATACTTTGCAGTTCAATTTCAAGGAAAGCTTGTGTGGCCATTGCCTTGAAGCTTTAGAGTATATTGTTCTCTTTTGAAGCTTGATGAAATTTGTGAAGTCATATTATCCAGAATATCATCTGACGATCTAGATACTAGATGCCGCTGCATTTGATATATCTGCAGGCACTTTGCAGTCCAATTTGAAGGAAAGATTGTGAATCCATTGCCTTGATGCTTAATGGGATTTGTGATGTCAGATTATCTTGAATATCATCAGAGAATTTAGATACTAGATTCCACTGCTTTTGGTATATCTGCAGGCACTTTGATGTTGTCAATATATGGTACCTACTTCAGAATATATTTCAGGATGTTAAGCCATAAATAATTGTATTTTTAAATTATTGGGAATGCCCATTTACTTTGCATGATTGAAAATTTTGCTGCATTGTACTCTGCAATTCTAACCAAGATGATTGTTAAGAGCCTTGAATTGATTCACAGGTATTGGGGTGAAGCTAATGCATTGATATCATAATGTATCTCGAGGTAAATCAAGAAACAACTAAAGGAATGTCTGTCTAACTGCACCAACTGCCTGGTCATTATATCTGTTTCGATTTATTTTTTTGTACATACTTTGAAAACCACTAAAGATGAAGATGAGACATTCCTTTCAAGCCGCTAAAGGAATTTTATAGTCTTTAAAATTAGTGGACAAAAGGTATTGCTGTATTCTCAATGATTTTTTTAGTTTACTCGCAGGACCAAATTGTGCACATATCAATAATGAGAAAGAAGTATGTCTGGAACTTAATGAATAATCCAACAGCTCTTGACTTTGCAGTCGCTTCAATTTATATTGCAAACTGTTTGCTTATCAGCTGCAAGCTCTTATCGTTTATATTGATCAAGTTGCAAACTCATATTGTTTGTTTGGAAGAAATGTCACTCGGATTTTATTGTAGCCTTGGACTGAAATGGCTCATAAACGGTATTGATCGATAACTTTTGACGGTATTGATCGATAACGTTTGCTCCCTAACAGCTAAGGACTTTGCTTGCTTTAAATAACATTTATTGAAACAGTATTTGATGCTTTATTGACTTTTACGTTATATGTTGTGCGTATAGGTAATTTGTCTATGTGATTGCAGAGTGTTAAGAAAGGAAATATATATGCATGTCATATTATTTTAAAGATTTTCTTAAAGTTTTGGTTCATATCTTGAATGTGTGAACATTGAAAAAAAATATAGACAACTTTTTTTGGTATGGGAAAACCCCTTCTAGAGAGCTCTGGAGCTGTTGTCGGCCTCGGCAATTCCATAACATCTCATTGTGTGTGTGTGTGTGTGTGTGTGGTATTATTATTGAGAACTGTTTTGGTTGATATTTGTGTGAACATTGAAAGAAGATAAAATAATTTTTTTTATTTTTGGAAGGGGAAAAACGTCTTCTGAAGACCTGGGGAGTTCCCTCAACAATTTCATAAGGTGTAAAGAACATCATACCAATGGCACACTTAAATAGAATTAATTCCACTTAAAGAAGACTGATAAAAAGTCTAATAATCAAAGTTTCAAACGTGCACATAAAAAACTAGTAAAACAAGGGCTGCACTAGAGTCCCTGCCAAATGCTGCAAGCATGGAGTAGAATTTGTTAAAAACAAAAGACCCATGACATTGAAGAATACAATCATTTAAACTGGAAAATTTCTTACTACAATTTGGTTGTTGCGTTTCTATGGTCTAAGAAGCCATTTTGGCATGTGAAGCTGCTAATGAGTTCGCTCAGTTAAAGGGAGGCTATTTTAACTATTGAGACTGATACAAGATATATCTAGAGTTTCAACACTAGGTTATATCAGTGTCATCTGATATGGTCCTTAGTTGTTATTGGGATAGTCTTTAATATTTATAATGTTTTCTAGTTTAAGCAGGCAATTACCATGAACATTAAGTAATGAGCAAACTAATTTATAGATATGATGAAACGGAAACAAATTTATTGTATGCTCAGAAACATTAACAGAACCCTGTAGATATAATGAAACGGAAACAAATTTATTGTATGCTCAGAAATATTAACAGAACCCTGTATGAGCAACTAAAGGGGGATCGGGTACAGTTTTATTTTACCTGTAGGATTGTATTCGGCTTGTCAAGGTGGACAATAGCAATTGACAATATCCTGGTTACTGTAGAGGATTATCTAAAGGCAATAAGGAATCATGAAAGCAACCTATGAAATACAGGTCTATAGCATCATACCTAGTCATACATTAAACAAAAGGGTATCTATGGAGGCATTTGACCATAATTGTTCATGAAGTACAAGAACCTCAAAATGTAGTGATACTCATATTATAAGAATATGTACTCTAAAAAAGTCTTCCAACATCTTCCCTTGAGTTTGTTTGAGTTTGAAATTGGAATGAGAGTGATTAAGGAGAGCAAGTATGGTAAGGGAAGATGTTGCTTGAATTGCTTGTGGAGAGAGGGTGGATAAATTGGAAAGCATGATGCTAATTGGAATTTCAAAAGAAAACATGAAGAGAGAAAATAGGAGATGGAGCAAGGTTTGTCCTCTAAAAGGAGGTTCTTTAAGGCTGAAGCAAAAATTGACATACAACCTTTTGATGGTGAAATAAGCATTGGAAAGTTGGGCTAATAGGTGTCTCTATGGAGGTATACTTTAGCCTTCATCAATGATCGCTTCACAGACAAATTTCTTTTGCAAGGTTAAAGCCTTCCCCAAACATGGTTTGAGAGTTACACCCTAGTCATTGGAAAACCAGAAGTGCCACTAGTTTTGAAATTCTGGGTGGTTATTTAAGCAATCATACCACATATGCCATGAAGAGTGAGTGATGCAAGGGTATTTAGTTGAGACAAAGACTTGGATGAAGTGTGAAAGCGTAAATGACTGAGTTTAGGAAGAGGGAAATCAAAATGGGAAAGGATGTGATGGACCACCATGTTTTGATGAAATATGTTGGGTTGTTTGGACACTTGAAGAGGCATGTTCCCATTTGCTCCACCTCAAGCTAGATAAGAAGGGGAGCTCTTTCCACAAGAGCAAACAAAGTTATGAGTAACAACTTGGTGGCAATAAAGATAGGGATGATGGCAAAGGAAAAAGCAAGATGAATGTTGTCTCCTCAGTTACTTCAAAGGGCATAGGCAAATGAAAGAATTATTGCACCTATTGTGATAAAGATGGGCACTCAAAAGAGGTTTTTGTAGTTGCACCTTGAGTTGGTGCATTTGAATGAGAAGGATAAGCATACTATATGGTGCATAAGCCATTAGAGATTTAGTGTTATCATTTGCTACGCTTATAAGGGAGTAGAAAAGGTTGATGACACCTTGTACGTAGAAGAAGAGCTCACACAATGTTTATAATTAAGGTGCAAGTGAAAGGTAAGAAATTTAGTGTTATGTTTGACTTGTTCTCAAGCAAATCTGATTTCTAATAGCCTGGTTAGTTAATTGGGCACCATTTGTCTTTCCTGGTGATAAGACCCCCCAGATTACCCTTACTAGTATTCTGAATGCTACTAGAATTCGTCCACTTATCAAATAACCCTTGAATGGGGAATGAGCAAGGAAAGGCTTTTAATCTAGTGTCCCTTGAATGGGGAATGAGCAAGGAAAGGCTTTTTAATCTAGTGTCGTTCTCACAAATGTTAGTGCACCCACCAATAAATATACATTGGGATTTTAAACTCTCTAGTATAGCAATGTACAAAGGCTCATTTGGTATTATGACAAAGTTTAATTTGCCTCTGTAAAAGGTCCCATCCCAGGCCACAAATACATAGCGACCAATGTTAATTGGTCAAGCATTACCTGCTTTTTATGCTTAAATTAATCTAAACATTAATTGTGAAGAAAAAGTGTGCATGTTAAGATGGTCCATGATGGCTGGAGAATAGGTCATATTTGGGATAAGATCCTCAAACATTCTCTCCTGTTTTCATTGATCTGGATTTTGCTCGTTTGGATTGCCCCTTCTTGTTAATTGCATTTAGTATTTCTCCTACTTTTACATCTAAATAATAAAGTGGATGGGTAGTCAATATGGAGATGGTCTTGACTGCAACAAAAACTCCCTAGTGGCTAGGGCCATCCCTAGCTGCTCTATCCTCCCTATTGAAACATAATCCAGAGTAGAGTGGTTACATTCCAAAGATAGACAAGCTTTTAATGGGAATATAATTATTGGTGGTACTTCACACTGCATCTATGTTCATGTTTACTTAACTGTTAATAACATGAAGGGCACCTCACAAAAATGGTAAATTGTATCACAAATTTTTAGTATGGTACATCTTTTTGAGTTGTTTTTATTTTTAACAGGTAAAATATGTTTTTTTTGCCCTTCATGTTAATGCTGTCCATGGCCTGCATATTGACTTTGCAGTTCAATTTGATGGAAAGCTTGTTAAGCCATTGCCTTGAAGCTTTAGAGTATATTGTCTTTTGAAGCTCGATGAGATTTGTGAAGTCATATTATGATGAATATCATACGATATAACTGCAGGCACTTTGCAGTCGAATTTTAAGGAAATCTTGTGAAGCCATTACCTTTAAGCTCAATGGGATTTGTGAAGTCAGATTATCTTTAATATCATTTGGTAATTTAGATACTAGATGGTAGTGCTTTCGATATATCTGCAGGCACTTTTATGTTGTCAACATATGGTACCCACTTGAGAATATATATAAGGATGTTAAGCCATAAATATTTTTGTTATTACATTATTGGGAATGCATATTTATTTTGCATAATTGAAAATATGGCTGAATTGTACTCTGCTATTCTAACTGACATGATTGTTTAAAAGTGTTGAATTGATTCACAGGTATTGAGGTGAGAGGGGCATGGGGTGAACCTAATGTATTGATAACATAATGTATCTCCAGTTAAATCAATAAACAAATAAAGAAATCTATGTCTAACTTTGATTGCAACGGCACTGACTGCCTGGTCATTATATCTGTTTCGATTTATTTTTTTGTAGATAGTTTGAAAACCATCAATGATGAAGATGAGACATTCCTTTCAGCCTACTAAAGGAATTTTAGAGTCCTTAACTTTAGTAGACAAAAGGTATTACCATATTCTCATTTTTTAGTTTATTTGCAGTACCAAAATGTGCACATATCAATAACGCATAAGAAGTATGTCTGGAAGTTACGTGAATAATTCAATGCCTCTTGACTCTGTAGTCTCATCTAAATTTATATTGCAATCTGTTTGCTTATCAGCTGCAAGCTTTTATTGTTTATATTGATGAAGATGCAAACTCTTACTGTTTGTTTGGAAGAACTGTCACTCAGATTTTGTTGCAGCCTTGGACTAAAATGGCTCATAAACGGTACTGATCAATAACTTTTGCTCCCTAACAGCTAAGGACTTTCCTTGCTTAAAATAACATTGATGCAAACGTTATTTGATGCTTTATTGACTTTTATGTTATATGTTGGGCGTATAGGTAATTTGTCTGTGTGATTGCAGAGTGTTAAGAATGGAAATATATTTGCATGCCATATTATTTTAAAGATATTTTTAAAGTTGTGGTTGATATCCAGTATGTGTGAAGATTGAAAAAAAATATAGGTGATATTTTTTTGGGAGGGGAAAACCCTTCTAAAGACCTCTGGGGCTGTTGTCAGCCTCAGCAATCCCTTAACATCTCATTTTGTGTGGTGTGAGTGTGTTTAATCGTTTTCGTGTTATGTTATTATTAAGAAATATTTTGGTTGATATTGTGTGAACATTGAAAAAAGATAAAATATATTTTATTTTCGAAGGGGAAGTACGTCTTCCAAAGACTTGGGGAGTTGTCGTTGGCCTCGACAATTCCATAAGGTGTGATGTTTTGTGGTGTAGGTGTCATGTTTTATGGTCAAGTCCCTTATATGCATTCAAGTTTTTTGTTGTTTATGTAGAAAGAGTTAAAAATCAACTTAAAAACTCCTTTAAATAAAATAATGTAATACCAATGGCACATAAGACCAATAAAAAGTCAATAATAATCGAAATTTCAAATGTGCACGTAAAAAACTATTAAAACAAGGGCTGTGCTAGGTCGCTGACAAAGGCTGTAAGGATCGAGTAGAATTTGTAAAAAACAAAGACCCATGACATCGAAGAATACAATCTTTTAAACTGCAAACTTCTTACTACAATTTGGCTGTTGCTTTTCGATGATCTAAGAAGATATTTTGGCATGTGAAGCTGTTAATGAGTTCGCTCACTTAAAGGGAAGCTGTTTTAACAATTGATGACTTATACAAGATATATCTAGAGTGCTTGTTTTTGTTGTGTTGTTTAGAGTAGTACAACTAACATAGAGTTCCAACTTCCAACACTAGGGTTTATCAATGTCATCTGATATGATCTTAGTTGTTATTGTGATGGTCATTACAGTGTTTTTCTAGTTTAAGTTAAGTTGCCGATCCTGGTATGGGAACGGGTACAGGTTTAGGGTTCGGGTATGTTGGTACGCTAATTTTTTTATGCCCGAGTACAAGATATAATAAATTATCTATATCTATATCTATATATATGTATTAAAAACTCTAAAAAGTTAAAACAGTAATACTCATAATCGCTAATAAACAAAATATCTAAATACCTCATAACTTGCAATAAGTAAAGTACTCATGAATTGAAATTCATAATTCAGTGATTTCTCAAATGTCAATACAATATGAAAGTTACAATCAATATTCAATAATCTTTGTATGGCTCTTCATTGAGAGTATCAAAGTCAACATTTGGTTCAAATTCATTTGAACCACAATCAGCTGGATCACCACTATCACTAGCCATGTTTGTGTCATATGTAGAAGTTGCCTCATCGATAGAAGACTTCAGCAAGCTGTGCAACAGTAGCTAGATCCCAATTCCTTGTCATCCCCTCCTTGTAATCAGGTTTCTTATTTGACAAGAGATGCAAGTTGGAGTGCACAAAGACCAAATCCTTTGCGTTTTTTGCACCCAATTGGTTGCAATTAGTTGAGTGGATAAAGTAGTATGTACTTCTATTCTGCTCAGTTGAAGAAGAACTCGCAACCTGTTGAATTTGCATACAACAATTGCAATTATAAAACATAAATTATTAAATTTAAATTATAAATTATAATATATAGCAACGAAAGAAAAATGAGGAAGTTAAATTTAAAAAATAAAAAGATGCATACTTGATATAGAATTTTTATTCCAAGAGGTTGTAGGTGAAAATAATCTTGGCCATGTAGGTACTACTATTCATGAGCTTCTTTCTTGTACTTGTCTTGAAGAGCGCAAACATCATGATTCTTTGAAGATATGAACTCGCCAAACTCACTCGAGACAACAGTCTGTATATCTTCATCCTGGGAATATTCTTCTGAATGCATTTTTGTACCCAACAACCACCTCTTTATATCTATATGGTGCCACCCTCCTCGACAGGGAAAGTATCTATTTGCTAGTTTGGGGACAAAGCAAATGCTAAGAGATGCAAGGTTGTGGTCATCTTGTCCCAACGCTTGTCAATGATCCTTTGCACCTTTTGAAAAATGCTTTTGTGGGGTCCCGTCCCTTGGCTTCTATTATGGTCCTTATTTTTTTAACCTTGGAGTCCATGCCAACATAAATTTCACTCAAGCATGGTTTATCCGTATCTGCATACCTTATCATACTCATGATGGGCTCAATGAAACTCAAAATATATTCCATGAGCCCACCACTCATCATCTAGGAACAATGCTTTGACTTTTTGTGCTTTCTCTAATTGTGATTGCCTCCATACATTCCAAAGTGTGTTGACCATGGCACTCAATGCCTCTTGCACCTTCACAAGTCGTCTCAAGACGATTGTGTGTGATGTGAAATGAGTTTTGACAACCTAACATGATGTAAAAAAAACAAATTAAAAAAATAAAAAGTAGCAACTTACCAAAAATTTAAAAATAATATATATGCTAAAAGTAAAAATTAAAAATAAAATTATCTTCAATAACTCGAGTTTGGAGAAGGTCTTGAAGATGGCTTGTGATATATGATGATTTGTCACAAACATTTGAATCTCCTTGGGCTTCATGTAGATTTCCTTGACCCACTTGATCTGTGTGCCATTCTTTTGCAAAATCAAGTTGAGAGAGTGGACGACACATGGTGTCCAAAAAATATGCCCTTATGTACCCTTCACTATTGAACTAGCTACCCTACAATTTTTAACATTGTCCATTACAACTTGGACAACGTTTTCAGGGCCCACCATCTCAATGGCTTGTATACATTGGCATTGAAGCTTGCATTCTTCACTTGCCCCTCACAATCAACTGCCTTCAAAAACATGGCCCCTTTAGGGGATGTCATGTCCCCTTTTCCAACGTCCATTAATATTATTATAATTATTAAAAGAAGTGTTTTTCAACACTAGTTAAAATATAATAATAATAAATAAATAAAATATAAATATAAAATAAAAATAAAACAATTTCAAATCTTGGCGCCCAAAATAGGACCCATGAGTCCTAAATAAGGAAGGTATATCTACAAGTTTCAATTGTTCATTTGAACACTTTTGAATTCTGATATTTTTCATTGTGCTTTGAGTTCGAATAGTCATACATCAAGGACGAAAACCCTTTTTTTGTAGTTTGCAGAGATTAGGCCTATCCTCTCTTGCTTGGCGACTTCACCCAGGAGTTGTAGTTTGTGCTAATTGGTGAAATTGTATGTTTTCAGGTTGACAGAGGACAATGTGAAGTAAATTCATAGAAGGCACCACCATCGCTGCCCCATATTGACTCATTTGCATAGCAAATTTCATCTTCAATCATTGGAGTTTGAGTACTGGTTGATCGACTAGCATATCGTGGGATTACCAGATTGTAGCCTACTTGGGCGTGTAACATCAAGCAAACTCCAACTGAGCTGAGTTTATACTCACCATCGTGACCAAGGTTTGTCGTAAGGGTTTTGGAATCACAACCAAGGACTTACACATTGGGAGCCTATTGTTGAGTGGTTGCAACTACATTAAGGGTGGATAACATGTCATTTGTAGGCAAATCTTATTGCATACATCTAGGGAGGGGCATTGATCCGACCAACCATAGAGGGAGTTGTGAAGAGTCGGGACTGTGGACATCGATAGAGAGTGCGGGTTGCGGTGGGGCATCTACTTACTAGGCAAATATTCCTCCTCTTTCGCGATAGGCCATCTGAGTTCAAAGGATACCCATACTCTAGGCTATCCGCATCCGTCCACCATTAGTTTGCTATTGATCGATTGCCCAATATAAGATTATTAGCAGTAGGTGTTAACATAATTTATTCTTAGAACCTAAGGATCCAAGGCAAATTAGATAATACATTAATTCGTACCCTAGGATATCATAGGGGACACTGCAATGACATTAATCAGTGGTCTATTTTTGCAATCCTTCCATCGATCAAAAATGATGGATACTCCTGTTTCAGGCCATGTATCCTTGGCTCTCAATGATGCCTCTACGGATGCTTTTTCCTTGCCCAATAAGGTGGTGTGCACCTTTTCATACCTAGGACTAGTGTAATTAGTAGGTGCCTTGGCAATTGCAGTTACCATTATCTTGCCAATATGGTGATCTAATGAGGTTGAAAGGAAGCCCATTGCTATAAATGCAAAAAGCAACGCTTTCATCTACAAGCTCACCTGCCTCATTCTTGAAGGCATTTTCCAATGGGCCTCTTTTATGAGAAAGAGTAGTGTCTTTTTCGGAAGATGGTGGTGGCATGAAAGGATGTGGGCCGATTGGTTCTGTTAAGCCACTAGGAGGTTTCTACGATCCTCTCTTGGAAAGAGAATGTACTCTTTCCTTTGCCTTGCTACTTACCATGTCAGCATCCACTTGTTCCTTGATATATCCCATTATTTGTTTCTTTGGCATCCCTTTTTTATTCGACCTTGGACAAACTCTTATTCCTAAGCCGGGAATATTGCAGAAGTGAACTTTCACTCCACTATATAAGCTCTTACATTCTTTTGAACATTGGCTACAATGCCAACGATAACCCCCACCTCTAGGTAGTTGTTAGATCATGGTTGTATGTTGCCAAAGATGTGATGCTGTATCAATTTTAAATGAGCTCTCTACACATGGAACAATCAAACTTGAACTACTAGCCATTCTGTATGAATACAACAAAACAAAACAAACATTACAAATTTACAACCCTACAACTTAAAAAAAAAAAAACAACAACATTATAACCCCTTTATTATGTATGAAAGGTTTAAAAAATATTTAAAACATTTAAATAAAAAACACTTGGAAAAAAACTGAAAAATCTTTAAAAAATTCGTGAAAACTTGAAAAAAATTACAAGATTCACTCACCTTTGGTAGACAAATCTTCCTTGTGCAGCTCTTTATCTCCTATTGGTGTAGCTCTTTCACTCTTGTTGCTTTCACCTTCAAAGAAAAATGCATCAACCTTCAACAATCAACAATGGCAGCTTGGATGCAAAAAGTGCAGTTTTACTCTTTTGTTTTGATGAATGGAGGCAAAAAATCTTATAATTTTGATTTTAGGGCGAAATAGATTGATTTAGGGTTTCTCTTAAGTTAAAAAAATGTTTTTTTGATGCTTTTTGTGGTGTCCTTGCTGCGAGCACGTGTGGGTTCTCCCCGGTTTGTCTTGGGTTTGCCCAGGGTTCTTGGGTAGAACCCTGGGCGAACCTCCCGGCGTCCCTTCCTCGAACCGGACCCATACAAGAACGGCAGGTTAAATACAAGAACCTGGTAACTTAGAGTTTAAGTAGGTGGTTACCTTGAACATCATGTAATGAGCACTTGTCGATATCATGAAAGGGGAACAAAATTTTGGTATGTTCAGAAATATTAACAGAACCCTGTATGAGAAGCTAAAGGGGATTGGGTACACTTTTGGCTTACCTGTAGGTTTGTATTTGGCTTGACAAGGCGGACAATAGCAATTGACAATATTTGTAGAGTATTATCTAAGGCAATAAGGAATCATGAAAGCAACCTATGACATACAAGTCTGAAGCATCATACCTAGTCATACATTAAACAAAAGGGTATCTATGGAGGCATTCGGCCATAATTGTTCATGAAGTACAAGAACCTCAAAATCTAGTCATGCTAATATTATAAGAATATGTACTCTAAAAAAGTCTTACAACAATCTAGGTAGATTCAAATTGCAAAGGTGTGTGCCAATGTGGACCAGGAAAAATTTCAAAATTAAATGCCATGTAATAATAGTATGTTCATTGATGAAGACTTGAGAATTTGTGCCTGATTCCCAATTGCAAGTATAGATTGCCTTAAGGATATTTTGGTCATCATCATCAACTTTTAGTCATTATATCAATAAAGATAACACATGGCAGTCCTACGAGCTATGTTCAAGGGGTTTACCTTTAGTTTGGAAACACACTGATGGTTTAATATTACTTTATCATATATTTTTGGTTTTGATTCAACGTGGGATTATTGTTTCTCTAGTCAATTTTGTGATTAACAGAAAATAGTTTGTATATCAACGCAAAATCATCTAAAAATGACAGAAAAGAGGGAAGTCACAGATATTGGGCTCTAGAAATGTTGAGGCGTTGGTGTCCAGAGGTTAAATCCTGTTGCATTATCGTTGCTTTTTTCTATAGCTTTACATTTCATGTTAAGATTGGTTGTTGATTGTATAACACCTATTCAATCAATATTCGTTTGTCCAACTCTTGTCAGGTTTTTTAATGGTGTGTATGATTGTTCCAAGGTAAAACAAATCACTATTCACATTTTTAAATAAAAAATTTGCTAATCCCATTCTGGAAGAATGAGCCCAATGATTTTAACATCAATTTTAGACTATTTCGCTCGCTCTCCGTAGAACACTGTTTGTATCATTCAGATTTTGCTTCATAGATGTAATATTTTTGTCAATTTGCTGTTCATATGCTCCTAGACGTTGAATGGGGTTGATGTTATAAGTAGTGTTATGTTCTCTGGCTTTCATAGGCTGTTGAGGAAAAGAAGTAGAAATTGGATTGTAATTTGTTTCAACATTGTTTTAATTTGCATAAAAATGCAGCTCATATCTGCTCATAATGTTCGACACACAGGGGCTGTTGGAAGTCCCCAAGCTCTTCAGAATTTTAGCCTAAGCATTCTTGAAGATGGGATTCAGGTACAAATTCTCAAGTCTTTACCAATGAAAAGCTTAATTCCATGCCAAAAGGAGGCTAGATAAAAAACCTGGTCCATCATTAAAATGCATACAAAAATTGAGCACATCTCTAAAAAAAATTTATACAAAGTTCATCAAGAATTGCAAATTGCTAGTTTTGTGATCCAAATAGGGAAACAATGGCTTTTAAACGCCACATTTGGACATGATTGTAGGATAAATGGAATTTTCCCCAAAGCTTTTTAGGATTTTGATGGAAATGCTTCTACTAGATGTCATCCCATGGCTATAGGATATGCACAGTATGGGTTTGTTGAGAAAGCTTTAGAAGCATTTTGTTAGATTTACTATGGAAATAACAACCCAAAATCTAGAAAGCTAAAGGCAAGCACAAAGAGAAAATTAGAATGAAGAATGCAAAAGAGATCAGAAGTGAAGCTGTAACAAAATATGCATTGGAATATTACAACCAGATTACCAAATACAAGCTAGGTAGTGAGTTTATATAGAGTCAGGAAGAGGGTGGAGGTGGCAAAACCAGCCAATAGGGAGTGACCACCAAGCGGGCCAAAGATAGCAAGAGCATCTTCCTAAGATAGCAAATGCACCTCCCTTGTAGGATGGCGACACCTCAAACTACCCACTCATATAATTAAACTCACTTTATTAACCTAAGCAAGCTTAATAATGTGTAGGAAAAACCTTAGGAAAAGGGAAAAAAACCTACACTAGCACCCCCTTAGAGTGTAGTTTAGGTGGGTGAAAAGATGGGTCTCAGCAAATGAAGCTGGATGAGGTACCCATGTACAAAGATTTCTCTCCCAAGAGAGAGAAAAGAGGAGGACAGAGAAGCCCTCCCGAAAGTAAGCAATTGTGCCAATGGTTGATGCTCGAAATTGGATGGAGAAGATGGTCCACGATTGTTGAACGTTCCACCCCTTGGGAAGAAACAAAACCAAAGATGAATGCAAAATGTCTTCCCATTCTTGAAAGGAATATGAGGGAAGAAAGCTCAAGATGTATGATGCCTTTGAAGACTGCTGATGTGTCTCCATGTCGATGCTGAAAGATGCCACAACCAAATTAGGAGTTCCAGGGCCTAACTGATGAAAGTGACAATCTAGAACCAAGTGGAAACTGAAATAGAACAGGATCCAAAGATGAAGATATCTCCTTTGAAGACAAAGATGCCTTCTCCAAATGCTGCTCAAGGATCTCTAAGCCCATGCTAAACTGTGACAAATGCTGATATGATGGATCAGGTACCATAGAAGATTCAAGTACAAGAACCATGGATGTATGGTGCTCACCATAGGCATGCCAATTGGACCAATGAGAATCTGGTACTTTTGCAGATGATGTCAACATGATTGATGACTGAGTCGGATATGTGGACTCATGAATATCTGTAGAAATTGTCATTATAGAAGCAGATGTATGCAAAGAAGGAACATAAGGGTCTGAATGTGTTCTCATATCATTTGAAGAAGAATCAACTCCATCAAAGAGAAGATGAATGCAATCAATAGTATGTTCCAAATCTTAAATGTGGGACTCTACAAACAAAGATGAAATGTTTGGTAGGAATGTGTCCCAAGGGATTGTCTCTAGAAGACTGATATGAACCTGTTGCACTGAATCATTGGAAGTCATGGAAGAAGCAACACTCGACTCAGATAGAGCAACAAGAGATGGAGATGAGATTTGAACATGTGAAATATCTGCTAATGCTGGATTAGAAGAATTTGGCAGACTAATGCCATTGTCTTTATAGAGTTGTCTCAATTCATGAATATCCTTTATCATGCATTCATCTTCAATGTGATTTTTCTGACTATAGTAATTGCATTTTACCTTCAATGGTTTTGGAGGATTTTTAAGAATGCTACAATGAAAAGGATTGTGAGTGAGAGACATGATTATAAAACCAACAAAAGATCAACACCAAGAGACCCCTGAATCACTCAATCAAAGAACCCCTGAGTAAATATAATTTGGCACTTTATATTTAGTGCAATTACAATTGCCACCAACAAGAAACACTGAGTGGATTTGACTTCAATGCTTTTACAAATTCTCAAGAAATGAGTATATGTTGAAACTTCAATACTGGAATAAAACCAAGTGAAACAAATAGCACCACAATGAAGTACTCGAAAAATCATGCACTTTCAAAATAGGAATCACCTCGATCCGAGGTCGTATGTGAAAGTTACGAGTCTTAGAAGTTCCCAAAACGAGAATTGTGTAGTGTCTGTCACTAGTGAGAATCTGCAAATTCTGGAAATCCATGCGTTAAAATAAAAAATTGTGTGCACATGCACGTAGAGCACGAAAAAATAGCCCAAATAAAAACAAGTTGGACTGAAAAAAGAGGTCGTGAGCCCAAGATATCAGCCCCCGAAGTTTGCCTTTAAAAACGGAAACACCAATGGAGAGGGGTCAAAGTTTTCAAAAAATCTTCCTCTGCCAAATTTGACAGAATTGCTGCCAAATATAGCAGCGCTGCTAAAATAGAGATTCTCTAGATAAAATAGAGGCCTACTAAAACTGGAACTCTGCTAACTTTTTTGCTAAATTTAGTGAACTACCAAAATAGGGAAAACTGCTGAAAACACCTCCAAATATGGCTAGCATAGAGTTCGAGGCTAGATGAGGGCGATTGGTAAAAGAATTTTTTAAGAAACAAAATATTAAAATGGGGGGTCGAACCCCATTAAAGGCTTGTGCCCTATGTAGAGCTCCACGCCCTATTGTAAGGGTTGTGGCCTATGCAGATAGGGCTGCCCCTATATAGGCATGGGGCCCTAGGGTACTCGCAGGGATAAGGTACCTTGTAGTACTCTGCACAGGTACCCCAAAACGTCTTTTTTTTGTTGATTGTTTTTTTACAAATTTTAAACTTTTTAGAATTACAATAAAAAACTTACTTTGCAATATATTTTAAAAAAAACTTAATTTTGCAAACAAATGTCAAATTGCAAGAAAAATTTTTTATTTTTTTTTAAAATTCTTGAAAATTGTGCCGTACCTGCACAGATCCGTATGATACAGGAGGAGAAAAAACCTTTGGTGGCCTTGGGTAAATTGCTTCAATTTTGGTGATTTGATAGTCGATCTTATGATTTTTAAGCCTTCTGAGTGTGATGGCAAGGTTGGATTTGACCCAAAATGCTCCGAAAGATCAGGTACCCGCTAGATCTGGGATGCACCTCCCAACTTCAAACCTTTGTAGATCTGGTCTCCGGTGTTCAATTTGGATGAAATAAAGGGCTATTTTGACTTTTTTAGCAGCTTTGAACTCAATGGTCAGCTCATATTTGCTCCAAGATTCTCCTGAAGCTACCTGCAACACAAAACCACAAAAAACCCTCCCCAAAAACTAGTATTTCTATCAAGTTTTTCTGATTCTCCAGTTCATCATCGGATGCAAGAGAAGAGCATACTCAACTTTCAAGAGAAACCTTGATCTCTAATCCTAGATTTTCTAAATGACTAGCCCTAGGCATTCACCCGCTCTGATACTATGTTAGATTTTACTATGGAAATAGCAACCCAAAATCTAGAAAGCTAAAGGAAAGCACAAAGAGAAGATCAGAATTAAGGATGCAAAAGAGATCATAAGTGATGCTGCAACAAAATATGCATTGCAATATTATAACCAGATTACCAAATACAAGCTAAGTAGTGAGTTTATATAGACTCAGGAAGAGGGTGGAGGTTGCAAAACCAGCCAATAGGGAGTGACCACCAAACGGGCCAAAGATAGCAAGAGCATCTTCACAAGATAGCAAATGCACCTCCCTTGTAGGATGGCGACACCTCAGACTATCCACTCACTTTAACCTAAGCAAGCTTAATAACGTGTAGGAAAAACCTTAGGAAAAGGGAAAAAAACCTACACTAACACATTTAAGCAAGCAATATATAGGTTTAAACTTTAACTCTATAAGTGCTGCCAGCATTTCCTTAGGTTAGGCCAAAATGAAGTCTCCAACTAACTCGTGTGCACATTGAAAATAATTTGCAGTGAATATGGTTGCTTTAAGAAACATGATACCGAAGGAGTCCAAACAAATTGACTTAGCTATACTTAGTAATATCCAGATGATGTCAAAACGGTGTAAAACAAACTTCTAACTGGATCTAAACCCTTTGTTTAGTTTAATTCTGTTAGGTAGGACAATGCACAACTAGACGACTAGTTTAGGACAATCATTTCACATTTGATATCAATATTTGGACATTCTTGAGCTAAAATCTATGTGGGATGAATTATAAAGAAAAATAAATAAAATATCTTAGACTTACCATATTTGATGATTGTGCATTTTACAAAATTATTTCGTCTTGCTGAGCCTGAAACTCACTACTATGGTCAAGATCTGGATTCAAATTTGCTGAAGATATTCAAACCAAGCTGATTGTTAATATCTGAGTAAGCCTAGTGGAAGTCCAAGCAACGTCGACTCACATTTACTGGTAGGTACATCTTTGTGTAAAAGCTGGAGAATTTCTAACCAAAATTAGCAATACAAGGTCTACTCTTCAAAAAGAAATAGCAAGGTCTCAAATTTATTAATTGAAAGGGGGGAAATTGAAGGAAAGAAATGATCTGAATGGGCATTTTCTCTAACATAAGAATTTGAAGGGGATAAATTAGCATCTTACTTGCTGAATATAAAAGAATCCCAGTTAAAAATAAATTTACTACTTCCAACCTCTATGGTAAATCAAAGATTAAGAAGAAATCCACAAGAAGTTGGAAAAGACTCATAGCAAAACCAGAAATAGAAGAATTAAGCATAATCACTTGCAGATAGTACCAGATGCAAACTAAATTGGTCTCCTATAAACTAACTGTTGAGTAGCAGCTCAAAGTAAAATCATTGATGGATGAAATACTATTGCACCTGCAATACCATAGAAAAGAATCTGACTCTTTGCCAGTGCAATCCATTATATAAATACCAGTGCATCTTAACAGTCACAAGAATGAGATTTTCTCTGCTGTGAATTGTATACAAAAATGTCCCTTGTGGCAGTGGCTTTTGTGCAGCCTCGCCATTAATCATTGTACTAGCTAAAAGACTTGTACCCAATCAAATTTTTTTGCTTCATTAAGGCATTTTGAGCAAGTCTAGAAATTTTTTTGTCAAAAAGTCAAAAAAACAAAATTTCTAAAAATAGAAATTTCTATTTTTAGAAAGTTTCTAAAAATAGACGTCAAATTAGGTTTTCTGGGTTTCTTGAGATACGGACGTTGGCAAAACTTTCTAAAAATAGAATCTCCGATTCAGGTGTCGTCCCTGATTCTCATTGGTCGATTTTGCTTCACGATCAGCGTGGTCCAGACAGAATCTGCAAAAGGTCAAGTTTTCTCTATTAGGTCAATTCTATTTTTTCGGAAGGCGAAGCATGAGCTTTGAAGTCGTCAACGGAGGAAGTTCATCTGCCAGAGCTCGTCTTCATATTTTCAACGCTGTTCCAACGACGCAGAATTGACAAATAGTTGTCGACTCGACGAAGCATGCAAAACGGAGTAGGATGGATCCAAGGTGAGGAGAAGATCTGGAAATCATGAAATTTTGCTAAGTCTAAAGATTTTAGGCGCCCCTGGAGGCTAGGGGCGCCCAGTCCCACCAGTGTTAGAAATTTTTCGCGTTTTTTGAGAAAATGTGAGAAGTGTGTCCGTCGATCCGTTCCGGTGGGCGCAAAAGCAGTCATTTTGATCATCAGGTCCTGAAAAGCTAGAAAACTCGTTAGATGTACCCAGGGTATCCAGTTTATTCGCCATCCAATGGCAGTTGACTGTCGAAATCGTCGAAATCGACATCAGGAAGTAGCTATCGGCATGCAAAATAGAGCAAGTTGCAAACAAGAGTTTAAAATCAGGAAAATGGTTAAGTCTGAAGAAACCAAGCGCCCCTGGAGGCTAGGGGCACCCAACTTCTCCAGTGTTAGATTTTTTTCACGTTTTTCGAGAAATGTCAAAAATGCCTCCGTCTGCTCGTTCCCAGTTGGTCAAACTTGGTCAAACTCAATCAAAATGTCAGTAAAAACTGGGATTTCATCACAGATATGTTCAGGGTGCTCAAATCATTGTCCGTTCCACCTCAGCAGTCACTCGGATGGCCGAAAACAAAGATCAAACAGAGGTTGTTGGCACGGAAAACGAGAAATGGCATAAAATTTGAAAATTTCAGAAATTTTTCTAAGGCATTGAAAGCCAGGCGCCCCATGAGACTTGGGGTGCCCAAACCCACCAGAGTTAGTTTATTTTCTGAATTTTTCCAGATCTCCCTCCGTCAGCTCGGTCCGGTTCACAGCAGATCAGTTTGGCACATTTCTCGAGGCAGATAAAGAGTACAGTCAGCTCAGTTTTCATCAGGCCTGCCTATTTGCCAGATCGTCAGACTCAGTTTTGTCCCAGTAGACAGAAATCAACAGCCAAACAGGGGTCCACAACCACTGGTATGCGCACACAAATCGAAAAATTAAAAAAGTTGCAAAATTCAGAGAAATGACTAAGTCATGAAAAGTCAGGCGCCCTTGGAGGCTAGGGGTGCCCAGATTCACCAGAGAAAGAATTTTTCCGTGGTCTGCAGTGTTTTCTGACAGCTATTTCCCGATCTAAGCCCAGTGGCAGTTTTAAGAGGTCAGATTTTCAGTTAAATGACGTCAGATCGTTAGTTGGAGGCTAGGGATGGAATCTCAGTTGATAGGTCTCCAAAATGTCAGGATCAGTTAGCTTTTTCAGTCAATGATGACATTTTGCCATCTTGTTGAAGTCGGAGACAGGCCATATTTGAGTCAAAACGAGTGCGGAAGTGTCGAAAACGAAGAAAAATTGGCTAACACTTCTGTCAACTCGCGTGTTCGATGACATCATCAAAAGAAGATATTTTTCGTCATCTTACACATGAAGGCATAGGCAGCTACAAAATAGGGATTCTTCCTATTCGAAGACATCCACTTGGATTTGTGCTTTAAAAGTTGCTTTCTTCATGGATGAGATCCAAGTTTTATTTTTTCACAAATAAAGCTGCTTTTCTGCCCTAAAGATCTATAAAGACAAGCTTTGGGCTTCTTTATTTCATTATCTTTTGCAGGTTGCATCTAGAGGAAGGATTTTTATTTTTCTTTCAACGAAGATTCGAAGACCCAAACGAAGTGCTTTTTCAGGGTTCTTCATAGTTTCGGGTTGAGGAAGCAGGGAGGCTTGCTTTTTCAGGGTCCTTTTTTTCGAGGGGATCGTTTTTCAGAAATTGGACCGAAGCTTTTTCAGTTTTTATCGAGGTGGGTCCATCCAGAATTTCATCCTCTTGAAGATTGAGAGTTTTGCTTTTTTCGGGAATGTGCTTTTTTGCTGGTTTTTCGGGAAAGTCTCATTTTTTTCAAAATCCAACGATTTGGGTTGCTTCAAAACAGAATTGCCTACAAAACCCATGTGCCAACTTTTTTGCTCACTCTACTTTTTTCTAAAAATTAGCAAGAAATTTTCAGCCATTTGTCCAAGATTTTTTTGACATAGGCGTGTTCACAGTCAATTTTCAAATCTTTCAGTATGCAGTACTCTCCAACACAAATCAGGCCCAAAACGGCGTTGGTTCACGATTACCTGAGAACTTGTGAGACAGACTTGCATAAAGTACTTCTAGTGATCAATTTACATTCTTTGGAGGATGCAGGAAAAATGCTATCAGGAATGCAGAATCCTTCCCCATCACAGTGCAAAGTATCGAGTTTGTAATTGCTTGCATGACGCATTACAATTCGGTCACAAGAGAAATCCAATCAAGAGATGGACGTGTGCTTTGTAGCCTGAGGCCGAACGACATTGAGAAATGTTTTACAATACCAGTCTGGAGAGAAAACTTAACTGTTTCAATTGAAGAATGCAAGAGGGTTTGGAACAATGATAAAGAAAAATACCGGAAAAAGATTGGTCAGAGGTGGTTAAAAGAAAAGTAGAATGTCATGCCAAAGAATGTTGGACGTGGAGAGTTCAAGGAGGAATATGCAATAATGATTACTCTGCTGAGCCGAATCACGGGTCAAGCAGATGCTAACAAGTTCCAGCCTTGGATGTTTTACATCATGTCCCAGATTGTTGATGGAACCGAATTCTATGACTGGTCGGCACTCATCAGTGATAGTCTCCACCAACAAATACTTGATTTTCAAAGGGCTCATGAATTCCACATGATGTCATACCTTGTGTATTTGATGGCTTTTCAAGGTCAATTCAGAGGTTTGAATGTTGTTGGAACTCTGGGTATTCAGCATGTTTATCATCATTTTCTGCAGTTAGAACTTTCTCAGGCTGAACGACATTACAGGGGGGTAAATGATGCATTCCTGATGCATGCAGTGCGAGATATGGATAATGAGTTGCATATACGGTTTTCAGCAAATGCTAGAATGGCAATGGCGGAATGGGCTGATTGGTTTATCCAGTTTCCCACTTTTTCCTACATCAGAGTATATGGCTTTTCAAGAGCGCTAGCCATGTTGTTGAGATATCCTACAGATGAAATAGCATTTATGGAGTTTCTGAGGCAAGCCTATGAAGTTCATACATTTTTGTGTAGCACACGCAAGACAACTTTCAATTTTCCAATTGGGATGAGTATTTACAGATGCAGATCTGGAGCAGATGCCAAGGTAATTGGTAATGAATTATCCAAATATGGTCTCAAGTTTTTTGACAGGAGGTCTTCATATGATTGTCGTGGTGTTTTTGCATCACATCTTGGTCAAAATTGTGCGCATATGCATGCAGTTGAAGACTTTTGGGCTAATTGTGCTTATGAGTTTGAAGTGCAAGAACGCAGTTACAGTAGGTTTACTCTTCAGCAGATGTCTGATATCCTATCAGAAGATGTAGAGGGTTTGACAGAAAATGGTGAAGTTCTAATTCCCATGTATTTCAAAGACCAAGTTGAGCAACAACCGTTGCCACCAGTTAATTGGTCAATAAAAGAGAACACTTCCATTGAAGAAAGAACGAGTCAAGTTGTTAAAAATAGTTTGATATTCTTGAAGAATAAGCGGAAGGATGATATTCCGGTGTGGAGCCGCCAGTTGTACAACCATCTGAACCTTCCACTTCCAAACTAAAACGAAGGGTTAAAGCTATGAGTGTTCTTCCAAAAGGAACAAAAATGGCTAAGTTGAAGAGGAAAAAGGATGAGTCTCCAGCTCATGTCCAGCAGGAACAATCAGCAGTTGAATCAGAAGATCCTGTTGAACCAATGCCGCATGTTGAGATATTACCTTCAAATCATGTTTCTCCTCCTTCACCGAGCACTTCTCCTATCCACATAGATTCAGAGCCAGATTCGTCGTAACTCTGATACACATAATGGTTCATCAGGAGTTGATGAGGTTAGAACCGAGTTTCCAAGAGAAGATGGCTCATCCTAGCTTGAAAACATTCTAGGAAGGAAGAGGAGAAAGCCTTCATATCAGTTGGATTTAACAGAGATTAAAAGCGTCTACCAAGACATGCCAGACAAGATGCTGAAGAAGCAGGTTTGCATTGAAAAGAATGCGGATGGAGAAATGATCCTCGAAACTGCAACACCGCCATAAGATAGAAGTGTTGATGATATTGAGGTTGATGACTTCAAGTTTGTCAAAGCTAATCTTGGTAGGAGTACCCGGCATACAGATGTAAATCTCTTCGAGGTTGCAGCGGATAATTTGAAAGAGAGGGTGTTGAAAGATGGAGAAGACAAAGCAGCCCTCAAGGCTGAAATTAGGCAGCTGCGGCAGTATATTTCCAACATTTTCCATGGCACATTACAGGCTGATTTATTGCTTCCACCGAATCTGGAATCACCAGCCGATCAGCAGCAATTCAGTCAGTTGGTTCTCTATGGGAGGCACATGAATAATTGGGTTGAAGAATTCGTGACTAAAGGGAGAGTTGTATTTTCATAGTTTTATCAATTAAAGTACAACGCTCATGATTTACACCAAGGCATCCAAGGGTTGCAACAGACTATGGCAGAAAATAGATCGGTGTTTGAGATCATTATCTCTAACTTGAAGATAGCACATGATTCTGTTGATTTAGTTGAAGATAAGAAGACAGTTTCTACTTGGAAAGCGCAATATCTTTTCACAGTAAAAACTTATGACAGTATAACTTCAGAGTTAACAGAATGGAAAGAAAAGGTAGTAAATGTTCTCAAGTTTGTGAGATCTTTTGTTTCTCAGATCTCGTGTTCATATGAAAAAGAAGATGGTACCCTGTATGATCTCAGGGAAGTGCAAGCAGAGTTTCAGACTCTCGTCCGCAACAATTTTAATGATGATATCAATGCTGGCAAGATGGGTCGTTTTGCTGCAATGACAGTGAAGTTTGACAAGGCTGTGGGCGAAGTTCACGAATTTCTTCAGATGGTTGCAAGTGGTGAAGAAATATTAGAGAATCATAATATCATTCTAGAGAGTATCAGTGTTCCTGGGAAAGATGCAGTCACTCGCTTTTTAGAAGATATTGTTTCCCAGAATATCAATGGATGACATCACCAAAAAGCAAGAATGTTGATGAGGATGCATTTCAAAAGAAAGCAGCTTTAAATCGGATGCTTTTTGTTTTAAAGCATTTGCTTTCATCCTAAGCTCATCCATTCTTTATTTAGAAATAAATCACTTTGTATTAGTTGGAGTTTTCTTTGCTTTAAAGCAAATCGCTTTAAAGCGTTTGTTAGTTGTATCTTTGTCTTAGAATAGAAATAAAGCTTGCGAGTTGGCAAGTTAGGGTTAATCAAGGAGATTTTAGGGTTCTCTACTCCTTTGATTTTAGTATAAATAAGGGTAGCCTTGCCCATTGTAAGAGATCGACTTTTGTGATAGCAAATTTGCTGTGCCTATTCTAGCTTGCAGATCTTGTTATTCCAAGTGTTTGTTCACTCTGTGTTCATTGTAAGGGAACGGTGTTGGAGATAATGTATTTTGCTGTGCCTATTCTAGCTTGCAAAATTGTTGTTGAAAGTACTTGTTCACTCTGTGTAATCTGTTTCCATTGTTTGATCGCTTGCTGTATCCCTGCCTTTTGCTACAGTATTGCTGTCCTGGAGTTGTATCAACTTTGTGATGTTGGAATAGAAATCTCATGCCTATTTTTGCTCTGATATTCTATCTCGGATCATCAAGTTTTGTTGTCAGATGTGTAGCTTCTGTAACTTTTATTTCAACTTTCATCATTAAAGTACTATGAGTCTTGTGATGTAAATTTGGGAGAAATTTACTTCAGTTTTTGTGTTAAAACAATCATTCCTTGTCCACTTTTAATCCCTTTGCTTTGAATTTACTTAGGAGATTAAAAGCATCATTAGTTTAAGCCTAGTTGTAGTAGAAGTTTTAAAAAAGGAAAAAACCTCTTCTGCAACGTTTAGAGTTTTATAACCTTGTGCTCGCAGCTGATAATCAAAAAGAAGATAGGTGAAGTTTAATTTATTTATCTTTTCAGCGAACATCAGCAAAAAGGGAACTCCCCCTTCCAATAGGAGAGCAGTTTATCTGTGCATAGCTATCTGTTTTCAACTCGCATTCCAGAGGTGCGAATTGAAACGCCAACAAGACTAGAGGAACAACACACAAGGGAATCATGCATGCTGGCATGTGTTAAATGCAAAACTGTAAAACAACATTAGGAAAACTATTAGTTTTTGATTTGGCGGGTACAATTTACAATGAAATCACAATGAAATGCAAGAACTGCACTTTCCTATTGGATGTGTTTTTTCATATTGTTAACAAATGAAGTTTATTTTTTTATCTAGCAAAATATAAAGAGCTCAATCATAAAATTAGATTGTAAATTTGTATAATAAAATAAATTCAAAGAAAACTTTCAACTACAGAGAAGAACAATTTTTGTGTTGGCATAATTATGGAGACCAATAAATTGGAAAAATTTGAATGGGTGAAAACAAATAAATCTAACCTTGCATTACGAATGTTACAAGCGAGTTTTGGCAACAATATTTTTCTCCTCTTTTCGATTTCGTTACTTTCTCATCTTTTTTGTCCTTGATTTTTTTATTTATTCTTAAGCTAAAGGAAGTTTTGTTGAAGAGACACAATTATATATGATTATATCTAATATTTTTATTTTAATATAGTTTAGAATATATTTTATTGTAATATTAAATATTCGTAGTATTTGTATTACAACTTAGTGGAGAATTTTTAATTAATGTCTTAAAAGAAAATTAATTGTGCTGGTCTTCCAAGTATGTATGGTTGGGAATATAGGTAGATGACACGAAGATGCCTATTAAAATAGTTTATAAAATTAATATATTTGAATTTAAAAAAATAAGAAGTTTGAAAGTAAAATAATTTAAAAGAAATTAAACATTTAAAATTGTAATAATTAAAATATATTTATTCAGTTAATGTTGGGAATGGCCATGTAAGTTTACTGGGCATATATATTAACAAATGTATTTAAAATTGAAATAATATTAAGTTTGAATGGTTCAATGCATTTTCCTAGAAAAGCATAGGGATAAGGATTGCATCTTGTGTGCAACCTCTATCTATAACTTGCTTTCAAATAAATCCAATAAGACGAGTGTGCAAGTTTGCTTTCCATTCAATGAGAGTAATGGATTGTGTTTTATTGCTTTGAAAAGCGTAGGATAAGGATTGCATCTTATGTGTAACCTCCTTCTATAACTTGCTTAGAAAAAACAAATTATTGCACCAATAAGATGAGATTGTGAGTTTGCATTCCATTCAATGAGTCTATTGGGTATGCATTTTATTCCTTTTGACCAATGATGCTCTCCTATCTACATTTGCTTATATATAGCAAAATGGATGCCAAGTGGTTGTTGCATTTTGGTTTAGCTAGAGTTTGCTTGAGAACAAATCTGCCCAATTCTCGTGTGAATGGATTAGAGTCACATGATTAATTCCATTAGTGTGCCATCAATTTAGTTTAGCTAAATTTAAAAAGGTGCCTTGATTCCTCACTTCTTTAATTTGCCCAAGAAGGTCTAGCTTGGGAAACCTTCCAATTTGGGGGGGGGTGCCACGATGTTAGGGCATTCAAAATTTTAGTAAAACGAGGGAAGTCTCGATTTCATAAAAAAGGGGGATAGAGAGGTTTTAGAAGAGGCACAAATGTCGTGTCTCCATCTCAAAAATTTCGAACAAGAGTGTCTAAGCGATCGTTCATAAACAAGATTATACAAAGTGTAGTAGAAAATAGATATGCATACCAAATACACATTCAAGATGCAGAAGGCTTTTGACAAATATTACTTTTATTTAGAAAGAATAGGGAAGATGTAGAAAGGGTTTAGATGTGAATTTGTGGATTCCTTTCTAACTATGGAAGATGTACAAAGTAGGTATTATTGATGTGTTTTCCTTGCACGAACAATGCAGCATAAAATACTTATGTATTTTATCCTCTCTTGAAAAGTCACTCTAAAAATGATCAACTTGAGTAGACTCCAAGGTTCAAAATATCTTCTTTCACTTGACAGATGAGGATAACTCGTGGCAAAGATGTGTTTTGCTGTTTCAACAAAGGGACTTAAACTCACTGTTGAATGGCAGGAAAATACCGTTTACACGCGCACAGGTGATAACACTTGCTTCAAGGCTACACGCTATGATAAACTTATGACATAACAATACAGCTCTTGATTCTACTTCTAACAATGTGTTTTTAAAAAAAAGTGCAAAAGATGTGGGTTTAGAGAGAATATCTAATCTAAGTGTAAGCTATCATCATCAATTCATGAAAATCTCAACCACGCTTTGCTTCTCCATGAGACAACAACTCCACAAAGGTGATGCAATCTTCTAAGGATAGGCTAAAGGTTCTCAAATTGCTTTATGGGCAATCGAATTGAGGCTTGTTGATGAGTTCAGTCTAACCTTACACTATAACTTGCCAACGACAAATCATAAAAGGTATGAACATATAGAGATTTCACAAATAAATTGAAAGACAATGACTTCCACGAACTAAAACTAACAAACTTTGAAAGAAATAGACCAAGTTAAAACATCTAATGTGAGTGAGTACTTAGCAACCATGCAACTTGCAAAGAGAACACAATATCACCATGAATAGCTCAACAATGAACTTGTATTAATCTTAGCAAAGTCTTAGCAACAACTCTATTTAGCTCAAAACTCATATACAATATGAGGAATGAGGTTTATATAGACCTCAAAATACAATGAATGGCCAAGATCAATTTGGATTCAATGGCCGAGATCATGCCACATCGAAGGTGGTTACAACAACTTTCTATTTTTACAAATATACAAGAAGCAATAAAGGCACATTTTCCAAGGTGACATCTTGGCGCCTATGTAGACCGCCCATGTGGCATTTCTTTCTTATGTTTATTCTTCTCGACCAATGCCGTGAACTTTGGAACAACCTTCTCCATGTCAGGAACTGGTACACTTGGCGCGTTCCGAATGGTTCCTTCTGCCATCATCACATCTTGTGTATGCTCGTCAATTGTCTTCTCCCACTCAGCTATACCAATCTGCTTTCCACCAATGAATGAGATCAAGGAGTAGATGTTGTTCAATTGTTCACCAGAAATGAAGTGAGTAGTGTTGAAGTAATGTGAATATATGTAATTCTTCACATCATGGATCGCAACCTCTCCTGAGAGATCACACATATCATCCATCACACCAACTATCTTGTTATGAGCCCTCTGGAGTACACTATCTACTCGAACACAATCGATTTTAACCTTGTTAAGAAGCTGCTCTCTTATGTACTTAGTGGAGTACCAAGTAGAGAAATCATACGATGAACCTTCTTCAACTACTCCCTCTATCAATGCTGACAATGGAGTGTTCATCAAATCTTGCAAATGTGGCATAGAATTTCTCTTGACCTCATCGAATTTGGAACATGTTGCTGAAACTGCTTGAAGTCTTTCCAACAACTGAGCAACAGTTTCATACTTTTGGGTGAGTTCTTCAATGAATGCATCTATTTGGTTTCTAACTCTCCCTATCCAACTTTTCAGTTCTTGAGACTGTGATCTCATACCTTCTAGATGAGCAACGGATTCTTGTGAAAGCATGGGAGGTGGAGTAGATGTCCCTTCACGCCGCCGAATTGGATTCATCAATTGCTGGATATATTGCTTGAAGGCGAGGTTTTCTTTCTCCAATTGATTTCCTCTTTCTTTTTCATGCCTCCATCTTTCTTTGACCACTGAAACTGATTCCTCCAATTCTTCAAACTCTTGCTCTTCTGTTGCTAGTCCCAAATCCACAGTGGTTACATCGTAGTCTTCAGGAACAATATCATCCATTGTTTTGTCTACCTTAGGCACTGCAATGTGTACTTTCCTTGACCCAGAACTATCCCTTGTGATCTTGGAAAGTCTAGTCGCCTTTTCTTTTCCTTTATCTTGCCTTGTCCTGCCTAACAACTCTTGTATGTTAACCTCAGGCGCTACTTCCACGACTGAAGTCTCCTGTACTCTCTTGATACAATATCTGTGGAACTCCTTGGTTTTCTCTCTCTTCATTCTCCACTACTGATGTTACATTCATATCTTGAGAAGGACCACCTCCTTGTCTGGAAGAAGTACTAGCTTCAGGTCTTGAACTCAACTTTATCTTCTTTCGACTACTTTCTCCACGTGAGTCATCCAGATGCTTCCTCTTGCTAGGCTAAGCTTCTTCTTTAGAGCTTACACTATATCCACTAGACTCACTGTGGTGTTTGCTGCTAGACTCACTATCACCCACTTCCTGTGATTGCCGCGAGTCGGCTTCCCCCATCAAGTTATATGTGAAATCTTGATTTGCATCCTTGATCTTCTGTACTTGATGGTCTGCATACTTCTTTGTAATGTTCATGACTCGCTGTATCCAATCATCACGGCCCACTTCTCTTTCAGCCCAATTGATAGTGATAGGTCCTTCCTTATCAAACAACCTTTGCACGAGGAACCTGTCAGTCTCTTCTAGCTGATCGGGAATAGGCATTATGTTACATGACCTCAACAAGTCCCAAGCCATCCTTGAACATCTCTTTTCTCTAATGTCATCATTAGCTGCATCTGCCCAATGATCCTCTTGATGCTCTCGGTGCCTAAATCTCTTTCCAAATGCTTTCCGAATTGTATTGAATGGATCAAAGTGGTCTCGACTCGTGTCATGAAGCACTAGATTGTAAGCCTGAAGTTCATATTCTGAATGTTGTGCAGCTTGCAGTGTTGGACAAGTCTCCAACTTTCCAACTCCAATTGGGAAGCTAATTCTGGCTTTCTTCTTATCTTTCTGAATTTTATCCCAAGCTAGTAGTTGCCTTGTCACCTCCAGTAGTACCATCTTGTCGGTAGGATACCTCGGCAAGTGGTAAGGATAAGATGAAAATCCTTGGATCCTCAGGTAGGTGAACTTCGGGAATTGGATGTACCATCGTCCATACTTGCCAATCAATTTCTTTGCATCCTTCGATAACCTCTCATGCATATCACCTCGAAGCTTCCTCACGATGAACATGAAGAATGCGTCATTCACGCGCTTGTAATGGGCTATGGACTTTAGCTGCAACTGCGGGTAGCAATCATACACACTGAGTTGTTCGGGGCCATATCCTATATCACCTTCGCAATTCAAGCCATCATACCTTCCACACATCGCGAGGATATAGATTACAAATGAGCTCTTGTAAAAAGTCTTTGTCTCTTGCAGCTTGATCATTTGCTCATGAATGTTGTTGCTTATGATGCCAGCCCAATCAATCATCAGCTCACCCTTGACGATCTCTTGCATCAATAGGAACATCCACATGTTGAATGTCAATGATTGTTGACAACCCAAGATTTTGTTCAAGAAGATCACCATGTAGCTGAACTCCGAGATGAAATTTGATTTGTGAAGCTTCTTCGGCAACTTGCTATGATGACTTCTTGATTGCTTCACCCAATTGGCGTTTATCTCCCGCTTACAATCACTTGTCGCTCCTGCAAATACCTTTTGAGCCTGCTCTCGAGTGTAGATGGTGACCTCCTATGCTTCGGGATGTTGAACATTTCGGCAATGACCGACCTCCTCAAGTGAGCTAAGACTTCTCCATTAGATGTTTCAATACATCTAGTCTCTTGGTTGTAATGGTTGGCACATTCCCACATAAGCTCGGCACTCAGCAAAGCAGACGGAAAACATGCGGCTTGGACGATTCCATTGCGGAGCATCTCATGACCTTTGAACGGGTTGGCTTGTAGAGCTCTCTCTTGATCTCCTCCATGTCGATGTGGCCCAAGTTAGGGTCGCTCACGCTCCTCCACTTAGACATGATCTTCGTCTCCGGCATGACTCCTTGCTTATCACTCTTGATCAAGGCTTGTCTTTCCTTGGCATTCATCATCTACCTCCTACAAGAGAAGACAACACGTGTTAGAAGGCTGATGTGACACTTGATATAAGGATTAGCCTAACATCTAACTCATCTCCCCATGCATGTGGGACAAAAACAATGAATTTAAAACAACATACCTTAGAAAAATCAGAATTTTAGAAGACTTGACCCTTAAAGACACTTGAATTTTTTGATTTCTCCTTTTGAAAATTTGCTGCTCCTTGCTGCTATAAGTCTGCTCTGCTGCGGATCAGAACTGAATTTGATTTGTTTTGATTAAAAATGCCAAATTGAACCTCCTTATATACTAGGCGCTGCCCTACTTCAAGTCAGGTTGGCCTATGAAGATGTGGTCGGCCTAGACAAGAGTAAATTAATGTTTTTGAAAATTTCCAAGTGCATGTGCTAGGAGTGCCCTTCTTGGGTGGGTTTGGAGGTGTTGTGTGGAGGATGTCATGTGAATGACATGATGTTGTCCAGATGAAGGGCTCAAGGCCGCCTAGCATGGGCGGGATTGGAGGAGGTGTAAGGATTTTTCAAGACTTAGACAATTTTTAGCTTGGTTTTGACAACATAAGACATCTTCACTTGCTTCCTTGATAATTTAGCCTCCTTGCATGAGATGGATAACCTTGGGAAGAAGGGCGGGCTTGAAGAGAGTGCATGGAGAATGTGTTGTGGAGGAGGTGATGTTGTCCATGTGAAACGCTCAAGGCCGCCTAGCATGGGTGGCTTGGAAGGTGGGGTGTGGACTTTAACTTCATTTGATATTCATTCCCTCCATTTGATAACTCCTTATCTATCAACTTCAAGACTTAGTGAAATTTTGAGATGCTCGTGAAGTTGAAAGACACATCATGGATGTTAGGTGATCTTGTTTATCTGTCTTGGTGAAATCCGCCTAGGAAGGGCGGCTTTGGAGTGCTAGTAAGGATTTTGCAATGTGAACACTCTCTATCTTAACCTTGACACTCTTCTCTTTTTCATTTGCAAGACTTAGTGCTTTTTCCAATTTCCTTCTCCTTGAATGACCCTGCATGAATGTGAAGCATCATTGTGAGTTAAAGAGTCAGGATGGAGTAGTGGCAATGCTTAGACATCAAAATCCAGAATCACCTCTCTAGGCCGCCCAGGTAGGGCGGGTTTGAGAGTGAGCCTTGGACTTTTGATACTTAGAAACTTTTCACTGTCTCATCCTCCTGATGTCATCTTGATCATCTTCATCAAGTCTACTTGCAAATTATGTTGTTCTTCATCCCTGAGCGGTCTTGGAGACAGTGTATGGAGTGTTTCATGTGGCAAGAGATTCAATCCGTAAGGACCTCTTGAGGCCGCCTAGGTAGTGCGACTTTAGAGGTGACCCATGGAATTTGACTAGAAACTCATTTAACCTCTTCATCCTTGTAAACTTTTACTTCACATCCTAAAGCTTTGCACTTGAAACACTTTATAAGCTTGATCACTCTCCTTAGGCGGGTTGGAAGGCAGTGTCTGGAGAGATCCTCCTGGTGGTGAAGACATTATCCATGATCTCATGCCAAGGCCGCCCAGTCTGGGCCGGTTGGGAAGTGATACTTGGAATTCACTTAACTTCCCTCAAACTTGCAGACTTTTCTTGAAATTCATCATATCTTACTGCCTTGTGCATCAAAACCTTAAAACTTAACCGTTTTTCTCCTTGGGTGGGGTTAAGGGTGTTGTGTGGACAAAGCCTCCTGAAAGTAATGACACTATCCAGAAGAACTTTGTGAGGCCGCCCAGGTAGGGCGGGCTAGGAAGGCTTGCATGGATTATGCCTTGTGATGCCTTATAAGTCCTTCAAACATGAAATTTACCTCAAAGTTTATCAACTCTAAGTCCAAAAACCTTACAAACTTTCATATCAATCCTTCTTAGGCGCATCTGGAGACTTTGACCGGAGGGATGTTCCTGCAGGAGACTGAATCCATGACTCCATGCCCAGGCCGCCTAGGTAGGGCGGGTTTGGAGGCAGTGTGTGGAGTGTACCTCATAAACCTCAGTCTCGATCATTCAAAGTGTCCTGTGAAAAATTCTAAGGCATGAAAAGTGTTTGACTTGTCTTACATCCCCTTTTGCATATGTTTTGAACCAGAACTTAAGCTAAGACTTGAAAACCTAACGAAACCTAAGCAAAAACTAGGGGGTCCCCATTTGCAATGGGGCGATGTGTGATGAGGTCACAACGGGTATCTATACACAATAGTACATGTATGTAATTAGGCTCCAAGTAGTTGTTTACAAATGTTCAATGTGTATGGCATGTGGTGCATGTGGATGGGATGACATCAAGTGCTAAACCTATGTTGTGCCAGGGATATTGTTGTATTGTGTGGTGGAGATGTTGCCATGTATTAAATGTTTATGGTGCTAATTGTATTGTTATGTGCTATGGTGGAGAGGCAGCTAGGTTCTGCATGCATATGGTAGCATAACATGTGGATGTTGATGCTCCATATGTCACACACATGGTTTGACGTAGCATAAACATGTGTAGTCACATGTAGGGCAATAGTATGTGTGATTATTGTGCGCAAAGTTGTGTGAACAATCTTGCACGGAAATATGCAAGCAGTATGTTGTGCACATCAAGCAATGTTGAGTGCATTGATGAAGTTCTATGCTGGGATCAATGTTCCAATTACTATGGCAAAAATTGGATATTGTGGTGAATGCATGTTTGGCCTCTAACATAACTGGTGAACTTGGCATAGAGCAAGTAGAATGTGGATTGTGATGCGTTTTTGTCATTTAGTTTGTACTTTTTCATTTGATCTTCCATTTTTCATGGACAAGAGTTTAGACGAATATCATATATTGCTTTCCCATAAAGTGTGTGGTGTCGGCTCTCATTTGTATGTTGGTTTTAGTTTGCTTCAAGACTAGAAGAAGTGTGTTTGTGAGTTTATTCATGGCGAGTGCAGTTGCAAATGTAGTAGAAGCTTCAAAATGATTATAGGAGCTCATTGAAGCCATTGTGGCATTGTAAAAACATTTGTACTTAATATCTACTCATTGGAGTGGGGGTTTTTACTTGGGTTTTCTCCAGTGGAATTTTGTGTGTGATGTGTTGTGCATGTTTCTGATTTGTTCTCTCATGTCGCTACGATGTATAATGTTGTTTCTTTGATATACAAATTGCTATATGTTGATTTGACAACCATCGAAGGTGGTATGTAGTGTTTATCAAAGGTTATTGAAGTCATTTCAATTGAGTGTTTGTTTTCTAATTGCAATGTGAAGAGTATTCTCTCTTTTTATGAATCAAGCGGTATCAAAGCAATTGTATCCTTAGGGAAATTGGTGTTTGTAGGGTTTGCAAGTATATGCCATCCATAAGATTGATTGGTGACGAGTTTGTTTGAGTTTGAAATTGGAATGAGAGTAATTAAGGAGAGCAAGTATGGTAAGGAAAGATGTGGATAAATTGGAAAGTATGATGCTATTAGGAATTTCGAAAGAAAACATGAAGAAAGAAAATGGGAGATGGAGCAAGGTGAGTCCTCTCAAAGGAGCTTCTGTTATGATGGTGAAACTAGCATTGAAAACTTTGTGTAATAGGTGTTTCGAGTGGAGGTGTACTTTAGCCTTCATCAACAATCCTTCACCAACAAATTTACTTTGCAATGTTAAAGCCTTCTCTAAACATGGTTTGAGAGTTGCACACACTCATTGGAAAATCAGAAGTGCCACTAATTTTGAAGGGAGGGGTTGTTACTTAAGCAATCTTATCTCATATGCATGAAGAGTAAGTGATGCAATGGCATTGCTTGAGACAAAGACATGGACAAAGTGTGAAAGCATAAACGAGTAAGTTTAGGAAGAGGGCAATCATAATGGGAAAGGATGTGATGGACCACAGAGTTCTTATGAAATATGTTGGGTTGTTTGGACACTTGAAGAGGCATGTTCTCATGGTGAAGCCCCAATATATAAATGAGGCATGTTCCCATGTGCGCTACCTCGAGCTAGATAAGAAGGGGAACTCTTTCAACAAGAGCATGCAAAGTGATGAGTAGCAACTTGGCTGCAATAAAAATAGGGATGGTGGCAAAGGAAAAAGCAAGATGAATGTTGTCTCCTTAGTTACTTCAAAGGGCATAGGCAAATGAAGTTATTATTGCACCTATTGTGATAAAGATGGGCACTGAAAAGAGGTATTGGAAATTGTACCTTGATTTGTTGCATGTCAGCAAGAAGGACAAGCAAACTAATGTGGTGCATAAGTCATTAGAGATTGAGTATTATCATGTGCTACGCTTATAAGGGAGTACAAAAAGGTTTGTGACACCTTGTATGGAGAAGAAGAGCTCACACAATGTTTATAAATTAAGGTGCAAGTGAAAGGTAAGAAATTTAGTGTTATGTTTGACTTGTTAAGCAAATTTGAATTCTAATAGGCTTGTTAGTGAACTGGGCACCATTTGTGTTTTTTGGTGATAGGAACCCCTAGATTACCCTCACTAGTTTTCTGAATGATATTATAATTTGTCCCTGTATATAGTAACCCCCAAATTACCCTCACTAGTTTTCTGAATGCTACTATAATTTGTCCCTGTATATAGTAAACCTTGGATGGGGAATGAGCAATGAAAGGCCTTAAATTGTAATGTCCCTTTTTGGCGCATAAACCTTTTGTGCGCATTATGCTTGTTCCTAGTCTTCTAGAGGTTATTCGTCATGTTTGGGATAACTCCAACGTTCTTGGAGTGGCTGTGGCTCAGTCTTGTAGAGCTGTTGTTCATGGTTTTAAGTTCAGCTAGTCATTTGGAGTTCATAGATGCTTTCGGAATTCAGTTCCAACTTCTCAGGTGCTCTCCAACCTTCTTGGAGAAACATGCTATTTTTAGACAGTCACCTGACGGCCTCCGATTTTCGTCCCAAGTCTTCTTCTACACTTTGATATGGTCAGAGTTGTTCGATTAGTGCATCTCTATGCTTTCCGTAGCTTGGGACTATTATTTGGCAGTTTAATTAATATTTCACTAAGGTTGCCTAAGGTTTGGAATAAGGATTAGCAACTTAGTGTAATATTAATTATAAAGTGGCGTTCCCCTCTTGGAGTGGATTCTTTTATATGGCATTGAGCTCAGTTGGTGTTCAGGATTACAGTGATGCTTTCAGAAACACTTTCTGTTTTCCGGTTTGCTCTCCAAACTTCTTGGAGAAGCCGTCTATTTATAGTAAGTCACCTAGTTACATCATTCTTCATCACAAACCTTCAATATCATGTTGGTATGGTTTAATTTGCAATTCGCTTCATTATGAGGTTTTCCATAAGTTGGGTGAGTTATTAAGCCATTGAATTAATATATTTGCTTAAGTTATTTAAAGTTGGGATTATTAAAAGATAACTTAAGTGTAATAGCTCTTTGGAAAGGTAATTAAGTGTTTTAAAAGATACACTTAAAAAAGGGGCCTTGCACATGAAATATTAATATTATTTCAAAAAAGGTCTTTTGGAGAGGAAAAATATTATTATTTTGAGGAGAAATATGAAGAGGTAAAAAGAAAATAATATTCTATTTCCCTCAAAAAGTTATAAAAAGAGGATAGGAGTTCATTGTTGGGGTTATGCTATTGATTTGATATTGTTATGTTGTTGGATTGAACCTGCAAGTTCTTCCATTATCTCTTGAAGATGAAAACCCTCTTGTAGATTGGGTGTGGTTTCATAAAGGAATCACCATTGGTGTTGAATGCGGAGTTATTAGAGCAATCTCACTTAGAGTTTGCCTTTGCGTTGATGAATGTTCTTTGAAGTTTTTTGATGAGAATGGTGTAGTCTGTACTTCCTATAGGCCATACAGTTGCAGCCATGGTGTGGGATACATTTGGTGATTTGTCTGTTGTTTATCAAGTGCTAATGCTATGGTAATTTCCTACTCACCTAGCCGCCTTTGTTTCTGAGATTAACATGAGTTTTTGCTGCTGTTTGGAGTCCCTTTCATGGCAGGCCGTACTATCCATGCTGGCTGTACAGGCATGAATTTGGCGTGGTGGACTAGGGAGGAGAATCGCCTAAGTTTGGGTGCTGATAACCTTTGTTTTTGAGGCGGCAATGATAGTTGATGACATTGCCATGAGTTTGGAGGTGGAAAATCTATGTTATGGGACTGATGTTAGGGTTTATGCATTGCTGTCATAAGGATTTCAGACCAGCAACATAGCTACAATAGTGACAAAAAGACTTCAATCAGAACTTCCTTCATAGTTTCTTGTATGGTATATTTTGGAGGTTCATATTGATCAATTAGTATGTTTCCTTTCATCATTTATGTGATTTCCATGAGCTAACCTGTTTCAGCAGTTCAAACAAGTTGGAAATCAGGGTTACTGAATGTTATTGCAGCCTGTAATAGCCACTATCATGGTAGGGTTTTATGCCAATGTTTTTTTTTGTTTCTCACTGCTGATTGTGTTTAGGGTTTTGTGTATAGTTTTTGCATATGATATTTGCAATTTAACAATGAAATATAATGCATGCAAATAAACCCAGAAAATCTACAATAGATATGCACAAAATAACAAAGACCCAGTTCATAAAATCACTCAAAATGAATTACAGTGACATACCCATTTTGTTTTCTACAACTTGGTATTTCTGCTGTACATGAACCAACAATATGGATGATAGAAAATCACTTCCAAACACCGACAAAGGAGTGTTCTTCAACAAACAAGAATGGCAATGAATTTATTTGTCTTAGGCGCCCTCAAAGCAAGAGTATGATGGCAAAATATGAAGCAACTCAGCTCTAGGATTACCCACGTCCCCCCTAGCTGCTGTACGACAAACTGGGTGACTGCTCCAGCAACAAACAGCCTCTAAAATGCTCACCAAACTGTCACAGAAGTCCTGAAATCATCTGCAGCTGCTAACATGACCTCTAGGCCCAAGGACAAGAACAAAAATCCTTAATAAACACTCCAAACTTCTGCCACAAGATGTACGGCCTGTCATAGATTGGTACGACCAACAAGATAGAAGGTACAACTGCTAATAACTCTTCCACAAACTCTGAAATCTGTCTTTGCAAAACCCTAGTTCAATCCTCAAAGCCAAGCTTCAAGCTCACAACAATATTTTTTCCAAGAGTGAATGAATAAGCAAATGAACTCACATCTTTTCTTTTTGTTTCTTGGCTTCCAACGCCCATGAGGAATATTTTATTATTTTAATACTTTAATAACTTAAGTCCATGAAGCACATGATTTGGGCGCCCCCTCATAAACCCCTAGCAGTTTATCAAATAAAACAACTTATATCTCCCATAAAGTTAAGTCGCCTTGATAACATAAAGTGACTTAGGCTATTTAACTAGTGTAAATTAAATATTTAATTTAATTTACATTTTGACAATTCATTTCTTAGCCATCACGAAACTCAAAGATAATGTGCTAGGTACTCCAACCGACAATGCTAAACATGGAAAGTTGGTCAACATCCACCGGTGATCCTCCTGCCTGACTTACTATAAATAGTAAATCCTAGTAAATGACCCCAAATAGGCTCCCTAACCAACTCCATTAGCCTACGGGAACCCGGGAATAGGCTAATCACTCCATCTGCCTGACTGGGCTAAGAAGGGGACATTACACAACCTATATTTACATTGTGAATATTTAATTTAGTTGCAATATTTCATTGTGTTGGCATTTCAATTCGCACCTCTGGAATGCGAGTTGGAAATGGACAGCTATGCACAGATAAACTGCTCTTCTATTAGGAGGGGAAGTTCTCTCTTTGCTGATGATTGCTTAAAAGATAAATAAACTAAATTTGCCTATCTTTTTGATTCTCAGCTGCGACCACAAGGTTATAAAACTCTATCGCTGCAGCAGAGGTTTTTCCTTTAACTTCTAACTACAACTAGGCCTAAACTAAATGACGCTTTTGATAACCTAAGTAAATTCAAAGCTTAGGAATCAAAAGTAAACAAGGAATGATTTGTTAACACAAAAGCTCAAATAAACATTTTCCAGATCGCTTTAGAAGACTCATTGTACTTTAAGATGTAAACTGAAAGTAAGAATAACTGAATGAACATGAGACAGAGAATCATAGCAATATGAAGCGTTAGATTTCCTTTCGCAATATCAAAAAGCTATTACAACTCCAGGACAACAGTATTGCAGCAAAGACAGGCATGCAATAAGCGATCAAACACTGGATTACAAAAGACACAAAGTGAACAAGCACTTGAATAACAATTTTGCAGGCTAGAATAGGCACAACAAATTATGCTATCTCAATTACAGTTCCTAAACAATGGGTAAGGCTGCCCTTATTTATACATAAATCAAAGGAGTAGGGAACCTTAAAATCTCCTTGATCCTATCTAACTAACTTTCCAACTCGCAAGCTTTATTTCTATTCTAGACAAAAGATTCTAACTAACACCCGCTTTAAAGCAATTTGCTTTAAAGCAAAGAAAGCTCCAATTATTACAAAGTGATTTTTCTATTTAAAGTATGGATAAACTTTGAATGAAAGTGAATTCTTTAAATCGAAAAGCATTTAAGTTAAAGCCGCTTTTTGAGTTGCATCCTCATTTACATCGCTGCCCCGTTGGTGACATCATCCACTAATATAAATATGTTGCTGCAACTGTCTATTCTTAGCCTTGAGCGCTGCTTTATCTTCTCCGTCCTTCAACACTCTCTCCTTTAGATTATTTGCTGCAACCTCAAAGAGATTCACATCCGTGTGCCGGATACTTCTACCAAGATTGGATCTGACCACCTTGAAGTCATCCACGTCCAATGTTCTTTGGCAAAACATTCTGCTTTTCTTTCAGCCACTTTCGAGCAATTCTTTTCTGATACTTTTCCTTGTCATTGTGCCACACCCTCTTGCATTCTTCAATAGAAATGACGAAGTTTTCCTTCCACGATAGTATTGAAAAACATTTCTCAATGTCATTAGGCCTGAGGCTGCAGAGTACACGCCCATCTACTGATTGGATTTCCCTTGTAACTGAATTGTAATGCTTAGTACAAGTGATTATGAATTCAATGCTTTGCACTGTGACGGGGAATGAAGCTGCTGCAAGCAAGCCAGAGTGACTTAGATTCTTGATGGCGATGTTTCCTGCGTCTTCTAGAGCATGCAAATTGAATGTTGGAAGCACCTTATGCAAATCTGTCTCGATGGTTCTCAGGTAATCATGAACCAATGTCGTTTTAGGCTTGATTTCTATTGGAGAGTATTGCATAAAACTTGAAGAATGCCTGTGAACACGCCTATGTTTGGAAATATTTTGCACAAAAGGCTAAAAGCTATTTGTTGACTTCTTTTAAAAGCAACTTTTGAGAGAAAAAGTTGGCATGTGGGTTTTGTAGACAATCCTGTTTTGAAGCAACCCAGATCGTCGGATTCTGAAAAAGCAGAGGATTTCCTGAAAACGCAGCAAAAAATAGATTTCGGAAAAACTAAAATTTTCCAATCTTCAAGAGGACATAATTCCAGATGAACCCATTTTGATGAAAACTGAAAAAGCTTCGGCTTTGTTTTTGAAAAACGATGCCCTAGAAAAATGGACCTTGAAAAAGCGTGCCTTTGTGCTTCCCAATCCCGAAACTATGAAGAACACTGAAAAAGCACTCTGTTTGGGTTCTCAAATCTTCATGAGAAAAAAAAAATGTTTTCTTCCTCTGGATGCAACCTACAAAAACAATGAATAATGGAGGCCAAAAGCTTATTTTTATAGAACTTAGGACAAAAAAGCTACTTTCTTTATGAAAGCATAAAATTTGAAGCTTATCCATAAAGATAGCAACTTTTAAAGCACAAATCCAAGTTGATATGCTCGCATAGGATGAATCCCTATTTTATAGCTGCCTATGGCTTTATGTGTGAGGATGATGAAAAATTGCTTCTTCGATGATGTCATCAAACACACGATGATGAAAAATTGCACTCGTTCTGACTCTGGTGTGGCCTGCCTTAGACTTCAACAAGACGGCAAATTGTCACCGTAGACGGAAAAAACTGACTAATCATGGCATCTTGAAGCTTTATCAACCCTGATTTGATCCCCAGCCTCCAACTGACGATCTGACGACGTTTGACTGCAATTTTGATTCCTGGAAACCGTCGCCGGACAAAGATTGGGAAATGGCTGAAGGAAACATTGTTGGGATAAGAAAAATTTCTAACACTGGAGACTCCAGGCGCCCCTAGCCTCCAAGGGCGCTTGGGATATCATATCATGCCTTAGCCATTTTTCCAAGATTTTTTGATTTTGCTCATTTTTCATTTTTGTGCGTGTTCCGGTAACCGTGGACCCCTGTTTAGGTGCCGAATCTCGCCTGCCGGAACAAAATTGAGACTGATGGTCAAGCAATCAGGCAAGCCTGATGAAAACTGAATTGATTATACCTTCTCCCTGCCTCGGAAAACGGACTACACTGATTTTCTGTGAATCTGACCGGGCTGACGGAGGAAGATTTGCAATTTTTTGGAAGAATACCGAAAAATAAACTAACTCTGGTGATGTTGGGCACCCCTAGCCTCCTGGGGCGCCTGGGTTTCCATGCCTTCGAATTTTTTTTGGAAATTTTCAACTCTTTCTTCATTTCTTCGTTTTGCGTGCCGCAGGTCCTGTTTGATCTTCGTTTCTGGCCGTCCGGCTGACCATTGATGCTGAATGAAAGGTGGTCTGGATAGCCTGAGCATATCTGAGATGAATCCCTTGTTTTTTCGGGCTTTTTGACTGAATCTGACTAATTTGTGACCACCTGGAGGCAGGCTGATGAGGTAGTTTTGACGTTTTCAAGAAAACGCAAAAAAAATCTAGGCGCCCCTAGCCTCCAGGGGCGCTAGGATTTTCCAGACTTATTCAAATTTTTGAGATTTTCAACTCTTCTTCATTCTCTGGATTCATCATTCTCCATTCTCTGTTCTTCGTCAGTCGACTGTTGCTTGACGGTTCCTTGTGTTCTGAATAGCACTGAAACCTTGAATCTGATCCCTGACAGATGAAATTCCTCCATTGATGGCCTCAGAGTTTGTGCTTCGCCTTATAAAAAAGCAGAATTGAACCAGTAGAGACAACTTGACCTTTTGTAGAATCCATCTGGACGACCTTGATCGTGAAGCAAAATGAGCCAATCAGAATCAGGCAGGACTCCTGAATCAGAGATTCTATTTTTAGAAACTTTCTATTTTTAGAAAATTTTGCCAGCATCTGTATCTCAAGAAACCCAAAAAACCTAATATTGACGTCTATTTTTAGAAACTTTCTAAAACTAGAAACTTTCTATTTTTGGAAATTTGACTTTTTGATTTTTTGACGACAAATTTTCCAGATTCTCACAAAATGCCTTAATGAAGCAAAAAATTTGATTTGGCACAACACATTGTAACCCCTGGAAGGTAGTACTGCCAGTGGGATTGATAGTTAATGCTTTGGTTTTCTCACTCCGCTGAATAAGTGGTTTATTTGTAATGGCTTCGCGTTGAATAAGTGGATGTGCCTAGATTTCCTAACTATTTCTCCCACTGAACAAGTGGTTGCCCACTGCATAAGTGGATACCTGCTGCATAAGCAGATGCCCACTGAATAAGTGGAAGTTGTTTTATTGCTGGTTTGGATTTGAATGCTAACTCGGAAGCACTTGTATGCTCTCACCTTGCCCACATTGGGATCTGGTTGATCAAAAGAGTGTGGATGAATCATTGCTGCACTAATCTTCAGTGTTGTTGTTTGGTTTTAACAAAAAAAATTAGGGATGCATATTACATAAATCTAGGTTCATTCTCACAAATGTTAGTGCAGCCTGTAATAAATATACATTGGGATTTTAAACTCTCTAGTATAGCGAGGCACAAAGTCTCATTTGGTATTATGACAAAGTTTAATTTGCCTCTGTAAAAAGTACCATCCTAGGCCACAAATAAATTGCTACCAATGTTAATTTGTCGAGCCTTACCTGCCTTTTGTTCTTATATTAATCCAATTATTAATTGTGAAGAAAAAGTGTGCAGGGTAGGATGGTCTATGATGGCTGCAGAATAGGTCATATTTGGGATAAGATGTCCAAACATTCTGGCCTCTTTTGATGGATTTGGGTTTTCCTTGTTTGGATTGCACCTTCTTGTTATTTGCATTTAGTATTTCTGCTACTACAACTTCTAAATAATAAAGTGGATGGGCATTTCTCTCTCTCACTCTCTTTTTTTTGGTCATCAGCACCTAGAAGGGGAATTGGGAATTATCTGGTGCCATAGAGTAGTGGAGCATCATATTGCCTAACCCATTTGCAACAACCCCTACCCTTAAAAGTCTTTTAGTTTGTTTGACTTTGACTTGCTCTGGTGAGGATTGAAAGATGAATTGAGATGGGCAAAATGGTGATGGGTAGTCAATATGGTAATGGCCTTGACCGCAACATAAATTCCATAGTGGCCATGGCCCTATCCCTAGCAGCCCTATCTTCCCTATTGAAACACAATCCAGAGTATAGTGGCTACCTTTCGAAGATAGACAAGCTTTTAATGGTAATATGATTATTGGTGGCACTTCACACTGCATCTAGGTTCATGTTTACTTAAATGTTAATAACATTAAAGCCACCTGACAAAAATGGTAACAATAAGGTATCAATATGAAAAAATGTCAACAATTTTTTAGTTTCGTACATTTTTTGGAGTTGTTTTTAACAGGTAAAATATGTGTTTTTGCCCTTCATGTTGCTATCCATGGCCTGCATATTCACTTTGCAGTTCAATTTAAATGGAAGCTTATGAAACCATTTCCTTGAAGCTATAGAGAATTTGTTATCTTTTGAAGTTTGATGAGATTTGTGAAGTCATACTATCATGAATATCATCTGATAATCTAGATTCTGGATGCCACTGCTTTTGATATGTCTACAGGGACTTTGCAGTCCAATTTGAAGGAAAGCTTGTGAAGCCATTGCTTTGAAGCTCGATGGGATTTGTGCAGTCAGATTATGTTGAATATCATCTGCTAATTTAGATACTAGATGGCACTGTTTTTGATATATCTGCAGACACTTTTATGTTGTCAACATCTTCAGAATATATTTAAGGATGTTAAGGCATAAATAGTTGTATTTTTACATTATTGGGAATGCCCATTTAATTTGCATAATTGAAAATTTTGCTGTATTGTACTCTGCTATTCTAACTGAGATGATTGTTAAGAGTCTTTAATTGATTTATAGGTATTGGTGTGAGAGGGGCATGGGGTGAACGTATTGCATTGATAACATAATGCATCTGCAGGTAAATCAAGAAGCAAATAAAGGAATCTATGCCTAACTGCAACTGCAACTGTACCAACTGCCTGGTCATTATATCTGTTTTGATTTATTTTTTGGTAGATAGTTTGAAAACGTTCAATGATGAAGATGAGACATTCCTTTCAACCTACTAAATGAATTTTAGAGTCATTAAAATTAGTAGAGAAAAGGTATGTGCCATATTCTCAATGATTTTTTTAGTTTATTTGCAGGACTAAAATGTGGACATATCAATAACACATAAGAAGTATGTCTTGAAGTTATGCGAATAATTCAATGCCTCTTGACTTTGCAGTCTTATCTAATTTATATTGCAAACTGTTTGCTTATCAGCTGCAAGCTCTTATTGCTTATATCAAGATGCAAACTCTTATTGTTTGTTTGGAAGAAATGTCACTCAGATTTTGTTGCAGGCTTGGATTCAAATGGCTTATTAATGGTATGGATCAATAACTTATGCTCCCTAACAGCTAAGGACTTTGCTTGCTTTAAATAACATTGATGCAAAGAGTATTTGATGCTTTATTGACTTTTATGTTATATGTTGTGTGTAGGTAATTTGCCTATGTGATTGCAGAGTGTTAAGTAAGGAAATATATATACATGTCATATTATTATATAGATTTTTAAAAATTTTTGTGAACATTGAAAAAAAATATAGCATATATTTTTGGGGAGGGGAAAATCCCTTCGAAAGACCTCTGGAGCTGTTGTTGGCCTCAGCAATTCCATAACATCGCATTTTGTGTGGTGTGGGTGTGTTTTATTGTTTTCGTGTTATAATATTATTGAGAAATGTTTTGGTCGAAATCTTGTTCGATGTTGTGTGGTGTAGGGGTTTTGTTTTATGGCGAAGTCTCTTATATGCATTCAGTTTTCTTTTTTGTGTTTATGTAGAAAAATTTAAAAATCCACTTAAAAACTCCTTTGAGTAAAAGAATATAATGCCAGTGACAAAGTAAAAGAATATAATACCAGTGACACACTTAAATAGAATTAATTGCATTTAAAGAAGACCAATAAAAAGTCAATAATAGTCAAAGTTTCAAATCTGCACATAAAAACCTATTAAAACAAGGGCTGCACTAGAGTCCCTGCCAAAGGCTGCAAGCATGGGGTAGAATTTGGAAAAAACAAAGACCCATGACTTTGAAGAATACAATTTTTTAAACTGGAAAACTTCTGAGTGTAATTTGGGTGTTGTGTTTCTATGGTCTAATAAGCCATTTTGGCATTTTAAGCTGTTAATGAGTTCACTCACTTATAGGGAATCTATTTTAAATTTTTAACAATTGATGACTGATACAAGATATATCTAGTGTATCAATATGGTGTATAACAAAATTTTAGTTTGGTACATCTTTTGGAGATGTTTTTAACAGGTAAAACATGTTTTTTTGTCCTTAATGTTAATGCCATCCATGACCTGCATATTCACTTTGCAATTCAATATGAAGGAAAGCTTGTGAAGCCATTGCCTTGAAGCTTTAGAGTATATTTGTATCTTTTGAAGCTTGATGAGATTTGTGAAGTCATATTATCATGAATATCATCTGATAATCTAGATACTAGATTGCACTGCTTTTGATATATCTGCAGGCACTTTGCAGTCCAATTTGAATGAAAGCTTGTGAAGCCATTGCCTTAAAACTCAATGGGATTTGTGAAGTAAGATTATTTTGAATATCATCTGATAATTTAGATACTAGACGGCACTGCTTTTGATATATCCGCAGGTGCTTTTATGTTGTTGACATATGGTACCGACTGCAGAATGTATTTACGGATGTAAACCACAAAGAATTGTAGTTTTACATTATTGGGAATGCCCATGTACTTAGCATGATTGAAACTTTTGCTGGATTGTACTCTGCTATTCTAACTGAGATGATTGTTAAGAGTCTTGAATTGATTCACAGGTATTGGCGTGAGAGGGGCATGGGGTGAACCTAATGCATTGATAACCTAATGTATCTCCAGGTAAATCAAGAAACAAATAAAGGAATCTATGTTTAACTGCAACTGCAACTGCACCATTTTCCTGGTCATTATATTTTTTGGTAGATACTTTGAAAACCATCAATGATGAAGACAAGACATTCCTTTCAACCTACCAAAGGAATTTTATAGTCCTTAAAATTAATAGACAAAAGGCATTGCCGTATTCTCAATGATTTTTTTAGTTTACTTGCAGGACCAAAATTTGCACATATCAATAATGCATGAGGTATGTCTGGAAGTTACGTGAATAATTCAATGCCTCTTGACTTTGCAGTCTCATGTAATTTATATTGCAAACTGTTTGTTTATCAGCTGCAAGCTCTTATTGTTTATATTGATCTAGATGCAAACTCTTATTGTTTATTTTGAAGAAATCTCACTCAGATTTTGTTGCAACCTTGGACTCAAATGGCTCATAAACAGTACTGATGAATAACTTTTACTCCCTAACAGCTAAGGACTTTGCTTGCTTTAAATAACATTGATGCAAACAGTATTTGATGCTTTATTGACTTTTATGTAATATGTTGTGCGTATAAGTAATTTATCTATGTTATTGCGGAGTGTTAAGAAAGGAAATATATATGCATGTCATATTATTTTATTGATTTTTAAAATTTTTTGGTTGATATCTTGTATGTGTGAACATTGAAAAAATATAGAATATTTTTTTTTGGGAGGGGAAAACTCCTCTTAAAGACCTCTGGAGCTGTTGTATATTGTGCGTATAGGTAATTTATCTATGTTATTGCAGAGTGTTAAGAAAGGAAATATATATGCGTGTCATATTATTTTATAGATTTTTAAAAAGTTTTGGTGGATATCTTGTATGTGTGAACATTGAAAAAAATATAGAATATTTTTTTTTTCAGAGGGGAAAACCCCTTCTAAAGACCTCTGGAGCTGTTGTCGGCCTCAGCAATTCCATAACATCTTATTTTGTGTGATGTGGGTGTGTTTTATTGTTTTCTTGTTATATTATTATTGAGAAATGTTTTGGTCAAAGTCATAGCCTGATCCGTAGGTAGCCACAAGCCAACTACTCATAACCTCATACACCTATAGTATTAAGGGCGTAGCAGAGTCTAAGCCTGTTCAACAGTTTGTGGAGTATTGATTCTTTTTAAATAACAAGAAAGGAAATATATATGCATGTCATATTATTTTATTGATTTTTAAAATTTTTTGGTTGATATCTTGTATGTGTGAACATTGAAAAAATATAGAATTTTTTTTTTTTGGGAGGGGAAAACCCCTCTTAAAGACCTCTGGAGCTGTTGTCGGCCTCAGCAATTCCATAACATCTTATTTTGTGTGACGTGGGTGTGTTTTATTGTTTTCTTGTTATATTATTATTGAGAAATGTTTTGGTCAAAGTCATAGCCCAACCTGAAGGTAGCCACAAGCTAAGACTGTTCACCAGTTTGTGGAGTATTGATTCTTTTTAAGTTCTTTTATTGGTTTTCGAAGTTCTTGTATTTTTGATGAAGTGTTTATGTTCCACTGCTTTTGATATATCCGCAGGTGCTTTTATGTTGTCAACATATGGTACCCACTTCAGAATATATTTAGGTATGTTAAGCCATAAAGAATTGTATTTTTACATTATTGGGAATGCCCATGCACTTCACATGATTGAAACTTTTGCTGCATTGTACTCTGCTATTCTAACTGAGATGATTGTTAAGAGTCTTGAATTGATTCACAGGTATTGGGGTGAGAGGGGCATGGGGTGAACCTAATGCATTGATAAGATAATGTTTCTTGAGGTAAATCTGGAAACAAATAAAGGAATCTATGTTTAACTGCAACTGCACCATTTTCCTGCTCATTATATCTGTTTTGATTTATTTTTTTGTAGATACTTTGAAAACCATCAATGATGAAGACGAGACATTCCTTTCAACCTACCAAAGGAATTTTATAGTCCTTAAAATTAGTAGACAAAAGGTATTGCCGTATTCTCAATGATGTTTTTAGTTTATTTGCAGGACCAAAATTTGCACATATCAATAATGCATAAGAGGCATGTCTGGAAGTTACGTGAATAATTCAATGCCTCTCGACTTTGCAGTCTCATGTAATTTATATTGCAAACTGTTTGTTTATCAGCTGCAAGCTCTTATTGTTTATATATTGATCTAGATGCAAACTCTTATTGTTTATTTTGAAGAAATCTCACTCAGATTTTGTTGCAACCTTGGACTCAAATGGCTCATAAATGGTACTGATCAATAACTTTTACTCCCTAACAGCTAAGGACTTTCCTTGCTTTAAATAACATTGATGCAAACAGTATTTGATACTTTATTGACTTTTATGTTATATATTGTGCGTATAGGTAATTTATCTATGTTATTGCAGAGTGTTAAGAAAGGAAATATATATGCGTGTCATATTATTTTATAGATTTTTAAAAAGTTTTGGTGGATATCTTGTATGTGTGAACGTTGAAAAAAATATAGAATATTTTTTTTTTCAGAGGGGAAAACCCCTTCTAAAGACCTCTGGAGCTGTTGTCGACCTAAGCAATTCCATAACATCTTATTTTGTGTGATGTGGGTGTGTTTTATTGTTTTCTTGTTATATTATTATTGAGAAATGTTTTGGTCAAAGTCATAGCCTGATCCGTAGGTAGCCACAAGCCAACTACTCATAACCTTATACACCTATAGTATTAAGGGCGTAGCAGAGTCTAAGCCTGTTCAGCAGTTTGTGGAGTATTGATTCTTTTTAAGTTCTTTTATTGGTTTTCTAAGTTCTTGTATTTTTGATGAAGTGTTTATGTTCCACATTGTTGTTTGTTGGCTATAGGTGCCTGTCGAGTGGTGCTTGCTTTAAACATGGAAGATGGCACAATACATCGTTTTCAGGCCTATTCCACAATTTTAGCCACAGGCATAAGGAGTTGATTTAATGAATTGATCTTGTATATGATAGCTATTGAAGTATCAAATTCATCGATGCCACTCATAATTCATTCCTGTGCCCTGCATAATTTTGTATATCTCAATTCATGCAGGGTTTTGGCCGAACTTATTTCTCTGCAACATCAGCTCATACATGTACTGGAGATCGAAATGGTATGGTTGCATGTGCTGGGCTGCCTCTACAGGTCATTATTATTGAATCCTCCTTGTGATAAATATTTATTACAGAATCCACAATCTCTTGCTATGCTCATGATGGTTTTGTTTTAGGATCTTGAATTTGACCGGTTCCATCCTATGGGCATATATTGTGCAGGTTGCCTTATTACCGAAGGTACAAACCTTCTCATACAAGTAAATTAGTTTGCAGGCTTCATTCATATTTACTCAGAAATGTTAGCCCACTAAATAGATAGTTTATTAGTTTCGATGTCAAAATTATTTTCCTTGTAGCTTTTAAAAAAAAATTTTTTTTTTTAGATAAATAAACTGCAGACATTGGTCTGCTCCCTTATATATTAAAGTTTAACTGTAAAAAATTAACAGAGTTTTGAACCAGAAGTTCATCCATCTACACCTATCCTTCTATGCAGGGTATAAACAAAAACCCGTCCTTTCCACCTATATATATCCTATACAGAGTTCTAACACATCTCTGTTTTTACAGTCTATAAAATATCAACACGGTATATCCAAAATCCCTGTTTCTACCATCTACTAACAGCAAAAAACCTTAACATACTAGTAATCAAGCATTGCTGTCTGCTGCATAATACTGGTGCAGGAAACCCTGCATCCACGCATCCTCCACATCCAACCCGAGAAGCTTCTTGAGAAAGCCAACCCCCCGCGCTGCCTTCTTCTTCTGGCTGCTATCCTTTCCACCCGGGCTTCAGTGACAAACGGTTTCCACTCAGCCATATTCCCTGAATCCCTGCTACATTGATTCTGTGGAAGTCCTCCGGCAAAGGAATCCCCAACCCGCTTCGATCCACGTGCAAGACCTCTTCAAAGCCACTCCTAAAATCCTTCTCCGCATAAGCTTTCATCAGCTTCTTGATTACATCCTTGTCTTCATCTAAATCCAACAATACCGGCAGGAACATTGATGAAAGATCAGAATTGATTCTGTATCTATTTGCATTCTCCATAAAATCTTCCCCCAAAATCCACTCAATTGCAATTTTTCTTGTAGCTTATTAGTTTCCAATTCCATGTCAATAAAATATCTGGCTTGTGTAGTTTTTTCTTGCTTGGTAAATCCTGGGTGCAGTTATGGGTTGCCTTTTATGTTGTGTGGCTTATGCTTGGAACACATTCTTAAGATTTGTATAGGAGCTGGCATTAGGGTCTGCCTTATTGTGGCAAATGGATTTGAATTAGGATGACACTCTTATGAGTTTCTCCCATTACAATGATGCCACAACCCGTTGGATGCATTGTGTACTTTATAAATTCCGAGCTTCTCACATTACCACTCTCTTGTCTACCATCAACAGTTATTTGATATTGAGTGTTAGGGGAGTTTCTATGTGGAATCAATTGCCTCACTAGGATTGTCCAGCCTGCCCCCCTTAGCCTTGGACTTTCTCCAACAAGCATTCTCAGACTTTACATTGGTACTGCTAATGTGATTGATGATATTATCGTTGGCTCCTCCAACGTGTCCCAAAATACTGATGTTTTTTTTGTTCTCTTGATGGTTTTCATCCGCTTACACTGTTTGTGGGGTTTTTCCCTCACATGCCTTTTAATACTTACTTGTTTTGGGGGTTACCTTTGGGTTTTAGGTTAACACCTGTGTGTCTATTTCTCTGTTTCTTTTCTTGCTTTATTGTTTTTGCTTCGAATCTAGGGCTCCCTTTTTTGCCCTCGTTCTTGGCTATTGTAACTGTTGTATGCGTTGTATGTTCTAGTCCCTTTAACCTATTCTTGGTTACAAATGGACATTAATATAATTTCTTTCTTTCTGGAAAATTATGGGAAACAATAACTTGTTTTGGTAGTGATAATTCACGCTCTTTATTGCTATAGTATATACAACAAACGAGGATCCGAGTTTTAAAGATTTGAAAAAATTTAGAAATTGAAGGCAGTAGTCATTACTTCTATGTTGAATTGTGTGCCACTAAGAGAATATGTCATTCTGACAATAAATAGGATTTAGTGATTCTTGTGCAGTGTTTAATTTATGGTTTTGATTGGGCAAAAATTCAGGGTCACATGGTGAAGGAGGAATTTTACGTAATAGTGAAGGTGAGATATTTATGGAGAGATATGCTCCAACTGCCAAGGATCTGGCTTCTAGAGATGTTGTGTCCAGATCCATGACCACCGAAAATCGTGAAGGCCGTGGTGTTGGTATGTATACAAATAATTTTTGCTCTATTTGGCTAAAACCCAAAATTCCTTTAGATGTATAAATAATTTCAGGCATGTCCTATCAAGGTTGTGTTTCATGTTTTGGTGATGTGTTTCTTGGCAAAAGTCATTCTTAGACCCTAATCTAGTCTTAAAATCTCCAAGCAAGATTTCCCAATACATATCAACAAACATTCCTGTACAATTTTCTTGATATTTCTCTTGTTGATAACTTTTACATTTTCTTGAATCACTCCTAGTTGCTAACGTCATGTCTTTGTTGTAGGACCCTTGAAGGGCCACATATATAAACAATTTCAGGCATGTCCTATCAAGGTTGTGTTTCATGTTTTGATGATGTGTTTCTTGGCAAAAGTCATTCTTAGACCCTAATCTAGTCTTAAAATCTCCAAGCAAGATTTCCCAATACATATCAACAAACATTCCTGTACAATTAAAAGCTTCCCTGTGTGTTGCTTGTATTTTGATAGTTCTCTTGTTGGTAACTTTTACATTTTCTTGAATCACTCCTAGTTGCTGATGTCATGTCTTTGTTGTAGGACCCTTGAAGGACCACATATATCTTCATTTAAATCACTTACCTCCGGAGGTCTTGAAAGAGAGGCTTCCTGGCATCTCAGAAACCGCAGCAATCTTTGAAGGGGTTGATGTTACAAAGGAGCCAATACCTGTCTTGCCAACTGTCCACTATAATATGGGTGGCATTCTAACAAATCACCTTGGTGAGGTAATAATGGATATCAAAGAAAGCTTATATTAATTAGAATAGCTAAGATAACTTTTCTCTTGCTGTTACGGAGAAGCTTGACTCTTGAAAGCAAACATTAATATGTAATGCATTTGGGGTGAAAAATGTTATCTGCGATTAGCTTAAAGTAAATATTGTTACATCAATTTGTCATTGGTTAAATTTCTGATATGCAGGTATTGCATATCAAAGGAGATAACCCAGATTTTGTGGTACCTGGACTAATGGCTGCTGGAGAGGCAGGATGTGCATCAGTTCATGGTGCTAATCGACTTGGCGTGAACTCCCTTCTTGACATTGTTATCTTTGGTCGAGCTTGTGCCAACCAAGTTTCTGATCTATATAAACCTGGTACGTTCTTGGCATTTCTGTTTATAAGGCTTGGCATGGGTTAGCAGTTTTTGCTACAAGATTTTGCTAATAGATTCTAGGCATCTGTAGCTCCTGAAGATATTGTTTTGTACACCTATTTCTGGAGGTCCATGATAAGGCAAATATAATTGTATTGAGATACATTAATTTTCTATTTTATCTAGCATTATCTGAATTCTAGCTTTATCTCAAAGCATTCAATTACTTGGTTTTATTATTTTTATAATTCCTAATATTCAAAAACATTGCTACAGAAAATTTAGGGTAGGGAAGTTCAATCTTTTTTTGATTGTTTGTCTTGCATAGATACTGCCACTATTTCAGTTCTTTTCAAACTTCTGAAAATTGGATGTACCAGTTTTTCGAAAATATTAGGGAGGGCTAACTGTTACTGGGCGTTTCCCTTCTTCTGGTTCATCCCTGTTAAGAAGACAAAGAATTGAAAATTCGTGGTTTGTGTTGGGTCCCAAAATAGCTAATCCCAATCCCTAGAACACTTACTCAATCTTCGAGGTCAGGGATATCGTCAAGGAGTGGGAATTTAAGGGCCAATGGTTAGGAGTGGGTATTCTTCTCTTTGCTTTTGACTCAACTTAAATCAAGGAGGGTGTTCCTAGAAGCTAAGTCACAAGGTTCGAGTTCGAGTTCAAGTTCGGCAAGTATAAAATTTGGATGAAGTTCGGCAAGGCGAAAAAAAATTCGTCATTAAATTTGCCTATATAAATTAGATTCAAAAAACATAAAAAAAAAAAAAAAATATTAAATTTATATTTTAACTTCAAAAACAAAACTAAAAAAAATACTAATTCTATTTAAAAAAACATAAAAATAAAAATATGTTAAATTGATATTTTAACTTTAAACAATAAAATAAAAAAATTACTAAGTTTATTCTAAAACACACAAAAATAAAATATATTAAATTCTTAGCTTAAACTTTAAAAAACATAATAAAGATATAATAAATATTAAATTTAATTTTAATAAAAACCTAAAAAAAGAATTGCAGCCTATACATCAAGTTAGGAAAATATTAAAAATAAATAAAAACAAATCTATATTAAAATTTTAAGGCGTGGGTTAGTCTTTACTATCCCGCGACCTCACGGACATGGACAACAAATTGAGCGACGCTCTGGTTTCTCTAAGAATACCTTTCACCGCAACTTCTTGGCCGTTTGTGGGAAAACTCCTCTGTACACCCGACCGAAGCCTCCTATTCCCAAAAGTTGTTCGTCTGTGAAGCCCTTTGTTGCAATATGAGGTCTTTGTAGTTTCTCGAGGACAAATGGGCTCTCTTCTGTTGAACAAATATCCCTATTTTGTTAAAAAAATTAACCCACTATCCATACGATTTTTTTTATGAATTTTAACGTATTTCATATGCTGTTTAGAAATTCGCCGATTTTCGAACTTCAAGCCAAAAATTCGGCGAACCCTGTGACTTAGCCTACAGGTATCCCTCAACAGGGATTAACAACAATACAAAATATGTTCACTAAAGCAGGGCAGCAGTACCCAAACTGCAGTTTTGAATCCAAAATTGTCATTGAAACAAAACTAACCTACTGCACTAAAAGACCTCTTTTGAGCTGATGAAAAGAACAGTCTTGCATAAGGGCAAAACGTTGGTTTGTGTTTAACTATTGAAATTTGTTCATTTAAATGTGTGTGTGTGTGTTTTGAATCCAAAATTGTCATTGAAACAAAACTAACCTATTGCACTAAAAGACCTCTTTTGAGATGATGAAAAGAGCAGTCTTGCATAAGGGCAAAACATCGGTTTGTGTTTAACTATTGAGATTTGTTCATTTAAATGTGTGCGTGTGTGTGTTTGGCTACCACCTCCGAGATTGGTGCCTATCCAGTGGGCAACATAGTCCAATTTATCAAAGGAAAACAATAGAGTAAAAACAAAGGAAAACTAACCTAACAACATAAAATGCATCTGTTATGTAACACCAGGCACATATACATACTTAATAATCCATCACTTCACCATACAAGTCCATATGTAATTCAAAAGCGACCATCACCAACCTGGTAATGCCTTTGAATGTTGTCACATTTATCAGATTTGAAATTACATTCATACCCTGAAATAGGGCAAGAGGAAACCCTAGCGTTGGCTTAGATGTTTCCTTGAAATTGCACCCTCAATCATGGAGACATACAATATAATGCTGTTCATAGCAATATCTAACCTTTCATTTGCTCTGTCACTTGCCTGAAGAACTGGAATCACAACCCCATAGCTTGGAAGAATTTTCTTTTTCTACACCTGTAGCTATTTGGGAGAATAAAATGAATAACCAACTCTTCAAGAATGAGTTTGTTTCTTGTATTTATAGCTTTTGCAAATTGTATCTGATGAAGGAATGGGTGGGAAAACCCTAAAAAGTCCACCAACCACCATAAATCCACCAACTTCAACCACCCATTTTACATTAATGGCGCATAGGTTTCAAGTCCATCTGGAAGTCGTGGGCAATTATTGCTTTTCATTTTTAGGCCCCTTCTAAGAGTTGTGGAAATCTTATACTAAGGGCTACATGCTTACAAAATAGAATTTCTAGATGACTTCATTTGATCTCCCAAAAGGTGAAGCAAAATTGGTTTTTTGTCAGCATTTTGATAGGTGTGGAGGAGACTCCATCGAGGTTTTGATTTAAGACTAGGGGGGTTCTTTCCAAGGGGGTTTGATCTAAGGGGGTTTTCTCTACCCCTCTTCAATTAAACCCCTTTAGATGGAACCCCTCAAAGCTTAAACCATTATTTTTTCTAAAAAATATGTGATTTTAGACAAAAATGACATGTCCCCATTTCCGGCATGATCACCTAACAGGAGTTTGAGTTAGCCTATCTTTATTCTCGTAGGCTAATTCATGAACTGAGGGAATGCAGTGGTTGAGCTATGGAAATTTGGAAAGTTGTTTTAGAAGGCTCAGCTAATTTTTCTTTGTATTGGCAAAGTTGGAAAATGAATTAATGTATTTTTACATTAATTATCAAAGAGCAAAAAATAATAAAATATTTGTTTTTCAAGTTGGGCGAATCATTTGGGAGAATAAAAAAAATAATATTATTTTAATCGTAGCGCCCACTTTGGAAAAAATAAATTAAATAATAATATTTTATTATTATTTAATTTGGAGCACTCAAGTTGGTGGGAAAAATAAATAAAATAATATTTTCTTTTGGAGCGCTCAACTTGGAGAAAAGGAAAAATAAAATAATAATATAATATTTGAATTTGGGCAGCCACATTGGGAGAAAAGAAAATAAATAAAATATTGGTCTTTGGCCGACGTGGAGGGAAAAAGATAATTCAAATCTTTAATTTGAATTTCTCGGCCTATATCAGAGGAAAAAGAAGATTTAAGTATAAAAGAAGGTTGACGGAGCTCATTTGATTATGACGAACTTTTGGCAACTTTGGCATTTTGCTTGGCAATTCTATTGCAGGACTTTCCAAGGACGAAAACCCTTGTGGAAGGAGGTGTGTTGGACGAAAACCCAATCACATCTGGGAGGTGGATTCATACGGAGTTCACATTTGTGCTTCATTGGAGATTTGAAGATTTGTTGAAGCATTCAAGATTTATCTTTCATTGAAGATCCTTTGCATCTAGGAGTGCCACAATTTGAAGACATTGAAGATCACTTGAATTGCATCCTTGAGCATCGATTTGTAGATTCAGCTTTGCTTTGTTGGAGCGCCATCCTTGTGAGGATCCGTGTAACATACATTGTTCCGGCTAGGGTTTTGTGCCTTAGTTTTCTCGTTTTCTAACTGCTGTTTGGTTTAGAGTTTATGTTTGTGTTTGCATGTATTGTTTTTGCATTGAAACAACATAATACAAAGCATATAACAAGAACTCAGAAAAACTAAAGCATATATGAACAAAATAACGAAGACCCAGATTGTATTATGCCAAAATGTGAATTACAGTGACATACCCATTTTGAAATCTTCAACTTCGTATTATTGCTGTACTTGGGCCAGCATTACAAGCTATGGAAAATCACCGTCAATCAAATACAATGGAGGTTCTTCAACAATATCAATGCAGCAACATCAAATACAATCCTAGAAGCCAGCATTGAAGGTGATAGGAGCCACGGAGGAAGTAGAAACCACTCTGCAGATGCCCACGTCACCCTTAGGACAATACAGCCCAGCTGGTAGTCATTTTCAGTATTAAATCCACTCCAAATAACTCCTAATATCTCTGTTTTGTACTGGAAATTTCTGCAGATGATAGACGACTCCAATAATAGAGAAATATGCTAGCAAAAATCACATAATACCTCAAATGAATGATGTACGGCCAGGCTGGTAAGGGTATGACCAGCAAATGGAAAACAACAGCTGCACATTCACACTTTAAACTGTCACAAATCTGTGATACATCCTTTGATCTCAGCTGCATACAAATACTTCATATGATATCTCCGTTTCAAGCTCAAAACTCCACCAAAACTGTATCAATCTATAGCCCAAATGAAGCCCTTGAATGAGACTTCCAAAACCTTTCCTGATGCTATCTTTCAAATACGAAGAAGGTGACTCTAAAGAGGTTTTCGTCTTAGTAGAATCAATACAAACCCTCGAAGCTCAAGCTCCAAAGCAATGCACGACAATATCAATTTGCAAGTGAGTGAATGAATCCAAAATGAGCTCCAAACTTTCTTTTTACTCTCTTGCTTCCCAACGCCCAAGAAAGGGGTATTTTATTATTTTATTTAATTGCATTATGTCCCCATAACACCATGAGGGCGCCTACTCCTAGCATTAGCACTTTAAGTTATGACTTATAATTTATAAAGTAAAGTCACTTTAATAAAGTCATTTAAGCCATTTATAAGTTAAATATTCAATTTAACTTATACATCGACAAATAATACTCTGGCCATCTCAAAACCACAAACCAAGTGCTAGGTACTCCGATCCTGCAGTGCTATAAATAGAAAGTCGATCCACACTACCCCTGCCTGACTTACTATAAATAGTAAGTCCTAGTGAATTGGTCCAATTAGATCCCCGAACCAATGTCATTAGCCTACGGGAGTCTGGTAATAGGATAATCTCCTCATCTGACTGCGTGGGCTATTACAGTTCGCTCTCCCCAAAATTGCTTGTCCTCAAGCAATCTCAACTCAGGATGCTGAAGTATTTGCTTACTCTCCCACGTTGCATCCTCAATTGGCAAGTTCTTCCACTTCACTAGGTACTCCTTGATGACCCGTCTCTTGAGATTCCTCTCACGAGTATCAATGATAGCCTCTGGAACCAATATTAGCTTCCCCTCATCCAATGGTGGAAGCTCTGCTGAAGGAACTACATTATGGCCAAGTGCTTTGTTAAGCGTGGAAACATGAAACACATTATGCACCCGACTGTCTGCTAGTAGCTCAAGCTCATAAGCTACTTCCCCAACTCTTCTGACTACTTTAAATGGACCATAAAACCTGGGTTTGAGTTTCTTTGCTCCACTCCTTTTCAGAGTGGACTGCCTGTAGGGTTGGACCCTCAAGTAAACCATATCTCCAACCTCAAAACTCCTCTCTACTCGGTGTTGATCAGCATAGAGCTTTTGCTGATTCTGTGTTTGTTGCATATTCTCCTTGAGCTCTTTCATGATGTCTTGGCTCTCCTGCAACAAGTCTTTTGCCTTCGGCACCCTACTATCACCAAGTAGCAAATCTGTGAAGCAAGGGGTATCATACCCATATAAGGCCCTGAATGGAGTCATCCTGATAGACATATGATATGTCGTGTTATAACAGTACTCCCCCAGGTGCAACCATCTGATCCATGCCTTCTGCCACCTCGACACATAATTTCGGAGATACCCCTCCACCCATTTGTTTACTATCTTTGTCTGGCCGTCAGTTTGCTGGTGGTAACTGGTGCTGGGAGTTAATTCAGTGCCACACAACCTGGACAACTCTTGCCAAAACAAGCTCAGGAACTTAGTGTCCCTGTCACTCACAATGCCCTTAGGTATCCCATGTTACCTGAATATCTCCTTGAAAAAGAGATCAACTACCTATACTGCTGTATGTGTCGCTGAAATGGCGAAGAAATGCGCAAACTTGGTCAACTTGTTGACCACCACAAAGATGCAATCCTTCCCTTGAACCTTTGGTAGCCCTGTGATAAAATCCATGGAGATATATTCCCACTTTTGGTTGGGAATTGGCAAAGGCTGCAATAACCCTACTGGATCAGTATGTTCATTTTTATTCTGTTGACATATTGGGCACTCACGAACATACTTAAGGACTTCATTCTTAAGTCCTTTCCATGTAAATCTCTCCCGAACTTGTCTGTATGTTTTGAAGAACCCGGGATGGCCAGCCATGGGTGTATCGTGGAAAGTCCTTAGAATCTTGTTTTTGAACTATGAATTAGGCACCAACAATATCCTGTCCTTATAAATAATCAGATCATTCACCACAGAATATCTGTCATCACGAATAGTGCCCTCAATGACTCTTGCTGCCCAAGAGTCCTTAGCATACTCTTCTGAAATTATCTGTTTCCAATCAGTAGATATCTCCCCAAGCAAACACAAGTGGGGTCTCTTGGATAAGGCATCTGCAACTACATTCTTTTTGCCCTTGACATACTTGATGTCAAAATCATAAGCCTGGAGCCTACTGACCCACTTTCGCTGTCGATCATTCAAATCCTTCTGGTTCATAAAATATTTTATGTTGTTATGATCTGTCTTGATGATAAACTTCCCGCCAACTAGATAAGGTCTGAATTTGGCCAATGCATGCATTATGGCCAACAATTCTCGGTCATATACCGAGTAGCTCTTCTCCACACCCCTAAGCTTTCTGCTCTCAAATGCAATTGGGTGTTTCTCCTGCATCAAAACTGCCCCTATCCCCTCTCCTGAGGCATCACACTCCAATTCAAAAGGTTTGGAGAAGTCGGGGATTGCCAACACTGGGCAGGTAGACATCAAATGCTTGAAGTGGTCAAATGTCATGTCCCCATTTCCAGAGTGACTTCACATGGAGTTGATGATTAGCCTATCATCCATTCCCGTAGGCTAATGTATTGGTAAGAGAATGAATTTCTGGTTTGAGCTTATTTCTATACATGGAGAACCGGAAAGTTGGTAAAGTCTATACATGGAGAACCGGAATGTTAGCTGAACTAGTATTTGGATTAATTGGAAAATGCAATATTGAAATTGTATTTTCATTTTATTTGATAGATTATAGAAAATGGAATATTTAATTGCATTTTCTCTAATCGATTTCTATGGAGTTGTAAATATGAATAAGGTGATGTGTTCGCCCATGAAGCAATAGGTCCAAACTAATGCCAACGGTTATCATTGAAGATGATCGACTTGCATAAGATGGTTTTATTTCCTTGTTTGAAGAGCAAATGCATTGGATTGTGGTCCCACATGAAACCAACGGCTATCTAGGGAGGCGATTGTTACTAATGAGTTCGTTGCATTGTTTAGAGTATTGACGCCTTGTGCAATGAGGCGATTTCATGGGATAGTGTGCCTATGAAAAGGATCGATGCATAAAAGAGTTAGTTAATGTGGTTTGAAGAGTTTTAAATGATTGCATTTGCTATTGCCACCCATGAAGAAGAAGATTTTAAATAATTGTTAGCAACCTCCAATGCATCAACTAAGCACATTGAAGGATTTTAAATGCTTGCCTTGGATCGAAATTGCTCTTTGAAAGGTTTTAAATGCCAAATGCCAATATTGACGAGGATCGCTAAATGATATTCAATGCCAAATGAAGATTTTAAATGTTTGATAGCTCTCATTCATAGTCGCCGTCCAAGATAGAGAGGAGCTCAAATAAAGGATCGATCCACTTGAAGAATAGATATAATTCATTTAAAACAATTAAAGATTGTTTTTAAATGATTGCATTCATTGATGTCATTTATTTACAATTGTTCAAGACTCTCAATTCTGATTAGTGGATTCCAAGCTTCATTCCAAAATGACAAAGAGAAGGAACACCTATCCTTGGAGAGGATAAATAGAGCTCTTGAACTTCAATTTGCAACTATTGATCATATGGTAATCTTTTACATTTTGTTCTTTGGCTGGAAATTGCATTTTCTAGTTATTTTTCAAGGTGATGTTCCCTTGAGTGTTGTGGTGATGTTCCCATAACAATTTGTGAGATGTTATCATTCAGATTTCATCATTGGAGTTGAATTTGCAGGTTATTTGAGAAGATTTGAGGAGTACTTGACATCATATTGGAACCCTTGGTGTATTGGAGTGACTACCAAGCGGATTATTGATGCAATTACAAGGTTTTTAAAGTGGATTTGACAAGGGCTTTGATACTTGAAGAGTTGCATATGATAGAAGACCAAACTAGGCATCCATCGCTTGAGTTTGGAGGTGGTTTTCATGAGTTTTCATTGCCAAACCTTTGACTGGGCAAAATAATCACTTTCAGCAGTCATATCAGCCTACAAAACTTTCATCTCAGTCAATTGTTCATGTACTTTTAGGGCTGTTATAGCATCATTTGGTAGCTAGCTTCATTCTAGAGTGTTTGGACATTGTTTCTATACAAGATTTGATGAATTTGGGCACTTTATGTGTATGTAATAAAGTCTGATATAAAATCAGACTGTGACTGAAATTAATATCAGCCACTTATCATTTATGTATTTTTCATTTGAAGGTTTCAAATAAGCAAGTATGATGTGGGTTTGATGTTCTACTATTTCATTGTTCATTGGTGATGTTTATTTGTTGATTTGTGCAAGAAATCTTATCTAAAAGTTGGCAAAAAATTTCAGTCATTTAGAGAAGGTATTTTACATCAAAACACTTCTACGCTGCATCTGTCCACACAAAGGCTCGTTTCCTTGTCAAATCTGTCAATGGTGCTTCTGTTTGTGAGAAGCCTTTCACAAACCTCCTGTAAAATCCACACAACCCAAAGAACCCCTTAAGCTGAGTGAGGTTCGTCGGTGGAGGCCATTCAATGATTGTCCTGATTTTCTCTGGATCAACCCTCACATCATCTACACTGATTAAATGACCCAAATATAACAGCTTTGACATGCTGAAGTCACACTTGGATTCCTTACCATAGAGGGACTCACTCTCAAGGATATTTAGTACCTCCTCCAGATGTCTCATGTGCTCTTCCCAAGTTTTGCTAAAAATCTGGATGTCATCAAAGAAAATGAATACAAACTTCCTTAGCTGCTTCCTAAAAATCTGGTTCATGCAACTTTGGAAAGTAGCAGGGGAGTTGGTCAACCCAAATGGCATCACCAAGAACTCGAAGTGACCGTAGTGACACTTGAAAGCTGTTTTCTCTATATCTTCTTCCCTCATCCGAATCTAGTGGTATCCTGATCTCAGGTCTATCTTAGAAAAATAGCATGCCCCATGCAACTCATCTATCAACTCATCTATATGGGGAATTGGATACTTGTTTTTGATAGTTTTCTTATTCAAGGCCTTGTAGTCGATACACATCTGAATGGTCCCATCTTTTTTCTTGACCAGTACTACTGCAGATGCAAATGGGCTTTTGTTTGGTCTGATGTGTCCCATCTCCAACAGTTCCTTGATGGTCTTCTGTATCTCATCCTTGGGCCTCTTAGGATGACGATAGAGAGTAGTAATCATAGGCTTAGACTCGTCCTCGAGCTCAATGACATGCTCGATACCTCTATCAGGTGGCACTCCTGGAGGTATACTACCAAACACCTTGCTGTGTTTGGTCAATAGCTTTTGTATATCTGGATGATAGTTGCCCTTAGGCTGCCGTGGAGACTTTGGCATAGGTAGACACTCTGCTGCCCACTCTATGTGATCATGGCGCAACATTCTCTCCATCCTCTTGAGAGAGACTATTCGAGGTCCTCCATTTGACAATGCTCTGAGCACTTTTTCTTCCCATTGGATTCAAACTTCATTTCCATTTTCTTCAGGTTCATGGTGAACTCTCCAAGTGTCATCATTCAGTGCATGCCCAATACTACGTCTGTATCACCTATGCCAACGACATAGAAATCATCCTTAAGCTCATATTCTCCCATTTGTATGGTCAACCTAGAAATCTTTCTGGTACAAGTGAGTTTGAAGCCGTCAGCTACCATTACTTTGAACCCTTCAAACTCTTCTACCTTAAGTCCTCGCTTAGCCACCAACCCCTCATCAATAAAATTGTGTGTTGCACCTGTATCAATCAAGGTAATGAACTCTACACTGGATGCATGGCAATACCTGATTATCACATCCTGAAACTCCAACTGGGTAGGCTCAAGTTCAGTTGCATGGTTTCGAGGAGGAAGGTGGGTATACCAGACCTATCATACGATGTGTGATGAGTAACCTCCCTATTATTCACTGATGCTTCACCCTCATGTCTCCTGTCCTCATCATCCCTGTGCCTGTGTTTGTCACCACCATTGTTGTTCCTGTCACCATTGTTCCTATTACCTTGGTTATTTTTGTTTCTGTCATTGTTATTATTTTTATTGTTGTTTCCAGGGTTCCCGAAAACATGATTGGCCATCATCTGCATCAACTGATTGAAGTTTTGTTGCATCTCTCTGTGTCCTCTGGCTAAATCATTCAAGATGTCACGGGTGCTAGGTCCTGAAAAAGGGTCTATATGTTGTGGAACCTCAAGATCTGGTTGTGACCTGTTCCGTCTAAGATAATAGTGATGGGTTCCCGGCTGCATTACTTAACACCTGTTCTGCATGTTCCAAATAACTACATAGGATGGCAAGACCTTCGGCACTGATACCACTGTAACATACACTGTTCCGGCTAGGGTTTTGTGCCTTAGTTTTCTCGTTTTCTGACTGCTGTTTGGTTTAGGGTTTATGTTTGTGTTTGCATGTATTGTTTTTGCATTGAAACCACAGAATACAAAGCATATAACAAGAACCTAGAAAAACTAAAGCATATATGAACAAAATAATGAAGACCCAGATTGTATTATGCCAAAATATGAATTACAGTGACATACCAATTTTGAAATCTTCAACTTCGTATTATTGCCGTACTTGGGCCAGCATTACAAGCTATGGAAAATCACCGTCAATCAAATACAATGGAGGTTCTTCAACAATCAATGCAGCAACATCAAATACAATCCTAGACGCTAGCATTGAAGGTGATAGGAGCCACGAAGGAAGTAGAAACCACTCTGCAGATGCCCACGTCACCCTTAGGACAGTACGACCCAGTTGGTAGTCATCTTCAGCATTAAATCCACTCCAAACAACTCCTAATATCTCTGTTTTGTACTGGAAATTTCTGCAGGAAATATGCTAGCAAAAACCACACAATACCCCAAATGAATGATGTACGGCCAGGCTGGTAAGGGTATGACTAGCAAATGGAAAACAACAGCAGCACATTCACACTTTAAACTGTCACAAATCTGTGATACATCCTTTGATCTCAGCTGCATACAAATACTTAATATGATATATCTGTTTCAAGCTCAAAACTCCACCAAAACTGTATCAATCTGTAGCCCAAATGAAGCCCCTAAATGAGACTTCCAAAACCCTTTCTGATGCTATCTTTCAAACGCGAAGAAGGTGACTCTGAAGAGGTTTTCATCTCAGCAGAATCAATACAAACCCTCGAAGCTCAAGCTCCAAAGCAATGCACGACAATATCAATTTGCAAGTGAGTGAATGAATCCAAAATGAGCTCCAAACTTTTTTTTTAATCCCTTGCTTCCCAACGCCCAAGAAAGGGGTATTTTATTATTTTATTTAATTGCATTATGTCCCCATAACACCATGAGGGCGCCCAGTCCTAGCATTAGCACTTTAAGTTATGACTTATATTTTATAAAGTTTAAAGTCACTTTAATAAAATAAAGTCACTTAAGCCATTTATATATTATAAGTTAAATATTCAGTTTAACTTATACATCGACAAATAATACTCTGGCCATCGCGAAACCACAAACCAAGTGCTAGGTACTTTGATCCTGCAGTGCTGTAAATAGAAAGTTGATCCACACTGCCCTGCCTGACTTACTATAAATAGTAAGTCCTAGTGAATTGGTCCAATTAGACCCCCTAACCAATGTCATTAGCCTACAGGAGTCTGGTAATAGGCTAATCTCCTCATCTGACTGTCTGGGCTAAATAGGGGACATTACAATCCGTGGCAGATTTTATATCAGACTTCGCCCTCATAGCAGCAGATCTAGGAGTGCTCATTGCATCATTTGAGACGCCTATCCCTAGGAGAACTCATTCCTACTTGGAGCGCCAATCTTGGAGGGTAGATATTCATCAATTGTGGGTGGATCATGGATTTGCTTGTCACATAGTTGCAGATCAGCCACAGCTGTAGGCCTAAACCCTGGCCGCCGCCACTTATGAGTGCCAATTCATTGTATCAAGGTGCGCTGGACAGTTGGAGGAATTCACCATTGTCTTGGGACTGCATTTGACGATTGAGTATCACATTCATCTCCATCTTGAAGGCCGATTTGGTATTGAAGAGGTCTGCCACTTTGTTTGGCAGCTTGACATCATAATTGGTATGTTGATGTTCATCATGCATCACTGATTTTTGTAACAGCAGTTCATGTATGCATTTTGGCTATGCTAGAGCCATGGATTTTGATGTAATTGTGCATTGAAACAAACTGAATTCATAACAGCAGAGATTTGATTTGGTTGATCATTATTTTCTATCATCCCAGTGTGTAATTCTTTGTGTAATTCAACTAGGGTTTGTTGGTACATTTTGATATGATGTTTATGATGCATTTGGTATGATAAATTGGGTGATATAAGTGTATGTTTAGATCTGAAAACAAAATCAGAATTCAGGTCTAGGGTTTATAAGTTGAAAATTGCAAAATTCAGAAAAATTGTGTCAAAACCCTACTTGGGACATTTCAATGGTATCAAAGCCTGGATCCTGCCAGTTTGGAGGGTTTGGGAAGAGATGAAAGTTAAGTCTTATCCTTTAGCATCTTGAGCATAAGATCCGAAGTAGATCCACCTACATTTGGTTGAGATTTGACTCGATTTTATCCTTGTATGTTATATGGACATAAGATTGACTTAGTCGGGAGTTAGTTGTTATGCATTTTCCACGTTTGCGAACTCCATGTGAACAAATTTATAGAAGAAGAGGGTAGGACAGCAAAGAGAACAAGAAGAGGTCAATCCATTTGCAGAAAATATGGATGGAAACAGAAGAGTTGGAAGTCCTCCAAGGAATAATATGGATGAGTACATAAGGCAACAACAACCAACAAATATGAATTTGGAACGAATGATGGCTTCTCAACAACAGATGATGCAGTTCATGACTCAAGCCTTGGGCAATATGAGAGTTAATGAAGCACCTGTAGGTGAAGGCAGTGCGGTAGGTACACCACGTGGTGGTAGAACACGTGTTTCTTCAACGGATAGGCCCTTACGACCCACATTTCTTCCTAGTGAAGAAGAAGGAGAGGTTGTGGAGGATGAAGAAGAGCTGTCATTTGTGGAAGAGTTGGCTGTAAGAACCTTGTCTAATTCTGATATGAAAATTTTGCTCCCTATTCTAAATTTTCTGATTTGTTTTTCTTGCAATTTACTTAGGGTTTTCAAATTTCGTTTTCACCAATGTGTTTGCAATGTAATGAAGATGGAAAGGTTGCAATATGATAAACAAACACTCACAAAAGATGTCTGAAATATAATTATATCAGCTCACATATACATCCAGAATCAATGCAAAACACAAATGAACATACCCAGGTGGAATGATAGGCTTCTTTATTCAAATGTAGTTGGCTGGCTACAAAAGAGAATGGTCTGATATGAAAATCAGACTTACATAAACATGTAGATGATGCCCTAGATTGATCAAATAAATATACAAACGATCCTCCAATGATGTGACATCAAATGCCAATACATAGATGATGAATGATGATGAAAAACTCGAGCCAAATCCAATCAAGAAGTCTGATCAAGAAAACTGTAGCTGCTGATATGCAATCAGACCTATAAACCCTAGCTCAATTCACCAAAATGTGCCTCCAAACCCTAGTGATAGATGCCAAATTGAAGTGCTATGGATCTAATGTGGAAATATGACACTTCAACCTCAATGCTGTGGCTGATAATGCTCCGATCACCTGTAATTGATTTTCTAAGGTCTGATATAAAATGGCAGCAACCTGTCATATTTCTGAGTGCAAAATCAAAGATTTCACCAACAATAAACCCTCCAAATGGTGTAAAATCATCAATACAACTCAGCCATGGATGCCAATAGTGAAATCGCCCTTCAAAAACCTTCAACAATGCCTTCCAATATGCAAATTATTTTCAAACCCTAGCTGAACCTGCAAATTCAATTAAAACCCTAGTTGGATTGAAGCCATTATCTCCTCAAAAAACTTGCAATATGCTCAATAATAGATTCTAGGTGAATCCATCTCCTATGGTGGATTGGGTTTTTGTCCATCCACTCAAAATCCAAGGGTTTTCGTCCTTGAATCACGCTGAAACTCTGTTACAGCCAAGAGAAAGCTCTCCAAAGATGAAATTGTCAAATACTCAAATGAAAAATAATGCCAAATGACCTCCTCTTATAGTTTTCACCTTGGGCGCCCAATTTCAATGAAATATAATCTTTTTCAAGTCCACCGCCAGATTTATTTATTTTCTTTTGCTCCAATTTGGACGGCCTCATGGAAAAATAATGAAAATAATAAAATAATATTATTTTATTATTTCAACTTGGAGAGATAAAATATTAATATTTTATTTTATTTCACTTGTGGAAAAATAATATTATATTTTTAATTTCACTTCCAATATTCTATTTTTCTACCTTTTTCTTTATTTTCCATTTTCCCACTTAGGTCGTTTTTCCTCTTGGAATAATATTTTAATATTTTTGGCTTTTAAAAATAATATAAAAATATCAATAGCCAAAAATACAATTTATCTCATAAAATAAAATTAGTTGAGCCACTAGAATCCAACATTCCATTCTCCAAGCCTCCAAGGTCCTAGCTCAACCAATAAACATTCCCTTACCAAACCTTGTTCAAAAAGAGGACATTACATTGGCTACCATATGTGCAGATTTTGACACACTTCCTGACATTGTCAAAGACCGTATAAGCATCAATCTATATATGAATGAGAGAAAGGACTGGAAAAGATCAAAGGTAGGGCAAAGACCTAGAAGGCAAGCAAAGCAACACAAAGAATTCCAAGAGGCGTTGAACAAGGTACCTATACCTAACTTTGATGGCAGCGGGAAGATAAGTGCTAGAGCATGGGTTCGTAAACTTGATACATTCCTCACACTCAAGCCAATGAGTGAAATAAAGGCTATACAGTTGACTACTATGCATCTTGAGGGAGTATCATATGATTGGTGGCATTATGGACTTGTTTCACAAAACCATGCAATGATCACTTCTTATGATGAGTTCACACGAAAACTCATCACTAGGTTTGACATGAAGGATGTGGAAGTTTATTACAAAGATTTGGCACAGTTGAAATAGATGGGTAGAGTGGATTCCTACATCAACGAGTTCCAAAAGATTGTAGTAATGGATCCTGATATGACTGAGAGAAGGGTGGTAATGTTTGTGGAAGGTTTGAATGATAAGTTGAAGGGATTGGTGAAGGCTCACAAGCCTAGTACACTTGATGATGCTATTGAACTTGCACTTGATCTTGACACTACTCTTACATTTCAAGCACAAAAGAAAAATTTCAAGGGCTCTAGTTCAAATCAAAAAGGGTTCAATCAACCTAAGTATCAACCTCCTAGGATGGATAATGAAACAAAGAATGAGATGAGGAGAAAGAAGCTTTGCTTCTCTTTTAAGGAGCCATGGGAACCAGGACACAGATGCCTAGGGAAAGGCAAGGTACATCTCATAGAGGTCATTTCTGAGGATGAGAGTGAGGCTATGGAAGACACTAGCTTGGATAGTGATGCAAATCATGAGGAGTAGCAGCCACAGGTGGAGCCTGAGCCGAACAATGCAAATGATGCAGAAATGTCACCATTGCATCTATTTCAGGAGTGCCGAAATATCAGGCTTTTCGTTTGAGAGGAGTTGTTAAGGTGTAAACGGTCACTTGTGTAATAACCTGCACCTATTGTTCTTTTGATTTATCTTTATTTAATGTTATATTTTTAATTTTTCTGTGATCTTTCAGAACTAGATAGAAGATGCAGAAGGGGGTTTTTGTTTTCTTGAAGTGTGTATGTTAGAATACAATGAAATATAACATGCAACTCAAACCCAGAAAATCTATAACAGATATGAACTAAATATTGAAGACCCAGTTCATTAAATGACATAAAATGAATTACCATCACATACCCATTTCAAAATAAGCACCTTTAGATTTCTGTTGATGACGGACCAACAACTTGACAATGGAGTTTTGCATAAAATATATCAGCAAATGCAAATAAACAATCTACAATCGTTAGCACAGGCCCATAGGCCAAACATCGATCCAAGAGCAATAAAGAGCAGCTCCCACAAACTCCACTAATGGCTGCCCCAAAATATACGGCCAGCAAGGTACGACCAGCATAAGTAAAAGTACGGCCAGCAAGAAGAAGAGAAGTGACAGTCCTAATCTCCCTCAAATCAGCAAATAACATCACTCCATCCTTTATTCTTTTAGCTGCACCAAAAACTGTGAAGATATATCATGGAACCTCTCCAAAACTCCGTCAAAGTGTGTCCAACTGAAGCACAAATACAGCCACTGAGTATGGCTGCTCTAAAATCCCCTTAGGTAATCTTTCACACCTGCGGAAGATTGATACCAATGGTGGTTTTCATCACCAAAAGCCCTGGCTGGAAGAAATCCCCCAAACCCTCATTTGCAGAGCAAATAGAAGCATAAAATCAAGAATGAGGAATGCTTTTCACTTTGTGCCTTTATAACCTTTCCTTGAGGGTCGACCCCTTTTTGGGAGGGAAAATGCTTTTTTAAAAACTTTATTTTATTTCCCCACATGAGGCGTCCAAGTCTATGGGTGACTTAATTTGTCTTTTAATTAATTTCTGCTAAGTCACCACTTTAATATGAAGTCCAAGCCATGAAATATAAATATTAATTTACGGACTTTAATTTGGAAGGGCAAACGGACTCGGAATCTGACGAGCAATAGACCGTTGGAAAGGTCTCGTCGAAACGCTCCACCTCCAATAATGAGTTTCCCAAAATAGCCAACTTCACGACTTACTAAAAATAGTAAGTCCCAGCCAAAATGTTAGAAACTGACCAAACGAACTCCATAGTTCCCTAACCACCTTGGTTAGTCTACGGGAACTAAGTATAGACTAACTCACTAGGAAAAGGGGACATTACAGTCCGCCCTCACCAAGATTGCTTGTCTCAAGCAATCTCAGATTTGGATGCAACAAGATTTGCTCATTCTCCCATGTAGCATCCTCTACTGGCAGGTTCTTCCACTTCACCAAATATTCCCTGATGACCCTCTTCCTCAGTGTACGTTCCCTGGTATCAATGATGGCATCAGGTATCAAAACCAACTTCCCCTCTTCATCAAGAGGAGGCAACTCTGTAGTGTTGGTGTGAACAGGGTTTTCACCTAACCGGTTTACCCTTGTGTGGATAATTCACTTATTTAACTATTTACTAGTTAAATAATATTCACACATCACACATAGTTCACACAAGTTAAGTTGACTTAGTCTTCTAGATGTCTAGTTGAGTCTAATTGTGTGTTGAGTTGTTGATATTTAGAGTGAGTTGTCTTATCCTCCACATGTGCAATTAGTTATCATCCTCTAATTGACACATGTTGTAGGAATATCTCCACTTTCCACTCCACCTTTCACTCCACCTTTCTAGCTCTCACCTCATCTTTATAAGCAAGGCATATCATGTACATTGTAACAACTTCTTTTTTTTGCATTCATTGATTGAATAGTATTATTCTCTCATTTGATCTCTCTTGTGCTTTCGTGAAGTCTTAGATCTTGGGTGGCTCCAATCATAGCCAACTCTAACATGGTATCAGAGCTCTAGGAAGAATCACTTTGTGTTAGTCATTTTTTGAGAGATCTTGAGTGCAATTCATGGTAGATCTTGATAGTTGAGTATGCTCTTCTCTTGCATTGAATGATGACCTGGAGAATCAGAAAAATTTGATAGAAACATCAATTTTGTGAAGGTTTCCTTTTGTTTCCCAAGTATTGCAGGTGCATTTCGGAGCATGTTGTTGCAAATCAAACTTCACCATTGTGTCCGGAGCAGCTGAAATAGTCAAGATCGCCTTTTGTTTCGTCAAATTGGACATCGGAGGCAAAATTGACGTGGGTTTTAATTTGGGACTCTTTGGCGTGATCCGGGAGGTACCAGCAATTTCAGAGCAGTTTGGGCAAAATCAGGCCCTGCCATCGCGCTCAGGACACCTGAAAACCTATAAATCGACTATAAAATCGTCCAAATCGGACAAAGTTGCAGCGAGAGGCAAATTTTTTTTGCCCCTTGATCGTACGGATCCACTGTCACAGAGAATATTCTTGTAGAATCTTTGGAATCTTTGGCGTAATGTTGCGCAGGATCTTTAGCTTTGTCTAACGGTCAAAAGGTATTAATCCTCTGGTTTAAAGCTTAAGTTTGCAAATTTTTTGGTTTTTCTGCGGAATATATTGCAGGGTACCCTGTCATAGGTACAACCTACAGTTGCAGAGGACTGCGTCAACAGTTGGGCGCCACTTGGTGCAGGCCCCAATGGTCCTATCATCAGCGGTCAACTCAAAATCCTGACGGCCACATCATTTGCAGAATCCACAATTTCTGGCGACTGTCACAAAATCTCACCGGACAGTTTTATTATCCTCAACAGTTTATGCTAGTTTCATCGGCGGAAGTTCTTAACCTTCGAGATTGGCGGTTTCAATCACTCCATCGGCAGCATCAAAGCACATCGGCCGTCTCAACTTCAAGATCTCGTCCGGCTTCACATCAATTGACGGTCATATTTAATCCAACCCAGTGCTGCATACCCGGTCATTCTGAGTTACATTCGGCGACGAATAAACCAAAACCTCTGGCGGTTACCACATACCGGAGGTCTTCTGCCCGACATCCTCAGTCAACTCGTTGGCGACTGGTATTAGAAACCACCTACAACTTCTTTCCATAGTCCGGATTTTCACCATACTCGATGGTCAATATCTGTCCGACGAAAGATCAAAGACCAAAGGCCTGGGCAAACAATTCGTTGGCGGATGTACAATCATTGACGGTGAGCAACAAATTCATGCCGGAAAATTTTCTTTACCCATTGGTTGTTCCTAGCAGTGACCAACATCTAGTGGTCTTTGGCCAATCTCTAAATTTGTCGGCAGTTCCTTACCTTCCACAATTTGTGGCATCTACCGGCGGGATCTACGGCGCATCTAACATACAGTTGGCGGTCATTCATTTGGTCGTTGTCTGCAATCACAGTCCCGGCGCTCTATTTCCTGTGGATCTAAAACCTTCAGTGGTCATTTTCATTCCCGTCCGCGGCAACCATATAACTGCGACTGGTAGTTTATTCACTGGGTAGTGTTTCAAAGGCTTTTAGCGGGTGTTTGAAATCCTTCTTGGCTTCAGAGAAATCGTTGGTCTTTTTTAAAATACTGGCGACCAGATCTAGTGAAGTTTGTAAACTTCACAACATCAGTGGTTTCTAGAAAAATTGGCGGTTTTTGCCCACTGAATAGTTGTTTCGCGACAACTAATAGATTGTTTCGAGCGGTCAAAGGCGTTTTTGAAAAAACAAAGCAGTTTTCAGGGCAGTTTTTTTCTTTCGGGAGGGGGGCATTTTTTCTAGCAAAAAGGAATATTTCAAGAATATTCTGCTGACATCAGCGCCAGGGGGGCCATTTTTGCCCCTCAAAGCCCTAAATAGGGTTTTTTTTTCATTTTTGCATAACTTTTGCCCACGGAGGTGAAATCGGGCAAACGAGATATCGTCAGAAAGCTGATAGAGAGCACTTCGCAATGGTGTCAGTATTTTTCTGAAATTCTATTATAGGTGACTACTACAGGAGTTTGAAGATAGATCTTCGTTTTCAGCTTCGAAGCTCACAACTTTCTGCCACGATCTCCAATTTTTGCAATTCTTGCGGCATCCGAAAGGTATTCAGGAGCTCTTCAAATCCATCCATGCACTTTTCTCAGATTTTGCTCCAAATTCATTTTATTTCATTTGTCGATTTTTTTTGCTTTTGAGTGATAACTTGGGCATTTTGGCACTTGAGGAAGTGAAACTTGTTTTGAAGGGATCTATTTGCTGTGGTTAATCATTGTGAGCAATTGTAATCTCCTTTGAATCTCAGTTTTAAGAGATTTTCATACTTTCTCATTTTTGGTCCGTTGAGGACAATTGTAAATCGCACTAAGTATAAAGTGCCACAATCATTCATTTTTTGGGGGGTGATCTCTTTGATTGAGTAACAGGGGGGTGTACTTGTGTTTTTTTTTTTGTACTCTTACATCATGGATTCAAACAAACTTCCTCTACTCACACCATATAACTATCATGAGTGGAAAACTAAAATGGAGATTCATTTAAGAAGTTTGAAAATTCATAGAGTAACAATGGGTACATAAATTGAACCAACTGTAGCTGCAAAAAAACGTAAGTGGTATAATAGATGTGATCAAGCCTATGGAACACTATGCTTGTCTATCTCTCCTGATCTTCTTTTTCATATTGAATCTTGTACAACACCTAATCAAGTGTGGACTACCTTAGAAAATCTCTTTGGTAAACAAGATACTATGAGAGGTTTCAAATTGGAGAATGAATTGATTGGTTTGAATCCAACCAATTTTGCAAGCATCCAAGACTTCTTCACAAAACTAAAATCACTTAGATTGCAACTCAAACAATGTGGAATTGAGAAAGAGGACACTCAATTGATTCTTTCAATCCTTGCCAAGCTTGGTCCTGACTATTCAGTTTTTGTTTCTACCTTTTATGCTACTATGGATGCATTTGGGAAAGCTTTCACAATGCCTCCACTTGATGAGTTTGCTGCTTCACTCACAAGGGAGCAAGCTAAGTTAGTACACATGGGCAAATTGAAGTCTCCTAGACTGCAAGCACTTCTTGCTAATCAAGGTACAAAGGATCAAAAGGCTTCAACTAGCAAAGGCAAGAAACAGAGAAATAAGGATTTCAAGAACAATGAGCAAGCAAAAGAGTCAACCAAATCACCTAAGTCCTCATCCTCTCCCAAGGAGGAATCATCTAAGAAGGAGAGACCAAAGTGTGCATATTGCAAGAAACTAGGACATGATGAGCATAAGTGTTATGAGAAGAAAATTGATGAGTTGACTCACATTATTCAAAGGCATAATATCAACATGCCATCATCATCACCTAGTACATCCTCTTCTTCGACACCATCATCATCTACACATACAGGGACAACAGGCATTGCCAATGGGACAATCAAAGGAAAAGGATAAGCACTCTTTGCTTCTACAAGTCTTCAGTCAGAGAGATAGCTTCTTGATTCAGGAGCTTCTCATCATATGGCATCTTCACAGGGGATTTTCTCTTCATTTGCATCATGTACTTCACCACCTATTTCGATGGGTAACAATACATACATGCATGCAACTGGTAAAGGGACTATTGATGTTGGAGAGTGTACATTCAACAATGTGTTGTGTGTACCTTCCTTGTCAACCAATCTCCTTTCCATCTACCAGATTACTCATTGTGGTGCAGGGAAGATAGTTGAGTTCACTCGTAATTCAGTGATCATACGGGACTTGGAGAGCAGAGATATGATTGCTATTGGGATGGCTGATCATGCATCTCACTTGTATACTTTCTCCCATTTTGTTTCTTCTGATGATGTAGATTCATTGATGGATATTCACACTCATGCATCAAGTGTGAATCATGTTTCTGAGGAGAAGTTTGGTCACTTGAACCTTGGTGTTCTTTCATCCACTTCGATTCATGAGACTAGTGCTGAGCTTCCATCACCTCACCCTCCTGCTTCTTTAGAGATTGACATTGATAGGGTTTCATCTACATCAGTTGAGTAGGATCATACAGGTCTTTCAGACACAGCTTTGTGGGACACTTTCTTGGCAGGTATATTAGACTTGTTTTGTGAGTCTCATATTGCAGATTTGGATGACACACTTGAGGGGGTATCTCTCCTCTTTGATGACAGTTACAACACAACTATTATCCCATCTACTTCATCTTTGGAGGTTGTTCTTCATCAGTCTACACAGGATTTTGGATTGGACACACATCATTGCATTGTGTCATTCTTTGATTTTGACATGTGGACATTTGAGCAGTCTTCAGAGGCACCCATCATGAGACATGGGGGGGACTTATAGTCTCACACTTGCTCTCCTATGGGGGGGTATTTGATTGTATATATGTGATAGAAGTTGTCCTTGGGGGGTCATGTTGAGTCCTACTATCACTTGTTTCATTTTCATTGTTTCATGCATTCTCATTTTTGGAGAGTTTTTTCCCATGAGGTTTTCTCCTTTTCTCCACTTGAGATTTGTTTGTACATGGGTACCTAACATGGCCTAGTAGCCGGGACCCAGCCATCATTCCATCTTGCTTTAGTCAACTACTCCTTAGGTTGCACTTAGGGGGGGTGTTGGTGTGAACAGGGTTTTCACCTAACCGGTCTACCCTTGTGTGGATAATTCACTTATTTAACTATTTACTAGTTAAATAATATTCACACATCACACATAGTTCACACAAGTTAAGTTGACTTAGTGAGTCTTCTAGATGTCTAGTTGAGTCTAGTTGTGTGTTGAGTTGTTGATAGTTGGAGTGAACTGTCTTATCCTCCACATGTGCAATTAGTTATCATCCTCTAATTGACACATGTTGTAGGAATATCTCCACTTTTCACTCCACCTTTCACTCCACCTTTCTAGCTCTCACCTTGTCTTTATAAGCAAGGCATATCATGTACATTGTAACAACATCTTTCTTTTGCATTCATTGATTAATAGCATTATTCTCTCATTTGATCTCTCTTGTGCTTTCATGAAGTCCTAGATCTTGGGTGGCTCCAATCATAGCAAACTCTAACATGTAGAAGGTATCACATTGTGCCCTAGTGCCTTTTTGAGGCGTGACACATGGAAAACATTGTGAACTCTGCTCTCAGCCAGTAATTCTAACTCATAAGCCACCTCTCCAACCCTCCTGGAGATCCTGAATGGACCATAATATCGTGGCTTCAGCTTCTCTGCACCACTCCTCTTAAGAGTGGATTGTCTGTATGGCTGCAGCATAAGGTACAACATATCACCCACCTCAAAAGAACGCTCAACCCTATGCTGATCTGCATATTGCTTTTGCTGGTTCTGCACTTTCTGAATGTTCTGTTTCAAAGACCTCATGATGTCCTGACTCTTCTGCAAGAGGTCTTTAGCCTTAGGTACTCTGCTGTCCCCAAACAATAAATCCAAGAAACTGGGAGCCTCGTACCCATAAAGTGCTGTAAATGGTGTCACCTAGATAGACATGTGGTAAGTGGTATTATAACAATACTCTCCCAAGTGAAGCCACTTGACCCACGCCTTCTGCTGCCCGGCTATGTAATTCCTGAGGTATCCCTCCACCTACTTATTAACTATCTCAGTCTGTCCATCAGTCTGGGGGTGGTAACTTGTGCTAGGGGTGAGCTTTGTCCTTGTTAACTTGAAAAGCTCCTGCCAAAAATTGCTAAGGAACCTGCCGTCCCTGTCGCTCACAATACTCCTAGGCAACCCGTGAAGTTGGAACACCTCTTTAAAGAATAAATCAGCAACCTGAGTTGCTGTATAAGTGGCTGAAATGGCAAAGAAATGGGCAAACTTTGTCAATCTGTCAACCACCACAAATCTGTAGTCCCTGCCTTGGGCTTTTGGCAAGCCAGTAATGAAGTCCATCGATATACAATCCCATTTCCTCTTGGGAATGGTTAAGGGTTGCAATAATCCACCTGGGTAGGAGTGCTCATGTTTGTTCTGTTGGCATACTGGACACTCCCGCACATACTTTTGTACTTCTAACTTGAGGCCTTTCCAAGTAAACCTCTCTCTAACCTGCCTGTAGGTCTTGTAGAATCCCGGATGCCCAGCCATAGGCAAGTCATGGAAAGCTCTCAAGATCTTCTGCTTCATAGTAGAAGCTAGCACTAGAAAAATCCTCCCTTGTAAATGATCAAATCATTTACAATAGTGTCCTTGTCATCTTGGATAGTGCCATCCATAATCCCAAAGGCCCACTTATCCTTTGCATATTCTGCTGTGATCATATCTCTCCAGTCTTCTGCAATCTCTCCTAAGGCACACAAGTGTGGTCTCCTGGATAAAGCGTCAGCAACTATATTCTTCTTCCCTTTGACAAAAACAATGTCGAAGTCATATGCCTGTAGCTTGCTGACCCATTTTTGTTGCCGGTCATTTAGGTCCTTTTGACTAAGGAAATGTTTCAGGCTATTGTGATCGGATTTAACAATGAATTTCCCTCCAACCAGATACTGCCTAAATTTAGCCAATGCATGCATGATGGCTAACATCTCCTTATCGTAGATACTATAGCTCCTCTCAGGGCCCCTTAACGTTCGACTCTCAAAAGCAATAGGGTGTTTGTCTTTCATCAACACCGCACTTATGCCTTCCCCCGAGGCATCACACTGAAGCTCAAACGGCTTCGAAAAATCAGGAATGGCCAAAACTGGACAAGTGCTCATCACCTCCTTAAACTTGTCAAAACACTGCTGAGCACCATTTGACCAAACAAAAGCTCCCTTCCGTGTCAAATCTGTGAGTGGGGCTGCTTTATGAGAAAATCCCTTTACAAACCTACGGTAGAATCCACAAAGGCCAAAGAACCCCTTGAGCTGAGAGAGATTCTTGGGTGGTGGCCAGTCAACTATGGCTCGGATCTTCTCTGGATCCACACAGACACCCTCTGCACTGATGATGTGTCCCAAGTATAGCAACTCTGTCATGCCAAACTCGCATTTTGACATTTTTGCATATAGGGACTCCTGCTCAAGTATTCCCAACACAATATCCAGGTGTCTCAGATGATCCTCCCAAGTCTTGTTGAATATGAGTATGTCATCAAAGAATGAGTACAAACTTCCGCAATTGCTCTCTGAAGACCTTATTCATACAAGACTGAAAAGTGGCAGGTGCATTGGTTAAGCCGAAAGGCATAACCAGAAACTCAAAGTGCACATAGTGACACCTAAACGCTGTCTTCTCCACATCCTCCTCACGTACCCGAATCTGATGGTACCCTGACCTCAAGTCTATCTTGGAGAAGAAACATGCACCATGCAGCTCGTCAATAAGCTCATTAATCCTGGGAATGGGGTACCTGTTCTTAATAGTCTTTTTGTTCAGTTCCTTGTAATCGATACACATCCTGAGTGTGCCATCCTTCTTCTTGACTAGAACAACAGAAGAAGCAAAAGGATTCTTACTAGGTTTGATGTGACCCATCTTGAGAAGCTCTTGAATAGCCTTCTCAATCTCATCCTTGTATCTCTTAGGATGTCTGTAGGGAACAATGATAACTGGTTTGGCCCCCCACTCCATCTCTATAACATGCTCAAAACCCTTGTCTGGAGGTCTACCTGGAGGTATATCACTAAACACTTTGGAGTGCTTAGTTAGTATTGACTGAATCTCCACTGGATAATCCTATTTTTGCTGTTTTGGTGCCTCTGGCATCACAAGAATCTCAGCTGCCCACTGCACCTGGTCATGCCGCAGTATCCTCTCCATCCTCCGAATGGATACTGTTCTTAAACCCCCATCGGACGTTCCCCTCAAAATGTGTTTCTGACCATCCACTTCGAACTTCATCTCCATGGTTCTCAAGTTGAGGGAAAATTCACTTATCATGTGTAGCCACTTCATTCCTAGGACTACATCCATGTCGCCCATTCTGACCACATAGTATTTGGCCTGGAACTCATAGTTATTTAACCTGATGGTTAAATTGGGAATCCTTCATTTGTAGGTGATGACAAACCCGTCTGCAACTTTGACTTTGAATCCCTCGAACTCCTCTGTTTTGAGTCCCCTCCGTGCCACAAGCCCCTCATCAGTGAAGTTATGGGTGGCACCTGTATCTAGCAAAGTGGTCACTCTCTGTCCCTCCAATACTCCCCGTATTCTGAAGGAACCCTCTTTCTAAATAGCAGAGATATGTGCTGTCGGAATGTCCTCATCATGCATGTCTTGTACAACCTGCACTATATTCTCTACATTGCTGTCCTCCCTATCACTCTGCTGCCCTGATTGCACTGAAGCTATCTCCTCAGCAGAATAATACTCCAATTGTTTTGCTTGCCCCTTCATTGGGCACCTGTGGTTAGGATCCCATGGTTCTTTGCATTTGAAACATAGTCTCTTCCTTTTGTATTCATTCAATGCATCATCATCTAGTCGAGGCCCTGGTTTCCTCTGTGGGAAGGTGTCTCGCTGTTGAACTGACATCTTGTCTCTTCGTGGAGGAAAGGGTTTGGAGACAAACTGTTTCCTAGGTACAACAAACTCCATACTTCGTGCCTTCTTAATAGTCTCCTGAAGTGAAGGTGGATCAAATGCCTTAACCCAACCCTTAAGTGGTTCCATTAGCCCTTCCATGAACAGGACTACAGGTCTCCTCTCAGATATGCTGGGAACCATCACACTGATTCTTTGGAACTCTGAAATATATCCCTCAAGTGACCCATACTGCTTCAACTGCGCCAGCGCTCTAAACTGCAACTCTGGGTCCTTGGTATCGAACCTCTCGATGAGTCTGTTAGTGAACTCATCGTATGTGGTGATAAGGCTGTGGCCCAAAGTGACCAACCCATGGTACCATAACTCATGTGCTAACCCATCTAAATGAATAGTGGCAAAGTTAAGTGCCTCATCCTCCGGCATCAGCTTAAGCGTCAGGTAGTTATCCAACTTCTGCACCCAAGCTCTGGCTGAAATCTTGCCACTTCCGTCAAACCGATCCATAGGGACTTTGTTCAATGCATGCTGGTAGTCCTGGTTAGCTCTGTTAGCTCTGTAATCTCCTCGACCCATCATAAATCCCCTTTGTCTTTTTAGATTCATATACTGGTCGAATGTCAACATCTCTCTGATGTCTAGAGTCAATGTCATGTACTCTGCATGCTGTATCTGAACATCATCCGTCATGGGAAGCTGAAACTCTGGTTTCTGCTGAACCACTGCCTCCTCTCTACGCGGAAAAGTCAGCTGTAAGGGTCTAGTAACCGATCCTGGGGTAACCCTGGTGTTGTTTATACCACTTTGACCCGCGTGTCCGCTACCTTGTCCTGCATGTCCACCACCTTGTCCTGCATATCCACTACCCTGTCCTGCATGTCTGCGGTGATCATCATTAGAGCCATTGTTTTCACCTCCGGGTGTGGTATTGGTGTGAACTATTGGAATCCCTTGGTTAAACTTCCCAAGAAGCTGGGACATCATATCAAGCATAATATCAAACTTTCTTTCTGTTTTGGCGCCAGGACCCTCTAGCTGGTCTGCTCCTCTGTCCCCCATACTACCTGTTATGCTATCACTGCCACTGGAAGAGTTCCTGTGCATACCCAATATACCTGAAACTGTTTCACCTTCTGGAACCTCAGGTGGATGCCAATGTGGAGTGGGTCTAGTGTAGACTCTTCTTCCGTCACTCATATAAACCAGTGTAATGAAACTCGCCAAAACTCGCCAAAACTTGGCGAGCCCGAGGCGAGGCACCTTGGCCGAGTCTGGGGGACTCGGACCCAGATTCGGCGGATTTTTTGAAAAAACTCGCCAGACTCACGGATTTTTTGAAAAAACTCGGCTGAAACTAGTGAAAAAATTATTTCTTATACTTTAAATATTTTGAAATATACTATAAGGATGTTTGAGATAGGTTCCGGATCCATGGGATTTAACATGCAAATTCTAGATTTTAGAGGATCCATCAGATTTTAGACTTAACCAATTTTTCAGGGTTTCAGGGTTTCAGACTTAGTCAAATTCAGGGTTTCGATTTTGCACAAAAAGAGTAGAGGACAAATCATTGGATACTATTGATTTGGATGAGATAGATCCTATTGATTTGTCGAGTTTTTGCCGAGTTTTTTCCAAGTTTTTGTTCACTCGTCAATTTTGGCATCATTTAAGACCTACCATTTACGCCTTCGTAGGAAGGCGAAGGATGCAAGCTTCTCTGAGCCATAGACTTCTAGACTCTAGTTATTGTTTTGATATTTCATATTTGTTTGGAACATTTGATGTCATGGATTCCATATTCCATGAGTTTTGTATACATTTGACTATATTTATATATCTAAGTGTGCTATTTCCTTCAGCAGCCCAGCTACAATTTGCGTTTATACTTATGTGATCGATGTATACTTGTGTATGTGATCAAATTAGCTTCTATTTGATGATGTTATTGTGTCTTTAAGGTTTATTTATTAAAGGGTGCATGAAACAAGTTCTAAATCCTTAAAAATCTCTGAATTTCTTAGGTTTTTCAATTTGCCGAGTCTTTGCCAAGGCCGAGTCCGAGTCCAAAATCAGCTTGCCGAGTTCGAGGTGAGTCCGAGTCTCGTAACTATGATATAAACTGATCAACACAGGTTGGCAAGATGCACCAGCTCTGATACCACTATAATAACCTGCACTTGTTCTTTTGATTTATTTTTATTTAATGTTATATTTTTAATTTTTTCTGTGATCTTTCAGAACTAGATAGAAGATGCAGAAGGGGGTTTTCGTTTTCTTGAAGTGTGTATGTTAGAATACAATGAAATATAACATGCAACTCAAACCCAAAAAATCTATAACAGATATGAACTAAATAATGAAGACCCAGTTCATTAAATGGCATAAAATGAATTACCATCACATACCCATTTCAAAATAAGCACCTTCAGATTTCTGCTGTTGACGGACCAGCAACTTGACAATGGAGTTTTTCATAAAATATATCAGCAAATGCAAATAAACAATCTACAATCCTCAGCACAGGCCCATAGGCCAAAAATCGATCCAAGAGCAATAAAGAACAGCTCCCACAAACTCCACTAATGGCTGCCCCAAAATGTACGACCAACAAGAAGAGTACGACCAACAAGGTACGACCAGCATAAGGAAAAGTACGGCCAGCAAGAAGAAGAGAAGTGACAGTCCTAATCTCCCTCAAATCAGCAAATAACATCAGTCCATCCTTTATTCTTTTAGCTGCACCAAAAACTGTGAAGATATATCATGGAACCTCTCCAAAACTCCGTCAAAGTGTGTCCAACTGAAGCACAAATACAGCCACTAAGTATGGCTGCTCTAAAATCCCCTTGGGTGATCTTTCACACCTGCGGAAGATTGATACCAATGGTGGTTTTCATCACCAGAAGCCCTGGCTGGAAGAAATCCCCCAAACCTTTATTTGCAGAGCAAATAGAAGCATAAAATGTAATATCAAGAATGAGGAATGCTTTTCACTTTGTGCCTTTATAACCTTTCCTTGAGGGTCGACCCCTTTTTGGGAGGGAAAATGCTTTTTTAAAAACTTTATTTTATTTCCCCACATGAGGCGTCCAAGTCCATGGGTGACTTAATTTGTCTTTTAATTAATTTCTGCTAAGTCACCACTTTAGTATAAAGTCGAAGCCATGAAATATAAATATTAATTTACGGACTTTAATTTGGAAGGGCAAACGGACTCGGAATCTGACGAGCAATAGACCGTTGGAAAGGTCTCGTCGAAACGCTCCACCTCCAATAATGAGTTTCCCAAAATAGCCAACTTCACGACTTACTAAAAATAGTAAGTCCCAGACAGAATGTTAGAAACCGACCAAACGAACTCCAAAGTTCCCTAACCACCTTGGTTAGTCTACGGGAACTAAGTATAGACTAACTCACTAGGAAGAGGGGACATTACAACTTGTTTGGTTGACAATGGAGTCACTCATAACTTCATAGATGAGGGCTTAGTAATGAAGAGAGGACTACAAGCTGAGGATTTTTAGGGTTTTAGTGTGACAGTTGCAGATGGCTTTACTATGAGTTGGACTAAGAAGGTATCTCAGCTCAGCATTCGAATGGGTGACTACACATTGACTGATGATTTCTATGTTGTAGTATTGGGAGAGATTGATGTTGTTTTGGGAATTCAATGGTTGCAATCACTTGGTAGATATGTATAGGATTTCCAGAAGATGGAACTTGAATTCATGCACGAAGGGAAGAAGGTTTTGTTGAGAGCACTTTTAGATGGAGGACCTAGGGTTGTGTCATATCTCTAGTATTGTAGAACGTCTTCTTAGATCAAATCTATGCGAAATAGGAGAAAAATCTCCTTCAAACATGTACGCAAGTTGCTCAGAAGTGCTTAAATTTATTGGTTTTTGGTGTCAATTAATGGATGCAAGGTAGTTCATGCTGCACAATGTCTTCATCCTTCTTGGGTTTAGCAAACAACACGGGCTTTGCGATTTTCATTAATTCCTTAGCTACATCCTGTGTATTTTGCAAAATGACTCCACAAATCAATTTTACCTTTGCAAACATCCAACTTATTGCTGACTAGGCATTCAAGACTTGGAAAATTTCAACCTGTTGCTCTACTTGTTTCTACACTATTTCTTTGGGCGCATTCATACCATATTAATTTCTATTGGCAAGTTGGCTTAACTAGTTTGAACTCTAGCCTTTGATCAATGACCTAGGTTGATTGCCACAAGATCAACAACCAAGGGTGAAACGAGGAGAACAAATGCGAAGGTCATTACCATTCACCATTTCACCATGATGCAATAAGAGATGACCACGTTGCCCAAATTACATCATTAAGTGGCCACAAACATGTAGTCAAACCTTCCCCCAAGTAAATTCGGTGGACCAGCCAAACATGCCACCTAAGAACACATGGCGGTACTAGATTCATTACTGCAGAAACAAGCTCATATTTCTTCAATAGAGACACCTCTATAAGGAATAGTTGATTTTATCAACTTGTCTTAAATCTGCCTTCGCTTCTCTATTTGACATCAATGACAACCATTTCCAATTCTTTATTTAAGCGATTTACACCTTGCATTCTTTGGCATTAATGACAACATTTGCAACAATCTCCCATACGCCTTTGACATCAATGACATCAATCTCTTTGACATCAATTACAATATTGCCAACAAAAACGAGGCTGGAAAAAAAAACCTGGTCCTTCATTAAAATGCATACAAAATTGGACACATCTTTAATAAAAATTTATAGAAAGTTCATTAAGAATTGCAAATTGCTAGTTTTGTGATGCAATTAGGGAAACGATGGCTTTTAAACGTCGCATCTGAATGTGATTGTAGGGTAAATGGCATTTTCCCTAAAGATTTTTAGGATTTTGATACGAATGCCTCTACTAGATGTCATTGAATGGCAGTAGGATATGCACAGTATGAGTTTGTTGAGAAGCCTTTAGAAGCATTTAAGCAAGCAGTATATAAGTTTAAACTTTAACTCTATAACCCCAGCCAGCATTGTCCTAGCTTAGGCCAAAATGAAGTCTATAACTAGCTCATGTACATCTCAAAAATAATTCACAGTGAATATGGGTGCTTTAAGAAACATGATCCCGAAGGAATCCAAACAAATTGACCTATCTAGATTCAGTAATATCCAGATGATGTCAAAATGGTGTAAAACAAAGTTCTAACTGGATCGAAACCCTTTCTTTAATTCAATTCTGCGAGCTAGGATAATGCACAAGCAGATGAGTAGTTTAGCACAAGCATTTCACATTAATAGCAATGTTTGGACATCTTTGAGCTTAAATCTATGTGGGATGAATTATAAAGAAAAATAAATAAAACTTCTTAGACTTCCCATATTTGATGGTTTTGCATTTTACAAATTATTTTGTCTTGTTGAGCTTGAAACTCACTACTATGGTCAAGATCTGGATTCAAATTTGCCGAAGATATTCAAACCAAGTTGATTGTTAATATCTGAAGTAAGCCTAGTGGAAGTCCAGGCAACATTGACTCACATTTACTGGTAGGTACATCTTTGCGTAACAGATGGAGAATTTCTAATCAAAATTTAAGGTGGAAAGTTTAAGGAAAGAAATGATCATGCAGGTTGTCATGTTTTAAGTGCAAAAAACTGTAAAACAACATTAGGAAAACTTTTAATTTTTTATTTGGCGGGTGCGATTCACAGTGAAATCACAATGGAACGCAGGAACTGCACTTTCCTATTGGATATGTTTTTTCATATTTTTTACAAATGAAGTTAATTTTTTTATCTAGCAAAATATAAAGAGCTCAATCACAAAATTATATTGCAACTTCTTATAACAAAATAAATTTAAAGAAAACTTTCAACTATAGAGAAAGGGAACAATTTTTGTGTTGGCATAATTACAGAGACAAATAAATTGGAAAAAATTGAATGGGTGAAAACAAATAAATCTAACCTTTGCCTCTTTTCAATTTCATTACTTCTCACCTTTCTTGTCCTTAATTTTTTAATTTATTCTAAAGCTAAAGGAAGTTTTGTTGAAGAGACATAATTATATATGATTATATCTAATATTTTTTATTTTAAAATACTTTACATTATATTTTATTGTCATTTACGTAGTATTTTTATTACAACTTAATGGAGAATTTTTAATTAATGTCTTCAAAGAAAATTGATTGTGGTGGTCTTCCAAGAATGTATGGTTGGAAATATAGGTAGATGACATAAAGATGCCTATTACAATAAGATATAAAATTAATATATTTGAATTTTAAAAAATAAAAAGTTTGAAAGTAACTTCAATAAGTTAAAAGAAATTAAACATTTAAAATTGTAATAATTAAAATATATCTATTCAGTTAATGTTAGGAATGGCGATGAAAGTTACTAGGCATATATATTAAGAAATTTATTTAAAATTGAAATAATTGAAAGAAATTAAATACGGTTGGAGTGATCATGTTGGTGTTTGAGTTAATGTCATGCGAAGTGAATCTAAGATTGACATGAGTTTGTCTAGTCCTTTAGAGGTATAATATTAAGCTTGAATGGTTCAATGCATTTTCTTAGAAAAGCATAGGGATAAGGATTGCATCTTATGTGGAACCTCTATCTGTAACTTGCTTTCAAATAAACCTTTTATGCCACCAATAAGATGAGCTTGCGAGCTTGCTTTCCATTCAATGAGAGTAATGGATATAGTGTTTTATTGCTTTGAAAAGCATCTTATGTGCAACCTCCATCTATAACTTGCTTTCAAAAAAAACTTTCATTGCACCAATAAGATGAAATTTTGAGTTTGCATTCCATTCATTGAGAATATTGGGTATGTGTTTTATTCTTTTTGACCAATGATTCTTTGTTATCTACATTTGCTTATGTATAGCAAAATAGATGCCAAGTGGTTGATGCATTTTGGTTTAGCTAGACTTTGTTTTAGAACAAATCTCCCCAATTCTCATGTGAATGGTTAAAACTCACATGATTAATTCCATTAGAGTGCTATCAATTTAGCTTTGCTAAATTCAAAATGGTACCTTGATTCCTCACTTCTTTACTTTGCCTAGGAAGGTCTAGCATGAGAAGCCTTCCAATTCTTTTTAGGTGTTGGTAGGGGGTGCCACGATATTAGGGCATTCAAAATTTTTTTTAAAAAGAGGAAGTCTCGATTTCATAAAAAAGGGAAGATAGAGAAGTTGTAGAAGAGGCACAAATGTCGTTTCTCCATATCAAAAATGTTGAACAAGAGTGTGTAAGCGATCGTTCGTAAACAAGATCATACAATGCATAATAGAAAATAGATATGCATACCAAAGACACATCCAAGATGCAGAAAGCTTTTGACAAATCACTTTTATTTGGAAAGAATAGGGAAGATGTACAAAGGGTTTAGATGTGAATTTGTGGATTGCTTTCTAACTATACAAGATGTACAAAGAAGGTATTTATACACAATACTACATGTATGTCATTAGGCTCCAAGTAGTTTGTTGACAAATGTTCAATGCTTATGGCATGTGGTGCATGTGGATGGGATGACATCTAGTGGTAAACCTATATTGTGCTAGCTATATTGTTGTAATGTGTGGTGTAGATGTTGCCATGTGTTAAATGCATATGGTGCTATTTGTATTGTTATGCCCTGTGGCAGAGAGGCAGCTGGGTTTCGCTGTAATAGCCTAAATGGGATATTTGGCTATTATTCTGATTTTTCTGCTTAAACCCTAATTCCGCCCTAAAATTTCTGCACTTTATTATTCTGCCCTAACCCTAACACCAATATAATTCCATCCTATGATTCGCCCAATAATGCAAGTGATATTCATGAATTACACATAGAAACTCATCAAATACATAACCACAATGAACATGAAGTCTGCTGTCATAAATTCTGGAAACATGAAGTCTTCAAGTACACAATATAGCTAAGGCAAGCAGCCAATAGCCCAGCAATATAGTAGATATAAATGCCAATGCTTACATACCAAGAATATGCATAAAAAGACTTAAAATAGAGGGCGAGTTAAGGCTGCAAGCCTGCTCTTACAAAGCCTGCCCAAACCCTAGTTTTAGCAGCTGACAAGCTCCTCAAATCTGCCCTAAGAGCAGATCGCTTCATCTTAATTGCAATTCGCTCCTACCCTAGGTGCTTTGCCATGCATGTATGCTCTCATAGCTGATATGAAATCTGCCCTTCATGATGTGGAAGTGCAAGTAGATCCCCGTCACGGAATCCTCCAATGAAGAAGTTAGATTGTCGGCTAACTCCTCTCAAGTCACTTGAGGTTTTCGTCCCAAGTTACCCTTAGAGATCGCTCTCCAAATGTGAATGAGTGAATGCTTGAATGATATATTTTGCAATGCCAAGCGACCAAGTATATATATGCAATTTGCTTCCTTTCCCATAGGGCCGACCTAGGCCATTTAGCATGATATTTAAAACATGTTTTCCCTCCAAGAGGGCCGACCCATGTGAATGATGTCTTCCTTCATAGAGCGCCCAAATAAATTATATCTTTATCATATCTTCTTCTTCCTCAAGCGCTAGCACGTAGATATTATATTTTATTAATTGCCTGAGGAATAATGGCAAGGGCGACCTCCATGATGATGTTAGTCAGAGAATGAATGGTAATTCCATGATATTATCAAATCGCCCAAGATGAGTAGTGATCTCCATTGCTTGTGATATCCTCCAAATGTCCCGGAGCGATGTGAAAGACCGAAATCAACTCTAATGGCGACCATTCGAAAAATGGGGACATTACATTTGCACACATATGGTAGCATAACATGTTGATGTTGATGCTCCATATGTCACACACATATGGTTTGATGTAGGATAAACATGTGCCGCCACATGTAGGGCAATACTATGTGTGAGTATTGTGTGCAAAGTTGTTTGAACCATAGTTCGTAGACTTGGAGTTAGCAAAAACTTGGCAAACCCAAATTTTGTGGCTCGACAAAAACTCAAGAACTTAAAAAATTGCATAAATTCCTTTAAAAACACTTTTTTTGCAAAATTCAATAACAAAGTGTATCCAATGAGTCCATAAATGAGAACAAAAGTGTTTTCCATTCGATTTGATTCATTTGAATACAAATTAAGTACAAAATTGCATCATCATGCAGAATCCTGATATAATAGTTAGCTAGCAACTATTATTAATTTATGGTAATTGCGTTTGAAAATAATCATCATAATTGATGAATTGCATATTAGAACATTTTACATCTTCCTTTTTCGGCTCCCTAATTTAGTGAAAAATTGGGTAGGTTCTAATCATTGTACTCGACTGCGGCTCCTCGCTTGGCATGGAAGGCTGTGCTTGTGGTTCCAACTCTACGTCCATCTTGTCGCTAGATGGCAATGACTCCTCTGCCTCATCAATGTCATCCAATGACTATCCAATAGCTCCTGCTTCTGTTGCAACTACATCCTCCATTGCTTGCCTCTTAAAATCAAGAATCTTGTCTACAATAAACAATGGGATCTCCTCATCCTGTTGTGTCCAATCGCTATAAGCATCAATGTCATTGACACAGTCAAAATTAGGGAGCCTTATTAGGCAACCCAACCTTGCTGCCAAACACATAAATCCTTCAACAGTACAACAATATTCACAATCGCAACAAGCTATACGATCTTTTATTCATATATGGCTACAAGAATACAGTATGAAATTCAACAATACAATCTTTTGTATTTACAATTTCTTGGTGGTTCTTTTCTCCTTTAGGATTCTGCTATATCTTCACAAACTTTGCACCTTTTATCTTCCCAAACTTTGCACCCTTGTCTTTTCATGTTTTCTTCACCAGTGACTAGGTGTTATAGGCCTGCCAACCCTACCAACAATCTCCCAAAACAATGGTCCCACGAGAAACCAGTCCCCACACCATGACCAGAGGAACCCCACATTTGCCAGGAGAGAACCCCAAACAAAACAAACTAATCTGTTTATATACTTCTCGTGTGAGGAAGTTCAATCGTTTGAAATTATTTTCGTTGAGAAATTGAATCGCTATGGCCCTTTTTACTAGATTTAGAAACGTGTCAATATTTAGAACAATCCTCCAGAACATTAGAATGAGCTTTTAAAATGTATTTCGGTGGATTTACTTTACTGTGAGCCTTTTATCAGTAAAATGTCATTTTGGCAAACTTCAAATCCTTTTGTTTTCGACGAACCATTACTTACATGAACTTAAAATTCTCATTGGCATAACACGTTCTCCATGAACTATGGAATTCTCATTGGTGATTCACAACTAATTATTAAATAGGTCAATGATGAGTTTCTCATGAAGGATGACAAACTTGTACATTATAAGCACATGTGGATAGTTTCAAGCAGTATTTCCTAGATATATCTTTTGAGCAAGTCCCCCGTATAAGCAACAAGGTTATCGATGCTATGGCTACAATTGGCTCTCTCCTAGATATGCTCGATAATACTCATGAGTACCATTTCCTGGTGGAACAACATCTTATCCCCACCTGTGATATCCCAGATTCCAAAATGATTTGCGACATTGTTGTTCTTGACACTCCCTGGTATAGTGACATCTACGCTTACCTCCAAAGCCAAACCATTCCCCCTGACCTATCACCCTCCAAATGCAAATCGCTTATTCAACGTGCCTCCCGTTACACCATCCTTGGTGGCAAGCTCTTCGAAAGGACTAGAAATGACATCTGCTTTGCTATTGTCAAAGTTAGAATAGGCATGTCCAGTAGTATCGGGAAAGTCTACAAGGGCATCGTAGTACTCATCATAGTCATCGTATCCTAGGCTAGATGTATCATCATTTGCTGGCAAAATGATAGTATAAAGGCAACCTTGCACGTGGAGGCCAAGATCTTTGCCTTTATAGTTCATATTGCTACAGATATGCAAAGGAATAGGATACTTGTGTTCTTTGAAGCAGGTAGCATATTGTTCATCTTTGTGCCACATAGGATGAAAGCCTCCTATGTGTTCATTAGGAAGGGAACCACTGAAAATGAAAGTAGTGGGCCCCTATTGCAGCATGAGGAAAGGATCTATTTTTGGGCGTGGTCGACCAAAGGATCAAGGTGAAATGGGTATTTTAGCAATATGAAAGGACTCATGGATATGATATTCTCCACATCCTTTATCAAGGATTTTGAATGTGGATTTTAGGGATTTTTGTTGAGTAGGTGGAGTGGAATATGTGGAGGGTAGATTGCTAGGATTGATGTATGACTTGAGTTTTGTGGAGGTGGATTTGGAAATAGCCTTAGAGGATGGACAATAATTGTCATATTGACCTTTGTCCCTTTCAACATTTGGCAATATTGGAAGGGACAAAGGTCGGTAGGAATAGCAAGCTCTACACCATTGTATGGAAACTTAAGACACTGATGGTAGGTGGATGGTACAGCTTGCATGGCATGGAGCCATGGTTGACCAAGGAGATTGTATGGTAGGTCCAAGTCCAAGACATGACATAGGGTATGCTCTAATGAGAGTCCTACCTCAATAGGAAGGTAGATAATGCTAGCTGATTCTGTCTCATTATCATAAGCTTTGATGGTGATAGTTTGAGAACCCAAAGCTTCTTCTGAGTAGCCTAAATATTGCACCAATCGAAGTGTACAAATATTCAGGCTAGACCCATTGTCTATGAGCATACGTTTTATTTTATGCTTGGATATGACAACTTTGATATGAAGGGGATGGTTGTGTGATTGGATCAAGGGAAGGAAAGTCATTTGGAGTGAGGGTGAGGCGATGGTTAGTGGATAGGTGGCCAACAAGGGCCTAGAAGTACGAAGGGTCGATGTTATTGGGCACTTGGGATTCTTGGAGGATTCAGTTTAGAATATCCCTATGAGCAGGGGAGGTTCAAATGAGTTCGAGGATGGAAATCTAGGCGGGTGTTCGCTCAAGGTGGTCGATGAGATCATATTGTTTGCTGGAATTAGAATTGGTTGGAGTGGGGCCTTGGATATTGACTCTACCACATTGAGTAGTGACAACATAGTTGGATGTTTTGATTTTGATGGTTTGAACTCGTTTGTCAGATTGTTCAATGCATCCAACGATAGAATCATAGGTGTGAGGGGTCTTATGGTAATGGACAATGTTTGTGTGGGAGACCTATCCTTGATTTTGCTTAGAGGAGTGTTGGTGATTGTGTTTAGTGAATGGATTTTGATAGATCCCCAGGTCTTGATTGGGAAGGTGTTGGATGGTCCTTCGACTTCAATCTTGCCTCTATCTATAAGATCTTGGATGTAATGTTTTAATTTCGTGCATTTTCTTGTGGCATTCGGTGGTAATCGTGCGAATTCATCCTCCTTATACCAAGAGGGTTTAGGTTGGCTTTCATCAAAGGATTTTGTGAGGGGAAAGGTGATCATGTTGGCTTTGACCAATTGATGGAAGATTACTTTGATAGGTTCGCCTAATGGTGTGAATTGTATCCTCTTTCTTCCAGGTTTGGGAGGTGCGGATGGAATGGTGATGGGTTTGGGAGGTGTGGATGGAATGGTGATGGATGAAGGTTATTGGAGGTTTTGGGCATGTTTCGAGTCAATGACCCCATCACTAAGTACATTCTTGTTCTTGCTAAAGAATTTGGGTTTATCATTGGAATTTTTTGATTTGTCATTTTGATTGTCATCCTTCAAATAAAGTTATATTAGTTATTACCCCTTTAGCAATGAGGGCTTTTTCAATTTGAATTCCCCTTTCAACGAGCTTATCAAAAGAAGTTACACATTGGACTTGTAAATGAAATGCCAATTCCAGGTTGAGATTTGTGATAGAGATGTAAACGAGTTGCTTTTCTGGTATCAGCCATGGGAATCTACTAGCCATGGCTTTCCACCATTGAAGGAACGGTGAAAATCTCTCCCTTGATTTTTGTTTGGTGTTGCATAGGTCCATCATAGTTAACTCATGGTCCATATTATAGGAGAAGTATTTAACAAATCTTTTGACTGGGTCTCCAAAGGATGTGATGGACCCCTTAGGTTGGTGCAAGAACCACTCAAGTGCTTGCCCACCTAGATCGTGGGGGAAAAGGTGTAGTAAGTATATGTTTTCATGTGCCACTTCTTGGCTTGCCATGAAGAATTCTTTGCAATGTTCCCTAGGATCCCTCTTTCCCTTGTATTTGTTGTATTTTGGAATTTCAAAGGAGGTAGGAACTGGGAGTTGTGAGATGGATTGATCAAAAGGATAGGGACATAATTCTTTGAAAATATATGATTTTTTATGGGTCCCATCTTGAAGTCCTTTGACCATATCTTTCATGGCTTTCCATTCTTGATCAAAAGATGAGCTAGGTGGTGGTGGTGGAGGTGGATAGGTGTATTGATAGTGTTGTATGTTGTTCTTGGGAGGGGTGAAGTGTTGGTGTTGGTTGATGTTTCCTAGCGAATTGATGTTAATCTTAGGAAGCTCAAGGTCGAGAATGGTTACATTGGAAGTGGCAATGTGGGAGGTGTTTTGGTTTAAGATGGGAATGGAAATGTACTCCATATGGGAAGTATGGTGTTTAGCTCTAGATTGGGTGTCTATGGTTGATGTGACTTGACTAGTGAATGGGGGATTTTGGGACTCATTGTGAAAGGATGTGTGTGTCTTAGGTGGAATTGATTCCTGATAGAGGGGGTTACCCCTAATGGAAAGTGACTATTTGTCTTGAGAGGGATTGTTGTAGTCTAGGTGGGGGTTGGTGTGATCATGAGAAGGATAAAGGAGCGTGTGGTTTGGGATGTGATGTTGGGGTCTATATGGAGGTTAGTGTGGTCATGAGAAGTGATGGGATTTCCCTCATGGGTACGAACATGATCTAGAGGGTCAAGGTACACTATGTGATCAAGACGGGAGAGGTCATAAATGGGAGGCAATTTAGCCCCTGATTCAATGACTTGTCTAATGATTGCGGCTGTTGGTTCCTGCTTAGTCGATTAGATCTCAAATGCTAATATGCAGACACCTTCCCAGGGGGTCATCGAATTTTTCTATCTTGGATTGTCATTGGTGTAATATGGTCTATCGGCGAGGGAAACTTTGCATCCACTGATGCATTTGATCTGGCCGATGGATGTCCATCGACGTGTGTTTGGTCATCAGCAGAGGCGTTTTGTGGTTCGCCGATGGGAAGTGGTCTCACCAACAGTGTGTGTTATTTGTAAGTGCCATCGGGATGACCGAAGGTGTCGGCGAGGAAGTTTTCTGTTGAGCCGATGTTTGAAGTCACGCTGATATGTTGTTTGGTTGGGATGTTTTCAAGGCTGTTGTTCATTGGCGTGATTTGGTGCGTCGGGCAGAGTGTGTTATGTTTGGCCGACAGGGTTGCTCTAGCCGATGAGGGTTGTGCAGTGTGATTGGTGAGAGATTGGTCTATTGGCGAAGTTATTTTTGGCTCCGCTGATGGGAGGGGTCACCCCGATGGAGGATGCTATCGGAGTGATATGACTATCGACTAAGCAGGTGAAGGGTCCGCCGACGGAGATACTCTCGCCGACGGGGGGCTATGGAGTGCCATCGGCGTAAGGAGGCGTTATCGGCGAAGGAGCTTTTTGTTGCTCCGATGGACTTGGTCTCGCCGACAGGGGAGTGTGATGTCTTCATCGGCATGATCGGGAGATCGGTGAGAGGATTTTTGGAGGAGCCGATGATTGTGGTCTTGCCGAAGACCTGGATATGATTGTGGTGGTCGGTGTGACTGGGTGTGTCGGCGAAGATGGAAGGAGCTAGGCCGATGGTGTTGGTCTGGCCGATGGAGGTGGTTCGAGGCCTTCGTCGGGGTGACATGGTATATCGGAGATATATGCTAGAGTTTGGCCGATGGTCGATGTCTGGCCGACAAGGGAGTATGGAGTGGTCATCGGCGAGAGTGGTGCTATCGGTGAAGGAGTTTTGTGTCGCTCCAATGGTCTATGTCTCGTCGAAGACCTAGCTAGGGATGTGTTATCGGCAGGAGTAGTGTTGTCGGCCGGAGGGTTTTTTGTGGTGCCGATGGTGTAGGTCACATCAACGGAGATGAGAGATGGAGTGGTAGTTGCTAGCGGTGGGTTCGTGGGTCGAGCGGGGCAAAACGCTCGACACTTAGTATACATGCGGCCGTGTTTATAAACTATAAAGTAACAAGGAGGTCTCCGTGGGGTGCATGTGGGATATATGTTTCCTGCATTTTTGAATTATCACAGCGATTGTGTTTTGGCGGGAAGTGTCTAACGCACTAAAAATGCATTTCTTGGTGGCCGCGGGTGGTTGAGGCCTTTGATGGCGATTGTTGCAGGGGTATGGGCTGTGGTATGAATGGTAAAACCGCCCGTTTGAAGTTGTGGATTCCCAGGCGACGGTGCAGTGCTCGAGGCCTCCCCTGTCCCCTCCCGTGCCAGTTGCATTCATTTTGATGAGCGCCATTCTTTCTCATGGACTGTATTTGGCGAATTTTGAAATTTACCTTGTAATTAATGCTGAGGCCTTTCCTTGCTGTATTTTAGCAGGTTGTGTTTCTCATTTTGTTGTTGTTGAAAAACTGGAAATCTCTGGCTTTGTAATAAGACACGACTAGTTTTGGTTGCTCTGTGCAGGAAGTCTTGTGAGTTTATGTATCTCTTGTTGAATGTCTCATGCATGAATTTATTGATTTCATGATTAGTTTTATATGAGAAATGTTGTATTTGCATGTGTTTTGTTAATTCTGTCTCCAGTATTGCATGTATCCTTCTTCTGAATCTAGATATCTAAGGGGTGTCTGGTGTTCTAGAATACAGAATTCCTGTATTGAATGATTGATCTCTTAACTTCTGCTCAAGGGGTAGATTAAAGTGTTTCCAGATTGAGCATTGGGAAGGATGTACTGCAATAGGGATGCCATAAGTAGAGATAACACTCTGTATTGGGAGGTATCTGTAAGGCAGATACCATAACACCCCCTTGAAATTCAGTTTTAGTGTTCATGCTGAACATTCACAGGTGTATGTCTACTGACTCCAAGCCCTGGATAGGCACCAATCTAGCTCTGTGTTGAGGTTATACACCAGGTCCAGCTTTGCATCCAAACATAAATCAAATTCAAACTCCAAAACAACCATTAGGACTGTAGAATTAGTTTTAGGATCCAAGGTCCTCTGTCTACAACTGAACATTGGCCCAAAGCTAGCCCCTTTGCTCTTATCTCACAGTTTTGGTCTACTTACAGGAGGACTTATCTGCTTTGTGACAGCATCCCAGTTTTTGCATAGTTATATCTCATGGGTGTTGAATAGGGAATACCTCCCTAGGTTTTGCAGAGCCTGAAGAAGAGGAGATAAAAATAGAGTCTATCTCCTATACTGTTGGCCCTTGGCCCAGAGATCCTGTTGATCATTGATGGCTACCTTGTAGGGAAATTTGGGAGAAAGTATCCAGTCAGGGAAAAAACCAACAGTGTCTTTGTTTATTTCAATGAATTTCTCCATTAAATCATGTCCTTGTTCGGAATTAATGATAGGGTTGGGATCACTAGGGTACTCGGGTTGATTAGGAGGGTCCTCATTAGTTTCACTATTGTCATGTTGGGGTTGGGATGACCCTCCTAAGAAGGGGAATCGTTCTATGATGGATTGGTGATGGAAGGGATTTTCCTCAGTCAGTCCCATTCTAGCAGTTTGCCTAGTGATGAGAGCCATTAATCTTGACTTAGGACTTGAGGTGGTAGAGGATAGGTGTGGATGAATTGATGGGATTGGATTTGGATCAAATGAGTGACAAAGAGGAAACCCCTTTGGACTCAAAAGGTTTATGGTTGGATTTGGATGATTATGTTAAGAGAGGGATATCAAATCCCAAATGGATGATGTTATGAGTGACTTTGGGATGATTTGGATGTATAATTTTGATGGATGATCTTGATGGATAGGATGATTTTGTAATGTTCCCTTCCTAGACGTCACATAGATGAGCAGTGGTTGGCTTATTACCAAGGTTCCCGTAGGTCGGCAGAGTGGTTAGGGGACCTATCCAGGGGCAGCGGAGCTTTGCTGGGAGTCTTTCAAGCCCTTCAATTTGGTGTCAGTTGATGAATCCTGTTGGTGCCTGCTGCTGGTTTGGGTTTCGAGCATTTACATCTGCAGGCATTTTCAGAAAAAACCCAAAAAATTTCTAAGTCCCTCGGCCTCCAGTTGTATGCATGTTTCTTTGTATGGCCGTTTGTATGTATCTTTGTATGTGCAGGTGTGAGTGTACACTGGCGGACCCGAAATTGGATTTAAATCAGCTTCAGAAAGTGAAAACTAGTTGTATGCATCGTTGCATGCATATCGGGTTGTATGTGCTATTCAGATTCTTTTCTGGATGCGAAAAGGTGATAGTGCATCGCATATTCTATCGCAGATTCTGTGCTTGTATGTGAAGTTGTATGTATATGTTGTATATTTGATATACAACGGGTAGATACAACGCCGGATTTCAAAAGGATTCAAATCAGGTTGAAAAATAGTGGTCGGGCCCATAGGTTTTCGACAAAGGGGATTGTATGTATGTGACAGATACAATTGAACATACAATGCAGAATATACAATCCCGGACTTAAAAAATTATTAAATCGGGCCTGGCGGGTGCATACAATGGCAAAGTTGAAAAGCCAAAGCGTTTTCCTTTGTATCTTGCATTGTATGTATTTGCGACATGCAACTGCATATACAAGTGAATGTACAAGTAGGCATGTGCAAGGGCGGACGCGGCTAGAAGGTTTGCAGTATTTATGAGCCGGGTGAAATCCGCCGTTGTATATTGGGCTTGTATGTACCCAATATACAATCGGATATACAATGGAGGATACAATGAAACATACAAGGCGGGAGCGGTCAAAGTCAACAGTCTTCATGAACATGGTGGGGCCCGCACAGTTGTATGTCCCACGATTGTATGTATGTGCTGTATACAATGCAATATACAAATGCACACAGACAATCCCGGACGCGAATGAAAAAGTTTGTTGTGGCGGATAAGTGGCTTGGGTCCGCGGGTTGTATATTGCACATTGTATGTGTAATCTACAAAGCGATATACAAAAGGGAAGATACAAACCCGGACCCGATAGCGATTGCAATTTGTTTTATAAGGATTTGGGGTCCGCCTTTGTATGTAGGTGATTGTATGTGCATACAATCTCATATACAACCACAGATGCAAAAGAAGATACAATGGATCGGTGATGAAGGTGCAAGTGTTTAGCGATGGTTATCCAATGGCAGGTTGCCATGTGTCCAAGGGCAGTTGTATGTATATGCAACTGCATATACAAAGGTTTGAAGGCGAAAAAGGCAAAATGGGCAAAAAGGCAGAAATGTTTGTTCAAGCTGTGAAAAGTCAAAAGAGCAAAAAATTGTCTGCATGGAGTGTTTTCATTGGTCGAGGACCAGTGAGCGTGATTTGAAGCCATTGGATCGCAGGGAAGAGGATGAAATCGATGACCTGTTTCAAATCTTCAGAGCAGGAGTAATTTTTTTTTGTGTGCACTGCATCATTTCAAGCGGGAAGAAACTTCATAAGCACGCGAACCGTTGTTGCATCCCGAAATCGGTAGGTTGGCCATTAATGGCAAATTTGTAGAGGCATGGTCAATGAATGACGGGCCACCTACTATTTTTAAGAAGAAAATCTCTAGGCGGCTGCACGACTCCCAATCTCACCTGCGCCTTTCTTCTTTGTCTCTTTGTTGCATTGAATGTTTTGGGCACCATTTTGATGGTGCAGTGTATTTGGCAGCATTTTGAGATGACCAATGTACTTAATGCTGGCGGCATGTTCTTGCTGTATAAGAGGACTGTGTTACTCATTTTTGTGGGAGGAAGACTTGGGCAAAATTTTTGGAGGAGTAACGAAATACAGAGCATTTTCTTGGCTGTTCTGTCTCTTTTGGAGTTTATGAGTTGCATTTGAATGCAGGTTGCAAATGTTCAGTTTCATGTTGTGTTTATATGAAAAATGCTTCTTTGCATGTGTTTAGTTGTTTGTCTCCATTTGTTGTATGCATCCCTTCTTTTGAATCTGGTTGCTAAGGGTTACTTAGATTCTAGGATATAGATTTCTATATTGCATGCTTAACTCCTGACCTCCATTCAATCAACTGTTTTAGGTTAAGTATGAAGAAGATTGTATGGTAGCAGGGATGTTTGTAAGTAGAGATAGCCAAATACTCATTTTTGAGTGGTGTTTGTAAGGCAGGCACCAATCCGACCCCTTGAAACTTGAATGCCAGTGGAAATCATTCACTTGTATATGTCTAGTTGACTCCTTGCCCTGAGATAGGTATCGGTCTGCCCTTGTGTAGTAGTTGTGATCCAAAACCCCCTGTCTTGCATCCAAAACATAAATACAAATCATTTTATAATTCCAACCTGTTAGTTTGTAGGAGTAGAAATAGGACCCCTGCATACTCTCGTTCCTAACCAGTTAGATATATCCAAGAACACTGCCAACCTTGTGATTTATCACACAATTTTTGGTCCTAAAATGAGAGTATTCTGCCTGTGACTAAAAGGCTAAATTTTTCTGTTGGGTGAGTCAAAGTTAAATCTTTAGCTATAGGGATACCCCCCTTGCGGCAGAACCAGAAGTGAAGGGGAGGCAACTCACACAACCTCTTGTATTTGTTGGCCGAATCTGCCTGTGCATTGGAACTGGCAAACCCTTTGTTGATTCGGAAGAAAACCCAACAAATCCAAGGGTTGAATTGAAAATATTAAGGTTTGCTTTAATGGAATAGTGAAAAGTGACTAGTAACATAAAATTAGAAGAGGAATAGTGAAAAGTGAATAGTGATAGAAAATTAGAAGAGGAAATAGTGAAAAGTGCCCCCATCCTAGTAGCACAATGTTGTTTTTAAAAACTGGCACTTCCCTTTTCATGAGAAAAGATCCTCAAGGTGGGAGTGGCCTCTTGGAGGGAATATTTTATTGTTTTTTATGGAAAAAAGGTCATGGAGGCTATAAAGCAAGGTATTGGGCTCATTTTTGAGTATTCTATTATCATTTTTCACAAAACTAAGTGCAGGTTTGGAGCTCTGGAGAGGGTTTCAGCAGATTGCAGCTCTTCTGAGGACGAAACCCCTTGGAGGACAGTGGATTGGACGACAATCCAATTCACAAAACAGGGAAATCTACTCTGGGTTTCCATTTGGGCGTCATTGGACTTCATTACAGGGTAATATTGCATGTTGGAGAGGTTGCAGCAGTGGTTTATCAAGACACATTTGCAGATTGGGCTTCTTATGAGCATATAGCCTCATTTTTGTGCATTCACCTGCTGGCCATTCGATTTGGGGGTTATTCTTAGCCAAATCCTAGCTGGGAATTAGGATTTCAGCTACTAATTGTTCCACAAATTAAGCATTGGCTCCCGGGTATGTGATTGTCATTTGGATAGTTTATTATTGCGTCCTATAGAGGTTTTTGGGGTGCTGTTATAGTCTGATTTAGTGGAAATCAGACCTCTGAAATTGTAATCAGACTTATGTTTAGTGAGAAATAAAGCTTATTTTGATGTGGTATTGCAATGTTTATTTGTTGGTTATATTTCTTTTCATTCGGTATGCGAATATTGCAATCAAAACCATTTCATATCCACACAACCATCAAATAACAAACTCAGAAAATCAGAGCAACAGTCAGGAAATTAGAATTCATTAGTTTGCACAACAACTGTTTGACAAATTGCCAAGGGATCAAAATTGAAAAATCAGGGCAGATTTGGTAAGGGATCTTTCAGTGGTATCAGAGCCATAATCCTGCCAACCTGTTGGGTAATGATTGCATTCAATTGGTGTGATATCAGTTGTGCACAAGTCAGTTTGGATTTGGTTTTTAGTCTGGGACAGTGAAAAAAGGTCATTATGGCAAAGTTGTTTAGCAATAAACAGGCATGGAAGGAATTTGAACAAACACAACACAAGATCATACGTAAATTGCAGCGTTTAGATGATTCACTTTCAAAGTTTGGGCTCTCTAAAGGGCTCTCTAAAGGATCATCTTCACTTTCTACTAGCGAAGGTCCAACACCACAAGAAAAAGAAAAGGTAGTGCTGCAACCTGAGCCCTCTTGTGATGAGACACTTAACAAGGGCATTGATGATGATTTTACAGATGGATTTGGCGCTGCCCTAATTCCAAATCAGAATGAGTGTATGCAGGACTTGATAGAAGATGCCACCATGAAAGATAAGGGTTTGTATGAACAAGCTTCATTGGAGAATCACATTCACCATGATCATATGGACGAAGAACATGCCACCACGGAGGTTATCGTTTATCAAGGTATGAGTTCATTAGATAATATTGTTTCATTCCCTCTACATCATATTGGCATGGAATCAAATAATGGTGTAGGTATCCTTGAGATGGGCTTGGTTCATAAGAAGGGAAGTGATCAAGATATGGACATTCCATCCATCAAAGCTACTCCTATGGAAGAAGAAGAAGCAACACTTATTGAAGTTCAGTCACACATGGGAGTAGTAGACTCCACTCACTACTTTGATGGAGACCCCTTGTCCAAGCCTAATGTTGACGTCACTCAATGGAATGAGATTCCTGAGATGGCAGCTAACATACATGGTGAGAAGAAGGTGGAAGAACCCTCTACTGTTGGCACTCATGATTTGAGCACTAAAGGTGGTAAGTTTGGGAAGAATTCAGGCTATAACAGTTCTGATTTTGTGCATTAGACCTGGGCAGATGTGAAGAAGACACAAGTCTTGTGTAACTACTAGGTACAAAGAGTAAGAGAAGCAAAATCAGTGGCTGCCCAAGCGAGACAACACCTTCAAGAGGTCAAGGCAAAACGTGAACAGCTGGAGCAAGCAAGAAGACAAAGGGAAACACACCTAAGATCTTTGTCCTTTCCAAAGGAAGAGTGCATGGAAGGAAGCAAGCAAGCAAGACAGAGATGCAGATTTAGATAAGCAAGAACAAAGGTACAAGTCTAAAAATTTTGGTACACTTGATTTGTATCATAAGGATCATGGTTTGTCTTTGTTCGAAAATGCTTCAAGGATTCAAGTAATGAAGATGGAAGGAAAATTTGAGCGAACACTTTGTGAATCAGACACAAGCATCAGGATTTCACTTGAAGAGGAAGACATAGGGAATTCATAATATGATGACTCCTTGATCATTCATAATAAAGACACCTATGTTGAAGACTTCCGGATAATAGGGACACATGTGCATGATAATTCAATTGGCAGCCCTAGGACAACATTGATGACACATTGTACACATGATTCAACTTGTGGAAAAGCCCTTGTTGATAACCATCCTTTCATAGGAGAAGATATGATTAAATTGGTGGAGGATAACTCACTTGAGTATGAGGCACTGTCTGACTTTCTGAGGCATAATGACAGCCCTATGCCACACCATGATATGGTAGCGAAGAGGATCAACATTAAGACATTTCATGGAGAGACTCACGTAGGACCAACATTTGATGAAGAGCATGCATCCTGGAACATGAAGGTCTTTGAGAGAGATAAAAGGACTATAAAATGGTATGATAACAACTCTAATTTTCTGGTTGGGGACAGCAGCGTTATACTCTCTCAATTACATGAATTTGCAACCCCTATTCACGGAGTAATTGGTGACAATGAGTTTCCAAATGATAGCTTACATGATGCATTGGTTAAGCATGGCTATTTTGATGTTGCTTCTTCCAAGAGGACTAAATTTGTTTACTTTAGAACAGCAGCCATAAATCAGTCCAAAGAAACTTGTAACATACACCACTCTATACATGATGAGAAGCAGGATTTCTCTAATTCTAAATTTGTAGATGATGTTTTCAACATTAAGGAGAATGAAGTGGTGTTAGGTATTCAATGGTTGAAATCTCTTGGAAAATTTGTCCAAGACTTCAGCAAGATGATATTAGAGTTTACTCACAGGGATAAACATATTGTGCTTAAGGCACTAAAGAATGAGATAAAGGATGGGACAGCTAAGTATATGTTCGTTTGCTCTAACATGGATGACTTGAGAAGCATGGTTAAAAGGGAAAGATTCAGTTTTAATTTTCTAATTTTGAACAGCAGTGGTATATTCTCACTTTCTCACAATATTGCAGCCGCTAATCATTGGGAAACAAGTGATATTGATTGTACTTTGATTGGTACACAAGATGCATGCATGGGTCATGGTATTTTATATGATGCATCTCATTATAGGACTGATCTTAGACACTTTGGAGAAACTGAGATAAAATTCCCAAGAAATAATTGAAGGATGGCTTGACAAGGCAAGGAAAGCTAAGCTGATAGCACAACAAGCCAAGCTTCATCTTCAACAAGCTCGTGACACTCACCACTCCATGGAAGATGATACGCAAGGGTCTTCTAGTTCTAAAATTGCAGTTGATGTTGGTCATTTCATTGATGGAGATGTTGATTTTATTGATGACATTTATAATGGATCAGCCACTCATGAATTATCTTTAGTTAGTGATGAAGGCATCTATGATACATCTTTAGAGTTGTCACCTATTCCCTATGATATGATAGTTGTTCATTGGTATGATGGTAGCATAATCTTCATGGATTCTTCATTGGTAAGTGGTTGTCCTGTTTGGGTTTCCATTTCACTTTCGTATTTAGCATGGTCTGCAACAGCTATTGACTTGTCTTTGAGGAGTGTTGATGGCATCTATGCTACACCCTTGGGTTTGTCACCTATTTCTCATGACATGACAGAAATCTATTTGTTGATTGGTGACTTCTTATTCATAGACTCCTTATGGATTAGTGGTTGTCCTAGTTGGAATCATATAGCACATCCTAATTTTTCATGGTTTACATCAGCGATTTAGTGGTCTAGGAGGGTGTGGAGTCATGTTCATGGGTTGAACATGGAATGTGAGATGGATTCCTTAGGTTCGTATTGGTTTGATGATATCTTTGATATCACCTACATTGCTGGACTGAGTTATGACAACGAGATTTGGCGACCATTCGTGTGGGTTGTTTGGCACATGAGCGTCCATGACTACATAGTCTTGCTGGTCTGCTTAAATGGATGGATTCTTCATGGTGATAGGATGAGATATCTCTCCTTCATCTTTTACAACAAGCTCTATATTTTTGTATAGAATCCGGGTATTGATTTGATTGGTGCATTATTTCACATGGATTTTATTGAGGTTGTTTCATGGCTTGTGGTATGATATCGGTTTCATCAGAGTGGAGCAGCGGGTATGTTGGTAGGATGGACACATTTTCGAGATGATATCTTTTGTCATTTGTTCTGCTATATTGTGTTGTTGGCATGTGTAACCACTTGGGTTATGATTGGATGGAGACTCTTGTCATTGGGCAATAAATTTCAGTATGCAGATTTGTTATTGCTTGAGGGCAAGCAATCCTGGGAAGGGAGGACTATAATGTCCCCTTCCTAGACGTCACATATATGAGCAGTGGTTGGCCTATTACCAAGGTTCCCGTAGGTCATCAGAGTGGTTAGGGGACCTATCCAGGGGCAGTGGAGCTTTGCTGGGAGTCTTTCGAACCCTTTAGTTTGGTGTCAATTGATGAATCCAAGGGTTGAATTGAAAATATTAAGGTTTGCTTTAATGGAATAGTGAAAAGTGAATAGTAACAAAAAATTAGAAGAGGAATAGTGAAAAGTGAATAGTAATAGAAAATTAGAAGAGGAATAGTGAAAAGTGCCCCCATCCTAGTAGCACAATGTTGTTTTCAAAAAGTGGCACTTTCCTTTTCATGAGAAAAGACCCTCAAGGTGGGAGTGGCCTCTTGGAGGGAATATTTTATTGTTTTTTTTATAGAAAAAAGGTTATGGAGGCTATAAAACAAGGTATTGGGCTCATTTTTGAGCATTCTATTCTCATTTTTCGTAAAACTAAGTGCAGGTTTGGAGCTTTGGAGAGGGTTTCAGCAGATTACATCTCTTCTGAGGACGAAACCCCTTGGAGGACAGCGGATTGGACGACAACCTAGTTCATAAAACAGGGAAATCTACTTTGGGTTTTCATTTGGGCGTCATTGGACTTCATTGTAGGGTAATATTGCATGTTGGAGAGGTTGCAGCAGTGGTTTATCAAGACACATTTGCAAATTGGGCTTTTTATGAGCATATAGCCTCATTTTTGTGCATTCACCTGCTAGCCGTTCGATTTGGGGGTTATTCTCAGCCAAATCCTAGCTGGGAATTAGGATTTCAGCTACTAATTGTTCCACAAATTAAGCATTGGCTCTCGGGTATGTGATTGTCATTTGGATAGTTTATTATTGCGTCCTATAGAGGTTTCTGGGTTGCTGTTATAGTTTGATTTAGTGGAAATCAGACCTCTGAAATTGTAATCAGACTTATGTTTAGTGAGAAATAAAGCTTATTTTGGTGTGGTATTGCAATGTTTATTTGTTGGTTATATTTCTTTTCATTCGGTATGCGAATATTGCAATCAAAACCATTTCATATCCACACAAACATCAAATAACAAACTCAGAAAATCAGAACAACAGTCAGGAAATCAGAATTCATTAGTTTGCACAACAACTGTTTGACAAATTGCCAAGGGATCAAAATTGAAAAATCAGGGCAGATTTGGTAAGGGATCTTTCAAATTTCCAAAGGTGGGAGTAGATGATTTGGATGAATTGTTGATAAGAGGATTGGTTTGCTAAACTTGGATTAAGTGTATATCGCAGTATTTTGGATCCTAAGAATGTGTTGGTGTTGATTATGATGATTAAGGGTCCTAAATGATGGATGTGATGATTTTGACTTAAAAGGGATCCAAAAGTGAGATTTTAATTATCCGAGGATTGCTAGGATAGATGATGGATTTGGATGACAATGGTTGCTATGGATAAGTTGTGTGGATGGGAGATTGGTTTGAGTAGAACAAGGGATGGAGTAACTAGGACAAAAGGTTCAAGGTTTAGATTAATTTAGGGATGTTGGATGAGGATTGATATGGGAAGGGTAATGGATGGGTGATATGGACTATGGATTTTAATGAACAAAGGATGAAGGCTTGGGAAATAGGCTAAGGGCTAAAAGGTAGTGGATATAGACTATGGATTATGGATTGAAATGGGGATGGACTTGTTTAGATGATGGACAAGTGGAGCTATGATTTGGACTAAGGCAAGATGAAATGGTTTTTTGGGATGAAGGTTAGACTAAAGTTATGGATTATGGTTGTTCTAACCTTGGGTTCAATTTTCATTTTAAGGAGACCAATTGGATAGTGTTTTCAAACAAGCAAAAAGGCTTTCAAAAACTTGACTAGGTACGAAAGGTTTACAATCAAGCACTTTGGTATTCACAACACCCAATAATAAAAAATAGACACAACAACAAGCTTAGAATTAATCAAGAAAAGAGTGTCAATCCTCTTGGGCACCACCAATGATGCTATCTACCAAGCGAAGGACAGCTAGGAAGTGCAAGGTCATTGGCCACCTATGCACCCCTTACCATGGAGGTTAAATCCATGCCCATAGTGAGCTCTATCTCAAGATTCTCAACAACTTGGAAGCACGTGTGTGAGTATCTTCTCGGGCCTAACTAGTATCCGATGTACCACGAAAAAGGACGGCCAAAAGGTTCCTATCTCGGTTGAACAATCTTCTGATGAGCACACAGTTATACTGAGGGGGGGGGTGAATCAATATATATTAAAACTTTCACTTTTCAAACTTTAACCAATAATAATAAATCACACATGAAAGATCTAGCAATTATGAACATAGAGAGAACATACAATTTTACGTGGAAACCCTTGCGAGAGAAAACCATGGCAAAATATTGCTTATATATATGTATTGATCTTCTTCTATAGGCACCAACCTACTTCACTTACAATTCTTCTTTTGTGAGCACCAACCCACAGGATACACCAATCCCCACTTACAGAATTTTATAGGCACCAACCTATTGGAGACACCAATCCCCACAATTGAGCACCAACTCAGCGATAGATAGGCTTCAACCTATTAATTTTTCAATGGCTAATATGAATTTCTCCTTCACCCAAATCTGATCCAAATATAATCACTCTCTTTCTTCTTAAATCTGATCACTATTATGCACCGATCTTCCTCACAAAGCTGATTATAAACATGTATATATTTGCTCTTAGATCTTTTCTAACATTCACTCATACTTCCTTCACAAAATAAATCAGATTTGCTCTTTATAATTCTGCTCCTCCTCTTCCCTCAAACTCAGAAATAAATCATTGAATTGCTTGCTATCAAAACCCACATTCATTCACCTTTTATATCTTCTCAATGGAGGCGTCCTTGGTAAATAGATGTCTTTTATGAAGATTGCGCCTCTTCATAAATGACAGCCCTTCTCAAAACAAATCGCAGCCCTTGATATAAATCACACCTTTTGTTATTCTTCTTAAGCGCACCTCTTCACAAAATAATCGCTGCCCTTAGTATATTTAAATTGCTTGTCATAGTATTTCAAATCACATCATACGTTTATTTGTTTGGCATAAGACAATTTGTCTTATATATGCAATCACCGTCCTTAGAGGGAGGTCGGCCACTTTGGTAATTTAAATCTTTAATTTAAATAATATCTAATCTCCAAGATAGTCGGCTATCTCGATGTAGTCAGCCACTTTGGAGGTTTCAATTTAAATTTGAATTTCTACTTTTGGAGCCAAGGTATATGGGTCAACCCATATCTACTTGTCTTATTTTGTTCTTCACAATTCTTTAACAGTGGCATTAAGCTCAAAGAGGTCGGCTAAGTATTCCTCCAACATCTTTCTCATTATGTTTAAATCTTTAATTTAAACATCCATATATCTCTAAGTTGGCCTTAAATTTCACAATCTCTCCAACGGGAATTTATAACGGGCAACTCTTAACATCAAATACTCCTTTAATGACTCCGTGCCTTTGACATCATTGACAACATATTCCAACAATCTCTCCCTTTGTCATTGATGGCAACCAATCTTTCTTTCTGCAATGCTCCCCTTATCTGTATTGCTCTCGCTTTGTCTGGCTCCCCCTTGCTTTAATTCGGCCCCTTTGACATAAATGGCAAAGGGACTTCCATCTATCTCTGAACTTTCTCTTCCATGGAGCTACAAGATGATGCTATGGGTAGCTCCCCCTAAATGTATACTTCCTCTTAATGACTGAATGAAAGTGATACTACTCCCAATTTCTCCCTTAAGTACTCAAAAGTCTCTTTCGGAAGTGGCTTTGTGAAGATGTCTGCAATTTGTTCCTTTGTAGCAATGTACTCCAACTTTACTTGTTCATCTGCCACTTGCTCCCTTAGAAAATGATACTTTATAGGTATATGCTTAGTCCTTGAGTGCATCACCGGATTCTTCAAAATATTGATTGCACTTGTGTTATCCCAAAATATAGTGATAGGATGATCATACTCTACCTTGATATCTTTCAATGTCTGCCTCATCCATAGAACTTGAGTACAACAAGATGCTGCTGCAATATACTCTGCCTTTGCAGTTGATAGAGAAATTGATTCTTGCTTCTTACTCATCCATGATACAAGATTATTACCAAGAAAGAAAGCTCCTCCACTTGTACTTATCCTATCATCCACACTGCCTGCCCAATCCACATCTGTATATGCTGCTAGTGTGAAGTCTTCACCACTTGGGTACCATAACCCAAAATCCAATGTTCCCTTTAAGTATTTGAATATCCTTTTAATTGCTTGAACATGAGTTTCCTTTGGTGCAGCTTGAAACCTTGCTACTATTCCAACTGCCTGCATTATATCGGGCCTTGAAGTTGTCACATACAAAAGGCCTCCAATCATTGACCTATAGAGTGTTTGATTTGCTTCTGGTGACTCATCATCTTTGCTTAACTTACATCCTGTTACCATGGGGGTACTCACAGGATTACACTCCTCCATTCTGAATTTCTTCAACATCTCCTTGACATACTTGGTTTGTGAAATAAATATTCCCTTTTTTGATTGAGAAATTTGTAATCCAAGGAAAAAGGTAGCTCACCAAGCATACACATTTCAAACTCTTTTTGCATTTCCATGGCAAATCCTTGACACATATTGTCATCACTACCACCGAATATTATATCATCCACAGATACTACCACTATCAACTGGTTATCATATATAGTTTTAATATACAAGTTGTCAGCTACTCCCTTCTTGAACCCTTGTTGATGTAGATATTTATCTAGTCTTGCGTACCATGCTCTGGGGGCTTGTTTCAGTGCATAAAGTGCTTTCTTCAGCTTGCACACATAATCCTTGTTCTCTGTCAACAAAAATCCTTCTGGCTGCTCAATGTATACTTCTTCCTCTAGATTTCCATTTAGGAAAGCAGATTTGACATCCATTTGATAGACTTTGAAGTTCTTGAAACTAGCATACGCCAAAAACATTCTAATGGCTTCCATCTTAGCAACAGGAGCAAAAGTTTCTTCAAAATCAATGCCTTCTACCTGTGCATACCCTTTGCAAACCAATCTTGCCTTATTTCTTACCACTTGACCATCTTTGTTTAGCTTGTTTCGGAAGACCCACTTAGTGCTGATCACATTCTTGTCCTTAGTTCTTGGGACAAGCTCCCAAGTTTCATTCTTTTCTATTTGGTTCAGCTCTTCTTCCATGGCCTCTATCTAATGCTTATCTTCACTTGCCTCTTTGAAATTCTTTGGTTCTATTTTGGAAAATAGGGAAAGATTTGTATCTTTCAGAACATCTACCAGTCTCCTTCTTGTTCTAATCTCACCATCTTTGTCTCCTATAATCAGGTCTTCTGGATGGTTCCTTTGAACAAATTTAGATGGTGTCTTAGTTGATGCTTTTGATGGTGTCTTGGTGCTTCTTTGCTCAACCAGCCCATCGTCACTTTCCTCTACTTCTTCCTTGCAGCTTCCTTCATTATGAAAGTCATCCTCTTGTGGCTCATTTTGATCCTCATCAATTTTTACATTTGCACTCTCGACCATTTTGTGCAACCTCTTGTTAAAACACTTGTAGGCTTTACTTCTTGAAGAGTAACCCAAAAATATTCCTTCATCTGCCCTTGCATCAAACTTTCCCAAATCTTCTTCAGGTCTTCCTATGTAACACAAACTTCCAAACACCTTAAAGTACTTCACCAATGCAGGCCTTCCTTTCTATAACTCATATGGTGTCTTATCATTGTTTATTCTGATTTGATCTTGGTTGAGAATATACATTGTCGTATGAACTGCATCCTTCCGAAATGTGTCAGGTACCTTAGACTCATTCAACATGGATCTAGCCATCGCTTGAAGGGTTCTATTTTTCCTTTCCACTACTCCATTTTGTTGTGGAGTTCTTGCAGCCGAGTACTAACTTCTTATCCCATGCTTCTCACAAAAATCTTCGAATTCATTTGATGTGAATTCTCCTCGTCTATCCAATCTAAGACATTTGATTTTCAAATCTGTCTCATTCTCCACTAAGGCTCTGAATGCCTTAAACTTGTCTAGAGCTTCAGATTCTTCTTTCAAGAAGGTAACCCAAGTCATTATAGAAAAATCATCAATTAATAACATAAAATACCTTTCTCCTTGCAAGCTCCTTGTTCTAGTGGGTCCACATAGGTTTGTATGAATGAGATCTAGAGGTTTTGATGTGGAATACTCCTTTGACTTAAAACTCACTCTAGTTTGCTTCCCGAGCTGACATTGTTTGCAAATAATCTTGATATCTTCTGCATATCTCTCATTGCTTCCTTTTGACTAATCTTGACAAGGTTGTCAAAATTTAGATGCCCCATTCTCCTATGCCATAGCCAACTTTCATCTTCTTTTCCCATACAACACTTCTCACCTCTGATTTCACTAAGAATGTAGAGGTTGTTGCCTGCTCTAGTGGCTTTTGCAACTCACTTTCCTTCCTTACTAATTTCACATCCTTTGGCATGAAATGTGAGAGTGTGCCCTTGGTCACACATTTGACTCACACTTTGGAGATTGTGCTTTAAGCCTTCAACATATAATACATTTTCGGCTCTTGTTCTACCATTGTCTAGACTGATAGTGCCTTTTCCCGCTATCCTTGCAGAAGCATTATCCCCAAACTTTACGGTTCCACCATTCATTCTTTTCAAAGTGATGAATTTGCTTTTGTCACTTGTCATATGTCTCGAACAACCAGTCTATATACCATTGATCACCTTCATTCCGGGCGCGTAGGGTTGTTTGAACTATCATCGACTTTTCTTTCTTCTTCCACACTTTTGAACTTTCTTCTTTCTCTTTAATCTTTTGCTCTTCCTCCTTGTTTTGCTTAGGAGGTTCTACAAAGCTGCTTCTACAAAACATTGCTGGATGTCCAAAGTTGTTGCACGTATAGCATATTATGTCGTGATCCATGAGCGAAACAAATGAATTGAAGTTCCTGTTCATCATTCTATATCTTCTAATTTTGTTCCCTGCAGGGTTAGTGCTAGCATATGCTCCATAATTCATTGCTTTATGCCTGACGTTATTCCTAGCATGCAATCTATAATCTATTGCTTTATGCCCAAATTGATTGCAAAAGAAACAATAGCCAAGGAAAGGAGTGATAGAACCTGTTTTTTTATGCCTGCCTTGGTGGGAGAGATTTTTTGAATTTGATGTGCATGCTTTGCCATTGGTTTTCCTTCCTTTTGTCGGTTTCACTTTTGATGGAGCTTTGGACAACCTTTGAGTAGGTTTTCTGATTTTCTTCCTTTGGTTCCTTGGGAGGTTGATCTGTTTTAGAACTTTGTCCTTTTTCGAATCCAATACCACAATTGTCACATGTAGGTTTTTGAGAGTTTATAATTTCATCCAATATTTCCGAACTCCTTACATTTTTTAACTCCCTGTTTAGTTGAGCCACAGTTTTCTCTAACTCCTTCCTCAAAGAGACAATCTCGAATTCCAACTTTTCACAATTTTCTTCTTTTTCTTTCAAATGGCTTCTTACTTCTTCAATTTTCTTTGCTTCTTTGCACTGAACTTTTAGATCCACGATCATTATTTCTGCTTCTTCAAGAGCTTGAGATACTTTGGCTTTGGATTCACTTTCCTCTTGAACTATGGATTTTAGTTGCGAGTTTCTTCTTTGGAGCTTTTCAACCTCACCATATGCGAAGTGGAGTTCTTCCTCAAGATCCACTTCATCATCCTCGTTCTTCTTATCTTCCGAATCCCTTTTATCTTCTTTTAGGTTTTCTTCATTATTCTTTGTTTCCATTACCATGAAAAGTATCTCTTCTCTACCATTGAAATATTCATCATCGCCTTAGAGTAGAGACTCTTCTTGTACCTCCGGAAGTTCTTCTTTCTATCAAATTGATTTTGCTTGTAGCCCTTCTTATGTTGTTGATATCCCCTCCTTTTATTCATGTTGTAGTCTTCTTCATCTTCACTATTCTCATTCATACCTTGTAGACACTTAGAAGAAAAATGACCTATTCTACCACAATTAAAACATTTGAATGGTAACTTACCTTGATACTTACCTAATCCCTTATTTAGTTTCCTCATGAAATGGGCTTCTTCTTCATCCGTCTCACTTGGTTCGGGCTCCTTATTCTTTCCTTTCCTTGAAGCTTTGAACACTGCCTCCCTTTTTGATGGTTGATCTATGGTTCTCATTTCATAGGCAGTGAGGATCCCATGCAACTCGTCCTTTGTTAACGTGTCCAAGTCTTTTATTTCTTCAATTGCCAAAACTTTTGCATCAAATCTCATAGGAAGAGATCTTAGCACCTTTTGTACTATTGTGGATTCTTCCATCTCTTCACCAAGTCCTCTAATGGTATTAACAATTTTGTCCACACGAAGTAGGTAGGCTGCAATGTTTTCATCATCTCTCATCTTTAAGCTCTCAAATTGTCTTCTATGGGTTTGGAGCTTGGCCTTCTTAACTTTGTCATCACCTTCATAAATGCTCTTAAGCTTATTCCACATCTCTTTGGCAGATTTGTAGCGCATTGCCTTTACAAATTCTGATTTGGCCAAACCACATAAAATAACATTTTTGGCTTTGGCATTGTTCTCGCTTGCCCTCTTTCCATCTTGATCCGTAGGTGGAGTTGTTGGCGCCGTATAACTGTTCACAGCGGATTGCCAAATATCAAACCCTAGAGCATTTAAATAAGTTTCCATCCTTATGCTCCAAAATGCATAGTTTGTCCCATCAAATAGTGGTGCCCTATTTGAGGAAAACCCATATCCTTCATGACCGACCATGTGTGCTTTTAAGATCTACCTTCAAGTGGTTAAGCTCTCTCTGAAGGAACCTGCTCTGATACCAATTGATGAGCACACGGTTACACTGAGAATGGGGGGGGCGTGAGTCAGTATATATTAAAACACACTTTTCAAACTTTAACCAATCACAATAAATCACACATGTAAGATCTAGCAATTATGAACACAGAGAGAACACAAGATTTTACTTGGAAACCCTTGCGGGAGAAAACGGCGGCAAAATATTGCTTATATATATGTATTGATTTTCTTCTGTAGGCACCAACCTACTTCACTTATTTTTGTGAGCACCAACCCACAGGAGACACCAATCCCCACTTAGAGAATCTTATAGGCACCAACCTATTGGAGACACTAATCCCCACCACTGAGCACCAACTCAAGAATAGATAGGCTTCAACCTATTAATTCTTCAATGGTTGATATGAATTTCTCCTTCACTCAAATCTGATCCAAATATAATCACTCTCTTCCTTCTTAAATCTGATCACTATTATGCACCACAAAGCTGATTATAAACATGTATATATTTGCTCTTAGTTCTTTTCTAACATTCACTCATACTTCCTTCTCAAAATAAATCAGATTTGCTCTTTATAGTTCTGCTCCTTCTCTTCCCTCAAACTCAGAAATAAATCATTGAATTGCTTGCTATCAAAACCCACATTCATTCACCTTTTATATCTTCTCAATGGAGGCGTCCTTGGTAAATAGATGTTTTTTATGTAGATTGCACCTCTTCATAAATCACAACCATTCTCAAAACAAATCGCAGCCCTTGATATAAATCGCACCTTTTGTTATTCTTCTTAAGCGCACCTCTTCACAAAATAATCGTTGACCTTAGTATATTTAAATCGCTTGTCATAGTATTTCAAGTCACATTATATATTTATTTGTTTGGCATAAGACAATTTGTCTTATATATACAATCACTGTCCTTAGAGGGAGGTCGGTCACTTTGGTAATTTAATTCGTTAATTTAAATAATATCTAATCTCTAGGAGAGTTGATAGTCTCAATGTAGTCGGCCTCTTTGCAGGTTTCAATTTAAATTTGAATTTCTCCTTTTGGCGCCAAGGTATATGGGTCGGCCCATATCTACTTGTCTTATTTTGTTCTTCACAATTCTTCAACGGTGGCATTAAGCTCAAGGAGGTCGGCTAAGTATTCCTCCAACGTCTTTCTCATGATGTTTAAATCTTTAATTTAAACATCCATATATCTCTAAGTCGGCCTTCAGTTTCGCAATCTCTCCAACAGGAATTTATAACGGGCAACTCTTAACATCAAATACTCCTTTAATGACTCTGTGCCTTTGACATCAATGACAACATATTCCAACATCTTCTAGGGGATATCCTCCAAGTACTCGAAGGTACCTGAGGCTTGATTCCATGTAATGGAGAAAGGGTATGTCTAAGGCTTGGTGCGAGAAGGTAACCCACTCTCCACCTTGACGATCCCAAGGTATAAAGTTCTTGGTGCTTATCCAAAAACTAACAAATGTCCTTTTCCAAGAGGGGTGCCTTTTGATTCACCCCCTACTTTTTATACTCCGTCAGAACACTAGAGTTGAGGTCGTCTCATTGGTGATGAAATCCAAGGTAGACCCCCTAAAAATAAATTTGGGAAGATGTTATTTGTTTCTGATCCTCAAGAGCGCCCAAGAGCGTGAGAGGAGAACATATGAAAGATATCACTTTGGGATTTAAAAAAATAAATTTATTAATCTGAATCCAAATATGAAGGTTAATTTCAACTCCAATTTCCAATATGAAAATCTTTGTGACATGTGCCGAACTAGGGTTTGAACAATAATATCTGAATTTGCAATTTTTCACTTAAACCCTAGGACTGAATTTTGATTTAATTTCTGCACCTTTCAAATTTGACTTTGCCAAGCATGTAACATGAACTAACAAAATGCAAATTGAGGATAGAACAAATAGATATTGGCAGCCTTATCAATGTGAATTACGACATGAAGTACACACTACAATGATGGCAAATCAAAATCAGACCTTGCTGTTACATGAATCAGTCCTTGCAAATCTTCTATTACATCAATCTATGACTATATGACAGCCAACATACAAAGCATAAGCTGCTGTTGCAAAACAGAGATGAGATTTGAACTATAACATACCAAATGATGATCAATTACATGGCAATGAAGGTAATAAGACTGCTATAGCAAATTGGATTCCTGATGAATGTAAACGTCCAAATGCTGATCGAAATCCCTCTAGAGCTGAGCGCTCTATCCCATATGCTGTTCGCTGCCTAATGAGTGCGGATTGGCCTGTTGTAGGCTGATGTATGAGAGGCAAAACAATGCAGAAATAGTTCCCAGCAATGGCGATCTCCCTCTAAAGATGTCCGCTCCAAAAGACAAAGGATTTCACCACAAGAGGCGGCGGCTAGGGTGAGGAGACTTTCACTCAACCCTGGTATGAATTCGCTGCTGTGACAGGCCTGCGGATCCTCAAAATTCGGCGCTCAATGCAAGGATATGGATCTTCAAGTCTTCAATCAAGTCTTCAAAATCGGCATTCAAGGCTACAACCAGTGATCTTCAAATCTTCAAACAAAATGCAAGAGTCTTCAACAAATTTCCAATGAATCTTCAACAATGGTCTCCGACCAAATCTTCGAATGATGAATCAATGATGCTCAAACAAATCTACAAGTCTCCAATGAAGTGCAAATGTGAACTCCGTATGAATCCACCTCTAAGATGTGATTGGGTTTTCGTTCAACACACCAACTCCACAAGGGTTTTCGTCCTTGCAAGTCATGCAATACAATTGCCAAGCATAAATGTGAAAGTTGCCAAAATGTTAGTGATACCAGAATGAGCTCCTTCATGCTTTATTTATACTTGGATCTTCTTTCTTCTTTGAAATTGGCCGACAAATTCAAATTGAAGATTTGAATTACTTTTCCCTCCAAGTCAGCCAAATAATTTATTTATTTATTTCTCCAATATGGCCGCCCAAAACCAAATGTATTATTATTTTATTTTTATTTTTTCTTCTCCCAAGGTGAGCGCCAAAATCCAAGAATTAACATTTTTTTATTATTTTCTTTTTTCCTCTCTCCAATGTGGCGCTCAATTTAAATAATATTAAAAAAATATTATTTAATTTAATTTCTCCTTTTTCTCTCTTGGGTGCTAGCAAAAATAACATTTTATTATTTTTATTTTTTTCCTTATTCCTCCAATTGATTCGCCCAATTCAAAAATCAATATTTTATATTTTGCCTTTGATAATTAATGTAAAAATTACATTAATTCATTTTTCCACCTTTGCCAGAATTAGCTGAGCCCTATAACGTCTTTCCATTTTCCAAGCCTCTGAACAATATGTTATCTTCTCCAAGCCATAGCTCAACCAAAACATTCCCTTGTTTTGATGAATTAGCCTACGAGAATGAGGATAGGCTAACTCAGTTTCCTGTTTGGTGATATGCCGAAAACTGGGACATGTCACTTCGACACACGAAAGATACTAGGTTCGAAGGATCAACCACAAAACATAAAATAAGTCAGCTAAATTGAAAAAAAATCAAGGGTTCTGTTGGGTCCCAAAATATCTTATCCTAATCCCTAGAACATTATTCAATCTTCGAAGCTAGGTATGTCGTCAAGGAGATAGAAAAGAGGTTCATCAACAGGATAAGGATGATTAAGGGCCAATGGTTGGGAGTGGATAATCTCCCCTTCGCTTCTGGCTCAGCTAAGCTAAGGAGGCTGTTCCTAGAGGTATCCCTTAACAGAGATTAAGAACAATAGAAGATGTTTTCAGACTCATCATTGCAACAATATTCAAACAGTTGTTTCAATCCCTAAATACAGTCACTAGATTAAGACAAACTTGCTGCACTAAAACTTTTGTTTAAGTTGATGAAAAACACTCTTGCAATAATGGAAGGTGTTAGTATGCATGTTTGGTTTGCTAAAATTGGCACTTTGAAGATTCACTAACAGTATTTCTTGGTTACAACATAGAACCACAACAATGCACACAACAATAACTATTTTACTTCACACTTGAAAAATTTGTTTTAGTTTTTAAAAGAGGTGAAAGAGGTGTGGGTGATCAGACATTTCAGACCGATGCCTATTAGGATGGGCTATAGAGTCCACAATTCAGCAGAGGATAAGAAAATATAGAAATGGAAACAAGCACTTTCTAGATACCCAGATGCAGAGAAACAACCGGTGAGGAATATGCTTAGTAATCCTTACTCAAAATGCAATCATTCATATACAATCATGGAAGAGATCATCACATAGCATGTAATGTTTTAAGAATCTGCCCTATTCATTTGATCAATGGTTACAATCATACAACGAAGTGTGGCAAGAGGAAACCCTAGCTGAAACTTAGGATTTTCTTGAAAAATTACATGAGAAAAAGGAGTTCATACATTGAATCTTGAAACCAATTTGAATCTTTACATAACCTTGTTATCTTCTCTGCTTGAGAATTGGAACTTTTGTTCCTTGAAACCCTAGAGAGTTTTGCACTTATGTTGCTTGAAAAACTGCCAAAAGACCCCCCCTTGAAATGAGTTTCAATCTTCTATTTATACCCTTTGCACCTTGGATATGAAGATGAAATGGGCGGGGAAACCTCAACCCCACCAAATGCTAGAAAAACATCATTTTTCAACTACCCATTTTGCATTAATGGCGATCTTGGGAGTTGTTGGCGTGTTTCTAGGCCTTTTTGGGCGTTTCTGGGCCTTGGCGGGACTTCGGGTCGTGGGAGGACAAGCAAATTTGGAACCAAAAGCAAAAGTTTCATTGGGTCCCGAAGTTCCGTAGGAACTTCACTATGCATCGCGGGAACCAGGTTTGCGGGGATGAGGGATTAGCACAGTGACTGATTTTATTGTAACTTAATTTTGTCTGCAGTCCAATGGTGCTACTTGCTAAGCTTCCGGCTTGACAGAAGCTTTTCTACTGCCAAGAGATTAAAAGCATGGTCCCACAAATTGGTTAGTCTGTAGAAACATTTAGAGAATCATCAATTGTTAGATCACCAAGCAAATCTATCTCTTGCGGATGGAGTGTTGCATTTACTACATAGTTCAAATCATTATGCAACGTTGGGTCTCTCTCACTATGAGAAAATAGATTTTGTAGTCCTCAAACGAGAGTGTAGAAAAACGGTGGTAGTTAATGGCCGAGGAATCTTTTACGAAGCTCCAAAGTGCATATGAAATATTATCAGATTTGGATAAAAAGAGTTCTTACCACACTCCTATTTTAACTACTGTAGCGTAGAGGTGTAACCACAAACTCATAAGGATTGAACAAGGAAAATTTTGCTTTAATGAAATGCCACAAATAAACACTTCAAAATCAAGCAATAACTGTAAAATAAATGACTACACTTTCAATTCATCAATCAACACTTTATCACAATGTTTGCTCTGCATATGAGGTGTAAACATTTGAAGCTATACCTTATTTCTCTGTTGTCATGGTACAACTTTGATGATAGACTAGAGATTGCTAAGCTCATGATTGATGTGGAGATTAGTGATTCTCATGCTAAGAAGGGGATTGCTAAATTGTTTCGTATTCAAAACGCAGTGTTGTATCTAGCAATGCAATGTGTAATGTCCCCTTCTTAGCAAGTTGACAGGTTGGAGCAATTAGCCTATTGTAGGGTTCCCGTAGGCTAATGGTGGTTGGTTAGGGAACTTCTGTGGGGGATTTCCAGCAGCTCCGACACAATTGGGTGATGGGTTGAGTTCATCTTTCCTTTTCGAGGGTGTCTTGGACACAATTTCTAGGACTTACTATTTTTAGTAAGTCAGGCAGTGGGTCACCAATGGAGTTGGTTTCGATATTTCCATTTTTAGTATTGCCGGTTGGAGTATCTAGCACTTGTTACATGGCATTTGAAATGACCAATGAATGATATACTAAATGTCGAAATATTAAGTTAAATTAAAGATTTAACTTATAATGTTTTTTATGAGTTGCTTTATATTATAAAGTAACTTATTAAAAGGGAGTCATAAGTTGTTTTAAAGTGAATTTGCTAGGTGTGTGTGGGGGGCGCCCAACCCAGGGAGATATAAGGAGTCAAAAGTTATTTAAAAGATTAAAAATAAAATATTTACCTTGGGCATTGGGATGAGGAGAAGAAAAGGGAAAAAAAAAGAAAACTGATATTCATTCATTCATTCACTCATCTTTGTCATGCATGTTTTTGGAGCTTTGGTTTTGAGCTGGAAATTACAAGGGTTTGCAGGGACAGAATCCTTTGTAAATCACATCTCTACATGATTGAAAGATATCATCTGGAGGGTTGATGGTGATTTCATATGGAAGTCACATATGGGTTTCAATGGCGAATTTTTGGGTGTTTAATTCCATGTTTTAGTTGCAGATTTCCTCTGAGAAGGATTTTGAAGTGTTGCAACAATGATAAGTAAGATTTTGAGGTGGATTTAGAGCTACAGGGAATTACCACAAGAGGCCTTACTCTTTCTGGTTGAGGCAGCTGTACTTCACATAAAATATAAGGGTTTTTAATGCTTTACTACATTTTGGGTGCCTAATGCATTTATCACCATTTGCATTGCTTTGGCACAGTGGCGGTAGGTTTTAGAAAGGTTTGGTGAATTTCTTTGTTGCTGTAGAAGTCTCTGTAGAGCCGTACAACACTATATAGGGGGGACGTGAGGCTATTTGGCATCAATCGCTCCAGCATTAAGGGTTTTCCCTCTTGCATATGTGGTGTCTAAGCTATTGGACTACATATTAACAATTGTATGTGAAGGCTTTGGTACTTGTTGCTGCCAAGAGTGTTTTCATAGCAACTATCTGTTGATGTTTGTTTTTCGACAAGTCAACAATAGAGTGAAATACAGAGTTTCTGACTCTCTCTTGAGCAAAGCCTCTCGAATGTTGAACAAAGTGATCAAACAAGATGACTCCAAGGTTCCTTTCTTATGATTTTGTAAGAGAGAGTTCAGTGACTGAGTATGATTATGCTGGTAAACACAAAGGGACTTACGCAATTGTTCGACAAGTTGTTGGTTCAATGAAAGAAGTGGACACTGGAATACCTAGGTACTACAATTTATGGCGTATGATGTTGCAATGATGTTCTTGATCTTAAATCCAACCAAATGGATAAAAAGAACAAAAGATGAGAGGTTCAGAAAACTAATCTAATCCTAGATGCAAGGATGATTATTGCTCAAGTGAAATCCAACCAAATCTTGCTTCGCCAAGACAGACAACTACACAAGACTAATGCAATCTTCTAAGGTTTTACAAGATGTTTAAATCACTTATGCTCATGAAACATTCAACAAACATAGGGATCAAAATTGAAATTCAGTTTTGTCCAGACCAACCATACACTGCAATTTGCATGCCACAAACTACAAATGGTGTGAACTTATAGATTTCACCACAAACAATAATGAAGCCTTCCACCAACTAACATAAACTTAAAGAAAACTTAATCTAATCTTACTACTCGCTTGAAGAAATCCAAACCATGCAACACTCAGAAACATATATAGAGTCACCAAAACAATAAGTCTTAGATTATTTTAGAGAGCTCTTGCAACAATTCCAGAGTCTTCAACCTTACAAATGAGAGCAACAAGAGCCCTTTTATAGACCTCAAAATGCATGAAGGGTCAAGATCAATTGGTCAAGCCAATGGACCAGATCGAGCCACATCACAAGTAGTTATAACAAACTGTTATCTTTATTAAATAAAAGAGGCTATCTTTAATAAATGAAAGAGGCCATGAAGGCACGCTTTCCAAGAAGATAAGGATGACACATCATCAGCCTATGAGGAGTCTCCATGTGAATATCCATCACTAGAAGCTTGACATTCAATGAATCTAGACACTATCTGTTTGACATCATCCAAAGGTACACTTGGCGAGTTCTGAATGGTTCCTTCTGCCTTAAGTGTATCATTTGAATAAAGGCCAAGTGTCTTCTCCCAATCGGTCATCCTTGCTTTGTTGGCGCCAAGGTGGACAGCAAGTGAAAATATACTATCAAGCCTCTCATCAGAAACATCATCCTCTTGGAAGTAGAAAGCTTGAACTTGTTCTTTCATGTTATCAAGAGTCACTTCTCCAAATGGATTACATATCTTCATCAAAGAGGCATGTATTCCATCCTGAATCCTTTGAAGTACACTTCTTACTCTTGACATATCCGTTTCTATCTTCTCTAGCAACTGCCCTTTAATGCGAAAGCCATAATACTAAGAAGAGAAGTCATATGCTATACCTTCTTTAATTACTTAAGCATGTATCAATTCATCAACTGAAGTCTCCATCAAGCTCTTTAAGTGTGGCAAGTATTGCTTTTTTATATCTTTGAATTCAGTACAAACTGTCATCAATGCAAGTACCCTCTCCTTGAGATTAGTAATGTTATCATACACTTGCATGATATCTTCCAAATGTTTATATGTAGCTTCCTTTGATCTTTTCATCCAATCTCTCATCCTGTGTGATGAAGACTTCAACTCAAGATGAACAACTGTTTCCGGAGGAAGGAGAGATGGAGGTGTAGACACCCTGTCCTGTTGACGAATAGGATGAACCAAGTGCTGAATATACTGTTCTAAAGCCTGGCACCTTTGCTCAGCTTTGATTCTACCTTCTGTCTCCTGTCTTATAATAGCTCGAGCATTATCAATTGAATCCTGAAGCTCTTCTTCTACTTGCATTCCAGTCAATGGACCCAAATTGATTGTATTGATGTCATAATCATCAGGTGTTAGATCTTTTATATTCTTCTCAAGCCTTGGAACTGCTACATGAACTTTCCTTACACCTGTTTCATCTTTAGTGATCTTTGAAACAATAGTGGCATTCTTCCTTGGTTTTTCATTAGACATACCTAAAAGCAACTCATCAACTGGAAGAGGAGGATACTTCTCAACTTCATAATTTTCTTTGATTCTTTCCTGTAGCCACTCTGGTAGTGATGAAAGATCTTGCACCTGTTGTATTTGCTTTCCTTGTGTAGGGAATGACTCTTCTTCAGCTTCATCCTTATCTTCAGTGTTAGCTTCATTGATAATCTCAGTGTCATGTGGACTTGAAGGTACTTCCTCAACTGGAGTTTCTGGAGCTACATCCTCAACATGCATGATTGTATCTTGATTCAATAGAGTATCACCTGGTTGTCTAGAAGAAGCGGTTTCAATACTTACCCTTTTCTTTTTCTTATAGGATTCTCCTTGTGCAGATTCAAGTTGTTTTCTTTTCTTTGCTTGTCTTGAATTTCTCTCATTATCTTTACTTCGTGAATCTTTACCACGTGGATCAAGTTGTTCTTGCTGATTCACTTCTCCCATTTTAGTATAGGTAAGTTTCTTTCCCTCATTAAGCAAGCCCTGTACATGCTCATTTATCTGCTCCTCAGTAATAACAATGATAGGCTTTATCAACCCTTCATCATCAACCCTTTCTCTATCAGCCCAATTGACATCATAAGGCAGGTTTCGGGTCTTATTGTACTCTTCACCCAAAAGAGTTCTATCACTATTCAACTGATCAGGAATTCTTAATACCTTCGTAGCTCTTACTAGATCCCACTTTAATCTTGAACATTTTTGCATTCTGATATCATCATCATCTATAGCATCAGCCCAATGATCCTCTAATTGTTCAACATGTCTGTAGGAAGAATATGACTGCTTAATGGCTCCATGTGGATCAAAGTTTTCCCTCCTTGAATCATGCGGGTGTAGATAATATGCTTGAAGCTCAACTTCTGAATGCTCAGCTGCTTGAAGTGTTGGACAGGAGTAATATCTACCAAGTTGGAGAGGAAACTGAACTCCAGCTTTCTTTCTTGCCTTCTGCATCTTATGAAACTCTAACAACTGTCTTGAAACCTCTAGCAACACCATCCGGTTTGAAGGATATCTAGGCAATTTATATGGAAATGATGTAAAACCCTGAATCCTGATATATGTGAACTTGTCATACTGGATTTAGTATCTTCCATACTGCTTAATGAAGTTCCTAGCAGCTCCTGTTAATCTTCTATGTGATTCACCTCTCAATTTTCTTACTATGAACATAGCAAAAGCATCATTGAACCTTTTGTAGTGATTTATGTTCTTCAAGTGGAGTTGAGGATAATACTGATGTGAAAGAATTTGTCCAGGCTTTGTACCTACTTCTCCTTTAGCTGTTAGTCCTTTGTAAACTACATTTCTTGCCAAGATATAAACAAGATATGAAGTCATGAAGAATGATTTTGTTTCATCAAAATTCTCAAACTGTTCATCAAGGCAATGGCTTATAAGGCCAGCCCAGTCAACCATCTTGTTCTTTGTAAACACATGATCAAAATAAGTGTACATCCATCATTCGAAAGTAGATGATTGAGGCCTACCTGTTACTCGATTCAGGAACATGATCAAGTAACTTATCTCTTGTTTGAAGTCAGCGTTGTGATACTTTGGATCTTTGGAGTTGTATATCTTGATTGATGAATCAGTCATCCATTTCTTCCTTATTTCTTGCATGTAGATCTTAGAGTTACCTTCAAAAACACTTTGAGCAGTTGTAGGACATATGAAGACTCCCTTTTGGCTTGGGATGTTAAAGATCTCCTGGATGGCTTCCCTTTGCAGATAGGCGAGAACAGTCCCATCCTTAGCTATAATTTGTCTTTTCTCTTTATCATAGCACTGAACACACTCCAATACCAATTCAGTGCTAGGCAATGTAGGTGGGAAGCATGCTGCTTGAATAATCCCGCTCTTTGCGATGGCCTTGATGTCTTCATTTCTTGTGATGGCGAGCAAGAAGTCTTTCACTTCATTCAGGTTGGTGTTGGTGTCTCCCACGTTCTTCCACTGCGTTTCAATTTTGGAATCAGGTATGTTGGATTTTGCATCCATCTTGATCATCACTTGTCTCTCCTTAGCCGTCATGCCCATTTACCTACAAGCAAGACTCGAATAAGTGATTTGAAATGATATATCTTACCTTTGCAAAACCTGATTTTTTATAAAATGAACTTGTAGAGTTCTACAAAATTAAATAGATAAAAGGTAATTTTATAAAGTGAAAATATGATTTAGAGCATACCTTATATCAATTTCTGATCTAGAGGAAGGCAGATTTTTTGGAATTTGATGATAAAAATCAGTCAAAATGACAAAAATCAGAAGTGGAATGTCAAAATCAGTTTTCTAAAGTGCAGCTCTACCTTTTAAATCTGCTTTTCTCTCAAAAAATTCTCTTACCCTCTTGAAAATTCGCTGCTTCCTTAAATCATGAAAAAATGATTAGAGGAGCTCCCTTGTTATATAGCAATTTTGCCTTATTAAATGCCGGCGGCTATAGGAAGGAGGTCGGCCTGTTTTAGCATTTAATACAAATCTTTGAGATTTTCAAAATTTAAAACCTTTGTGGGTGCCAAATCTGATGATTTCTAACTTCTTGGGTGCTAGGTGGACTTTGTGGTTGCTGTGATGTCACAAGAGCACCTAGATCTACCTTCCACCTAGCCTTTCTTAAGCGCTCATCTTTCCTCAATGATCAAACTTCCTCCATGCTACCCATACACACTCATATCAACAAGAACATGCGCCTTAACTATATTTGATGAAGCTTAACCATTTTAGAGACTTAAAACATAAGGTGCTCATATTGGATATGACTTGGAGTTCATCTCTTCTTAGGCGCTTATTATTAATGCATTTAAACTCAGGGCGCCAAAGTAAGTTGACGGAATCATGAAGTGCCTTCCTTGTGATGATGCAATTTAACTCCGCAAAATTTTAACGAATGCAAACTTCTATGTAAAGGCGCGAAAATGTGTTAAAAGAGACATGGAATGCGCCATGACTCCTAAGGTAATACTTTAACTTCTAATTCATACCCCATGATGAAAGGAAATATATGAAGGCATAAAGATGACTATCTCCACCTAGGCGCCAGAATGAGGAGATATGAATGACAAGGTGCGCCTTAACTTGATTTAGCTTCATTTACTCCATTAGGAAGCTCAAAATGACTCATATCATGCTCTTTGGGCGCTCAAACTATCATCCTCCCAAGGCGCACAACAGGGATAAATCCAACAAATTTGCTTTCATGGCCTCCTTAGCGCCAATGATGAGGTGATATAAGCTAGAAAATGCACCAAACTCAATTGACTTGTTTCCACAGTTCATAACGTTATTCTCCTCCTTCTGGATCTGGGCGCTAAAGTATCATCTCTTCAATCATATCAAATTTTCAATTTTAAGGTCTTTTGGCAACTCCTCTACCAAGGCACCATTTGATGAGGTGTTTGAAGCTTGATTTTCCCCTTAGGCGCACATCTTCTCTTCATAACTTTATCATCATTTAGCTCAAGGCGCAATCATCCTTAGGACTTGGATATTCACCTCATATCAAGTTGCCAAAATCAAGTCTTGAGTGATATCTACTAGAGCGCCACTTTGGATAATGATCTCCAACACTTGTTCTTCAAGGCGTCTTCCATTATACTTCAAAGCATTCCTTCTAAGTGAAGGTGCTCGTATGGTGTTACTTCCACTTATCTACCCTTAGGCGCCAGAATGAAGTTTTATAGAGATAAGGAAATGCGCCTAGGATACTAATTGGCCTTCAACTTGTCATTTTGATAATCTTAACAAGTGAAGATGACTTATAATGATTCATTCTTGCAGGGCGCCAATTCATGATGTTTCAATACTCCTTCTCTAGGCGCCAAAACAAGAGTACTCTGAAGGCAAAGGGCGCCTACTTCTATAGGGCTTAATTTGGCATGTTAGATCATCTTTGGGATTCAAAATAAGCTACCTCCTCCAAGGCGCACATACTCTATCCTCAAAGCGCTAAATCATATCTAAACTCAAGGGCAAGTGCACTCGAAAGGTCATCTATCTTCAAACTCAACTTCCATTCCTTTAGGCGCTTCCTAGGGTAAGTTTGGATGCTCCCTTCATGCTTGTTGTTCAAGTGACTTTAACTCATTATAGAGACTTCCTCATCTAGGCGCAAATCATGATAGTTTCAAACACTTAGCTTTCAAGGCGCCAGAAGATGATTGTAGAGGTGTGAAATTGCGCCTTAGTTCAAATAAGCATTCACTTCATCATTAATGGATTTAAATCATTGTATATGCTCATGAAGACTTACCTCACTCAATACTCCCCAAACTTATGGGTCTAAACATGCTTTTTTTTCAGGCGCTAAACTGGAGTTGTCTAGATGCACAAGTGCGCCTTCCTCAATGAAGTCCATTTTGTTAACTGAGTTCATCCTAGTGACTTAAGGGGTTGTTATATTCTTTAGGCGCAATCTTTCATAGACTAAAACATTCACTCCATGTTTAAGGCGCTCACAGGAGGCTCTGGAGATGGAAAATGGCACCTTAACTCACTTGTGTAAATTTTGGACTTTTAGGCAATTGCAAGATGTCTTGGAGGGCTCAATTCTTCAAGGCGCCCATTTTGTTCACCACTTGTAGCATCACTTGTTCAAGGCGCATGTTTGGGATTCTCTAGATGATGAAATGCTCCTTGACTCCCTATGCAGTTAGACTCCAACTCTAGGCGCAAGATAATGATGATAAGCATCTAAAAATCCAAGGTATTATTTGAGGCTTCCACTCCAAATTCCACCTAAGCGCTCACCTAGGGTGAAATGATTATTGAAGTGCGCCCTAATCATTCCTTCCTTTAGGCGCCCACTATCAGGATCAGGTCATCAAGGAGCTCTAAAACTCAAACACCATTGACCTCATCATGCAATAACCCCGAAACAGCATCTAAGCTTAGTCAAACATACTGGAGTTCAAAAAAAAAAAAAACAGGGGGTCCCCATTTGCAATGGGGCGATGTGTGATTTGGTCACAACACTATCTTGCTGTATTTTGTATATCAGACTTGCCTAACTGAAGAATTGATAATGGGTATGTTTCTATATTAACATTTGAGCCATTTACTTATCTGGGTATTCATAGTTTTAAGTGTCCTTGCTATATTTTCATCTGGGTATGCTTGCATGTTATGCATTTCATTACTATTGAGCACCATTGAAATGATAAAAATGCAAACAAACACACAAAACCGTCAATAGTAAACATCACAGCAAAACAAAAAAATTTGGTCACAGAAAACCTACAAACAAGGTGTATATTACAGTGGTATCAGAGCTCAGCTCTTCTTGCCACCCTGTGAGGCCAGATGGAAAAAAAACATGCAAAGTATTCAGTGAGTAATGCAGCCCAATACACATCAATATTATCTGAGAAGAAACAGGTCACAACCGAATCTGGAAGTACCTCCGCACATAGACCCATTCGCAGGTGTTGATAGAGTAGAGGTAGGGATGGGTGACAGAGATCGTGAAGAACCCAGTACCAGAGATATTCTAAATGATTTGGCTAGGGGATAGCAAGAGATACAACACAATTTTAATTGTCTTGTGGACCTTCTAGCTAACCAAGCATTGGGGAATCATGGCAATAACAATAACAACAACAATAACAGGAACAGGAACAACAGTGAGGACAACAATGGTGATAGGAATAGGAATAGAGATGATGAGGACAGAAGAAATGATGGGGAAGTATCTGTTAATAACAGAATAGTTAACCAGCACACAACATATGCTAGACCTGGCATACCTACCTTCACCCCACGACACATATACCAGATCCCAAGCCTACCCTGCTTGAGTTTCAGGATGTGATTATTAGAGATTGGTGAGCTTCTAGTGATGAGTTTCGAGTTGAGATGTCTTTTCGAGAATATTCTGATTTAAGAATGAAACATAGGCCCAACAGGGGTGGTAGACAGCAGAACTATGAGTTATAGAAAAAGCTGAATAAGTTGAATATTCCATATTTTGATGGGTCAGGGAAGACAACGAGGGCATGGGTGCAGAAGCTAGACAGTTTCCTTCAGCTTAGTCCTATGCTAGAAGAGGAGGCAATTACCTATGCTGCCCTACATCTTGACGACATTGCCCATGAGTGGTGGCACCATGGGAAGATCACTCTTGGACATGATCAGATCACTTCATACACAGAGTTCACTGGACGGTTGATTGATAGATTTGACAAGAAGGATCCGGAGTTACAGTTTAAGGAACTGGCACAATTGAAACAATGGGGTTCAGTAGACAATTACATATCTGAGTTCCAGAAGTTATCGGTGATGGTCACTGATATCTCAGAGCATAGATTAGTGGTTCTCTTTATAGATGGACTCACAGATCCATTAAGCGGTTGGATCAAGGGCCTTAATCTACTCTCTTTACATGAAGGCATGAAGAAGGCTAGGGACATGGAGTCTTCTTCAAAAGGTAAATTTCAGACCAAGGGGTTTTCATATAAAAAGGACAAGGACAAGAAGCCATTTCAATGTGACGTGAACCAGCCAAGAGAAAAAACAAATCAGCTAAGTAATGAGTAGTTGAATGAGTACTGGAGGAAGAAACTCTGTTTCGATTGTAGGGAACCACGGGACCCATCTCATAGATGCCTTAACAAGGCAAAGGCTAAGCAAATTGAATATGTTTCTGCCGAAGAAACCAATTCTGAAAAATCAAATCAGCAATCTGATAAGGAGACAACGATGATGAAAACTCATCCCAAGAGGGGAGTGATGGTGAAGGGGTGATGGCAGAACTCCCCAGCTTCCAGAAAGTTGGTTCTTTCAGAGTTAGAGGAGTTCTTGGTGGGCAACGTATAATCACGCTCATTGACACAGGTGCAACCCATAACTTCATTGACGGGGGGTTGGTTGCAAAACGAGGACTCAAGACGGAGGAGTTTGAGGGCTTTAAGGTGATGGTAGCAGATGGCTTCAAACTCACATGCACTAGGAAGATTTTTGGTTTGAGTATTCCGCTGGGTGAGTATGAGCTTAAGGATGACTTTTATGTAGTTGGCATTGGTGACACTGATGTGGTCTTAGGCATGCACTGGATGATGACTATTGGAGAGTTCACTATGAATTTGCGCAATATGGAAATGAAATTTGAATCCAATGGCAAAAGACTTGTGCTTAGGGCATTATCGGATGGAGGGCCTCGAGTAGTTTCTCTCAAGAGGATGGAGAGAATGCTTAGACATGACCAGGTGGAGTGGGCAGCTAAGTGCCTAATTATGCCAGAGGTTTCGCAATAGTAGAAAAACAGCCACCATCTTGACATTCAGAAGTTGTTGACCAAGCACAGGAAAGTGTTTGGGAGTATACCACCAGGAGTCCCACCTGACAGAGGGATAGAGCATGTTATAGAACTGGAGAATGGGTCAAAACTAGTAATTACCACACCCTGTCGGCATCCTAAGAGGCTCAAGGATGAGATAGAGAAAACCATCAAGGAGTTGTTAGAGATGGGGCACATCAGACCCAACAGGAGCCCATTTGCTTTTGCAGTTGTACTTGTCAAAAAGAAGCATGGGACTATATGCATGTGCATTGACTACCGTGCACTAAACAAGAAGACTATTAAGAACATATATCCTATTCCTCGCATTGATGAGCTGATTGACGAGCTTCATAGAGCCTGCCACTTCTCTAAAATCGACTTGAGATTGGGATATCATCAGATTAGGATGAGGGAGGAGGATATAGAGAAGACTGCCTTCAGGTGCCATTATAGTCATTTTGAGTTCTTGGTGATGCCGTTTGGATTGACTAATGCACTGACTACTTTCCAGAGTTGTATGAATCAGATATTCAGGAAGTAGTGGAGGAGGTTTGTGTTGATCTTCTTTGACAACATTCTGATTTTTAGTAAAACTTGGGAGGAGCACATGAGGCATCTTGAGGAGGTTTTGAGCATATTGGAGAGTGAGTCTTTGTATGCTAAGGAATCTAAATATGACTTCAGCATGACTGAGTTGCTTTATCTTGGTCATATTATCAGCGCAGAGGGAGTGAGGGTTGATCCAGAGAAGATAAGGGCTATCATAGAATGGCCTACACCTACGAATCTCTCTCAGCTCAAGGGATTGTTTGGGCTAGGTGGTTTCTATAGGAGGTTCATTAAGGGCTTCTCACAGACTACAGCTCCACGTACAGACTTGACCAAGAAGGGAGCCTTTATATGGTTAGATTCAGCACAGAAGTGTTTCGAACACTTCCAGCAATTGATGTCCACTTGCCCTATGTTGGCAATCCCAGATTTCTCCAAGCCCTTGAGTTGGACTGTGACGCTTTTGGAGAGGGGATTGGGGCAGTGTTGATGCAGGAGAAACACCCCTTAGCATTTGAGAGCAGGAAGCTCTGGGGTGTGGAGAGGAGTTATTCAGTATATGATAGGGAGATGTTGGCCATAATGCATGCATTGACCAAATTTAGACCATACTTGGTTGGGGGCAAGTTCATCATCAAGACAGACCACAATAGCATTAAGTACTTCATGAACCAAAAGGACCTTAATGATTGTCAACAGAAGTGGGTGAGCAAGCTACAGGCATATGACTTTGACATAGAATATGTCAAAGGGAAGAAGAATGTAGTAGCAGATGTACTATCCAGGAGACCCCACTTGTGTCTGTTAGGGGAGATCTCTGTTGATTGGAGAGTCAATTTTAGCAGAGTATGCTAAGGATTCTTGGGCAGCATGAATCATAGAGGGCATAGTGCATGATGATAGGTACTCCGTGTTCAATGACTTGATTATCTATAAGGAGAGGATTTTCCTAGTGCCTACTTCACAGTTTAAGGGCAAGATTTTGAGGACTTTCCATGACACACCTATAGCTGGTCATCCCAAATTCTTTAAGACTTACAGACAGGTTCGGGAGTGCTTCACATGGAAAGGACTTAAGAATGAAGTCCTTAAGTATGTTAGGGAATGCCCTATTTGCCAGCAGAATAAGAATGAGCACACTTATCTAGCTAGACTACTTTAGCCCTTGCCCATTCCAAATCAGAAATGGGAATACATCTCCATGGACTTCATCATTGGGCTACCTAAGGTATAGGGGAAGGATTGCATATTTGTGGTGGTCGACAGACTAAGTTTGCACACTTCTTCGCTATATTAGTGACACACAGTGGTATAGGTGGCTAATTTATTTTTCAGGGAGATTTTCCGGTTACATGGGATACCCAATGGGTGTAATGTCCCTTTTCTGTTTTCAATGTTAGTCTATCATTGGGTTCCCGTATTTTTCAGGGAGATTTTCTGGTTACATGGGATACCGAAGGGTTGTAATGTCCTCTTTCTGTTTTCAGTGTTAGTCTGTCATTGGGTTCCCGTAGACTGACAGTTTGGTTAGGGAACCATGGTTGGATTGGCCTTACATGGGCTATTCAGTAGTGTAGATGTGGTTTGAGTCCAGTGGCTCCAGTTGGCACTCTCAGAGTTGGCTTTGATGGCTTATGGACCATACTTGCTATTTTTAGTAAGTTCAAGGTTGGCGTCATTTTGGGATTTTCAGAGTGGGATTATATTCGTCTCGTTGAGACTTTTTCGGCGAGCTAAAGATCAATGAATTCCGATATCATCTTGTCAGTTATTTTAAAGTCCAAAGTTTAATTATGTTTATTTAACCGAGACTTTATAAAGATTAATGGCAAAGTGACTTTATGAAAAGAAATATTAAAAAGTCACTAGGGGACATGGGCTCCCATCCCTAGGGGGAGAAAAAGAAATTTAAAAACATAAAGTTCCCCCCAAAAAGCCAACGCCTCATGGGAAGGAAATAAAAGATGAAAAAGCAAGTCATTTGTTATGCTTGAATATATGATATTGTGACTTTTTCTTTGCTAGGGTTTCTGTGAGAAGGGTTTGGAAGGGATTCGAACCAGAGGCTATTGGGAACGAAAACTCCCTCTAGTAACAACATTCTACAGGCATGATAGAACGTCCAAAGGTGCTTATGAGGCAAATGCATCCAGTATTTGCAGTTGGGCTTCATTGAGTTTCATGCATTAAGGGTTTGAAGGAGTAAATCGAATGTATCTTGTTGAGTTTGATTGTAGCTGAAGATGATGGGAAGTTGTCTGATTTCAGTATGGGAAGTGTGATATTAGCAGCTGAATCTATCTTCCTTGCTGGTCATACCATAACCAGCTAGACCGTACCAACAATAGGAGGCATTTGCAACCAGTTTGATCTTTCTTCATCACTCCATACTTGGCGTCCAAGGTCATTTGAGTTGCGCAGAGGTTTTTCAAGGAAATTGCAGGCATGTTTAGAGAGTTTCATTGCTGTAGCTGTCATACCCAGCCGTACCATTGTGGTTTGGGAGGATGTGGGATCTTGGGGACACTTTCTCCTTGTTTGCAACCATTCCTATTGCTTTGTTTGGGGCGCCTGAGGCCTCTTGGTCCATTGTATTCACTTGTATGCACAATACATATCATATCTAGTGGATTTGAAGAGTTTCTTACACTACCTAGTTGCTGGTCTAGTCTCAGCATAAAAACGAAGTTGCAAATCTTGATATGGGTATTCAACTATAATTCATTTGGAGGTATTTCTTGATCTGGGTTGTTATTTTGTTCAAAATCATTGTACTTTTTATGGGTTTCACTTGCATGTTATATTTTCTATGTATTCTGGCAAGAAACAAACACATCTCAAGAAAACTGAAACCCCTTCTGCATCTTCTATCTAGTCTCTGAAAGAACACATTCTAAAAATTAAAAATAACACTAAAAAGATCTTAAAAAGAACCAATAGGTGCGGCACATTACAGTGGTATCAGAGCACAGCTCTTCCTGCCATCCTGTGAGGTCAGATTTAGACATATAAATGAAAACATGAGACATGCAGCCAGGTACAAGTAGATATTACCTCAGACAGAATAGGTCTAGAACAGATTTACAGGTTCCTCAGAGAGATCCTTCTGATACAGATACAGAGGTAGTAACCATAGAAGAACAACCAGTGGTATTTTATAGCGAAGAAGATCTTGAAATATTGAGGACAGATCCCTTTTCAGGTGTGGTTCCATTACAGGTTGAAGAGATGTGACATAGATAATGAGGAACCCAGCTTGCGGGACATTCTAAATTCATTGGCTAGGGGACAACAAAATTTAGAGAGGAGCTTCTTGAGGATGGATGAGACGATGAGAGAGTCACAGATAGAACTGGCTCAAATTCTTACCCAGTTGATACTCGGGATGCGAGGAATAACAGAGACAACAACAGGGATAATAATAATAATAACGGGAGAAACAGGAACAACTTCAGAGACAGAAACATAATTAATATTGGAGGTGATAGACAGAATGGTGATAGGCCGAATGGTGATAGGCAGAATGGTGATAGGCACAATGGGGATAGACACCGGGATAGAGAAGATGAGGGTGAAGCTTCAGTCACCAATAGGAGGGCTACCCAGTTGACAGCCAGTGACAGACCTGACATTCCTGTATTTGCACCAAGGAACAATGTTCCTGAATAGGAGGCCACATAGCTGGATTTCCAGGAGGAGATTCTGAGAGATTGGAGAGCATCCAGTGAGGAGTTTAGGAATGAGATGACATTTGGGGAGTATTCAGATTTGAGGATGAAACATAGATCCCGCAGAGGGAACAAATAGCAAAACCGAGAACTTCTGAAGAAAGCGAGTAAAATGACCTTGCCTTACTTTGACGGGTCAGGCAAAACCTCTGCTAGAGCTTGCGTCCAAAAGTTGGACAGCTATCTCTAGATCAGCCCCATGCTAGAGACCGACGCCATCACATACGCAGCCTTACATTTAGAGGGCAGTGCACACAAATGGTGGAGTAATAGAAAGGTTACCTTAGGACATGACCAGATTACTTCCTATGTTAAGTTCACAGCCATACTCAGACATATTTGATAAGAAGATCCTGAAATGCAATTTAAGGAGTTGGCTCAATTGAGACAGGTTGGCTTAATAGATTCATATATATTAGAGTTCCAGGACCTATCAGTTATGGTCTTAGACATTTCAGAGCATAGATTGATTATGCTCTTCATTGATGGTTTGAGAGATCCTTTACGAGGTTGGGTTAAGGATTCGGACCCTACATCATTACAGGAGGCCATGAAAAAGGCCTGTGATATGGAGTCTTCTATTTGGAGAAGTAAGTTTCAGTCCAAGGGTTTTCAGCATAGGAGAGATAAGGAGCAGGACAAAAGACACTTTCAGAGAGATTCAGGACAGCAGCATAAGAGCTCTTCCAGGTTGGATAATGATCAGTTGAATGACCTCAGGAGGAAGAAGCTCTGTTTTCACTGCCGAGAGCCTTGGGATCCTAAGCACAAGTGTGCGGCCCAAGGAAAAACCAAACAATTGGAATATTTTTCAGCAGATGAGTCCGTAGAATCGAAGACACATTCAGAGCAGCAATCGAAAGATAATGACTCAGTGACTGATGTTGCATCTGAAGCATCAGATAAGGAGACAACCCTACCTACAACACATCTCTCTAGCATTTAGAGAGGGCTCATTCTAGATGAGAGGAGTACTTGGTGGACAGCGAGTGATTACTTTACTAGACACAGGTGCTACTCATAATTTCATAGATGAGGGCTCGGTTGCGAAGAGAGGGCTTAAGACTGAAGAGTTTGAAGGATTTAAGGTGAGGGTAGCAGATGGATTTGTACTCACCTGCACTAGGAGGATACCTAATCTCACCATACTGTTGAACAATTATACTTGCCAGTCAGATTTCTATGTGGTTAGCATGCGTGAGATGGATGTGGTGTTGGGCATGCGATGGTTGTATGACATTGGGGAGTTCACACTCAACTTGAGGACTATGGAGATGAAGTTTGAGGTGAACGGAATACGACATGTGCTCAGGGGCATTTCAGATGGTGGATTGAGAGTGGTTTCACTCAAGAGGATGGAGAGATTGATTCGACATGATCAAGTGCAGTTGGCAATAGAGGTGATGGTGATGCCTGCAGTGTCAGAACAACAGAAGCGTGAGTATCCACCTTATATACATGCTCTCTTGACTAAACACATTAAAGTGTTTAGTGACTTACCACCAGGTAGACCCCCTGATAGGGGTATTGAGCACGTTATAGAGCTAGAGGAGGGTGCTAAGCACGTGATTACTACACCTCCTTACATGCACCCGAAAAGATATAAGGATGAAATTGAGAAAGCTATCAAAGAGCTTCTCGAGATGGGGCACATAAGGGCAAGCAAAAGTCCATTCGCCTCATCAGTGGTCTTAGTGAAGAAACAAGATCGAACTCTCAGAATGTGTATCAATTACAGGGAGCTTAATAAGAAGACCATTAAGAACAGGCACCCTATACCCCGCATTGATGAGTTGATAGATGAGTTGCACGGACACTGTTACTTCTCCAAAATAGATTTGAGATCCAGTTATCACCAGATACGGGTCAAGGATGAAGATGTGGAGAAGACAGCTTTCAGTTGCCATTATGGGCACTTTGAGTACCTGGTCATGCCATTTGGTTTGACCAATGCACCAGCCACCTTCCAATCCTATATGAACAGGGTGTTTAGAGAACAGTTGAGGAGATTTGTGTTGATATTTTTTTATGACATATTGATATACAACATGACTTGGTAGGAGCATCTGAAACATATTGACATTGTCTTGAGCATTTTGGAGTGGGAGTCATTATATGCTAAGATGTCAAAGTGTGAGTTTGGGATGACCGAGTTATTGTACTTGGGTCACATTATCAGTGTTGGTAGTGTGAAGGTGGACCCGGAGAAGATTCAGGCAATCATTGACTGGCCTCCATCAAATAATCTCTCTCAGCTTAAGGGATTCCTTGGTCGTTGTGGGTATTACCGCAGATTTGTAAAGGGGTTTTCATAGTTAGCTGCCCCCCTCACAGACTTGACTTGGAAGGATGCTTTCAGTTGGACAGGAGGTTCATAGGAGTGCTTTGACAAGTTTAAGGAGATTATGAGTACTTGTCCTGTGCTGGCTATTCTAGATTTCAGCAAACCTTTTGAGTTACAGTGTGATGCCTCAGGGGAAGGCATTGGTGCAGTAATAATGCAGGATAAACACCCCATTGCATTTGAGAGCAGGAAGTTGAGGGGTGTGGAGCAGAGTTATAGCCCTTATGACAAGGAGATGTTAGCCATCATGCATGCATTGGTTAAGTTCAGACAGTACTTAGTGGGAAGTAAGTTTGTGATGAAAATAAATCACAATAGTCTGAAACATTTGCTTGGTCAGAAGGACCTGAATGAGAGGCAGCAGAAGTGGGTCAACAAACTTCAGGCCTACGACTTTGACATTGTCTTTGTCAAAGGAAAGAAAAACATAGTTGTTGATGCTTTATCCAAGAGACCGCATTTGTGTGCAGTGGGTGCTATTGCAAAGGATTGGAGGGAGATGCTATCTGCTGAGTATGCCAAGGATAAATGGGCTTCTGGTATTATTGATGGCACTATTCGAGATGACAGGTATTCAGTGGTAAATGATTTGATCATTTACAAGGGCGGAATTTTCCTAGTGCCAGGTTTGGTGGTTAAGTAGAAGATTTTGAGAGCCTTCCATGATTTGCCTATGGATGGTCATCCTGGTTACTTCAAAACTTATAGATAGGTGAGAGAGTGCTTCACTTGGAAGGGCCTCAAAACAAAAGTATTGCAGTATGTGAGTGTTCGATATGTCAGCAGAATAAGCAGGAGCACTCTCTCCCAGGTGGTCTACTGCAGCCCCTGCCCATTCCTGAGAGGAAGTGGGATAACATCTCTATGGACTTTATCACAGGCTTACCTAAAGTCCAAGGCAGGGATTGTATCTTCGTGGTAGTGGATAGATTGACAAAGTTTGCACACTTCTTTGCCATTCCTAGCACCTACACTGCAACTCAGGTTGCAGAGTTATTTTTCAGAGAGGCATTCCGTCTTCATGGGTTGCCACAGAGTATTGTGAGCGATAGGGACCGCAGGTTTCTAAGTAATTTTTGGTAGGAACTCTTCAGGTTGACAGGGGCAGAGCTCACCCCCAGCACGAGCTACCACCCACAGATAGATGGCCAGATAGAGATTGTCAATAAATGGGAGGAAGGATACCTCCGTAACTATGTAGCAGGGCAGCAAAAGGCATGTATTAAGTGGCTTCACATGGACGAGTATTGCTATAATTCCACTTATCACATGTCTATCCAGATGTCACCCTTCATGGCTTTGTATGGGTATGAGGCACCAAGGTTTGTGGATTTACTATTTGGTGATAGCAGAGTGCCTAAGGCCAAAGACCTTCTACAGGAGAGTCAGGATATCATGTCTTTGAAGGAGAATATATAGAAGGCTTAGAATCAACAGAAGTAGTATGTAGATCAACAGAGGATTGAGCGATCATTTGAGATAGGTGACATGGTATATTTGATGCTGCAGCCCTACAGGCAGTCCACTCTCAAGAAAAGTGGAGCAGAGAAGCTTAAGCCACATGCTATTATGGACCCTTCAGGATCTCCAAGAGAGTTGGAGAAGTGGCTTAGGAGTTAGAGTTGCCGGCAGGAAGTAGGGTACACAATGTGTTTCATGTATCTCGCCTCAAGAAGGCGTTGGGGCATAATGCGACACCTTCAGTAGAGTTACCTCCTCTTGATGAACAGGGGAAATTGATTTTGGTACCCGAGGCTATAATTGATACCAGCGAATGCACTTTGAGGACTATCAGAGAGTATCTAGTAAAGTGGAGAAACCTGCCCATGGATGATGCTACTTGGGAGAACGAGTAGATATTGGAGCATCCTGATTTGAGATTGCTTGAGGCAAGCAATCTTAGGGAGGGCGGACTGTAATGTCCCCTTTCTGTTTTCAGTGTTAGTCTATCATTGGGTTCTCGTAGATTGACAGTTTGGTTAAGGAACCATGGTTGGATTGGCCTTACATGGGCTATTCAGTGGTGTAGATGTGGTTTGAGTCTAGTGGCTCTAGTTGGCACTGTCAGAGTTGGCTTTGATGGCTTATGGACCATACTTGCTATTTTTAGTAAGTTCAGGGTTGGCATCATTTTGGGAGTTTCAGAGTGGGATTATATTCGTCTCGTCGAGACCTTTTCGGCGAGCTAAAGATCAATGAATTCTGATATCATCTTGTCAGTTATTTTAAAGTCCAAAGTTTAATTATGTTTATTTAACCGGGACTTTATAAAGATTAATGGCAAAGTGACTTTATGAAAAGAAATATTAAAAAGTCACTAGGGGACATGGGCGCCCATCCCTAGGGAAGAAAAAGTAATTTAAAAACATAAAGTTCCCCCCAAAAAGCCAACGCCTCATGGGAAGGAAATAAAAGATGAAAAAGCAAGTCATTTGTTATGCTTGAATATATGATATTTTGACTTTTGCTCTGCTAGGGTTTCTATGAGAAGGGTTTGGAAGGGATTCAAACCGGAGGCTATTGGGAATGAAAACTCCCTCTAGTAACAGCATTCTACAGGCGTGAAAGACCGTCCAAAGGTGCTTATGAGGTGGATGCATCCAATATTCGCAGTTGAGCTTCATTGAGTTTCATGCATTAAGTGTTTGAAGGAGTAAATTGAATATATCTTGTTGAGGTTGATTGCAGCTGAAGATGATGGGAAGTTGTCTGATTTCAGTATGGGAAGTGTGATATTAGCAGCTGAATCTATCTTCCTTGCTGGCCATACCATAACCAGCTAGGCCATACCAACAATAGGAGGCATTTGCAACCAGTTTGATCTTCCTTCATCACTCCATACTTGGCGTCCAAGGTCATTTGAGTTGTGCAGAGGTTTTTCAAGGAAATTGCAAGCCTGTTTAGAGAGTTTCATTGTTGCAGCTGTCATACCCAGCCGTACCATTGTGGTCTGGGAGGACGTGGGATCTTGGGGACACTTTCTCCTTGTTTGCAGCCATTCCTATTGCTTTGTTTGGGGCGCCTGAGGCCTCTTGGTCCATTGTATTCACTTGTATGCACAATACATATCATATCTAGTGGATTTGAAGAGTTTCTTACACTACCTAGTTGCTGGTCTAGTCTCAGCATAAAAACGAAGTTGCAAATCTTGATATGGGTATTCAACTATAATTCATTTGGAGGTATTTCTTGATCTGGGTTGTTATTTTGTTCAAAATCATTGTACTTTTTATGGGTTTCACTTGCATGTTATATTTTCTATGTATTCTGGCAAGAAACAAACACATCTCAAGAAAACTGAAACCCCTTCTGCATCTTTTGTCTAGTCTGAAAGAAGACATTCTAAAAATTAAAACTAACACTCAAAAGATCTTAAAAAGAACCAACAGGGGCGACACATTACAAGGGGATTGTGAGTGACAGGGACAACAAGTTCCTAAGTCTCTTTTGGCAAGAGTTGTTCAGGTTGTGTGGCACCGAGCTTACTCCTAGTACTAGTTACCACCCATAGATAGACGGGCAAATTGAAATAGTAAACAAATGGGTGGAAGGGTATCACATAAACTATGTTTCGGGGCAGCGGAAAGCATGGATGAAATGGCTGCATCTGGGGGAGTACTATTACAACACAACATATCATATGTCCATCAGGATGACACCGTTTATGGCTTTATATGGGTATGATGCCCCTAGCTTCATGGATTTGCTACTTGGTGATAGTAGAGTACCAAAGGCAAAGGACTTTTTGCAAGAAAGCCAAAATATCATGAAAGAGCTTAAGGAGAATCTGCAACAAGCACAAAATCAACAGAAATTGTAATGCAGATCAGCACTGAGTAGAGCACAGTTTTGAGGTTGGGGACATGGTCTACCTAAGGGTCCAACCATACAGGCAGTCTACTCTCAAAAGGAGTGGAGCAGAGAAGTTAAAACCTAGGTTTTATGGTCCGTTCAGAGTGTCCAGAAGAGTGGGAGAAGTTGCATATGAGTTTGAGCTACCAGCCAACAACAGAGTACACAATGTATTTCATGTATCCAGGCTCAAGAAGGCACTTGGACACAATGTTGTAACCTCATCTGAGTTGCCACTGTTGGATGAGGAGGGGAAGCTAATCCTAATCCCAGAGGCTATCATTGACACTCGGGAGAGGAATATCAAGAAGAGGATCGTCAAGGAGTACCTGGTCAAATGGAAAAACTTGTCAGTAGAGGATGCAACATGGGAGAGTGAGCAGATATTACAGCATCCTAAGTTGAGATTGCTTGAGGACAAGCAATTTCAGGATGGGCGGACTGTAATGTCCCTTTCTTAGCTAGTTGACAGGTTGGACCAATTAGCCTATTCTAGGGTTCCCGTAGGCTAATGGTGGTTGGTTAGGGAACTTCTGTGGGGGATTTCCAGTGGCTTCGGCACAATTGGGTGATGCGTTGAGTTTATCTTTCCTTTCCGAGGGTGTCTTGGACACAATTTCTAGAAAATAGTAAGTCAGGCAGGGTTCATCAGTGGAGTTGGTTTCGATATTTCCATTTTTAGTATTGTCGGTTGGAGTATCTAGCACTTGTTACATGGCATCCGAAACGACCAAGGAATGATATATTAAATGTCAAATTATTAAGTTAAATTAAAGATTTGACTTATAATGTTTTTTATGAGTTGCTTTATATTAGAAAGTAACCAATTAATATAGAGTCATAAGTTGTTTTAAAGTGAATGTGCTAGGTGTGTGTTGGGGGCGCTCAACCCATGGAGATATAAGGAGTAAAAAGTTATTAAAAAGATAAAAAATAAAATATTTACCTTGGGCGTTGGGATGAGGAGAAGAAAAAGAAAAAAAAAGAAAACTGATATTCATTCATTCATTCACTCATCTTTGTCGTGCATGTTTTTGGAGCTTTGGTTTTGAGCTGGAAATTACAAGGGTTTGCAGGGACGGAATCCTCTGTAAATCACACGCTACATGATTGAGAGATATCATCTGGAGGGTTGATGGTGATTTCATACGGAAGTCACACATGGGTTTCAATGGCGAATTTTTGGGTGTTTAACTCCATGTTTTAGTTGCAGATTTCCTTTGAGAAGGATTTTGAAGTGTTGCAGCAGTGGTAAGATTTTGAGGTGGATTTAGAGCTATAGGGAATTACCACAAGAGGTCGTACTCTTTCTGGTTGAGGCAGCTGTACTTCACAGAAAATATAAGGGGTTTTTAATGCTTTACTACATTTTGGGCGCCTAATGCATTTATCAGCGTTTGCATTGCCTTGGCACAGTGGCGACAAGTTTTAGAAAGGTTTGGTGAATGCCTATGCTGTTGTAGCAGCCTCTGCAGAGCCGTATAACACTATATAGGTGGGACGTGAGGTTATTTGGCATCAATCGCTCCAGCATTAAGGGTTTTACCTCTTGCATATGTGGTGTCTAAGCTATTGGACTGCATATTAACAATTGTATGTGAAGGCTTTGGTACCTATTGCTGCCCAGAGTGTTTTCATAGCAACTATCTTGCTGGATTTTGTATATCAGATTTGCCAAACTGAAGAATTGATAATGGGTATGTTTCTATATTAACATTTGAGCCATTTACTTATCTGGGTATTCATAGTTTTAAGTGTCCTTGCGATGTAGGAGCATCCTTGGTTCAAGAGCAATCTTGCATCAACCAAAAACATTTGCAATTCAGTTTGTTTGTAGTTCAGTTTGTTTCTTTTCAGTTCAGTTCAAGCAGTTCAGTCAGAAGCAAATTCTGTATTTTGGTCCAATAGCATTTCAGATCCTGGGGTGCTGGATTTAGCATATATATTCATTCATCTACATCATATCCATAATTCAGAGATCCGCACAGCGTGACCGGAAAGATGTCGCTATCAGAAGTTGACTGTTTCTCAGAGCAGAGCATCCTGATATTCACTGGCAACCAGCTAAAGGAGAAACTTGCGGAAGCATTTCCCGATCTTTGGAGCCTAATGACACATCATACAATGCCTTTTGTTTCGTGGCCGACCTTCCTCGGAGATCCGCACTTCATTCCATGCATTTTCTGGAAGTGTTCTATGCATTTAGGTCCGACCTATCTGTGTACACACGTTACCTCTCTTCTTTGGAATTTGTGATCTTCCTTGGCCAACACGGAGGAATCTATTGATCCAGACTTGATATATATTGATGTAATAGATCCCTAGGAAAGTAGTTCATAACATAGTGATAGCTAATAGTTTAGATTTTGTGCGAAGGGAGCTTCAAAGCCTTATCTTGCGCATGTATATAATCAGCCCTGTGAGCCCTAATTGTAAGCCCGCATGTTGCCGACCGATCTTTATTTGAATTCTATGATATACTGAATGACTGAATCTGCATTTACTTTATTTCTTTGAGTTGTTTCCGTTGTGTTTACTCTAGCTGCACGGTCCGGACAGTTCATTCTGTGAACCCTTCTACTGTGACTGCACCAAGTGGTATCAGAGCGAAAGTTCAAATCTTTTGGGAGCGAATTGAGCGAAGTTGGCGAGGGAATTCCGTAAGATCTTGTTGTGGACAGATCACCGAATTGAGGCAGGTTACTTGTGTTGCAACCGATCGCCGATTGTGAGGCAGTTGTCACCTTGTAGCCCGATCGCCGAACTTGAGGCAGTTTACACTTGATCCTAGGAAGAATGCTGCCGAGGAGAGTTGCTGCTGTTAGAACAATGGCTAGTAGAATAGATGAGATGATGGAGATAATGAAAACAATGCGAATTCGTTTGGATGTTGTTGAAGAAGATAGGTGAAGAGGATTGACATCGAGACCTAATGTTGAAAGCGATGAGGAAGAAGAATTTCAATCTGTTGAACAAAATGGCAAAACCGTAGGAGGTGATGAAGAAGAAGAATCAGATCAAGTAAAGATGCTGCGAGCTATTTCAAAGATTGGAAAGAGACCTAGAGTTGATTTGCCGAACTATACTGGTAATTTGAATCCTGAAGAATTGATTGACTGGATAAATGACATGGAAGAATACTTTGAATATGAGGAAATTGAAGATCCGGAGAAGGTGAAATTTGCAAAGACAAAGGTTAAAGGACATGCTGCTATATGGTGGAAAGAAGTTCAGTTGGAAAGAAATAGAAGAGGAAAAGAAAAGATTACAAAATGGGATAGGATGGTGACAAAGTTGAAGAATCAGTTTATACCTGCTGACTATGAGTAGGAGCTGTTGAAAAGATTGCGAAACCTGAGACAAAAGGAGAAATATGTGAAGGAATACATTGAAGAATTTCATAAGATGATCATATGGACTGGACATAGTGAAGCGAGCAAGGAAAAAGTGGCTAGATACATCAATGGACTGAGATTGAACATTCAAGAAGAACTAAGCTTGGTAAGGATGACATCTTTAGAAGAAGCATATCAGTTTGCCCTGAAGGTTGAAGAAAAGTTGAATAAGAGACATGATGAGAGACAGAGAGGCAGAGGAGGAAAATTTCAGAGAAGTAGAACTTATTCCGGAGGAGACAGATCATATCCGGAGCAGAACAAGTTTGATAGCCCATTTAAGAAGGATGACAGAGATAACAATGCTTACCGGAGAGATGACATAAATTTTTACCAGAGAGGAAACCCTAGTGCATATCAGAATGATGGATACAGAAGAGAAGGAAGAGGATTGGCTAAGAGAACATTCAGAGGTACTTGTTTCAAGTGTGGGGGTGAAGAACATAGAGCATTTGAATGTAATTAGGGTAGTACAAGCAAGAGGACAAAAAATAGTGGAAGGGCAGGCTATGTTGAAGAAGAACCTATTGAATTAGATGACCCCTGTTCTGTTGGTAAACCTGAGACAGGAGAATCATTAGTGATGAGGAGAGCACTATTTCAAGCCGAGACAAATGAGGAACCATCGCAGAGGAAGAGCTTGTTTAGAACTAGATGCAAATCTAGAGGTAAGTGTTGTAAAGTTGTAATTGATAGTGGTAGTTCAGATAACCTAGTTTCAAAGGAGATGGTGACTAAGTTGAAGTTGGAAAGATTGAAAGACCCTAAGCCATATCAGATAGCATGGATTCAGGGTGATCATAAGGTACTGGTGAGTGAACAATGTTTGGTGAAATTTCATATTGGATCTTATCATGATGAAGTCTTGTGTGATATTATGCCTATGGATGTATGTCATATCTTGTTGGGTAGACCTTGGCAGTATGATAGAAAAACTATACATGATGGGAGAAAGAATACATATACCATAACAACAAATGGGAAAAGAATTACTTTGATTCCTTTGGAGGATGATCCTAAAGATGTGGTATGTGGGAATGCTAGAATCTGTTTGGTACATGAGAATGTGTTATGCCTTGATTCCTAAGAAGCTTGAAGCATTGAAGAAAGAAACTAAACCAGAGGAGATAAGAGAGTTGTTGACCGAATATGGAGACATCATATCAGATAATGTACCTGATGGATTGCCACCTATAAGGAGTATTGGTCATCACATGGATCTTATACTGGGAGCAAGTTTGCTTAATAAAGCAGCACATAGAATGACACCGGCAGAGAATGAAGAACTGAATAGACAGATACAAGAATTGTTGAGGAAAGGTTTGATCAAAGAAAGCTTGAGCCCTTGTGCAGTACCTGCAGTGTTAGCACCTAAGAAGGATGGAGAATGGAGAATGTGTACTGATTCTAGAGCCATAAACAAGATTACAGTTAAGTATAGATTTCCTTTACCTAGGATGGATGATATCATGGATTGTTTGAGTGGAGCAAAATATTTCACAAAGATAGATTTGAAGAGTGGATACCATCAGATCAAAATCAGAGAAGGTGATGAATGGAAGACTGCTTTTAAGACAAATGAAGGATTGTATGAGTGGTTAGTGATGCCCTTTGGATTGACAAATGCACCGAGTACTTTCATGAGATTGATGAATGAAGTCTTGAAATTCTTGGGTAAGTTTGTGATTGTTTACTTGGATGATATTCTGATTTTCAGTAAGACAAAAGAGGAACATTTGTGGCATATTAGACAAGTTTTGCAGAGATTGAGAGAAAAGAAATTGCTGATAAATATCAAGAAGTATAGTTTTATGAAGGAAGAGTTAGTATATTTGGGATTTGTGATTTCTGCGAAAGGATTGAAGATGGACCCTGAGAAAGTGAAAGCAATTGTTGAATGGCCTACACCGGAGAGCATTGGAGAGGTTAGATCATTTCATGGATTGGCTAGTTTCTATCGAAAGTTCATCAGAAATTTCAGTTCAGTTTGTAACCCTATGACAAAGACAATGAGAGGTGACAGAAAAGATTTTAAGTGGACATCTGGAGCAGATAAAAGTTTTGAATTGTTGAAGCAGAAAGTGACAAAGCAACTTGTTTTGGCATTACCGGATTTCAATAAGGTATTTCAAGTTGATTGTGATGCAAGTGGAAATGCAATTGGAGAAGTATTAAGTCAAGAAAGTAGACCTGTAGCTTATTTAAGTGAAGTTAAATGATGCAAGGAGAAGATATTTAGTTTATGATTAAGAGTTCTATGCCATAATTCAAGCCTTGAAGAAGTGGAGACATTACTTGTTGCCTAAGGAGTTTGTGTTGTATACAGATCATCAAGCTTTGCAATATTTGAACAGTCAAGGTAAGTTGAATCAGAGACATATGAGATGGGTAGAGTTCATGCAGAGTTATACTTTTGTGTTGAAGCATAGGAGTGGAAAATCAAACAAAATTGCTGATGCATTGAGTAGAAGAAGAAACTTGTTGACAGAGACGAGAGTTGAAGTGTTGGGTTTTGATGAATTGAAGAACATGTATGAGGGAGACACTGATTTTGTAGAACCTTGGAAAGCATGTAAGGAACCTGTTGTGACAGATAGGAGTAAGTGGTTGGACTATTTCATTCAAGAAGATATGTTGTTCAAAGGAAATCAGTTGTGCATACCTAGAAGTTCAATGAGAGATAATTTGATCAAGGAGAAGCATAGTGGTGGATTGGCAGGACATTTTGGCATTGATAAGACAGTGGCTTTGGTGAGTGAAAATTACTTTTGGCCTCAGATACATAAGGATGTTCGGAGATTTGTGCAGAGTTGTAGAGTTTGTCAAGTTGCAAAAGGGAGTAGTCAGAATAATGGATTGTATAAACCTTTGATAGTATCGGAGAGACCTTGGGAAGACATAAGTATGGATTTTGTGTTGGAATTGCCTAAGACACAGAGAGGACATGATTCAATATTTGTAGTGGTTGACAGATTTTCAAAGATGGCTCATTTCATACCTTGTAAGAAGACAACCGATGCAGTTCATGTAGTTGACTTATTTTTCAAGGAGATTGTGAGATTACATGGATTACCTAAAAGTATAGTTTCAGACAGATATACAAAGTTTGTTGGATACTTTTGGAGGACACTTTGGAAGAAGATGAAGACAGATTTGAAGTTCACTTCAGCTTTTCATCCACAGACAGATGGACAGACAGGGTAGTGAATAGGAGTTTAGGAAATTTGTTGAGATGTTTGGTTGGAGAGAAAACCGGAAGTTGGGATTTGATTCTTTCACAAGCAGAGTTTGCATATAATAATTCAGTAAATAGGAGTACCGAAATAACACCTTTTGAGATTGTTACTAGAGTGAATCCTAGAGTTGTAGAATTGAGAGATATCAGTACAGAGAAAAAGAGAAGTGCAGAGGTAGAAGAATTTGCAGATCACATGAAGACAATGCATGATTAGGTTAAGAAGCATTTGGAGGATATGAATAGTAAGTACAAAGAGAAGGCTGATGAGAAGAGAAGACATAAGGAATTTGAAGTTAGAGATGAAGTAATGGTGTACCAGTTGGGACATATAACAAGTTGAAGATGAAGAAGTTTGGACCTTGTAAGATACTCAAGAAATTTGATTCAGGGAATGCATATGAAGTGGAATTACCGGAGACATTGGGTATTTCACCTATTTTCAACATTGCAGACCTTTATCAGTATCATGAAGCAGATTTCAGTGACAGCATGGAAGAAGACTTGAAGAAGCAGTTACCACAACAAGCACCGGAGCAGATTGAAGACATTTTGGACAGTAGAGTTGGACGCAACACTAGAGGAAGACAATACAAATAATATCTTGTGAAGTGGAAAGGCAGACTGGAAGAGGATTCATCATGGATTTCTCAGGCTGAGGTGGACCGTCTTGGTTCTCCCCTAGCCCCAACAAAGTGAGGGACTCACTTTTTCAATAACCCCGGATGTCTGATGCAGGAGCATCCTTGGTTCAAGAGCAATCTTGCATCAACCAAAAACATTTGTATTTTAGTTTGTTTCTTTTCAGTTTAGTTCAAGCAGTTCAGTCAGAAGCAGATTCTGTATTTTGGTCCAGTAGCATTTCAGATCCTGTGGAGCTGGATTTAGCATCTACATTCATTCATCTACATCATATCCAGAATTCAGAGATCCCCACAGCGTTACCGGAAAGATGTCGCTATTAGAAGTTGACTGTTTCTCAGAGCAGAGCATCCTTATATTCACTAGCAACCAGCTGAAGGAGAAATTTGCGGAAGCATTTCCCGATCTTTGGAGCTTAATGACACATCATACAATGATCTTTGGTTCGTGGCCGACCTTCCTCGGAGATCCGCACTTCATTCCATTCATTTTTCAGAAGTGTTCTATACATTTAGGTCCGACCTATCTGTGTACACACGTTACCTCTCTTCTTTGGAATTTGTGATCTTCCTTGGTCGACGCGGAGGAATCTATTGATCCGGACTTGATATATATTGATGTAATAGATCCCTAGGAAAGTAGTTCATAACATAGTGATAGCTGATAGTTTAGATTTTGTGCGAAGGGAGCTTCAAAGCCTTATCTTGCGCATGTATGTAATCAGGCCTGTGAGCCCTAATTGTAAGCCCGCATGTTGCCAACCGATCTCTAGTTGAGTTCTATGATATACTGAATGACTGAATCTGCATTTGCCTTATTTTTTTGAGTTGTTTCCGTTGTGTTTACTCTTGCTGCACGGTCCGGACAGTTCATTCTGTGAACCCTCCTACCGTGACTGCACCACCTTGCTATATTTTCATCTATGTATGCTTGCATGTTATGTATTTCATTACTATTGAGCACCATTGAAATGATAAAAATGCAAACAAACACACAAAACCGTCAACAGTAAACATCACAGCAAAACATAAAAAATTTGGTCACAGAAAACCTACAAACAGGGTGTATATTACACAATGCCACTTAAGAGAATGCACTCTAACATGACGGCTCAAATAAGGGTACTCTAATCATGGTAATTTGTTGCCTTGGCCCAAGATTGATCAAGCGTGTAGAGAAGGGAAAGGAAGGGAATGTCACCGACGGAGCAGCACATCCAAGAACGAGAAGTCCATACATACATGTAGAGTCAATCCTTTCTCCTCAGTACTCAATAGTCAAGTATATCTATCAAGATCGGTAGAATCAAAGGAGCTTTCACATCAAGATTGATAGAAATTGGATATTAACATTTCCGTAAAAATAAATTTGACACCTTCTTAGATAAATAATAAAACCCAGATCACAAGCACATATAATCCAATGTAGTCGTTGAGGATGTAAGCAATAATTTAGACTTAAACTAAGAAAACATATGCAAAATGAAAGCTTTTTACTCTAAACTATCACAAAGCTTAGATAGAGCATGCAAATGGAAATCAAACTAAGTAAATAAATACAATTTTAACACCAATCTCCTTTGTTGAAAATAGACCTACTCTAAATGATTTAGGATGTGGATGCTCCTTGCACAAATGACTACTATTTCTATATTGATGGCATATGGCTAGCATGAAAGTGGATGATAAAAAGAGAGCATGAAGCTCCTATTTATATATTTTTGGGAGAGAAAATCAATGGTGGAGATGAGGTGAAAAGATCAATGGTGGAGGATGAATGAGAGGACTTTCCTAGGATTGGGGAGAGGATGAAAGGTCAAGATTGAACTTGTCAAAAATTAAGGGCTAGGATTGCATAGCAATTTGTTGCAACCATCCTTTATTCTTGGAAATGGTTGAGGGTATATAACAAGTTGTTGTAACTATGCAATATGTATCCGCTTTAATCTTGGAAAAGGTGGAGACAAGGTGGAGGGAATATAGCCTTAGCCATGTGAGGTGGAAAAGAGGATAATCAAATAATAAAATTATTTAATTATGTGAGGGGGAAAATCGCTAACTAAATAATAAGATTATTTAATTGATGTGTGGGAGTCATTAGGTGGAATAAATGAACTAATTAATTTGATCATTTAGTTAAAATTCAGAGTAAGGTTTACTAGGACAAATTCAGGTGTTTACATTTTGCCCCTCTTTGATATAGTGTCATGACTAAGTGACGTGTCAAAGAAGAATTAAAAGTAAGATGAAGTGGAGCTTTGGTGGCAAGTTTCTCTAGTTAGATGGCAACATTAGTAAGATCGTTGCAAACCTTGTGACACTTGATTGCACCAGCGCTTTCCCTTTGGTGTGATCTCTCAGCAAACTAAGAACCCAAGGGTGATTATAAATATATTTCTTTTATGCTTCTTGCATCTTCTACAACTAGCCTCACCCAATCATATTTGCCTATGTCCTCTAAAAGAAGGTCAAGGAAATATGCTGTGCAAGGGGTCCAAAAGAGTGATGGATACCTCTCTTGGAGCAATCTCCCAATTGCCACATATGATGTTGTATTGTTAGTTATAATTTGGACTACATTCTCTATGCCCACCTCTAAGACAACTTCCTCCAACATTATACTTAGTATTTGTATTTTTGACTTTGTTAAAGGTAGTAACTGACTTCAAAAAAATTACCTCACCATTTGAAGCTACCAAAAGTTTATAAGGGTGCGGTTCTTTCCATTTGTCCACCCATATGAAAGAATACTGGATCCAAGCTTTCACCGTTGCTTCTTTTGTTCTTCCACATTTAACTTTGTATCTTCAATTGCACCTACGAGCAACTTCCCACTTAAGTTTTTTGGAGAGGGTGCCTTGTAGCCTTTTCATGCAACTGTCATTGCAATTACCAAATTCTTCTAATATAGGCTCTTCGCTACATTGAAGGGAAGGTTGTTGAAATAGCAAAAATTGGCACATGCCTTATCTACTTCTCAGTGCATCTCCTTATTCCACACTGTACCTTTCCTGCAACGATTGTGCTCTAGGTATATTTTTGGGTACAAAAAAGCTATGTATCGTACGTACAGGCACTCTACTCAAAGTAGATGAGGTGGATGCCGATGTGCTTCGTATGTGTGGACCACGAGTGGAGCCCACTATGCCTTCAAATGCCGTATTTTCATCTGTTTTTTCTTGCAATTGAGGACTATGAGCACTAGGTATGGATGCTGTCTCCCTCTGTAGTTTTTTCTCTTTTGTCAATGCAAGGTGTGCATTCATCTCTCGTTTTATCTCTTCTGTGGTCTTCTCATAGGGCTCGACATCATGATGAGTAATGCCTACAAGATGGTATTTGAGGCGATTTATGCCTCCGTGATATAGGTTCTGACATCTTATGGAAATGATTGTCCCAGGTGTCAATCCCTATAATATCCCCAATGGGATCTGCCCTCAATTCTGAATTTTATTTTTCTGATTTCTGCCCTAGTTTTCTGCACTTTTAGAATTCTGCTCAAACCCTAGAATTCTGATTTAATTTTCTGATTTCAAATAAACATGGATAGGGAACAAATATGCATCCGAATGCTCAAATAATATAGCAATAATGAACCCTTATGATTATATCTTCAATCACGAACTCATCCAACAATATATGACATCAAAATGCAAACATATACATGGAGGAAATCTGATTTCTGAATTATTCAGTCTGCTGCTACAAATCGAACTTCTGAATATGCAATTATATCACAATACATAGGCCAAACATGCCCAAATACATCTCAGAATTCTGCCATTACAAATCAGACTTAATAATAGGTTTGTACATACCAAAATGATATAGAATGAAGCTCCACAAACCCTCAACAATGGTGGTGCTTGGGCTGCTGCTCAGATTAGGGTTTAGAAGCCCTCAATGATGAAGAAATCGCCTCCAAAGGCCAAGTCGCCCTCCTCTAGATGTGGCGCTCCAAATTAGGGTAAGCTCTAATGCAATGAAGATACAAAATGCCACGAAAATGATCCTCCAAATGTGGCACACAAGTCTAGGGTTAAACCATATTGCCAAATGAATGCAAATGCCACAAGGAAATATCCTCCAATGCTGATCCGAAATCTGAATATGCAATCAAAGCTGTCCTCTTTCACAAGTCGCCAATGAAGTGCAATTATGAACTCCGTGTGAGTCCACCTCCAAAGTGTTATTGGGTTTTCGTCCAATCCACTTATCTTCCTTAGGGTTTTTGTAATGTCCCCATTTCCAGAGTGATCACCAAACAGAGGATGGAGTTAGCCTATTTTCTATGCCCATAGGTTAACTCGACAAAACAAGGGAATACTCTGACAAAGCTAAGGGTCGGAAAGATAACTTGTTCAAAGGCTTGGAAAATAGAAAGTTGTTTTGAAGAGCTCAGTCAGTATTTGACATGATGGAAGGATGTATTATTGTGATTTCCACATTAATTATCAAAGAGAAAAGGAATCAATTATATAATATTATTGTTAATATTAACAAATATCAACTTCTTGGTTTGGCATCCACCTTGGAGGAGTAAAATATTCAAAATAATATCAAATAGGCCTTCCCTAGTGAGCACCCACATTGGAGAAAGGTCCAAAAATAATAAAATATTGGAATTGAGGATTGACGCCCATCTTGGGTTTGAAAATAATGAAATATAGGTGGCGCTCATCATTGAGGGAAGTGTGAAATAATAAAACATTGTTTCCTTGTTTGTGGTGCTCAAACATTGGAGAAGAAAATTCAAATAAAATAATAAACTATTGCATTGGATCAAGTGCCACCCTTGGAGATATCAATTTGGAGGGAAAATTGGCAATTCAAATCTTTAATTTGAATTGGTATAAAAGAAGGATTGGTGGCTCATTTTCATCATCACGAATATCTTGCATACTTTGGCATTTTGCTTGGCATTTCATTTCTATGGTGGAAATGGACAAAAACCCAATTTGCATCTTTGTGGCGGATTGATACGTAGTTCGCAATTGTGCTTTGTTGGAGAGTTCATAGATTGATCACTAGATATTTGGTCAGAGACCATTGGAGGAGTTCGTTGAAGATCTTGTTGCATTGAAGTTTTGATCATATCATATTGGGCGCCGATTTGAAATCTTGGTTGAAGACCCTTGAACATCATTGTTGAGATCTTTTGGCATTCACAAGAAGGCGAATGGAAAAAGAAGAGGTGGCGGACTGTAACTAAGGAGCAGCGAACATCATTTGGGAGCCGAATTGCATTGTTACTGGAGTCTGCAGACTGTCTGGCACCTTCAGCAACATCTATCACAGGCCAATCTGCATATAATAAGGCAGCGATCTATCTATTGGTAGCTCGTCATAATTACATAGACAGCGACCTGCAACGAGAGGTCGATTTGGCAGTCACAAGAGTAGCGATCAGCATATAATAAGGTATTTGCACCATTGAAGCGGCAGCGACCAGCAGCTAGAGGAAGGCAATCATCATTTGAGGCTAGTGATCAGACTAGTAAGGGATTGCTGAAGCAATTTTGGTGACTTTGAAGATTCTATAACAAGCCGCAGAGGTCTGGCCAATTCCATCATCATTTGGCATTGAAATCGGTATGTTAACATTGAATGTAATCCTGATTTTGTAACAGCAGTATTCACTTGTAGTTGGCTGCCAAAGAGCAACGATTTGCTATTGTAATTGGGATAGTTGAAAGTCTGATTTGTAAACAGTGAGGACTGATTTCATTTTCCAGTCTATTATTATCTCTGTAATTTGCAAACTCAAGATTGAATTGAAGGCTGCCAGCATAATCTTGCTTCAATTGCATTTTGTAATTCATATGATTGGCATAGTTATATTGTACATTTGCAAATAGAAATCAAATTTCAGTCCTAGGGTTATTTGTAAAATTGCAAGATTCAGAAAATTGCCTTCAAATCCTAGAATGGGACATGACAGTTTTCATCCTAGGAAGGTGCTGAACCAAAATGATTGCAGCTGAGAGATAAATCTCCAAATGAAAGGAATGTGAATGAATGATGATGATGGAAATGCCTCAAACCACCTTGTATTTATACATGCTTTTTCTCTCCTTCCTCAAGGCCGACCTAGCCTTGGTACTTTCTTGAATTTCACTTTATTTCCCTCTCGTAGGGCCGACCTCATGTTAGGCGCCCAAAAGATAAAAGAAATATTATATTTTATTTTATATTATTTTTCATCTTTCCATCCTCCAAGGGCGAACCACTTAGGCACAAGATATAACATATTTTTGACCTCAAATGAAGTCGTCCTCCTCAAGGTAAAACATTATAAATTGTTCTTAATTCTCCAAAGGCATTTTCCATATTTTTCTCCATTTTTCATTCTCCAACTGGGTCGCTCCACCTTAGGGAAAATTATTTTATTAATGTTGACTTCATCAAAAATACCACAAAATTATGCCAAGTCATCTTCCACAATCATTTGCCCTACAAAATTGGCTAAGTGTGAAAACTCGCCAAATAGGTCATTCCTGAGTCCTTCGGCTTAGCCTACGGGAATGGAAATAGGCTAGCCAACTCCACTAGGTGATCATTCTGAAAATGGGGACATGACAGTCCTCCCTTCTCGGAATTGCTCGTCCATAAGCAATTACAAACTTGTATCTTGTAAAATATCATCAAGTGGCAAGTATCTCCATGTGATCACCTTGCACCTCAACTTGTGGCTGCATCTTCCATAGTGAATATGAAGAATGATATGTAAAGTGAGCTCCGGTGGCCAGCAATGAAACACAACTAGCCATACACACTCGAACTCAAATCGGCTCCATTCCCCAAATTCAGAAATCTTGCTCCTCCTCCATGTTCTTTGCTTGTGTAGCTGTAGGAACAAGAATGCAAAACCACCAACCACAAGTGCCAACAACTCCCTTCCGTCAAAGGCTTTAATGTCCATGAGTGCTAAGTCTATCAAAGACCAAACACTTTACATAGCTGAAATCCTGAAGAGAGTCATGCCTATCAACAAGTGATGTATGATATGAACTCTGAAGCGCGACCACCTGTACCAAGTCTTCTGCTGCTCCACTCTGATACAAACATCACCAAGCCAAAAGTGGTGAAGCAACTCATCATGAGCCCTGTGAAATAGTGTACTAGACACACCAATACCTAGATCCCAAATCATCACACTATCGTATCCACTGAAAGTGAAGATACAAATGCCTCTCATAGTGCCATCATCACCAACTGTCCATCTAAGTATGAATGCCCTCCTATGGATATGAAAGATACCCATCACAGGTGCATAGAAAAACATGTCAACCCAAACTAGGCTGCTGACATAAATTAGAACAGCACCAAGCAAACTGAAGATCATACCTATGATGGTGCCAAAAGTGCCTCCAATATCATATGATGATGGGGTCTCAACACCATGTAAGTCCACAACATTGGGGTGGCAATCCCAATCTCTCAAATCCATCTGAACAGATGCTGTCCTCAAAGTACACTCTTGAAACTCCGTGACCAGCAAAGTAGAACAACCATCTATCAACAATGTATGAGCTAGTAACCAACAGACTAGGGTTGAAACTTTTCTACCCTCATGCTCATCTCCATACCTTGGACTATAGTCCAGTTGAAACTCAATGCCTCCATGACACTCCCTTCACATGTCTCAAGTCTTGAAATTAGGATAGCCTCATGCTCCACCAAGGAATCGTCATCATGACGGTGTTGTGTCCCAACACAAGTAGACTCCTCGAGCTTTCCAAAGGTAGCTAGATTTCCAACCAAATGTGAAACACAAATATCTTCATCTACAACTACCTCATCTATAGTCATAACTTGAGCCTTCAATGGGCTCTCCAAAAGGTGTGACTCATGATCCTCATGATGAAAACTACTTGCACAAATTGAAATTTCTGAATCATACCTCTCATCAAGTCCATGCAAATCTGAGTGCTCCTCGTGCTTGATCATCATAAGAGGCTCATCCCTCACATGCTCAACCTCCATAATCTCTTCCCTTGGAAGAAATAGGGATCGAAGATAGGCCTCTCTTTGCTGCCTCACATGATCTCTGTGACTGCAATGTTCCTTGACCTCCTGTAGGTGCTGTCTTGCTTGGGCAGCCAACAACTTAGCCTCTCTAGCTCTCCATAGCCACTTATCACACATGTTTTGAGTCTTCTTTACCTCTTCTATGCCATGGTATACAAAATCAGACCGCTTGTGGCTTGGATCCACAACAAGTACCTCATGTTCATCCCTCTAATCTTGAGTGTCAACAATGGAAGACTTCTTACCACTATCATCCTCATGGGTTATGGCTGCCATCTCATGATTATGTGAAGGTAAGGGACTGCTGTTGCAAATCAGAAAATCAGACCTTACCTCATGTCTTTGTGTAGTGCCTTCAAGGTTCTCAAGTACTTATTCCTTCATTGCTACATGCTCTACATCAAGTGCTGATCTAATAGATGCATCCAACTAAAAACTAAGTGTATCACTTGTCATAACTTCTGTCCCATGGCTGCAAGTTATATCTTCCTGTGTACATTTCTCTTCCATCCTCAAGACTCCACAATGGGGCCCATCAAATTCTTCATCTATTTGTCTATTCTTCACAAACTTCGTATTGAATTGCTATCCTTTGGATGTGGCTGCCATAGATGACTGAATTTCTGATTTGGATGATAAAGAATGTGCCAAGCTCAACTCCAAACAAAGCTCATCAACTTGATTTTCTAATTCTTGAAGGGCCATTTGAGTGCTCTTCAAGGAATCCATAGTAACCTTAAGCTCGAAGGTAAGCTAATCAACTTCATCTTCTTTTCCTCTCAATGCATCAACATATATTTCATCAAGCTTGAAGAGATGATCTCTATCTGAAAGTAGTGTTGTGACCAAATCACACATCGCCCCATTGCAAATGGGAACCCCCTTTTTTTGAGTTCCGATGCTTTGCATTTAGTTCTGATGATGCCTTGGGTTCGTTTCCTCTGCCAATCCAATAAGTCTCTCTCCTAGAAGATTTTGCTTTATAACTGGAGGTCTGATCTGGAGGATGAACTTGCAATAATGAAGACTCTTGATCAAATTTCCATCCAAGTAATGAATATTGAGACCCTTCTTGATGTATGTTTGAGATCCTGAAAGACTGAGTCTGGAGCCTGAAACCCTGAAATCCTGAAAAATTGACTAAGTCTGAAATCTGGTGAATCCTCTAAATTCTATATTTTGCATGTTAAATCCGGTATTCGAGACCTATCTCAAACATCCTGAAAGGTATATTGAAAAATATTTAAAGTATAAGAAATTATTTTTCAATATACCTTTACCTCACGAACCCTGAAAAACGCCTAAGTTTCTAGAGGATTCAAAGAGCTGATCCAATGCGACAGGATATCAAAGTGGCGCAAAATCTTGGCGCAAAATCTTCATAAATCACGCCGCTTTCAAGATGATTTCAAGTTGATGATCCCTTGCACTTGAACAAATGCGCCGATTTGTAGAGGATTTTGAAGGTGTGAACCAATGCGCCAAAGGTAGCAAAGATGATAATTCCGACCTCCTCATCTAATCCGCCAATTTGAAGATGATTTCGAGAATGCTATCTATTGCACCATACTCTAGAGGATCTTGGAAGGCCTATCTAATGCGCAAATTGCAAGAAGATTTCAAATGCTTGAAGTGATGCGCTACAATGATGCGAATTCCTAGAGGATCTTCTATACCCTATCTAATGCGCCAAACATGAGGGAGATTCATAAGGTGTCATCTAATGCGCCTAAGTCAAAGCAAATTTCAGAGGACTTCAACATGCCTAACCAATGCGAAAATCCAGAGGATTCTAATATGATGATCCAATCCGCCAAAACCCAGTAAGGAAGATCTTTTGCGCTTGATAGAAGGTTTTAAAGCAAGTATTCAGAGGATTTCAAATTCTCAACCAATGCGAAAATCTTAGACCTCCAACCAAGGTCAAATTCAAAGGTTAAATCTTAGAGCCAATTTTAGAAGATTTCAAAGCTCTTATCCAAAGAGCCATCATTAAGGATGATATCGAAGCCTTCATCCAAAGCACTAAAGGTGGAAGAAGGTAGGGGAATTCAAAAATAAATCAAGTACACTAAATCCTAGAAGATCTCAAATGGGTCATCTAATGCGCCTAAGTCATGAAGATTCCAATGTATCCAAAGAAGAAGAAATCGAAGGTGTCAACCGGAGCGCTCAATCTAAGTTGTCAAAACCTTGATCCATTTTGCAAAAGCTAGAGGAATTCAAATTGCTTAACCAATGCGCCAAAGGTGGAAGGAAGTAAGAGATTTCAAAAAAAACGCCAACTTGAAGAGGATTTTGATGAGGAATTCTCCTTCTTGAAGCAATGCACCAAGGAGAAAGAAAAATGCTGAGTGTCAAGGTGTGGGTTTTTGATGATTCTAGAGGATTTTAAATCTTTAACCAATGCGAATTTTAGAGGAAATCACACCCTTCATCCAATGCGACCTAAGGTGAAGGAGGGGTTTTGTTACATTAAGGGTTTTTAGAGGATCTCAATCCCTTGGTCCAACGCGCCTAAGAAGGAGGTGATTCTTTTCAAATTTTAAGGCATACTTACCGGAGAATTCCACACCTTGAAATGATGCACCAAAATAAATAAAATTCCAGAGGATTTTGACACCTTGAAGTAATGCGCCTAGGTTATAGGGTTTCAAGATTCAAGTGCCATTTTGATGAGGAATTCATTTTCTCTATCTAATGCGCCACCCTTTCAAGGAGATGTTGAGATACCAAATTGATGCGAAAGAGGTCTAGTTTCAAGAAGACTTCAACATGCTTATCTAATGCGAAATCTAGAAGAAATCAAAACTTGATCTAAAGCGCTTAGAGGAAGAGGATTCGAAAGGTATGAACTAGTGCGCCAATCTAGAAGATTCAAAGACCCTCATCTAATCCGCCAATCTAGAAGGATTCATAACCCTCAACCGGTGCGCCGGACAAGAAGAAAATCAAGAGGATTTTGAAATCCTTATCCAATGCGACTTATCTAGTGCATCAATTCTAGGAGAAACTAAAACCTTTGTCTAAAGCGCTACCTTATGAAGGGAAGTAAAGTCAAATGTTGAAGGCAAACTTTAGAGGCTTATCAAGGAGGAATCCAGGAGGAATTCACTTACCTCAACCAGTGCGCCATCTTATTGTGAAGTCTAGATAAAGTTTTCATATCATTCAAGTTAGACATCAAAGTCCTCAACTCATGTGCTTAGATTAGAAATGCTTGTAATGATTCTTATGTATTATGTGTTATTGAAAGGGGACTGATGCTGTTTCTTTACTTGTGTTGCAGCAAAAAGGAGGAATCATCTAAAGATCAAGTGATAAGAACCTTTGACAAGTAAGGAATGAGAAAAGAGCAAGGCATCATGTAGCTGTTTCAAGGGTATCCTTCATCATCCTTGTGTTGGAACTCCTCATCAAGTGGCATCATGTTCAAAGACAAGGCATTCACTCATCCAAGCTTCAAGTCAAGTTCTTCCAACCTTCGAAGATCATCATCAACTTCTACATCAAGCAAGGGCATTCATCTATTCAAACTTCAAGTCCTTTCACCTTCAAGTCCAAGAGAGTCTTCTACTCTTACATGAAGGAAGCATCATCATCATCATATCTCTATTACTCACTCTTCAAGAAGGAGCATCATCAAAGAAGATCATCATATCAACTTACCTACAAGAAGAAGAAAAATCATGAAGTTAGACAAATGAGCTACAAGTATCATACATCCAGTTGCAAGAAGATGTACAAGGCGAGATCTACAAGATGTATTCCTAAACATACAAGTTCAAGCAATCACATTGAATACATCACACAAAGATGATACAATTTTCAAAGTATGCTGAGTTGGCATCTATGTGGCGAGTACACATCATTCAATTTTGATTAGGCGCATTATTTAATGCATTAAATGTATCATTTAATAAAAGAAGTCAAAGGGATGCCTTTGTGAAAGATGTTTTAAATGATTTCGCCTTACCTTATCACATTGGAAAATGTGCCTTCATTGCCTCTCTCTTTTATGCTAAAAATAGCAGTTTGTTGTAACTACCTGTGAGGTGGCACGATCTAGACCCTTGGCTATTGAATTGATCTTAGCCATTCATTGTATTCTGGAGCACTATATAAAGGCCTTGTTGCCTCATTTGTAACATATAGAAATTAGATTGTAGGCAAGTATGAGTAGAATAGGAGAGGCTCTCAAAATTCTCTGAGAGAACTTGGAGATTGTTGTAAATATTTTCAAGATTAATGCAAAGAACATTGGAGTTAACTTGGTGTTTAAGTGTTATCTTGTGAAATAACATGGTTTTCTGGTATCTTGATGGAATGGAGAGGTGTTTCAAAGTAGATTAGAAATAGATTAGAAGTTCTTTGTTGTAATGCATGTTTGTGTTGGATATTTGATCAACTCCTAGCTCATGCTTTTAACATTCATCGCTGATGAAGTGTTGTGTAAAGCTAGTCTGAGCTTATTTGCTTAAGTTCGATTGTAGATGCTTGTTTGAGCTGCGCCGTTTAATGGGTGCTTGTATAAGTCTTCATGATTTGAAAACCATTCGCGTAACCTTAGGAGATTGCACCAACTCCATGTAGTTGTAGGCATCCTTGGCGAAGTGGAGTTAGGTTGATTAGGAGTTTGTCTATTTAATACATCATCATTACCTCATTGACCTTAGATTAGTTTTCTAAACCCTCACCCTTTTCTATTTCTTTGTTATTGAGACCTTGTATACATATCATCCACACTAAAGGAGAGATAAGCTGAATGAAAGAAGAAAAATCTAATGTAAGTCCCTTTGTGTTTAACAGCAAAATCATACTTAGTCACTGAGCTGTCTCCTACAAAATCATCAGAAAGGAACCTTGGAGTCATCTTGTTTGATCACTTCGTTTAGCATTCGAGAGGCTTTGCTCAAGAGGGAGTCAGATACTGTAAGACACCCAACTAGTTCTACGAAAATTTTTCCTTACTTAAACAATTATACTTGCTGTCAATTCATCAACTACTTCAACAATACAAAGATATACATCAAAGATAACTACTTGAATGAGAGTTGGGTACTTGTCTAGTTACTTGATTCAATCAACTTGCAATGTCTTATTACATGGATAATGCTTTCAATAGCATGATGTACAACTTATTCAAATGGAAATACAAAGGAAGGCCTTGAAGCCTTGATGTTTACAATGTCTTCTTTACTTGATCAACTCAATTGAACTCAATGATGTCAACTGAATGTCAACACCTCACAATATCACAAGGGAGCATCACCCCAACACTTGAAACTCACAGGCCTCAAGATTACAAGCTCAATAGCTTTGCAGAGAGAATTTTGTCAAATGAACAGATACCAAATGAATGAGAGAGCTCCTTTTATAGGCCTTCCAAAGGCAATGAAGGCATGTTTTTCAATGCACAAAGAGGAACCAAGGCACGTTTCCCAAGAAGCATATCCAAGGGAATATTCCATCTAATGACTCATTCTGAGTTGGCAAACTTATCCAAAGACCTAGACACGGATCCCGAGGACATCCTGTCGACCAATGAAAGCTCAGGTAGTTGCAACTACCTTATCTTCTGACTAGGCGCCCAATTGAGGTAGCTGAGGCATAAATATGCGCCTTGAAGAATTTGATGACTTCATGCAATCTTGGAACCTTAACGAAGATTTTTGGATCCTAGGCGCCATCTGAGAATTGGGAAGAAGAGGATTGGCACTTAGCTTGCTTAGGCGTAGAATTGGTGTTCTCTTGACTGGGCGCTAGATTTGGAGGTTCTGCAGTGGTTTTGGCGCTAGAGAATGTTTTGACAACTTCCCACACTCTTATGCAACAGATGAAGCTCCTGAGTGTTGTCTTGACCCTTTTGGAGAGAGCGCCCATATCTAAAGTGATTAAAAACCTTGTTTTCAGTCCTTAGGCGCATTTGTGGATAGACAAGGGTATAGACTGGCGCCTTAGGAATGATGAGGTCTTTCCTTGCAAAAATCAAGTCATATCTTAGTCAAAACTCTGGCTTTTATCAAGCACCTATCATATGAAGTAGATTGAAAACTCCTTAGGCGCACCCTTAGTGACAAGACCCTTAGGCGCAACATGATGACTGTGGAAGTGAGAATTTGCGCCCTCCCTTGAATAGCTTATCTTGCATGCAAGTGTTTGCTTCCAGAGACATTGGGGTGAATCTAGAAACAATAACCTTACTGGCGCCTAAATGAATTGGAGAGCTTGGAGTCATTTTATCAATGAGGCGCTTATTTCATGCATCATGAGTTCTAGGCGCCAATTTGAGGTGGTGACATCATGAGATGGCGCCTAAGTGTTTTAGATGATCTTTCATCTGTGAAGCATGTAAAGTGTCATTACAACTTCCTTTCGATGAGCGCCTTGATTGGAAACTTCCACAAGCACCTTCTAACCTCACCTAACTTGATCAATTCCAAAGTTATATGCCATGTGAGAGTCCTCATCCTAGGCACTCAAATGGAAGATTCTTGGCCTAATATGCGCCTGGGTTTCAAGACATCATTACTTGACAATTCTACTTGATCTCCTTGGAAATGGAGTTTACTTGCAGAAGTTCCTGCCAAGGACCCCAAACACATGTTGGGTGAATGCTCCACTGGTTGATAGATGACTTCAACTTTTGTTTCTTGCCTTCAATGCCTAAGGCGCTCATTGGGTGTTCTTTAACATGATAGTGGCGCCCAAGTAGGAAAACCTTATTCATACCCACTCCCCTCATCTCAATGCTAGGCGCTGGGTTGGAAGAGTTTAAACACATGAAGCGCCTCAAATGAAGTCCCTTACTGAGTGCTACAAGTGGATTTGAGGGTTAGGCACCAAAATGAGCTTGACTTTCCTGGAAATGCGCCTAAACAACATGAAAGCATTATTTGACAATGTGACCACTGGAGTTGATGAAATGACTCTCAGACTTAGTCAAATTTTAGGTTTCTAATTCTGTTCCTGCAAAACAAAAGATAGAGTTAGTCAGAAACCAATTCATTCCCTCATCATTTAGAATTAGCCTCCGGGAATGAGGAATAGGCTAATCCATTATACACTTGATGATCAAGTCGGAAACGGGGACATGACAGATACTTAGTATTTCACTCTAATTGTTGACTTGTCCAAAAACAAACATCAACAAGTAGCTGTAAGTAATTTGATTTCATTACCGCCAAAGCTTCTTTGAGTACCCATAAGTCTGCAAGAGATAGTTCTCCTTCAATGCCCTTGTGTCGCCTTTGAGCCTTCCAACAATAATCTGCCATCATCTTATGAGTATTATCAAAATGTGTTAGGGCTGCGACAATCATATCTTCCTTGACCTTCAATTGACCTTCCAAATGATGTGACTCATGGGGCTTATCATTTTCATACAAATTTTCTAATTGGTCTTCACCATCATGCCTCTCAAAATCAGCTACCTCCATGACATCTTCTCCATGATATCCATGTTTGGAAGCTAGCTCAACATCATGCTCAATCAAGGGATCGCCATCATAATAGTAAGCAGAATCATTTCCATCATGCTTTCCTTCAATTGCTGGTCAAGAAAATGTATGCACAACTATGACTTCCTTAATCATAAAGTGATCCTTCAATTAATGCAATACTAAATCAATTTTTTCAAAATCCCTTTATTCATTGCATAACAAAATTTCTGAATGGCCTTCGCATGTATGAACAACATCTTCTTCAAAGTCACCCAATGTACAAATTGAATTCTTGCCATTATGTTTTAGAGATGTTGAAGCAATGCTAGGCTCGTGTAATGTCCCCTTCCTAGACGACGCATAGATGAGCAGTGGATGGCCTATTACTAGGGTTCCCGTAGGTCAGCAGAGTGGTTAGGGGACCTATCCAGGGGCAGTGGAGCTTTGCTGAGAGTCTTACGAGCCCTTCAGTTTGGTGTTAGTTGATGAATCCAAGGGTTGAATTGAAAATATTAAGGTTTGCTTTAATAGAATAGTGAAAAGTGAATAGTAACATAAAATTAGAAGAGGAATAGTGAAAAGTGAATAGTAATAGAAAATTAGAAGAGGAATAGTGAAAAGTGCCCCCAACCTAGTAGCACAATGTTGTTTTTAAAAAGTGGCACTTCCCTTTTCATGAGAAAAGACCCTCAAGGTGGGAGTGGCCTCTTGGAGGGAATATTTTATTGTTTTTTATGGAAAAAAGGTTATGGAGGCTATAAAGCAAGGTATTGGGCTCATTTTTTAGCATTCTATTCTTATTTTTCACAAAACTAAGTGCAGGTTTGGAGCTCTGGAGAGGGTTTCAGCAGATTGCAGCTCTTTTGAGGACAAAACCCCTTGGAGGACAGTGGATTGGACAATAACCCAGTTCACAAAACAGGGAAATCTACTCTGGGTTTCCTTTTGGGCGTCATTGGACTTCATTGCAGGGTAATATTGCATGTTGGAGAAGTTGCAGCAGTGGTTTATCAAGACACATTTGTAGATCGGGCTTCTTATGAGCATATAGCCTCATTTTTGTGCATTCACCTGCTGGCCGTTCGATTTGGGGGTTATTCTCAGCCAAATCCTAGCTAGGAATTAGGATTTCAGCTACTAATTGTTCCACAAATTAAGCATTGGCTCCTGGGTATGTGATTGTCATTTGGATAGTTTATTATTGCGTCCTGTAGAGGTTTCTGGGTTGTTATAGTTTGATTTAGTGGAAATCAAACCTCTGAATTTATAATCAGACTTATGTTTAGTGAGAAATAAAGCTTATTTTGGTGTGGTATTGCAATGTTTATTTGTTGGTTATATTTCTTTTCATTCGGTATGTGAATATTGCAATCAAAACCATTTCATATCCACACAAACATCAAATAACAAACTCAAGAAATCAGAACAACAGTCAGGAAATCAGAATTCATTAGTTTGCACAACAACTGTTTGACAAATTGCCAAGGGATCAAATTTGAAAAATTAGGGCAGATTTGGTAAGGGATCTTTCAGTTGTATCAGAGCCATAATCCTGCCAGCCTGTTGGGTAATGATTGCATTCAATTGGTGTGAAATCAGTTGGGCACAGGTTAGTTTGGATTTGGGTTTTAGTTTGGGCAGCAAAAAAAAAAAGGTCATCATGGCAAAGTTGTTCAGCAATAAATAGGCATGGAAGGAATTTGAATAAACACAACACAAGATCATATGTAAATTGTAGCGTTTAGATGAATCACTTTCAAAGTTTGGACTCTCTAAAGGATCATCTTCACTTTCTACTAGCAAAGGTCCAACATGACAAGAAAAAGAAGCGGTATTGGTTAGCATATTTGAGGAGTATAGCATTCTTCCTCAACAAGTTAAGGAGAATTTTCCTTTCAAGGACTATATGGACATGCATCCCAAACTTTGTCACAAAACTGAGCAAGCAAGGAAGAAATATCACACTATAGCTTATGAACTGTTTATACATGGAATGGATAGAGAATCTTCACATATGGGTGATACAACTCTTCATGAGAATGATTTAGTGTCTTCAAGTTCCGATAAGGTATGCAAAAATTTATATTATGAATTTGATAGACATGCTAATTTGACTCAAGAAGACATTAGGACAGCCTTGGGTAATGATTTGTCTACATCATCCTTGCAAGAGGTTTCACAAGGGGCTTCTACATTAGAAGCTAGCATAGATCATGTTAGTGATTTGGATAGCAATGGTATGGATTCTTTGGGTGATCATAAGGCATCTTCTAGTGTGATAGTTGATTCCCATAATGTCACATCACCTACACATGATGAAAAATCAGAGTATGGCAACCAAGGATATTTGGAACAAAAGCCTTTGGTTTGGGAAGACTTGCAAGACTATTCGGTGGTGAAGGAAGATAAAATAGCTCAAGCATTGTCAAGAATGGATAGCACTCACAAACACCTGGAAGACCTCATTTGGACAGTCCAAAGGGAGGAAAGACAAAAGGGAATGGGACATGGTATCTCTCATTCATATTTGCAGTCTTACAAGGAAGCATTGAAATTGATGGAAGATGACTACTTGCAATTGCTTAGAGATAGAGACATGGCTGTCAAGTTGGTGAAAGAAAAAGATAGAGAGATTGTTGATCATTGTTTTCTTTTGAGTATGTCCAATAATTCCTTGCATAATTCAGAAAATCAGTCCTTTATAACAGCTACTCCTTGGGTACAAGATGACAAGGCAAATGGTGTAGGAGTTGAACAAGTTGAGAAAAGGATTGGAGAATCATACAATGAGGTACCTTGCAGCCTTGTGACATTTAGTGATGAAGAAGCTTCATTGGAGAATCACATTCACCATGATCATATGGACGAAGAACATGCCACCACAGAGGTTATCGTTCATCAAGGTATGAGTTCATTAGATAATATTGTTTCATTCCCTCTACATTATATTGGCATGGAATCAACTAATGGGGTAGGTATCCTTGAGATGGACTTGGTTCATAAGAAGGGAAGTGATTAAGATATGTTGGACATTCCATCCATCAAAGCTACTCCTATGGAAGGAGAAGAAGCAACACTTATTGAAGTTTAGTCACACATGGGAGTAGTAGACTCCACTCACTACTTTGATGGAGACCCCTTATCCAAGCCTAATGTTGACGTCACTCAATGGAATGAGATTCCTGAGATGGCAGCTAACATTCATGGTGAGAAGAAGGTGGAAGAACCCTCTACTGCTGGCACTCATAATTTGGGCACTAAAGGTGGTAAGTTTGGGAAGAATTCAAGCTATAACAGTTCTGATTTTGTGCATTAGACCTGGGTAGATGTGAAAAAGACACAAGTCTTGTGTAACTACTGGGTACAAAGAGCAAGAGAAGCAAAATCAGTGGCTGCCCAAGCGAGACAGCACCTTCAAGAGGTCAAGGCAAAACGTGAACAGTTGGAGCAAGCAAGAAGGCAAAGGGAAGCACACCTGAGATCTTTGTTCCTTCCAAAGGAAGAGTGCATGGAAGCAAGCAAGCAAGACAGAGATGCAGAATTAGATAAGCAAGAACAGATGTACAAGTCTGAAAATTTTGGTACACCTAATTTGTATCATAAGGATCATAGTTTGTCTTTGTTTGAAAATGCTTCAAGGATTCAAGTAATGAAGATGGAAGGAAAATTTGAGTGAACACTTTGTGAATCAACCACAATCATCAGGATTTCACTTGAAGAGGAAGACATAGGGAATTCATAATATGATGACTCCTTGATCATTTATAATAAAGACACCTATGTTGAAGACTTTCGGATAATAGGGACATAGGTGCATGATAATTCAATTGGCAGCCCTAGGACAGCATTGATGACACATTGTACACAGGATTCAACTTGTGGATCAGCCCTTGTTGATAACCATCCTTTCATAGGAGAAGATATGATTAAATTGGAGGATAACTCAGTTGAGTATGAGGACGTGTCTGACTTTCCGAGGCATAATGACAGCCCTATGCCACACCATGATATGGTAGCGAAGAGGATCAACATTAAGACATTTCATGGAGAGACTCACGTAGGACCAACATTTGATGAAGAGCATGCATCCTGGAACATGAAGGTCTTTGAGAGAGATAAAAGGACTACAAAATGGTCTGATAACAACTCTAATTTTCTGGTTGGGGACAACATCGTTACACTCTCTCAATTACATGAACTTGCAAACCCCTATTCATGGAGTAATTGGTGACAATGAGTTTCCAAATGATAGCTTACATGATGCATTGATTAAGCATGGCTATTTTGATGTTGCTTCTTCCAAGAGGACTAAATTTGTTTATTTTAGAACAACAGCCATAAATCAGTCCAAAGAAACTTGTAACATACACCACTCTATACGTGATGAGAAGCAAGATTTCTCTAATTCTGAGTTTGTAGATGATGTTTTCAACATTAAGGAGAATGAAGTGGTGTTAGGTATTCAATGGTTGAAATCTCTTGGAAAATTTGTCCAAGACTTCACCAAGATGATATTAGAGTTTACTCACAGGGATAAACACATTGTGCTTAAGACACTAAAGAATGAGACAAAGGATGGGACAGTTAAGAGCATGTTTGCCTGCTCTAACATTGATGACTTCAAAGGCATGGATAAGAATGAAGAATTCAGTCCTAATTTTTTGATTTTGAGAACCAAGGATATATCCTCACTTCCTAATTATATTGCAGCTTCTAACCATTGGGAAAGGAGTGATTGATTCTACTTCGACTGGTACACAAGTTACATGCATAGGTCATGATAATTCAATTGATTCAACTCTCTATAGGACTGATTTTAGACACTTTGGGGCAGCTGATATAAAACAGTCCCAAAAGATGATTGATGGTTGGTTAGAGAGAGCAAAACAAGCCAAGATGAGGGCTCAAAAGGCCAAGCTTCATCTACAACACATTCGTGACATTCACCATTCTTTAGATGATAATGAGCAAATGTTGCCTAATTCAGAAAGCTCAGTTGTTGTTGGTCATTTTCCTGATGGTGATGATGATGTTGTTGATGACACTCTTAGTGAACCAGCCACTCAAGAGTTATCTTGGGTGAGTAATGACGACATCTACACTACACATTTGGGTTTATCACGAACTCCTTATGATGTGGCAGCAGTTTATTTATTGATTGGTGACTTCATATTCTTGGATTCATCATGGGTTAGGGACTGCCCCAGTTGGATTCATATGACACTTCTGGTTTCCTCTTGGCCTACTTCAGCTATTCAGTTGCTTGGAAGTGTGTGGAGTCACGTTCATGGGTTGGACATGGAATGTGAGATGGATTCCTTAGGTTTGTATTGGTTTGATGATATCTTTGATATCACCTACATTGCTGGTCTGAGTTATGACAGTGAGATTTGGCGACCATTCGTGTGGGTTGTTTGGCATGTGAGAGTCCATGACTACATAGTCTTGCTGATCTACTTAAATGGATGGATTCTTCATGGTGATAGGATGAGATATCTCTTCTTCATCTTTTACAGCAGGCTCTATATTTTTGTATGGAATCCAGGTATTGATTTGATTGGTGCATTATTTCACATGGATTTTATCGAGGTTGTTTCATGGCTTGTGGTACGATATCGGTTTCATCAGAGTGGAGTAGCGGGTATGTTGGTAGGATGGACACATTTTCGAGATGATATCTTTTGTCATTTGTTCCTCTATATTGTGTTGTTGGCATGTGTAACCACTTGGGTTATGATTGGATGGAGACTCTTGTCATTGGGCAATAAATTTTAGTATGCAGATTTGTTATTGCTTGAGGGCAAGCAATCCCGGGAAGGGAGCACTGTAATGTCCCCTTCCTAGACGACGCATAGATGAGCAGTGGTTGGCCTATTACCAGGGTTCCCCTAGGTCAGCAGAGTGGTTAGGGGACCTATCCAGGGGCAGTGGAGCTTTGCTGGGAGTCTTACAAGCCTTTCAGTTTGGTGTCAGTTGATGAATCCAAGGGTTGAATTGAAAATATTAAGGTTTGCTTTAATGGAATAGTGAAAAGTGAATAGTAACAGAAAATTAGAAGAGGAATAGTGAAAAGTGAATAGTAATAGAAAATTAGAAGAGGAATAGTGAAAAGTGCCCTCATCCTAGTAGCACAATGTTGTTTTTAAAAAGTGGGACTTCCCTTTTCATGAGAAAAGACCCTCAAGGTGGGAGTGGCCTCTTGGAGGGAATATTTTATTGTTTTTTATGGAAAAAAAGTTATGGAGGCTATAAAACAAGGTATTGGGCTCATTTTTGAGCATTCTATTCTCATTTTTCACAAAACTAAGTGCAGGTTTGGAGCTCTGGATAGGGTTTCAACAAATTGCAGCTCTTCTGAGGACGAAACCCCTTGGAGAACAGTGGATTGGACGACAACCCAGTTCACAAAACAGGGAAATCTACTCTGAGTTTCTGTTTGGGCGTCATTGGACTTCATTGCAGGGTAATATTGCATGTTGGAGAGGTTGCAGCAGTGGTTTATCAAGACACATTTGCAAATCGGGCTTCTTATGAGCATATAGCCTCATTTTTGTGCATTCACCTGCTGGCCATTCGATTTGGGGGTTATTCTCAGCCAAATCCTAGCCAGGAATTAGGATTTCAACTACTAATTGTTCCACAAATTAAGCATTGGCTCCCGGCTATGTGATTGTCATTTGGATAGTTTATTGTTGCGTCCTGTAGAGGTTTCTGGGTTGCTGTTATAGTTTGATTTAGTGGAAATCAGACCTCTGAATTTGTAATCAGACTTATGTTTAGTGAGAAATAAAGCTTATTTTGGTGTGGTATTGCAATGTTTATTTGTTGGTTATATTTCTTTTCATTCGGTATGTGAATATTGCAATCAAAACCATTTCATATCCACACAAACATCAAATAACAAACTCAGAAAATTAGAACAGCAGTCAGGAAATCATAATTCATTAGTTTGCATAACAACTGTTTGACAAATTGCCAAGGGATCAAAATTGAAAAATTAGGGCAGATTTGGGAAGGGATCTTTCAGCTCATGTAATGGAACATTAGTAGAATTCATACCTCCACATAGCTGATCAGTCATTGCTGGTTTGGCAAACTCCGGGACAGCATACCCTTCAACCTTGTGGTTACCATGAAGACTTATGTGTTCTCCACTTGTAGATGCAATAAGTGATTCTTCTTTGTCCATATCCTCATATCGCTGAAGTGAACTTGTGAACATGGCTTCATCCTCTTTAGGGCTTCCACATGTACGGTTAGGAGTCCAAACTTCTTGGCATGTTGACTGATTTTTACCTTTCTCATTATCACTTGTAGGCTGCAAATCACAAACAAGTTATTCGTGTTTCTTTTCTATCCTTTCTTCAACGGTAACTTCTGATTTTTCTTCTTTCCTTCTCAAATTTCTGATGTAGTTATATAGATACCTCTTTTTTGGATTTCCATCTTCATGTATTCTCAAGAAAACATCAAAAGGAGTTGCATTCTTGAAGTCAATTGACAAACCTTGGTATTTCTCAATGATTTTTGTGGCCTCTTTTTTCATTACTATCTCCTTATCTTCTTTCTTTGGTAAGAACCTTTAGAGAGTTCTTATTATTATATTTTGACTTTCTTCAAGCAAAGACTGTTGTTTCTCTACCTTCCATGATTCAGAGATAAATATACACCTTCTCAAATAAGTGGCACTCAACTTAGGGCAAAACTGTAATGTTCCCATTCTTAGGTTCTCTAATAGTGCAGTTGTCGTTGACTTTCTGGGCTTGTGTCAGCTTGTTCTGAGAGGGAAATTGATGTTACCAGTGAGCTCTGATGGTTTAGAGGAGTCATATGATGCTTTCAGATGTTATTTCCGACTTCCGATTTGGGCTCAAGAATCTTGGAGGGAGCGTCTATTTTTAGTAAGTCACCAAATTCTGATACTTTTCGACAGTTTCCGCAACTTAGGTGTAATATTGGTTATAATTTAATTATTTTACTAAGGTTGCTTAATTTAATCAAAATAATTTAGAGGGCACCTTAGTATTATAGCTCGTCGGAAAGACAATAAAAAGTTTTAAATCATGGATGCATAATATTGGGACCTTGCGAATCAAATATCATCATTATTTTGATAAAAGGGTTTTTCGAGCAAAAAAAGAGCTTTTAGTTAAAATTGAATTAAAAAATAAAAGCTTTTGGAAAGGTTGGGGAAAAAATGTAAAAGACATTTTTTAGTAAAGTAATGTGGAGTGCCCAACTTAGGGAGACATAAGGGAAATAAAGTGAAATTTAAAATGTTATTTTTTATTGCCAAGGTTGTGCGTGGAAGTGAAGGAGAGAATAAAAGGGGGTTTGAGCTCATTTTTGTATATGCTTGGAAAATATTTTCTTCTACAGGTTGGAGATTGAACTTTGGTTCATGGCTTTTTGAGGACGAAAACCCTCAAGAGGAATAGTATTTGTAGGTGTGAAAGATCACCCAAGAATACTCTGCTGATAGCCTCACACAGGGGTTATGCTGGAGCTGAATAGTTGAAGATTTTTCAGTGATTTGAAGCAAAGGGTTTGGATGCAGATTTTACGGAGTGATTTAGAAGAGCATAGCAAAGGATCATTGCTAATTTTTAGTGTTTCTTGGGGTTGTACCTTCTCCATTGCTGGCTGCTCCAAGTGTTGTAGCTGAACGTTGGAATTTTGGGAGTTATTTTCAGATGATTTCAGTGTTATTTCACCTTGAATGTGGATGCCTAGGGCTGGAAAATAAAGGGTTTTGAGCATTTTGAAATCTGAGTATTTTTGCTAGGGTTTTTTGGAGCTTCCATTGTTGTTCACAGACTGTTTCAGAGCTGCGCATTGTAAGGCAGCAAATGGGTATGTTTCAAATATGATGTTTGAGTGATTTAATCATCTGAGTATTTGTTATAATCCCTCTATTTAATGTATTTAGCAAATATATTTCAAAAAACATATGACAAAAACTAGGGTTTTAAAATATTTGATTTTCTAGGGTTTCCTATCATATGGGTATTGCTGATTTATGTTCTTAGTGGTTGTTTCATTTCATATAAGCTTCTGGGTATTATTGGGAATGCTTCTTTATTGTTATATTTCAATTATATGCAAATCAAAAACCACATGCAAGCCCTAAACAGAAGCAAACAACAGAAAACAAAAAAAAAAATCAGGGTGGGACATTACAGTGGTATCAGAGCTGGTTTTTTCTTGCCAGCCTGTTGGATTACTACTTTGAGCACAGTTGCATGTCAGTTTTTGCAGTTGCATGTTAGTACCCAGTACTTGCATGTTCGTTTGGAGAGCACCCATATGCTTGCATGTTAGTTTCCATGGCCAAACAGTGATTGCATGTAAGTTTCTATGAGAGGAAGTACTAGAGAATAGAGATATTTTGAAAGAACAAGGAAAAAAGAAGCTGAACAGGAACAGTGGGAAGAGTGGCCTTTAGAGGATATAGAACACCATACTATACACTCTAGTGAAGAAGAAATAGAGGAAGAAATCATGGGTGATTGAGAGGGTTGGTCCAGTAGAGACCATCATGATGAGGGAAGAGTTGATATGTCCAGTATGTTGCATGCGGTAAATGATTTGGCTAGAGGGTAGCGAGAGATGTTGGATCGGATGGACCGATCCCAAACTGAACTAGCCCAAATTTTCACCCGATTAGTGCCGAATAACAATGGGAATAATCATCCAATTGAAAATGAACCAACAAAGCAAGAATGGCTAAATCAAATAATAGTAGATTGGAGAGCAATGGATGTAGATTTTCAAACGGAGATGCCATTTCAGGAATATTTGTCCGTCAGGGAAAGGAGTAGACCCCGTAGAGACGAAAGAGGTAGACCTTAGAATCATGATTTGCAAAGGAAAAAGGGGCTTCAGGATGATTCTTTGGTCATGCATGCAACTACCATGGATGAGGTGGTGCATGAAGAAAAGGACAAAACAATAGCTTTGGATCCTAGCTCGGATTCAACTAGTGATGATTCTAATGACTTCCTTGATGATTCCTATGGAGAAGATGACTATGTTGAGTTCACTCATGTATTTTCAGATGAAGGGCATGGAGAAAGCAAAGATGATGACTTCAAAACAACTTTTGATGATCCTTTATCTTATTCTAGTGATGTTAATACAGGTGGCCTTGGATTTGACTTTCAAACCAAGCCTATGGAGGGAGATATTTACATTGACACCAGTGTTGGTGAATTAGAGGTGGTTATTGATAGGCCTTGTGAAGAGATGAGTTCATTGGATGATATTGGGTTTGTTCATTACGCTGTCCCATCATTCTTACTTGAGAGTTGTAAGGCATCAACTAGTGAGACAATTGATTTAGAAGATGATATGGCTCCTGCAAATGAAGACAAATCAGAAAATGTGGTGTTTGAGGAGCATAATTTCTTTGTTGATTTTGATTAAGGGCTACAAGTTTTAAGGGACAAATTATTGGTTTCAGAAGAGAAGGTTGTGAAAGCCTTGACCAGGTTTGATAACACACAATTTAGTTGAAGACCTCTTCTGGAAGGTTCAAGTTAAAGAGAGACATAATGGCATTAAGGATGGAGCTACCCTTGCAAATCTACAAGCCATCAAAGAAACTTTACAGGTAATGAAATCAGATTATTTGCATTTGCTTTTTGACAGGGATAATGCCATTAAGTTTGCAGGGGAAACCTATGATGCCTACCAAGAGAAGGAGAAAGAGGTTGATGGGCTTTGCCTTGATCTTAGCCTAGCTCACCACTCTCTCTACCAAGCTGAAAATCAGTCAACTATTGCAGCCATGAACAAAGAACAAGTAGCAGATGCAAGGTTCATGGAGATCAAGAAACTAGTTGACGGCATTTATGAGCTCCAAAACAATTCTTATGTGGAGCCAATTTGTTCACCGTTTTATGAAGAAGGATTCAGCAATGATGAATTATTTCATGAAGATTGTAGAATACCACTTGTTGAAGGTTTGGGTGCATATCACAAGGAAGTGCCAAGCCTTGTGGTTGGTAATCCTCCTGGGAGACCACCGGATATGAAATGTGTAAAGGAGACAAAAGAAGATTGCATAATGAGTGTTGTGACACTAGGAGATGCAGTATCTTCATGGGATGAATTAATTCATGGAGACTTCTTCATTTCTAATTTTGAAATCCAAATAATGTTCTTGAGCTTGCTGGAATTTTCAGAATAGCAGCAAGTAAAGGAGTTTTCAAGCTTGTTACATATGCAGCTCTGGAGAAAGGAGAACCTAAACATGATATCTACATGTTTGGCAATCCATCGTTTGGATTGAATGATGTTTGATCTCATACTAATCTTTCTTTGGGGTTGGTTTTGAAGACAACAATTGCTCCTTGCACCTTAGTTGTTGGTACTTTTAGGGATGGGTTACAAGAGATTACCAAAAGGGGCACAAACTTACTTGATATGCATGTTGTTATGGATGGCACTTGGAGTTATGATGTGTACCTTTCTAGTTATGCTGGAGTTTATTCTTGGTTTGGTATCCATGCTTGGGATCCTCAACAAGGATTGATAGAGCTCATTGGGAAAGGTTGGTATGACCTTTGGAGGTATAAGGATGAAAATTCCGGAATTAATGATGTTCTTAGCTTTACCAACCATTTGGTGATTCCATTTGCTTATCTACAAATGGATTGGAGAGAGATTTTAAGTAAGGATTGGAGTAATGAACGAATGGTTACTCTTGGGAGTGTTATTTGGCAAAGAATGGATCAGAATTCTAGTGTTGAGCTTGTTTTTGGGTTGCAGGTCAGTCACTTCACCTTTTGGTTTGCTCTCATTCAAGCGAGTTGACACTTTCTTCTTTGTCAAGGAAGTAATAGATTTCAGTTGGTGATTGCTCCGAGGTGTTTTCCAAACATTTCTGAGTTGTGTTGGCACAACTCAATGCTTTTCACGCATGCTCATACATAGGAAATCCGTTGGTGCTGCTGTAGTCCTTGGTCTAGAGCACTAAAATCAGATTGTACCTCTCTGATTTCAGTTTTGGACAGCAGTCATTATTGTTTACTTCAGATCTTCCTAACTCAGAAAGTTCATCTTATGAAAGATTGTGATGTAAACCTTAATAGTTTACCCTCAGTGTGGGTTCAGGACAGCGAGTTTCCACATGCTATGATTCATCTTTCAGAGGGTCTTGGAGTTGCAACAATGAGTGTTAGCACTGCTGTCCACTTTCCGATCAGCCTACACATGACTTCAGCTCTTGACCCACAACTGTGTTGGTTTGTCTTTTCAGATCAGCAATGGTGTACCTGGTGGTTGGAGTTGGTTGATAGAAATGGTTTGATCATAGGAGATGACTATATAACTACTTCCATACTCATCTCTCCTATGTTTTCAGTAGGATTTCAGAATGGTTATTGCTGCCCTTAGATTTCCACATTGGTTATGGTGCTATTCTTTTTTAAAGAGATTGATTTCGAGCTTTGGCATGCTTTAGGATAGATGGTTATGGGAGTTATTCCGAACACAATTCCTCTATTTATTGCTTCCACCCTGGTAAGTGACAAGTATTGTAGATACTTTATGAGGATAGTGTGCATATTGTCAGATGATGCCTTATTGATTGTAGTGGTTTGGGTGTGTTGGTGTGTTTGGAACCTTCCTCTCGACACTTGGAGATTTAGTGTCAATGATATGAGTATAGTTGATGATAGTAGAGGCATTCCTTGGTTGGCAAATTTCAGAGTTGTGACAGTGATTGGTCTACTTCTTTGGGGGAGTTTGGTTTTTGGGTTGAGCAGACTATTCTTCCTATTGCCCAGGATCATGTTTGATACAGGGATGACAATCATGGACTTTACTGGGATGCCTCAGCAGGAGATGTCTCATGGTATGGGTTTCAGCCCTTACTGGTGTTTCAGTTTGGGGTCTGGAGATGAATACTTCTGGGAGTTGCAGGAGAGGAGAGTGTTGTGGCACGATGTTTTTATAGTTTTTATCAGAGTGGCGCAGCGTTGATGTGGTGGTTCTATTCTGAGAATAACTTGGGACCCTGGGATCTTTTTGGGTTTTAGTTTCGATTGGGCTAATGACTGTGGGGTTGTATTGGCATTGCTTGAGGACAAGCAATCTTTGGGAAGGGCGGACTATAATGTCCCCATTCTTAGGTTCTCTAGCAGTGCAATTGTCGTTGACTTTTTGGGCTTGTGTCAGCTTGTTCTGAGGGGGAAGTTGATGTTACCAGTGAGCTCTGATGGTTTAGAGGAGTCATATGATGCTTTTAGATGTTATTTTCGACTTCCGGTTTGGGCTCCAAGAATCTTGGAGGGAGCATCTATTTTTGGTAAGTCACCAAATCGGGTCCGTTTATCATCTCTCATCATCGGGATCACTCTTGTGTAGTCAGATTTCAATTCTGATGCTTTTCGACAGTTTTTGCAACTCGGGTGTAATATTGGTTATAATTTAATTATTTTACTAAGGTTGCTGAATTTAATCAAAATAATTTAGAGGGCACCTTAGTATTATAGCTCGTCGAAAAAAGAATAAAAGTTTTAAATCATTTGGCTTAGATTATCATTGGCATTCATCACCAACGAGTTGGCATTTGTTGGGACTTAATTGGATATCATTTGTACATGCTTTGGGTCACCTTTGGACTCAATTTACAGTCATATACTTGTCTGATTTTTATATCAGACCCTCTGTTTTTGTAATCAGCCAACTACTATTGAATAAAGAAGTCAAATTCTCCATCCGGCTATGTTCAGTTATGTTTTGTATTATGTTGTGTTAGTAAGCTGGTTATTGCATTTTCAATCATTTTTGGTGTTACTTTATTGTTATATTATAACCTTTTCATCTGCACAACATTGCAAACATATTGGCAAAGACAAAGTTTGAAAACCCTAAGGCAATTGGAAGGAAAACAAATTACAAAATTTCAGACTAGAAAGTGAAAAAAATTCAGTTAGATAAGATTAGGGTTCTTACAGTGGTATCAAAGCTCATTTTTGCATAGTGTTGTACCCAATCAAAATTTTTGCTTCATTAAGGCATTTCGAACAAGTCTAGAAATTTTTTCGTCAAAAAGTCAAAAAAACAAAATTTCTAAAAATAGACGTCAAATTAGGTTTTCTGGGTTTCTTGAGATATGGATGCTGACAAAATTTTCTAAAAATAGAATCTCCGACTCAGGTGTCGCGCTTGATTCTCATTGGTTGATTTTGCTTCATGATCAGCGTGGTCCAGACGGTGTACTGTCCCCTCTTCCTAGTGAGTTAGTCTATACTTGGTTCCCGTAGACTAACCAAAGTGGTTAGGGAACTCTGGGAGTTCGTTTGGTCGGTTTTTGACATTCTGGTTGGGACTTGCTATTTTTAGTAAGTCGGAAAGTTGGCTATTTTGGAAAACTCATTATTGGAGGTGGAGCGTTTCGACGAGACCTTTCCAACGGTCTATTGCTCGTCAGATTTCGAGTCTGTTTGCCCTTCCAAATTAAAGTCCGTAAATTAATATTCATATTTAATGGCTTGGACTTTATATTAAAGTGGTGACTTAGTAAAAATAATTAAAAGGCAAATTAAGTCACCCATGGACTTGGATGCCTCATGTGGGGAAATAAAATAAAATTTCTACAAAGCATTTTCCCTCCCAAAAAGGGGTCGATCCTTAAGGAGAGATTATAAAGGCACAAAGTGGAAAGCATTATTCATTCTTGACATTACATTTTATGTTTTATTTGCTCTGCAAATGAAGGTTTGGGGGATTTCTTCCAGCCAGGGCTTTTGGTAACGAAAACCACCATTGGTATCAATCTTCCGCAGGTGTGAAAGATCACCCAAGGGGATTTTGGAGCAGCCATACTCAGTGGCTGTAATTGTGCTTCAGTTGGATATACTTTGACGGAGTTTTGGAGAGAATTCATGATATATCTTGATAGTTTTTGGTGCAGCTGAGAGAACAAAGGATGGACTGAGTTTATCTGCAGATTTGAGGAGGTTTTGGACTGTCACTTCTCTTCTTCTTGCTGGCCATACTTATCCTTATGCTGGTCGTACTATTCATGCTAGCCGTACATTTTGGGGCAACCATTAGTGGAGTTTGTGGGAATTGTTCTTATTTGCTCTTGGATCGATTTTTGGCCTATGGGCCTGTGCTGAGGATTGTAGATTGTTTATTTGATTTGCTGATACTTTTTATGCAAAACTCCATTGCCAAGTCGCCGGTCCGTCAACAGCAGAAATCTGAAGGTGCTTATTTTGAAATGGGTATGTGATGGTAATTCATTTTATGCCATTTAATGAACTGGGTCTCCATTATTTAGTTCATGCCTGTTATAGATTTTCTGGGTTTGAGTTGCATGTTATATTTCATTGTATTCTGACATACACACTTCAAGAAAATGAAAACCCCCTTTTGCATCTTCTATCTAGTTCTAAAAGATCACAAAAAATTAAAAATATAACATTAAATAAAGATAAATCAAAAGATCAACAGGTGCAAGTTATTATAGACGGAATTTGCAAAATGTTAAGTTTTCTCTACTGGGTCAATTCTGCTTTTTCAGAAAGCGAAGCATGAGCTCTGAAGTCGTCAACGGAGGAAGTTCATCTGCTAGAGCTCGTCTTCATGTTTTCAACGTTGTTCCAACGACGCAGAATCGACGAACAGTCGTCAACTCGACGAAGCATGCAAAACGAAGCAGGATAGATCCGAGGTGAGGAGAAAAGTTGCAAATCATAAAAATTGGCTAAGTTTGAAGATTTCAGGCGCCCCAGGAGGGTTGGGGAGCCCAGTTCCACCAGTGTTAGAAATTTTTCGCATTTTTCAAGAAAAATGTGAGAAGTGTGTCCGTCGATCGGTTCCGGTGGGCATAAAAGCAGTCGTTTTGATCATCAGGCTCTGAAAAGCTGGAAAACTCGTCAGATGTACCCAGGCTATCTAGTTCATTCACCATCCAGTGGCAGTTGACTGACGAAATCATCGAAATCGACATTAGGAAGTAGTTGTCAGTATGCAAAACGGAGCAAATTGCAAACGAAAGTTGGAAATCAGGATTTTGGCTAAGGCATTGAATCCTAGGTGCCCCTGGAGGCTAGGGGTGCCCAACTTCTCCAGTGTTAGATTTTTTCACGTTTTTTTGGGAAACGTTGAAAATACCTTCGTCAGCTCGTTCCCGGTTGGTCAAACTTGGTCAATCTCAGTCAAACGTCAGTAAAAGATGGGATTTCATCACAGATATGTTCAGGCTACTCAGATCATCCTTCGTCTCACCTCAGCAGTCATCCGGACGATCGAAAACAAGGATCAAACAGAGGTTGTTGGCACGGAAAATGAGAAATGGCATAAAATTTGAAATTTTTAGAAATTTTTCTAAGGCATTGAAAGCCAGGTGCCCCTGGAGGCCAGGGGTGCCCAAACCCACTAGAGTTAGTTTATTTTCTGAGTTTTTCCAGAAAATGTAAATCTTCCTCCGTTAGCCCGGTCTAGTTCACAGAAGGTCAGTTTGGCACGTTTCCCGAGGTAGACAAAGAGTACAGTCAGCTCAGTTTTCATCAGGCCTGCCTATTGGCCAGATCGTCAGACTCAATTTTGTACCAGCAGACAGAAATCGACAGCCAAACAAGGGTCCATAGCCACCGGAATGCGCACGTAGATCAAAAAGTTGAAAAAGTTGCAAAATTCAGAAAAATGACTAAGTCATGAAAAGTCAGGGGCCCCTGGAGGCTAGGAGCGCCTAGGTTTACCAGAGTTAGAAAATTTCATGGCTTGCAGTGTTTTCCGACAGTCATTTCTCGATCTTCGCCCAGTGGCAGATTCCAGAGGTCAGATTTGCGGTTGAACGATGTCAGATCATCTGTCTGAGGCTGGGGATGGAATCATAGTTGATAGGTCTCCAAAATGTTAGGATCAGTTAGCTTTTTCAGTCAATAGTGACATTTTGCCATCTTGTTGAAGTCAGAGACAGGCCATACTTGAGTCAAAATGAGTGCAGAAGTGTCGAAAACGAAGAAAATTGGCTAACACTTTTGTCAACTCGCGTGTTCGATGACATCATCAAAAGAAGATATTTTTCATCTTACACATGAAGCCATAGGCAGCTACAAAATAGGGATTCTTCCTATTCGAAGACATCCACTTGGATTTATGCTTTAAAAGTTGCTTTCTTTATGGATAAGATCCAAGTTTTATTCTTTCACAAAGAAAGTTGCTTTTTTGCCCTCAAGTTCTATAAAGACAAGCTTTGGGCTTCTTTATTTCATTACCTTTTGTAGGTTGCATCCAGAGGAAGAATTTTTATTTTTCTTTCAACGAAGATTCGAAGGCTCAAACGAAGTACTTTTTCAGCGTTCTTCATAGTTTTGGGTCGAGGAAGTAGGGAGGCATGCTTTTTCAGGGTCCTTTTTTCTTGGGGATCGTTTTTCAGAAATTGGACCGAAGCTTTTTCAGTTTTCATCGAGATGGGTCCATCCAGTATTTCATCCTCTTGAAGATTGGGAGTTTTGCTTTTTTCGAGAATCTGTTTTTTTGTTGCTTTTTCAGGAAAGTCTCTGCTTTTTCAAAATCCGATGATCTGGGTTGCTTCAAAACAAAATTGCCTACAAAACCCATGTGCCAGCTTTTTTGCTCACACTCTACTTTTTTCTAAAAATCAACAAGTATTTTTCCGACATAGGCGTGTTCATAGTCAATTTTCAAATCTTTCAGTATGCAGTACTCTCCAATACAAATCAAAGCCCAAAATGACTTTGGTTCACGATTACCTGAGAACTTTCGAGACAGACTTGCATAAAGTACTTCCAGTGATCAATTTGCACTCTTTGGAAGATGCAGGAAATAATGCTATCAGGAATCTAGGACACTGTAATATACTACCCCCATATTTTTTTTTTTTTCAAAATATAGAACAATGATAAACAGTGTTAGCACAACTAAACTCCTCCACACTTCTGATCACCAAGATCCCAGAATGGGTGAGGTGAGAGCATACTGTGCTTTGGTTTACAAACAAGATATTGTGCAACAAGTAACATTCATCTGCTTGATGCAGGCATCCACAAAGTTGTGGGAATTCACCACTTTCAGTGGGTATAAGAGCAAGAATGGAAAGTACAAATCATCCACTTATTCAGTGGGTATTCACCACTTATCCAGTGGGTAAGAAGAAACATGAAAGAAGTAAATCCAATTTGCCCACATTGGCGGTAAACCATCCAGGGGATTATTATGTGTTTTTGTATTAAGAATGATAATACAATGAAAACTCAATACAATCAATTTCATTCACACATGATTAAGACTTGATGAGATACCCCTGAAGTTCAATGGTGAAAAGATCATACTGTGCTCTTTTAATTGGCAAATTGAACCTTCCAATGACTGATCAAGACTGAAGAATATAATGCTTGTTGGCTGTTCACTGTCATTTGCTAATCAGCTAATTGTTTTTCCTTGTATGGCTGCCATGGATGTAGCTGAAAACACACTAAACTCACCAACTACTGCTAACAATGACAAAACTGCTCTCAATCTGATTAGAAAATCTTATCTATTATTTCTGAGCACTCTTACATAATAAACAATGAAACACAGTCATCATACTATTTAATTCTTCTAGCACATGGCCGCATGGCCAGGGGTGTACGGCAGCTTAGAATGGGCTCACAAATGCATAAAACAAACTACAAATACTCTTAACATGATGGCCTGGAGCAGACAAACACATTACAACTGATTTCATTGTCCAAAACTTCAGCATTAATTTTTAAAGAAGATCAAACCCCTGTGCATTGTACGGCACCAAGAGGTACGGATCCTCAAAAAACCAATATTTGCTGCCCAACAATCACAAATAGCTCTCTGCACACTGATGTCTGCCTTTAACAAAGACATTCATATAGAATTTCTGCCCAAATCAGAAGTAATACAAAGTTTGAACAATTTCATCCATCAAGGAGTACGGACAACCATGTACGGCAAGCATAGTACGGCCACATTAGAAACCAAACCAAAACTCCACAAAGACATTTAAAATCACTCTAAAAATGATCTAAACTTAAAGCAATACTACTAAACTGATCCACAAACAAAAACTTCACAAATTCGTTCAACTCCATGAGGCTCCATGTGATTCCTGCATGAAATCACCATTAATCTCTGGAGGGTTTTCGTCGTCAAGAGCATTTTACAAGAGGGTTTTCGTCCTCAAGAGAATATGGAAGAACACACAGGTTCAATCCATCTGCAAACAACATCAATTCCAAAGCATAGCATAACCCTTCCAAATGAGAGCTCATTCTCTTTATAAGGCACTGGAGGAGTTACAAAGGAAATGAATTATTTCTTGAAAATAATAGCATTTTCCTTCTAACTTAATTTATTTCTTTTTTCCTCCACTTAAGTGGTCACTTTTATGTGCCTACATAAAAGAATATGTTTTCCCCTTTCAAATGAGCTATAACACTTAATAATATTTTAATTATTTTTCACCCTTAGGAACTTAAGTGAAAAATATAATTAAAATAGCTCATTAAATATTAAATTTTGCGGGAAATCCCAAACGGCCTCCGAATGCCAAATAAACTGAACCAATATGCTCTGTAAGGTTTGGGATGAGCAACGATGCCTTCTAGATGACTTTCCAAAAATAGAAAATTCCTCCAAGAATCTTGTAGAGCAAATTAGAAGCCCGATCAAACTTCAAAAACCAACACTGTTACCCGAAACATCAACTGAGCTCAAAGCCATGATAAATAATCCATTTACACAAGGAAAACCCAAATAATTGTTCTGTAGATCGAATCAAGACCACTCCAAAAACATTGGAGTTTCCCAAACATGTCGGATAGCCTCCAAGAGACTAGGAACAAGCACAAAACTCACAATATTCAATGCGCCAAAAATGGAACATTATAGACACTTCGGTTTGCTTGCAGCAGCATCCTTCCCCATCACAATGCGAAGTATTGAATTCGTAATTGCTTGCATGACATATTACAATTCAGTCACAAGAGAAATCCAATCAAGAGATGGACGTGTGCTTTGTAGCCTGAGGCCGAACGACATTGAGAAGTGTTTTACAATACTAGTCTAGAGGGAAAACTTAACTGTTTCAATTGAAGAATGCAAGAGGGTTTGGAACAATGATAAAGAAAAATACCGGAAAAAGATTGGTCAGAGGTGGTTAAAAGAAAAACAGAATGTCATGCCAAAAAATGTTGGACGTGGAGAGTTCAAGGAGGAACATGCAATAATGATTACTCTGCTAAGCCGGATCACAGGTCAAGCAGATGCTAACAAGTTCCAGCCTTGGATGTTTTACATCATGTCCTAGATTGTTGATGGAACCGAATTCTATGACTGGTCGGCACTCATCAGTGATAGTCTCCACCAACAAATACTTGATTTTCAAAGGGCTAATGAATTCCACATGATGTCATACCTTGTGTATTTGATGGCTTTTCAGGGTCAATTCAGAGGTTTGAATGTTGTTGGAACTCTGGGTATCCAGCATGTTTATCATCATTTCCCGCAGTTAGAACTTTCTCAGGTTGAACGACATTACAGGCAGGTAAATGATGCATTTCTGATGCATGCAGTGTGAGATATGGATAATGAGTTGCATATACGGTTTTCAGCAGATGCTAGAATGGCAATGGCAGAATGGGCTGATTGGTTTATCTAGTTTCCCACTTTTTCCTACATCAGAGTATATGGCTTCTCAGGAGAGCCAGCCATGTTGCCGAGATATCCTACAGATGAAATAACATTTATGGAGTTTTTGAGGCAAGCCTATGAAGTTCATACATTTTTGCGTAGCAGATGCAAGACAACTTTCAATTTTCCAATTGGGATGAGTATTTACAGATGCAGATTTAGAGCAGATGCCAAGGTAATTGGTAATGGATCATCCAAATATGGTCTCAAGTTTTTCGACAGGAGATCTTCATATGATCTATGTGGTGTTTTTGCATCACATCTTGGTCAAAATTGTGCGCATATGCATGCAGTTGAAGACTTTTGGGCTAATTGTGCTGATGAGTTTGAAGTGCGAGAACGCAGTTACAGCAGATTTACTCTTCAACAGATGTCTGATATCCTATCAGAAGATGTAGAGGGTTTGACAGAAAATGGTGAAGTTCTACTTCCCACGTATTTCAGAGATCAAGTTGAGCAACAACCATTGCCACCAGTTAATTGGTCAATAAAAGAGAGCACTTCCATTGAAGAAAGAACGAGTCGAGTTGTTAAAAATAGTTTGATATTCTTGAAGAATAAGCGGAAGGATGATATTTCAGTAGCAGAGCCACCAATTGTACAACCATCAGAACCTTCCACTTCCAAACCAAAACGAAGGGTTAAAGCTATGAGTGTTCTTCCAGAAGGAACAAAAATGGCTAAGTTAAAGAGGAAAAAGGATGAGTCTCCAGCTCATGTCCATCAGTTGAAACAGAAGTTCCCGTTGAACCAATGCCGCATGTTGAAGCATTGCCTTCAGATCAGGTCTCTCCACCTTCTTCACCAAGCACTTATCCTATCCACATAGATTCAGAGCCAGATTCGCCGGTTCGTAACTCTGATACACATATTGGTCCATCAGGAGTTGATGAAGTTAGAACCGAGTTTCCAAGAGAAGATGGCTCATCCTGGCTTGAAAACATTCTGGGAAGAAAGAGGAGAAAGCCTTCATATTAGTTGGATTTAACAGAGCTTAAAAACGTCTACCAAGACACGCCAGACAAGAAGCTAAAGAAGCAGGTTCGCATTGAAAAGAATGCGGATGGAGAAATGATCCTTGAAACTGCAACACCACCTAAAGATAGAAGTGCTGATGATATTGAGGTCAATGACTTCAAGGTTGTCAAAGCTAATCTTGGTGGGAGTACCCGACATTCAAATGTAAATCTCTTCGAGGTTGCAGTGGATAATTTGAAAGAGAGGGTGTTGAAAGATAGAGAAGACAAAGCAGCCCTCAAAGCTGAAATTAGGCAGCTGCGGCAGTATATTTCCAACCTTTTCCATGGCACGTCGTAGGCTGATTTATTGCTTCCACCGAATCTAGAATCACCAGCCGATCAACAGCAATTCAGTTAGTTGGTCCTCTGTGGGAGGCACATGAATAATTGGGTCGAAGAATTCGTTACTAAAGGGAGAGTTGTACTTTTAGGGTTTTATCAATTAAAGTACAACGCTCATGATTTACGCCAAGGCATCCAGGGGTTGCAGCAGACTATGGTAGAAAATAGACTAGTGTTTGAGATCATTATCTCTGACTTGAAGATAGCACATGATTCTGTTGATTCAGCTGAAGATAAGAAGACAGTTTCTACTTGGAAAGCGCAATATTTTTTCACAGTAAAAACTTATGACAGTATAACTTTAGAGTTAACAGAATGGGAAGAAAAGGTAGTAAATGTTCTCAAGTTTGTGAGATCTTTTGTTTCTCAGATCCTGTGTTCGTGTGAAAAAGAAGATGGTACCCTGTATGATCTCAGGGTAGTGCAAGCAGAGTTCCAGACTCTTGTCCGCAACAATTTTAATGATGATATCAATGCCGGCAAGATGGGTTGTTTTGCCGCAATGATAGTGAAGTTTGACAAGGCTGTGGGCAAAGTTCATGAATTTCTTCAGATGGTTGCAAGTGGTGAAGAAATGTTAGAGAATTAGAATATCATTCTAGTGAGTATCAGTGTTCCTAGCAAAGATGCAGTCACTCGCTTTTTAGAAGATATTGTTTCCCAGAATATCAATGGATGACATCACCAAAAAGCAAGAATGTTGATGAGGATGCATTTTAAAAGAAAGCAGCTTTAAATCAGATGCTTTTTGTTTTAAAGCATTTGCTTTCATCCTAAGTTCATCCATTCTTTATTTAGAAATAAATCACTTTGTATTAGTTGGAGTTTTCTTTGCTTTAAAGCGTTTGTTAGTTGTATCTTTGTCTTAGAATAGAAATAAAGCTTGCGAGTTGGCAAGTTAGGGTTAATCAAGAAGATTCTAGGGTTCCCTACTCCTTTGATTTTAGTATAAATAAGGGTAGCCTTGCCCATTGTAAGAGATCGACTTTTGTGATAGCAAATTTGTTGTGCCTATTCTAGCCTGCAGATTTTGTTATTCCAAGTGTTTGTTCACTTTGTGTAATCTGTTTCCAGTGTTTGATCGCATACTATATGCCTGCCTTTTGCTACAGTATTGCTATCCTGGAGTTGTGTTAACTTTATGATATTGAATAGAAGTCTCATGCCTATTTTTGCTCTGATATTCTATCTCGGATCAAGTTTCGTCGTCAGATGTGTGGCTTTTGTAACTTTTATTTCAGCTTTCATCATTAAAGTACTATGAGTCTTGTGATGTAGATATGGGAGAAATTTACTTAAGTTTTTGTGTTAAATCAATCATTCCTCGTCCACTTTTAATTCCCTTGCTTTGAATTTACTTAGGAGATTAAAAGCGTCATTAGTTTAAGCCCAGTTGTAGTAGAAGTTTTAAAAAATGAAAAAACCTCTTCTGCAGGGTTTAGAGTTTTATAACCTTGTGCTCACAGCTGAGAATAAAAAAGAAGATAGGTGAAGTTTAATCTATTTATCTTTTCAGCGATCATCAGCAAAAAGGGAACTCCCCCTTCCAATAGGAGAGCAGTTTATCTGTGCATAGCTGTCCGTTTCCAACTCGCATTCCAGAGGTGCGAATTGAAACGTCAACACATAGTTAATTTAGTAAATATCCTATTTGGGATATTACAGTAGTATCAGAGCTTAGATCTTGCCATCCTATTGGGTTATGCAGCCACTGTAAGTTGGTCCAGACAGGTATCATTACCATAGAAGGAGAACAGGTCAGCAAGAAGGAGAAAATCCAGCTGCAGGTACCCATATAAATATGGAGAGAGGTAGAAGTGGAAGTCCAAGAAGGGATAACCAGCCTAATGTTGATGAATTCTTGACTGCTTTTGCCCAACAACAGCAGCAAATGTTGTCATGTCCTTATTTTTGCAAGTAACTTGAAAGTGTTCTAATTGTAAATTAATTTTATAAAGTATTTTAATTGCTTTATAAAATTAATATTTTATTAAGTTACTTGAGTATTTAAAAACATTTTATAAAATAAAGTGTTATTGTGTACACAAACAAACATTTAAAACGGTCATGTGTAAGCATTTAAAATTGTATAAGTGTGACCGTGTACACAAAAACCTTTGTGAAGGTTTTAAAAGGAGAGCTGAGATCCATTTGGGATCATGCTTGAGTTGATGTTTTATGTCTTTTGTCAAAGTGCTTGTGTTCAGCTTATGTCAAGGAGATGTTCCCTTGCATTCGTGGTATCAAGGAGATGACCCCTTGATAGTTGATGGTTTGGTGATGTTCCCTTACCATTCTTGAGGTGAAATTATTTCAGATTTCACAGTTGAGAATAATGCAGATTTACAGGTTTGAAGATTTTATGTAGATTTTTGTTGTAATTGCTCCAGCTGGGTATATTTTCCAAATTTATTGATTTGCTTTGCAAATATAAATTTGGTGATTTTTTGATTTGGAGTTATTAAGCGTTTAGACTAGCATTGTATATGGAGCACATAATTCCAATGGAGTTCATAGTATAAAATTAGAAGCATATTGTTTTGATTTGAAGCTATATATATATATATCCATTTATATTTTGCTGCCTAATGGGAGACAAAACCTGACGACCCAGCTTGGTCAGCGAATGTCATGTTTAAATATTGACTTCAAGCAGATTCGTGGGTTTTTATGTTTGTATTTGAAAAAAGTAGAAATCATATAAAGAGATTCATGGATAATATTGGATCTACAGATTAATATCTGAAGGTATGATTAAATATAAGTTTGAACTTCATATGCATAAAGAAATCAATTTCTTGTCAGCTCATATTTATATTGTTGCATAAGTGGGGGACAAGATCTGATAGACTAATTGAGTCAGCAGTTTTTAGTAAATCTTTAATTTCAAACAGGAATTTCCAAAGCATGGTGGGTCCCTCCAATATTAAACAATGTAAGACTAAAGTTATGCTTGGTAAATTTTGAATTACACAAGTTAAAAAGGGACGCAACATATTTCATTTCCCAAGAGCAGCCTTAGTTGAGGATATTCTCATATGAAAACGTGGGACAAGACTATTGGTGAATGTGTCAAGGTTTATTTCTGAAGTTTGAGGGGAAGCAACTCTATTTGGATGTAACACATGAGCTCTTGTGGTATATTTATCTCCTAAGGAGGTACTTTGGCTTGAAGCAGATTTAGAGATATACACATTGAATGGTACCAGATTGAAATTCAGAATATAGACATTGCAAACAGATGTATGAGACCAGTTCTAAGGAGCGTATTGATGTTAACTGTATTGTGAAGGTTGTAATCTGAAATCTGTTTGTATCTCTTAAGTGCATCTGTATTGAGTGATTGAAATTCTCTACAGTGAAGGTTAGAGGTTCAGATGTGAAAGAATTATACAGTCCAGATCAGCTATAGCAGAGGACATTAAATAAGCAGGTACTGTATGAAGACTGAGAAGTTGTGGTATGTAAATCTTCATATCAATAATGGTTTGTATTCTAAGAAAACTAAACAATGTGTTTCAAATCAATAATTTGAAGCATCTATTTCTATCTATAGTTCAATTGAGAATTTCTGAGTTGTCACAGCCAACTGGGAATTTTGTTATCATTTGCAATTTTGATATTTAGTTTGTAATCAAAGGGTATCTGTAATACTCCAAAATCCATTTGGTTAACATTAGCATACATAGAAAACTCAGTTTGCAAATCAGATAACAAGTATTGATCAGAGCTGTAGCTAATATCCAGTCAAGAATATTACATGTTTGATCAGTTTCAGGACCATTTGATTACAACCATTGACCGATTGAGGGTGGATCATTCACGCTCAAGGAGATCGAGGAGTGTGAGCAATGGAAGGCATAGCATTGTAGGTAGAGAGACTACACATACAGGTAGAGCAACCACCACAAATTCAGATAGACCACTTCGTCTTAAGTTTGTGCCCATAAGAGAAGAACAATCATCCGAAGAAGAGGAAGAAGTTACAAATCTCACCGATGATATCATGGTTGCATATGATGAGTATCGCATACATCCAACTGATGTTAGAACCCTTAATTTAAACGAATTCATGAGTCAAAGGAGGGAATTGAAGAAGAGCTAAAAGGTAACAAAACCTAAAAAGAAAAACAAAGATTTCAAAGATGTATTGAACAAATCCCTTACCCAACTTTGATGGCAGAGGTAAGATAAGTGCTAGAGCATGGATGCATAAGCTTGATACTTTTCTTACACTCAAGCCAATGAGTGAAGAAAAGGCCATTCAGTTTGCTACTATGCATTTGGAGGGCTTAGCCTATGATTGGTGGCATCATGGACTTGTTTCACAGCGGCATGATATGATCCATAGTTCCGAGACTCGGACTCGACACAGACTCGGCAAGGGTCACTCGGCTCGGGACTCGGTGAAATCAAGGCTGTTGCAATAACACATAAATACAAAAAAAATGAATATTTGTGAATTCATTTATAATTATTAAACTAATGCAAAAAAAATGTAGGGTTTGTTTCAAAAAAATGTAGGGTTTGTTGATTGTTCCAAAACAAAAGGTAGGGTTTTTTAATTTGTTGAATGTTAAAAAAAAAAAAAGTAGGGTTTGTAACTTTGTTCCAAAATAAATTGAAATTTTAAAAAACAATGCAATTTTTGCTAAAATACACAAAAAAAACCAAACAAAATCAAGCTTACCTCTCTAATGAAACTTGAAATGAAATGCAAACTCCTTCCAATCGCTGGTAGAGAGCTCTCGATGCACCAACTCTAAGTATGAAGCTGCTCGAATGCGATTTGTTGATGGATTTTTCGTCTACCTCCTTGCTGTTTGCCCTACAATGCACTCTTATTTTTCCTCACAACTCTCTTTTCTCCTCCTATTTTGCCAACAAAATGAAATGAAGTTGCTTTTAGTGTAGTAGACGCAATATAAGTAAAAAAAAAACCAAGTTTTGACTTTAGTTTTTTTTTTTTTTTTTTTCACTTTTTAACTCTGCCTGCGCCGGCCGAGTTTTAGTGACAGGACTCGTGAGTTTCAGGCAAGTTTTGCAAACCTGGTGAGTTTGGGCGAGTTTTTGGCCAAGTCCGGGTCCGAGTCTCTAGGACTCGTCTGGACTCACTCGGCTCGCGACTCGCCGAGTCTAGGTGAGTCTCGGAACTATGATATGATCACTTCATATGATGAGTTTACACGTAAGCTCATTAACAGGTTTGACAGGAAGGATGTGGAAGTCTACTACAGGGAATTGGCACAATTGAAACAGGTTGGTAGAGTGTACTCTTACATCAATGAGTTCCAAAAGATTGCGGTCATGGTTCCAGAAATGCTTGAAAAGAGAGTTACAATGTTGTTTGTAGAGGGTTTGAATGATAGAATGAGAGAATTGGTGAAGGTACATAAGCCTAAGACTTTGGATGATGCTATAGAGCTTGCACTTGATTTGGACACTACTACATTCACACCACAAAAGAACTTCAAAGATGAAAATGCAAATCATAAATCTCGTGAGCAACCCACTCCAAAGAAAGTTGAAGGTACTTCCAAGATGGATTATGAGGAAAGAAATGAACTTCGTAGGAAGAAGTTGTGCTTAACTTGCAAAGAATCTTGGGAGATTGGTCATAGGTGTCTTGGCAAAGGCAAGGTGCACTACATAGAGGTAATTGATGAGGTAGATGATGATTCTACTTCGGAAAATGAACATGGACGACCAACACTTAACTTGGAAGGTGAAGGTAACAAAGGTTCTAGAATTGCTTATCTTTCAGGAGCTTCAAGATATAATCCATTTATCTTTGAGGGCACATTGTTATGTTGCAAAGTTATGGCACTTCTTGATAGTGGAGCTACACATAACTACATTGATGAGGGTTTGGTAAAGAAAAGAGGTTTGCATTGTGATGACTTTGAGGGCTTTGATGTGACTATAGTAGGTGGACTCACTATTCTTTGCAAAAAGAAGGTGAACAAGCTTAACATTCTATTTGGTGAGTATACACTTTGTGATGACTTTTATGTACTTGACTTGAAGGACAATGAGATTGTGCTTGGCATGCAATGGCTACATTCTCTACAACGGGTCATCCAAGATCTATAAGCTATGGAGTTGAGTTTCCAACATGATGGGAAACAAATTGTTATGAGAGCTCTCAAGTGCACTTTGCCTCATCAAATAATAGCCAAATCTATGATAGCTATGGGCCATGAATTGTCTCATGAAGACATGTGATTCACATAGAGAGACACATATTGGATCGGCCTTTGATGGAGAGTATTTGAGAATTGAAATGGATAACAACACTATAGAATGGCATGAGATCACTCCTGATTTGTTTGAGGATAGCAGCACTTTATCCCATCATTATCATGAGATAGCATCCCCTACTCATGAAGAAGTTAGTGTTGTTTATCTCCTATTGAAGGCATTCAAGTTAGACATGAAGATGTTATGGAAGATGCTAATAATGATATGAACACATGGATAGCTGAAACAAATTTGCATGATGCATTAGTTTCCATTGGAGAGCTAAAGCAACCTACTCTTGAGTTGACACAACATCATTTTAATGATGCTTTCTTATTGGAGCATGTGGATGTGTTTGGGACAGTTTGGTATGGTAGAGGTCGCTATATTGGAAGATGCTAATAATGATATGAACACATGGATAGCTGAAACAAATTTGCATGATGCATTAGTTTCCATTGGAGAGCTAAAGCAACCTACTCTTGAGTTGACACAACATCATTTTAATGATGCTTTCTTATTGGAGCATGTGGATGTGTTTGGGACAGTTTGGTATGGTAGAGGTCGCTATATTCATATTGGGATTTGGTCTCATGATGGTCTCCTATCATCATGTGTTATGGATGGCACTTTTTGCATCATTTTAGATGATGTTTTCAGTTTGTATGTCGCTGTTTTGATTTATGACAGCGAGATAATAGGGTTGGATACACTTACATTTGTACATGTGTTTGACATCCATCCTTTGTTCATGCTACACTTCCATGTTAGAGGGATTTTCATCTATGTTGGCCAATTGTTTGACATTGACATCTTCATTATTGGCTTGATTGATTGCATCTTGATATGGATTTGTCACTACAGCCATTGGGGATGGAGTGATGGTGAGTTTGCATCAGTTTACGACAATGGAAGCGGTCCCAGGATCTTTTACATCAGTAGCTTTGAGGAGATATATGTGAGTATGTACGGAGAGTCTAGATGGATTTGGGATCCTGGTTTTGGTTGGTTCTAATTTGGCACTTGCGATTGCTTGGTGCAAGCAATCTTGGGGTGGGAGGACTTGTAATGTCCCCTTTTTGAGCTAGACTTGTGTTTGGGTTGAGCTTGGATTTTGAAGGATGAAACACTAGAATGTTGGCTCAATACTTGTTTTATTTGCGATTTTGGCTAGTATTATTTTATAATATTTTTCATAAAGCCAAAATGTTATCATTTTCAAGCCAAGGCAAAAGTGAAGGATGGAAGAAATAAACGTTGGACAACTTGAAGATTGAAAAAGGTGAAACAATGAGAAAAGTGATGCCTACAAGGAGAGGAGAAATAATTAAAAATTATTATTTTATTGGCCAAGGAATCGGCACCCAAGGAGAGGGTTAAAACAATAATAAAAAAATATAATATTTCTCTTGGAGAAAATCGGCGCCTAGGAGGGTGAGCTTTAAAAAAATAGAATATTAAATATTTTAAGGATGGGCCTCCAAATGGGAGGTATACGGAAGAGTTAAAAATAATAAAAAATATTATTTTCCAAGGTGAGCGCCTAGAGTGAAGAGGCAAAAGAAAAAAATAAATAAAATAATATTATATTATTAGGTTTTGGCGTCTAGAGGAGAAATAAGGAAAAATAATAAAATATTATTATTTTATTGTTTTTTAAATGATGGTGGTTATAAGGTGAAAATCATTTAAAATCATCACGTTGAAGGATTGATTTCATTGGTGGAATTGAAATTGTATAGAATTTGTCAAATTGGAGAGAAGATGATAAATAGAGGGCTTTGGCTTTGTAATAACCTGCACCTGTTGTTCTTTTGATTTATCTTTTTAATGTTATTTTTTTTAGTTTTTTTTGTGATCTTTCAGAACTAGATAGAAGATGCAAAAGGGGGTTTCTGTTTTCTTGAAGTGTGTATGTCAGAATACAAGGAATATAGCATACAACTGAAAACTCAGAAAAACTATAACAGATATGAACTAAATAATAAAGACCCAGTTCATAAAATGGCATAAAATGAATAACCATCACATACCCATGTCAAAATAAGCATCTTCATATTTCTGCTGTTGACGGACCAGCAACATGACAATGGAGTTTTGCATTGAAAGTATCAGCAAATGCAAGGAAACAATTTACAACTATCAGCATAGACCCTTAGGTAAAAAACGACCACTAAGCAAGGAAGAACAACCACCAATAAATTCCAAATAAAGACATTTGCTGCAAATGATTTATTAAACTATTTCCAAAAGCTTTTTACAATTATGTGCATACCCGAATGAAGGAAACCTTATTTGCCTTCAAACCTGATCACCTATGTTGCTGCTGTCAACACTGTTCACGCACTGTAGCATTTACTATAGCGCATTGCTGTAGCGCGTCATTGTAGCGGTACTGTTCACGGTACTGTAGCGATACTGTTCACGGTACTGTAGCGGCACTATTCACGACACTGTAGCAGCCAACAAAAAAGCTTGAAATCTGATATAAATGGCTGCCAAGAATGAAGCTACAAGTTTGCAATTAATTATTCTTCATTAATCTTCAAACCCTTAATGATATTTTTCACCTTAAAGCACAAATAGAACTCCAGAATGAAGCTCTCCTCAGGCAATGATTCAGCTAATCTTTCACAGCCTCAAGATTGCACAAACAATGAAGAGTTTTCGTTCTCCAATGCTGATATGAAGACAATCTGCTGAAACCCTTGGTCTCATGCACAGACTTCAAGAAATCCTCCAAAGCAAAGTCAAATGATCATTCAATAATCCTTTGATTTGCTTTTTGAACCCTTTTATAACCTCAATCTCCTTAATAGCTTTTAAATCCACTTTCAAATCCACTTTAGGTTTTTAATTAAAACTTTATTATAAGTCTCATAAATGGGTGCTCCAATCCATGAAATTTTAAATGTACTTTAAGTGATTTTAATGATGGGTCATGGGCCCATTGAATATAAAGTGACTTCAAAAACTTTATAATATAACTTCACTTGAGCACTTTAATCCATGACTTTATTATTTGACATTAATATCATTATATGACCCCTCTTATAATAATATCTAATTATTATTAAAGATTACCTTTAATAATAATTAAAAAATCACTTATCTCCATAATTAGACATCATTTCGTAGTTCTATCTGACCCTGGGGTTTCACCATGACACCCTCTATGCATCCAACCATCTTACCAAAAATAGCAGGGGTCCATCTCTATCAACCTCAGTCGGCTAAAAATAGCAAGAGCCTCCAATACAAGACTAGAGACCTCTAAACAACCTTATCACCAGCTAAAACTGGGGAACAACACTGAAATCACCACATGACTAGATACCCTGCTATAAATAGAAACTCTAGAAAGATGACTTACTATAAATAGTAATTGTGTAGAACTGAGTCCAACGAAGGCCAAACCTAAACCCATACTGAGCTCTAATGGAGAAAACACATTGATCTCTGACAAAAGGAACCCTCTAACCATCTGAGTTAGCCTACGAGGGCCAGTGATAGGCTAAACCATCATAAAACAGGATCACGCTAAAAAGGGGACATTACAATCTGCCCTCCCGGAAATTGCTTGTCCCCAAGCAATCTCTACTGCTAAGAAACACCATTCCACCGGAGGTCCAAAAGAAAACTTTGAAATGTCCCTCGTGAAACACAACTGCTGCAGCACCAACATAAACTCAACCGCACAAACATAGACAACAGAGCAACTGTCCAAACCATGCGCACTGAAACAATGAACTCCGGTTGGAACCCTGATGCACACGAAGGATCCCAAACTCTGCGGTCACTACTCAGTTGAATGCCGGGATCCCAAATCACTCTGCAGAATGTCCAACTACGTGTCCACTGCACCCACTGGATAAAGACGGTACCATGCTCAGTATTGCGGTGAACAACGACCACCACGTAGAGCAATCTACTATACAGAAGGATTCCTAGATCCCACAACTAGATTGGAAGTCCGCTAGATGAATCAACTTTTGACTTCCACTATTCTAATCTGATCCCAACCTCACCATGCTGAAAAAGGTGAAGTAAACCATCGGGCTCCATCCAAACCGCAGTGCCAACTCCGTCACCACTTGGATCCCAATGCAACTGAACCTCACATCCATCTGCCATGAAAAGACAAATATTTGGAAGCCTCCGCAACACAATATCTCTCTACAACCTCTGCGAAACTCCCGTGGATGTAATAACTAACCAAGCCATCATGCCCATTGCCACTACGACCTCCCTGAAGCCCTGTCTCCAAAAGAAACCCAAAAGTGGCAAACTCTGTCAGGTACTCATCTGCATTGTCATGTCCCCTCTTTAGCGCTATCTAGCAGAGACATGAGAGTTGACCTATCATCCGGGTTCTCGTAGGTCAGCAGAGTGGTTAGGGGACCTATCTAGAGGCAGTGTAGCTTGGTAGGGAGCTTTACAGGCCTTTCCAGACAGTTTGTGACAGTTTCCTATTTTTTAGGAAGGGTTCCTATTTTTTAGGGTTTGATCGAGAGTTGACCAGGAGGCATCAGGGGACCTCTAGGAGCATTTTTGGAGTTTTGGTCAAATTCCCTATTTTTTAGGAGGTATCCCTACATTTTAGGGTGGCACTGTCAGTTAGCATGACACGTGGCGACATCACCAGTGGCGTGGGCTACAGCAGTTCTCAGTTCAAGATGACCAGGTGATGGAATTGGAATAATTATTGAATATTAAAGTGTGGCTTTAATATTTAATAAAAATAAAATAAAATAAAGTGAATAACATGTCACTTTATATTAATAAGTTATTAAAAGGAACCCCACCTAGTTGACACAATGTTGTGTTGAAAAGGTGGTCTTTTAATAATGAAGTTGGGCCCTCAACTTGGGCGCCCAACTTATGAGTCTTCATGAATAAAGAATCTTTCAAAGATTCTTACTTTTGATGCCCTTTTGGAACCCTAAAGTGGACGCCCACTTTGGGAAAAGAATAAAGTGACTTTAAAGTGCTTTTTGGAGTATCTTTTTGCATATCTTTTGAAGCTTCATGGCAGCTCTGAACTATGAGGAAGGGGGCAGCAGCATTTAGACTCTTGGGAACAAAAACTCTCAAGGATTTTGGTGAATTGGACGACAACCCAGTTCATGTTTGTGGGAGGCCTACTCTGGGTCTTCATTTGTGCATCATTGGACAGATTCCAGGGCATTCTATTGTAGATCTAAGCTTGCAGCAGTACCAAATCAACCTTATTCTTCAGATCCTCCATTCTCAGTTGCATGCATAGCCTCTTCTAGGCCAATACTATCTTTGTATGCAAGTAGGGATGCAAACCAGGCTTTACATTGAATATAAAATACAGATCTGATGGGTATGTGCCTCAATTTCTTAGTTGGTATCTTTCTATCATTTAATATTTATTTTTAGTCCATTTTATTTGAGATTGCAGCTGTATGTATATCTATTTGCTATCTTGGCAAATACACATCTCAAGGAAACTGAAACCCCTTCTGCATCTCCTCTCTAGTCTGAAAGAAAACAAAAAAAAAATTAATAAAAATCATAAAACAAATAAAATCACAAAAACACTTCATTTCAGCAAAGGGATCCATCAGGGATCTTTCAGTGGTATCAGAGCCTTTGACCTGCCAGCCTGTGGGGTTTAGAGAATTGTTGTCTATGCATACAGACAGGTATTACACACGCAGGACAGCCCAAAACGAGCTTGGAATTGGTACAACAGAGGGACCAGTAATGGCTGAAGAACAGAGAAATGCCAGGAGAGATCAGGATGAAGAGAGAGAGATGATGAGAACCCTCATCAACACTCAGCCTAGGATTGCTCAGACCCTTGACAGGATACAGGACACCTTGGAGCGGTTGGAGTTAGATAGAGGCAGACGGAGCAGATCAGTATCTGTGGCGGGGAGTCAGCATAGTCACAGGTCACACGCATCGGCTAGGAGCTCCCATCATTCCCCTAGGCGTGGACAGGCCAGGGATAGACCCTTACTTCCTCAGTTTGCACTAGGTGAACGGCCAGCACAGGTAGAGCCACCAGAGGTGGAATTTCAGGATTTAGTCATGGCAGCCACTGTTCAGTGGAGAGCCCTACCCCCTGAGGTCAGGGATGTCTTTCCTTTTCCACAGTATTGTGCACAGCGCAGAGATTCTGCCAGGTTCAGAGGAGACCGAGGCACTAGACCACAGTAGCAGAACTATGACCTTAGTAGAGCTACTGGAAAGATCATGTTGGCTACATATGATGGTATGGGTAGTACGAGTGCACGTGCTTGGGTGCACAAGCTGGACATATATTTATCCTTGAGACCCATGCCTGAGCGTGAGGCTATCCAGTTTGCTGTCTTACATTTAGATGGGGTTGCCTACGATTGGTGGCATCATGGATTGGTCACCCAGGATCATGCCTTGATTCATTCCTATGCAGAGTTCACTGAATGACTCATCACCCAGTTTGACCGTAAGGACACAGAACTCTACTATAGGGAGTTGGCACATCTTAGACAAACAGGACATGCTGAAGCTTATGTTAATGAGTTCCAGCGTATTGCAGTTATGGTACCTGATATGCCCCAGAGACGTAGCGTGATGTTATTCATTGAGGGGTTACAGGATAGGCTTAAGGGATTGGTACATGCCTTCCAGCCGGCCACTCTTAAGGATGCCATTGATGTGACCTTGAGATTGGACATCACTCCCACTTATCAGTCGGATAAGAGGCCATTCAGGGAATCATGGCCTATTTAGAAGGCCAATACTCCACAGTTCAGAGATGGACAGTCAGCTAGACCTCCTAGGATGGATCAGGAGTCACGGAATGATTTGAGGAAGAAATTATGCTTTTCCTGCGAGGAGCCTTGGGAGCCCGGACACCGCTGTATGGGTAAGGGCAGAGTTCACTTGATTGAGGTCACATTCGAGCTTGGGGATGAGGAGATACCAGACACCGACATTGAGGACAGCCCTGAGGAGGTTATTCAGGAGCGACCCCAGCTAGAGATAGATATCCCTGATTCATCGGCGGCAGCCAAAGTGACTATGGCTACACTATCCAGTTATCCCAGGTTCCATGCCTTTCGGTTGAAAGGTACATTACAGGGACAGCGAGTCATGAGCTTGGTTGACACAGGAGCCACGCACAATTTTATTGATCAGAAATTGGTTGAGAGGCGTGGATTACAGTTTGAGGTGTTCGAGGGTTTTGGAGTTAAGGTTGCAGATGGTGCAGTGTTGGGTTGTACTCGGAGGATCTCATAGCTCAGCATCCAGATGGGGGATTTTACCTTGACGGATGACTTTTATATCCTACCCTTAGAGGATTATGATGTGATTTTGGGTATGCAGTGGTTACAGGGTATTGGGAGATATATTATTGATCACCACCGCATGCAGTTAGAGTTCCTATCTGGTGGAAAGAAGGTGATCTTGAGGGCAGCCTCTGACGGTGGACCCAAGGAGGTATCTTCTCGCAGGATGGAGTCTATTATTAGACATGATGATGTGATCTGGGCCACACGCTGTTTTGTGAAATCCAAGACACCTACTCCTCAGGATGGTAGAGCATTTCATGTTGACATACAGATAGTGATGGATCGGCATGGCCGAGTATTTGGTGACATACCTCCTGGTGTACCCCCGGATAGAGGGTTTGAGCATGGGATAGAGATGGAGGATGGAGCTAAGCCAGTGATCACCATCCCGTATCGTCATCCTAGAGCATACAAGGATGAGATTGAGAAGACTATTCATGAGCTGTTAGATATGGGTTTCATTCGCCCCAGTTCTAGCCCCTTTGCTTCTTCTGTAGTACTGGTTAAGAAGAAGGATGGGACTCTACGGATGTGTATAGATTACAGGGCCTTGAACAAGAAGACAATCAAGAACAGATACCCTATACCGCGCATTGATGAATTGTTGGACGAGCTTCATGGAGCCATCTACTTCTCTAAGATTGATCTTCGTTTAGGCTATCATCAGATTTGTGTACGAGCAGAGGATGTACACAAGACCGCCTTCCGTTGTCACTATGGGCATTATGAGTTCCTGGTGATGCCTTTTGGCCTTACCAATGCCCCAGCCACCTTCCAGTCATGTATGAACCATCTCTTCAACAAGCAGTTGAGGAAATCGGTTCTAGTGTTCTTTGACGATATTCGGATCTACAGTCGTACTTGGGAGGACCATCTTAGACATGTTAAGGAGGTACTTAGCATCATGGAGAGTCAGTCTCTATTTGCTAAGTTGTCCAGATGTGAGTTTGGACTTAGAGAGGTCCTATATCTGGGACATGTGATTAGTGCTAATGGGGTGAAGGTGCACGAGGAGAAAATTCAGGCAATTAGAGATTGGCCCCACCCTCAGAACATTACTGAGTTACGGGGGTTCCTTGGTCTATGTGCTTATTATAGACGATTTGTGAGGGGTTTCTCTCAGTTGGCAGCTCCCTTGACAGACCTCACAAAGAAAGGGGCTTTTAGATGGACAGAGCAGGCACAGGGAGTCTTGACAGGCTCAAGGAGGTTATGAGTACTTGCCCAGTTTTAGCACTTCCTGACTTCTCGCAGCCCTTTGTACTTGAGTGTGATGCTTCCGGTTTGGGCATAGGAGCGGTTTTGATGCAGAACCGACACCCCATTGCTTTTGAGAGTCGGAAGCTGCGGGATAATGAGAGGTTGTATTCTACGTATGATAAGGAAATGTTGGCTATTATGCATGCATTAGCCAAGTTCAGACAGTATCTTGTTGGCAGCAAATTCGTGGTAAGAACAGACCACAACAGTCTGAAATATTTCCTTGATCAGACAGAGCTCAATGATCGTTAGCAGAAATGGGTGAGCAAGATTCAGGCTTATGATTTTGACATCGAATTCATAAAGGGGAAGAATAATACTGTGGCTGATGCACTTTTTAGAAAACCATCACTTGCTGCCCTATGTTCATTGAGTGAGATTTCAGCAGATTGGAAGGCTCAACTTTTAGTTGAGTACTCCAAAAATTAGCATGCTTGTGAGGTCATGGATGGTTTGGTGTTGGATGATAGGTACACTGTGGTAGATGAAGTCATCTACTACAAGGGAAGGGTGTACCTGGTTCCTGGTTCTCAGTTGAAGGAACAAATTATGCATGCTTATCATGATACTCCGACAGCAGGGCACCCAGGTTATGGTAAGACCTACAGGGTGGTTCGGGAGAGATTCTCTTGGAAGGGTCTCAAAGCTGATATCTTACGTCATGTTCATGAGTGTTTGACGTGCCAGCAGAATAAGTCTGAGCATACTTTTCCTGCTGGTTTATTGCAACCCTTACCTATACCGGAGCAGAAGTGGTCAGGGATCTCGATGGATTTCATTACAGGTCTTCCTCGGGTGCAGGGGAAAGACTATATCTATGTTGTAGTAGACAGGTTGACTAAATGCGCCCACTTCTTTCCTATTGTAGTTGATTTCACAGCATCTCAGGTGGCGCAGTTATTTTTCAGAGAGATATTCAGGCTCCACGGTCTCCCTAAGACCATAGTGAGTGACAGGGATAGTAGGTTCATGAGTTCTTTCTGGCAAGAACTTTTCAGGCTCACAAGTACAGAGTTGACACCCAGTACCAGCTACCACCCACAAACAGATGGGCAGACCGAGATTGTTAATAAGTGGGTTGAGGGGTATTTGCGCAGCTATGTGTCAGGACAGCAGAAGGCATGGATGCGTTGGCTATATCTAGGAGAGTATTGTTATAATACTACACACCATATGTCTATTGCTATGACACCTTTTAGAGCCCTCTATGGTTACGAGGCATTATCTTTTGTTGATTTGGCTGTAAGTGACAGCAGAGTGCCTTTGGCACAGGGTTGGTTACAGGAGAGCCAGGACATCATGAGATCTCTTAGGGAGAATCTTCAGCAAGCACAGAATCAGCAGAAGGTCTACGCTGATCGGCATAGGACTAAGAGAGTATTTGAGGTGGATGACATGGTCTTCCTGCGATTGCAGCCTTACCGACAGAGCACCCTTAAAGGGGGTGGAGCTGAAAAGCTCAAGCCTCGCTTCTACGGACCATATCGGATTCTTAGGCGTGTGTGAGAGGTTGCTTATGAGATTGAGTTACCATCTGACAGTCGGATTCATAATGTGTTCCATGTATCTTGCCTGAAAAAGGCACTGGGGCAACATATTGTAGCATCACCCGATTTACCTTCCTTGGATGAGGAAGGTAAGCTGACTCTGGTTCCTGAGGAGATCTTGGAGGAGAGGGAACGACGGCTGAGAAGTAGGGTGATTCGAGAGTACTTGATTCGTTGGAGAGGACTCCCTATAGAGGACGCCACCTGGGAGGGAGAGTCCATTTTACAGCATCCGACCTTGCAGTTGCTTGTGGGCAAGCATCTTCGAGAGGGGAGGACTGTCATGTCCCCTCTTTAGTGCTGTCTAGCAGAGACATGAGAGTTGACCTATCATCCGGGTTCCTGTAGGTCAGCGGAGTGGTTAGGGGACCTATCCAGAGGCAGTTTAGCTTGGTAGGGAGCTTTACAGGCCTTTCCAGACAGTTTGTGACAGTTTCCTATTTTTTAGGAAGGGTTCCTATTTTTTAGGGTTTGACCGAGAGTTGACCAGGAGGCGTCAGGGGACCTCTAGGAGCATTTTTGGAGTTTTGGTCAAATTCCCTATTTTTTAGGAGGTATCCCTACATTTTAGGGAGGCACTGTCAGTTAGCATGACACGTGGCGACATCACCAGTGGCGTGGGCTACAGCAGTTCTCAGTTCAAGATGGCCAGGTGATGGAATTGGAATAATTATTGAATATTAAAGTGTGGCTTTAATATTTAATAAAAATAAAATAAAATAAAGTGAATAACATGTCACTTTATATTAATAAGTTATTAAAAGGACCCCCACCTAGTTGACACAATGTTGTGTTAAAAAGGTGGTCTTTTAATAATGAAGTTGGGCCCTCAATTTGGGCGCCCAACTTATGAGTCTTCATTAATAAAGAATCTTTCAAAGATTCTTACTTTTGATGCCCTTTTAGAACCCTAAAGTGGACGCCCACTTTGGGAAAAGAATAAAGTGACTTTGAAGTGCTTTTTGGAGTATCTTTTTGCATATCTTTTGAAGCTTCATGGCAGCTCTGAACTCTGAGGAAGGGGGCAGCAGCATTCAGACTCTTGGGAACGAAAACTCTCAAGGATTTTGGTGAATTGGACGACAACCCAGTTCATGTTTGTGGGAGGCCTACTCTGGGTCTTCATTTGTGCATCATTGGACAGATTCTAGGGCATTCTATCGTAGATCTAAGCTTGCAGCAATACCAAATCAGCCTTATTCTTCAGATCCTCCATTCTCAGTTGCATGCATAGCCTCTTCTAGGCCAATACTATCTTTGTATGCAAGTAGGGATGCAAACCAAGCTTTACATTGAATATAAAATACAGATCTGATGGGTATGTGCCTCAATTTCTTAGTTGGTATCTTTCTATCATTTAATATTTATTTTTAGTCCATTTTATTTGAGATTGCAGCTGTATGTATATCTATTTGCTATCTTGGCAAATACACATCTCAAGGAAACTGAAACCCCTTCTGCATCTCCTCTCTAGTCTGAAAGAAAACAAAAAAGAAATTAATAAAAATCATAAAACAAATAAAATCACAAAAACAACACTTCATTTCAGCAAAGGGATCCATCAGGGATCTTTCATGCATGATGGTAATCCAACCTCTGATCATGCAAGCAATCTCCCATAAACAGCTGAGTCGGGTACTTGCGGCCACTAACTCTATCTACTGAAGATGGTAACTTTCCATCCCACAATGGATGGTATAATCTCGCAACCAATTCACACCAATGCATCATCAAGCCCTCCACGTGTGGATCAAAAGAAAAATGATGAGCACTCCTCACTGTGTAGTTGCGATAAAACGCTCCAACCTTGGTCAATGGCTCATCACATGCAACACTGGAATCAAGAGACGGCTCCAATCTCGATCCCGAATCACTGATTGGGTAGGGCCTCTAGCAACCTGCTCTGCAAACCCAACCACAAAATCTCTGAGGGAACATTGTAGTCAAAGTACCGACAATGACTCCCACAAAACATCTGATAGCGCATGAACCATGAATGAGAGTATCCCTCGAGACCCCAAACGGACCCTCCTGAAACTCCGGATTCTCAAGCAAGTACTCAGCAAATGTATCGGCGTGGTAAAAACGAAATAAGGTTGAGTCAACCTTATCCTCTGAAACCTGCAGTTGATCACTCTGACCCTGAGATGCAACAAGTTGTCCACCCCCATCAGTTGCATGGGATGACATGGTACTGATCTCAAGAGAACTTGATGCAACACGTGGTTCTCTGCTACTCCCCAAAGAACTCATCCCATCTAAATCAACTGCACCTGTATCTGTGATGGATGTAACCACATCCTCAATACATCCATCACCACAACCCGTGGGTATAAAATCATCACCAGCTGTTGCTGTAGGTAACTGAACTATATCTGTAGCTGGTGAAGACTGTGCCAAACTCAACTCCACGGTAAGCTCCTCGACTCATGACTGTGACTCCTGAAGAGCTATTTGGGTGCTCGCCAACGAGTCCATAGTCACCTCAAGCTCATGGGTGAGCTCATCAACCTCATTTTCTTTCTCCCTAAGAACTCCCAAGTAAATCTTACCCAACTGAAGGAGATGATCCCTATCTGAAAGTAACTGCAGGTAATTGGATTTCATTGCCACCAAAGCTTCTTTGAGCACCTACAAATCTGCAAGAGATGATTCTCCCTCAATTCTTTGATGTCTCTTTTCAAGCTGATCCTTCCATATCTGTTTTTTAATCAGCTTGTGGGTATCAAGAAGGTGAGACAAGGCTGCCACAATCTGATCTTCACCAACTTTGAGTTGGTTCTCCAAAGTATGTGAGCATTCTGGCTTATCAATCTCACATGATGAATCATCATTATGAACTTGAACAACTTCACTCACACGAGTCATCCCCTGTGGTAGATGCTAAACTATCATCCTGGTTTGGAACTGGGGCAGCGGTAGACCTAAACTAAAAATAATTATCTGATAGTAGCTGGTCACAAGAGAGCTCATCATGTTTTTTGTCCCCATCCTCCAAACCAACCAAATCAATAGATTGTGCATTCAATTCCTCATTCTGGTTTGGAACTAGAGCAGCAGTAGTTCCCAACCCAAACTCGTCATCATTACTCCAAAAAGTAGTCTCAATGGATGATGAAATGCTAACCTCATGCAGAGAGGTAAGATCACTCCTAGGACTATCAAAAGAGTCCCCAATCATAACCTCCATGTCACCAACTAAGAGACTCGTGCAACCTTGTCCTGTAGGATCCACTGTTTCTTCCTTTCTACCTTCTGTAACATCAACTGGGTGAAGATCAACTGAAATAGACCCGGTCTCAATACTGCTGGTCAACACTTCACCTGTTACCTTTCCCTCTGGATTTTCGTGAGTGCATTTAACATCAGCCCTAAAGGAATCATTAAGGGACTTATCATCTTTGTCCATTCTATTCTCCATAGGATCAGCTGTATGCTGGTCACTAACTGCTGAAAATTCATTTTAGAGGTTTCTAGATACTTCACCTATAGAGACCTCTTGTTCCTCTTTCTTTTTGTTTTGTGATGTAGACCCCTTAAAAAAGGATGCCATATACCGTGCTGCTTTGTCTATGTTTGCAGGGTGTGAAATCAATTCATTCATCTTTTTTTGGTTTTCATCCAACTTATTCAAACTTTGTTTAAGCTTCTGCATATTCTTGTCCCACTGCTTCTGGGTACTTGAAGTAACCATAATTCTATAGCTGAGTCAATTGAATATTTTTTTAAAAAACCACACATGCAACCATTAAAATTGACATGCAAGCATATGGGTGCTCTCCAAACTGACATGCAAGTACTGGGTACTTACATGCAACTGCAAAAACTGACATGCAAGTGCTGATCACTAACATGCAACCCTCAGAATTGACATGCAAACATTTGGGTAGTCTCAAAACTAACATGCAAGTGAAAATCTTTGACATGCAACTGAATAAATTTTTGATTTCCCAACAGGATGGCAGGAAACCGCTCTAATACCACTGAAATGAACCCCTCTAGTTCTCCGGTTTCCAAAGCTTTGCAAATGATAAATGTTTGTTTTGGTTCTTGAAATATATATGATTTTTTTGTGTTTTCTTAATAAGATGCCAGGAACAATGCAACAAAGGAAATTGCAAATCAACTAAATAAAGACATCTACTGCAAATGATTTATTAAATTATTTCCAAAAGCTTTTTACAATTATGTGCATACTTGAATGAAGGAAACCTTATTTGCCTTCAAACCTGATCACCTATGTTGCTGCTGTCAACACTGTTCACGCACTGTAGCATTTACTGTAGCACATTACTGTAGCGCGTCATTGTAGCGGTACTGTTCACGGTACTGTAGTGGCACTGTTCATGGTACTGTAGCGGCACTATTCGCGGCACTGTAGCAGCCAACAAAAAAGCTTGAAATCTGATAGAAATGGCTGCCAAGAATGAAGCTACAAGTCTGCAATTAATTATTCTTCATTAATCTTCAAACCCTTAATGATATCTTTCACCTTAAAGCACAAATAGAACTCCAGAATAAAGCTCTCCTCAGGCAATGATTCAGCTGATCTTTCACAGCCTCAAGATTGCACAAACAATGAAGAGTTTTCATTCTCCAATGCTGATATGAAGACAATCTGCTGAAACCCTGGGTCTCATGCACAGACTTCAAGAAATCCTCCAAAGCAAAGTCAAATGATCATTCAATAATCCTTTGATTTGCTTTTTGAACCCTTTTATAACCTCATTCTCCTTAATAGCTTTTAAATCCACTTTCAAATCCACTTTAAGTTTTTAATTAAAACTTTATTATAAGTCTCATAAATGGGTGCTCCAATCCATGAAATTTTAAATGTACTTTAAGTGATTTTAATGATGGGTCATGGCCCCATTGAACATAAAGTGACTTCAAAAACTTTATAATATAACTTCACTTGAGCACTTTAATCCATGACTTTATTATTTGACATTAATATCATTATATGACCCCTCTTATAATAATAATTAATTATTATTAAAGATTACCTTTAATAATAATTAAAAAATCACTTATCTCCATAATTAGACATCATTTCGCAGTTCTATCTGAACCTGGGGTTTCACCATGACACCCTCTATGCATCCAACCATTTTACCAAAAATAGCAGGGGTCCATCTCTATCAACCTCAGTCGGCTAAAAATAGCAAGAGCTTTCAATACAAGACTAGAGACCTCTAAACAACCTTATCACCAACTGAAACTGGGGAACAACATTGAAATCACCACATGACCAGATACCCTGCTATAAATAGAAACTCTAGAAAGATGACTTACTATAAATAGTAAGTGTGTAGAACTGAGTCCAACGAAGGCCAAACCTAAACCCATACCGAGCTCTGATGGAGAAAACACACTGATCTCTGACAAAAGGAACCCTCTAACCATCTGAGTTAGCCTACGAGGGCCAGTGATAGGCTAAACCATCATAAAACAGGATCACGCTAAAAAGGGGACATTACAGAAACAATCTACAACTATCAACATAGACCCTTAGGTCAAAAACGACCACTAAGCAAGGAAGAACAGCCCCCAATAAACTCCAAATGGCTGCTCCAAGAAGTACGGCTAGCATATGAAGTGGTACGGCCTACACATGAAGAGGTACGGCCAACAAAATGAAGTACGGCCAACAATGAAGAAATGGCAGTCCCAACCCTTCTCAAATCTGCAATACAATCCGTCACTAATACTCTTCCTCAGCTGCAACAAAATTGCAATAAGATATATCTTGTTATCTCCATCTTCGTCAACGGTGGTATCAAAATGAAGCTCAAATACAGCCACTGAGTATGGCTGCTCCAAAATCCCCTTGGGTGATCTTTCACACCTGCGGAAGATTGCTACCAATGGTGGTTTCCGTCACCAAAAGCCCTGGCTGGAAGAAATCCCCCAAACCCTCATTTGCAGAGCAAATAGAAGCATAAAATGTAATATCAAGAATGAATAACTTTTCCCACTCTTTGCCTTTTTATAACTCCACAAGTGGGTCGACCCATATGAGAGGGAAATGTTATTTTTAAATTTGCTTTTTATTCCTCAAAGGGGCACCCAAATCCCTTAATGACTTATTTTTGCATTTTTCCTTATTTCTCCAAAGTCACCGACATTAATTAATTAAAGTCCAAATATAATAATAAAGTATAACTTACGGACTTTAATATGAAAGCCCAAACGGTCACAGAATCCCATGAGTTATAGACCGTTGGAAAGATCTCAGCGAAACGCTCCATCTCCAATAAAGAGTTTCCCAAAATAGCCAACTTCGCGACTTACTAAAAATAGTAAGTCCCAGCCAGAATGTCAGAAACCAACCAAACGAACTCCCAGAGTTCCCTAACCACTTTGGTTAGTCTACGGGAACCAAGTATAGACTAACTCACTAGAAAAAGGGGACATTACAGTCTGCCCTCCCCAAGATTGCTTGCCTCAAACAATCTCTGATCTGGATGCAACAAGATTTGCTCACTCTCCCATGTAGCATCCTCTACCGGCAGGTTCTTCCACTTCACCAAGTATTCCATGATGACTCTTTTCCTCAATGTACGTTCCCTGGTGTCAATGATGGCCTTAGGTATCAGAACCAACTTCCCCTCTTCATCAAGAGGAGGCAATTCTGTAGAAGGTATCACATTGTGCCCTAGTGCCTTTTTAAGGCGTGACACATGGAAGAACTCTGCTCTCTGCCGGAAATTCTAACTCATAAGCCACCTCTCCAACCCTCCTGGAGATCCTGAATGGACCATAATACCGTGGCTTTAACTTCTCAGCACCACTCCTCTTAAGAGTAGATTGTCTGTATGGCTGCACCATAAGGTACACCATATCACCCACCTCAAAAGAACGCTCAACCCTGTGTTGGTCTGCATACTGCTTTTGCTGATTTTGCGCCTTTTGAATGTTCTCTTTCAAAGACCTCACGATGTCCTGACTCCTACAAGAGGTCTTTAGCCTTTGGTACTCTGCTGTCTCCAAACAATAGATCCAAGAAACTGGGAGCCTCGTACCCATAAAGTGCCACCAACTTAAGCTTGGTAGTAAGGTCGCTTCGCCTTCTTATTCTACAAGACTTCTCTTGTAAGTTTGGGAGAAGGGTTGTGCCACCAACTTGAGCTTAGTAGTAAGGTCGCTTCGCCTTATTTGAAAGGAAGCTAGGTGTGCGGAAATCGCTTCCTACACTAATCTAATAAGGAGAGAAAAGTGCAAATTCATTTTAACCTCTACAATTACAGAATGTTTAAGACAACAACAGAGATATTGCAGCAATGCACCACATAAGAATGTAAGACAGAAGAAGAGACACAAGATATACGTGGGGAAAACCCTTATCGGGTGAAAAACCCCACACTCCAATACCTGCACAATGTATTATCAAAACTGTAATGGTTTACAATACACTTGCAATGCAAGCTCCCAGGAGTCTTCGACACTCGTATCTGGAGACAAACTGGCAGCATAACAACCCCTGTTAATCACCTCCTCTTTCTCCTCTCCAAGCACCTGCTTATATTGAAGTTTTCAAGGCAAAATTGAACATATCTTGGAATGGGCGTCCAACTTGGCCTCATGGCTCAAAATCCACGCCTAGGGACACTTGTCCAACACTGCAGCATGGTCATGACACTTGTCATATCACCTCATCCCAATATGGTCGCCTATTTCCAATTTAGGCAATGACAGATGCTCTTACGCACCAACTGGCTGTCATAGAATTTGTCATAGCTGTCATAACTTACAGGTGTAAGAGAATCTGTCATAAACAGGCTATAAATAGCATAATCTCTTACAACATGACATAACCCTCCTTGGGGCGCCCAAAGATGCCTTCTTCCAAGATGCCTTGTGACACATGTCTTCACCTGTCATAGAACCTTCTATTTCTGACTCTTACATGTCATAGATTTTGTCATAGGAATCTGTCATAACCATTTCGGTGAAGATTCACTTACACACTAGTCAAGATGCCAACACATGGCAGAAAACCTCTACCACACAAAAGGGACGCCTATCTCCACATGGAGTGAGTTGACCATCCTAGTCACCTTACAAGTGGAGTGACAACTCATTGTACCACTTCACACTAGATGACAAAATAGGATGTGCAACAAAATTACAACATAGGCTAAGTAAATAAATTACATTACAATAATAAATGCAAGGAATTTACAAGGTTGAAACTTGAGACACCTTAATTCCCAACATTATTATTCTACAAGGCTTTGTGTAATTCCTCTTGTGAGAGGTAGCTTGGTGTCTTCCTTTGAGTGGAAACACCTTCTTTGAGATGAATTGTGTATGATGTGTTTGTACTTCTCCTCTGGCTTCTTCTTATTTCTATCTAACCCCTTAGCATTCTTCTTTATTGCATCTTGGGGAATGATGCATGGTGATTGAGGCACCTTTTAGATCAAGGTCTCTCTTATCATGTTGACTCGAGGTCTTTCGCATTACGTTTTCATATTCTTATATGTGTATTCTATGTATACCTCAGGCCTTATATGTGTATGCTTCGTGTATACTTCGTGTATTGCGTGTGTGTTGTGATTTCTCGAGTGTATGCCTTATGTATGCCTTGTGTTATCTCGCGCCTTCTAAGTGCTTCATGTATGTGAATCAATTATGTGTATGCCGATCATTATAGACTCCTAGAATCCTAAACTTGGGGGCTTGGCCACCCTTCATGTTTAGTGTCATTCTATGTTTCCTATGTTTGTCGTGTTTGAATTGTGTCTTCTCCATCCCTTTAGTATGAGTTTGAATGTAAGTTCGTACCCACACTAAAGTGGGGGCTAAATGTAACGTTGTAAAATGTGTACACCACTATTTTACACCTTGTTTGGCTCCTAGATGGGCCTCAAATATTTAACCTTGTTTATTAGGACCTTTTTTAGTACCTTTTTGAGCATTAAGTGTGTAATACTTGATCCCGATGCACGAAACCCGGAAAAGAACTATAAGGCTGGGCTAAGAAGGCTTTAAGTGCTCCTTTTCGGGAGTTAAGTGGCTAAAGGACCAAGGCGCCTTGGGCCCTCCTTTAGCCCTCCCCGAAATTTGTGCCTTGTCGGCTTAGGCCATTTAAAACATTCCTAATGTCGGCATTATGCGGTTTAATTTCTCCGGAATTCGACGGGAGTGCATATAAAAGTAAGTTAAGTCATTCATTTGTATCTCTCTACACTCTTGTTAACCTCTTGGAATATTCTTATGTTCTTCTATGCTCTCTATTCTACTATCAAGCTCTCTATTGTGGATTATTGTTGTAGCATTAACATCTTGCAGGTTCTGTGAAGATCTTTGAAGGCTACATCAACCTCTTGAGTCAAGTTGAGACGCTGTCTACAAGCATACAAGGGATTCCATGCTCATGGTGACTTCATTCCTTCGTGCTTTGCTTTAGCATTCCATTCAACTTTGGATTTGCCTCTGTCCTCCTAGGGCGAACACTCTTTATCAATCATATTTTCTATTGTGGAGGTGGAAACACCATTCATGGGGCTTGACTGAGGCAAGCTCCTAAAATAACACCCAACATTTTCCCTCTTTTCATGTGTGTAGGTTAGACGAATAGGTTTCGGAAGCTGAGCTCCGAGAAGAACAAAAAGCATGTTGTTACAGACCTGACAAAATTTGCAGTTTCCGAAAGCCCTAATTCAGGACCAGGGCGCCCAAGCGCCCCTTTCCTGGGTATCCTGACCTCCGGAAAAAGTTTCTGAGTTGTTCATTGTCATCTGTTGTTCCTTTGGCTACTGGGTTTCAGGTACAGATAGTCTGTTTTGCTTCGATCTTTGTTAACTAGGGTTACTTGTCTTAATCCTAGCCTAATTGGTTGAATTTGGTTAATTCCTTCTATATGTAGCAAAAGGGTAGAATCCCTGTAGTTTGGCTCTCCTCCTTGGGTAGAAGCCAAGCTCGCTTTGTGCCCCAATGTTTTGTAGAAGAGGGTTTGACCTAGTTTGATCCTGTCATGTCCCCGTTTTCAGCTTGATCACTAAGTAAAGAATGGATTAGCCTATTGCTCATTCCCGGAGGCTAATTCAGAATGATAAGGGAATGAATTGGGTTTTGACTAACTTCGTTTATTGTTTTGTAGGATCTAAGTCAGAAACCCAAAATTTGGCTAAGTCTGGAAGCCAAGAAGGCAGGAAATTGACTCTTCGAGTCTAGGCGCCAATGTCATGTCAAATTTCTTAAATGAGCACCTAAGGATTTTGAGACCCTCTATCAAGTTCTGGAGTGCAATATGACAAGTATAATATCATTGGAACTAATCCACACACTTGACTAGAGTTTTGAAGGTCAGAAGTTGCCATGAGGGTTAGGCGCACCTTCTTACTCCTCCAGCTTTAAAAAGGCGCCTAGCATAGAAAATTGTGTTATGTGGCACTTTCATCATTCCAAACAAGGTGCCTTAGAAACAAAAGGGGATTGATTGATTTCCAAGCTGATTTTGACTAAGTAATTTGAGCAGTTGTCTTAAGGCGCCATTCCTTGTTCAAGTAATCTCCTAGGCGCTAGATTATGACAGAGCAAACCCTAAATTGTGTCCTATGTTAGATAGTAGTTTGAAGGGTTAGAAAGTATCATCTAAAGTGCGCCTAGGTGTGGGGCGCTAGCTCTTGTTCAAACAACCTTGAAGAGCGCCTGGAAAATAAGCGCCTTGGACATTGAAGGCAACAACCTATCAATTAGTTGAGCATTCACCCAACTTGTGTTTGGAGTCATTGAAAGGAATTTCTTCAAATAAGCTTCTTCCCCAAAGAGATCAAGTGCAATTGTTAAGTCTTAGTACCTAGGCGCATATTGGATCAAGAATCTTCCAACTGAGCGCCTAGCCTAGATGAGTGATAGATTGAAGACTTTGAAGCTAAGGGAAGTTACTTGTATGAATCATCAAAGTTGAAATGGACAACTTCTCACCTAGGCGCAAAATTCCTTCATTCTGGCATCCAGAAAGCAAATCTATGTAAGGCGCTCATTCCATTTGCAGTTGACACCTCCAATTGGCGCCTAGGGTTCAGTCATCTTTCTAAGGCGTGGTTCTGCTTCTCCATGACCCTATTTTGGCGCCTAGATTTGGAAACAACTTGAAGACTTGGATGAAGACTTAGGAAGTGTTTGGATCTCTCTGAGCAAGAAGGCGCACTTCCTTGGAATAGCATACTCCAGATAGCGCCTCATGCCACCAAGGCGCAGTACTACCTTCACTTTGGCGCCTATCATCTGGAAAGGGGCATTTGGGCGCCTAGAATTGAAGTCTAAGTGAGGCGCAAATTCTCATTTCCACAGTCATCATGTGGCGCCTAAGGGTCTTGTCACCAAAGGTGCGCCTAAGGAGCTTTCCATCTACTTCATATGATAGGCGCTTGATGGAAGACAAAGTTTTGACTAAGATATGACCTGTGGTGGAGATTGCTGCAAGGAAAGATCTCATCTTTCCTAAGGCGCCAATGTATACCCTTGTCTATCCACAAATGCGCCTAAGGACTGAAAACAAGGTTTTTAACCCCTTTAGATATGGGCGCTCTCTCCAAAAGGGTCAAGACAACACTCAGGAGCAAGATTGTGGGAAGTTGTCAATAACCTTCTCTAGGCGCCAAAACCACTGCAGAACCTCCAAATCTAGCGACCAGTCAAGAGAACACCAGTTTTGCGCCTAAGCAAGCTAAGTGTCAGTCCTCTTCTTCCCAATTCTCAGATGGTGTGGAGTCATCAAATTCCTCAAGGCGCTTATTCATGCTTCTGCCTCCCCAGTTGAGCGCCTTGGTCCACATTGGGCGCCATTCCATGATCACACTGCTTCAAATGGGCGCCTAGTCAGAAGATAAGGCAGTTGTAACTACCTGAGCATTCATTGGTCGACAGACTGTCTTTGGGATCCGTGTCAAGGTCTCTGGATAAGCTTGCCAACTCAGAATGAGTCATCAGATGGAATATTCCCTTGGATATGCCCCTTGGGAAACGTGCCTTGGTTCCTCTTTATGCATTGAAAAACGTGCCTTCATTGCCTTTGGAAGGCCTATAAAAGGAGGAGCTCTCTCATTCATTTGGCATCCATTCAGTTTGACAAAATTCTCTCTGCAAAGCTATTGAGCTTGTGATCTTGAGGCCTGCGAGTTTCAAGTGTTGGGGTGATGCTCCCTCGACAAGCAAGGTGATGCTCCCTTGTGATATTGTGAGATGTTGACATTCAGTTGACATCATTGAGTTTGAGTGAGTTGATCAAGTGTAGTCGCCATTGTAAACATCAGGGCTTCAAGGCCTTTCTTTTGTAATTCCATTGATTAAGTTGTACTTCATGCTATTGAAAGCATTATCCATGTAATAAGACATTGCAAGTTGTTTGAATCAAGTAACTAGACAAGTACCCAACTCTTATTCAAGTAGTTATCTTTGATGTATATCTTTGTGTTGTTGAAGTAGTTGAAAAATTTCCGTAGAACTAGTTGGGTATCTTACATTGGTATCAGAGCCTGGATCCTGCTAGCCTTTGGGTTTTTATGCAAGAAGGTAATCAACAAAGTGATAGAACAAGGAGATACATTGCGCGTGAACAACGAAGGCAGTTCCAGTGGATTCATCCTTACCCACAACAGGATACTCTTTCAGAAGCAATTGTAGCTAGACAGGCTAACATGGCTGAGGAAAGAAGAAGTAGAAGTCCACCTGCAGATGGTGAACGTGCAGCAAGGGAGATGTTTAGGAACATTGCCGCTGAACAACAACAAACCGCTCAAATATTGCAACATGTTCTACAATCCCTTCAAAACATAAATCTCGGTGAAGCAGCTGGACAAGGTCGTAGAAATGCAGCTAGACATGAGAGACAAGAATGACATGATGATGATGATGCTGCTAGTGCAATAGGTAGAAGGGTTCGCACACGAACTCCTATAGTTGATAGGCCTTTAAGACCAACCTTCCTTCCACCACCACCTGAACAGGACAATGAGGCTGATGAAGAGTTTGACGAAGAAGAACCAAACAATTTTGAAGATGAGATAGCTCTCTTTGCAGATCTTTATGCCAGACTTCCGGAACGTGTTCGAGATATGATGACTTTCAATGAATATTGCCGACAGAAGAGGGAAGATAGAGACAGGCGAGGTAGAACTAGAGGCTTTCGTCCTAGAAGGGATGATGATACAAAGGAGTATAAAGAAGCCTTGAATCGTGTTCCCATTCCTACCTTTGATGGAAGTGGTAAGCTCAGTGCTAGGGCTTGGGTAAACAAGCTGGATACATACCTTTCACTTAAGCCTTTGACGGAGAAGAAGGCAATTCAATTTGCTACAATGCATCTTGAAGGTTTGGCTTATGAATGGTGGCATCATGGCCTAGTCTCTCAACATCATGATAGGATAACTTCTTATGATGAGTTTGTAACAAAGTTAATTCAAAGGTTTGACAGAAAAGACACTGAAGTGTACTATCGCGAACTAGCTCAACTCAAGCAAGAAGGGTTGTGCAGTATGTTAATGACTTTCAGAAGATCGCAGTAATGGTACCTGATATGACTGACCGAAGAATCACTATGCTGTTCATTGAGGGATTGAACAATCAAATCAAGCCATTGGTAAAGGTACAAAGGCCGGCAAATTTGGAAGAAGCAATTGACTTTGCTTTAGATCTTGATACTACTCCTGTATATCAGCCAAAGAAGAAGTTTTATAAAGGAGTTAGCTCTACCGAAAGGAGACCCTCTTTTCCTCAAAAGATGACTCAAGGTTCATCTGCAGCTGAAAGAGACGAGCTAAGAAGGAAGAAACTTTGCTTTTCTTGCAAACAACCTTGGGAACCAGGACACAGATGCCTTGGTAAAGGTAAAGCACATCTGATTGAAGTTGTCTCTGATGATGGAAGTGAAGAAGAATCATTGAGTGAAGAAGAATCAATCCAAGGTGAAGAGGAGGTACAACCAACTCTTAATGTTGTTTCAGAAGAAACATCTGACAAAATAACATTAGCAACTATTTCAAGAGTTCCGAAGTATCATGCCTTCCGTATAAGAGGAGTTGTGAAGGGTCAAAGAGTCACCTGTCTCATTGATAGTGGTGCTACTCACAACTTCATAGATGAAGGTTTGGTAGCAAGATGGGGTTTAACAGTTGAAGACTTCGAAGGATTTCAAATAGCTGTTGCTGATGGATTCCTAATGAGTTGTACCAGAAAAGTGTCCCAACTGCAAATTCAAATGGGAGATTATTCTTTACAGGATGATTTCTATGTGGTTGGACTTGGGCATATTGATGTAGTACTTGGAGTGCAATGGTTGCATTCACTTGGAAGAATTGTCCAGGACTTTCAAAAGATGGAGTTAGAATTCATGCATGAAGGAAAAAAGATCAAACTGAAGTCAGTGTCTGATGGAAATCCCGAAGTTGTCTCAGCAAGACGAATGGAAGCATTATTCAGGCATAATGACATCGAATGGGCAGCCCAGGTTTGCATCAAGGACAACCAAATCCTCTCTGCTGAAGAAATTTATCCAGCAGATATACAGGCAATGTTGGATAAGCATGGTAAGGTGTTTAGGGACATACCTCCAGGAATACCTCCTGATAGAGGTTTTGAACATGTAATTGAATTGGAGGATGGGGCTAAACCTGTTAATATTGCACCCTATCGGCATCCAAGGCATTTCAAGATTGAAATTGAGAAGACGATCAAAGAATTGATCGATATGGGGCATATAAGACCATCATCAAGTCCATTTGCATCATCTGTGGTGCTAGTGAAGAAGAAGGATGGAACAATGCGGATGTGTGTTGACTATTGCGCATTGAACAAGAAGACCATCAAAAATAGGTATCCAATACCTAGGATCGATGAACTACTTGATGAGCTGCACGGAGCAGTCTATTTCTCAAAGATAGATCTTCGATCTGGCTACCATCAAATTCGTGTCAGAGAAGAGGACATTCCAAAGACAGCATTCAGATGCCATTACGGGCATTATGAATTTATGATGATGCCATTTGGGCTGACAAATGCTCCCGCCACTTTCTAGTCCTGTATGAATCATGTGTTCAACAAGCAGTTGAGAAAGTACCTGTTGGTTTTCTTTGACGACATCTTGATCTACAGCAAGACATGGGAAGAACATCTCCAACACTTAGATGAAGTATTGAATGTTATGGAGAATCAATCTTTGTATGCAAAGATGTCTAAGTGTGATTTTGGCCTGAAGGAGATTCTGTACCTAGGTCATGTGATAGGAGCAAATGGAGTGAAAGTCCAAGAGGAAAAGATTGAAGCTATTCGCAACTGGCTAGTTCCCCGGAACGTATCTGAACTAAGAGGATTCCTTGGCCTCTGCAGCTATTACAGAAGATTTGTTAGGGGATTTTCACAACTTGCCGCACCCTTAACAAATCTAACAAAGAAAGGTGCTTTCATCTGGTCAATAGAAGCTCAAGCTGCATTTGATAGATTGAAGGACGTGATGAGTACAACACCAGTACTGGCTTTGCCAGACTTTACTAAGTCCTTAGTTCTAGAATGCGATGCTTCGGGAGAAGGTATTGGAGCTGTTTTGATGCAAGATCGACATCCCATCGCATTTGAAAGCAGGAAGTTGAAGGAGACAGAAAGGTTGTACTCAACTTATGACAAAGAGATGCTGGCAATCATGCATGTCTTGGCTAAGTTCCGCCAGTATCTAGTTGGATCTAAGTTTGTGGTCAGGACTGATCACAACAGTTTGAAATACTTTCTAGGGCAGAAAGATTTGAATGAAAGACAACAAAAGTGGGTTGTGAAGATACAGGGATATGATTTCGACATTGAATATGTGAAAGGCAAGAAGAATGTGGTTGCCGATGCCCTGTCTAGAAGACTTGCTGTTTGTGCCCTGAGCAAAGTTTCAGTGAATTGGAAGGCTCAGCTTCTAGTTGAGTATTCCAAATCAAAATTTGCTTGTGAGATCATGGATGGAATCATTCAGGATGATAGGTACAAGGTGATTGATGAAATCATCTATTACAAAGACAGAATCTATCTGACTCCTGAATCGGAGCTGAAGCGACAGATTTTGTAGACATACCATGATGCTCCACTTGCAGGACACCCTGGTTACTTCAAGACATACAGACAGATCAGAGAAAGATTCACTTGGAAGGGTCTAAAGGAAGAAGTTCTTCAGTATGTCAGGGAGTGTTTGACTTGTCAACAGAATAAGTCAGAGCATACATTTCCAGCAGGATTACTCCAACCACTACCAATTCCTGAACATAAGTGGGAGAGTATCTCTATGGACTTCATCACAGGTCTTCCGAAGGTGAATGGTAGAGACTGTATCTATGTAGTTGTGGACAGATTAACTAAGTATGCTCACTTCTTTGCAATTCCCGTTGAGTCATCAGCATTGCATCTAGCTGAGTTATTCTTCCGAGAAGTCTTCAGACTACATGGCCTTCCTAAGACCATAGTCAGCGATCGAGATAGCCGGTTCATCAGTGTGTTTTGGAGAGAGCTATTTCGACTAGCTGGAACTGACCTGACACCAAGCACTAGTTATCATCCTCAAACCGATGGACAGACTAAAATTGTAAACAAATGGCTTGAGGGATACTTGAGAAACTATGTGTCTGATCATCAGCGTGCTTGGATTAAGTGGCTACATCTGGGTGAATACTGCTACAACACTACTTTTCACATGTCGATTGGCATGACTCCCTTCTGAGCTTTGTATGGATATGAAGCTGTTTCATTTGTTGATCTGGCATTGGATGACAGTAGAGCTCCCAGAGCAAGTGAATTGATAAAGGATACTCAGGATATTTTGAGAGTCCTTAAGGACAATTTGCAAAGAGCTCAAAATCAACAAAAGTTGTATGCCGACAAACATCGAGTTGAAAGAAGCTTTGAAGTAGGTGACATGGTGTTTCTGCGCCTTCAGGCCTATAGACAGAGTATTTTGAAGAAGTCAGGTGCAGAGAAATTGAAACCAAGGTTTTACGGACCCTACAAGGTGTTGAGAAGAGTAGGGGAAGTGGCATATGAACTGGACTTGCCAACTGGAAGCCGTATCCACAATGTATTTCATGTGTCGTGTCTCAAAAAGGCATTAGGTCAACATGTGGTTTCAACTGATGAACTACCACCACTTGATGAAGAAGGAATGCTTGCACTTGAACCTAAAAATGTGGTGGATATAAGGGAGAAGAAACTTCGCAACCGAAGCATAAGAGAATATCTGGTGAAGTGGAAAGGGTTGCCGATGGAGGATGCTACCTGGGAAGGTGAAAAGATTCTGGAGCATCCTAACCTTCAATTGCTTGAGGACAAGCAATCCTGGGAAGGGGAGATTGTCATGTCCCCGTTTCCAGCTTGATCACTAAGTAAAGAATGGATTAGCCTATTGCTCATTCCCGGAGGCTAATTCAGAATGATAAGGGAATGAATTGGTTTTTGACTAACTTCGTTTATTGTTTTGCAGGATCTAAGTCAGAAACCCAAAATTTGGCTAAGTCTGGAAGCCAAGAAGGCAGGAAATTGACTCTTGGAGTCTAGGCGCCAATGTCATGTCAAATTTCTTAAATGAGCGCCTAAGGATTTTGAGACCCTCTATCAAGTTCTGGAGTGCAATATGACAAGTATAATATCATTGGAACTGATCAACACACTTGACTAGAGTTTTGAAGGTCAGAAGTTGCCATGAGGGTTAGGCGCACCTTCTTACTCCTCCAGCTTTAAAACGGCGCCTAGCATAGAAAATTGTGTTATGTGGCACTTTCATCATTCCAAACAAGGTGCCTTAGAAACAAAAGGGGATTGATTGATTTCCAAGCTGATTTTGACTAAGTAATTTGAGCAGTTGTCTTAAGGCGCCATTCCTTGTTCAAGTAATCTCCTAGGCGCTAGATTATGACAGAGCAAACCCTAAATTGTGTCCTATGTTAGATAGTAGTTTGAAGGGTTAGAAAGTATCATCTAAAGTGCGCCTAGGTGTGGGGAGCTAGCTCTTGTTCAAACAACCTTGAAGAGCGCCTGGAAAATAAGCGCCTTGGACATTGAAGGCAACAACCTATCAATTAGTTGAGCATTCACCCAACTTGTGTTTGGAGTCATTGAAAGGAATTTCTTCAAGTAAGCTTCTTCCCCAAAGAGATCAAGTGCAATTGTCAAGTCTCAGTACCTAGGCGCATATTGGATCAAGAATCTTCCAACTGAGTGCCTAGCCTAGATGAGTGATAGATTGAAGACTTTGAAGCTAAGGGAAGTTACTTGGATGAATCATCAAAGTTGAAATGGACAACTTCTCACCTAGGCGCAAAATTCCTTCATTCTGGCATCCAGAAAGCAAATCTATGTAAGGCGCTCATTCCATTTGCAGTTGACACCTCCAATTGGCACCTAGGGTTCAGTCATCTTTCTAAGGCGTGGTTCTGCTTCTCCATGACCCTATTTTGGCGCCTAGATTTGGAAACACCTTGAAGACTTGGATGAAGACTTAGGAAGTGTTTGGATCTCTCTGAGCAAGAAGGCGCACTTCCTTGGAATAGCATACTCCAGATAGCGCCTCATGCCACTAAGGCGCAGTACTACCTTCACTTTGGCGCCTATCATCTGGAAAGGGGCATTTGGGCGCCTAGAATTGAAGTCTAAGTGAGGCGCAAATTCTCATTTCCACAGTCATCATGTGGCGCCTAAGGGTCTTGTCACCAAAGGTGCGCCTAAGGAGCTTTCCATCTACTTCATATGATAGGCGCTTGATGGAAGACAAAGTTTTGACTAAGATATGACCTGTGGTGGAGATTGTTGCAAGGAAAGATCTCATCTTTCCTAAGGCGCCAATGTATACCCTTGTCTATCCACAAATGCGCCTAAGGATTGAAAACAAGGTTTTTAACCCCTTTAGATATGGGCGCTCTCTCCAAAAGGGTCAAGACAACACTCAGGAGCAAGATTGTGGGAAGTTGTCAATAACCTTCTCTAGGCGCCAAAACCACTGCAGAACCTCCAAATCTAGCGCCCAGTCAAGAGAACACCAGTTTTGCGCCTAAGCAAGCTAAGTGTCAGTCCTCTTCTTCCCAATTCTCAGATGGTGTGGAGTCATCAAATTCCTCAAGGCGCTTATTCATGCTTCTGCCTCCCTAGTTGAGCGCCTTGGTCCACATTGGGCGCCATTCCATGATCACACTGCTTCAAATGGGCGCCTAGTCAGAAGATAAGGCAGTTGTAACTACCTGAGCATTCATTGGTCGACAGACTGTCTTTGGGATCCGTGTCAAGGTCTCTGGATAAGCTTGCCAACTCAGAATGAGTCATCAGATGGAATATTCCCTTGGATATGCCCCTTGGGAAACGTGCCTTGGTTCCTCTTTATGCATTGAAAAACGTGCCTTCATTGCCTTTGGAAGGCCTATAAAAGGAGGAGCTCTCTCATTCATTTGGCATCCATTCAGTTTGACAAAATTCTCTCTGCAAAGCTATTGAGCTTGTGATCTTGAGGCCTGCGAGTTTCAAGTGTTGGGGTGATGCTCCCTCGACAAGCAAGGTGATGCTCCCTTGTGATATTGTGAGATGTTGACATTCAGTTGACATCATTGAGTTTGAGTGAGTTGATCAAGTGTAGTCGCCATTGTAAACATCAGGGCTTCAAGGCCTTTCTTTTGTAATTCCATTGATTAAGTTGTACTTCATGCTATTGAAAGCATTACCCATGTAATAAGACATTGCAAGTTGTTTGAATCAAGTAACTAGACAAGTACCCAACTCTTATTCAAGTAGTTATCTTTGATGTATATCTTTGTGTTGTTGAAGTAGTTGAAAAATTTCTGTAGAACTAGTTGGGTATCTTACAGATCCATTGAGCTAGTCTCTCTTTTCTACTTTACAATTATAATATAATATTATATATTTAAATTATATATAATATAGAATTAATATATTATTTATTATTGATTTGAATCTAGCTGGAGATCCAGAGGACAACACCTGGTGAGTAGGTCACCTGTAGTGTTGTAGGAATGAACAACAATTGGTTGGAGTATTCTGGTAATCTCGTTGAGAGATGTATGCTTGATTCTGCCTGCTTCTCCATTTGGACGAAGGGTGTCATGTCCCCATTTCTAGCGTGATCACCAAATGGAGAATGGAGTTAGCCTATCTTTATTCTCGTAGGCTAGTTCGTCAAAACAAGGGAATATTTTGGCGAAGATGGAAAATGAATTAATGCACTTCACATTAATTATCAAAATGAAGACAATTAAATAATAATATTTTATTATTATTTAATTTTAGTGCCAAGGAAGAAATAATAAAAATAAATTAAATAATATTATTTTAATATTATTTAATATGAGCACTTGTAGAAAAATAAAATAAAATAAAATAATATTTATTGGAGCACTCAACTTGGAGGATTGGAATATTCAAAAAATAATATTAAAATAGGCCTTGGCTAGTGAGCGCTCATCTTGGGGTTTGAAAAGCAATAAAATGTTGATTCCTTGAAATGTGGCGCTCATCATTGGAAGAAGGAATTCAAATAAAATGATAAAATATGACATTCGATCTTGAGCATCGCCTTGGAGGAGTAAATATTTCAAATTTGAAAGGAGGGAAATGCGAATTCAAATCTTTAAAGCTGAATTGGTATAAAAGAATGCTTGAAGGCTCATTTTTGGCATCACGGATATTTGGTAACTTCACATATTTGCTTGGCAATTGATTTTGCTAATCTTCCAAGGATGAAAACCCTTGTGAAGTTGGTGTGTTGGACGAAAACCCAATCACATCACGGAGGTGAATTCATACGGAGTTCGCATTTGCACTTCATTGGAGATTTGTTTGAGCTTCATAGATTGATCATTCGAATTTGGTCGGAGACCATTGATGGCGATTTGAAGATTGATATTATATCATTGAAGACATTGTTGAAGAGTTTGAAGATATATTGTTTGCAGATTTGGATTTCATTGTTTGAAGACTTCGGCATGGTTGTTGAACACCACCATTAAGGAGAGATATCATTGTAAATCCGTTGTCATCCTTGGAGCGTGATGCAGAGCGCACAGCGAAACCGCAGTACACAGTGCTAGCGAACTCTTACAAACCTTAGCCGATGTGCTGATACACCAACTTAGCACATGCTTGGTGTGACTTGCTAATACCGGTGGCAATACTCTGATTCACCGTTACGACCGGTCACCATTTGTATCCACCAAAATGTACATTCTCCACATACATTTGCAACATGCTTTTCGATATGCATTCGCAACATACATTCAAAACTTACGCCGATGCTAGTGTCTTCGGCGAGACTCTTGTCATCGGTGAACGCTCATACATTTAGACTGATGCGCTTTGTCACCCCGATCTGAATCTTGGGCTGCGACTCCCGTTCAACGCTCTGAACTCCTCTTCGGCCAGATTGCCCTTAACGCTCCGAAAGGGAAACGGTTCACCAATGGTCTTTGTCTCACCAACAGCGTCTCAACTCCTCCGATCCAAACCCTAACACATGGAGATGCTAGGCGATCTATTGTGCACACCCAAATTTGGTCGTCTGCGCCGTCGAATCATGAAACAAAACAAAAAATAAACAAATATGATACAACGAAGCCATTCCACTGATTTCGACAGAGATCTTATCAGTGGAATGCATCATATCGACATATTGCAACAATGGGAAAACACAGAGGAATAGAAATCTACAACTATGCAATTCGTATTTACAGAGAATGGAAAACAAATTGACAGCATAGAAAATAGTTCGATTTCTCCTTAACACAATGCATGGTTACATTCAATCTCCTCTTCAATCTGATTACAATGAAAATGATATTTGCATTTGATTCAATCCTCTGGGTTTATAAACTCGCCCTAAGTAGTACCAAACCCATTCCAAGCGGCTGGGAGACTGATTCCAAGCGGCTTGGAAAAACTATCTCCAAGCGGCTGGGAAACACTACTGCCTATTTTTGGCATTATTGCTATTTTTAGCATTATGCGATTACAATTGACAAATGTCACTTGGGACTTACAAAATGAACCTAGATTTATTCCACTCGGACTCACACATGGCACTAGGACTTACAATTGGTCACTTGGACCTTATACAACACCAAAACATCAAAATGAACATGAAATTAATTAAAGTATCTAGGTGCCCCTGCACCATACTCCCGGGGTTAACAGAACTCAAGTCCCTTGAGGACCCAGGTTTGAAATGGAAACCCCATGTTTGATGATGTCCTCCTTGCTCATCCAGGTTGCATCCTCATCAGGTAAACCACACCATTTGACCAGATACTGCTTGTAGGTTTTATGTCTAGTCTTCTTCTGAACTTTGGTGTCCAAAATACATTCCAGCTGTACCGGCTGACTCGGTGGAAGATCAGAAATCCATTCTGCATCCCCTGCTCCTGTCACATCTGAATCAGCAACATTGTCTCCTCTGAATGGAAACAGGTCTGACACATGGAAAATGGGTGATATTGTTAAACCTGGAGGAAGTTAAATTTCGTATGCATTAGGCCCAAATTTGTGTACAATCTTGCATGGACCTATCTTCTTCATAAGAAGCTTCGTGGGCTGCCCCTTAGGAAGTCTTTCCTTCTTCAGATATGCCATTACCAGATCCCCAACTTTGTATTGGACATCCCTTTTCTTCTGATCAGCTCTTTCCTTGTATTTCCCTGTGTTCTTCTAGATAGTTTCCCTTACAGCATCATGGATATCCTTCATGCTGACTGCAAAATCTTCTCCTTGTGCACTCCTTTTCTCCATGTTCTGGAGATCCCTGAGCTGCAAAATTCCCCTGGGATGAATCCCATATACAACTTCAAAAGGGCTCTTTCTTGTGCTCCGATTGACAGTGTCATTATATGCAAATTCTACTTGTGGGATGACCATATCCCATGCTTCTCCATGCTGTTTAGTCAAACACCTCAAAAGATTACCCAATGATCTATTCACCACCTCAGTTTGTCCATCCGTCTGAGGGTGATAGGCTGACGTGAAAGATAATTGAGTGCCCAATTTCTTCCACAATGTGCGCCAAAAATGTCCTACAAACTTGGGATCTCTGTCAGTGACAATATTCAATGGCAAACCATGAATTCGGACTATTTCTTTAAAAAATAGACCAGCGATGTGTGAAGCATCATTGGTACATTTGCATGGCACAAAATGAGCCATTTTAGTGAATCTATCAATTGCAACAAATACACTGTCAAAACCTCTTTGAGTCCGAGGAAGACCCAAAACAAAATCCATACTGATGCACTCCCATGGCCTTTGCGGAATTGGAAGTGGTTGATAGAGACCTGCATTGGATGAAGTTCCTTTTGCCCTCTGACAAATGCTACAAGTTTCTACAAATTTCTTGACATCTGTTTGCATCTTGGGCCAGAAGTAAAGTCTTCTCACTTGTTCCAACGTCTTGTCTAGTCCAAAATGACCTCCAAGACTAACGCAATGCTTCTCTTTTATCATGTTCTCCCTCATGGAACACCTAGGCACACACAACTGGTTGCCTTTAAACAGTAACCCTTGCTGTAGCAAAAATTCAGAAAATTCAGAATGATAGGAATCTGAAAATTGTGAACAAACTGCATATATCTCCTTGAAGTCCTCATCATCCTGGTACATATTCTTGAGAGAATCCACTCCCACACTTTGTAACTGGATTTCCTGTGTAGTGCACACTCTTCTGCTCAGAGCATCTGCCACCTTGTTGGCTTGTCCCTTCTTATGTTTGATGGAAAAAGTATAAGCCTGGAGTTGTTCGACCCACTTCATATGCCTGTGATTTAGCTTCTCATGCGAGTTCAGAAAACTCAAAGCATGGTTGTCAGTATAAACAATGAATTCCTTGGGCAAGAGATAATGTCTCCATTTTTTCAATGCTTGAACCATTGCATACAATTCTAGATCTATGTAGAATACTTTCGTTTAGCATCATTCAGCTTTTCACTAAAGAAAGCAACAGGTCTGCCTTCCTGACTCAAGACAGCACCAATGGCAAGGTTACTGCCATCACATTCCACAGTAAACAACTTATTAAAATCAGGCAAAACCAAAATGGGTTTCTCTGCTATTTTCTATTTGAGAATCTCAAAAGACCCATCAGCTGCTCTATTCCAAACAAACTTACATTTCTGTCCTCCTTTTATGGTATCCAGAATGGGTGCACAAATATGACTGAATCCTCTTATGAATTTCCTATAAAAAGTTGCCAACCCATGAAAACTCCTTACATCGTTGACAGTTTTGGGTGCTGGCCAAGACAAAATAGCATTTACCTTCTCTGGATCCATTTTCAAATTGCCCTAGGATATCACAAATCCAAGGTATGTGAGTTCTTCCTTCACGAAGACACTCTTCTCCATATTGATCATCAGTTTCTCCTCATGCAGCTTCTTCAACACCTGTTCCAAATGCTGCAAATGTTCTTCTTTTGTCCTGCTGAAAACCAGAATATCGTCCAGACTCCAGATAGACAACAAATTTACCAATAAAATCTTTCAATACCTCATTCATTAGACGCATGAAAGTACTTGGAGCATTGGATAGTCCAAATGGCATCACCAGCCACTCATAAAGACCTTCATTAGTCTTAAAGGCTGTCTTCCATTCATCCCCTTGTCTAATCCCGATTTGATGGTATCCACTCTTGAGATCAATTTTAGAAAAATACCAAGCTCCACCCAAACAATCCATGAGGTCCTCTATTCTGGGCATGGGAAACCTATATCTGATGGTGATCTTATTTATGGCTCTCGAATCAGTACATAACCTCCATTTGCCATCCTTCTTGGGAGCTAAAACTGTGGGTACAACACATGGACTAAGACTTTTTCTCACCAGGCCTTTATCCAACAGTTCTTGTACTTGTTTAGAAATCTCCTCATTTTGATTAGGTGTCATTTTATAAGCTGGTATATTTGGCAATGTGGATCCTAGGATGAAGTCAATCTGATGACTTATGTCTCTCACAGGGGGTAGTACATTGGGCATATCCTCCACCATGATACCCTTATATTTGTCTAACAATTCCTGCACTTCCTTAGGGACTTTTTCCTTGCTGTTTTCAGACAAATCAGAATTGTCTTTAGGTTACAAAATCAGAGCATACCCTTGGGTTCCCTCTTCTTTCAGAGTATGGAGAAACTCTTTCCCACTCATTAACATGATACTTGAGCCTACATTCTTGTCTACACCCTCTTCTGGTAAAGGATCTATCTTATACTATCTACCATTCTTAGTGATCACAAAGGAATTCGACTTACCATCATGTTGGGCTTGTACATCATACTGCCAAGGTCTACCTAACAATAAATGGCATGCATCCATGGGAATTATATCACAGAAAAGTTTATCCCCATATTCCCCTATCTGAAATTCCACCCAAGCTTGTTCATCAACCAAGACTTGCTGCCCTTTGTTCAGCCATGACACTTTGTATGGACTCACATGTGGCAATCTTCTTAAATTCAATTTCTCTACCATTTCTACTAAAACTAAATTTTCAGTGGAGCCAGAATCAACAATTACTTTACACCTTTTGCCGAAAACTTTACACAGAGTTTTGAACAGTGTCTTCCTCTGCGGTGGTTCTTTGTTCTGTGGTACCTTCAGCATTGTCCTTCTCATCATGAGATTCTCTCCATCTTGTGCTGGAGTTGCGCTTCCCATAGGTGAGTTCACACTCTGACAATCTTCTTCTTGAATCAGCTGGCTCCTTCTCTCTCCTCCATGAGAGCTTGAGGCTTTTTCTGGACACCTGCCTGCTGTGTGCCCAATTTGGTTACAATTATAACATCTTCCCGTGAAGATGTTAGGACCTCTGTCTGGTCCACCAAATCTGCCTCTCCCATTGGGTCTCCTTCCTTTGAAGCCCCCTCTGGACCCAGATTCTCCACTATGTTCTTGTTGACTGGACTCCCCTTGATTTTTCTGGAACTGGTTTTTGCCACCAAAACTATTTCTACCTTTGAAATTCCTTCCACCTCTGCCTATGTTCTGTTGTTCTCCTTTTCTTTTCAATTTCTTTTCTACTCTCAGTGCCACTTGGAAACACTTGTCCACGGTTTCTGGTGTCAAGATGGTAATCTCATCTTGTATACTATACTTCAGGCCATTAATATACCTGGCAACTCTTCCTTTCTCATCCTTAGCATGTCCACACCTTAGAGACAATTTATGAAATTCCTCTGTATAGGTGGATACATCCATATCCTTCTGCCTGAGGTTTTGCATTTTCCTGTATATCTGCACTTCATAATCCACGGGTAGGAACTGAGCCTTGATCCTATCTACCATCCGACTCCAGGATGAGATCATGCTCTTGTCACTCTTCACCCTTTCCCCCTGGGTGTAGTTCCACCATGTGAGTGCAGCGCCCTTCAATTTCGTCTTTGCAAACTTGACTCTTCTATTCTCTGGTACCTCCTTGTACTCGAAGTAATTGTTCAAAGCCTCGACCCATTCAATGACTTCATCTGTGTCCATCTTTCCGCTGAACATTGGAATCTCCATTCTTGCCTCGGACGACTCCTTACCAAGTGATTTTATGGCCTCTAGAAATTGTTTCTGGTCTGCAGATATACTTGTCTGTTCTGGGGTTGTTTCCTCTTCCCCATCTTCTGTTTCATCAGACTCCTCGTCTGATTTCCTGCCTTTTCCTAAGGTCTTCAACTCAGCCTAGAGTGCTTCCTTGACTCCAGTCTTGATCATCTCCTCCATCTCCTTGAATTTCTTGACCACTTCGGTGGTCATTCCCTTTGGAGGCATATCACTAGCCCCCCTTCGCTTTATCTGTCTGACATAAACATTCACAGACAACACCAACACTTCTGCAGACCTTTCGTTGGCTCTGATACCAAAATGATGCAGAGCGCACAGCGAAACCGCAGTACACAGTGCTAGTGAACTCTTATAAACCTTAGCCGATGTGCCGATACACCAACTTAGCACATGCTTGGTGTGACTTGCTAATACCGATGGCAATACTCTGATTCACCGTTACGACCGGTCACCATTTGTATCCGCTGAAATGTACATTCTCCACATACATTCGCAACATGCTTTTTGATATGCATTCGCAACATACATTCGACACTTACGCCGATGCTAGTGTCTTCAACGGGACTCTTGTCATCAATGAACGCTCATACATTTAGACCGATGCGCTTTGTCACCCCGATCTGAATCTTGGGCCGCGACTCTCGTTTAACGCTCTGAACTCCTCTTCAGCCAGATTGCCCTTAACGCTCCAGAAGGGAAACGGTTCACCGATGGTCTCTGTCTCACCAACAGCGTCTCAACTCCTTCGATCCAAACCCTAGCACATGGAGATGCTAGGCGATCTATTGTGCACACCCAAATTTGGTCGTCTGCGCTGTCAAATCATGAAACAAAACAGAAAACAAACAAATAGGATACAATGAAGCAATTCCACTGATTTCGACAGAAATCTTATCAGTGGAATGCATCATATTGACATATTGCAACAATGGGAAAACACAGAGGAATAGAAATCTACAGCTATGCAATTCGTATTTACAGAGAATGGAAAACAAATTGATAGCACAGAAAATAGTTCGATTTCTCCTTAACACAATGCATGGTTACATTCAATCTCCTCTTCGATCTGATTACAATGAAAATGATATCTGCATTTGATTCAATCCTTTGGGTTTATAAACTCGCCCTGAGTAGTACCAAACCCATTCCAAGCGGCTGGGAGACTGATTCCAAGCGGCTTGGAAAAACTAACTATCTCCAAGCGGCTGGGAAACACTACTACCTATTTTTGGCATTATTGCTATTTTTAGCATTATGCGATTACAATTGACAAATGTCACTTGGGACTTACAAAATGAACCTAGATTTATTCCACTCGGACTCACACATGGCACTAGGCCTTACAATTGGTCACTTGGACCTTATACAACACCAAAACATCAAAATGAACATGAAATTAATTAAAGTATCTAGGTGCCCCTGCACCAAAGCGCCATTATTAGACTTGTAGCTGTTTGAACACATTCCTTGACTGCCGATCTGCCATATCAGCAACTTCTAACCCTAGACGCCACCCTATTGTGAAGAAAGATTCATTTGGGAGGCAGCGATTTCATGCTAAGGGAATTTGGCTAAGTCTGGAGGCTGTATTTGGTTCCTTGACATCACTTCTATCATCCTTTGAGGAATTCAATCTGTGGCAGACCTGCTGTGAGCCATTACAGGCAGCGATCAGATTTGGAGGGTTTCAAACATCAATTGTGGTCTGAATTTCTTTGAAGAGGAGTTCGCTGTTGTTAAGGACTGCCTACTCACCATTGTCAAGTGTCATGTCCCCAATTTTGAGCCAAAGAAAATGAAATCTTTAATTGCATTTTCCTAATCGATTTGTATGGAGTTAAGTCCAATCAAGCAAAAAGGGGATTCAAATTATAGGTCCAAGCTATAATAAGACCCAACGACCACAAGGAAGTAAATGCAAATTATAACAAAGATCATGAAAGGGGTCATTCGCATATTTGGATATAGGTCCAAGCTAAGGAAGATCAAGGGTATCTCAAGGAGGGAATCGGCCATATAAGTGGAAGATTCAAATTCACTTGCTTTAATTTTAGAGGGAAAATCCCAACGAATATTGGGGAAAGAAATTCAAATTCAAATAAAGTATATTGGAGGGAAAAAGAGGATCGATTTCAAATATGATGCATGCCTGGATAATGTGTCCAAATTGCCAATGATTGGAGAAAAGATCATAGGGGAAATTCGGCCAAGTTGGAGATGCATTCGCCCAAGGGAAAAAGAGGGCTCTTAACATATTCGCCCATGACAAAGAAGACTTCAAATACATTCATCAACACATTTATCTATGAAGAAGACTCAAAGCCCAATGCCAACGGTTGAAGGAAGAAGATACATCAGCCATAAAAGATGCATTCGCCACGAAGGAAATTCAAACACATTCGCCCATGCAAGATATCATTCGGCCATGCAATGAGGAAGCATTCGCCTTGGGGACATTCGCCTATATCAGGCATTTTCCAATGAAGAATCGGCCAAGCATAAAGAGAAGGTTCAGCCAAACAAAGACTCATTCGCCATACCAAAGGAGGATTGATGCATTCTTGAAGAACAAGTACCTAATGCCATTCGCCAAGACATGAGTATATCAAACATGATAGAAGAAAAGCATTAAAATGCCCAATACAAACACATTCACCTAAGATGAATTCGCCCAAGATCCAATGCAAGGGGAACCCAATGTGAGCCATCGGCCAAGAAGAAGAAGAATAAATAGGAGACTTGCATATCAAAGGGGCATGTCTGAGTTTTGGTATGTTTTACAGTCATTTCTGAGTTTGAAGATTCCGATCTTCTTGCTTTCTTGCAAGGTGATGTGCCCTTGCACATAGGGTGATGACCCCCTATGCTATTGGAGGAGATATTGCTTCTAATATCTTCATTGCTATTCAATTTGCAGGTATTCAGAGATCTGGGAGAGGTCGACATCATTGGAAACCCTTGTTATGCTATTCACTCAAGTTGTTATTATAGATTATTTGCTGATCACTACTTCAGATATTTGCATCTGCCTAGGAACAGCAATTGGAGGGTTGACATTCTCATTGGCTGTCCTATATCAGACTGTTGCAACAGTCCCACAGTCATATCTTAGTGCCCTTCGGAGGAGTTTCAAGGAACATCAAGAGCTGAAGACAATTAGCAATCACTTGGCAATAATCCACCATCACAGGGTTATTATTTGAGATTGTTTGTAATAAGACAAGAGTACCGATTTCATTTCTGTATGTGACTGTCACAGTAGACAGCGAACATTTGATTTGTATTGGCATCATTTGAATCAAATAAATAATATATTGGAAGTGGAATTTCATTGCAATTTGTGTATTTGTTCAATTCCATTTGAGGGAAATAAACGGTTGCAAGAAATCTTATCTAAGTTGGAATATAATTTTCAGTTTAACTACTAAGGAACATCACATCAAGGGCAATCTGCAATTCTGGAAGCTGCGAATTCATTGAAGGACCAGCACTGTGGAAACCACCATCAAATACATCACATGGACAGCGATCTGCTGAAGGATAAGTACGAACAGCATTAAGAAGACAGCAATTTGCTACAGCAGACTTATTATTGTAAATTGATCATCATTTGGTATGTTGATAGATATCATTCTTTTCTGATTTGTAACAACAATGACTTGGGTTTGTCTTGGCCATGTTGAGCCAATGCTTTTGATGTAATTTCATTATCTACACATTTGTAGCAGCAATCTGTTCATTCAGAAAAATCATAATTGTGCCTTCTATATATATTGTTGATGTCATATGCTGTTGAATGGGTTCATGTTTGAAGGCATCATCGTAAGGGTTCATTATTACTATGTGATTGAGAAATTTGTATGCATATGTATTTGCTGTCCATCTTGTTAAATCAGAAAAAAAACACAAATCAGTCCTAGGGTTTGAGTCGAAATTTGCAAGATTCAGAAAATTTGTTGGCAAACCTAGAACGGGACATGACAAAGGGGGTATGTATACATCTTCAAAAGTCACGAATGGTAATAGTTGCCACCTCTCATGAAGACAATTAATTAATTAACAATTTATTAACATTGGTTTGGATCATTCCTGCCCCCTTGAGAGGCAATGGGCCCCATTGCATTGATTGTCGGTAACAAAATCGGAAAGTGTTGGGCAATGTGTGCTCTAATAAACCTCTTGCCCCGATGACGAGGCAACCGTCTTGCCTATTTGAGGATGGAGTACGGCCCATATCGAAGAGGACAAAGTTTCCTATTGGGTCTCTAAAGTCGTTCCTTCTGGAGATGAAGCCAAACTTTGTCACCAAGCTGAAAGTGTTGAGGCATATGATGTTGGTCATGTAGCTCCTTGTACTTCTGGTTGGTGTGTTGCAGTATCTCATGAACTTGCTATTGAATATGGCGAATCTCTTTCGCAAACTCGAATGCCTTGTCTACCTCCTCCTTGGCATGTGGTGATAACTTATTCATCATGGTTGGAAGTGCAACATCCATGGGAGCCAATGGTTGGTATCCAAATGTCCAGTCGATGTGTTGCTTGATCTTGTCATTCTCTAAAACTGATCTTCTACACAATGACCCATTTGGTAATGGTGGTCCTTAGATTATATCACTTGAAGGCTTGACTTGACAGTGCAAGGGAACCCCTATTGGTGAGGTGAATACATTTTGATAATTTGTCAATATCTGATCCATCTGCTTTTGCTGAATGGAGGTGGTGGCTGTTTTGGTATGGGTGCTGGCTATAATTGACCTTGCCTCCTCAAGTTGAATTATTGGCAATACAAGAGCTCTAATTTGAGCAATCAAACGTGTACACTACTTTGTACTAAGTAGAGATGCTGATTTTGTAGGACTTACCTCAGGTATCCGATACTTTCGTTCACCCAACTTGACAATAACACTACAAGGTCTGGACTCATAGATTCCACGACGCTTGTACATGTACAGTTGTCCCAATAGTACATCACATATGTCCAAAGTTGCCACATCATAGATTACCTCATCTTTGAATGGTTTAATAGAATAGGACAAACAACATTGCTTGCTTACCTAGATATCTTGCCCTTGGCTCCCCTAGCCCATAGAGTATGGTTGTGGATGGGGTGTTGTTAGTAGGTTCAACCTCTTGACAGTCTCAGCATAGATCAAATTCTTTTGGCTCCCACTATCAACAATGAAATGTAAGTTTTTCCCATTCACCCACATCTGTGAAAGGAACAGACGTTACTCATCTTCGTGAGGCAAGATTTTAGTAGTGGCAACCATGGCATAAGGGTTTGCCTCAATGATCTGCTCGCCATCCTTTTGTTCAAAAGGTTTTGTAGGCAACAAATCAGCTTCTTTCTCTACTTCATGTGTCTCTGTCATTAATGTCTTAGTAACTCGACAATCTTTAGTGTTATGCCAAGGACTTTTACGAATTTCACACCACATGCTTGTATCTTTTTGTGTCTTTTTAGTGTCCCTATCTGATGTTGGTGATTGTGAGGAGAATCCCTTGGTGATCTGTTTTCCTACAAACTCACTACTGCCTTCCCCTTTTGATTTGTTGTTTGTCGAATAGTCGTTTTTTCCCCTTTGTTTGAATTTCTCTTCAATTTTTGTTGCATATTTGAAGGCGGTTCCTAGTGTCTCAACAGTCAAGAAGGCCATCTCAGTTTGAATATATTGGTGCAGTCCACTACGATACTTCAAAACCCGATGTTTCTTCGTATCTTGGATGCCAAGCTTGACAGATAATGCATGGCAGGTATTGGTGCAGTCTTGAATAGATTGGTCCTTTTTCTATCGAAGCAACTGCCACTATATCTATGTCTCCTCATATGCATCTTCCAGAAGATATTCTTCTTTGATGTATTCAACAAATTCTCCCCATGTCGGGCTATCATCCAATATAGAATCAATTTCTTGACCATTAGGTAGTTCTCTGGATGCCCACTTAGTCTCCCACGATTGTTTCCATCTTTGAGGAGGGCGAATGTTATCTTCTTACCATCAGAGAGTGATTCATAGAAAAATATTTTTCTAATTTTAATAACCAATCATCTACAACATCTGCATTGATTTTTCTTTCGAAGTTTGGAATATCAAAATTCACTTGTACCTTGAAAGGAGTGTGACCACTGAATGGAATTTCTGTTTTGTTTGGTTGTTGATTTCCTCTATTCTGTTGGAGCAATTGAGAAAATTTGCTCATCATCTCCTCACGTTGTATTCTTAAAGCCTCTTCAACCATCACCTTGAAGGGATCTGATGAATCTCCTGTTCTTCCACCATCTTCGATCGTGTGCGTTTCAAAGGTAGATAATCTGAGATTTTGTGTCTCTAATCCCAATCTTTGATAGCCTAACCTCGTGTGATGTGACATACATGGGTGAATAGGCCATGGCATCAATTAATTTTGCACCTATTTCCTTATGCACCCAAAAAAACAAAGATTAAATTGTAATAAAGATGTCTTCCTTGTCAATTCTCCAGGCAATCTTTCTTTTAATTGGAGTATATCAGCACTTAATTTTGCTGTGAAAGAACATCCAAGTGGCGCTTAGAATCTCCCATGTGCAGAACAAGATGAAGCTCTCTAGGGCTCTGCTATTAGACGTTATTGGCAATTTCTTCTCTCCAAAGAATTCTCTCTGTACAAGGTAAGCTTTAGTAATTTAGTGGAGGATCAGATTTAATTTTTTGTATAACAACGTTACTTTGTTGGCCAACATTTTTCCATATAGAAGCTACTAAATGGCAATTAAACAAGGAGTCGAATAAGTGCCTGTGGATCAGGATCTGACCATATTTTCCCACGCTTACTTGCACGTTACTTTGGATTTTTTTTTAATCGGTGAACAGATTTGGAGAAAATGTTTGGTGAAAGCAACAAAGTATGCATATATGAAGGTGCTCTAGTGATTTGTATATGCGACTAGCACACCTGTTTTTAATATGACCCAAGAATTATAGGGCACGACACAAGTTCAATCTCCGGAGTTAGAAAAACAACACGCAAAGTGGAAAGCTTTTGATCTTTGAAAACCTCACAAAGTCTTTATAATTTGCAGATGCTTGATAAACAACTTTGGCTCTGATACCACTGATTTGAATCTGGCTGGAGATCCAGAGGACAACACCTAGCGAGCAAGTCACCTGTAGTGTTGTAGGAATGAACAACTGGCAATTTCGTTGAGAGATGTATGTCAGATTCTGCCTACTTCTCCATTTGGATAAAGGGGGTATGTATACATCTTCAAAAGTCACAAATGGTAATAGTCGCCACCTCTCGTGAGGACAATTGATTAACTAGCAATTTATTAACATTTGTTTGGATCAATTTTATATATATATGTTAAACGACAAAAGCCGACATATTGTTAAATAAACAAATATTTACAGCAAAGCCTGTGGCATTATTGTTGCTTTCCTCTATAGCTTTACGCTGCATGTTAAGATTGGTTGTCGACTATATAACACCTATTCAATCAATATTCATTTGTCAAACTCTTGTCAGGGTTTATAATGTTATATATGTTCTGAGGTAAAACAAACCACTGTTCACAATTTTAAATAAAAGATTTGCTAATCTTGTGCTGGAAAAACGAGCCCAATGATTAACATCTATTTTAGACTAAGTTGCTAGTTTTGGTACAGGGTCGGGTACGGGTATGAGGTTATGGTACGTTGGTACGACAATTTTTTTTTCCTTGGGTAAGTTACAGTTAGGTATGGCTATGTATATATATATATATATTATATTATATTATATTAATATATTATTTATAATATATAATATATTATAATATAATATATATAATCTTTTATTATATTTATATAGTATAATAATATATATTATTTATATTATAAAATGACAAAAGCAAACATATTGTCAAATAAACAAATATTTACAGCAAAGTCTTAAAATCTTTGATGAATTTTCAACGGAAACTCACTTGACTCTGTAATCGACGAATCGTGATGCAGCACAGCCATCTTTAGTAGAGTACATGTGTCAAAAACTCTGTAGCTGCAACTGTCTAGGGAAAATGAATGTTATAAATGTGATATAGTTTTTTGTTTTAAAATTTATAGTTTTCTATTTTCAAAATTTCCCGTTGGTCCGCCTAGGAGCAGAGCGGACAGGGCATGGCCCTGCCGCCCCGGGCCTGCTCCCATCCGGTAACTTAGATTTAGACAATTTTGCTCACTCTTTCTAGAACACTGTTTGTATCATTCGGATTTTGCTCCATAGATGTAGTTTTTTTGTCAATTTGCTGTTCATATGCTCCTAGATGTTGAAATTGGGTTTGAGTGACTGAATTATAAGTGTGTTATGTCCTCTAGCTTTCATAGGCTTGTTAGGAAAAGAAGTAGAAATTGGATTGTAATTTGTTCTAACTTTGTTTGAATTTTTTACACACAGGAACTGTTGCAAGTCCCCAAGCTGTTGATATTTTTAGCCTAAGCATTCTTGAAGATGGAATTCAGGCACAAATTCTCAAGTCTTTTATCAATGAAAATCTTAATTTCATGCCAAAACGAAGCTGGAAAAAAAACCTGGTCCTTATTAAAATGCATACAAAAATTGGACACATCTTTATAAAAAATTTATACTATGTTGTGTGCTTTGAGCAATGTTGAGTGCATTGATGAAGTTCTATGCTTGGATCGATCATTCCAATTACGATGGAAAAAGTTGGATATTGTGGTGAATGCATGTTTGCCCTCTTGCAGAACTAGTTTACTTGTCATAGAGCAAGTAGAATATGGATTGCAAAGTGTTTTTGTCATTTGATATTCTACTTTTTCATTATATCTGTTTTGATTTATCTTTTGGTAAGTAGAATATGGATTTCAAAGTGTTTTTGTTATTTGATATTCTACTTTTTCATTATATCTGTTTTGATTTATCTTTTGGTAGATACTTTGAAAATCATCAATGATGAAGATGAGACATTCCTTTCAACCTACTAATCAAATTTTAGAGTACTTAAAATTAATGTACAAAAGGTATTGCCATATTCTCAATGATTTTTTAGTTTATTTGCAGGACTAAACTGTGCACATATGAATAATGCAAAAGAAGTATGTCTGAAAGTTATGTGAATAATTCAATGTGTAAAGTACCCCACTAGATTTGACTGAAAAATTTGTTTTAATTTTCCTTTCAAAACAAAACAATTCTAAATGCATAACAATATCAATGAAACATAATAAATGAATATCAAGGCTGCAAGATCTTATTGCTGACTTCAAAGATGATAATTACAAATGTTCACTGGCTGTTTCAGGCAATTAGATATGACTGTATGATATCAGACTTATATCAAACTTCAATATCAAACAAAACGAGCAACAATGAGCTTCCAAACCTTCAATAATCGAAGTCTGAACAAGAGAAGATGATCAATGACATGTTCTAACAGTTATGTGACCTTGTATATGCATGAACAGAGGTCTGATATGCCACTGTAAGAGAGTTATAGACTGCTGCTACCAACTGATATAGCCCAGATCACACCAATTATGCCAAACAATAGCCTCACTGTGCTTGAAAATACTAGCAATCAGCTCCTAGAGGTGTGCCATTGATGTAAAACTGTTCTCCAATATCAACTGACCCTGAAACTCTTTCAATCTTCACTGGAAATGGCCTGGAACAGAACTGATGATAAAATTGTACAACCCAGATTTCTGATTTAAGACTGAAAATACAATTTCTAGACCAGCGATTAGTCTCCAAGAATGCCGAATTGATATGGCAATGCTCCAAATGTCTTTGAGCTTCAAATGCTTTCAATATCTTCAATCTTGGTATTCTTTAATGGTAACCAAGGGTCTTTCAATTCAATGATTTCCTCCTTCAACCATCAATATCAACCATAAGAATTGATTGCTCATTGTGGGTGGAGAACCTCCTTTTAACATCTTCAGCTGGGTCGATTCATTAACTATTTTGCTATTGATTTTAGTTCCATCAATGAATTGTTCTTCAGCACACATGATTTTGATGTCAATTAACCTTACTTTCATTGGTGGCCATCATAGAAATCGCTCCTCACAGCTGGGCGAATACATTTATGTTTACATATAACTCCTCTCGGCCATTGGTATGAGATATGCATTAAAACAATAATCAAATTCCCTTGTAATCGATTGGCATTTTTAACAATGCTGATGCATTGATTCTCCCTGTTTGTTGTTAGCTTTTTACAATGAAAATATTATATTTTCTGGGCACATGATCCAATGGGACTACACTATAAGGCTTAGTCATTGGCACTTAAAACCATTCAATCTCCCAATCGATGGCACATGTTCCCATATTCCATTTCAATCAGTTGCATATAATAGCTGGGCCTATTTTCCATGTGAGCGAATGTCTTGGAAAAATTCCTTAGCCCATCGATTTGTATAACACCAAGAGGACTCCACCTTGGCAAAATTCATTACAAAGGCAATTAGATATTTGACAAATGTAATTAAAGATTTCATTTGTCATCACCTACTTACACTTGTTGAGCCAACTTTCCGGTTCTCCATGTTTAGAAATAAACCAACTTTCCGGTTCTTCATGTCTAGAAACAGGCTCAAACTATGAATTATTCCCTTCACAATATATTAGCCTACGGGAATGGATGACAGGGTAATCATCAACTCTATAAGGAATCACTCCAGAAATGGGGACATGACACAATGACTCTTGACTTTGCAGTCTCATCTAATTTATATTGCAAATTGTTTGCTTATCAGCTACAAGCTCTTATTGTTTATTTGGAAGAAATGTTACTCTGATTTTGTTGCAGCGTTGGATTCACATTTCACATAAACGGTACTGATCAATAAGTTTTGCTCCCTAGCAGCTAAGGACTTTGCTTGCTTTAATTAACATTTATGCAAATAGTATTTGATGCTCTATTGAGTTTTAAACTTTTATGTTATATGTTGTGCGTGTCGGCAATTTGCCTATGTGATTGCAGTGTGTTAAGAAAGGAAATATATATGCATGTCATATTAATTTATAGATTTTTTTAAATTTTTGGTTGATTTCTTGTGTGTTTGAACTGATATGGTCCTTAGTTGTTATTGGGGTAGTCTTTAGAATGTTTTCTACAGTTCTAATTAACGTACTCAATTACCCTGAACGTAAAGTAATGAGCACTTGCAGATATTATGAAAGGGGAACAAAATTTTGGTATGCTCATAAATATTAACAGAACCCTATTTTAGCTGCTAAAGGGGCTTGGGTATGCTTTTGGCTTACCAGTAGGTTTTTATTCGGCTTGTGAAGGTGGACAACAGCAATTGACAATATCTTCATTATTGTAGAGAATTATATAAAGGCAATAAGGAATCATGAAATCAACCTATGACATACAAGTCCGGAGTCATCCATTAAACAAAAGGGTATCTATGGAGGCATTTGACCATAACTGTTCATGAAGTACAAGAACTTAAAAATGTAGTCATGCTTATATTATAAGATTATCTACTCTAAAAAAGTCTTACAACAATCGACATAGAATTAAAGTTCAACGCTGTGTGCTGATGTGGACCAAGGAAAATTTCAAAATTAAATGTCTTACAGTCATGTTATGCATCATGTTATATTAGTCTGTTCATTGATGAAGACATGAGAATTTGTGCTTGAATCCCATTTGCAAGTACAGCTTGCTTTAAGGATATTTTGGTCATCATCCTCAACTTTTAGCCATTCTATAAGTAAAGGTAACACATGGCAGTCCTATGAGCTACATTCGAGGGGTTTAGCTTTAGTTTGGAAACATACTGATGGTTTAATATTACTTTATTGTATATTTTTGGTTTTGATTCAACGTGGGATTATGGTTTCTCTAGTCAATTTTGTGATTAACAGAAAATAGTTTGTATGTCCACGCAAAATCATCTAAAAATGACAGAAAAGAGGGATGGCACAGATATTGGGCTCTAGAAATGTTGAGGTGATGGTGTACAGAGGTTAAGTCATATTGCATTATCATTGCTTTTCTCTATACCTTTACATTGCATGCTAAGATTGGTTTAAGATTGTATAACACCTATTCAGTCAATAATCAATCATCTAACTCTTGTTAGTTTTTGTAATGTTGTGTATGATTGTTCCAAGGTAAAACAAACCAGTATTCACATTTTTGAATAAGAAATTTGTTAATCCCGCTCTGGAAAAAAGAGCCCAATGATTTAACTTCCATTTTAGACTATTTCACTCACTCTCTCTAGAACACTACTTGTGTCATTAGGATTTTGCTGCATAGATGTAATATTTTTGTCAATTTGCTGTTCATATACTCCTAGATGTTGAAATGGGGGTTGATGGACTGAATTATAAGTAGTGTTATGTACTCTAGCTTTCATAGGCTCTTTATGAAAAGAAGTAGAATTTGGATTGCAATTTGTCCGAACTTTGTTTTAATTTGCAGAAAAGTGCAGTTCATATCTGCTCATAATGTTTGACACACGGGCTGTTGCAAGTTCGCAAGCTGTTGAGATTTCTAGCCGAAGCATTCTTGAAGATGGGATTCATGCACAAATTCTCAAGTCTGTGGCAATGAAAAGCTTAATTTCATGCCGAAACCAAGCTGGATCTTGAAAAGAACCTGGTCGTTAATTAAAATGCATACAAAAATTGGACACATCTTTAAAAAAAATTAATACAAAGTTCATCAAGAATTGCAAATTGCTAGTTTTGTGATGCAATTAGGGAAATGATGGTTTTTAATGTGATTGTAGGATAAATGGCATATTCCCCAAAGCTTTTGAGGATTTCAATAGAAATTCCTCTACTAGATGTCATGCCATGGTCGTAGGATACACAGAGTATGGGTTTGTTGAGAAGTCTTAAGCTTGAACTCTATAACTCCTGCCAGCATTGTCCTAGCTTAGCCCAAAATGAAGTCTACAATTAGCTCATGTGCATGTCGAAAATGATTCACAGTGAAAATAGGTTCTTTAAGAAACATGATCCAGAAGGAGTACAAACAAATTGACTTAGCTAGACTCAGTAAACAAACATCTAACTGAATCGAAACCCTTTGTTTATTTCAATTCTCTAAGGTAGGACAATGCACGAGCAAACAACTGGTTTAGGACAAGCTTTTTAACATTTAAGAGCAATGTTTGGACATCTGTGAGCTTAAATCTATGTGGAATGAAATATAAACAAAAATAAATTAAACTCCTTAGACTCACCATATTTGATGATTTTGCATTTTACAAACTTATTTTATCTTGCTTAGCCTGAAACTCGCTACTATTGTCAAGATCAAGATTCAAATTTGCTGAAGATATTGAAACCAAGCAGATTGTTAATATCGAATAAGTCTAGTGGAAGTCCTTGCAACATTGACTTACATTTACTGGTAGGTTTATCTTTGCGTGCAAGCTAGAGGACTTCTAACCAAAATTAACAATAGAAGATCTACTCTTTAAAAAGAAATAGCAACGTCTCAAATTTATTATATGAAAGGGAGAAAATTTACGTAAAGAAATGAAATGGTTTGAATGGGCATTTTCTCAAAAATAAGAATTTGAAGGAGAGAATTTGACACCTTAATTGGTGAATATTAAAGAATCCCAGCTAAAAAAAAAACGGCACTTAAAGCTTCTACAACCAACCAAAGATTAAGAAGAAATCTACAAGAAGTTAGAAAAGACTCAAAGCAAGACTCACATAAATGACTTCTAGATAGTACCCAATGTAGTAGCTCGAAGTAAAATCATACTTTTGATCCAGTGACTTTTTGCAGCAAATGGTCCATGCTTGGGAGTGGATAATTATCTTTAAGAGATTTGATATTCAAATTTTGAAAATCCACACACAACCTGATTTCCTCGTTCTTTTTTCTTACCGAGACAAGGTTGGATACTCGCTCAGAATTTCTGATGGGTTTAATGATACCTTTCTCTTTCATCTTTAACAATTCTTTCTGCATCTCGGGAGCTATGGCTGGGTTTATGGGTCTTTGCTTCTGTCTGAATGCTTTTGCATCAGGCTAGAGGGGAATAGTATGCTGAAATAAGTCGTCCTTATAGGCTTTCATCTCATCATAGGACCATGCAAACCATTTTGTGAATTTCCTTAGCACTTCTCATGAGGCTTCAACATGTTGCCTATGTAAACCATTTTTGGTGCATCCTCAGTCCCGAGGTTGACACCCTCAACATTTTCTTCTTCAACAGGTTTAACTTTGCTTTTCCAGCGGTTTGCATCATTCTTTCCAGTGCCACCAATCCTTTCGAAATGGTATTCATTTTTCAGCTGCATGACTTCACTGCCAAACAAAGTTTCCTTGCCATCCTTGACTTCTAACATGGGATTGCAATCAATTAACTAATTGTCAAATTCGTCAATGCAACTCAAAAAGCTTTAAATCTGATTGTTGTCATTGAAAACTTGCAAAATGTAAATGTTATCAGGAACTGTTAGCCTGGTGGGGACTTCAACAGTGTAATGGAAAAAAGGAAGAAGTTGATTGTGGATCAAACCTCGAACCAACAACCAAGGTATCTACTTTTTCATTTCTACTTCTCTCAATCCATTTGATGCCAAATAGCTCCAAAGTATCCCATATTGCATTTTGATATGATCTTAGCTTGTTGTCCTTGGCTGCATATATATTTTTGACCTGTTGTAGCACCAACTCTGAATCTCCTAAGATTCTCACACTTTATCCCATGCTTGTGAGCAATATTCAAACCAAGCAAAAGAGATTCATATTATGTAATATTATCTGTGCACTGGAAGTCGAGCTTGAAGGAAAGTTCGAAATGTTCACCATTTGGTGAAATTAACACAACACCTGCACTTGATCCTTCTGTTGAATATGCACCATCAAAATATACTATCCACAAGTCATCTTCACTATAAACAGGAACAACAAAAGGATAAGGTAACACATCATTGCTATGATCATCTTCATTGCACTGCCCCATGAAATGGTCAGTGTTTGTGTCAAAGAAGTTTGCATCATCATGATTTGTTTTGTAATGGTCCTCAATGTTTTCCTCTTCTACCTTCTTCTCCCTGTACAACTTTATTTCCATACCATGGATTGAAATAGTGGCATATGAAAGGTCCATCTGGATCCTTCCACCCATAGACGCTGCCCACTTTTTGGATAACAACATACCCCATTTTGCAATGCAGTCCACAACAATAACATCCATCAAGAATGACCTGTTCGGATAAGCAGCAAGTTGGACATCTTTAACCAGTCCAATGACATTGACTTCCTTGGAATCCATGGCAAATCATTTGCCAAAAGATTTGGACACTTTCAACCCTAACTCAGTCATGATACAACGTTGCTTGAAGCATAGGAATCAAGCATGCAGTTATGCAACAACCAATCATTTATGATCAACGTTGTATAAAAAGGGTCTACATCCATCTGGTTGTTAACCACAGTTGATCCTAGATACATCTCCATAGTTTCATCTTGGCCTTTACCCTTATCACCATCACTAGAAATAAGAACAGGCTGTATTTGTGCATCAACAACATTGACAAATGACACCACCCTATCTCAATGTTCAGAGATTCTAAGAATTTTTTGTAATGTTGTGTATGATTGTTCCAAGGTATAAAATAAACCAGCATTCACATTTTTAAATAATAAATTTGCAAAAGCTGCTCTGGAAAAATGAGCCCTATGATTTAACTTCCATTTTAGACTTGTTGGGACTGAAATTCCCAGGGTACTTTTTGGCAAATATTAAGTGATGTAGAGCACACAGTGGAAGTCAAACAACTGAAACCATACTTCACAACAATGGGCTTCTATCCCACAGTTTAGATAGATTAATCCTTAATCAACTTTAAAAATCCACTCTCTAGGTCCAAACAACACCGAAACATATATATTCTGCACTATCGGTAAGACAACTGATGTCGGAAAGACTTTCCCAAGTCTTACCGTAAACCTATCTTATACCGATGTGTCCCCGACACCTCCTTCGCTATGACTTCTTCCGTCGGCGTAACTTAAAACTCTTCCACTGATCTACATCTTTTCCTGATACGCCGATACGACTAACTTGTATATGCATAGCATGACCCACTATTACCAGTGAACTAATGTATCCGCCACTCTTACCGATATGCCAAACGATTGTATATACACATGACTTGTTATCACCGGTTCTCTTTACCGTTTCTACCAGTCATCCTTTGCATCTGACGAAAGATACATTCTCAACATACATTCTAAAAGATACATTCTAAAGATACATTCTCGATATGCTTTTGTGATATATGTATGCAATGTACATTCGGCGAAGCGATACAAAACTCATGCCGATACACAGTAATATACATCGCGGAACCAAAAGGGGTATGAAATACGGTTTTATTGTTGTATGTTTCGGATACATTCAGAGCTGTGTACATACAACACGGAACTCAAAGGAAGTTAAAGTTTAATATAAAGGATGCATCAGACTTTATGTATATTGAAGGATGCATTTCACGGTATATACAAGTTGGAGTAAAAAATAAATGAACCATGGTTCATAAAAGCAAAGAGTCCAAAAAGGAGATACAATTGAATTTGTATGTATCGGGCATTGTATATGAAGGTTGGATACAAGTAGTGGGTCCCGCCGCTTGCACATTGGGCTTGTATAATAACAATGTATATCTTTGATATACAAGCCAATATACAAGCGAAGATACATTCTAAAGATACAAGCCGGATGTCAAAAGGAGTTCAATATAGAAAAGTCTTTGTATCGGCGAAGCTGAATAAGTTAGAACAAAGCCTGCGAGTCTCGCCGACATGATAGTCACAACAATGTTGGGGACATGTTGTGAAAGTCATGCCGATACAAAACACAGAAACCCTAAAACGACATTAAAATCCGAATGGTTAAGATATTCTTCTGACAGTTGAAATATTGGTTTTTTGCAGGATATACACAGCGGGGATCAAGTTATATAAACACCCACAAAAGGATCTTGAGCAATTGATAAATTATCGGAGCAACTGATAAATTATCGATAAGGGAAGTAATTATTTGAACAAATACATATGTTTAAATAAATTTGTTTTGATCATTTGATTAGAGATTAATTTATGTTTTATCTGGTCTTTTTAGGAATAATAAAGAAACCCTCGAAGGATATTAAGCAGAATTACAACTAAAGATTTTGTTTGACCCTGAAATGGTTATCCATTTGATGATTAGTGGCAAGTATTAAATTTCCTGAATCTGTTTTATTAGAACAAATAGTGATTTCGGTTATCAACCGTTACAACTATTGTAACTGATCTAAAGCTTGTATGCCGCTCTTTATAAGAGATGACCAAGACCAGAATAGAATAGGATAGAATAGGGAGAGATCATAGAATAGAACAGGGGATACTATAGATTAGATTTGAACAGCAATGCTGGTTCACTTTGAATATATTTTATTTCTGGTAGACCATGTGCAAGCATTCTCTGATGAAGTCAAGTCTGTGAACATGAAGTAGTAACTGCAGATTTCGGTATCAACTATCTGTTTAATTTATTCAATTATATAACTGTCTCCTTTCAAGGTTTTCTCTGTTATTCAATTTGAGTTATCAAGTATATCTTCAAGTTGTCTATACACATTTGCTGTTATAGTGTGACAAGATTAACTGGTTTCTGCTTTCAGAATTAAATCCTTTAAATCTGTCATAGTAACTGTGAAGACATTGTCATGGATCTGTAAGAAGAGTCATATAGTTAGGGTTTGTATCCTGTCTCTAGTTTTTTGATAAATCTTTTACAATTGCAGTATTATTCTGATAGGTTCCTTCAAAGAGGGATTAAATCCTTTTAGATGAATGCAGGTAATTTGATTTTATCAATTGGATATATATAAGTATGGAATATTAACTATTTCTTTGCAGGGTTGTACAAGTTAAATACCTATTCTTTCATGCCAGATAGTTTGAGTTTTTACCAAACAAACAATCATTTATTTCATGATCATACTGACTCTATATTCAATAAGGCACTGGTCTAGTGTTTTCATTATCACTTATACAAATTCACTTTAGATTTACTTAATTAGATTGCATTATTGTTTTAGCATTACAATTTAGATCATTTAGAATTAACTTGCTGTCTTTTCATCTGTTTTATAATTTGTGCCATTATCAACAGTTAGATTAATTATGATCAAAGTAGTGATCATCTCTTTATCTGTTTTAGTAATTAGAGGTTTACCCACCTAGGTCTGGCAGAGCCTGAAGTGAAGGGGGTTTAGCCATATCTACCCTGTGTCAGTTAGCCAAAAACGTCAAGAGAGCCTGGCAACCTCTTAGGGTTAACGATCTGTGTTTTTGAGACCTAACAAGACTATTTCACTCACTCTCTCTAGAACACTACTTGTGTCATTAGGATTTTTCTGCATAGATGTAATATTTTTATCAAATTGTTGTTCATATGCTCCTAGATGTTGAAATGGGGGTCGATGGATTGAATTATAAGTAGTGTTATGTCCTCTAGCTTTCATAGGCTCTTTATGAAAAGAAGTAGAAATTGGATTGCAATTTGTCTGAACTTCGTTTTAATTTGCATAAAAGTGCAGTTCATATCTGCTCATAATGTTCGACACACAGGGGTTGTTGCAAGTTCACAAGTTGTTGAGATTTTTAGCCGAAGCATTCTTGAAGATGGGATTCATGCACAAATTCTCAAGTCTTTGTCAATGAAAAGCTTAATTTCATGCCAAAACCAAGCTGGATCTTGAAAAGAACTTGGTCCTTAATTAAAATGCATACAAAAATTGGACACATCTTTAAAAAAATTTATACAAAGTTCATTTAGATTTGCAAATTGCTAGTTTTGTGATGCAATTAGGGAAATGATGGGTTTTAAATGCCACCTTTGGATGTGATTGTAGGATAAATGGCATATTCCCCAAAGCTTTTTAGGATTTTGATAGAAATTCCTCTACTAGATGTCATACCATGGTTGTAGGATACAAAGAGTATGGGTTTTTTGAGAAGGCTTTAGAATCATTTAAGCAAGCACTATATAGGTTTAAGCTTTAACTCTATAACCCCTGCCATCATTGTCCTAGCTTAGGCCAAAATGAAGTCTACAATTAGCTCGTGTGCATGTCGAAAATGATTCACAATGAATATAGGTGCTTTAAGAAACATGATCCCCAATGAGTCCAAACAAATTGACTTAGCTAGGCTCAGTAAACAAATATCTAACTGAATCGAAATCCTTTGTTTATCTCAATTCTATAAGGTAGGACAATGCACGAGTATACAATTGGTTTAGGACAAGCTTTTAACATTTAAGAGCAATGTTTGGACATTTGTGAGCTTAAATCTATGAGGAATGAAATATAAACAAAAATAAATAAAGCTCCTTAGACTCTCCATATGTGATGATTTTGCATTTTACAAACTTATTATATCTTGCTTAGCCTGAAACTCACTACTATGGTCAAGATCTAGATTCAAATTTGCCGAATGATTGTTAATATCTAAGTCTAGTGGAAGTCCTTACAACATTGACTTACATTTATTGGTAGGTATATCTTTGTGTGATTCTCTAAAATAAGAATTTGAAGGAGAGAAATTGGTACCTTAATTGGTGAATATAAAATAATCCCAACTAAAAATAAATTCAGGACTTCAAGATTATACAACCAATCAAAGATTAAGAAGAAATCTACAAGAAGTTAGAAAAGACTCAAAGCAAGAGTCACATAAATGACTTGCAGATGGTACCAGATGTAAACTAAATTGGTCTAGTATAAACTACCTGTTGAGTAGCAGCTCGAAGTAAAATCATTGATGCATGAAATACTATTGCATTAGCAATACCATGGGAAGAAATGCGACTCTCTGCAAGTGCAATCCATTATATAAATGCCAGTGCATCTTAACAGCCACAAGAATTAAATTTTCTCATCGGTGAATTGTATACAAAAAAGTCCCTCGTTCGAGTCGTTGGCTTTTGTTCCAGCTAAAAGACTACATGAACAACACACAAGGGAATCATGGAGGCTGGCATGTGTTAAATACAAAAACTGTAAAACAACATTAGGAAAACTATTAATTTATGCTTTTGCCGTTGGGATTCACTATGAAATCATAATGGAATATAGGAACTGCGCTTTCCTATTGGATATGTTTTTTCATATTTTTCATGAATTAAATTTTGTTTTTTTCATCTAACAAAATATAAAGTGCTTAATGATAAAATTAGATTGTAACTTTATATAACAAAATAAATCAAAGAAAACTTTCAACTATAGAGAAAGGGAATACTTTTTGTGTTGGCATAATTACAGAGAAATAAACCTTTGTATTACAAGTAAGTTTTTGCACCAATATTTCTCTCCTCTTTCCGTACTTTTTCACCTTTCTGTGGTTGATTTTTTAATTTGTTCTTAAGCTAAAGGAAGTTTATTTGAAGACATAATTATATATGATTGTCTAATAGTTTTATTTTGAAATAGTTTACATTATATTTTATTGTAATATATGTAGTATTTGTATTACAACTTAGTGGAGAATTTTTAATTAATGTTCTAAAAGAAAATTAATTGTGGTGGTCTTCCAAGTATGTATGGTTGGGAATATAGGGAGATGATACAAAGATGCCTATTAAAATAATATATAAAAGTAATATTTTGAATTTCAAAAATACAAATTTGAAAGTAACTTAAATAAATTAAAAGAAATTAAACATTTAAAATTGTAACAATTAATGTATTTATTCAGTTAATGTTGGGAATGGCCATGTAAGTTTACTAGGCATATATATTAGCAAATGTATTTAAATCTGAAACAATTGAAAGAAACTAAATATGTCAGGACTGATCACGTTGGTGTTTGAGTTAATGTCATGCGAAGTGAAACTAAGTTTGATGTGAATTTTTCTAGTCCCTTTGAGGTATAATATTAAGTTTGAACGGTTTAATGCATTTTCTTAGAAAAGCATAGGGATACGGACTACATCTTGTGTGCAACCTATATCTATAACTTACTTTCAAAGAAACTTTCTATGTCATCAATAATATGAGCTTGCAAGTTTGCTTTCCATTCAATGAGAGTAATGGATATATGTTTTATTACTTTAAAAAGCAGAGGATAAGGATTGCATCTTATGTGCAACCTCCATCTATAACTTGCTTTCAAAAAAACCTTTTGTGCCACCAATAAGATGAGATTGTGAGTTTGCTTTTCATTCAATGAGACTATTGGTGTTTTATTCCTTTTGACCAATGATGCTCTCCTATCAACATTTTCTTATGTATAGCAAAATGGATGTGAAGGGTTTGATGCATTTTGGTTTAGCTAGAGCGAGTTTGAGAAAAAATCTTTCCAATTCTCGTGTGAATGGATTAGTCACATGATTAATTCCATTTGAGTGTTGTCAATTTAGCTTTGCTAAATTAAAAAAAGGTACCTTGATTCCTCACTTCTTTACATTTGCCTAGGAAGGTCTAGCATGGGAAGCCTTCCAATTTTTTTAACTGTTGGTGGGGGTGCCATGATGTTAGGGCATTCAAAATTTTAGCAAAAAGGGGAAGTCTCTATTTCATAAAAAGGGTGGATAGAGAGGTTGTAGAAGAAGCACAAATATCGTGTCTCAATCTCAAAAATGGTGGACAAGAGTGTCTAGACCGTTCATAAATAAGATCATACAACACGTAATAGAAAATAGATATGCATACCAAAGACATATTCAAGAAGCAGAAGGCTTTTGGCAAATATCACTTTTATTTAGAAAAATGTACAAAGGGTTTAGATGTGAATTTGTGGATTCCTTTCTAACTATACAAGATGCACAAAGCATGTATTTATACACAATAGTACATGTATGTCATTAGGCTCCAAGTAGTTGTTGACAAATGTACAATGTGTATGACATGTGGTGCATGTGGATGGGATGACATCAAGTGCTAAACCTATATTGTGCAAGCTATGTTGTTGCCATCTATTAAATTCATATGATGCTAGTTGTATTGTTATGCCATGTGGTAGAGATGCAGTTGGGTTCTACATGCATTTGGTAGCATAATATGTGGATGTTGATGCTCGATATGTCATACACATATGGTTTGACGTACGCCAGACGTGGAGCCACAGGTGGGGAAACACTATGTGTGAGTATTGTGTCTAAATTCATGTGAACCATTGTTCATAGACTTGGACTTGTCAAAATCTGGCATACCCAAAATGTGCGACTGCAAAAACTTGACAACTTAAAAAATTGCTTAGATTTCTTTAAAAACATTTTTTTTTTCAAAATTCAATGATAGAATGTATTCAATGTGTCCATAAACGAGTACAAAAGTGTTTTCTATTAGATTTGATTCATTTGAATACAAATTGAGTACAAAATTGCATCATTATGTAAAATTTTGATACAATAATTAGTTGGCAACTATTATGAATTTATGGCAATTGCCTTTGAAAATTGTCATCATTATTCATAAATTGTATATTACAACATTTTACATCTTCCTTTTCCATCTCCCGAATCCAGTGAAAAATTTGGGAACGATTCTATCTATGCACTCGATTGCAGTTCCCTAGTCGATATCGAAGGTTGTACTTGTTGTGATATGAGAAGATTAACTCTAACTAAACTATATTTAATCAGAGCAACTTCCCATTACACATTAAGATACTAACCACCGGAGATGTATATCCCGTTGCTATCGAATCTAGAAGAGCAAGAATATCTGGGCTATATCCCTTTGTTGCAATTGGAAATGAAACGATTAAACACTATTGACTAAAACTAACAAAGACATGAGAAAACAAGGAAAATATAGAGATTGATAAACTAAATCAAAAAATGAATGCACAAACAGAAATAACATATCACGAGGAACCTAGCACCAGGTAGATAACCTCATTGTCTAGGACGACAGTGCGTGGCGTAGACGTCTGTGCTTTGCATTGTAGTTTGTATGGCACAAAAAACTAAGACATAGAAGTCAGCAAATAGAAGAAATAGATAGAAATGATATGATAAGAATGAAATAAATGAATCGATGAGAAAGAGGGAAGGGAATGCAAACACTCGTGTGCTTGAAACGATTTCTCATGCAACTTGCAATCACAAACAGAGAAGAACGGTTGGCCTGTATAGGAGTTTTCCTTGGTCAAACCCCATTTTGATGTTTCCACCTCAACGATAGCTAAAGATTAATGTATTGATAAAATAGTGTGTGCCCCTAATTCTAAGTGTCTAGAATTGTAACAAGAATTGACAAGATAATAATGCAATATTGATAAATGAACAAGCAAGGAAATGATATTCACCCCACAAGATAAATGTTAGTCTAAATGGATGACAAAGGTGAGGAAAGGAGTTACAAGGATCTTGCTGGAAGACTATCACATCAAAGAACAAAATGTTCTTTTGTTCGAGAGGATAGCAATCTCAAATGAGAGCCTTTCAAAGAGTGTAAGAAACTAAAGTAAATCACGTAAATTGATTGTTCTCAATAACCTACAATAAACAATGAGCATAGAGTAACAATAGCACAAGTAAGATGATAGTGAGTAGTAATTTTGGTAGAGCTTTGGTAGTGTGTGAGATCAATCCTTTCAAATGGTAAATTGATAGGGTTTTATAGAAGAGGCAATAGGTCAAAAATCTAGAAAATGAGGCATTTGGGTGCTGATAGATATCAAGAAAAGCTTAGAATGCCATGCAAGTAAAAACACACCTAAAAATGGTTAACGAACTGAAAGATGCTTTTGGGACATCAACACACCGTGCAAACATCTGTGCGTAGCACTTTTGTCCATGCAACTTCAGTTCTTAAATGGTTTAGATGACTTGGGGCATTACCAAGGGTAGGGCACCTTTATAGTTTTTGGATAGGATAAGCATAAAGGGTCAAAACAACCTTTAGAAAGCATCTCTTGTGGGTTGAGGGTAAAGCTAAGGCTGGTAAGTGATCCAAAAAAAATGCTAGGGGAGTGGACACTAACGTGAGTGCCAAATAAAGTGTGAAATTGTGAGCGAGCACAATTTATGATGCTACATTTAGCTCCCACTTTAGCGGGCGTATGACACTACGTGCATATGCAAACTAAAGTATAGAAAGAAAATAACATGAAAGCAAACTTTTTTACTCAACGATATTGTAGAGGATGCAGAATGTCGCTAAGTGAGAGATATGGAGCCCCCAGCTTAGGATTGTGCAAAACCACAATTTTAGGCCAAGAAATTTGCACATGAAACAAATGTCAGAGGCACACACACACAGAGAGCTGATAAAAAGGAGGATTAGACCAAATATTATTTTACAAAACCCTTACGGTTAGCAAATAATATAGTCTAATATACATTAATCTAATCAAGGAAACATTTACAACATACAAAAAGGTAAAATGAAGGGTATGGTTCTAGGGCTAGCAAATTCTATTGTTTACTATGAACCATACTGAAAAAATTCTATAAGTTACTAGGGCTAACAAAGTTTGTTGTTTGCTAGGTGGCTTATGAGAAGTGCTAATAGAGTAGCAAATGAATAATCACAGACTAGCATTGCTTTATTAGGTGAGCTACATGCCAAATAGTATCAGAGATCACATGGCTAGCATGGATAGGTAATTATGATAAAGGTGGTCAATCTAAACAAGTGCATTTGCTTAGGACCATGAATGCTACAAAAAATGTTGCAAAGAGCATACCATTAGTGTGATGTGAGATCAAGTGTGATAGATAGCAAATATATGCCCCCACCTTAAAATAATTGCTTACATTATAGATGAGCAATTAATTTTAAGGTAAAAAGAGGGAAAAAGGCATGAGAGCTTTTAGGAAGCATATGCCTAGAGGATATGTTCTAGAGAGCTACGACATGATGGGTTGCCCCCAAGAAGGACAACCAAGATGATGTTGTAGGCATGATACAAAATGGCTTGTGTAAGCATGACATGACATCGAGCAACGCAACAAGGTGTCACATAAAGACAAGCAACATCACAATAAAACACAAAGGGATCTATCTGATTCAGAGTTAGTATAAAATGCAGGATAGGAATAATCAGTGAAAACATAATTTTGAATTGTCATCATCCCCCTAGGCACGTAAAACTATGAATACAAAGGAAGAATGTCACATGAGGACAAAATACAAATTTTGGGTCAATATGGAAGGATGCTAAATCATCCAATGCTTTACATCGTCCCTAAAATGTGGAAAATTTCAAGTACGACATATAGAAGAATGTAGAAATATATAGAGGAATGTCACAACATTTTCGTTTCCACTATGTCCATGTGCCTACAAGGGCATCAAGGGTCCTCTAGGGAGAGATAACAAATAAACAAACATGTCGTGTAGCAAGTATGGGGATTACAAAACATACAGACAAACTACAGACATTAACAAATGAGATGAAGGGACCTCATTGAAGGATCAAGCTCTAGTAGGTCATCTACCTCCCAATCTTATTCATCATAATGGATGGAGGATAGGATTCTAGAGGGACCACGTTGAGAGAAGTACTTGGTATGATGTCTGGTTCATCATGTGAAGGATCAATAGCCAAAGGAGGATCCTGGCACAACTCACCGAAGGTGAGGTCCATCGATCTCGTGAAGATCAAGGATAGAGATTGTATCTCTTCCAGGGACTCAAATACTTCTTCCTTGGGGGAAAAGTGATGAATCACTATTAGAATAGATGACAATAGGGGGTCGCTTGATGCTAACAATAGGATCGCGAGCACTGGCGACCGCTGGTGGAGCAGAGGCCTCCACAACTTGAATGGATGATGTAGGACTTGATGGCAGTGAGGGAGACATGTGCTTGGGCTTACAGTAGGGTGGGGTGGGATAATACTCATGTTAATGCTTTGGGAGCGAGACACAATACATTAGGGAGCACTTGGTGTTGGGGACACTGTAGTGGGAATGACTTTGATACAATGGTACTAGATGTGATGCTGACGTTAGGTTGAATCAGTGGAGAGATGGGAGTAGGTGAAGGGAGAGGATCATGCAGAGGAGAGGGAAGAGAAGGATGAGAAGGAGCCAATTGTGGGGTCATTCACATGGGAGAAGGGTGCATAGGAAGGGGTTCATCTCCTATTGCACACTCACGATCTATAGTAGGTCAGAGATGCTTGCGATCTCTTGCAAGTTGGTTACACCTAGTGCGACTCAAAGCATTTGTAGGAGGAATCAAGGAGTCTCCCAACATGGTCTCCTTTTCTTCTTTCGCCCTAGGAGCAGGAGTAGGAAAAAAAGGAGCCTTCGAAGGTTGGGGTACTACCAGGGGAGGGTCTCTTAATATGGGCTGCCTTCCTTGAGCCACTAGAGGGGCTAGAGGAATAGAGGTCACCACTAAAGATTGAGGGACCAAGGGAGAAGGGTCTTGCACCATGGGCTACTTCTCTCGAGTCTTCGAAGATGCGGGAGGAACATGAGTAGTCATTGAAGTCCAAGAAGGTTTGCATTGTGCAGGTTGTTTACCTCTAGGTCTTAGGTAAGACATTGGAGGTGGGACCTCTGCATAAATTCCATATGCTCGGGGATGGGGAAGGTCAATCGATTTGGGATATTTTCCCTTCTCTAGCTATGGGGCAAAAGGAGGGACAAGGACAGTCGTTGGAGATCGAGGGACCTCAGGGGTAGCAATCGGTTGGGTCGAAGAGGAAGCACCAACAGATAATTGAGCTATGTGGTTCACTTTGAATTTCTAATATGAAAGAAACAAGAAATCATTGCATGGTCGCAATGGCTTAGTCGATGTCGGCCAGAAGTAATCCAAGGAGAAGTTTCCTCTTAATGCGAGATGTTTAAACCCACTATGATAAATAATGTGCACTTGACCATCGCGAGGAAACTTCAGGAACTTATGGATTACAGAGGGGATCTCTCTCATGGAAGAGAGCCACGAATGGCCCAACTTCACACGAAATTGGTTAGAAGTGGAAATGATAGAGAAGAGAATGTCTAGGAGTTTTGGACCCACCCGGATAGGAAGGGTAATCGAACCCAAGGTGCAGCGAGAGGACCCATCATGCGCTCGATTCTAGACTTCTAATTGCTCGTACTTGTCCTAATAGAGTTCATGTACATATAAAAATTCCCTTGTGATTACATCCACCATGCACACAAGGTCAATTAGTATGCCCTTGGTGGGGTTTTCATTAACTAGGGCAGTGATGTATAGAGGTCCATTGTATATGTGTATGGGTCCATCGATGGGTGTGAAAGAGATGATTGGTTTAGGAATAGAACATGCTTGACTAGGGCAAGGGCGATTGTCCACCATGGCAATCATCTTGGATAAGGAGGTGGCAGGGTCTTCAACAGGCACAATAGTAACCATAGGATCAAAGGGAAGTTCAATTAGATTTGTAGAGTGATGTGGCAATGGGTTTGTGTAGATCTGGAGGTTTTGATGAGGTGGAGCGAGAGATTGTTCCCTCTATTATTCACCCCATAGACCTAGAGATGACATTATGGTCGATGAGGTCTTGCACATCATGTTTAAGACGCATGCATTGCTCAGTGTCATGTCCATTAACTTTGTGTAATTGACAAAAGGCCTTCAGTTCATAAGAAGGTGACAAGGGTTTAGTGGTGTCAGTAAGATGGATAGGTGGTAGTTGGATGAGGTTATTGTTTAAAATATTTTTCATTATAGCATAGAGGGATTCAAAAAGTAGGGTGAATTGCCGAGTCTTTGGTTTATTTTGTGAAGAGAGGGCCATAACACTTTAAGTTGATGTAGTGGCCACTACTTGTTGAACATTATTAGAAGAATTTATCTTAATGTAATTTTTGTTTTTCTTATAATTTTGGAATGAAGAAGGGGCATTAGACTACCCAGTGGGAGTCTGTGAGGAAGATCCCTCATATAGACTAACTAAATGTTGGTAGTCATGAAGTGTTGTGTAGAGATGCATAAATGAGGAATAATGCATTAGCAGAATCTTATCCCTTATATGAGGTTCCAAGTTTCGAATGAAAAGCTACTCCATGTCAGAATATGGGAGTGCATAAGGGATCTGCGAAAAGAGGGCCTGATAGCAGATAATGAAATCAATGACCTCTTGTGCTCCCTGGTGACAGTGGATGAGATCAGTGAGTGACCTGTGGTCCAATGTTTTCTTGGAAGTGTTGTAGAAACTGATTGACAAGTTGTTGAAAACATTTGACTGAGTGATCAGGAAGAGAGAAGAACCAATCCAACGTGATGTTTTTGAGAGATCATGGGAAAGGTTTTGCTAGTAGATAATCTTGGAAGATGAAATTGCTGCACAAGAATGTGAATGTTGATACATGGTTCTGCGGATCTCCTTTACCAATGTACTTCTCAAAGAATAAAGCCTCAAATTTTTGGGGAATAGGAGAGGTGAGAATGGCTAAGGACAATGGATTTCTAGTATAGTATAATGGGATTGGTTGTTGGGATACATTTGTGGACTTAGTGGCTATTTGTTGTTGCAAGAAGCTTACATTTTGAAGGAGTTGGGTGATAACAAGGTTTGTGGTTTAGTAGATATGTTGTTGTTTTCCAAGCTTTTAATGCAATTTAGTGGCAAAATTCATTTGTAGGAAGTTATCAAATCAAAATTAGAAAGTTATTATTTCAAATTTGCAATAAAATAGAGTGTTTGCATGTCTAATTATTGACAAAATTAACTAAGTAAACCTCTATTTAATTAAATAATTCCTAATTCCTCCATGGGGCCCCTTGAATGGACCAACCAAAGTGTTCTTTGGCTGAGGGATTTTAGCAACACTTCAAATTCATTTCATGAAGGCTCTTGAGGCTAGCCACCTTTCAAGTAGGGAACCTTTGTCATTCCACCCTACAAATTTCATGACTTGCAAGTAGTTGGTGTGTCAAAAACTACATCAACCCTACCTCCTCCTAAGACAATGCTAAATGCTTCAAATGAAAAGGCTCATGAAGTCTTGTACAAGAAGCTTGGAAGCTTGTACCCTAAACTAAACTAAGATTTAAAGAAACTAAAGCTTCTTGAATTGAGATACGAAAGAGAGCATAAGGTGAGATGTTAAACAATAAAAAATGAAGGGTATTTTTAAGTAGAAATGAAAGGGAAGGGCTGAAGAGATAAGAATGAAAGAATTATTTAATTGAAGAAGAAATGGAAACTTCACTAAGAATAGCTGAAGAGATAAGAAGAAAACTAGAAGAAAGCTCAAGCAAACTTTAACATATTTGAGAAACAATTTGGAGGAGATAAGATTTTATCATGAGTTTGAGTTGGAAAGAAAGTGAGAAAAGGATGAGTTAGCATGGAAAAATTTGAAGAAAATAGGCTAAAAATTAAAAGAAAAGATAGAATTGAAAGTTTCACACATCTTAAAAAAAGAGGGTTTCTCCTTTCGGGAAGTGGGTCACCCCTTTTACCAAGTAGGGTTTCTTGGGTGACCCTACAACATAAGGATGGGTTGCTCAAGTAACCTAGAAGTTCAAAGGGGTGACCCTATGCAAGAAGATATGAAATGGTTCATTAGGTAGTTGGAAAATGTGGGAGCTGAATTTGGGGGTTGAAGAAGATGGTCAAGGAGGGGACAACACAAGGGACATGTCACCAAGAGTGAAACTACTGAGAGGAGTGTAATTCAAGCCTATGTGGCCATGATTAGAAACATCTTTATCATCATTAAATTGTCATGTAGGTTTGATGCAATTTTGGTACTTATAGTGTCAAAATTATAGGGCATGTGTAATTTTAACCTTACATTTTCCCCCCACTTTAGCGAGATGATGTCACTACGTGATATTAGCTACAATAAAGTATAGAAATAAAAATACAAAAAATAATAACATTTTGAGGATACAAAAAAGGATACACAACAATCTTCAAGTGAGAAAATTTGTTCCCTTAGGCTAATATTTGTAAAATAACATATTAGGAAAAATAAAACCTGCATAAAACCTACAAAACAATTATGTTAAAACATCACAACCATGTATATGGAAATTTGAAAAGATAAATAATGTACATAATAAAACCACTAGAGAGGAAATCTTATATGGTGAAAAGAATGTAACAAGTAGAAAATTTAATTTAGAAAGAATAAATTAATGTCATGAAGAGAAACAAAAATAGTCACTATGAAAGAAAATACATGATTCAAGTTCTAGGTTACTCTATCACTAGGAATCATGAGAACTAGTCGGTAACATGAATCATTTATATTAGCATACTCTATTAAACTAGGTGATTTCACTTGGACTAGCGTGTACTATTTCTAGGTGATCCATGTATAAATACAGTAATAGGGATTGCATGTACTAGAGTACTCTATTGCTCCTAGCGATTCTAATAAGGGTGGCCATATCCATGCATACTCTATACTTGGGACCATATTTGTAGACATTAAGAAAACATGCCAAAATGTGCAAATAGTAAATGTATGTCTTGCTTAAAATAATTGCATATAAGAAGTGTATGCAATTGATTTTAAGGGGATAGAAGAAGGAAAAGGTCCTTAGGAAGGTTGTATGTAGGAAAAATGTCCCTAGTGTCAATGATATGTTACTCATTGAATAGGAAAAACAAATGTGCTTGCCCCTTAGAACATGGTTGAGGATAATAAAGGTGAATATGGTTGCACCTGAATTGTGCCACCATCAAATGGCAAAAAGAAAAGAATAAAGCTATGTGTGCCACATTATATGTATTTGCATAGTCGAGGGAATAAATGTGTGAGTGGAATCAACCAATAAAAGAGGTGAAGTGAGTTGTTGACTCAGCCAAGTACACCTCATAGGGAGAATGAAGAATAGATTTCTCCAAAGGGTAAGGTGTAGCAAAAGTCAATACAAAAGTTATACAAGGAATGCCAACAATGGATTTGAACAAAATCTTATTAGAAGGAGGGGAAATGTATTATCCTAGTAGGAGCTAGAGACATACTAGATATAGGAGGGGCTTCAAAAATAACAATGGATTCCATATCGATAACAGGTGATATAGGGGAAACTATGGAAGGAGTAGGGATAGAATGGTTTTTGGAAGTTTATTTGGATTCTAAGAGAATGTGTAAGATATGTTCATGAGGGTCAACAAGAGGTTTATAGGATTTGGGTTCAAGTTTGGATGGATAGGAAGAAGGTTGAGCAAGTGGAGAAATTTCAGAAGGGGATTTGAGGTGGGGATGCTCTAGGAGGATTTGATCAACTTCAAGGCATGAATAACTAAGTTAGAATGAGAATAAACTTATTGAAAAACTAAATCCTATTAGATATGTGGTAGTAATTTCTCATGGAAAAAAGGTAGAAGAAGGCCATTAGGAGGTTTCAACCCCATTGAACAAGAAATGAGAAGAAAAACCTTGAACACTCTCATGAACATCTTGTTTGCATTGATGCAAGTATGTAGGAGAGACTTAAGGTTCTAGGTTATATTTAAAATAAGATATAAAAGCATGATCCACATTGGGAAAGGAGTGTAGGGAACTATTAGGTAAGGTATAGAACCATTATAAGGTGATATTTGTCAAGGTGCTTGGAAAGAATTTGGACAAGACATAGTTATCATAGGTACGAGTCAAGAATATAGTGGAGAATTATTTCACATGGTGCAATGGATCACCATGGCCATTGTATTTGTCAAAAGAAAGATTTTTCATACCAATAGGAGAAGGGTATGAAAGAATCTCAAGAGATAAGGGAGAGTTTGGCTACATAGGTGTATAGAGGGAAACAAGAGGATAGAGAGAAGTATCCAACTTAGGTGTTGTATCAATAAGAGTAATGTTAAAAGGAGGTAGCTCATGATAAATAGATGGTGAGGCCTCCAGAAATAAAGTGGTATAGAAGTGGTAGTAGGCAAAGAAGGCAGAGATATATAATGGCAAGGGTCTAGGTTTAAAAGAGATGGGTCTAATGTAGGAGAGAAAATAGTAGATAAAGAATCATGAGAAGGATGATCAATATCTATTATAGGAGGAAGCTTAACCAATTTGATGGTACGAAAGTGATAAATGATGCTAGCATGCTTAATAATATTCACAAGAGGGAGTTCATCCTCCAAAGAAAGAGGAGGAGAAGAACAAGATAAGAGTCCTATTACCTAGATTTCACTACTAGCTAAATCAAGCAGAGCTTTCCAATTTTTTAGAGGAAAAGAAGGTACATTTTACTTCTGCTGTGTTAAACCCAAACACATTTGATACAAGTTGAGATGAAACTATATTGTTGCATTTAGATGATTTCAGAGCTTAAGAGATTGTCCAAATCTTTGAAAAAATCAGCAATATATATTGAAAAAATAAGTGTATAAGTTCTCACACAAGCCGTGAGACTAACTGTTTCATTGCAAAATGAAAAAATAAACTATACATTTATAAATAACTGAAAGACGAATATACACATGAGGTAGGGTGACTCGTCATTGCCTGAATGACGAGCCTTCATGCTGTTGCTACGTCTTGTGTCGTCATGGATCGTTGACGTGTCCTACACCCAGCTGCTATCTCCCTGCTATCCCGTCATCTGCATAAAATTTTGGAAAAAATGATGTTAGAGCAATGACGAGGCATCATACATCATATGATATCATCTATAAATGTACAATTTGTGTTTTCAAATGCAGTAAACCAGTTAGCATCACAAAAGCTTTGAGAAGACAAATCAAGAATATCGCTGCAAGCATGCATTTATTTTCTAACAAGTTTGCTTCATGTGCAGATACAGGTGTAATTATGTTTCTGTTTGATTCATTAGTTACATTATGAGTGGAAGAAATGTGGCTCCCACAAGGGTTGAGCCCAGCTCATAGACTTTACAAAACATTTCAGATGCAATGAACAAATGCAAAAGGCACAGCTCAAGGAGCGCATTCAGAAAGCAGATATAGTTTTCAAGAGGTTTCAATCAAAATAGGACAGCAAGGTACAACATGCCAACAAAGATCATCTGGAACAGCTGACTATCATAATAAAGATAGCACAGCAGCAAAAGACAGCAATCATGATGAAAAGAACAACATTTACAGTTAAGAACATCATAAACAACAGTCACAAGGCTGCATTCAGATGATATTTGACACCTTATCGCTCATTCAGAACAGCAAAGATCAACGGAACCACAGTAGATTGTCATAGTAAATGGACAGTCAATGATAGAGGGGCAGGCCTAAATGATCAACGGCAATAGGACACTATACAACAAATTCACGTGTAAGATGTATAATAGTCAATTATGGACAGTGCTGGGAGTAAGTGATCACAGTTTCATTTTATACCATATGAACTAGATGTTCCATGAACATCACTTTGTCACTATGCTATGATAGTCACATGAAAGCAGATACAGTTTTCAAGAGGTTTTAGCCATGGCAGGATAGCAAGCAGTCACCATGAAAATAACAGTTATAAAAGACATTGGAAAGGTGAACAAGATGGAGCAACAAAGTATGATGAAACAACAATCATCGATGGTACATGACTACATGCTAACAACCGTCAACTATCAAAAGATAGAGCAGCAAACTTTCAAGCACAACACCAAAAAATAGTCATAGAAAGAGATGAACAATAATAAGTGTTGTCATAACATATAGGGAACAATATATTGTCATAATGAATGGACAATAGTTAACTGTCAAGAGGTTTCCATCATTGTAGGACAGATGACAGTAAACGATCATGGGGTAGTCACATATAGAAAGCAGATACCATGAAAGGTTGCGATGATCCCTAGGCCTATCAAGGGAGCTGAGAGGTTGATAGTGAGTTGAAACTTTTTCAGTCACAAACTTAAGTCGCATTGATCTCAAAGAGCAAGTAAAAGAAGGTATATCCCTTCCACAAGTATGAAATGATCACAGAAAAATAGAGACTGAGTCTGGAAGGCATCTATAAGACCTTAAGTAAGTCCATTCCAACTGACTGTAGAGTTTGAAAACCTCTATATGGAGTGTGGATGAGTTGAATAGTGTTGTGACAAGTGAATCTATAGAGGTTTTGAAAGGTAGAGTCAATGGGCTCAAATTAATAAAAGAAACAGAATAGAAACTCTTTACAGCAGGTTTTGAACTACCAAGAGAAATTATTGATGTTATAAGACCACATCTTTTGTTGCAGATAATATGGAAGATAGTATATATCAAAAATAATATATATTGCAAGAGAAAAGAGCAATTTGCTAACAAGATTCAGGGGTTCTGATGGCCCAGATAGGAGGAGGTGCAACTGCTTTCACAGAGGTACAAATGGAGTGAAGGTTTCAAGGAAAGGTTGATTGAAACAGGTGTGAAAGCCATCTCCATTTTTTGTCTTAAAAAGATCCCAAATGCAATGTCCAGCACAAGAGAAAATGCAGATTTCGAGTTACAGCAGACAGGACCAAAATTGAGATTCGACTCATTCCAAAATAAAAGTGACAGAAAAATGCATGAGTCTCGACTCATTTCAGAACAAAGCATAGAAAATGGTAGATTTACAAAGAAAAATACAGTTTTGCTGTTGTCCAAGTTCAAATGCCACAAAAACTCTGAATGAGGAGCACTAAAAACAGAGTTTCCACAATAATGAAGCTATAGCCACTCAGAGAAACTACAACTTTCGAATAGCAGCAAGGCATACTTGTATTTTTTCCAAGTTTTTTGTCTAAGCTGGGGTGAACAGGAAAACAATAGAATATGAAGAAAAATGCAAGGGGTTTTTATTCTTTTTCAAACGTATGCTCAGACAAATCGCCCAAAGGTCAGCTCAATGGAGTTCGAACAATCATAAAATGCAATGTTTTTCTTCATATTTCAAACAACAGAGAGAAAAAATTGAAGATTTCAACTCATTGCTGCAATAAACCCTCATAAATGCCCAAAATCGTGCTTCTGGCAGCAATTTTCAAGAGAAAATATAGTTTTCTTTTTTTTCAAGTGTCAACAGCAGAAAAGAAATCAAAAAGAATGCAAATACCAAAAGGGGTTACATAGTTTTACAGTTTTTCACACAATACACTCAGAAAATGTCTAAAATCGTGCTGCTGGCAGCGAGTATATAGAGAAAATGCAGATTTTTCTAGTTCAAATGTACACAGAATAGTCTTGAAAAGACAATACAGAGGTTAAATCCATTGGTGTTTGGAGCCAGACAAGTGTGGAGATAAAAGAAAATGAAGAGCTTTCAAGTTTTCTATCAACGCAGCACACAGAAACATACAGTTTTTTTTTAATTTACTGCACACAGAAGCGTCTGTTTGTAGTTTTTTTAGGTTTTATCATGTGTTCTGCTCGTTTGAGCCAAAGAAATACAGATATAAGAAAAAATGAAAGCCCTTTGAACCCCTTTCACACAATATGCTCAGGTATAGTCAAAATCATGCATCTGACAGTAAGATCTCATGAAAAAAATGAAAAGAAACTTGACGGCGAGTTACCTCTGTGTTTTTTTCGCCTTTTGCTGTGTAAAAAAAATCATGTTTCTTCCTCTCAGATGGCGGCGTTACACAGCCAACATCGAAGGTAGAAGGTCGACCATTCGAAACAACAGAAAATCTATCAACATACAGTCGAATCGCGGCCCAAATCAGCCCAAAATCGACAAAAAGAAGTCAAAAACTTAGGAAAAATGCAAATTACCTCATGTTTACTCAGAAATTCAACCAAGACTGGCCCAGGAATTGACAAAATGATACATTTCTGCCTTCAAACCCTCATGGCGGCGGCCAGTTCGCACAGTGAAGAAGCAAATGCAAATAAAAAATTTTTTTAGGTCTTCTACTTGGGTCGAATGTCATAGATAACATTTGAGTGTTTTTTGACTTTTATTTTTAAAATCATTGCATTTGTTGTATGGCTCATGGTCAAGACACTTCATGTGTTAAAACCTAGCGATGCAAGAGGGGGCCATGGCATTTTTATGCCATTTATTTCTTTTTTTCAAAAACCAACTTCAAATGCAATGAAAAGAGCATAAGGTCGGGTGTTATATCATATCTACGGATATGTTTTGCTAGAGGCATGTTGGCTAGGAGTTACAAGGTGGGTTTGGTAGTGCATATGGGAGTCATAAGGGTCCTTTTTGAACTATATTGCTTAGAGCCTCACTCATGGTGGTGGAAATGTATGCGGAAACGAAAATGGCTAGGGATTGTAAGGCTGGTTGGCATAGCGATGAGATTCATGTGATATGCAGGTGTATGAGTGTCATATAAAATTTGCCTAGGAGTTACGACCTTTTTATGTCATTTTTTGTAATGCAAATCAGGGAATTAATGTCATGTGTCATTTTTCTGCATAGACTTGTATAGTATTGGAATTGTAAACATTTACTAAGGTGGTATAATTATAAGCCTCTTAGTTAATGTTATATAAAATGCAGAAAATATGTCATTATGTCCTATATTTGGATAATATCTGTTATTTATGATGCTGCAGAGGATTATGACACAGATCTGACGTATGTCAGAAGCCTCATAGAACATTTAAAGGCATTCTATGACATTTTCAGGTGCCTTTATGATAGCAGATGGCATCCCTTGACTTTTTCTGCATTGTAATCACACTTTGGAGGACTTTAGAGAGATATTTTGTGAGCATTTATGAGATGCACGGGAATGGAGGTGGTGGATGTCTATCTGTTTACAGCTGCTTAGGAAGTATATAGTCTTCTTCCTTATTCATTTTTCAGAGGTTCTGATTATTCACTACTCTATATATTGTAATTTTCTGAGTTCTTTTGCAGAAGTGAACACATTTTGTAACCCATTTTCAGAGATATAGTGTTGTAACACTCTTTTGGCAGTAATAAGCAGTTCATACCTTCCTATTTCTTCTGATATTGTGTGTCTTCAGTGTTAGTACAGATCTTGGTGATGTTTCTTTATCCTTGAAGCTGTCTTTCATGTTGGTGCCTTTATGCAGGGGTTATATAATTTTTGCAGGTTGTGAGATGTGCAAGGGATAACAATCAATTTGTGGGTAGTGAGAAAACTTCTTTCTCCTTAACAAGACTGCTGTTATTTAGCCTTCTTACAAAACATTGATGCAAGGGTTATGATTTTTTCTAGTTGTGTGAGGGTTCTTATTATTACTGGTTCTAAAGTGTGTCATTTATGTGTATTTCCTGATGATCTCTTGGTGCATCACCTTAGACAGTAGGTTTCATTTTTATGTAATCTTTCTTACCCTTTTCTCTGCAAAGATTTTAGTATAAGTAGTTTAGGTGGAGTATCAACAGGAAGCCAGCCTTCTCCGGAGGTTCTTTCCATCGCAGGTGACCCACAGACCTGGAAAGATCCCATGTTTCTCCAGATTGCCAGGTTCTACAACTCAGCAAGGGTGCAAATCTGAGAGACAACAAGTCCACCTTGCCAAAAGAAAGGATAAATAGGAGAATGAGGATCATCATTACTTGAAGAAGAGTCACCAAAGGAACTAAAAGAAAGACTATCAATAAAGTTTGAGATCCATGTGGTGAAGGTGTATAAACTGTAAGAATAGGATCTTCATAGGTGGTGAGGGAAGAGAAGGAGACCTCAACATCTTTTGAGATCTATGGAGTTTGAACATGTAATCAGAGGAGGAAGAGAAGTGGGAAAAGACATGTTATCATCATGGACTATGGGGGAGGTAGTGGAAGGAGAAGGATGGTAATAAATAGTAGGGGTTTGCATAGAGAGGTCAAGAGGATAGAGTAACATAGGAAGAGCTAAGTCACTATCGCATGCATGGAATGAAGTATCATTATCATAGACTTGGTGAGCAAAGCTACAAAGTGAGGTATGAGAAGAGGAAAAAATTTATGTGTTGAAGGATAGAAGAAGAATGTTAATTACAAAAGGTGTAGATAAATTTGGATGAAAGCTATCATTTTTCTCCTTTAGGACTATGGAATAGGATTTGGAGCAACACCCTGCATTGTTTTAGGAAAGATTTTTTATTTGGTTTTTGGGAAGAAAATGGAAAGTATGGAAAAGAGGTTTTTGTGTTAAAGAGGTCGGTTCACCAAATTGTAATATAAAATTTGATCTACTTTAAACTTATATTACATTAATCATAAAATATGAAATAGTAGAAATACAAAGGTAGAATAAGAAAACTACCTACAAAATAGTGATTAGAAAATTACAAAGAACCTAGAAAGTAACTCAAGAAGCTCTTGGGAACAAATGCTAGTGTTCCTGTGTTGTCTTTATTTTTGTGTTCTCATCTTAAAATAGATAAAAATAAACTTTCTGCACATGTTATGGAATTCCTGCACATAAAGAAGGAAAAAACATAACAACAAAATAAAAGGGTATAGTTGGAAAAGTATAGAATAGAAAATGATATGATTTAAACTAGATTTTAATCTTCGATGAAATAACTAAATGACAAAGGAAGGTAAGAGAATGAAAACCATGGTTGTGAGTTATTGAGTCCTCAAATGTACCTATAGTTGGGACAAGAAAAATATTGGTGACTGCTTGGGAGCTTGCCATGAATGGTTAGCCCCTAGTTTGGTTTTTAAACCTCCACATGTATTAAATAGAATGAGGAGATAAGATTTTGTGTGTGTGCTCCTATATTATGTGCATCTAGGACTAAGACCAACAATGTAAATGATAAAGGAATAATAATATGTGTGTCTACTATTACCCTTGTGTATGGAGGAGATTTAAGAGATGCAAAAATCCAAAGATACCAAGGAATCAATAAATATAGAATGACAAAGAAATAAGGAAGTATAGTAAACTTTTTGAAGAGGATGAGTTCAATAGTATGTAGAAAGATTCACAACAAGAGGATCCAACACACAAAAGAACCAGGATGTTGTTGTAGAATGCTAAAGTCTTGTAGGAGAGCTTGATAGTGAAGAAGATACAAGATCAAAAATTAGCTCAATGCATGATGAGGGAAGAGGAATCCAAAATTCAAAAATCTAAATCATGAGAGGATAAGGTAGAAAAGACTATTGGAACTCGATAGGCTAGGCCAAATGACCATTGCAAACAAATAAAAGTTGAAGACACAAGCTTTGAATCCCAAACAAATCTCAAATAGTCATACACATTAGTGTAACCACATAGACATTCACGCAACTATGCTATCATCCAAGAAGAAGAAAATGAGAAACATTACAAAATGTCACACTAGACATAAAAACATTAAAATACACTACATAAAACATAAGTTCGCAAAACAACAAAAAAATTTGCATTTGGATTAGGAACTAGGCTAAGAAATAAGGCTAAAATGGTCCCTAAAACATACTCAAGAATGAACACTAAAATAAGGACAATTTTTAGTGTCAAAATTGTAGGGTATACAATTTTTGACCTTACACCAACATGCTTCAATATCATTTGTAGAGAAGTTTTCAGTTTTAATGTTGATAAATTTATCATTACTTCCCTCATATGCCTCTATCTTGTTGGAAAAAGGTGTGTTCATCTCTAATTTGTTGTCCTCTTCCATTATGAGTGTCTATGTTTTCATTATTTCAACTTGTTCATCTAATATGTCCCCACAACCAATTGTATCAATTATTGTTTCATTATTTTTTATCACTTCCAAAATAGTTCTAATTGCCTTAGTTGCATTGATGACTTCACAATCTGAGTCATCATCTAAATCAAATGTGTAGGCTTCTCTTCTTTCACTCTATAGATTTGAACAATAGTGTAGGCTCTAAAAGAATTCATTTTAGTTACATAAGGAATTGCAGATTAGTTTTGTCGATAAGCCCATTGATTTGGTTGAGGGATAATATTTATTTGGCTTTGTTGAAATGAGTGATTGGTCTTATTTTTCTAAGGATAATAGCCCATTTTGTGTTTCTAGATTCTATACATGTTCAAATTTTGTTGATATGCCACTTGGTTTTGTTATAGGCTACATGTTTGATTTTTGCAGCAAATGTTGCATACACTCATAACCCAATTGGGCCAAAACTAGGGCTCTTTGAAAAACAACTTCTATAGTGATTACTTGTAGAGTATCTCTAATAAGTGTAGCAAATCATGGATTTAATCCCCATTAAAAATGGCTTAATATATTAGCAAACTAGATCTATGTGCAACATTTACTATTTCAAGTGCATGGTAAAATCTTTGATTAAATTGGGATAGATTCTTTGAGTTGTCTTCTAACTACTATAATCTATAAGAAAGATTCTCATGGATCTAAATTTTCCCAAATTGTCTTAAGAAAGAATTCTCCAACTCAACCCAAGAATGTATGGAATTTGGTAGAAGACTAACATACCACTGACATTCAACATCCCTCAATGTGTTGACAAATAAATGGCAAACAACATCCTCTTGAATGACTTGGTGTTGTATAGTTATATTTTTGAAGAGTTACACATACTCTAATGTGGTTTGATGACGTCCAAGTGTGAACGAGGGGAGCTTCCCATAAAATCCCAAGGGATCTCATGAGAAATCCTTGAGATACTTAAAGGATAGCCATCCAACTTCCATTGCATGTTTCCTTTCATTTTTCTTTTCTACCTTTTGATTCTTTTGTTTTTCAAATGAATTTTAGTGAGGTTAAGGCAATTTAAATTAATTTTGGAACATTAATTTATGTTTTTAAACATCTATTATGATTCATCGCAGTCCCTCCTTCTAGTGCTAATTTTGTTGACATATGTTTTGGCACATCAACATGTTAGAATGTCAAATGTTCTTCTACTAAAAAGGTGGTTAGTCTCAAGAGTCTTCATTAGTTTACAAACAACAAAAAGTGCTTAGAAATACCTATTGCACCTTGCACACACACCCCATTTTTTTCAAGCAAAATGAGGGCCCCCCTTTTCTCATCAGGTCTGCTTCAATCTCCTTTGGTCATGTTTGCATAAATTTCACTTTGGGAATTCTCATTTGGTCTTTGGAGGCCATCTAGTCAAGATTTAGTAGGAAATTTCATTCTAGATTTGTTCAAAATCTATTAGGGGATTTGTATCCTATGACCTAGTAAACTCAATTTCTTTTCACTCTTGGTTGTATAGGTGTTGTCTTATCCTCTCCTCTTTGCACCCTTGCTTTTGGTTTCTAGATCATCCTGTCATAACCCCTATTTTCAATAATTATTTTTCAATTTAATATTACTATTTTAATGATCGTTGACCAAACTTTGACTCATGTGCGTAACAGGAATATACTCTTGATGGAGAGAGTATCATTGAGGAGGGGGCATCTAGCTGACTGATAGTGACTGTGGTGAAAGAAATTTGCACACACAGGCAGTTAGATGGCATATAGTTGTATAGTCATTGCATAAATTAATTTTATTGATATATTGTCTTCTTATTTTACTAGAAAAAAAAATCATTTAATATGTTATAGTTGTTATTTAATTAATTATTAATTAAAAATGCTCTCAGTGAAATAAAAGTATTTTAAATTATATATATTGATTTAATTTGAAATTGTATGTGAGGGAAAGAATTATATTTTATTAATTATTATTTTTAGAAATAATTTTATGGCAAATTAATTAATAAAATTATGTTTAGTTATTAAATTTATGTCATTTTCAAAATTAGAATATATGTTTTATTTTATAACAATAGAAATAATTCATAGAAAAAGAAAACGAAAATAGAAAATCAGAAGCTAAAATCAAGGGAAAAAGCCATGTTAAGCGAAGATGAAAATAGAATAATGCAAAAACAAAGTAGATTTTTGAATTAGAAAGAAATAAATATTAGGAGTATATTTATCTGATTTATTATTTTTAATAGCAAGTTTTCATGAGATAAAAGCAACAAGATAAAAAGGTGACTATTTTATATTAGAAAATAAGAAAAGCTAATTCTTCATTATTAGATATTTCTAAATTGTGTGTGTGAAACTCACATTATTAGTAAGTTTATAATTAGTTCTTGCTATGAAAACTTGACTTTTATTATTATTATTATTTTTAAATTGTATTTTAGTTATTAAATCTTATCCAATTTAATTTTAATTTAATTTTGGTGAATTTATGTGGTGATTAAAAAACTTGCCTTTTGTGAGTGAAAATATTTATATTTATTTTATTTAAAATAGAATATTATTTAGAAAGATAAACTAAATAGGTATTTCGCAATAAATAAATAAGTGCCAATTAAATTTAGTAATAAATGTAGTTCATTTTTTTTTAGAATTTAAGAATATCATTTTAGGGAAATATCTTTTATGAATTGTCATTAATTGATTTTACTATTAATTTCTAAATTTCCTTTGAGTATATTTTTATTTTTTTTAGGAACAACAGTGAATTTAGAAGGAACATTAGATATAAATAAATAGAGGAGAAAAAGAAGGGATTTTGGAGGAGAAAAGGGACGTAAGTTTACATTTTGGTAGGATCAAAAAAATAATAATTTACATTAGGCATTATTTGTTTAATTATAATGAATTGCATTCCAGGATAATTTTTGGGCCATGTTCGTTTCAAAGGATTGAAAGTTGAGATCTTCATCAAAGAAAGAAATTAGGCAAGATTTTAGGAGATTGCGGAAGCATGATTTTCGGAGCCAAAATGGAGTGCCATATTTGGAGAGCCAGTTATGATTTGAGTAACTTTCTATATTACGGTGGATTTGATTCTCCATGACTAGGCATTGTAACTCATGGTTTTGAGTTTCCTTTTTGGTGGATTGTTGTATTGGAACTCCTATAAATTGAAGGCTTGAGGAGTTATTTGGGAGGGAGTTTTATGCAGGGTTATGCGGTGAGCTTTTCCTCCAAAGGAGCAAGATGTACATCTCCATGTTAAGGCTTTGAGCCTGCAAGTGTATTGTAACATGTTTGTGGTTGTAGATTAATACATTGGTTTGATGCTTTGGAGGGTGGGGTTTCTTAAGATGTCATAACCCCTATTTTCAATAATTAATTTTCAATTTAATATTACTATTTTAATGATCGTTGACCAAACTTTGATTCATGTGCGTAACAAGAATATACTCTCGATGGAGAGAGTATCATTGAGGAGGGGCATCTAGCTGACTGATAGCGACTGTGGTGAAAGAAATTTGCACACACATGCACTTAGATGGCATATAGTTGTATAGTCATTGCATAAATTAATTTTATTGATATATTGTCTTCTTATTTTACTAGAAAAGAAAATCATTTAATATGTTATAGTTGTTATTTAATTAATTATTAATTAAAAATGCTCTCGGTGAAATAAAAGTAATTTAAATTATATATATTGATTTTATTTGAAATTGTATGTGAGGGAAAGAATTATATTTTATTAATTATTATTTTTAGAAATAATTAGTAAAACATAATTCTTTCCCTCACATACAATTTCAAATAAAATCAATATATATATATATATATATATATATATATATATATAAAATTTACTTTTATTTCACCAAGAACATTTTTAATTAATAATTAATTAAATAACAACTATAACATATTAAATGATTTTCTTTTCTAGTAAAATAAAAAGACAATATATCAATAAAATTAATTTATGCAATGACTATACAACTATATGCCATCTAAGTGCCTGTGTGTACAAATTTCTTTCACCACAGTCGCTATCAGTCGGCTAGATGCCCCCTCCTCAATGATACTCTCTCCATCGAGAGTATATTCCTGTTACGCACATGAGTCAAAGTTTGGTCAATGATTATTAAAATAGTAATATTAAATTGAAAATTAATTATTGAAAATAGGGGTTATGACACATCCAATGTTATTTGCACAATCTCCCTAAGATATCCAAGATTGGGCTAGGTCATACTCCACTTAATTCATGCATAAAGACTTGGATGTTCCATGTTATTATTGGGACTTAGGTGACATTCACCTAGGAGAGTCCTGGTTGGAAGAGTTCATTTGCAATCTTCATTGCAGTGAGTTTTTCAGGTATTATGTTTTATCAAACATAGTGGTTTACATATGATAATTATGTCACAAGTCTTATTATACATCAGATATGTTGTTCAACATGTGGTGGTTCTATGATAAAAATTGCAAGATATCTAGATGAAGAAATCACAATCACATAGGTGTTAAGTACTTTTTAGAGCATGATTAGTGATGTAGTTGCACTTGCAGTAGAACTGGTGAACATGCAACATGAATTGAGGGTTTTCTAATATCCTAGAAGATGACACAAGGTACTACATACAATCTAAAGTGAAGATATGTTTGTATATTCTACCAAAATCAAGAAGAGCTAGTAGTGGTGGCTATACTAGAAACATACCTATACCAATAGTGTAAAGGATGTAACTATTGTTTCATAGTATGCAACAACAATAAAGTTTACAATGTGATTATCCACGAGGAGACATAATATTTGGTGGTAAAGTGGAGAATGTTGACGTCACATATGTATGGAGTATGGTTATATGACTTTTGTTTTTCTACAAGTTAGTTATACAATTGGGTGGGTGGTATTCCATGAATCTATCTATATATAATATTTGTATGAATGTGCCAAGGTTACTAGAGGTGATGAATTCATGGTATAGACATTGAAGAGATTGTGTACATTATTGGTGTTTAAACACTTAAGTGTTTGCAAAAGAAGAGTATGTTGTAGATTAAGACTCATTGTCCAAAGGCCTTGTTGTATTGAATTGGTGTTGATTCTAAACATACAAATTTGAATGTGTTTTGCTGGTGGGTTTTCTCCCATAAGGATTTCCCATGTAAAATACTTATGTATTGTGTAATCTTATGATTGCATACTATTTCATTACTTTCATATGTGCTAATGTTTAGATTTGATACATTTTGTTTACTATTAACTAAATACACAATCTTAATAACTTGTTATTTTAGTCTATTGGTCCTAATACAAAAGGGTGAAAATCCCTAACATTTGGTATCAAATCAATTTTGTTGTTTGTATGGTGTCTACTTCATTGGAGTGAAAACCCTAGTGTGTGTATTAGTGAAACCCTACAATAGTTAGAAAGTTATGGTTGGTATATAACTAGAATCAAATAAAAGATTTCAATGATTATGTGAGTAAGCAAAACAAAATTATATCTATAGTAAGAACATCAAGGTCTAAAATTATAGAGTTCAATGATTAGAACTTCCAACTATGGAAGTTGAAGATGAATGATCTTATAGTGGAAAGAGATTAGTGGATTTCAATATTTTCTTTGGCTTAACCATTAGGTATGTTTGATGAAGATTGGTTATTTGGATAAGAAAGACAGTTTAATACTATTTGGTTATGTCTATTAGATTCTATGTTAATGAATGTGTCTTAGTAGTAGACAATAAATTCATTATGGGAGAAGTTAGGTAAGTTATATTAGTCCAATTGCCTAGTAAATTAACTTATTTTGAAGAAAAAGTTATATTCTTTTAAAATGAGGGAGGGAGGCTATGTAACTAATCATTTAAAATTATTTTCATATGATATTACCTGTCAACTTGTCATTACTACTTGATAACCTTGTGATGTTAATAAGTAGTAATGACACAACACTTAAACTAGAAAATATGATTAAAATTTTGTTAAGTGAAGAAACTAGAAAAAGGTCCATGGATGATAAATTTTCTGATGCCCTTGTTGTAAGAGGTAGGTTAAAAGAGAAGAAAGGTAAGAAATAGGAGATAATAAGTCTAAGGGTAATGACATGTCTAAATCTTTGGGTAAGTTTAAGGTAAAATGATGGAATTGTGGTAAGAAAGGTCACATAAAGGAGTGCAAATCCAAAAAGGATAACTTCTCTAATAAGTCCCCTAACACTAATGAATATAGTAGTGATGCCTTTGTGTTTGTTAACTTTGTTGGTGATGATTCTTGGTTGATTGGTTTGGGTGCTTCTTTTCATATGACACCACACAAGAGTGATACTCAAAGTATACTAGAAGTGATGAAGGGAATGTATTTCTTGGTGACAATAGTTCCTTGAATATTGCTGGTTGAGGAAACATCGAAGTTGCTTTCATGGATGGAAGAGTACGAACACTCACTGATGTACTGCATTTACTAGGTTTGGAAAGAAACCTTATGTCTATGTCTAAAATGGATGATATATGAATTCATGTCACTTTTAATGTGAAATGGTATATATTATTAAGAGACAATTTCATGCTTGAAAAAGGAGTATGACTTGGTTCTCTATATAGTATGGATGCATAAAATTTATCTCATTGTGCTAATGTTACTAAATATGAATTAGAGTTATTGTGGCATTTGCAATTAGGTCATTTGAGTGAAAAAGGATAAAAACCTTGGTTAGTAAAGATACGGTGCAAGGTCTTAGTGATTTTTCTATTGGTATTGACTTTTGTAAGTATTTTGTGCTTAGAAAACAAAGTAGAGTATATTTCAACTCTAGAAGCACTAGAGTAGGGGAGATTTTAGAGGTGATACATAGTGATGTGTTTGGTGTTGGGATTGCAAGATCAGAAAGCAAGAACACTTCCACAAGCTATGAGCACACAATAAGACAAAATTATATTTCAAAAAGTTAATTAAAATATACAAAGAAGCCTTGCATATATAGGCAAGGTAGTGGAGGTAGGAAGGTAGGACACAATGACTGACTACCTCTCCATAGGTGCAACACTTGTCTTGCTCAAACAACATGTATTTGAGAAAGTAGCAAGTATGCATGCATTAGGTGTATCACAAAGTGAGGACACATGTCTCAACCACATGAGGTGAAACAAAACTCGAAAATTCCCTAAGTGGAGACTTAATATAGTGTGAACAAGACTCTCCTACGTAGGGTAAGCTAACTAGTTTGATAATGTCTCTTTTTACACTAACATTTGTTCCTATGGAAATCACATCCATTGGTAAGTCTCTATGCTATTCATTTAATGATGATTATTCTAGGTGTACTTGGATATTTTTTATTAGGCTCAAGTTTGAGGTATTTCTCATGTTTAAGGAGTTCAAACCTCTAGTTAAGAATCAAACCAATAAGAAAATAAAGGTTCTTAGGACAAATAATAGAAGAGAGTTATACTCTAAAAACTTTGATGAATTCTATAAGCATACTAGAATTATAAGAAAAAGAACTACCCCTTACACACCATGGCAAAATGGAGTAGTAGAAAGGTTAAATAGCGCAGGGTGCTGCCACAATAATGGGTTACACTTTCTGGGACATCCTGATTTTTGCTGAAATCACATATTTTTAGAAAATATAATGATTTAAGCCTTGAAAGGTTCCATTTAAAGTATTTTAATTGAAGAGGGTTTGATCAAACCCCCTTAGATTCAAACCCCCTTGGATAGAACCCCGCTAGTTTTAAACCATGTCTATAATGGAGTCTCCTCTACACCTATCAAAATGCTAATAAAAATCACTTTTGATTTACCTTTTGGGGGATCAAATGAATTCATTTAAAATTTATGTTTTGTAAGTATGTAGTCCTTATTATAAGCTTCCCAAAAAGTATAATTTTAAATATATTTAATTTGATTATTATATTTATTTTTTATTTCTTGTGAATGTAGGTTTTTCACCGAACATCAAGTTCTCTATTCTACGCACATGGAAAAATAGTAAATTAGTGAAAAAAATTCTAAAAAACATCTATGCCCTAGGTATTGATGTCCTTGTTTCAACAAAAAAGAAAAAAATTGAATTTCGATACATAAAGAAAAAGTTATGTTTTACAGAATACGCCTATGCCTAAATTATAATTGGTTTGACTTCAAAAATTAATTAAAAAAAATATTCAACAAAACATTATAAAACCAAATACATGCTCTATATATCAGTGTTACCAATCTAAATTCAAAAGAATCAGAATTTTATCCTTTTGTAGAAAAAAAGTTATGTGCTACGGAATACACATCACTTAAAAAAATGTTGTTTACTATTAAAAACTAGTTATCAAAGGAGATGCAAAAAAATTTACAATTTAACTCCAATTTTTTTTAAAAAAATATATTTAGAATCTACAAATAAAATCTAACAAATCACTAGTTCACATCATCTTCAAATTCCTAATGATTTAGTGGCTCTAAGTGTCAGAAAGTGAATATTTAGTTCAAAATGTTAATTTCAATGTCAAGTTTGGCCAAAAAGTGTAACCCATTATTGTGGGATCACCCCGCTTTGTTGGATTAGGGTAGGAGTATGTTGAGTAGTACGGGTCGAGGATAATATTTTTGGGTGGAGGTGGTATATATAACATGCTACTTGAAGAATAAGTCTCCCAATTCTACATTGGAAAACAAGATGCCATATGAAGTGTGGATTGGAAGAAAACTAGTGGTGACACACTTGTGAGTATTTGGCTATGAGGCATTTATTGAGGTGCCTAAGGAGTGGCAATCCAAGCTAGGTATTAAAGATAAAAGGTGTATTTTCATCGATTATGGAGAAAATGTCAAAGGCTCCAAGATTTGGAATTTGGGAACCTTGAAAGTTATCTACTCAAGTGATGTTACATTTAGGGAACTTGGTGTGAGGCCCAAAATTTAGTAGTCAAAGGGTACCAAAATTGAGAGGGTGTATTTTAAAATAACAAATAGAGAAACAAAATGTACCAAAGGTTAAATAGAGTACTAGATAATGTGGTTTGGAAGAGGATGAATAAATCACATCTAGAGGTAACTTTGAAGAAGAAAAGGGTGTAGATGTGGTAGGAAGTTCTACACCACAAATTGTGAAAAGGTCTACAAGGTAGTGCAGATTACCTAGTAGATATAGTCCACCAGATTTCCATTGTGTCTTTGATCTTACTTGTACTAATAGTGAATCAAGTTATGTGGAAGATGCTTTCACTTCCAAAGAGAAAAAGTCTTGGAAGAATTTTGTGGATGAGGACATGTTAGCATTAAAACAATGTAAGACTTGGAATTTGGTTGATATTCCTAATGATAAGAAACCCATTGGCTGCAAGTGGTTAGTTAAGAAGAATTTTAGAGAAAATGGCTCTCTCAAATAGTACAAGGCACAACTGGTGGAAAAGGGTTATTCCCCAGGTTGAGGTAATAGACTTTAGTGAGATATTTTACCCTATTGCTAAGTTGAGTTCCATTAGAATGTTGTCTACTATTCCAACACTTGATCTAGAGATTGAGTAGATGGAAGTCAAAACAACATTCTTGCTAGAGACTTAGAGGATGAAACCTTCATGGAACATCCTAAAGGATACAAGGGAAAAGGTAAATAGAATTTGGTTTGTAAGTTGAATAAGTCTCTGTATGGGTTAAGGTAGTCCACACAGATGTGGAACTAATAGTTTGACACACATGTGCTAGAATTGGGTTTTAGAAGAGGTGATGTTGATCATTGTGTATACTTTAAAAAGGTAAATGATCATATTTGGATTATTGTTTTATATGTTGATGATATGCTTATCATTGGAGATAATAAAATATTAATTTAAGAACTTAAAACTCAATTGGCTAGTAAGTTTGATATGAAAGAGTTAGGAGCTGCATTCTTGGAATGGAGATATGTAGGGGTAGAAGTAAAAGGAAACAATGGATAAAATAGAAGTAGTATCTTGAAAAAGTCTTGAAGAGGTTTGGAATGTAGGATAGTGAACTGGTAATTTCACATCTACTTGTTGGCACTAAGCTAAGTATAGAACAATGCCCTAAATCTATGAAGTCTTTGGAGGGCATGAGAAAGGTTCCTTATGCAAGTGTGGTAGGTAGTCTCATGTATGCAATAGTCTACACAAGACCAAACATTGCCCAAGTAGTGGGAGTTCTAAGTAAGTTCATGGTGAAACCAGGTAAATAACATTGGACACATGTGAAAAGGGTGTTTATGGACTTGAAGGGAACTCTAGATTATTGCTTGACTTATGATGGAACTAATGATATGGATAAGATGTCGAGTGTACAAGGATTTTTGACTTAGATTGGGTTGGAGATCATGACAACCAAAGGTCTACAAGTGGATATGTGTTTATTCTATTTGGAGGAGCCTTAAGTTGGATGAGTAAGAGGTAGTAAATAGTTTCCTTTTCAACTACTAAAACAAAATATATGGCTGCAACATAGCTTGTAAGGAAGTGGTATGGTTGAAGAGGTTAAGTAAGAATATTGGTTTTAAGATTCAAGTAGTGTTGAAGTGTGATTCATAGAGTGCAATTTGTTTGTCTAGGAATCTTGTTTACCATGATATAACAAAACATATTGATGTGCAATATCATTTTATGAGGGATATGGTTGAGAACAGGAAAACCCAAAAGGATAAAATTGACACTAAGTTAAACACTATAAATTCTTTAACAAAACCTGTAAGTATTGCAAAATTCATGTCGTGTAGAGATGAGATGGGCTTATCCCATTATTGAGCATGAGGATAACTTATTGGGATGATATAATGCATGGTCTCCTATGGTAAATATCAAGTGGGAGAATTTGGGACTTCGGTGATATTCACTTGGGAGATTCCTAGTTGGAACAATTTATATGCAGTCTTCATTGTGCTAAGTTTTTTGGTATTGTGGTACAACAAACATAGTGGCTTACATATGATAATTATGTTTTAGGTATTTTGGTACATCATATACATTGTTCCATATGTGGTGGTGCTATGACAAAAACTACAAGATATTTGGATGAAGAACTCACAACTGCATAGATGTTAAGTACTTGCTAGAGCATGATATGTGATGCAGGAGAACTTATGATAGAATTGGTGAACATGTAGCATGAACTGAGGGTTGGATAATGTCTTATAAGGTGACACAAGGAACCAAAATCAATCCAAAGAGAATATATGTTTGTATATGGGTGATCCCACAATACTAAGTCCCAAACTTGGGACATCCTGATTCTAGTTTGAAATCACATATTTTTTAGAAAAATTAATGGTTCCATCTAAAGGGGTTCCATCTAAAGGGGTTTAATTGAAGGGGTTTAGATAAAACACCCTTAGATCAAACCCCCTTGGAAAGAATCCCTAGTTTTAAATCAAAACCTTGATGGAGTCTCTTCCGCACCTATCAAAATGCTGACAAAAAACCAATTTTGCTTCATCTTTTGGGGGATCAAATAAAGTCATTTAGAAATCCTATTTTGTAAGTGTATGTAACCCTTAGTATAAGATTTCCAAAAAGTATGATTTTGAATATATTTATTTTCTATTTTATAGTGAACATAGGTTTTTCACCAAACATCAAGGTCTCTATTCCACACACGTCAAAAATAAAAAATAGAGAAAAAAAATCTAAAAAATATCTGCACACTAGGTATTGAAGTTCTTGTTTCAACAAAAAAAAGCAATTTAATTTGGATAGATATATAAAAAGTTATGTTGTATGGTATAAACTTATGTCTGAATTATAATTAATCCCACTTCAAAAGTTAATAAAAAATTATGAAAATATATCTACACACTAGATATTGGTGTTACAAATCTATGTTTAAAATCATATAATTTGATCCTTTCTATAAAAAAGTTATGATGCACGGTATAACCATTATTTTTAAAAAATATTATTAACTATAAAAAAAATTTATTGTTGTCACTTGGATTTGCACCTTGTGTTGAAGCCTGTTTGCTACAACAATCCAATGAAACATGGGAGTGATTTCGAGGTGTGGTACCTTGCAAATGAAATCAAACCTCCAGAAAAGGGTGGTTCCTCTTTCTGAATATAAGATTCAGAGAAAACTATAAGACTAAACCTAATCTAACACCACCGGGAAAAGGGAAGAGGGAAAAAACTAAAAGTGAAAGGTGATACACCAGGTTTAATGAAGAACACCCATGAAGCTAAAATGCATAGAATAACTTCACACAACTGATAGGATCACACAAATCTTGCAGCTTCTAACAAAGGTAAAGAACGTAATAGAATTGCAAGGAAATAAACATTCACACGCAATAGCCAATTCCATATTACACAGAGTTAAAAATAACATGAAAAGGTGAAAATAACTAGTATTGTATTGATTAAAAGGCACAGTTACAATAGGGTAGAGTTCTATTTGGAGCACAAAAATAAACTTGTATGTCCAACCCTCCTTACAGTGATTTTTAACTATATATAGCATCATACATTGGTAGCACATTCACCTATTGCAATAAATTCGCCCCATGGGCCTGTCAGAAGATACTTCTACAAAGGAATGTCTATGTACATTTATTTCCAAGAGCGAATGGACAATATATTTAAAGGTTGTGATGATTTTCTTTGTGTTTACATAGATGACAATCTTGTTTTTCGCAAAAACTTTGATGACCATAAGAGTCATCTTGAAACATTCTATAAATTAGCTTATAATGCAGGGATTGTTTTGTTCCTTAATAATATTCAATGGTGTACAAACTCATGTAGATTTTTAGGAATGATAGTCAATAATGCTGTGTTAGAAGTCCAGCCACACATCAAAGAAAAAGCCTTAGAATTCAAGCCTCCATTTGACAGAAAGACTCTCCAAGCATTTGTAGGAATTTTGAATTGTGTCAACAATTTCTACAAAGATGAAAGATTTGACCGAGAATCGCTCCAACAACTCCTTAAGAAGAAAAAACTTATATGGTCTGATCAACACACTGCTGCAGTACAGAAGATCCAACGTAAGATAAATAATCTTCCCGTTCTTTATGTTCCAAGTACTGATGAATTTATCCTGTACATAGATGCATCAGACATTGCTTGGGGAGGATATTTAGTGTTCGTAAAAAATGGTAAAGAAAATATTACTGAATATGCTAGTGGCATATTTTTGGAAGATGTTAAGAAGTAGATCTCCTCAAACAAAGAAATTTTTGGGGTCATTAAATGTCTTAAAATTTTTTCTTGTAAGCTAATGCACCTTAAACATTTTATTATTAGAATAGATTGTAGTAGGTTTCTCACTTTCAAAGAGAAAGATCATGGAAGAAAGGACGGGTGCAGAAAATATGTCAGATGGAAAGCATATCTAAATCAGTATAATTACGAAGCTTAGCCTATTGTAGAAGAAAAGAATGTTGTTGCAGATTTCCTTAGTCACAATCTCCTTGGAGTTTTCATGAAAGCATCCGGATCCTCACAACCAGTTCACCCTGGGTTTAATATGGAAAGAATCTTTAATATGCCTTTCCAATCATTAAACCAATTAACTCAATGAGATATCTTAATGAAAGGAGTAAATCAAAGATATCTTCAAAGTTCTAGAGTAGCAGTCGATAGTCTTAAACACATTGGTTGTATTTCTATTCCAGACTACTCCAGATAATCAGGATGATTATGGTCAATTCACTATTTTAAAAATCAATACAAAACATACATATTTACAACTCATCAACCTAGTAAGATGACCCTTCTTCAATCCTGATTATCTATTCTCTCAAGATATGGTGACTGTTGTCATAAAAAAATGACTTAAGTGGGAATCTTTCTTTTCACCATGATTAGTATATGACAATGATCAACAAGATTGGAACATTCTTCACAAATTCTAGATACATGCCATGTGAAAACCACTCAATTGGAAGGATGTGTATGAAGATATTGATTTTACTCCAAGGGCCCCTTCTCTTGACACTAGTTCAAGTGGGAGTTTTGATGGTAATAATACTTATCATCCGACTGCATATTGTACAAGGATTGTCACTGTCAGCCATTTGGTCTAACAAACCTCCTTTTTTCAATTACCAGCTTACCCGGTATTGTCGGGATGCTTCCTCATTACCTATTACACCAGTCATAACTTTGCTATAAATAAGCACTTCTGAAGCGTGGTAGGCATTAGTTGAGTCCTCTGTCTTTAATGTTGGTATGCAAGTCTCAAGTATGCTCTGTTCTTACACTTAGAGCAATCTTGAACATCAGAAAAAAAATTCGCATATAAGTTATAATCTATAATCTGTATTTCAGTTAATAGATAGAAGCCATAACCATTTGGCCACCAGCCTTCGCTGCTATTTGTTTCATCCTTATTTAACATAAATCACCGTAACCATTTAGCCACTAGCCTCTGCCACTGTTTGTTTCATCCTTATTTAACATAAATTGCCATAACCATTCGACCACCAGCCTCCGCCATTGTTTGTTTCATCCTTATTTAACATAATATTTCTACAAAACATAAATGTAGAAAATATCTTGATCCGATCTGCAACAATAAATATGGAAATATCTGGGAATGAAGTAGCTGAAGAAAATATCTGCTGCATTGAAGACTAGTAGTTGACTCATTCACCTACACAATTAAAGCACAACTTCTTCCAGCTAGTGCTAATCTGATCTTGAAATAATGGCGGTTGGAGAAGATGGACATTTTGAAATATAATGCCTTCCAAAATTTCCTACATAAAGCTTTTACAACACTTTAAAAAATTTTAAACTTAAAATATTTTAAAGCTTTACATCATATTACATGCTTTATTTCATTGATTTTCCCTTCACTTTATTTTTTACTTTTATTTTTCCTTTTTCCAAAATTTGTCCATCGTGAACTATTTTTGCTTTTTCTTTTCCTTCAGTCGGCAAAATCTTCATTTCATGAACCACTTTGCCATAGCCAATCCATCCTTCTTTCTCTCTTTCTTCTCTGTGTTCTTTTGTCAGTGAATTTGCCGATCGGCGAACCATTTTGTTCGCCAATTTTCTCTTGGCCGATGACTTGTTCCTTCATCCCCTTTCACTTGTCTTCACCTTTATCTTTCTTAGCTGGCAATTCATTTGATCGGTGAACCAGCCGGTCGGCGAACCGATGGGTTTGTGAACCACACATTTGCCGATAAAGGCAACCTTTTGTATTTTCCTTAGTCTTCTTTAAATAAATCCTTCCCTTCAGTCAACAATTTCACTGATCAACGAACTTTAAGTTTGCAGAATTTGAAATTTGCCAATAAAGGCTTGCTTCTAAGAAAACATACTTAGAAAATTTATGGTATTTTTGGGGTTTTATACTTAGGATTTTGGGGATTTTTACAAGGAAAACACCTCAAACCTGAAGAACAACAGACACTTAACCAATTTCAACAAGATTTTCAACATTTTTAAAACTAGGCTATTTGACTCTAGGAAAGGGAAAAAAGTCAACAATTATTAAAAGTTACATAAAAAACATTCACAAATTATTTCTTAAAATTTTAAGAAAATACATTTAGAATCTACACACAAAATATCAAAAATCACTAGTTCATATCATCTTCAAAACCTTAATGGTTTAGTTCGTATAGGTGTCAGAAAGTAAAAATTTGGTTAAAAATGTTGATTTCAATGTCCTACTTTGGCCAAAAAGTGGGACACAGTATTGTGGGATCACCCATATGCTATTGTAAGCAAGAAGAGTTGGTAGTGGTGGCTATACTAGAAACATACCTCTACAAATAAAAGATGTAACTATTGTTTCATAATGTGTAGTAGTAAGAAAGTTTAAAAGGTGATTATCCATGAGTTGACATCATATTTGGTGGTAAAGTGTGGTATGTCGATGTCACATATGTACGGAGTATGGTTACATGACTCTTGGTATTCTACAAGTTAGTTATATAGTTGGACAGTTGGCATTCCATGAATCTATCTGTATAATAGTTTGTATGAAAGTGTCAATGTTATTAAAGGTGATGAATTTATGGTATAGACACTAAATACATTGTGTAAATTATTGGTGTGTAAACACTTGAGTGACTATAGAAGAAGAGTATGTTGTACATTGCAACTCATTGTTCAAAGGCCTTATTGTATTGAATGAGTGTGACTCTAAATAATACAATTATGAACATCTTTTGGTGGTGGGCTTTCTCTATAAGGGTTTCCCACGTAAAATATTTATCTTGTGTAATCTTGTGACTGCATACTATTCCATTACTTTCATATGTGTTGATGTTTAGATTTGATACATATTGATTATTAAATAAACATAAAATCTTAAGAACTTATTATTTCGGTCTGTTGGTCCTACTACAAAAGGGTGAAAATCCTTAATAGTTATAAGGCCAAGGGTTATGAGAACTTTCTTTAAGCCTCCTTAGTAGGTTTATTTTTGTCCTTGTTCAAGTTAAGAAGGGCCTTGAGTCACTTGGTATCCATGTGTTAGATCTTGATTTCATAGTAGTTATATTAGATAGGTAGGTAATGTGTAGGGTTTAAGCATTCCTTTCACATAATTTAGATGTGTTAGGATCAAGTATTTATTGTAAATAGTGCATGACAGTCACATTGAAGGTCAAATAGTACTTTTGAAAGGGCAAAAGTTTGATTCTAGATCTTGTGTATTTTCACAGGCCCTTATGTCCTAAAATCTTTCAAAAGGCTCCTAAGCACTAAATTGTTTGAATTTTCAATGAAGGGAAGATAATCCTATCACAAAGTTTGAATTTTATAGTTCATATTTTAGATCTTCAATAATCACCATTAGATGCCCCTTTAGTTGTCAGTAGTTTATGTTATATTTTTCTATTATGTTTGGCCTTGAAGTTGATGACCTAGTTTGCTTTACAACCGTCATTTGCATGTCACCCTAACATCAATTGTATCCTAGACTGTTTCCCCCTCAAGACAATCGTAATTGTAAATTTAGGCACCTATCTACCCTTATCAAAGTCCCCACATGTGTCACACCACGGTGGACCTCTCCCAATGGATATTTAGCATCTAAAACTTGAATTTTGCATCTATTTATTAGCACTAGGTTGAGCATGTATCTAATTTTTGAGGTTTTAATGCTATAGGTTGGAAGTAGTGATTGATTTTCTACCCCATTTGGAGCTTGGATGCCATGTTTATTTAGCATTCATGCTTGTCCTTGACATTTTTTATGTATTAGATGTTGAATCTCAACTATTATGTTAGAAATTAGGATTAAATAGGTTGCATGGTGTTTTGTCTTCTTATCAAGAGCATGGGTTTGAATTTACGTGTGCTTGTATAGGGTTGATGTAGGGATTTGATATTTAACATTTGGTCTGAAAGATCTCAAATTCTCCTTCTTATTTGTTCTTGTAGGGATCACAAGTATCAAAATGAGGTGGTAGATCTTATAACTTTGGATGTAAGGGTAGGATGAGTGTCTTAATAATGCAAGGTTACTACCTGTTTTGAAGGATAGTTATAATTAGGTTCCTAAAGATCAATTATAGGATCATTGTCCTCTCATAACACTGTCATAAACCCAAGGAAGATTATCACAAGGACCCTAGAAATTATCATGAGCATATTCTCATGGTTCTTGGGGTTGTTAGCATGTTACACAAATGAATATTAGGTCATTGGGACAACCTAGAGCTTGTTTTAAAGGACTGCCATAATGCTTGAGGATAGTAATGCCACTAAATACTCCTATGACTATTATAAGCTAAAAGGATTGACATTTATTATTAGTAGAATATCATGATATCACAAGATAAGGAGTCAGTCTCATCCCTAGTTGATTGCCATACCACCATCATATAAATGGCATTAAGGACTACTAGTTATCAAGGATCCAGTAGGTCAGACTGGAATTGATAACTTCATGGTACATACATTTGATGGAACTCAAAATAAAAGTGGCTTGTGTATGATAAAATACGGAAAATAACAATAGATAAATGCATAAACACCTATCATATTCCACATTAATCAACACCTCTAATTGAGCTAAGTTTGCATAAGAAAAGAGAGAAACCAAGTAAGGGATCTCACCAATGCAACCTTGTTGCCAACAAGGGATTTTCTCAAGATGAATGTTGTAGTTAAGTAGGGATGTGGTTTCTCACTTTGACAACATAAGTTTGCATTTGATTCAATTCCAAAACTTAGAAATGGCTTGTGGAATGGTCTATTTATAGATTTGGATTGGAGATGATGAATGGTTAATATCAGATCTTGGATGATGAATGGATGGGGTAGATTCATACCCAAGGGTGAATGAGATGCCAACAAGTGGCACTTTGTGATTGGTGCAGATGATTATGACCAAGATTGAGGAGATATCGAGGGTGAGGTTTTTTTATTTGAATGAAGGGTGAGAATCAAAATGGCCATTTTTGGAGCCTTGTGCAAGGTTAACTTTTGGAGATCTGGTGGAGGAATGTACAAATCATTAATTAGATGGTTAAACTAGGTTTATTTAACCACTAATGATGAGGAGGATTTTTTAGACAAACTAAACAAATGTTATGTATGTATTTAATTTTTGTGGGAACAATGTGGGAATGATTAACTTAATTAAATAAATGTTGATTTATTCAATTAAGGTTGGACATTACAAGAAAGGCTGAGTTAGTTAATTAATTAATTAAATAGTCATAATTTATTTAATTAATATTGAAAAAAGGTTAGATTTATTAATTAAATAATTGGGAATTAATATAATTAATATTGGAGGATAGTTAGATTAATTAATTAAATAGATATAATTTATTTAATCAATTTTGGAGAAATAATCAGATTAACTAATTAAATAAATATACTTTATTTAATTAATTTTTTGCCCCTCTTTGAGACAACATTTATATAACATCATTTTAAATAAGAATAAAATATAGTGATTTTGGAGTGAAGAGGGTGATAGGATGTCCCAATTGATTGAAAAAAATGAAGTTAGTAGATGGGTAGATGGTTCTTGATGCAAGTGCATCCCTGGGCATCTTGAGAATAGGGTAGAATATCTAAGGAAGTAGAATTGGTTGTATACTTTGATAGTTTGTGTGTTTGTAAGTTAGCTATTAGTAGTCTGTGGTAGTAAAAGTGAACACATTTTACTACATTGAGGAATTATCTTCTATGGTTTGTGCCAAGGAAGGATATTTGAGAGGCATTTTAGTAACCATTGTAAAAGCTTGAGGTGTACCACATGGAGACTTTCCACCATTAGACCATTGCATTTTGTAAGTTTGTTATAACATAGTTGACAACATGTTTCTTATGGTTACGAGTTGTGCACCAACTTGAGGCTAATTTGCAGATCATGTGGAAATTTTAAGGGTAGTATAGATAAGATATTTTGAAATAAAAGGGAGTAAGCAAAGAAGACCATAAGAGAGTAGCAGAATAGAAGGTAAGTTCAACAGTGAGGGAGAGGGACCAAGAGTCAAAGTGTGGTAATTGATAATGTGATGTGGGATTCAATCTAAATGTATCCATCAATGTATGTATTTGGAAGTGTGAAATTTAATAACTTATGTCAAGTCATGTGGTAACCCTATGATAACTCTACGATAAACCTTGAGGGGGTGATCATTAGGTGGTCATTAGTAATAGATCTAGATGTGGTGTTCCATAGCAAGTAGCATGGTCTCATCTTGGATAATCTTTGTGTAATGAAATGGTTGTGGCTTTCCATGTAAGAAGGCCCTTGTGACAAACTTTGTGATAATAAATTAGTGATAACTAAGAAAATTGTTTTTAGTAATTTCGTTCTTAAGAGTACTCTATTATGTTGTAGTAAATTATGATTAAATCTATATTGTGGGTTGCACAGTTGGACAGTCCTCCTTGGACCCTCCTACTATGATTGCAATAAGTGGTATTAGAGCAAGGTTGGATTAAGGGAAGATTGTTGGTGTGCATGTGAGCACACTTGATTGATGTAGTTTCTCAAGAATGAGTTGACAAAAGCCTAAACTGTGGTGGTGATAGTGTAACATTAGAAAATGTCCCCTTGGAGGCTTTTCCCTCATAAGGTTTAGCTCTAAGGTCTGTAGTATGCATTTAGGACATTTTAGTTCATATTTTGGCATCCTGATGGAATGAGGCCTAGGTTCCATGGCAAGTTGGACCTAGGTGGACCCCTTGAGTTGTACTCTACCCAAAATAGGGGGAGGACTTGGGCGCCTGCACCCTAGTCCTACCCTATTTTAGGGTAGCCCCAATTTCTGGGTGTCAGTTTATAACCGTTATTTGGTTATTTTGCCGACACGGTAAAGTTTGATTTTTAAAATCTTGGTAGGAATGCTTGTAGTTGCATATATAAGCATGCTTAGGCATTCATTTTTAAACTAGATTTCAATTAGATGATCATTGTGAACTTTAGGCATTCTCAAGGTGATTCAAGGCTTTCTATTGTGTTGCAAGAGCAGACTTGTGTGTTTTGTGTGTTGATATTTGTAGATTTGAGCATCAATTTCCTCATGGCATGAAGAGCATCTTCCTCCCATGAGAGCTTCACTACAAGGTGACATAATATTGTGTTTTCATCATTGATTCCTTTGGTTTTTGCCTTTGCCTCACAAGGGCACACACTCTTTATCTGACAATGGTGTTTGAAGACTTAAGTGTCCTCTAGGGCTTGACTAAGGCAAGCCTCTAAACACCACAACCCCCAAACCAAGTCTTGTGATTGCAAGTTACAGGTGTCGCATTTGGGAAAAGTTGAGTTGTAGGAAGGATTGGCAGGCATCAAAGATTCAGGATCTGAAGAAAAGGACACAGGAGCACTTCTAGGACTTGGGTGCTTGCTCTAGTGTCCTCCGCATCCAAGTTTTAGGAAACAAAAGTTACAGGGTTGATCAGTGTCGGAAGGAGGTCCAGATTCTGTGAAGAAACTGGTACCTTGGACTTGGGCGCCCACTCCAGTGTCCCCAACTATTCCTCTTCAAAACCTCAAAAATAGGTATTCTGTAATTTGGTATTTTACTCTTGTCTGTAAGAGCTTTTTCTATTATTCATCAATTTGTTCTGTATTTACATAATTAGGGTTTTAATGGTCACTTGGGCATAACAGAAGGAAAATTGATAAGTAAATTCCCTAATCCAAGTTTTCCTACATCTGCAAGTGACCTAGGGTATGATAGTGCTCGTCACTCAACCCTAGATCCTTGAATGTAAGGTGGAAAGGAGGATTTAAACATCTAAACATTAGAGTATTAACAAATCCAATTTTCCCCTAAACATTTTGGTGAACCCGTGTTTTTGGACTTAAATTGCAACTTTCTGAGTGTTTGTCTTTAGATTTGGATTTATTTCATTCATTCATTTCATTGCATTGAGAAAATTTAAAAAAATTTGAAAAATACAAAAAAATTGCATTATTTGACTTACTAAATTGCATCAATTCTTCCTAAATTTTCCTAATTCATAATTTTGCATCAAATCTAATATAAACTACAGAAAAATCCAAAAATTCAAAATTTTTCATTGCATTTTCATGATTTAATTGCTAGGGTTTTGTGGAAATTTTGACAATTTTATATAACCTAGTAATTCCAAAATCTAGGGTTAGTAGGCAAAATATTTTATCAGATTATTATACTAATTTTAGAGGCTCAGTAAAATTTGCATTTGTCTGTAGTCTTTCATTTTAGTGTGAATTTGCATTTAGATTTAAAATATTTGCATTTTTACATAGAAAATTTCAACAAAAGCTAACAATTTTGATGCATTTTCATTAAATTTGCATGGACATTTTGCATGTTAAAGCTTTAAAATCATGTTCAGATATGAGAGTAAGTCAATTTCATCATAAATCAGACTTTAAAGCATTCACATAGAATTTTATCCCAAGATCTCAAACCTAGGGCTTCAAAAACAATAATTTTCACTAAAATTGGCTTTATCGACTTTGTAAACTTGGACCATAGGCGTGTTGTGAAAGGTATTTTGGCATTATTTTGCTTTTATCAGGGTAAACATTTTCTTCCCCTCATAAAAATATTCACAACACCCTTTTATCGGGCTCTTGTAGTGAAAATTTTGCAAAAAACCACACATTTTGGCTATTTTGGCCCTAGGGTTTGACCTAGTTTGCACTCCAAGCGTGTTGTGATCAATTTTATGGATTTAGGTGACTGATATTATTGATATTATTTTCTGTACCTCCTAAAATTCCTTACAACACCCCTTTTTCTAGGTCTTGGAGTTGAAAAACCGTGAAAAATAGCCTATTTTTGCTATATTTTCACTAGGGGTTTACCTTAAGTGGCACTAAAAGTGTGTTGTGTTGGGAATTTTGACACTAAATGGCTGTTATTACTAATATTATTTTCTGTCCATCATCATTTTCCTCACAACACCCTTTGTTATGCTCTTTTGCATTGAGTTTTGGAAAAGTGCCTATTTTGACCTATTTTCACTATATTTTGACTTGGCATTAACTTGAAATCGTATCAAGAGTGTGTTGAGAAGGATACTATTGCTGTTTTGGACTGATATCAGACATATAACTTGCTGCCCTTGACTTAAATCCTTACAACACCCTTTGTTTCATTCATTTGCATTGAAAAAGTATGAAAAACCAAGCATTTTAGGCTATTTTTGCATATAGTTTCGCACTTGTCTTTTGCACCATTTTTGAAAACCTTTCAAAATCTGATTTTTCGTCTCATTATGGCATCTTCATGTTATTCATCTATGAAATCTTTTCATGAGTATATCCTAGATTTTGAAATTTTCTCTAATTTCACTAACGAGAATCCTCATGTTCTAGAGCACCTAGCTTCTGCAAGTGGTATTGATGCTTCTATATGTTCCACATATCAGCTGCAATTACTTTTTTATACACATGATTTTAGTAGCTTCACTATACTCATAGGAGCATATCCTTTGACATTAGAAGATTTAACCAAATTCATCTCTAGAAATACTCATGAGAAAGATAAGAGTGAAAAGCCCCTTTCCACCACAGAGTATGATGATGATGGTGATGATGTACCTTCCTCTCATCCCACTACTCTCCCTGGCCAAGATGTAGCATTAGTGGATGATAAAAGGTCTCTCACATTAAATCCTTTGGGGATGGATATTGGGTGCAATCAAGAGGAAAACAATGTTAATTCAATAATCATTAATGGACTTCATAGCAATATTCCTAAAATGATTGTTTGAGGGGCACTTAGTGCACCCTCTTGGTTAAAACCAGTGATTACGGTTCAAGGTGTTCAAAATGCGTTACAACAACCACACCATAATGTGATTTCTCATGCATACAACACCCATAATAACAAGCAAAGTAAGCAGGCATCGCATGTGCCTATCTCTCTTCCATGTTCTCAACCTATGCTTCCTCCACCACCTCGCCTTACTTATAAAAGTGGTCAAGAGTATGATCTTGTTGAACAGCTTCGTGCTACTCCAGCTAAGATCTCCCTTTGGGATTTAATACAAACATCACGTACATACCATGGAATTCTCCAAGAAGCTTTGCAAAAGGTGATTATCCCACCTACTGCTAAGCCTAATGATGTAGCAGTCGTATTGGATAGTATGCATGTGACAAAAATAGATATTCTCTTTCAACCACATGAATTACCATCAATTAAAGTTCAAAACCAATATGATCCACTTATGATCTCTATCATAATAAATAAAACACTGGTTAAATGAGTTATGATTGACAATGGATTGGCTCTTAATGTTTGTAGCATTGACCTACTAGACAAAATCAAGGTTGACACATCACAAATCATACCAAATGGCATTAGCATTCGTGGCTTTGATAATGTTGGACGACAATCCATGGGCACTATAACTCTACCTATACAAGTAGGATCTGTGCTTGTGCCTACCCTGATTCATGTTATGCCTTGTTCTTTATCTTACAACATGATTCTTGGTAGACCTTGGATTCATGCATTGGGGGCAGTTCCTTCCACCTTGCATCATTTAATCAAATTTATATTCAAAGGTAAACTTCATACTATTCATGCAGATCCTGAACCAGATAATTGTATACATATTGAAATGCAAAAACCAATTTACAATCATACGAGTTTAAATAGTTCACGAGCTGATTCATCAATAGGTAATGTTATACAAGACTCTAGAACATTGAATATACTCTTTGGTGATGATTGGGGCCCATTAGATTTTAATCCTTGTAGTATGGGGGAATATAAAATTAACAACCTTGACAAGTCAAAAGTGGCATCAATACCACCTAAGCAATCTTTTCAAGCACCTAAAAAACCTAAAGTCGCCTTGGTAGAAAATAAAAACAATGCTCTCACTTATACCACAAATTACGACACATATGAGGCTTCACCATCTTCTAAGGAAATGACATCCCTCTATGGTCAAGGATTTAAGATCCTTTATAATAATTGTGAATATGTAGGTAAGGGATGTGGTGTAAATCAACAAGGGATTCGAGTACCTATAGAATCCACTTCAACACATTACTCAAGCGACATTGGATATAATCCTTTTAAAGAAAAGAAAGCTTCCCGTCATCCTAAACTTAATGTTAATTCAACAACATCAAAACAACATGACATATATGTTTGATCTTAACGATGGTGCTAACAGGTAAGTATCTCTAACCCCTTATCTCTCTTGTGATGTGCTTCCCCCATAATGTGTTATGTGTTGTTTAGGCCTCCTGGGATAACCTCGGATTCTCCCTTAAGGTTCGAGATACCAGGAGACCGCCTCTGTTGTGACCTTCTATTTGTATCATCATTCTTCTATATTTCTCTCTCTCTAATTTCATTGTTGAGTGTTGTGTCTTACAGACATAGCATCATGGTTGGTGACCTGGGGGCACCCTCCTACGTGACTGTCCCTAAGACACTTGTTTCTCCTCTCTTATTGATTGTTTCCCTTCCTTTAGTGTTTCCACCTAGCGGGCGGATGATGACAAACATTTATACTAATGCGGACCTAGTGTCCCTTTCGAGAGAAATAAAAAATGGACTTAGTTCCTAATATGACGATGGGGTTGTATGTCTTATCTGACGCTTGGCTAGTGAAAGCACTCATGCTTTCCACGTAGTGAATTTGATGATGTTTCTATTGCATTTACAAACCTTAACAATACTATTGCTCCGTGCACCTTTGTTTGCCTTTGAATCTAGCCTTGGCAGTACTTGATTCGAAGAGCTTCGTGATATAGCCCCACGGTTATCCTCAAACTCCAAATTTGTTGTAAAACCTTGGCTCTTTGTGTGGTTAATCATATGCATTGATGTTGTTGTTTATCATGATGTTGTAGACACTAACATGTTTCTTGCAGGGATGTGTTTGTGAGAACATTTGGCGATCATAAAGTACATGTCACCTCTGAGGGGCATGGGCTTTACGAAAGTCAGTGTTCCCTTATGTGTTTTCTTCCTACCTTAACGTGCTTGATATTGATAATTGATATCAACCACCTTAAGGTGGGGGAATATATAAGGTAAGTTGTCTGTTATAGATACTAGCAATGTGCTTGTCCTTAGGTGTAGGCTAGTATGATGAGTACTTCCTGCATCTTGAGTTTGTTTGCAATCAATCAATCTAACTATTGCGTATACCTCCTTTTCACTATAAGGCATCTCCGCGATGCGGGTGGGGTTGTATACTTTTGAGGTCATAGCTCCTTTTCACTATAAGGTGTCTTCATGACGCAGGTGGGGTGGTATGCCATGCTTCCTTTTCACTGTAAGGCATTTCCGTGACGCGGGTGGGGTTGCATTTTTCAAAAGTCCTCTACGGAGGCGTGGAGCGGTTATGTGACTAACTCAACCCTTAAGCGTGTCTTTGGCAATTGTTGTGGTGAATCCCAATCATCAGTGTGTGCCTGTAATGTGCTTGAGATGGTGTTAGACCTAGAAATAGGTACACTCCATCGCTTGTCTGCCATGTTTTCTCCGTGTCTTCAAGTGTGTGTTTTGGCGTGCTTGTTTTGTGTGGCATGTTTGTTGCCCCATATGCAGAGACTAGCGCCTTTAGGTAGTGCTTCTTGCATTTTAGGAGGTTTTACATGTATTGTGTGTGTGTTGCCGCATTTATACAGAGACCTGCACCTTAAGGTAGTGCATCCTGTATTATGGGAGGTTTGTTTACTTTCCAATACTTGCATTTGCATTTCATATATATGAGAAAAAAGAAAAGAAAAGATATCATTTTTGTCTTCCATGCATTAATGTGTCTTCTATGCATTGATTGTCTTCTCCATGTTCTGAGTGACTGTAATTGTCTTCTTCGTGTTTTGCATGCCTATTATTGTCTTCTGTGTGATTGGCGTGTCTTCTCCATGCTTGGTGTGTTTGTTGTGTTTGTGACCTTACTTTAATGCATGTATTGGCCTCACGTTTATACATACATTAAAGTGGGGGCTAAATGTAACGTCAGAAAATGTCCCCTTGGGGGTTTTTCCCTCATAAGGTTTAGCTCCCGGGTCTGTAGTATGAATTTAGGACATTTTAGTTCATATTTTGGCATCCCGATGGAATGAGGCCTAGGTTCCATGGCAAGTTGGACCTAGGTGGACCCCTTGAGCTGTACCCTACCCAAAATAGGGGGGAGGACTTAGGCAACCATGCCCTAGTCCTGCCCTATTTTGGGGTAGCCCCAATTTCTGGGTGTCAATTTATGACCATTATTTGGTTATTTTGCTGACACGGTAAAGTTAGATTTTTAAAATCTTGGCGGGAATGCTTGTAGTTGCATATATAAGCATGCTTAGGCATTCATTTGTAAACTAGATTTCAATTAGATGATCATTGTGAACTTTAGGCATTCTCAAGGTGATTCAAGGCTTTCTATTGTGTTGCAAGAGCAAACTTGTGTGTTTTGTGTGTTGATATTTGCATATTTGAGCATCAATTTCCTCATGGCATGAAGAGCATCTTCCTCCCATGAGAGATTCACTACAAGGTGACATAATATTGTGTTTTCATCATTGATTCCTTTCGTTTTTGCCTCTGTCTCACAAGGGCACGCACTCTTTATCTGACAACGGTGTTCAGAGACTTAAGTGTCCTCCGGGGCTTGACTGAGGCAAGCCTCTAAACACCACAACCCCCAAATCAAGTCTTGTGATTGCAGGTTACAGGTGTCGCATTTGGGAAAAATGGAGTTGCAGGAAGGATTGGCAGGCATCAAGGATTTGGGATCTAAAGAAAAGAAGGACATAGGAGCACTTCCAAGACTTGGGCACTCGCTCTAGTGTCCTCCGCATCCGAGTTTCAAGAAACATAAGTTACAGGGCTTATCAGTGTCGAAAGGAGGTCTGGATTCCGCGAAGAAACTGGCACCTTGGACTTGGGCGCCCGCTCCAGTGTCCCAGACTATTCCGCTTCGGAACCCCAAAAATAGGTATTTTGTAATTTGGTATTTTACTCCTGTCTGCAATAGGTTTTTTCGTTATTCGTCAATTTGTTGCCGTATTTGTATAATTAGGGTTTTAATGGTCAATTGGGCATAAGAGAAGGAAAATTCATAAGTAAATTCCCTAATCCAAGTTTCCATACATTTACAAGTGACCTAGGGTATGATAGTGCTTGTCACTCGACCCTAGATCCTTGAATGTAAGGTGGAAAGGAAGATTTAAACATCTAAACATTAGAGTATTAACAAATCCAATTGTCCCCTAAACAGATAGGTAATGGAAGGACTAAAAAGGTGAGGCACACAAATTTTTGGCTTCACATGAATTAAATAAAGTTTAGATTACGACAATCCATGGGTTTGTGGGTAGAGCTCCAAGTAGAGATAGTTTACAAAAGGGTGAGTGTGGACAAACCGCCAACTCAAGATGCCATTAAGGAGGAGGCAAGGTATGATTAATGTTGCAAGTAGAGTGGAGGAGATGTATGAGATGATAAAATCCATGTAGAACTAGATATATGTGATAGAGCAAGACCGGCAAGGAAACCCTAACCTTAGGGCCAAGGAAAGTGATGAAGACAAGGAAACAAATCTAATGGAAACAAGTAGAAGCAAAGAGGACAAGGAAGGAAGGATATAGAAGGCCATAAATGGCATTGGTAAGACGACTAGAGTGGACATCCTTAACTATTTTGGGAACTTAGACCCTAATGAATTAATTGATTGGATCACTAACCTAGAAGAGTATTTTGAGTATGAGGACATTACAAACCTAGATAGGGTAAAATTTTCCAAGACCAAGCAGAAAGGTCACACAACAATCTAGTGGAAGGAAGTCTAGATAGAGAGAAATATAAAAGAGAAACCTTTCATTGTAAAATGGGACTGAAAGGTGGAAAATTTAAAGTCCAAGTTCATTCCAGTGGACTACTAGTTGGATTTGTTGAAGGAGCTACATAATTTATAATAGGGGAAATGACTATGAAGGAATACATTGAGGAGTGCTATCGATTGACAATTAGGTTAGGACATCATGAGGAAGGGGCTGAGAAAGTGGATAAGTACATCAATGCGTTGATGGAATCCATCCAAGGTTAGTTGGATATGTGGAATAGCTACATAGTTGAGGAAGCCTACTAGTTGGCCCTCATCGTAAAGGAGAAACTAAACCAAATGTAGGAGAAAAGGAAGAATCGCTATAGAGGAAGAGAAGAGAAGAACTAGAGTAGCTGGATGAGATGCAATGATAGGGGAGTGACCCCTAGAGGTCAAGGGAGAGGTAACTAATACTACATTGAAAGGGAAGGTCGAAGCTCCCATCACGGAGAGAAATAAGATGATAGGAATTATCATGGTTGTAGAGAGGATGAAGGAGACTACCATAAAGATGAAAGAGTAGAGGCTACTCATGATAGAGTGGTGTGAGAGGAGTGTAGAGGATACACTCAACAAGGTGGAGGAGGATATCAGAGGAAAAGACATAAATCCTTTAGGGGAGCCTATTTCAAGTGTGGTGAAGAACACACAACATTTGAGTGCTAAGGAAGGAGGGCAAAGGGTAATGCCAAGGTTGCAATTGGTGATGAGAGGTTACCCAATTTTGAGAGGGATCCTAAGCATGGGGATTCATTGGTTTCATAAAGGGTCTTGAGGTATGATCAAAGGGATGATCTGACATAGAGGAAGAGCCTATTTGTAAGGAAGCTAAGGTAGTGGAACAACTTTCTACACTAATCTTGAGAGGAGGGTTATGCAATTTTTTTTAGATCTTTACAACAGTTACAAAAATTATATAGAAATAAACATAAATAGAAATCATACCAAGACACGGTGGGTTATGTGGGGAAAACCCTTTTAAGAGAAAAACCCCACACTCTAAAAGAAACCCAATATATCATTCAAAAATCTTAACAAGATTACAATATACTTGCAGAGCAAGATTCAACATGAGTATCACCAACAAGAGATCTAAAGGCAACTCAACATGTATAAGACTCTCACACACAACCTCCATCTCAAGCACCTAATATATAAGAGATACAATACATGAAACTGTCAAATGGTAATTACAAAACCCTGAGCTAAAACCACCCAAAAGTGGTGCCCAAATTATTAGGGTTTCATTATCTCCAATCAAAGATACCTTATGATGTGTCAAAACCTGCATCAACATGTGTAACTCCCCCTTACAACTCTTTCTGTGTCCAACACATTTTTACATTTTCCAATATGGGAGTCCCAATTTCTGGAGGCCATAACTTTTGATCTAGGAGATCGATTGGGCCTATTATTTTAAATTGAAGAGCTCAAAGAGATCTACACATCAAGAACCTTTGATGGTAAAGAGAATGACTCAAAAATTTTATTTTGGCAAAAAACCAACTCTATAGCTGATAAATTGAGTTTTTTATTTTTTATAACAGAAAAATCACACTTTCTGTCATTGCAAGGTTGAGACACTTTTCCTAACATTCTCTGACTTCTTGAACACCTTACAAGAGCAAAGGGAGTATCAACATTATGATTTAATTGCAAGGGACCAAGAGGTCCATACAATCCAAACACCATCTAAACTTCTCTATGCTCATAGGCTTAGTTAACAAATCTGCATCATTCAGCAAAGTCTCTACCTTAACCAGCTTCACCCTACCATCCTTGACCATATCTCTGACAAAATTATATTGTACGTCATTGTGCTTAGTCTTGGCATGAAATGTTGGTTTCTTAGCAAGGCAGATTGCACTCTGACTGTCACAATAAAATGTCACTACACCTTGTTTTATTATAATATTTGAACATAGTCTCTTAAGATAAATGACTTCTTTACAAGCATGAATAGCTGCCATAGACTCTAATTTAGTAGTAGATAAAGAAACCACAACTTGTTACTTACTCATCCAACTAATTGCACCACTAAATAAAGTAAACACATAAGCATTGGCAGATCTTCTGCTATCAACATCACTTGCCTAGTCTGAATCCACATAACTATGAATATCAAGGGAATGCCCATCTCTTATTAAATTACCATGATAACACAATGAATACTCTAAGGTACCCCACAAATATTTTTAAGACTCTTTTAATTGCATCCCAATGAACTCTACTAGGATTAGACATATATCTAGATAGAACTCCCACTTCTTGGGCAATGTCTGGCCTAATACAAACCATAACATACATCAAACTTCTAACTGCACTCTAGTAGGACACTTTTCTCATGTCTTCCATCTTCGATGGGGATGTTGGACATTGTGAAGCAGATAAATTCATTCCAACTGTAAGAGGAACACACAATGGTCTACAATCATACATGTTAAACCTCTATAAAATTGAATTGACATACTTATTTTGGCTAAGCCATAGTTTTTGTTCACTCTATCTCTTTTGATTTCCATCCCAAGAATGTGTTTAGCTACACCAAGGTATTTTATTTCAAATTTAGTTGCAAGTTGTTACTTTAGTTCTAAAATCATTCCTTTTCCTTTACAAATAAATAACATATCATCAACATATAATGCAATAAATAGGAAATGATCATAATTAGATTTATAATAAGCACAGTGACTTGATTTAGAACACTCAAATCCCAAACTCAACACATATGTATCAAATTTTTGGTACCACATCCCAGGACTTTATTTGATGCCATACAAATATTTCTTCAATTTACAAACCAAATTACTTTTACCTTTCACCACATAGTGCTCTAGTTGTGTCATATAAATATCCTCCTCCAAATCACCATGAAGGAATGTAATTTTCACATCCATTTTCTCAACCTCTAGATCATAAGCAATAACAATAGAAAGTAAGAATCTAATGGATCTGTTATTTTAGCAAAAGGAGAAAATATCTCATCGTAATCAACATCCTCAACTTGAGAGTAACTTTTTATAAACAACTGTGCTCTGTACTTATCAATACCTCCATCTAAACCAATCTTTTTCTTGAACACCCATTTGTAGCCAACAAGTTTTTAACCTTCAAGAAATGGTACTAGATCCCATGTATCATTCTTTTTCAAAGCTACCATTTCTTCATCCATGACAATCTTCTAGGACTCTACATCATTCATACCTAATGCCTCTTATATAAATCTTGGTTCATCCATGTTAGTATTCAAAGAAAAAAATACATCTCTAGTCATCAAGTGAATACCTTTCATGTGGTTGTCTATGCCTTGTAGACCTTCGAACAAGTTGAGTTAGAGGTTCTTCCTCCTCTTCTAAAGATTCAAAGCTAGATGAGCTCTCCTTAACTTCTTGTCTATGTAGGGGCCTCGATTCAACTTTCTCAAGTGTAGAAGAAAGTTGAATCACATATTTTTGTTCACTTTCTTTTGGTTGCAATATAACAGAGGAAGGATTAGTTTCTCTAAAAATCACTATTCTACTATATATTGCTTTTTGTACAACAGGATCCTAAAGCTTGTATCCTTTCACACCCTAACTATAAATGATGAAGATATGTTTCACAACCTTGTTCTCCAGCTTTGTTCACTTCTACTTTGGCACATGTGCATATGCCTCACAACCAAAAACTCTAAGATGTCTCAATGTAGGCTTGTGACCCGACCATGCTTCCATAGGTGGCTTATCAATGTAGTGTCATTAATTTTGCTTGCTCACAATTTCATGCTTTATTTGGCACTCACTTTAGTGTCCACTCCCTTAGCATGTTTTAGGATCATTTCTAGCCTTGGCATTACCCTCGATCCATCAGATGTGCCTTTACACTTCTTTGACCTTTTCTTCTTATCCTATCCAAAACCGTAAAAGTGTTGTAACCTTGGCAATGCCCCAAGTCATCTAGACTTTCCAAGAACTAAAGTTGCATGGACAAAAGCGCTAGGTGCAGACATCTGTGTGGCACACTGACATCCCAAAAGCCTCTTTTTGTTCACCACCCATTTTTAGAAGGTGCATTTTTACTTGCATGGCACTCTGATATTTTCTTGATGCTTATCCATGCCTAAACAACTCCTTTCCCTAATTTTTTTACATTTTCCCTCTCTATTTAAGAAAGTAGATTTACCATTGCAAAGGATCAATTTTATTTCCATAGCGAAGCTCTCAAAAAATAAATATGGAACACACATGCTAGTTGTTGGAACCTAAATTTTCATGCTAATTTTCATAGAAAATTTTAGGTTTCCATGTGAAAAAATTAACTATAACTCTCAGAAATACACTTGTGCAATCTACCCGAGGAGCTTTCTTTGAGGGATCATAATTTAGATTCTACTCATTTTCATACAAAACCACTTTGCAAGCATGCTTACATATCATATGTGAATGCACACATCTTCTTACAACTTCCTATGACAATATTTGACTGAGTTTCAAGGAGTCAAGTTGAATTGTTCTAGTAAAATTTGCTACCTGCACAATGTGAAATCAGCCCGGGAAGCCAACTTTGGAGGCTAATAACTAGCAGTTGAATGACAATCTTGACAAACTAATTGGTGTTCCTGATTCATCTTATGAAAATCTACTTCTATGTCTGGTTTCAAGGCTCTAGCACATCGTTTGCTATTTTTTCAAAATGAAAAGCAAATGCACTTAGCCTTGATTTCATAGTTTTCACCTCCAGAGAGGTCAACTTTAGCCCTAAATATTTGATGAAGAAAGGTGACTGGTCAAAAATCCTCTTGCACACTCTCTAATGAAGCCTAAACAAACTAAATCCTCCAATTGCAGCTTCCCAGGAAAAGATTTGATGGTTTTTCAAAATTACAAGTTGGTGAGCCCTAATAGGGTTTTTCACAGGTGCAGTTGTAGAAAAGGCCAAGTGGGCTACTTTGAACAATTATATCTCGCACACCGAGATGAGTTCTTCCAAAAAGTTTGATGCACTAAATTCTTGGGTCAAAATTCTACGTGCCTATGCATTTTCATAATTTTAGGAGATCATTTGACCACTCTTTTAAGCGAATTCTGAGTGCTACTTAACCAGTTTGATCATTGTGTAGATATGTCAGAAAGAGGATTTTGATGACAACCCAGTTCATTTTTTCACCTCAGTAGCAATGCTGAAATAGTGTCAGGACAATTCAAGAGAAAAAATGTTTGAAAATGAAAATTTTTTAGTCAGGCCCACAAGGAAACCTGACATACGTCACACAGTTATGAAGTCATAAGGGTATTGAAGCTAGCGATGTTGTATATGCCATATCTACACTGAAGAGTCTGGTGACATGAAGTAAATCAGAAAATTTGGATCCCAAACTAAGCAGATCACTTACTTTGATTCTTCAAACTTCGCTTTTGAAGGAACATGGTGTTGAAAACTTGGGCCATCTTTCAACAAACCCTATTCAGAGTGGTTGTAAAAATGTTTTATACCTTGTTCAGCCTTAGATTAATTTGATGAAATTGATATCTTTACAGATTCAGCAAGATGTTAAGCAAAACCATCAAAGAGAATACACTGTGATTTTTGTTCCACATCTCACTGTTGTTTGTGAGAAGATTTTACAAGAGGAGAAGATATTCACAATCTTCAGTCTGCTTGTGGTGTCATACCAAATGTGAAAGTGAAAGGTAAAGCAGCCACAACTGTTGCAGATATACTAAGCCATATGCAGTTGGAACAACCTACAGTGTCATCCAATGCGGGGATTCTAGAGATTGATACAATTATTTTACTAGATCGTCATGTGGACATGGTTACTCCCATGTGTTCCTAATTGACTTGCGAAGGACTTCTAGACGAGTTCTTACATATAAACAATTGAAGCTGAGATGGACTTGGTTGTTTGTATTACTGAGGGCATTCCCCAACATGATATGGTACATGTTAAAGAAGCCCTAAACAAGCAAACTAAGACTCGACTTATTGGCCAAATTGTTCTAGAATTATCAAGCCTAGAGAGTACAAAATTAGTATTATGCCTAGTTATATCCACAAGCCTGGCCGTATTGGCATTGTCTCCAGATCTGGCACGCTTACATATGAAGCAGTTTTCCAAACAATTGTTGTTGGCCTTGGGAAATCAATGTGTGTTGGAATTGGGGGCGATCCTTTTAATGAAAAAATTTTGTTGATTGTTTAAGGCGATTTGTAGAAGATCCTCAGACTGAAGGCATAGTTCTAATAGGAGTAATTGGAGGATATCATTGGGTCAGATAAATATGTTGAAAGGATTGAAGAGGCTAGCAAAGAGCTTGAAGTTCTTAATGAAAATAGATCAGGCATTGTTCAAAGAGTGAAGCTGGAAGAAAAAGAGAAAGATAGCTTAAATGGTGCTAAAAATGAAGCAGAAGCATTCATGCTAAAGGAAGGAGAACTTTTTAAATGGCAGAAGAAGGCATTTGAATCATAGTCTCTGAGATATTGAACATATAGTACATGGAATGCCTATGGTCAATGGTAAAATTTCTACACTTCCTTCATACTGGAAGCATAATATAATTGATACTGAAATACTTGATGGGATCTTAAAGTGCACTGGCAGCATCTCAAGATATTTACGGAAAGTTGCTCTTGCTATTTTTTATGATGCTTTTTTCAAGCCGTCAAGTGTTACATTCCAGTATCTTATTTCTCGCTTCTTAAGGATTTTAGATGTTGGATATGGCTTTTCGGTCTTAAAACAATGTAGTTCACATCTTGGCTTGGACTTTGCACGTGAGAATGAAAATAAGTATCACAACCATCAGAGAAGATTTTCTCTGAGTATATTATTTTCTCTACAGGCATTAAAAGAGAAAGCGGGTGGCTGGGATAGAGTTTTGAATATGGTTGAAAAGCAATTTATCAGGTCGCATAAATTCAATTTAAGATAGCTTGTGACTTGCTTCTACTTGGTTATTTGGTAAAAATAAAAAAATAGTTGAACATGGAGCCTGCCAATGTGTCAAGAAAAATCAGAACAATGCCTGAAATCAAGAATTCCATTTGTACGTCATCAGTATGAAATCAGATATCATAACTATAACTGATGAAACAACCCAAAAGAGATCATGGGGTGCATCAACTGACAAGAAGTCATCTCTAGTTAAAAATAGAAGTGGATTATTGAATCAGTGCTCAAGCCAAAACAATTAGGGCAAAACGTGAAAGCCACAACAAAAAAGCCCTAAAAATCCATCGGGAAAACATGCATAACCAGAAGGATATTTTCAACTCACACCGAACTCTTGTGTCACACCAATGGAGGCTTCAGCAGCAGGAGACGGTATATCGATAGGAAATATTTTGAAGCTCCCTATAGAGTTATTTCACACCGATGGATACCTCTTTCAGAGAGAATATGCTGGAGCTTGGTGAGAAGAAACAATTATCAAAGGAAAATAAATATTAAGTGGTGCAAGTAATTAATAAAGTGAGACCATAGTAGAACAAACGTAAAATTTACATTTTCATCGAAGGGTTTGAGAATATTTTCAAAAAGTTACATACTTTCTCTGAGGGTTAAGAAGGTGGGTATTTTTGGAAATACGTATGATGGATTGTAAAAATATTTGCACCTGAGAAGTTAGAGAATGGTCAAATTATTTTCACCTAAAAGAAATTCTTATCAAACAAAGAGTGAAAATACATATGAGTAAAGACATCAAACAAATATTTGCAAACCAAGCCTAAAGAATATTTCGCCGTAAGGTATTTTCACCGAGGGACATAAATATACAAAATGAAGGTGAAGTATTTTCCAGAGAACTAATTAAATAGGTAATTATTTTGCTTGGAGAATATTTTGCAGTGAAGTATTTTCACTGAGAAGGAAAAGATAGGATAATAATTTCTCCCCAAATGAATATTGTCAAAATAACGGTGGAAATATACCAAGATAAATGTAATTGAGAAAGAGAAATATTTTATTTCTCACAAAGTATTAAAGAAGTTTAATTTATGTTATCCATAAGAGATAATTAATTAAAGGAAGGGTTACACTGAATGGGAGGAATAAAGGGTTGTAACCCTAAAATCAGAAACTATATATGCCAGATGAGATCAAAGGAAGAAATCATTAGTAGTAGTAGGTTAGGAAATCATCACCCTTAGAAGATAGGTTGCATCCATTCGCCCATCCATTCTATTGGTATTTTTCCCAGACTGGATGCTTATTCCCAGTTATCCCTACAAGGCAGCCATCATTGATCAATAGGATTTCCGGGCCAGGGGCCAACAGTACAGGAGATAGACTCTATAAATATCTCCTCTTCTTCTTTAGGCTCTGCAAAACCAGGGGGGGTATTCCCTACTCAACATCCATGAAATATGACTGTGAACTGACTGGGATGTTGACACAAAGTAGATAAATCCTCCTTTATGTAGACCAAAACTGTGTGATAAGTGCAAAGGGGCTAGCTCTGGGGCTATGTTCAGTTGTGAGGCAGAGGATTTTGGTCCTAAACTACTTCTAAAGTCCTAATGGTTAGGTTTTGAAGTTTGAATTTGTATTTGTATTTGGATGCAAAACTAGGACCTTGGGCTGTAATCTCAATACAAGACTGGATCGGTGCCTATCCTCGGCCCAGAGTCAATAGACATACACATGTGAATGGCCAGCATAAACATATACCAAAGACTAGATATCTAGGGGGATTGTTTAGTATCTGCCTTACAAATACTTCCCAAAACTAAGTATTCAGTTATCTCTGCTTACAAAATCCTCACTGCAATATATTCTTCCCAATACTCAACCTAAAACATTTAATCCACCCCTTGGGCAGAAGTAAAAGATCAAGCATTCAATATAGCAAACCGATATTCTAGAGTATTAGACATCTCTTAGATGCTCAAATTGAGAAGAACACATTCAATTTGGAGACAAATAACAGAACACATGCAATGCAACATTACTCATTTAAAATAACATGAAACCAGTAATATCTATGCATGAAACATACAACATGAGACTCATAAACTCACAAGACACCGAGAATAAGGCCACCAACAAAGTTGTATCTTGTTACAACACCAAAATTTGTCCATCTTTTTACCACCTGAATGACACAGTTTGCCCCTCATATAGCCAAACTGTACATCCAGCAAATTAATTACATGACAAGTCAAAATTCCTGCCAGAAACACTGCACCAGAAATGGCGCCCAAAAATAATCAGTGCAACAGGCAGAAGAAAAGGCGAGGAGGAGTAAACTCGAGCCCTGTGTCACCGTTTGGGGACATTCCTCATAAAACTAGTAGGTGACCAGTCACTCAATTCATCGCACCCCTACAAGTAGCCAATAATGGCTCACCTACCCGTGGCTCTTGGAGTGCAACGACCAGCAAGCCTTAGAACCTTTTCCCGCCCAAAAATGGCTTCGTATGCATAGAAAAACCATTGCTGACAATTTTAAAACATAGCCGTTGATCTTATTCTCCTATTGCCGAGATCAATGGCATCAAAATCCTGCAAGAAAGTCGCTCACCAATGGTAACGTGCCACATCGGCACTTAAGTCCCCTATCGTTGACTTTTCTGCTGCTCATTTTGCCCATTTCACCTATGTATATGCAGCCGAAGAAGAGATTGTATATACATACAATCACTTACATGCAAGGCGGATCCAAAATATTATAAAACAAATTTGAACCTACACTTGGGTCTGGGTTGTATGCATCTCCCCTTTGCATCTTCATTTTGTATATGTGAACATACAATCGCAATATACATTCTACAGACTTCAAATGACCATGAAGCGCTTTGAAATTCAAATCAGGTACAGCATGCATCTCCTTGCTTATACATTTCCCTGCATATCGCATCATGCAAATGTGGCATACATACAATGGACCCCAGCGATATATCCATCGGATTTGAAAAAACTTTCAAATCTGAGCCTTGTATCTCCTTTTGCTAGTATATCGGCATATACAATGCCATATATATGCATGTCACAGACGCCAGCCACCTTATCTGCTAGATTGAGAAACTATTTCAAATCTGGCTTGCATTTTACTCTTGCATCTTTTGAATGTATATCGACATATACAACGCCAACATACAAGTGAAAATATACATACAAACTGCAGACTTTATCTACTATCAACTAGATTGCATGTTCACCTAGATTCCGGCTTGTATATCCACGGGCCCCACCATTTGTATATCCTTTTGCTTTGTATATCGCCAAATGCACAAGACCTCTTGTATCTTCTCAATGTACATGTTTCTTCTTGCACATGCATTGGCCAATGTATCTTTCACTATAGTGAATGTACATGCACCTCTTTGTATATCCTCTTTGCATGTTTTCCTTTGTATATAACAGTTGTATGTCTGAACATACAACACAAAATATACATGCAACCCGATATACAAGCAGGGAATATTCCTAGAATTTGCGAAAGATTCCTTAATGTATATGCACCTTTTTGAGCCTGATATGCATTTAGAAATGCATATAACTCCTTTTTTCACCATTTTTGAAAGCCGACCGAGATTTTGGGGCCCGCCAACATGCATTTGCACTAGTATATACAAGCTTACAACAGATTTTACAATGTACAGAGCAAATTTTAAAACTTAGCATTTCCCGAGTGCGATGGGAAAAAAGGCGGTAAGGCATTGTATGAGGGCCAGTCAACCTATGAACATTAAAGCATGAGGGTGAAACGTAATGACCGGGAACCCACCACAGAAGGTCACCATTAAAATAGAAAAAATAATGCAAGGCCCCGTGACTCAGAAATTTGAGGGTTTGAATGAGAAAACCTGTAAACATTAAAGCTCAAAACCCTAAACATAAATGGGTACCAACACAGGCTCCTAAACATAAATGGGTACCAACACAGGCTCCGATTGGGGACGTGTAGGCGTAAGACTACAGTGAGGACCAAACCACTCCGGGGCAGACCAGACAAAACACAAAACTCAAAACACGACTGACTATACAAGGCACGTACAAAGAATTTACATCTAATTTATAGTGTGCACAGAAGACATTCATCTATGGGAAATAAGCTTTAAGGAATTTACCGTGCACAGGCAATTCCAGTAGTTCACCATTGAGGGCCTGGAGGAAGTAGGAATCATCTTCATGGGTATTGCCAATTTGATATGGGTCAATCCATAAGGGCTCAAATTTTTTGTGCTTGCCCTTATCCTAGCTTCTTGCATTCCATACAAGGACCATATCACCTATCTAAAATTTTCTTTCTGTAGCCTTTTATCAAAAAGATATTTTACCTTTTGCTATCTCTTGATGTTTGTCTTCTGTGCCTCCCTTCTCATTTCATCTAGTGCAACTAGCTGATTTATTCTTTCAATCATTGAATCCTCAATCTCCTCATCGTTGCCTTGGATGAACTTATAAACTGGCAGGAAGTTGTTCATAGGCAATTTGGCTGCTACACCATATATTAATTCAAAAGGTGGCCTTCTAGTTGCTCTTTTCACTGTCACCCTGTCAGCCCATAATTCCAACTTCAACTTTGAATCCCAAGCCTTCTTATTTTTATCTATCACCCTCTTGATGATTTTCATGAGACTTTTGTTGCTTGACTCTGCTTGACCATTACGTTGTGGATGGTATGGTGATGTATGAGACAAATCAATTCCATAAGTATTGCAAAAGTCAATAAAGTCACCAGACTTGAAGCACATTGCATTATCTGTGACCACTTTGGCTGGCACTCCAAATATGATAACAATATTTTCTAGAATGAAATCCATCACCACCTTGCTTGTAGCTTTTTTAGTTGGAATGGCCTCAATCCATTTAGTGAAGTAATCAGTAGCAACCAAAATCCAACTGTGTCCTCCACTTGATTTTTCTGAGATTTCCCCTATAAAATCAATTCCCCAATGCTGAAATGGAGCTTCTACAGTTATAGTCCTAAGGGGCAATGCACCTTCATATTTTAACTTTCCTGAGAACCTTTGGCAAGGATCACATTTTCTTACCATTCTTTGTGCATCTGAGAAGAGAGTTGGCCACCAGTAGCCTGCTCTAAGAATTTTGTGGGCTGTTGTATGGGCAGTATAGTGTCCACCACACACTCCATTGTGCATGTCACTTAGAATATCCTTGGCCTGATTTTCATCTATACACTTGAGTAATACACCATCAGGATTTTTCCAATATAGCTCTCCTTGAACAATGATGTATTTAATAGCATGCAGCTTCAAGGTCCTCTTCTGATTATCACTGAGATGGGAAGGACAGTTCATATTCTACAAATAATGTACTATGTCCTTATACCACTCAGATTCTGACATATTTACAACTTCATTATGCACTACATTCATTTAGCATGCCTCTAGGTTTGACTGTGTCATCAATTTTGCCAAACCTTATCCTCTTACCAATTTTGTGATCTGTATTTCAATGCTGAACTCTTGCAATTTATTTATCCATCTGCATCTTCTTCCAGTTACCTCCTGTTGAGTAAAAATATCTTTGACTGCTGCATGAGGCACATATGCAACTATCCGAGAGCCTACCAAATATGACCTAAAACTTTTGACTGCTCTAACCAGCGCATATGCTTGCTTCTCCATGATGTCATACTTTAACTCAGCAACTTACAATGACTTGCTAAAGAAAGCTATAGGTTGTTCAAAACCTTCTACATTTTTCTGCAATAAACATCCAATAATGGTATGGAAAGAAGCAAATGAGAACAACTGAAATGGCTTAGAAAAATTAGGAGATTTTAGCAAAGGAGCCATCTTTATGGATTCTTTGATGTTCTGGAATGATTTAGTTGCTTCATCTTCCCATTTGACAGTTGCACCTTTCTTCAACATCTTGGAGATATCTTTTGTGGTCTTTGCAAAATTAGGAACAAATCTCCTAACAAAATTAATTTGTCCAAAGAAGGACTGAATACCTTTCACTGTTCTAGGGATCTGAATTTTGTCAATTGCAGCCACCCTTTCAAGATCAATCCTGACTCCATCCTTGGAAACAATGTGACCAAGCAATTTTCCTTCCACTACCCAAAAGCACATTTCTTTGGGTTGAGTGAGATGCCATATTCCAATGCTCTAATAAAAATCTGCTCTAAGTGCATGCAATGTTGCTCCTTTTTTGAATAAGTTGTCAAATCATCCTGATACACAACCAAGATTGAGTCAATTAATCCTACGAAAGCAACATCCATAGCCCTTTGAAATGTGGCACCTGCATTTGTCAGCCCAAATGGCATTCTCACATACACATAGGTTCCCCATGGAGTGGTGAAAGCAGTCTTGAACTGTTCTGATTCTTTTACTTTCACTTGATTGTACCCTGAAAATCCATCCATCATGGATAAAAGTTCACAGCCAGTCACCTTCTGCAACATGGCTTCCATGTTTGGCAATGGATAATTGTCCTTCAAGGAAGATACATTCAGATTTCTAAAGTCAACATAGAGTCTTATTTCACCATTCTTTTTTCTAACCGGGACAAGGTTGGACACCCAAGTTGAGTGCCTGATAGGCATGATTATTCCAGCCTCCCTAAGCTTCATAAGTTCTTCTTGCATTTTTGGAGCTAAAGTAGGATTAATAGGTCTTTGTTTTTGCTTGAATGGCTTAGCTCCAGGCTTCAATGGGATCTCATGCTGGAATAGGTCCTCTCTATAAGCTTTCAGGTCCTCATATGACTAGGCAAAGACATGCTTATACTTTCTCAGTAATGCAATCAGCATAGTTTTGATGTGTGGCTTGAGCTGTTTGCCAATGTATACCTTCTTGGGGCATGAGATGTCCCCAAGTTTATCTCCTCCAAATCATTCTTGTTCGTTGGAGATGCCTTTGTAATAATTTGGTCCCTATTGTCAAAAGCTCTCTGTAAAGTGACCAGCCCTCTAGGGATTTTATTTATCTTGAGTTGAATTACCTCTTTCCCTAAGAGAGTCTCTTTTCCATCTACAACTTCTACAAAATTCTAAAAATCCACTTCCTGGTTCTCAGATTCATCAATACAATGCATAAATCTCAGCAAATCTCTGTCATCATCAAATACCTGCTAGCTGCATACATTATCTGGTATTGCAGGTCTAAGTTTGACTTCAACATTTGTAACATCTGACAGAGTGATATCATCTGGCCTTATGGCTACATTAGCTAGAAAGTTTGCTCTGACATTTTTTGATCTTTCTACCCAGTTTATTAAAAAAGCATCAAACAATTCAATTGTATCCCAAACAACATGCTTATACTGTTTTAACCTCTTATTCTTTGATGCATACTTATCTCTGACTTGAGAAACAAATAACTCTGAATCCCCAAATACTTTGATTATCTTAATTCCATGCTTCAAAGCAACATTCAATCCCAATAACAGAGCTTCATACTTTGCAATATTATTTGTACAAGAAAACTTCAGCAAGAAAGAGAATTTTAGAAGCTTACTAGTTGGAGACAAAAACACAATTCCAGCACCAGATCCTTCCCTCAAACAAGCTCCATCAAAATACATGGTCCAGAGACCCTGTTGGTCAAGCTCTTGAATGCATATGTCTCTCCCTTCACATCCTTTATCATCTGAGACAAACCTGAAATTATCACAGTCAGTGTCAACAAAACATATGTGCTCCTCTAACTCTTGATCTTTGACTGTGTCTAGTGATCTTTCTTCTCTGATCAATTTGACATCCTTACCATTCATAGGGATCATAGCATATGACAGGTCTAATTGCATACTCCCACCAATCAATGTTGCCCATCTTCTTGACAATAACATACCATATTGTGGCTTGATATCAACGACTATTATGTTCATTTTGTAAGTCTTTTCAGGATATGCTGCTAGTTTGAAATCCACATCTTTCATAATTCTGATGACTGGTACTTCCCTAGCATCCATTGCATAACATTTCCCACATGCCTTATCTATCTTTAATCCAACTTGTTGCATGATAGCTAGAGGAATGATATTTGTTGATGCTCCTGAATCAAGCATACAATTCTTAATCACTTTTCCATTTATGACAAGGGAAACATAAAATGGTTCAACCTGTGAAGGGCATTTTGTCATGGTCATCCCCAGATATACTTCAGGAATCTCATCTTCATCAATACACATGGCTTGTTTCCTACCCTGAGTCTCAATATTCTGATTAGCTTGACAGGGTACCCCTGAAATCAGGGACAATGTTTTACTTATGAACTCCTCAACTTTCATCAGCTCCATCAATTGAACATAAATCTTTACCTGGGACAAAACCTGAGTTATGTCACATGGAGCATAATTTTGTATAATAGTTGTAGCTTGATACATGGCTTTATTTTTATCCTGAGATGATCCAGCTTTAATTTTCATGGCTCTCTGACTGTCATCTTTGATCTGAAAATTTTTGTTTTGATCCTCAACCTGGGGAATTCTATTTTTTGGTCCTTGAGAATCGTGACCTATTTTTTGCTTAAAATTTTGCTTATTATTGCTCCATTGTTTCTTTTGTGTTTTAGCCCCTTTATGACTATGCACTGGCTAGTCCGCAAAAGTATTCTCTGGTTGGATGAGTTACTTACTTGAGCCTTACCTCTTAGGTTGTAATTGCTTTTGACTTGAGCAACTGCTGCAGCTGTGAAGGCCCTAATTTATTCGTCAGAAGGCCTCCTCAAATTGTTCAAAAAATTGTGTGAGTCTTGAGCATAAGCATAGTTGTCTTAATCATCCTCATCACAGGGAAACTGCTGGCAAACCTGAATCTCATTATTTGTGCCTGCATCAACATCTTGAGAGGGATACTCCCTGTTTGTAGACAGCATATTGACATTGCCATCCTCCATGTAATGCGGCTCATTGCACTCATCACAGGCCACGGCATTGTCATATAGAGACTGAGCAATCATACATTGTGACTGTGAATGAAGCATTTGACATAGGATGCACCAAGGGGTATCATTAACAATATTAACAGCCTTCTTCGAAGGGTCAGGTGTTTAATTAACATTTTGAGTTCTTTGACTTGGGCTGCTGCTTGGGAGAATGGGTTTACCATTATGCCAATTGGTGTTATATGGCATGTCATGTAATGATGGTCTTCTTTCTTGCCTTTGGTAAACCTGTTTGTCAGGACCAATCCCCTTTTCATTTTTAGCCATTCTATAACTGAGGTCCTTGACAATAGTTGTCAATTTATCTAATTTATCCTCAGAAGTAGATGCATTTCCTTGAACACTTTGAGATTTAGTATTTGGATTTTGTAGAATTTTTACGTCATCTCTTCTGTTTGTCTTACCAAACACTTTTCTATTATTTTCAATATTAGTTGCAATTTTGAAAGCATCCCTGAGGCTGTGAGGACCCTTGTCTCTTAATCCATAAGCTATTTTGGTATCAAAGGCATTTATGTATAACACTACGCACATAGGTTCATTAGGCCTTAGGTGATGTGGCAATTTGTTCAACACTTTAGTGAATCTAGCATTGAAATCAGCAACCTATTCATTTGATCCTTTAGTGATACCAGTGAATTCATTTATGAAAAAACTCAGATCAGTTTTGTCACCATATTGTTCTTTGAATATTCTTCTGAAGTCATCCCATGATGAAATACTTTTGTCAGGTAGACTTTTGTACCGTTCTCTAGCTTCATCAACTAAGGATTGCATAAATAACTTCATAAAAACATCCTCATGCTCAACCTCAAAGTTATCCATGATATTCTGAAAAGCTTTTAGATGATCTTCCCCTAACACAGTATTATTTCCTAAAAATTTTGGCACTTGCGGCCTCACATGTTTGTCAATAGGATTAGGATAACTAGGAATGCCATCAAAAACTAACTGCCTGAATCTGTCTAGCTGCATAGGCTGTCTACCAAATTGATTAGCATTGGCATTTCTGTTTGCATTATGATTTCTTACATTATTTAATGGCACTCTAGCATTATTTGCATTCCGTCTTTGATCATTATGCTGATCATGAACTTCGTTTCTTTGCTGATTTCTCTACATATTTGCATTTTCAAGGGTGGGAACTGAATCATTCTGAGCAACTCTCAGAGCTTGCACTTTCTATCTCATGTCATCTCTAATTTTTACTGCCTACAGATATTCTAACTCTGCCGTCAGGCTCTTGATATCTTCAGCTAATTCCTCCTCTCCAGGCATAGAAGAGGATGGTTTCATTATATTCTAATCATCATTGTCATCCCTTGGGGATTCAGCTTCTTCAAATTTGTTAGGGGAATCAAGGAAAGGGCATTCTTGAAACACCTCCGATATCATTCTCAATCCACCTTGTTGTCTTTCATATACATTTTGGAATTCAACTTATGTCTTTGAAAAATAAGGTATTGTCCGTTCTGAAGATCTAGGATTGTCCTGAATATTATCATTACTTCTGGGAGAACCCTCTTGACTGGCTTGAACAGTCCCTTTTTTACTGTACATGATTTTTCTAGGTAATGCTTCAAACAGAGGATTACGCAGGGATCTTCTCCCTTGCATACAAATTCTACTTTACCGGTTGGGAGATTGGTTTGGAGTCGCTACCTACAATTAGGAATTATTTTCTTTTAAATCAGGGTTCTTGCACAAGTCCCCAGTAGAGTCACCAGATCTGTTGGTATTTTTTCTCAGACTGGATGCTTATTCCCAGTTATCCCTACAAGGCAGCCATCATTGATCAACAGGATTTTCGGGCCAGGGGCCAACAGTACAAGAGATAGACTCTATAAATATCTCCTCTTCTTCTTTAGGCTCTATAGAACCAAGGGGGTATTCCCTACTCAACATCCATGAAATATGACAGTGAACTGACTGGGATGTTGACACAAAGTAGATAAATCCTCCTTTATGTAGACCAAAACTGTGAGATAAGTGCAAAGGGGCTAGCTTTGGGCCTATGTTCAGTTGTGAGGCAGAGGATTTTGGTCCTAAACTACTTCTAAAGTCCTAATGGTTAGGTTTTGAAGTTTGAATTTGTATTTGTATTTGGAAACAAAACTAGGACCTTAGGCTGTAACCTCAATTATAGACTGGATCGGTGCCTATCCTGGGCCCAGAGTCAATAGACATACACATGTGAATGGCCAGCATAAACATATACCAAAGACTGGATATCTAGGGGGATTGTTTAGTATCTGCCTTACAAATACTTCCCAAAACTAAGTATTCAGTTATCTCTGCTTACAAAATCCTCACTGCAATATATTATTCCCAATACTTAACCTAAAACATTTAATCCACCCCTTGGGTAGAAGTAAAAGATCAAGCATTCAATATAGCAAACCGATATTCTAGAGTCTTAGACATCCCTTAGATGCTCAGATTCAGAAGAACAAATTCAATTTGGAGACAAATAATAGAACACATGCAATGTAACATTACTCATTTAAAATAACATGAAACTAGTAATATTTATGCATGAAACATACAACATGAGACTCATAAACTCATAAGACACCGAGAATAAGGCCACCAACGAAATTGTATCTTGTTACAACACCAAAATTTGTCCAGCTTTTTACCCCCTGAATGACACAGTTTGCCCCTCATATAGCCAAACTGTACATCCAACAAATTAATTACATGACAAGTCAAAATTCCTGCCAGAAACACTGCACCAGAAATGGTGCCCAAAAATAATCAATGCAATAAGCAAAAGGAAAGGCGAGGAGGAGTAAACTCAAGCCCTATGCCGTTGTTTGGGGATGTTCCTCATAAAACTGGTAGGTGACCAGTTACTCAATTCATCGCACCCCTGTAAGTAGCCAATAATGGCTCACCTACACGTGGCTCTTGGAGTGCAACGACCAGCAAGCCTCAGAACCTTTTCCTGCCCAAAAATGGCTGCATATGCATAGAAAAACCATTGCTGACAGTTTTAAAACATAGATGTTGATCTTATTCTCCTATCGCTGAGATCAATGGCATCAAAATCTTGCAGGAAAGTTGCTCACCAATGGTAACGTTCCACATCGGCACTCAGGGCCCCTATTGTTGACTTTTCTGCTGCTCATTTTGCCCATTTCACCTATGTATATGCAGCCGAAGAAGAGATTGTATATACATACAATCACTTACATGTAAGGCGGATCCCATGATATTATAAAACAAATTTGAACCTGCACTTGGGTTTGGGTTGTATGCATCTCCCCTTTGCATCTTCATTTTGTATATGCGAACATACAATTGCAATATACATTCTACAAACTTCAAATGACCATTAAGCGCTTCGAAATTCAAATCAGGTCCAGCATGCATCTCCTTGCTTGTACATTTCCCTGCATATCGCATCATGCAAATGTGACATACATACAATGGACCCCAGCGATATATCCATCGAATTTGAAAAAACTTTCAAATCTGAGCCTTGTGTCTCCTTTTGCTTGTATATCGGCATATACAATGCCATATATATGCATGTCACGGACGCCAGCCACCTTATCTGCTAGATTAAGAAACTTTTTCAAATCTGGCTTGCATTTTACTCTTGCATCTTTTGAATGTATATCGGCATATACAACGCCAACATACAAGTGAAAATATACATACAAACTGCAAACTTTATCTACTATCAACCCGATTGCATGTTCACCTAGATTCCAGCTTGTATATCCACGGGCCCCACCATTTGTATATCCTTTTGCTTTGTATATCGCCGAATGTACAAGACCTCTTGTATCTTCTCAATGTACATGTTTCTTCTTGCACATGCATCGGCCAATGTATCTTTCACTGTAGCGAATGTACATGCACCTCTTTGTATATCCTCTTTGCATTTTTTCCTTTGTATATAACCGTTGTATGTCTGAACATACAACACAAAATATACATGCAACCCGATATACAAGTAGGGAATATTCCTAGAATTTGTGAAAGATTCCTCAATGTATATGCACCTTTTTGAGCCCGATATGCATTTAGAAATGCATATAACTCCTTTTTTCACCATTTTTGAAAGTCGACTGAGATTTTGGGGCCCACCAACATGCATTTGCACTAGTATATACAAGCATACAACATATTTTACAATGTACAGAGCAAATTTTAAAACTTAGCATTTCCCGAGTGCGATGGGAAAAAAGGCGGTAAGGCATTGTATGGGGGCTGGTCAACCTATGAACATTAAAGCATGAGGGTGAAACGTAATGACCAAGAACCCACCACAGAAGGTCACCATTAAAATAGAAAAAATAATGCAAGGACCTGTGACTTAGAAGTTTCAAGGTTTCAATGAGAAAACTTGCAAACATTGAAGCTCAAAACCCTAAACATAAATGGGTACCAACATAGGCTCTGATTGGGGACGTGTAGGTGCAAGACTGCAGCGAGGACCAAACCACTCTGAGGCAGACCAGACAAAACACAAAACTCAAAACACGACTGACTATACAAGGCATGTACAAAGCATTTACATCTAATTTACAGTGTGCACAGAAGACATTCATCTATGGGAAATAAGTTTTAAGGAATTTACCGTGCACAGGCAATTCCAGTTGTTCACCATTGAGGGCCTGGAGGAAGTAGGAATCATCTTCATGGGTATTGCCAATTTGATATGGGTCAATCCATAAGGGCTCAAATTTTTCGTGCTTGCCCTTATTCTGGCTTCTTGTATTCCATACAAGGACCATATCACCTATCTGAAATTTTCTTTTTGTAGCCCTTTTATCAAAAGATGTTTGTCTTCTATGCCTCCCTTCTCATTTCATCTAGTGGAACCAGCTGATTTATTCTTTCAGTCATTGAATCCTCAATCTCCTCATCGTTGCCTTGGATGAACTTATAAACTGGCAGGAAGTTGTTCATAGGCAATTTGGCTACTACACCATATACTAATTCAAAAGGTGACCTTCCAGTTGCTCTTTTCACTGTCACCCTGCCAGCCCATAATTCCAACTTCAACTTTGAATCCCAAGCCTTCTTGTTTTTATCTATCACCCTCTTGATGATTTTCATGAGACTTTTGTTGCTTGACTCTGCTTGACCATTACGTTGTGGATGGTATGGTGATGTATGAGACAAATCAATTCCATAAGTATTGAAAAAGTCAATAAAGTCACCAGACTTGAAGCACATTGCATTATCTGTGACCACTTTGGCTGGCACTCCAAATCTGATAACAATATTTTCTAGAATGAAATCCATCACCACCTTGCTTGTAGCTTTTTTAGTTGGAATGGCCTCAATCCATTATTGAAGTAATCAGTAGCAACCAAAATCCAACTATGTCCTCCACTTGATTTTTTTGAGATTTCCCCTATAAAATCAATTCCCCATTGCTAAAATGGAGCTTCTACAGTTATAGTCCTAAGGGGCAATGCACCTTCATATTTTAACTTTCTTGAGAACCTTTGACAAGGATCACATTTTCTTACCATTCTTTGTGCATCTGAAAAGAGAGTTGGCCACCAGTAGCCTGCTCTAAGAATTTTGTGGGTTGTTGTCTGGGCAGTCAAGTGTCCACCACACACTCCATTGTGCATGTCACTTAGAATATCCTTGGCCTGATTTTCATCTATACACCTGAGTAATACACCATCAGGATTTTTGCAATATAGCTCTCCTTGAACAATGATGTATTTAATAGCATGCAGCTTCAAGGTCCTCTTCTGATTATCACTGAGATGGGAAGGACAGTTCATATTCTACAAATAATGTACTATGTCCTTATACCACTCAAATTTTGACATATTTACAACTTCATTATGCACTACATTCACTTGGCATGCCTCTAGGTTTGACTGTGTCATCAATTTTGCCAAACCTTGTTCTCTTACCAATTTTGTGATCTGTATTTCAATGTTGAACTCTTGCAATTTATTTATCCATCTGTATCTTCTTCCAGTTACCTCCTGTTGAGTAAAAATATCTTTAACTACTGCATGAGGCATATATGCAACTATCCGAGAGCCCACTAAATATGGCCTGAAACTTTTGACTGCTCTAACCAGTGCATTTGCTTGCTTCTCCATGATGTCATACTTCAACTCAGCAGCTTGCAATGACCTGCTAAAGAAAGCTATAGGTTGTTCAATACCTTCTACATTTTTCTACAATAAACATGCAACAATGGTATGGAAAGAAACAAACGAGAACAATTGAAATGGATTAGAAAAATTAGGAGATTTTAGCACAGGAGCCATCTTTATGGATTCTTTGATGTTCTGGAATGATTTAGTTGCTTCATCTTCCCATTTAACAGTTGCACCTTTCTTCAACATCTTGGAGATATCTTTTGTGGTCTCTGCAAAATTAGGAACAAATCTCCTAACAAAATTAATTTGTCCAAAGAAGAACTAAATACCTTTCACTGTCCTAGGGATTTGAATTTTGTCAATTGCAACCACCCTTTCAGGATCAATCCTGACTCCATCCTTGGAAACAATGTGACCAAGCAATTTTCCTTCCACTACCCCAAAAGCACATTTCTTTGGGTTGAGTGAGATGCCATATTCCAATGCTCTAATAAAAATCTGCTCTAAGTGCATGCAATGTTGCTCCTTTTTTCAATAAGCTGTCAAATCATCCTGATACACAACCAAGATTGAGTCAATTAATCCTTTGAAAGCAACATCCATAGCCCTTTGAAATGTGGCTCCTGCATTTGTCAGCCCAAATGGCATTCTCACATACACATAGGTTCCCCATGGAGTGGTGAAAGCAGTCTTGAATTGTTATGATTCTTTTACTTTCACTTGATTGTACCCTGAAAATCCATCCATCATGGATAAAAGTTCACAGCCAGTCACCTTCTGCAACATGGCTTCCATGTTTGGCAATGGATAATTGTCCCTCAAGGAAGATACATTCAGATTTCTAAAGTCAACAAAAGAGTCTTATATCACCATTCTTTTTTCTAACCAGGACAAGGTTGGACACCCAAGTTGAGTGCCTGATAGGCATGATTATTCTAGCCTCCCTAAGCTTCATAAGTTCTTGCATTTTTGGAGCTAAAGTAGGATTAATAGGTCTTTGTTTTTGCCTGAATGGCTTAGCTCCAAGCTTCAATGGGATCTCATGCTGGAATAGGTCCTCTCTATAAGCTTTCAAGTCCTCATATGACCAGGCAAAGACATGCTTATACTTTCTCAGTAATGCAATCAGCATAGTTCTGATGTGTGGCTTGAGCTGTTTGCCAATGTATACCTTCTCGGGTGCATGAGATGTCCCAAAGTTTATCTCCTCCAAATCATTCTTTTTTGTTGGAGATGCCTTTGTAATAAATTGGTCCCTATTGTCAAAAGCTCTCTCTAAAGCGACCAACACTCTAGGGATTTTATTTGTCTTGAGTTGAATTACCTCTTTCCCTAAGAGAGTCTCTTTTCCATCTACAACTTCTACAAAATTATGAAAATCCACTTCTTAGTTCTCATATTCATCAATACAATGCAGAAATCTCAGCAAATCTCTGTCATCATCAAATAACTGCCAGCTGCATACGTTATCTGGTATTGTAGGTCTAAGTTTGACTTCAACATTTGTAACATCTGACAAAGTGATATCATCTGGCCTTATGGCAACATTAGCTAGAAAGTCTGCTCTGACATTTTTTGATCTTTCTACCCAGTTTATTAAAAAAGCATCAAACAATTCAATTGTATCCCAAACAACATGCTTATACTGTTTTAACCTCTTATTCTTTGATGCATACTTATCTCTGACTTGAGAAACAACTAACTCTGAATACCCAAATACTTTGAGTATCTTAATTCCATGCTTCAAAGCAACATTCAATCCCAATAACAGAGCTTCATACTCTGCAATATTATTTGTACAAGAAAACTTCAGCAAGAAAGAGAATTTTAGATGCTTACCAGTTGGAGACAAAAACACAATTCCAGCACCAGATCCTTCCCTCGAACAAGCTCCATCAAAATACATGGTCCAGAGACCCTGTTGGTCAAGCTCTTGAATGCATATGTCTCTCCCTTCACCTCCTTTATCATTTGAGACAACCCTGAAATTATCACAGTTAGTGTCAACAAAACATATGTGCTCCTCTGACTCTTGATCTTCGACTGTGTCTAGTGATCTTTATTCTCTGATCAATTTGACATCCTTACCATTCATAGGGATCATAGCATATGACAGGTCTAATTGCATACTCCCACCAATCAATGCTGCCCATCTTCTTGACAATAACATACCATATTGTGGCTTGATATCAACGACTGTTATGTTCATTTTGTAAGTCTTTTCAGGATGTGCTGCTAGTTTGAAATCCACATCTTTCATAATTCTTATGACTGGTACTTCCCTAGCATCCATTGCATAATATTTCCCACATGCCTTATTTATCTTTAATCCAACTTGTTGCATGATAGCTAGAGGAATGATATTTGTTGATGCTCATGAATCAAGCATACAATTCTTAATCACTTTTCCCTTTATGACAAGGGAAACATAAAATGGTTCAACCTGTGAAGGGCATTTTGTCATGGTCATCCCCAGATATACTTCAGGAATCTCATCTTCATCAATACACATGGCTTGTTTCCTACCCTGAGTCTCAATATTCTGATTAGCTTGACAGGGTACCCCTGAAATCAGGGACAATGTTTTACTTCTGAACTCCTCAACTTTCATCAGCTCCATCAATGGAACATAAATCTTTACCTGGGACAAAACCTAAGTTATGTCAAATGGAGCATAATTTTGTATAATAGTTGTAGCTTGATCCATGGCTTTATTTTTATCCTGAGATGATCTAGCTTTAATTTTCATGGCTCTCTGACTGTCATCATTGATATGAAAATTTCTGTTTTGATCCTCAACCTGGGGAATTCTATTTTTTGGTCCTTGAGAATCATGACCTATTTTTTGCTTAAAATTTTGCTTATTATTGCTCCATTGTTTCTTTTGTGTTTCAACCCCTTTATGACTATGCACTGGCTGGTCCGCAAAAGTATTCTCTAGTTGGTATGAGCTACTTACCTAAGCCTTACCTCGTAGGTTGTAATTGCTTTTGACTTGAGCAACTACTGCAGCTATGAAAGCCCTAATTTCTTTGTCAAAAGGCCTCCTCAAATTGTTCAAAAAATTTTGAGTCTTGAGCATAAGCATAGTTGTCTTCATCATCCTCATCACAGGGAAACTGCTAGCAGACCTGAATCTCATTATTTGTGCCTGCATCAACATCATGAGAGGGATACTCCCTGTTTGTAGACAGCATATTGACATTGTCATCCTCCATGTAATGCGGCTCATTGCACTCATCGCAGGCCATGGCATTGTCATATAGAGACTGAGCAATCATACATTGTGACTATGAATGAGGCATTTGACATATGATGCACCGATGGGTATCATTAACAATATTAACAGCCTTCTTCAAAGGGTCAGGTGTTTCATTAACATTTTGAGTCCTTTGACTTGGGCTGCTGCTTGGGAGAATGGGTTTACCATTATGCCAATTGGTGTTATATGGCATGTCATGTAATGATGGTCTTCTTTCTTGCCTTTGGTAAACCTGTCTGTTAGGACCAATCCCCTTTTCATTTTTAGCCATTCTATAACTGAGGTCCTTGAGAATAGTTGTCAATTTATCTAATTTATCCTCGTAAGTAGATGCATTGCCTTGAACACTTTGAGATTTAGTATTTGGATTTTGTAGAATTTTTACGTCATCTCTTCTGTTTGTCTTACCAAACGCTTTTCTATTATTTTCAATATTAGTTGCAATTTTGAAAGCATCCTAGAGGCTGTGAGGACCCTTGTCTCTTAATCCATAAGCTGTTTTGGCATCAAAGGCATTTATGTATAACACTACGCACATAGGTTCATTAGGCCTCAGGTTATGTGGCAATTTGTTCAACACCTTAGTGAATCTAGCATTGAAATCAACAACTTGTTCATTTGATCCCTTAGTGATACCAGTGAATTCATTTATGAAAAAACTCCGATCAATTTTGTCACCATATTGTTCTTTGAATATTCTTCTGAAGTCATCCCATGATGAAATACTTTTGTCAGGTAGACTTTTGTACCATTCTCTAGCTTCATCAACTAAGGATTGCATAAATAACTTCATAAAAACATCCTCATGCTCAACCTCAAAGTTATCCATGATATTCTAAAAAGCTTTTAGATGATCTTCCGCTAACACAGTATTATTTCCTAAAAATTTTGGCACTTGCGGACTCACATGTTTGTCAATAGGATTAGGATAACCAGGAATGCCATCAAAAACTAACTGCCTGAATCTGTCTAGCTGCATAGGCTGTCTACCAAATTGATTAGCATTGGCATTTCTGTTTGCATTATGATTTCTTACATTATTTAATGGTACTCTAGCATTATTTGCATTCCGTCTTTGATCATTATGCTGATCATGAACTTCGTTTCTTTGCTGATTTCTCTGCATATTTGCATTTTCAAGGGTGGGAACTGAATCATTCTGAGCAACTCTCAGAGCTTGCACTTTCTGTCTCATGTCATCTCTGATTTTTACTGCCTGCAGATATTCTAACTCTACCCTCAGGCTCTTGATTTCTTTAGCTAATTCCTCCTCTCTAGGCATAAAAGAGGATGGTTTCATTATATTCTGATCATCATTGTCATCCCTTGGGGATTCAGCTTCTTCAAATCTGTCAGGGGAATCAAGGAAAGGGCTTTCTCGAAACACCTCCGATCTCATTCTCAATCCACCCTGTTGTCTTTCATATACATTCTGGATTTTAGCTTCTGTGTTTGAAAAATAAGGTATTGTCCGTTCTGAAGATCCAGGATTGTCCTGAATATTATCATTACTTCTAGGAGAACCCTCTTGACTGGCTTGAACAGTCCCTTTTTTCATGTACATCATTTTTCTGGGTAACTCTTCAAATAGAGGATTACACAAGGATCTTCTCCCTTGCATACAAATTTTACTTTACTAGTTGGGAGATTGGTTTGGAGTCGCCACCTACAACTAGGAATTATTTTCTTTTAAATCAGGGTTCTTGCACAAGTCCCCAGCAGAGTCACCAGATCTGTTGGTATTTTTCCCAGACTGGATGCTTCTTCCTAGTTATCCCTACAAGGTAGCCATCATTGATCAACAGGATTTCCGGGCTAGGGGCCAATAGTACAGGAGATAGACTCTATAAATATCTCCTCTTCTTCTTTAGGCTCTACAGAACCAAGGGGGGTATTCCCTACTCAACATCCATGAAATATGACTGTGAACTGACTGGGATGTTGACACAAAGCAGATAAATCCTCCTTTATGTAGACCAAAACTATGAGATAAGTGCAAAGGGGCTAGCTTTGGGCCTATGTTCAGTTGTGAGGCAGAGGATTTTGGTCCTAAACTACTTCTAAAGTCCTAATGGTTAGGTTTTGAAGTTTGAATTTGTATTTGTATTTGGAAACAAAACTAGGACCTTAGGCTGTAGCCTCAATACAAGACTGGATCGGTGCCTATCCTCGGCCCGGAGTCAATAGACATACACATGTGAACGGCCAGCATAAACATATACCAAAGACTGGATATCTAGGGGGATTGTTTAGTATCTACCTTACAAATACTTCCCAAAACTAAGTATTTAGTTATCTCTGCTTACAAAATCCTCACTGCAATATATTCTTCCCAATACTCAACCTAAAACATTTAATCCACCCCTTGGGCAGAAGTAAAAGATCAAGCATTCAATACAACAAACCAATATTCTAGAGTCTTAGACATCCCTTAGATGCTCAGATTCAGAAGAAGAACACATTCAATTTGGAGACAAATAACAGAACACATGCAATGCAACATTACTCATTTAAAATAACATGAAACTAGTAATATTTATGCATGAAACATACAACATGAGACTCATAAACTCACAAGACACCGAGAATAAGGCCACCAACGAAGTTGTATCTTGTTACAGCACCAAAATTTGTCCAGCTTTTTACCACCTAAATGACACAGTTTGCCCCTCATATAGCCAAACTATACATCCAGCAAGTTAATTACATGACAAGTCAAAATTCCTGCCAGAAACACTGCACTAGAATTGGCGCCCAAAAATAATCAATGCAACAGGCAGAAGGAAAGGCAAGGAGGAGTAAACTTGAGCCCTGTGCCACTGTTTGGTGATGTTCCTCATAAAACTGGTAGGTGACCAGTCACTCAATTCATCGCGCCCCTGCAAGTAGCCAATAATGGCTCACCTAGCCGTGGCTCTTGGAGTGCAACGGCCAGCAAGCCTCAGAACCTTTTCCCGCCCAAAAATGGCTGCGTATGCATAGAAAAACCATTGCTGACAGTTTTGAAACATAGCCGTTGATCTTATTCTCCTATCACCGAGATCAATGGCATCAAAATCCTGTAAGAATGTCGCTCACCAATGGTAACATGCCACATCAGCACTCAGGTCCCCTATCATTGACTTTTTCGCTGCTCATTTTGCCTATTTCACCTATGTATATGCAGTCGAAGAAGAGATTGTATATACATACAATCACTTACATGCAAGGCAGATCCCAATATATTATAAAACAAATTTGAACCTGCACTTGGGTCTGGGTTGTATGCATCTCCCCTTTGCATCTTCATTTTGTATATGTGAACATACAATTGCAATATACATTCTACGGACTTCAAATGACCATGAAGCACTTTGAAATTCAAATCGGGTCCGGCATGCATCTCCTTGCTTGTACATTTCCCTGCATATCGCATCATGCAAATGTGACATACATACAATGGACCCCAGCGATATATCCATCGGATTTGAAAAAACTTTCAAATCTGAGCCTTGTATCTCCTTTTGCTTGTATATCGGCATATATAATGCCATATATATGCATGTCACGGACGCCAGCCACCTTATCTGCTAGATTGAGAAACTTTTTCAAATCCGGCTTGCATTTTACTCTTGCATCTTTTGAATGTATATTAGCATATACAACGCCAACATACAAGTGAAAATATACATACAAACTGCAGACTTTATCTACTATCAACCGAATTGCATGTTCACCCAGATTCTGGCTTGTATATCCGCGGGCCCCACCATTTGTATATCCTTTTGCTTTGTATATCGTTGAATGTACAAGACCTCTTGTATCTTCTCAATGTACATGTTTCTTCTTGCACATGCATCGGCCAATGTATCTTTCACTGTAGCGAATGTACATGCGCCTCTTTGTATATCCTCTTTGCATGTTTTCCTTTGTATATAATCGTTGTATGTTTGAACATACAACACAAAATATACATGCAACCCGATATACAAGCAGGGAATATTCCCAGAATTTGTGAAAGATTCCTCAATGTATATGCACCTTTTTGAGCCCGATATGCATTTAGAAATGCATATAACTCCTTTTTTCACCATTTTTGAAAGCCGACTGAGATTTTGGGGCCTGCCAACATGCATTTGCACTAGTATATACAAGCATACAATAGATTTTACAATGTACAGAGCAAATTTTAAAACTTAGCATTTCCCGAGTGCGATGGGAAAAAAGGCGGTAAGGCATTGTATGAGGGCCAGTCAACCTATGAACATTAAAGCATGAGGGTGAAACGTAATGATTGGGAACCCACCACAGAAGGTCACCATTAAAATAGAAAAAATAATGCAAGGCCCTATGACTCAGAAATTTTAGGGTTTGAATTGGAAAACCTACAAACATTGAAGCTCAAAACCCTAAACATAAATGGGTACCAACACATTCCATATCAGAAAATGTTATAATACATATTATTTGAAGAATATAATGGAGCAGAATATTATTATGTGGTGATCTATTTCTACTGTTCAACTGTTGGTTAAATTTCATGATTACATGTTATAGTACTATCTCCAAAGTGGTCCTTTTAAGTTCTTCAAATATGCATTATTTGTCAGAACACACTTGTTGTTCCTGTGTGGAGTTTTTATTGGTTTCTAATTGATGAGAATTAAAGACCCCTTCAGATAATTAACTTTAATTGGTTCTTGTCAAAGATTAAAATCTTTTTGGAGAAATTATTTTGATCGGTTTCCATCAATCTAAGAATTAAATTTCCTTTCACAATTGAACAGTAATTTAGGAGGATAACACTGGGATTAGTAAGAAGAGTATTGTAACTTACAGACCTGCACGTCTGTATAAGGTGCTGACATTCGAAAGTGCCCAATTGTTAGAGTTAAGCTAGGAGATAAATTCACCTATCATATACACCTATTTCCATTAACCCATCCACTGACTCCAATAGCCCAATAGGGTAGGCATTGGTCATTCCAAATTCACTCTAGAAATTCCACATAGTTTTATTCAAGCATTCATATCTAAGACCTTAACATTAGGAGTAAGAACATTTATCTTTTAAGCTACTTCACACCTATTTGCCACCATGAAGGATACTAAAAATCTGCATTAGTTTTAGGTATACCCACCTAGGTCTAGCAGAACCTAAAGTGAGGAAGGTATTATCCTTGTGCCTATTAGCGAAAAGCATGAAGAGAGCTTGGCAACCTCTTAAGGTGTAAAAACCTACATTTTTGAGACCTAATAGAATTGTTGACTCTATTGGTGAGTAATCCAGAATCTGGTTGAAGATCGTTTCATTACAGAGTCGGTGAAATTTTTACATTCAAATAGCAATTGGTAACTCTGCTGGCAATAAGGACCCAAAAATACAATCATTTTCCTACTTATGAAGAGTAGGTGGCGACTCTGAGAAGATTTTAATCCAACAATGAATGCAAGGAGATCTCTTTTCCAAGAGAGTCCTAATGAAAGGCGGACAAATAAGCATAGATCTCCTTATGGCAAAGGACCTCAAAAGTCAAATGAATCCCAGGAACATGTGGACAAAAATGAGGATGGGTTTGTTGATCACACTGTCATTGATTTTGATAGTATGACTATCCATGAGATTGAAGTGTATCTGGAATGGCAAAGACAACAGCTCAGGGGACTACAGATGATACAAGAAATCCAAGAACTGGATATAAAATTGGCACAATTGGACATTCAGATAGCAATTGGCACAAGGTGGTAATATCAACTCACATGAGCCCTCTCGGAATACATATGCTCCATGTACCTCAAGAATACCTCATAGTGCATACCGAAACCCTATCCAGCATAATATGCCACCACAAAGGCCCCAGCGTATAAGTACAAGTAATATTCCCCAATACTATCCACCACTGGGACAGCGGTATAACCCACAATATCACCAGCATGTGCCATATCAGAATATACACCCTCATCAACACACCCAACAAAATGCTTACCATCAGCCCCCATATGGATATCATATGCAGTAAAATATTTTTACACCACACTTGGAGCCACAACATATTCCAACTAATGAAATGGCATATGGTATATCAAGAGATGAGAGCAATCTTCAAAATACAAATTATTTTGTTGTCCCAGCCCACCCACCGCAATATATGAATCAACAGTTTAGGGAGGAAGAGGATGACTATTTTCAAACAGGGCAAACTCATGACGAGGAGGAAGTGCACATATTTGAAAATGATTTTCAATTTTTTTCAAACCCATTGTATGATGAAGAGATAGAAGAAGATAAGATGACATTTCGCCAAGGTGTGCCGGAACACGAATTTCATGTGTATTCAAACCCATTCTATGAAGAGGATGAAATACTTTCAGACAGTCAAGAAAGTGCATATGCTGGTAATGATGATGATGAGTCCATAAATGAAGGGAAATTAAATGATGAAATGAGTACATTTGAGTATTGTGATAATGATGGAAAGAATAATGAGCATTCTCATTTTTTTCAGATCAACCAGGAGGTCAATGTACAATGCATGATAGTAAGAAAAATAATAAAAAATCTTGTATTAAAAGTATATATTCTTCATATGTCAACAGTGTATCACATGGTGAAAACTTTCATACTATCCCCAATCTTCAGATTCAAAACAAGGAAGAATGCACAAGAATAAAAAATAAGTGCATCATACAACCAGATTTTGGTGATGTTTCTAAATGGGATTCAATGCTGTCAAATGAGAATAAGGTATATGACAGAGGCAAAAGGAAGTTTTTATTTTTTCTGATGGCCTTGTGCCCTCAGTCATGGTGTGGTTTTTCAAACCATATCATCTTAGGGCGAAATTGAAGTCGTACTCTTTTGCCCAATGGAGTAGGCACCGGTCTGCTCCCCAGAGATCCGGGATCTTGCCATATCCGCAAGGGGCATACATCCCCAGATAGATCCACTATTGGAACCTAAATTTTCATGCTAATTTTCATAGAAAATTTTAGGTTTCCATGTGAAAAAATCAACTATAACTCTCAGAAATACACTTGTGCAATCTACCTGAGGAGCTTTCTTTGAGGGATCATAATTTGGAGCCTACTCATTTTCAGGAAAAACCATTTTGTGAGCATGCTTACCTATCATATGTGAATGCCCATGTCTGATTACAGCTTCCTATGACAAGATTTGATTGAGTTTCAAGGAGTCAAGTTGAAGGGTTTTGGTAAAATTTGCTACTTGCACAATGTGAAATCAGTCCGGGAAGCCAAATTTGAAGGCTAATATCTAGCAGCTGAATGATGATCCTAACAAACTGATTAGTGTTTTTGATTCATCTTATGAAAATCTACTTCTATGTCTGATTTCAAGGCTCCAGCACATCGTTTGCTATTTTTTCAAAATGAAAAGCAAATGCACTTAGCCCTGATTTCATAGTTTTCACCTCTAGAGAGGTCAACTTTGGCCCTAAATATTTGATGAAGAAGGGGACTGGTGGAAAATCCTCTTGCACACTATCTAATGAAGCCTAAACAAACTAAATCCTCCAATTGCAGCTTCCTAGGAAAAGATTTGATGGTTTTTCAAAATTGCAAGTTGGTGAGCCCTAATAAGGTTTTTCATAGGTGCAGTTGTAGAAAAGGCCAAGTGGGCTACTTTGAACAATTATATCTCGCACACTGGGATGAGTTCTTCCAAATAGTTTGATGCATTGAATTCTTGGGTCAAAACTCTACGTGCCTATGCGTTTTCATAATTTCAGGAGATCATTTGACCACTCTTTTAAGCCAATTCTGAGTGCTACTTAACTAGTTTGATCATTATGTAGATATGTCAGAAAGAGGCTTTTAATGACAACCCAGTTCATTTTTTCACCTCAGTAGCAACGCTGAAATAGTGTCAGGATGATTCAGGAGAAAAAAATGTTTGAAAACGAAATTTTTTTAGCTGGGCCCACAAGGAGACCCGACATACTACACACAGTTATGAAGTGATATGGGTATTGAAGCTAGCTATGTTGTACATGCCATATCTACACTGAAGGGTCTGGTGACATAAAGTAAATCAGAAAATTTAGATCCCAAACTGAGCGGGTCACTTACTTTGATTCTTCAAACTTCGCTTTTGAAGGAACATGGTGTTGAAAACCTGGGCCATCTTTCAACAAACCCTATTCAGAGTGATTGTAAAAATGTTTTATACCTTGTTTGGCCTCAGATTAATTTGATGAAATTGATATCTTTATAGATTCAACAATATGTTAAGCAAAACCATCAAAGAGAATACATTGTGATTTTTGTTCCACGTCGCATTGTTGTTTGTGAGAAGATTTTGCAAGAGGAGAAGCTATTCACAAGCTTCAGTCTGCTTGTGGTGTCATACCAAATGTGAAAATGAAAGGTAAAGCAGCCACAACTGTTGCAGATATACTAGTATGCAGCTGGAACAACCTATAGTGTCATCCAATGCGGGGATTCCAGAGATTGATACACTTATTTTACTAGATCGTCATGTGGACATGGTTACTCCCATGTGTTCCTAATTAACTTGTGAAGGACTTTTAGACAAGTTCTTACATATAAACAATGGAAGCTAAGCTAGACTTGGTTGTTTGTATTACTGAGGGCATTCCCCAACATGATATGGTACGTGTTAAAGCAGCCTTAAACAAGCAAACTAAACTCGACTTATTGGCCAAATTGTCCTAGAATTATCAAGCCTAGAGAGTAAAAAATTGGTATTATACCTGGTTATATCCACAAGATTGGCCGTATTGGCATTGTCTCCAGATATGGCACACTTACATATGAAGCAGTTTTCCAAACAATTGTTGTTGGCCTTGGGAAATCAATGTGTGTTGGAATTGGGGGCGATCCTTTTAATGGAAAAATTTTGTTGACTGTTTAAGGCAATTTGTAGAAGACCCTTAGACTGAAGGCATAGTTCAAATAGGAGTAATTGGAGGATATTATTGGGTCAGATAAATATGTTGAAAGGATTGAAGAGGCTAGCAAAGAGCTTAAAGTTCTCAATGAAAATAGATCTGGCATTGTTCGAAGAGTGAAGTTGGCAGAAAAAGAGAAAGATAGCTTAAATGGTGCTAAAAATGAAGCAGAAGCATTCATGCTGAAGGAAGCAGAACTTTTTAAATGACAGAAGAAGGCATTTGAATCGTAGTCTCTGCGATATTGAACAGATAGCAAATGGAATGCCTATGGTCAATGGCAAAATTTATACACTTCCTTCATACTGGAAGCATAATATAATTGATACTGAAATACTTGATGGGATCTTAAAGTGCATTGGCAGCATCTCAAGATATTTATGGAAAGCTGCTCTTGTTGTTTCTTATGACGCTTTGTTAAAGCTGTCAAGTGTTACATTCTTGTATCTCATTTCTTGCTTCCTAAGGATTTTAGATGTTGGATATGAATTTTTGGTCTTAAAACAACATAGTTCACATCTTGGCTTGGACTTTTCATGTGAGAATGAACATAAGTATCATAACCATCAGAGAAAATTTTCTCTGGGTATATTATTTTCTCTACAGGGATTAAAAGAGAAAACGGGTGGCTGGGATAGAGTTTTGAATATGGTTGAAAAGCAATTTCTCAGGTCGCAAAAATTTAATTTAAGACTGCTCGTGACTTGCTTCTACTTCTTGGTTATTTGGTAAAAATCAAAAAACAATTGAACATGGAGCCTGCCAATGCGTCAAGAAAAATTAGAACAATGCTTTAAATCAAGAATTCCATCTGTACGTCATCAGTATGAAATCAGATATAATAACTATAAGTGATGAAACAACCCAAAATAGATCATGGGGTGCATCAACTAACAAGAAGTCATCTCTGGTTAAAAATAGAAGTGGATTATTGAATCAGTGCTTGAGCTAAAATAATTAGGGCAAAACGTGAAAGCCACAGCAAAAAAACCCTAAAAAGCCATCGGGAAAACATGCATAATTGGAAGGAGATTTTCAACTCACACTAAACTCTTGTGTCACACTGATGAGGCTTCATTGGTAGGAGATGGTATATTGATAGGAAATATTTTGAAGCTCCTGATAGAGTTATGTCACACTGATGGATACCTCTTTCAGAGAGAATACGCTAAAGCCTAGTGAGAAGAAACTGTTATCAAAGGAAAATAAATATTAAGTGGTGCAAGTAATTAATAAAGTGAGACCATAGTAGAACAAACGTAAAATTTACATTTTCATCAAAGGGTTTGAGAATATTTTAAAAAAGTCACATACTTTCTCTGAGGGTTAAGAAGGTGGGTATTTTTGGAAATACGTATGATGGATTGTAAAAATATTTGCACCTGAGAAGTTAGAGAATGGTCAAATTATTTTCACCTAAATGAAATTCTTATCAAACAAAGAGTGAAAATACATATGAGTAAAGACATCAAACAAATATTTGCAAACCAAGCCTAAAGAATATTTTGTAGTAAGGTATTTTCACCGAGGGACATAAATATACAAAACGAAGGTGAAGTATTTTCCAGAGAACTAATTGAATAGGTAATTATTTTGCTTGGAGAATATTTTGCAGTGAAGTATTTTCACCAAGAAGGGAAAGATAGGATAATAATTTCTACCCAAATGAATATTGTCAAAATAACAGTGGAAATATACCAAGGGAAATGTAATCGAGAAAGAGAAATATTTTATTTCTCACAAAGTATTAAAGAAGTTTAATTTATGTTATCCACAAGAAATAATTAATTAAAGGAAGGGTTACACTGAACGAGAGGAATAAAGGGTTGTAACCCTAAAATTACAAACTATATATGCCAAATGAGATCAAAGGAAGAAATCATTAGTAGTAGTAGGTTAGGAAATCATCACCATTAGAAGACAGATTGCATCCATTCGCCCATCCATTCCATATCAGAAAATGTTATAATACATATTATTTGAAGAATATAACAAAGCAGAATATTATTATGTGGTGATCTATTTCTAGTGTTCAACTATTGGTTAAATTTCATGATTACATGTTATAGTACTGTCTCCAAAGTGGTCCTTTTAAGTTATTCAAATATGCATTATTTGTCAGAACACACTTGCTGTTCCTGTGTGGAGTTTTGATTGATTTCTAATTGATGAGAATTAAAGAACCTTTCAGATAATTAACTTTAATTGGTTCTTGTCAAAGATTAAAATCCTTTTGGAGAAATTTTTTTGATTGGTTTCTATCAATCTGAGAATTAAATTTCCTTTCACAATTTCACAGTAATTTAGGAGGATAACACTGGGATTAGTAAGAAGAGTATTGTAACTTACAGACCTGCGCGTCTGCATAAGGTGTTGATATTCGAAAGTGCCCAACTGTTAGAGTTAAGCTAGGAGATAAATTCACCTATCATATACACGTGTTTCCATTAACCCATCCACTGACTCCAATAGCCCAATAGAGTAGGCACTGGTCATTCCAAATTCACTCTAGAAATTCCACAGTTTTATTCAAGCATTCATATCTAAGACCTTAACACTAGGAGTAAGAATAGTTATCTTTTAAGCTACTTCACACCTATTGCCACCGTGAAGGATATTAAAAATCTACATTAGTTGTAGGTATACCTACCTAGGTCTAACAGAACCTAAAGTGAAGAAGGTATTATCCTTGTGCATGTTAGCCAAAAGCATGAAGAGAGCTTGGCAACCTCTTAAGGTGTTAAAACTTGCATTTTTGAGACCTAACACTAGTGAAGCTTTATCCAAATCATCACTCATACTCTCATTGCTACTAACTTCATTGTTCTCTCATGCTCATCGTTTGATTGTAATTATTGTGTTGATATTAGAATTTGTAGTTTATCACCAACAATGGGAAACCTTAAGAGTCTAGGACCTGACCCTTAAGATAACCTCTAGATTTTAAAGAAGCTAGCTCTTCTCTATAGGGTTTGTTGTAAAGGGAAGAAAAACTAAGATTACAAATGAAATATTCTAATATGCTAAGGCATTGCGCCAGATTTATGTTAAGACCTAGATCAACAACACATTGAGTTAACCTGTAATATTTCTGATGAAATTAAAGAGCATTAAACATGATTAACCATAGCATTATATTATATCTGATATATCAAGGGGAAAATATAGAAAGCAAAGAACAAGATTCAGAAAGACATTATAAAATGCACATAACAACACCCTCTTTTCATTAATGATCAAGAGAACACAGTACATAAGGCAAAAATTACATCGATCTACAATATTCAATATCCCTGAGAGTAAGGAAAAAATATCTTTCAGATCCAGTATCCAATACTCTCTAATCTCTTCTATTTTCTATCTCTGTTTCCATCTATATCTTTCCAGCCAGACTCCTCTATTTATATCGTAACCATGAAGCTCAAAACCTCTGTGAGACCATTAGGATCCTAACCACCTTGCTACTTGCAAGTCTAGTTAACTGTTGTGATCATCTCTTTGACCCACATGCCCACAATCTTTACAAAATCTTCCACTTCAGTTCATCCATGTCGTTGCAACTAATTTTGTACGCCCAAAAATTCTCTTGCCTTCTTCCTGGGCTGAACGTCGTAACTCCAGCCAATAGATGGTCATTCGGGTAGGGTTTCATCTTACAAAACTATCGGGACAAATGGAAACTTCTGCGGGTCTCTTTAAAGCTCCAAAATTGGGTACGTGGCGGCTCTACGCTTAATGCAAAAAGACTTTTCCAAGACTCCCTTCAAATGTCTGTGGTGTCGACACTTGGCATTATCTGCAAACTCTTCAATCCTTAATAGTATTGGGTCCCACATGGTAGACTTTGCAGCATTTATTTCTTAAAAAAGGAGACCCCACCCTAATGTCACAATGGACACATGGCAAGCTTCGTGACTTTTGCAAGGACACATGGCATCCCCACGCTCCTCTTCAAGGGTGTTTCCAAAAAGACTTCACAAACACCCACGGTGCTGACCCTTGTCACTCTCTGCAAAGACCTTAAAAGACCATCAATACTTTACTTCCTTCGGCCCAGCGACCCGACGTTGAGACACGTGGCGCCTTTGCGCTCCTTGAAAGAAAACTTCCTTTCGCAAGCCTTCAAATGCCTGTGGTTATGCCACGTGGCACATCCTGAGAGTGTCTGAGGCTCTCCATCTGTATTATATTACTCTCAACTATTAAACCTTAGCTGAATTAAGAAATATTATAAACATATAGAGTCTATCAAAACTCTACAGTTATTGGCGACCAAAAAGGGACTTTGTGCCTACATAGAAAGAACCTAAAATCTCTACAAAAAGAAGCAACCAAAACCAAAATTTTACATCCAGACGAGATTTTCAAAGATTTTGTAAAGCGGCCTAATAATCAGACCATTCTGTATCTGTTAGACATTTTCTCTTCTGAAGGGCCTGAAAAGTAAGATCTAATTCAATGATCTCCTTATGAGAGAAGTTCTGTAAACTCTGGACTAGGACATGTAATTGAAATTCCAACTGAGTTACTGGGAGCAGCACCAATTCCACCTTCGTGACACTAGATGATTCAGTGAGAGTCTGAAAAACTATCTAGTCATTTTGTTTTACTAGTAGCAGAGCTTTTATTTGGTCTTCCATTAAGGTCCCATGCTGCTATCTGGGAATGGTGAGGGGAGTCCTAATTGGACCAAGTTTTTAATGTGTCCCTTCATCCCTTTCACTCCTTTCAATAAATTCGGCAAAGATTTACATTTAGCAGTAGCTTTTTTACAACTTAAAATCTCATTTACCTTCTCTACAAATGTTATTCTATCACTTATTCCAGCTGCCTACAAGACCTCATTAGGGGCGTCATAAAACCTTTGGAGCAACAATTGGGAATTTGAAACTTTAACTGATACTGAAGATAAAACTTCCTCAACTGAAGACTCTACCTTCTCACATAATTGTTGTGCATTGAAAAGAAATTTGAGAGATGGCTTAAGCTGAGACACATCATTTGAAATTCTTTTCCATGAAGAGACGTAAAGCTCCTTTACCATTGCCAATACCCCAACATTTTGTGGCTGTTGAGCAAGCTCCAAATTCAATTGCTTTATCTTTTCTTGTTCAACCAAAATATGGGTCTGTAAAACAATATTTTGTTCTTTCTCAGCATTAAGGTCCTGTTGCAATTGGGCAACTTCTTTAGTTTGATAATTATGTTTCTTCTCCAAAGGAATATTTTCTTGTTCCAACATATCCATTGTAGTTTTAACCTGAGACAATTGAGACTGCAATTCATTTACTTTTGACTGTGAAGCTTGGAAAACCTCTGATATTGTAGCCCTAATATCCCTGTTCAATCTATTAATCTCTAGGTCTTTGGCCTTAATTTCTATATGGAGTTGGCTGACTATAGCTTTCGTTTGAGTTAGATTCACCTTTGCCTTCTGCAACCTCTTAGAAACCTTAAGATAGTCTGTGGTTACTGCCACTAACATTTCATTCATTAATTCTACTTTATCTTGCGGCCTGAACCGAGTCAAGTCCATTGCCACAACACTCATAGTATAGTCTTCCAGCTGCATTTCTTCAAGAGGTTTCACTACATTGGGGTTCATGTGGGCAATGGTTAAAGATTGTTGAATAGGATCAAAAAGGTATTTCATTTGTGGGACAGCAGGGGCTTTACCCTCCTTAACTCTTTTCTTTTCTCTCCTTGACTCTCTAGCTTTTCTAGAAGCCTCAGAATGGCTTTGAAAAGTAAGGGGGGAAGCAATTAGGCCACCTGCAAAGGGGAAACCTTGAGGTAGACCATAAAGAATGGTCATCATTTGCTGAATTGGGTCTTGCAATTACATAAGCCTCCTAGGTACTGATGGGGAAAAGACTGGCAAACTCAGTGTTTGGGTGGTGGTAAATGTTGTAGCACTAGATATAGGTGAAAAAGATTAAAGGAATAGCTGAAGTAGTAGGAGACATGGAAACTTGGGGCATCTGACTAGCCGTGCTCCTAAGGTAGAGAAAGATTGAGCAATAGAAGAAGGTAGAGGGAGACTTACCTGAGGGCTGCAATAGCCTCTGGATTTTGCATAGATTCTTCTTCATTGTCTTCCTTCTGTAAAACAAGTTTTCTCTTCCTCCTTATAAGTCTGCTTGCAATTTCCTCATCTATCTCTTCTAGGTGTGGGGAAACTAATGATTCGAAAAGTCTAATTCCTTGTGAAACTGCCACTCCAAGGGCCCCAGTTGCCGAAGTTGGTTGGCCCTCATGAGATGACTGTTGTATAGCCTTTTGTTGTTCAATAACACTGAGAGATTGTGGCCATGTGGTTAACTTAGGATCTTGTTTAGCCATTTCTTCCTCTGACTGCTCAGTTCTTTGGATATTGCTTGTATCCAGGCTTGATACTAGAGTCATATGATCATCATCCCACAACTTCTCCCATGTTTCATCCGACTCTACTTGCCCAAAGGTCCTCTCAGGCTGAGAATTTCCTGTCTGTATTTCCAGTATGCTAAGATCTTGTCATTACTCCAATCTTTCTTAATTAGAGTCTATTTCAAACCATTCAAGTCATCTTTATTTTTGGATCATACCCGTTGATTGGAGTATTAAAGGTCTCCCATTTCTTAGGTGACTCGCCAGGTATATCACTTATTTCCACATAGACTTCAGGAGTGTCAGTTTGTGGTGACTTCCTTTGTTTGAAGAATGGTTGGCTCTCATGTGTGAAAGTAGTATAGACCTTATTAAGATGGAGACAGGAAGCCATGGAGCCATTGGCGTCATACTTCCATTTATCTTGAATCATTACCAGCCCATAATTTGCTATTGTTTTCTGTAACATATACTCTGATTCTCTTTTTACTACTGAAATGCCACCCTTACTCCAAGGAACATCATACAAAGCCTTTTTTCTCCTTCTTGTCCCGAATTCATTGTCAATTATAGATAACGAATGGGCCAATTCTAGGGCCAAGACCCTAGCTGTCAAAACCTTTGGGAGCATAATAGCTTTTGCCCCAAAATCGTGAACCCTGATCATGGTATAATGCACCCCAAAAAAATAATCACAGGGGACCTGTGAGTTTATAATAACCCCCCTAAGCCTATCAGTCATTCTATCTTTGATCTCTTCCTTTTCTAATTGCTCAACCAGGGGAGCCACAAAATATTTAGCAAACTCATAGGGATCAGAGGTTTTAGACAAGATATGGGTCCATGCAGACATAGAGATTATTCTTTGAGGGTCGATTTCTAGGTCATATAGGTCCAGATGCATATATGGCAAAAATAGCTAGTAGTTTTAATATAAAATCAAATAGAAAGGGTAGGAAGAATACCTGAAAACTTGTGTATTCATAAAATCAGCCAATTGATCACATATCGCGTGAGCAATGTGCTTCACAAAATCAAACTTGTATTCCTTTTGCCATGATACTTTCTTCATGCGAAAAATGGCCCCAAATTGCCAATCATGTACATTGGTATCTTCATCCTGACTAAAAATGAAAGCCAACATTGAGCATGCATCTTGCACGTCCATGGTCAACAAATGACAGGAAAGGGGAATGGATGACATCTTGACGTTATCTTCATCCAAATGAAGGTCTATGTTCAAGAAATGTTGTTTAGTCTCCACCTTTTGCCAAACACTCTGCATTTTGGGTATATCATAGAAGCTGGCATTGGAGTCGTACGTTAACCCCAACATGTCGCGAATGGATTTTGCATTGATATGAACATTAACATTTTTGTTCTGGATTGTCTTGGTAGAGGTGTCATAGTTAATTGCACATAATTGAACTAGCTCAGGGTATGAATGTACCGATGGGACCATGAACTGGGCTAGATTAGCACTCCAAATCTTCATACCAAAAGATTCATTTTTCCCCTATTTTTCTTGGAGGATGAGTCTTGCATGTGCCCCTTCTCTTAGGGTTTTTAGATTCTTAGAAATTCTGGGACCAAAAATACCATCCACAAAGTCTTTAACTTGAGAAGGGTCTATGACCTTACCTTTTTCTAGGACTCTGGTTCTTGGTATGTTGACCCTAGGTTGTGCCTTAGCTGCGGCGTATGGCTTAGTCTTCTTCCATTTTTCTGGTAGTTTGAACAAACCCTTTTGCTTTTCACCCTTTGAGGATTGTCCTCCCTAGGCCATCTCTGTAATTTTCTGCTTAAGGTATACACTTGCTCGAGAAGTCGAAGAGGATAGGTAAGTGAATTTTGTTACAACAATGCAGCAATGAAGAATAGAACTCTTATTTAAAATGCTCAGCTCCAATAGCAAGAATTAATGAGACTCTATTAATGGGGCCATCATTTCATATTAATGACTCTGGAAGACATGCCCAAAAGACTGTTAGTGAGATCCTCTATAACAAATCTCATGATGACCTGTCATTAATGTCATACTCTTCAAGATCATTGGCTATCAACCTAGATCTCCGAGTCTGTATCAATGATATCATTAGAAAGGACACCTAGAAGATCTTAGAGAGTCTTAGTCATGGACACATGTTCTAAAGAACACTTATTTAAAAGAAGCGGGAAAAATATTAAAAGAAAACATGCAGAAGGGAAACTAAGCTAACTATAGTATAGGGAGCATGATTAGCCTTATGTGAAATGCTTGAGGAAGATCCTGTTGATAGGAATGTCTAATGATTCTCCTTCCATAGTCTCCAATTCATACTTGTTGCACTACTTACAATCAGTGATCTTAAAGGGTCCTGACCATAGTGAATTGAACTTGCCATGACGTCCTAGTTTTGAGGCCCTTTCATCCCACTTCAAAACCCAAGCACCAACCTCAAAATCTGGCTTTGAAGTCTTTTGATCAAACCAACTTTTCACAGTTTGCTAACAATTCATCAGAGACTCATGGGCTAGTTCCCTCTTCTCTTGCAATTCCAACAGTTCCGCAAGTCTCACATGCATCAGGTCATTTTCCTCAATTTCCATCTGCTTGATTAACTGCAAGGCAGGAATCTCTATTGACAATGGCATTACTGCATTTTTCCCATACACAAGTTTGTAAGGGGACACTTTAATCACTTGTTTTGGTGTAATTCTATCAGCCCATAACGTTGCATTGAGGTGCTTATGCCATTCCCTTTGATGATCTGTTCCCATTCTTTTTATGAGTCTGATCAAGTTCTTATTTGTCAACTCAACCAAGCCATTCCCTTGTGGATAATAATTTGATGAAGTCTTCAACTAAACTTAGATATCTTTGACCCTAAAAATGCCTTTGCATCATCAGATATAATAGTGTGAGGGGGCCCGAAACAGGTAGTTATTCCTTCAACAAAATCTAGAATAATCTTCTCAGTGGCTTCTTTCAATGGGATAGCTTCACTCCACCTAGTAAAATAGTTTGTTGCAGTAAGAATCCACTTGTGTCTTGAGCTTGAAACTGGATTAATCATTCCTATGAAATCTAATCCCCATTGAGCGAAAGGTTCATCTATAATAATTAGACTCAAAGGTAGAGCTGCATTTCTCTTTTTACCAACATAGAACTGGCATGCCTAACATTCCTTGACCATTTTATGGAAATTAGAAAATATTGAAGGCCAATAGTATCTTGCTTGAGTAATCTTAATGGCAGTAGTCTTCGCAGAAAAATATCCTCTTGATGCCCCATGATGTAATTCATGCAATATCCTTCGAGCCTCATTTTTTCCACATATCTGAGTAAGATTCCATCAAAATTCCTTCTAAAAAGGACAAGATCAATCAAGATGAAATTAGATCCTTGTTGCCTATAGTATCTTCTCTTTTCAAGGGAGAGAGTCTTAGGGAGTTGACCGGTTTGCATGAATTGTATCCTATTACTAACCCATGAGTCTAGGTCATCCTCTTGTACTTTTAGTATAGTCTCTTCTTCCTCTTCATTAATTGTGGACACTTCTGAATCCTGAGCAATGTATTGGCAGAGTCCTCTTCCTCTTACCGGTTTAGTGGGCTTTACATCCACATCATATTCTAGAATCTTAGTTATCCAATTGGCTCTTTTCTCAGTGATTTCCCCTTCCATAATGTATTCTTTGACACTCAAATGGGCTACCAATATCCAAATCTTATTTCCTATCACTAAGTGTCTGAACTTTTTCAGTCCTTTAACTATGGCATATGCTTGTTTTTCAACAAAATTGTACTTGGATTCATATTCCCTCAATGTTTTAGAAAAGAAAGCAATAGGATGTTCTCCTTCTTCTTCTTGATCTTTTTGGGTTAAGACAGCTGCTATACTACATTCTCCACCATATACATACATTATGAAGCCTTTAGAAAAGTTTGGATTACGCAGTACTGGGGTAGTGGAGATTACCTTCTTTATATTTTCAAAGGCTTGTCTTCCTTCGATTGTCCACTTAAAATTCAGATCATTTTTCAACATCAGAGTAATAGGTCTAGTCAATCCTTCAAAATTAGATATAAACCTACTGACAAAGTTAATCTTCCCCAAAAAGGATTGCACTGCCTTCTTGTTGATGGGTAGAGATAAATCCCTGATTGCCTTAACTCTATCTAGGTCAATAGAGATTCCATCTTTAGAAACCATGTGTCCTAATAACTTTCCTTGAGGTACTCCAAAAACACACTTCTTAGGGTTTAGAGATATCCCAAATTCTTGACATCTTTGGAAAATAGCCTCTAAATGATCAAAGTGATCATTAGCCATTTTTGTGAATACAGTCAAATCATCCAAATAAATCAGAATGACCTTATTTATCAAACCATTAAACGCTATGTCCATAGCACGCTGAAAAGTTGCTCCAGCATTTGAAAGTCTAAAAGGCATCTTAGCATATGCAAAGGTCCCCCACTTAGTGGTGAAAGCAGTCTTATACTGGTCTTCATTTGCCAACTAGATTTGATTATAACCTGAAAAACCATCCAGCAGAGAAAACCTGTTAGCTCTAGCCATAGTCTGTCTAATCTGCTCCATTGAAGGGAATGGATAGTGGTCCTTTAATTAGGCTTTATTTAGGTCTTTGAAGTCTACGTAGACCCTAATTTCTCCATTTTTCTTCCTCACAGGTACTAGATTAGACACCCATGTTGAGTGTTTAATTGGGAAAATTATCTTTGATTCTAACAACTTCTGGAGTTCCTCCACCATGAGAGACTCAATCTTAGGATTTACTTGTCTCTATTTCTGATGTACAAGTTTCAATCCTTCAGTGAGCTCAATAGTATGCTGGACTATATCTTTGTTATAACCATGAAGATCTTCATAGGTCCATGCTATCACCTTGTCATATTTATTACACAGAGATATCAGTCTATCTCTTTCTTCCATTGTAGTGACATCACCTACCTTCAACTTTCTTCCATTACTGACCTCAGTCTCTGAGTAATCATCTTTATTGGCCACAAACTTCCTCTTATCTAGGCTTGCAGCATCAGGATCAAAAAGATTCTCCAAAGTTATTAATCCTCTTGGATGCTTATTTGATTTTAACTGCATGATCTGGTCACCATATGCCTCTTCAATTTTAGGTTGTAATTGATCTGCAAATTCCTCAGACTACTGTAGAAATAAAAGGATATGTAGGACACTATCAAAAACTTGCCAATTGTCTCCATTATTAGGAATGGCAGGATGGGTGATAACCTTGATTGTTTGTTCATTGATTAATAAGTCTTTAATTAGGTCAAACTCAGATCTAATCTAAGCCATCTTGTTTGCTTCAGTATTATGGGACCTTGGTATGACTTGTATATTGAAGGCATCAAAATCTTCAATTAGGTCTAATATTCGGGGACGATATGACCTCATTCTTACATTTTTTGTAGTAGTTGTTTCCCTTATCTATTTTACCACCAACTCTGAATCACCCAAGACCCTCAGGTTCCTTATCCCTTTCTTCTTGGCAAGAATCAGGCCATGTACTAGGGATTCATATTCAGATTAATTATTAGTGCAGGTAAAATGGAAGTGTAGAGCTCTAAGAACCTTTTCCCCTTTTGGTGAACTGAGGCAAATGCCTACTCTAGCATAATTTTTTCTTCTAGCTCCATCAAAATTTAATGTCCAAATTTCAGAGTCTTGTTCATGATCCTCTTCATCTTCTTTTGGTTGACTCATCACCTCGGGTATTTCTTGATCTTCATAAAAAATGACATATGTCCCCAAGCCATTAGAGTCATAATTTCCAAAAGGATCACCCTGCATTATACATGATATGTAATTATCATCCTCTTCCTATCCATCCTCTGTATTCCATTCTCCTACCTCTTCTACCAAGACTCTTTCCTCTCTATTGATCATGGCATGAGATGCTTCAAACTTTGATGTTGGTTCTTCAGTAATATGTTCCTTAGACAAAGGTTTAGACAACACCTTCATCTTTGCACCATATTTAGTCCTTAAGATTAAATGTGACCAATCTAATGACATATACCCTCCAATCTTGGCAGTGAAATCCCTAGATAGACATAACCCAAAGACAGGGGGGATATCAATGATTACTACATCTTGTAGGATAGTTATGTTTGGGCAAGTATACAATTGCAATGGGAGTTGTTTGATTATGCCTATGGTCTGGACTGATTTTCCATCTAACTGCATGACTCCTTTGGCTAGTGGCTCATACTTTATCTTCAAGGCATCTTCTATTTGCTTGGGCATGATTGTGGTGCTGGCACCCGAATCTATCATGGAATTATGCAACAACTTCTTCCCTACTATTAGGGTCAAGTAAAAAGGATTTGGCTTAGTCTTACTCACCTCTTCCTTGGTATACACCAGAGTGGATGTTCCTTGTGATTGGGGTTCTTTGAAATGAACTCTTCTTTTATCAGATTCTCTTTCTTTAGGGTTGGCAGCTTTAGGCTCCCCTTGGGATTGTAGAGCTTCTTGTAACAATAGTTTCTATTCAGGAATGGCTAACATATCCCATAAGGATACATTAGCAGGAGCCTTCTTTAACTACTCAACCACATTCATGGGTCCTACGGATTGTGCCTTATGGTAGTAGGAATACCTTGTCTTCTCTACCACTGGATTAGAGATTCCCTGATTCTGAGTTATCATTGACACCTCTTGTCTTGGTGTAGGTATATAGGGGGCTTGAACTTAGGGCCCCTTAGTTTTTTCAATAGGATTGACTTCAGGTGGGTCCACATTCTCCTCTTCGACTAAGTGTAATAGTCTGACTGCACTAGAGGCTTCTTGGAGGTAGATATTTCATTTACAAACACTAATTTGTCCTCCTCAATCCACAAGAATAGTGCATGTTCTGGGGCTATTTCTCCTTCCTCAATAGACATTCCTTGAATTTGTGCTACTATTGCCACATTTTGAACAGCAGGTGATTGGTAAGGGAAAGATTCAGAAGATGAGGCAGCCTAGCCTTCCATTCTTCTTTGCTCTGCCACCTTCTGCTGTAAATTACCTCTAGGGCAGTCTTTCGGCATATGTGTGTTATTGCAGCGAAAACACCATGCATTTACTTCCTTGACCATATTATTTTATCTAGGAATCATTTCCCTCCCTAGGTTAGCTAGGACAGTTTGTAATGGTGTAGCTATAGGAACAAGTTGATTAGATGGCTGTTGGTAGTTTGATCTCTGTGGCCCTTGGTACCAATTTGACTGATATGGGGGCCTATTTCCTTGAAATCCTTGGTAAGGAGGTTTCTGATATGAGGTTTGTTGTCTCTTAAGGTTGATGATTTCATTAGAAAAGGTTCTAAGAATACTCTTAACATCATCCATTTCAGATGGGGGAGCAGAGGGTGCTAGGGCAGCAAGCCTCTGGGATGTAGGAAACATATACATAGAAATAGGAGCTGATGAAGTATTAGGGGCCTCTTCTTGAATGGGGATTGATAATCAGGAAACATGGGCATGGGGGTCTTGGAGGTAACTTCCCAGCATCTATGAGACTACTCTCAGCTCTAGTAGCTAACTCATATGCTTCAGGTAGGGTCTGTCCTCCGAAGGACTGAATCATGACTAAAATATCAGAGTTAAAAGACTTAAGGTAGAAAATAATTGCCATACCTGCAGGGGGTCTTGTGGCAACTGGAATCCTTTGCCACTTAGTCTTCTAAAATCTAGTGTTGAAATTAGTAATGGCTTCTTGGGGAGCTCTCTTTATGGTGATCAGTTGCTGTAAGAGAGAAGATCTGTCTCCCTTTTCACTAAATCTTTCAAAAAATGCATCTCCCAGTTGATCTCAAGTTCTGATATAGTTAGCTCGTAAAGATTGGTACCAATCAAGGGCTCTCCCTTTGAAAGATGTAGCTAATAGCCTCATGGCAATATTTTGTTCTGTAACATAGTGCAATTCACATACATCAACCACATCTTGAAGGTGTTTAGCTGGGGTCTTGAAATCCTCTCCTAAGAACTTGAGCAATGCTTTCAAGGCATTTGTAAGAATTGGGTCCCATGTATCTGGAGGCGCTGGAAGAATGAGTGGGATACTGTTATTCCAGTTAGCATAATTTTGAGGTGGAGCTTGGGCACCCATTTGTATTGCTGTGATATTTTGCTAGTTAGCCCTTCTTCTTGGACTAGTTATCAGTGGTGGTAATAAGAGTCCCAGATTAGTAGCAACTCTGGCTCTTGTAGTTGGTCCACAACTTTGACTTCTTTCAGGAGAGCAGCTCATATGATTCTAATCAAGAACTTAGAAAAGGTCCCACTGGGCATGCCAAAAACTCTTGATGTGAGATTTTGCAGTTTATCACCAACAATGGGAAACCTTAAGAGTGTAGGACCTGGCCCTTAAGATAACCTCCAGATTTTAAAGAAGCTGGCTCTTCTCTATAGGGTTTGTTGTAAAGGGAAGAAAAAACAAGATTACCAATGAAATATTCTAATCTGCTAAGGCGATGCACCAGATTTATGTTAAGACCTAGATCAACAACACAATGATTTAACCTGTAAGATTTCTGATGAAGTTAAAGAGCATTAAGCATGATTAACCATAGCAGAATATTATATCTGATTTATCAAAGGCAAAATATAGAAAGCAAAGAACAAGATTCATAAATAAATTAAAAAATACACAGAACAACACCCTCTTTTCATTAATGATCAAGAGAACATAGTACATAAGGCAAAAATTGCACAAATCTACAATATTCAATATCCCCAAGAGGCACTTATTAAGGAAAAAATATCTTTCAAATCCAATATCCAAAACTCTCTAATCTCTTCTATTTTCTATCTTTGTTTCCATCTATATCTTTCCAGCTAGACTCCTCTATTTATATCGTAACCATGAAGCTCAAAACCTCTACGAGACCGTTAGGATCCTAACCACCTTACTACTTGCAAGTCCAGTTAACTATTGTGATCATCTCTTCGACCCCCATGCCCATAATCTTTGTAGAATCTTCCACTTCAGTTTATCCATGCCATTGCAACTAATTTTGTATGCCCAAAAATTCTCTTGCCTTCTTCCTCGGATGAACGTCGTACCTGTTGACGCCTGAATTGACTGGTAGTTTTTGAAAAATTTTCATTCAGGCACTCTCCCTAAGTATCCAAAAAATGCTCTAAGTAACAGACCTCCTCAGTATTTTTCAGCTGCATCATCATATTTTCTTGAGGAGGAGGTCATCATCATCATGTTTGTTTCCATGAGGGTCAGCATCATCATGTTCTCCTTCGACCGGTTTCTCAACGTCATCATCATATTTCAGTCATCGGGTGATGTTTGGTTTTTATCATGATGATGCTGCCGAGCTACAATGCGCCCTCATCTGCTTGCGAGGGTGATGTTTCAAAGTCTCCGGTGATCTTCCATTTATCACCTTGCGCGAGCATGATGATGATGTTGCTTATTCTTTGAATTGCTCGACCTAACTTGTTTTTTCCTAAGGGTCGTGTTCATCATCATCATATTTCCAGTTATCATCCTGCTGCTTGTGGAGGTCATCATATTTTCTGCCTTCAGGATACTTTGCCGGGGTGATATTTTTATCATCGGGTGATCTTGGTTAACATCATCCTGATGATGATGTTGAAGAGTTCTAAGTGCGACCCGATATTCACTAGGGTCATCATATTTCGAACGTCAGGATGATCTTAGTCAATATCATCCTGATGATGTTGTATCACTTCTTGTTCTTTGTTTCTCATCCTGATGATGCTGACGTCATCCGTATATCAGGGTGATATTTTTCTTTCTGCCTATCTGCATCATGATATTCGCGAAGGAGGGGGTGATATTTTCATATCACCCGGATATATGTTTGTTCGAACATCATGATGATGTTGATATCAAGGAGATATCCGCCTGCTGGTTTCGCGTGTTATCTATTGAGGGTGATCTTTTCAAGCAGCATCATCATATTCAGTTATCGCCCCGATCTTATAGAGGAGCTACAGTGCAACCTGATATTTGAACATCAGGAGGATATTTCCAAATATCCGGTTGGTTTCCGAATATCATGATGATGTGAATATGATGATGACGTCATCAAGGTCTGCGGGGGTCATATTTCTAACAACTGATCATCTTGAAGAGACCTCCTGATATTTGCAAACATGATGATGACGTCATCCGGATATGAGGAGGTGCGCAGTAGGCAGATATCATGATGACGTCAGCAGGATATGATGATGACGTCATCAGGATGTCCATCGGCCAGACTTTTGTTATAAGCTCAGCAGGAGGATGTTCCTCCAATGGATCAGGTTGTGCCGATTATCATGAAGGCTATGTTTCAAATATCATGATGACGTCAGGGTGATTTTTCGAACAACAGGATATCATGCTGCTGGAGGATGATGATGATGAAGTCTATACTAGTGTCGTCAGGAGCAAAAGCGCCGACATGATATATGCTCATGACCTAGTATATAAAGTGCAAAGGAGGTTGCTGCGGGGTGCATGTGGGATAATTGTATCCTGCATTTTCGAAATATCATGATGATGAATCTCGGCGGGAAGCGGTTGCGACTGTCTGTTTGATGCTCTTCCCAAGGCCGCGGGTTGGTGCGCCATCAATGGCGATTGTTGCAGAGGTATGGGCGATGGCGTGGACGAATGTTGTACCTGATTGAAGATCTGAATCCCTAGGCGGCGGCGCAAGGCTCGAGAAATCTTCCTGTCTCCTCCCCTACCTGCTGCATTCAAGTTTGAGCGCCATTTCTATGGTACTGTATATCTGGCGGGAATTTTGGTCAACCTGGTAGTTGATGCTGAAGACACCCTCCTGCTATATAATGCAGATGGTGTTATTCTTTTAAGGTTGTTGAAAAGTTGTAGAATTTTGGCTCTGTAATCCATAACCAGCTGATCTGGTTGCTCTGTACAGTTATCTTGTGAGTTTATGTATCTCCTGTTGTAGGACTTGGCATGAATCCACTGGTTTCATGGTTGATCTTATATGAGTAATGCTGTTTAGCATGTGTTGTGTTAATTCTGTCTCCAGTATTGCATGTATCCTTCTTCTGGACCTGGATGTTTGCTTATGTTTAGATTCTAGAGCATAGAATTCCTATGTTGAATGTCTGATCTTTTAACCTCTGCTCAAGGGGCAGATTAAACTGTTTTCAGGTTGAACATTGGGAAGGGTATACTGCAGTAGGGATACCATAAGTAGAGATAGCTCAACACTCTATATTGGGAGATGTCTGTAAGGCAGATATCATGTTTGTCCCCCTGAAATCCAGTTCTAGCTATTCATGCTGATCATTCACAGGTGTATGTCTACCGACTCCAAGCCCTGGATAGGCACCAATCATGCTGTGTTCTTGTGTTATACACCATGTCCAGCTTTGCATCCAAATTCATATCAAACCATTTCACACCTCCACCTGTTAGTTGTAGGAGTAGGATTAGGAACCCCCTGCATGCTCTCATACCCAACCAGACATCATGTCCAAGAATGTTGCCAGCCTTGTGATCTATCATGCAGATCTTGGTCCATACATGAGAGTATTCTGCCTGTTGCTGTCAAGTCAGATCTTTCTATCTTTGAGCTAGTCAAGGTTACATCTTGAGTTATAGGGATACCCCCCTTGGTGCGGCAGAACCAAAAGTGAAGGGGAGGAGCTCACGCAACCTCCTGTATTCAGTTGGCCTGAATCTGCCTGTGCATTAGAAGTGGCAAACCCTAATGCTGATTCAGAAGAAAAGTCAACAGTACCTTCAGCCAATAGATGGTCATTCAAGTAGGGTTTCATCTTGCAAACCGTTAAGACAAATGGCAACTTCTGCGAGTCTCTTTAAAGCTCCAAAATAGGGTACGTGGTGGCTCCATGCTCAATGTAGAAAGACTTTTCCAAGACTCCATTCAAATGTCTGCGGTGCTGACACTTGGAATTATCCGCAAACTCTTCAATCCTTAATAGTATTGGGTCCCACACGGCATACTTCATAGCATTTTGCTTAAAAAAGGAGACCCCACCCTAACATCACAATGGACATGTGACAAGCTCCATGACTTCTACAAGAAGGACACATGGTATCCCCGCGCTCCTCTTCAAGGGCATTTCCAAAAAGACTTCACAAACACCCGCGGTGCTGACACTTGTCACTCTCTGTGAGGACCTTAAAATACCATCAATACTTTACTTCCTTCAGCCCAGTGACCCAATGTTGAGACACGTGGCACCTTTGTGCTCCTTGAAAGAAAACTTCCTTTCGCAAGACTTCAAATGCCCGCGGTTATGCCACATGGCATGTCTCAAGAGTGTATGAGGTTCTTCATTTGTATTATATTACTCCCGACTATTAAACCTTAGCTGAATTAAGAAATATTATAAACGATAAACTATGCACATTGTATGTCATTTCATTACATAGATTAAATCATATTTCATTTATATATCTTGTCAATTTCACTTGTCGTGCTACTCAAAACAATTCTAGACACACTCAGAATTAGAGAACACACTTTTTATATCAATATATCAATCTATATCTCTGAGTGTCATTGAGGTGGAAATACCAAAAATGGGGTTTGATTAAGGAAAACTCCTATATAGCCCAACCTTCTCTCTTGTTTTTGCATTTTCAGGTTTCTTCAGGAAGCTCATTGGTGGGAGGGAGGACTTGAAAGACTAGCATGAGAGCTAAGATCACGAATCAGTACAATACTTGCCTTGTACATAATACAGTGTGGTGCATAGACGTCCACGAGGTGCACTGTCTCCTGGACAGTGAGGATGTTCGCCTAGTGCCAAGTTCCTTATTATTTTTTCTTTTTCATTTCTGTACTTCATTTTTCAAAATCCTATTTATTGTTATTTATTTTCCATTATTGTAATTAGTTTCCTTCTTTCCTTTAAACATTTAGTTTAGTTTGATTCATTTATGTTATAAGATAAAGTAGTTCTGTAGACATAGATTTTGTTTGAAACATTAGCTAATAGAACCCTAATGCAATGTTAGTGAAAAGATCCCTTGATTGATATGTTCAGTTAAGGAGTAGTTTTTCCTACATTACATTTTGGTGAACCCGATGTGTTTAACTCAAGCTCCTTTTTCATACATTTTTCTTTCAAAAAGCAAATCAAGAAAATTTTCTTTCTCCTTTTATTTTTCTAAATTAACATGTTCTCTTCTTTTCTTACATCACTTTCCAACTTTTCTCAAAGGGTTCGTGAAAATGATGTTCCATTCAGTGCATGTGATGGTGAACTAGCTCTTTCTATGTCACTCTCTTCTTTTGATCCCTCTCCTAAGATTCTTCCTACTTATGAGGATATTTTGGCACAAGAGGATGAAATCATAGATATTTTTCTTAACATTACTTTACCTTCTCTTCATTTCAATGCTTTCCTTTCTAGAGATGAAACATTAGTAGATGAAGAGTCTTACCTCACATTAGATCCTCCACGGATAGATGTTGAGAGTACTTCTTCTATTTCTTCTCCTAAGTCTTGTATTTCTCAAGTGGATATTAATGTTAATACAATCATTGTTAATTGACTTATCCCACCTGCAAAGGGGATGTTGGATAAGTGCATTAATTTTCAAAATCTTTCTTCTCCTAAAATCATTGTGCATAGGGCACCTAATCCACCCCCACTCTCATCCTGTGATCACTGTTTGAGGAATTCATGACAATCCTTGACCTTCAAATCATTTTTTAGAAATTGCAAAGTCTATAACTCAAAACATTTCTATGGCTCCTCACTACTATGTAGTAGCCCACATGTACAATACTAGATAAAACAAACATGATACTCCTGTCCCTATTTCCCTTCCACCACCTCCCTGTCTTTGTAGTAATATCACTTTTCATTTCTCTAAACTTTCTTCTGCTGAAGTTTAGAAGCAAAATGATGCTCTTATGATTATTGTAGCTATAAACTTGACTAGGATTAAAAGAACCCTTATTGACAGTGGTTTCAGTCTTAACGTCTACAATTTAGACCTCCTTAATCATCTTGAAATCGATGTATCTTCTATTTCTCCTTCAAATATATTAATCATAGGTTTTGATAATGTGGCTCACCTAACTTTAGGCACTATCACATTGCCTATTGTGTTAGACCATGTTACATTACCTACTGAGTTTCATGTCATACATGAGAGTATTTCTTATAATATTCTCCTTGGTTCTAGACTGTGGATTCATGTCATGGGTGTAGTTCCATCTACCCTTCATCAATCTCATAAATTCCTTTATCATGGTGAAGTGCAGAAGGCAAGTGCTAATCTTGACCCCTTTCAATACTATCAACATGTTGAATTGGGTCATGAGAAGCCCACTCTTTATTCTCTTTGTAATTTTATACCTTCTATAGCAAATTCTCAAACACCATCATCACCCTGTATTGATGATGAAGTCCTTTCCTCATCTAATGCATGTCTTGGTGATGATTGGGGCTCCTTAGACTTCACCCCCCATGGGCCATGTGAATATTAGGTTAACTCTTCTAACTCTAACATTCCCACATTCAACAATGATCTACATTCTAGTATTAGAATCGATCCATCTTCTCATGTGAATTTTGCTATTACTTCTCCTACATGTGCATATACATCTCATTTTGACAAGGCTAGTGATGTTGATTTTCCTCTTGATTTGGAGACAAGTTACTGGCTCAGATACAAAATCTTTTCTAAACATGGATATAGTGGAAATGGTCTAGGGTGCATGGAACAAGGAATTAAGGTCCCTGTGGAACCTACATGACACTTACCTTCTACAATGGGTTTAGGTTACCTGCCTTCTCCCCTGTCTACATCCCCTCCATTGTCTGAGGTTTCTATGGCTTCTTCTTTTAGAAATCAAACATTTCTTCACAACAGGAAAGGTTTGCTTCATACGCCTCCTACTTCTTCTCTTCTATCTAAACAAGAGCATATTTTCTGAGGCTTATCAAACCCAGATTGATCACTCTTCCTCCTACACACGAGAATTTTCCTAAGCATATCCAATCAACACCTCCTTTCTGTGCATATCATCGAGTACTTGCCATTCCACCAGTGAATGCCAAGCCTTGAAAGACAAAATTCAACAACTTCTCGACATAGGTGCTCTCTCTTTCATCTGATGAAGCACCTATCTCTTCTCTACATGACTAGTGATATTGAGCATGGCCTCTATCCGGTTCATCCTTTCTCCTCTATTTTCTCATGAGACTATTATGTTGCTACCCACTATGTGGCACCTATATGTTTCTTTGTTTTCTTGTTGCCATTCATGGTGTTATAATCTAACGTGCAACCATACTTCATTTTGGGTAACAACACAATATTATTTCTCATGGTTGTCCTCACCCATATTTTGGGGGGTAGAGACAACTCGTTCTAGGGGTGTGCATTCTTCATAAGGATCTCCCCTCCTCTTTCTTCCCTTTTTTTCTTTACCTTAAAATATTCGCATATTATACATGCTAATATTTTAAGGGGGGCATATATTCTACTCACATGTGCATCCATACGTGTACCCTTCTTTATTCACACCCCCTGAGGTGTAGCTTATCAATTCACCCCCTGAGATGTTGTATATTAATTCATCCCCATATGCATTGTTTATTTAATGCTCCCTGAAGCGTTCACCCCTTGTGGTGTTGGTGTTTGATATGCTCCTTAAGGCATTGGTGTTTGATACATTCCTTGAGGTGTTGATTTTTGGTATGCTCCCTAAGGCATTGGTAGCATGTGAGCCACCTAGCATAATGCAACTTGCTAGTCCATGTGCTTCATATGACCTACCCTTTTATACTCATGATCACCTAGCATAATGAAACTTGCTAGTCTGCGATCCATGTAGTTTATGAGCTACCTAGCATAATGTAACTTTCTAGTATGTGCGCTTCATATGTCCTACCTTTTTACACTCATGGTCACCTAGCATAATGGAGCTTGCTAGTCTATGATCCATGAGGGTATTGTGATTTGCATGACCCCTAGTGACAGAGCGAGCTAGTGTTTGAGTCATGTACTTTTATTCATTCATATTGATTGCTTCCCTATCTATTTGTATGCATTATCTCCTTGAAGCAATCGATCAACTCATTATATTCTTCTATCTCTATTTAAGAATTCCCCTATTTGTTGGTTTTCTTTATTTTTTTTGTATTTTGGGGATGACACATAGTATTGAGACAACCTTTCACATTGAGGTCTCTTTCACTTTGCTAATTCAAAAGTGTTATTCGCTTGTTGTGTGTTTTTCCCCTCTATGTATATATGTATTTTTTATGTATATATGTTTGTGATGTTCTGACATAGTGGTTTTGCAGGTTTATGCTCTAACATTGTTGTCTTGCAGGTTTTTGTTGTCTAACATATTTGCTTTGCAAGTTCTCATCCTAGCCCAGGCTTGTTCCTTTGCTTGAAGAGCTCTGCATCCTCTATAGTATTCTTTTGGGTATCATTTTTGGGCTTATTTACTTTCAATACTTTATTTCCTATACTTTAGCTTGCATATGCATGTAGTGTCATATGCCAACTAAAGTAGGGGCTAAATGTAGCGTTGTAAATTGTGCTTGCTCACAATTTCATGCTTTATTTGGCACTCACTTTAGTGTCCACTCCCTTAGCATGTTTTAGGATAATTTCCAACCTTGGCCTTACCCTCGATCCATGAGATGTGCCTTTACATTATTTTGACCCTTTCTACTTATCCTATCCAAAAACCGTAAAAATTTTGTAACCTTAGAAATGCCCCAAGTCATCTAGGCTTTCTAAGAACTGAAGTTGTATGGACAAAAGCACTAGGAACATATGTATGTGCGACACGTTGATGTCCCAAAAGTGTCTTTCTATTCACCAACCACTTTTAGAAGGTATGTTTTTACTTGCATGGCACTCGTAGTTTTCTTTATGCTTATCCGTGCCCAAACAACTCCTTTTCCTTATTTTTTTGCCTTTGCCCTCTCTATTTAAGCAAGTAGATTTGCCATTGCAAAGGATCAATTTTTTTTCATAGTGAAGCTCTACCAAAATAAAGATGGAACACATGCTAGCGAAGCTCTGTCAAAATCATCACTCATACTCTCATTGCTGCTAACTCCATTGTTCTCTCATGCTCATCATTTGATTGTAATCATTGCATGTCATTTTGTTGAATATATTAAATCGTATTTCATTTATATATCTTGTCAATCTCTCTTGTCACTACTCAAAATAATTCTAGATGCACTCAAAATTAGAGCACACATTGTTTATATCAATCTATATCTCTAGCTGTCATTGAGGTGGAAACACCAAAAATGAGGTTTGACTAAGGAAAACTTCTATACATCCCAACCCTCTCTCTCGTCTGTGCATTTAGATGTTTCATCAAGAATCTAGGTGGTGGGAGGAAGGACTCGAAATAGTAGCACAAGAGTTGAGATCATGAATCTGTACAGTACTTGTGCCATACAGACTACAACATGGTGCGTAGACATCCACATGGCACACTGTCATCCTAGATAGTGAGGCTATCCACCTAGTGCTAGGTTCCTTATCATTTTGTCTTTTCATTTCTATACTTCATTTCTTAAAATTCTATTTACTGTTATTCATTTTCCAGCATTGTAATCAGTATCCTTCTTTCCTTTAAACATTTAGTTTAGTTTGATTCATTTATATTAGAACATAAAGTGGTTCTATAGACAAATTTTTTTGAAACATTAAAGCTAACAAAACCCTAATGTAATATTAGTGAAAATATCCCTTGATTAATATGTTCGATTGAGGAGTAGTTTTTCCTACATTACAATCAACAAGATCTTATGTAGGAGACCTATTAATCAGGTAGCAATTAGTGACAAGAAATTCATCCCAAAACCTTTGTTCTAGACCATCACCACTAAGCATACTCCTAGCTTTCTCCATCAGTGTCCTATTCATTCTTTCTGTAACTCCATTCTATTATGGAGAATACAGAGTTGTCTTTTTTTCTCTGAATGCCACAATCTTTATAGAATCTATCAAAATTATTAGAGAAAAATTCACCGTCATTGTTAGTCCTCAAATATTTTTTTTCTAGTCTACAACTCAACCATTTCTTTAAATTCTTTAAATCAACTGAAAACTTTAGATTTACTCTTTAGAAAATATATCCATGTCCTCCTATAATCATCAATAAAATGAAACATAATATGTAGATTTTCCAATGGAAGGAACATCTACAGGACCAAACACATTAGAATGAATAAGATCCAATACACCACAAGATTTATGAGAACTCAAGTAAAACTAAATATGGTTTTGTTTACCATAAATACAATGCTCACATAATTTGAAATTAAGATTATAATCAGTCAACCCTTCAACATGGTTTTTATTTTTTTAAGGTCTTTAGACCCTTTTCTCCAATGTGGCCTAATCTATGGTGCCATAACATAGCCTTCTCCATAGTTAATTTTAATTATGAAGAAAGAGCCCCTTAGGTACCTAGAAGTGATGACCATTTGCTAAAGAGGAAACCTTCACTTTTTCCAATGAAGTAGCCATATACTTACTTTTCATAGAAGTACTATTGCATTCAATAGTGTATGCATCAAGTTTATACAATGTGCCAAATCTAACACCTCTAGTGATCACCATAGCACCTCTAACCATCTTGCATCCTGCATCAGAAAAGACTACCTGCACACTTGAATCTATTAGTTTTCTCACAGATAATAAATTTTGTGCTAACCCAAGGATATGCAACACATCATTTAATATTTTTTACTATACCATCACGAAATTTGATTTTAACTTTACCACTTAATCTTTTTTACTCTACCATCAAGAAATTTGATTTTAACTTTACCATGACCAACAATATCTAAATGAGAATCATCACCCAAGTACACCTTACCTCCATCAAGTTCTTCATATTCAAAAAACCAATCTCTATTAAGGGTCATATGGAAAGATGCACCTGAGTCAATTAACCATGCATCATTACATGCACAATTGGCCAAAGCCGCAATGAACACATCACCATATTTCTTCTCAAACTCAAAATCATAATCAAATATCTTCTTTTTCTTCTTCTTTTCTTATTTGTATTCCTTATGGAAGTGTCCAGGCTTACCAAAATTCTAGAAAATAAGACTTTCCAAGAGATTTAGATCTCCCCTTGGACTTGGATTTGTCATGCTTCTCACTCTTCTTGCCTTTTTGTTTAGCTCTTCCACGAACATCCAGGGCCTCTTTGGTACTAATGGATACCTTCCTCCTCATCATTTTAGAAAGCAAAGAACCCACAACATCTTCAACTTTCAAGACAATAGAAGTACTCCCAATAGCAATAACAAGAGAATCTCATGAATCAAGCAAAGAATAAAGCAGAGTCTGACATCTCTCCTCCTCATCCATCTTTACACTAATTGATCCCAACTGAGCCACAAATATATTGAATGCTTCAATTAATTCACTCTCTTCCATTCTCAAGGAATACAACTTCTTCCTCAAGAAAATCTTGTTCACTAAAGATTTGGATTGATATATATATCACCAAATTTATTCCATAGTTTCTTTGTAGAGGACTCTTCATGGACATTGATTAAAATAGAGTCTGCCAGACACAATCTTATTAGGCCCTTGGATTTACAATCTATAACATCCTATTGAGTAGCCAAAGTAGCATCTATAGATCTTGAAACATGCTCATCAACAAGATCCCACAAATCTCGATCAATTAACAGACCTTCCAACTTTAGCTTCCACATCTCAAAATTGTTACCAAAACATTTCTCTACCTCTTTTCTCCCTGATGTGCTTTCCATCTAAAAATTCATGCAACAAGATCACAAAGTATCTTTTGCACAAGCTCCCACTCAAAACTAGATTAGTTCAAAAAACACAACTTACAAATAAAACTAAAGGTAATCAAGGTCTTATACCACTTGTAAGGAAGCTAAGGTAGAGGAACATCTTCCTACACTAATCTTGAGAGGAGGGTTATGAAAAACTTTTTAGATCTTTACAATACAAAAATAAACATAAATAACAATCATACCACAACACAGTGTTTTACATGGGGAGAATCCTTTCAGGAGAAATACCTAACACTCCAAAAGTATCCCAATATATTTTTTAGAAATCTTAACAAGATTACAAAATACTTGCAGAGCAATCTTTCATAGGAGCATCACCAAATAGAGATCTGAAGGAAACTCAACATCTATAAGACTCTCACATAAAACCTCAATCTCAAGCACCTAATATATAGGAGATACAATACATGAAACTGTCAAACAATAATTGCAAAACTATGAGCTAAAACCACCCAAAAGTGGCACCCAAATAATTAGGGTTTGATTATCTCTAATCAAAGATGTCTTATGATATGTCAAAACATGCATCAACATGTGTAACTCCCCTTACAATTCTTTTTTGTGTCCAACACGTTTTTACATTTTCCAATATGGGAAGCCCAACTTTCAAAGGCCATTACTTTTGATCCCAATTGGGCCCATTTTTTATAAATTGAAGAGTTGAAAGAGATCTATGCATGAAGCACCTCCAATAATAGTGTAGATGACCTAAAAAATTTATTTTGGACAAAAACCAACTCTATAGCTGAGAAATTAAGTTTTTCTATTTTTATAAATGAAAAATCACACTTTATATAATTGCCATGTCAAGACACCTTTCCTAACACTATTTAGGACCAAATGTGTAAGGTAGGTGAAAAATGCTATGAGATGGTAGTAGACAGTGGCAGCATGGACAACTTGGTGTCTATGGAAATGGTTGAAAAGTTGGGGCTGAGGAGGATGAGACATTCACGCCCATATTGAATAGGTTGGTTGTAGTAGGGAGACTGGACTTTGGTAGATGATGTGTGATATTGTGTTGATGAATGTGTGTCATCTTTTGTTGGGGAGACCATGGTAATTCGATAGATAGGTGGTATATTATGGGAGAGCTAACACATATTGATCTAAAAGGATCGATAGAAGAATAAATTGATGCCACTAGGGACATGAGCAAATGATCGTTTTATAGTAATGTTGGTGTGTGCATTGGGAAGGAACGATATGTGTTGACTTCAATGATATGTGACATTGTTGGAGTGGGTGAAAGCACCACAAATGCAAAATAAGTAGTCTAGAGGATAGGACAAATGAACAAGATGACAAGGAGTTGTGTGGATGGAAGTGCAATTGAAGAAATAATAACAAAAGGGTATGTGGTAGCTAGGAAAGAGAATAACAGATCTAAGCGACTAGTTGTGGACAAAGGAACGTGGCTTGTGACTGAATATTGACCAAGGAAAAATAGTGTGGAATATGTTTGGTGGAATCGAGTGACAAATAATTTAGGAGAAAGTAGTGCCCAAGGTGGATCACCTGAGGCGTACCTAAGGAGGTGGAAAGAATAGGTTGAAGAAGTAGCAAAGTGGAATCTCTAGGGAGGAGTGGTAGACTACTTTAGAAAATGAGGGACTTGTTTATTTTATTTACCATGGGAGTCTAATGCAAGTGCATCCCTAGGAAACCTGAGAATAGGGTATCATATCTAAGGAAGTAGAATTGGTGTTTTACTTTGACAGTTTTTGTGTTTGTAAGTTAGTTTTTTAGTATACTATGGTAGTAAAAGTGAGCACATTTCACCGCATTAAGGAAATATTTTATGTGGTTGTAATAGTAGTTTGGCATGTATATTTTTTATCTTCAATTAAAATTTGGGGTTTATGAGATACGTGGATGTTGGTAAATTGGCTCATCAAGTGTCTGCACGGTTTGATAGTGTGAGTTGTTGAAACTATTTCTATTTGTAGAAGGTTATTTTGGGTTTGTGTCAAGGAAGGATATTTGAGATGCATTTTAGTAACCATTGTAAAGGATTGAGGTGTGCCACGTGGATACTCTCCACCATTGGACCATTATAATTTGTAAGTTTATTATAACATAGTTAATGGCTCATTTCTTGTGGTTTTGGGCTATGCGCCAACTTGAGGTTAACATAGATCATGTGGAACATATAAGGGTAGTATAAATAAGAGATTTTGAACTAGAAGGAAGTAAGTGAAGAAGATCAGAAGGAAGCAAAGAAATATAAGGTAAGTTCAATAGCGAGAGAGATGGATTGAGAGTCAGAGTGTGGTAATTGATAATGGGATGTGGGATTCAATCTAAAGTTATCTATCAATTTTTGTAGCTAGAGGTGTGAAATTTAATTACTTATGTCAAGTCACGCGCTAACCCTACAACAAATATGTGGTAAGCCCTGAGGGAGTAATCATTAGGTGGTCATTAGTAATAGATATAGAAGTGGTGTTCCATAGCAAGTAACATAGTCTCATCTTGGATAATCTTAATGTAATGAAATGGTTTTAGCCTACCATGTAAAAAGGCCCTTGTGGAAAACTTTATGATAATAAATCAATGATAACTAAGAAAACTGTTTTCTCGTAATTATATTCTTAAGAGTACTCTATTGTGATTAAATCTTTATTGTGGATTGCATGGTTGGGCAGTCCTACTTAGACCCTTCTACAATGACTGCATTAGTTCCCCCTTGAGAGATTAGGAGGGAAAAAATGGTGTAGGTGGTCTCTAAAAAGGATAAATCACAAGAAATTATGAAAATATGGGGGGGAAATGATGAAAATAGGAGAAGGTGGTGAAAAATGTTGAAAAAGATGAGAAGGGGTAAAAAAACTACAAGACATCAAGGAGGGGTGGGATGAATAAATAGGAGTATGGGGTGACAATATTCTATTTTCACCCTAACTCATAACAAACTAGAGAAAGGGCAAATAAACTTGGAGAGTGAAGATGGAGTAAATACTAGTCTAGGATCATCATGGTGAGTGAATGTGGACCTAGAGATGACCATTAGGGACGAGTGCAAGGGGTATGTATACTTATTTATTTCCTTAGGGTATAATAAATGCACAGTTTTGTGAAAACAAAACATGCCAAAATGTGCATGCATCGATGAATTCTATTTTGGAACATGCATGTGACACAATGTGGTGTAGGCATGGGGTCCCAAGGTGTATGCATGTTGTGAAGCACATGTGTCAACATATGTAGTGCATGCATGAAGTGTGAAATGGGTGTATTAATCATAACGTGCATGCATGGAAGCACATGTGCATTTTAGCATTAGGTGTATACATTTCACCCTAGCACACATATGGAGAAGAGCACATGCATCCATGGGGAAGCATATACATTTTGTGCTGTGTTTCACAATGAAGTGTATGTATTGGTTAGGTAATGGATTTTAGAATTGACATGGTTGTGGGCAAGATGTAGGCACACTTGCTAACACTGACGAATTGGGAGTGATGCTCGGTAGTACTAGAGTTGATAGAGGACTTTAAAGAACATGAGTGGGTAGTGCTTGAGTTGGTGGGCCTATGGTATATATCCATGATGCTAGTGATTAGGGTGCACCATGCACTATTGAAAGCTATGGTAGAGTAGTAGAGATCAGACACGAGAACATTCCATTTGTTGACCAATGAGATGACCATCATGTTCCAGGACATATGGAGGATCCCATGGATCTTGATCCATGATAGGACTATGTACTTTAGAGATGAAGATCCATAGGCTTCATTGTGAAGGTTGGTGGTTAGGTTGGACTTGCTGCTATAGGGAGTGTGGTGCAGATCAAATCCCAAGTGTTTTATCAGACAATTAGCTAAAATTCAAACACAAAACAAAATAATTCACAGAATAACAATGTTTTATTATTTGCAGCAATTCAATGTTCCAAGAGTACAATTTTACAAATAGAATACAATACTCAAGACCCTCGAACCAAGAGACTTAAATATAAGAATTCTCTCCCAAAATTTCACCCTCCCCCAAACAAGAATAGCCATCCCATTTATACTTCCCAAAAGAAAGTAAACAATTGCTCCAACATCTGTTACAAAAACTGTTTTGAGTGAGGAAAATAAGTTTTACAATAGTCAGACAGTAGTAGTCGAAAGAAGTTTTGCAATAGTCAGACAATAGTAGTCGGAAGAAGTTTTGCAATAAGTTGGACAATGGTAGTCGGGAGAAGTTTTGTAATAGTCGGGACAGTAGTAGTCAGAAGAAGTTTTGCAATAGTCAAGACAACAGTAGTCAGGAGAAGTTTTCCAATAGTCAGGATAGTAGTAGTCAAGAGAAGTTTTGCAATAGTTAGGAGAAGTTGGCAATAGTCGGGAGGTAGCCAGTGTGTCAATCGCCAATGTCAATCACTAGCCTTAGTTTCTAAAGTCATCTAGCTAAGTGAGAGAACCAACCAATCATTGTAACTTCACCAATTTTATCCAAATTGTACCAAACTTGAATTGATGATACCCATTAAGCTCTTTGACAAAACCCATGTTTTGATTTGATCAAAAAATGTCTGTTTATCCAAATTTCACCAAACTTGAATTGACGATACCCATTAAGCTCTTCTACAATACCCATGTTTTTTATTTGATTAAAAAGCGTCAAATAAGCCATCTAAAGCAAAACAACCTGAAACCAACACAACAAAAAACAAAACTGAACATAAACCTAAAAATATTTTTGGTTAATGCAAGATTACCTGTGGACCTAGATGCTCTTGCATCAGACACATCGGGTAAGTGAAATGTTCCATGAGTTGGAAACTCATGAACATTTGCAAATTCTTGGGATGGTGATCCCATGCTTGTTCTTTATCCAAACCTCCTCTTTATCTTCTTGACCTCTTCTCGTCATTACTTGTTGAAATTCTTCAACTCTACTTACACTTCTTGGGCTACACTTTTCATGAGAAAATTTCAAGTGTCCAAACTGTGACTTGTGTTATTTCCTCTCCAAACCACCACTTGATCAATACTCACATTCTTCCCACTTTTTTCCATGGCTTTATGTTTTTGTTGCACAAAACCAATACCACTGTCTTTATTTTCAACTGCATTCCCCTTAATGGGAATCTTCATTGAGTTACTCTCAATCTCTCTTGTCACCTTTAGCAACTGTTTGTTTGAACTGCAACAAACTATTGAACTACTATCCTTCACATGTTGTGTCTTCTCTTTTAATGAACTCAATACATACTTTTGCCCACCTTTCATAATGGTCTATAAATTCCTTCTACCATCATAGATAGCTTCTCTATCAAATTGCCAAGGCCTCCCTAATAACACATGACAGACACTCATTGACATAACATCACACAAGAGTTCATCCTTGTGTGACCCAATTTGAAAACTAACCATGCATCACTCATTCACCACTAATTCATGTTCCTTTTGCAACCAAGTAACTTTATAAGGACTAGGATGTTTCCTTTTTTTCAAATCTAGCTTTTCTAACATTTCCTTTGAGACTAGGTTATCAGTACTACCACTATCTACAATTACTTTACAACACTTACCTTCAAACTTGCATACAAAACTCTAAAAAGACTTCTCTAAGATGCTCCATTCTTCACCTTTGGTTTCATCAACACTCTCTTAAACATAAGAGACTCTCCTTCTTCAGGCTCTTCCACTTACAGTGATGCCACACTCTCTTCATCTTCTTGTACCATGCGGTTTCTGGAAAAACTTCTCTTGTTCTCTTGATGTAATTATGGACATTCAAAAGCTCTATGTCCAACCTCACCACACTAAAAACAATTCCCAAGGAACCCTTCGTTGTTGCTACCATTTCCTCCTATAGAGTATTATCTTCCTCTTGTTCGTTGACTTAGCTCCTTATTCCATTTGGAATTTATTTCTTCTTGTTGAACTTGTTTTCCTTTTCCACTACTTCCTTGTCCTCTCTTGACTAAGAATTTTCCTCTTCCTCTTGCATTATTATGTTGTCTTCTTTCTATCTTTTCCTCTCCTTTCAAAGCATATTGATATGCCTCTTGTAGTGTAGAAATCTTCAGCATACTCATCTCATCTTGTATATTGAGTCTCAACCCATTGATATATCTAGCTACTTTCTCCCTGTCCATTTGATGATGCCAAGATCTAATTACCATTTTATAAAATTCCTAAGTATAAACTTTGAGACTCATCTCCTTCTGCTTCAGATTCTAAAGTTTTTTGTAATGTTCCCTTTTGTCCTCCTTAGCTGAGCCGACTTCACCTAAGCCAAATTGAAGTTGAGGCAATTTTGGAAAAGTATTTTATAAAGTGACTTTATAACAGCTTGGAGAAAAGAAAGTCAGTTAAGTGTAACAAAAGTGACTTGGAGAAAGGAAAATCAGTTAAGTGAAACTTGGAGGAAGGAAAGTCACTTTATAAAAATGAAAAGTAAAATATAATAAAATGACAAATAATATATTATTTTATTTGACAAGTGGGCCGACCCATTTGAAGGAGAAAGGTGAATTAAAAAATAATATTTTATTTACTCATGGTGGCGCACCTCTTGTGGACTTCAAAATTATATCCAATTGGGAAAAAGAGGTCGATCCTCTTGGAGGATTTAAAAGAAGGTGTTTGGAGGTTCATTCCATCATATTGTATTTTGTCATTTACATATTGGATATTTTCCTTTGAGCTGCAACAGAGGTTCAGCCATTTCTAAGGATGAAAACCCTTGGAAATTCATGGATTGGATGAAAACCCAATGCCACTTGAGAGGTGACTCTATCCAGGATTTTCTATAGATCTTATTTGTAGGTTTTGGCATAGAATTGGAGCTTCAAAGATATATTATTTTCTGTAGGTTTATATCATCTAGGGTTTGAAGACCAAATTGATAAGATTTGTTCCAAATATCAATTTGGGATTGAGGCGATTTGAGGAGAAACAATGGCAGGCTGCCTAGGTTTTGAATTTCATTGATATCATAAGCATTTGTGAAGGAATCGATGCATTCAAGATGGCAGATCCAATTTGGAGTATTGTTGGTCCTAGGGTTTGATGGCATTTATGCAGATTTAGACACATTATATTAATAGGTTGAAGGTTTTGGAGGTGGTTTTATCATCTTTTTGGCATCCACTATCACCTAGGGTTTAGGCACTCACATTGGAGATCTAGCGCTACATTCTTGGAGGGTTCGTTCGTATTTTCCATCATCATTTTGGTATATCAAAATTTAGTTTGGTGTAGCTGCTATCATCAAATAGAAGACGAATGTCCTCAACGGTGTCTCCCAAATATGTAATGCAAGACTCTACAAAAAGACACAAAATATCATTGGAAGCCATACATGAGACAACTCGGGATTCAAATGTAGCATCAGGTGATGGTGGTGGAGATGAGATCTCAATGCAAGTCAACTGACTAGATTATTCATCCCCAAATGATGTTGTCTCACAATTTTGTCGAGTGAGAGTAGATGATTTCTCTGCAAGTGCTTTATAATGATCTATAGAAATTTGATAAAAATGAAGTTGTTGTTGTTTTAGTTCATCGATTTTATGATGATGACCTTCTATTATATGTCGTTTTATCCCAAAATATCCACATTTGATTTTCCATTTATTACGATATTTATTGAGAATACTTGAATGGAAAGGATTATGTGTGACATCCACAACAATATACATGATCAAATTTTAAGCAATATCCAAGCAAAAATAAAATTTTGACCCCCCAAATGATTAGTGTTGTTTTAAAAGCCTCCCAAAAAATGTGCAAGAGAAATTACAATGTATGTGAAGATTGGATGCCAAATCAACCATTTATAACGCATGGTAATTTTTACAAAATGGGAAATCCAAATCTTAAATTTGTTTACAAATTTGAATTCCTTGCAAAATTTTGAGCAGTGTAAAAAAAAAAGTTTGTAAATTTTCGATAATAGGGTTAAAGTTATGCCCTATCGAAAATTATGCTTACAATTGACTTTTGAGGCCTAAGAATGCATTAAATCGACACAATTTTAAAACCTCCTCGACACTAAGTCGAAGAGGATGAAAATGCCTTTCCATTGACTATGATTTTGCCAAAAAATGCCTCCATGAGCGAAAGTTATGGAAAAATGAAAAAAAGGCCTACTTTAGGCACTTTGAAGGGCTCTAGTGATCTCCCTTGACATTAAATTTTATTTTTGGTAGTTAACTAACTGTTTGTGGTTAAAATTTTATGTGAAGGTTACATTTGTCCTAACATAAAATGTTAAGCTAACTGTTTTAACAAATGTTAGCAGTTAACAACTTTTGTAACATAAAATGTTACATTTACAAAGTTTGTTAAAAAAGAACTGACATCCCTAAAATGGTTGCTTGAAGAGTGGGATGTTGGCATTTGGAAAGATACCCAGGACCACTCAGCGGCCTAGTATGGATCATATCCAACAAATCAACCCTTCTCACACTAGGAAATGTCAAATCCTTGAACATGCAACAGAGAACCTTGAAGTTGGAGTGCCTTAGCTGAAATGTGATGGCAGCTTGGAAGACATGAATACCACCAACTTGAATGATAAACTGCAAACAACTGTAATTGTGATTGGTTGCCTTCTTCTCTTCATACCATTCAGGGGTTTGAGTGGGCTTTGTGAGGGGCCTGCATTCCAGGCGAACAAGTCCCCACGCATTTTGGTGTGGCCGCGAGTCTTTCAACTTTCAGATCGGCTCCAACAAAGCCACCTTTCAACAGGTTGTCCTCAAGACTTGGATCCACAGACTGGTTTGTGGCTGATGATGGAGATGGTGACTGGGAGGTGCAAATAAACCACAAACTACAAACTAAAGTGGAGAAACTAATGAAGCTCGTACCCATGACCTCCAGAATGCCACCGAATAGTAGAGGCGGACAACTAAATAGGACCGACTAGAGATGACTTCATCCTTGCAAATGGAAACCACAAACTATAAATAACGTCAAAGCTCCTTCTATGATTGCAACAGGAAACCAGATGCAATGAGCAAAAATGCCTAAATTTGTCTTCAAACCTTGAAACTAGGGTAAATAAAAACCAAAAACCCTCGAAACAGAAAGAGGCTGTGAGGCCAAAAAAAATTGACCAGATCGACAAAAAATTGCAGGGGGGCACTATTGCCCTTTGCAAAAAAAAATTCATTTTTTTTAAAAAATTTCGTACAGGTATGGATTTGGCCATATAGGTTGTACAAACCCTACGGCTAGGGTAATTGTTTTTTGTAAAAAAATAATTTTATCAAAATTCACCAAACGAAGGGTATTCTAACTGATTTGAGCCTTCTAGACTCAATGGCAATACCTGTTTGGATCTATAATGAATTCTTGATGAGGTTATATGTTGAAATTGCTCAAAATGAGAAGGGTTTTGCTAGCATGGCTTTGATACCATGTTGGAGCAGCCAAGATCAACAAACAAAGACCAAACAACTTCCACAAGAAACAATTGCACATAAAAGCCAAATAATGTATTCAAAAGATAATTAAAATGTACATAGATGCCTTGTATAAATAGACATGAGAGAGAAGGTAGGATGATCAAACACAATCACTGACTAACCTTCCTAAGATGCGACACTTGTGAGCTCAAATGACAAGTGCTCATGAAAGTGGCAAGTAAACATGCAAGAGGTGTCTCAAAAGCATGAGGACACATGTTTCAACCATATGAGTTAAGACAAACTCTAAAAAATCCTAAGTAAACTTAATTTGAGTGTGAATAGGTCAATCCTAGTAAAAGGTGATAGCCTAACTAGATACAATATAACCTTATTTACACTAACAATGGATGCTAGTATGGTAAGCCCCGGGGTTAAGTTGGAGGTGCCAATCATATCTATGGAACTATGCATCCCAATCCATGATTCCTTTGTAATGCCCACTAGTATGTTTGCCTTGTGTGCTTTTTGATTCATATGATATATGTTGCATTTTAAGTGTTTCATCAGTGTATTATGGGATTCTTATGTTATGAGATGTTGTACCAAACCTGCTGATGAGGTTTGTTGTGCCATCGAGGTGTTCTGATGGTGTATTCTAGATGCTTTTGTGGAGATGTTTTGTATGTATATAGTATAGTATAGTAATGAAACTTGTTTTTGCATTTTGTCTCTCCCTAAGTAGATTGCAATGCCATTTTCTTATATGAGGTTCACATTAAGTCGTCTATCCTTTATGCCTCGAAGGATGTCCATACTCTATTCCAAAGTTGCCATTTAATCAAAGGAAGGAAGGATGATGACAAAGGTTGAAGAAAATAGCTCTACTCCTACCAATTACATTTATTATAGAGTTTTAAAACCTTCAATAATTCAATTGAGCATTTCCTACAATTATTACATTCCACGAGACTACATTTTTGTTTGAAATAGCTCGTATGCCCTATCTATGCTTCCACACTTCACATACATGTAAACAGAGTAATCAAACTATGATATCACACAAAAATATCCTTTTCATTATGTTTGAATGAATGTTTATACCCTATTCCAAGGCATAGATAGCGAGGATGTTGGTGAAGGTTGCAAAATTTGGCTTTGCACCTGCAAACTACATTTTCTCAAAAATCTATAAAACTTATTCAACAAACTGATTTTGTATGTACCTAGCAACAATGGCATTCCAAGATCTAGTATTTTGGCATAGGCAAGGAGTTTCTAAAGCCTTTCCAAATAAGGTTGTGGGACTAGACTTTTATCCACACTTTTGCAATATTTGTAGTTTTTCTTTAGGACTCCACTTTCCCACAATATTAAAAAGACTAATTTTTACGTTTTAAATTTTCCTTCATAAGACGGTGGAGTATCAAAGACAAAGAGAAATTATGCAATTTTTGTAGTTTTTCATCATAAGTATGAAGTTTTGCCATTTAAAATATAGCTCCAACTTTTACTTTTAAACCCTTGACTTTTGCATTTAAACTTCTTTTTTGCAAAGTGGCAGGATCTTGGAGATTGAATGCAATTGCACATTGTGCTCAACCTCTTAAATTCGTGAGTGTAAAAATTTCAAAAATGTGAGGTTGAAACACAATTCACAAAAATTATGAATTTGCATTGAAGTCCCAAAACTTTGGGGTGTTAAACCAAAATGCTTGATTCATTAAATTTCAAACTTGTATATCACTAACACCAAGAAAATGCATCCTGAAATTGTATAACACATATATTTGCCATATTTAAATTTTCTTGTACCTTCTACAACTTGTGAACCTTCCGAATTTCTACTAGCAACTATATCCCAAACTTGTCACTCTTTGTCAACAAATATGAATAAGCATTATGACTATGTGCTTTCATTAGTCAAGAGATTTAATTGATTGTGCAATTTAAAATTTTTGCCAAATTTAATAATTTTGCACTTGGAAGTTGACTTCCAACCACATATAACTTTAAATTATGAATTGTAACTTCACGAATTATGAACGGAAAACTAAAAATCGCATTCAAATTACATTGTGACTCCACTTTCTTATTAATTGATGTAAGTTCATTCATGCTTTGTCTAATTTTAAATCAATGAGAATAAGCTAAAATACAACCATGAACACATTGTCAAGCTTTCCATGGAGCATGTGCATTATGCAAGAACTTGCAATCATGTCTCAAAATTTTAAATAACTATAAATTCGTACATGTGAATCAAATGTAATATTCAAACTTGAAATTATGCTAAAACCAACATGTTTGAACCTCAAAACAACCCCGTTAAGACTTTTCAGACTTTCTAAGCCATTTAGCAACTTCATGAAGCTACAAACTATGAAAGAATAAAAATGTCAAAATGTATCTCGAGACTATATACCTATAAAATTACATTGAAACTCTTTGTATTTTTACCATTGAGATTTGGTCAAACATTTAATCACTTTTGCACAAATTACCAAGTTGATAGGGAAGTTGCAACTAAATTTAGACAAAATTGCAACACTTTTAGGTGACTAAACTTGACTTTAGATCACTTGCAATAATGACCAACCGTTGAAGATTTTTTATTCAATAGGAAATTTGACAACTCAAGACAATCGGGAACATTTACAATCAAAACTAATTGAGTGGACATTAAATTTTTTTACTTGATCAAGCCAAGACAACAAAGAACCCTGACATGGGTCTTGAGAAAAAACATATGTCAATTTAGGAGCATAAAAATTTTAATTTTTTTTAAGTCAATGAGGATAACAACTAGCTCTAATTGGGGACACGGACCTTGTAGACATAGTAGGAACCTAGAATCTCAAACTTAGAATAGTTCTTTATACATTGGGCCATAGAATCAAGAGCTTAACACAGCACGACAAGAAATAGTCCAAGAGACTTCAACACAATGAAAACAAAATACATGAGAAATGACACACACCAGATATTAAAACAAACACAACCAAAATGTCCTATGTAACTTATATACATGGTAGGAAACCCTTACCTTCACTACTTCATGAAGTTCATGTGAAGCCACTAATAGGCTCATAGAGATAGGCACATGTGTGAAACAATGAATTGTACCTTTTGAGTAGTTGTGAACCAATTTTCAATATTATATTTGTGATGAGAGTTTTAAAGTCTTTGAAACATGTAGGTTTCACAAATAATGTATCATACCATGTTAGCCACTCTTTGCTATACAATTCAAAAGCCTGTTGAATCACTTCAACGTTACCATGTATACAATCAATCATATCTCCCTACATTACATCAGATATCTCAATCTCCAAATTTTGGATACATTCTTGACCACTTGAATTTGATAAGAATACCTCTCAAGTTGGATATGTTTCATATAAACCTTGAGGTGAGTAGCATTCCACTAGTTTGGGTTACAAGTTCACTTTATGAACAACAATTTCAATGAGCATATGATCATCTCTCATGAAATAAGAAGTTTCATTCCTCATCAAGCTACAAAAAATTCAAAAAATTCTCTTTCTAATGATTGTGAAGGAGAGGGCCCAGATAATGAAAAATCTATTCCCTTAAGTCCATGAGATCCTCTTACATGATCGGTGAAGGAGAAAGAATAACACCCTCTCCACAAAGAAAGTCATCATCTAATGACTCAAGACACCAACTCAGGGTTACAAAAACTTCATGGTGTGAAAGACCTTAAATGACTTTATTTTGCTGATCATTATTTTTTCACTACTTCTTTAGCAATTTTAACTTCTCGAACCTCTTTTTTATAGCCTTGACAAGATGCACTAATTGATAGTTAAGATCTAGAGTTATTTGTCCCCAACTACTTGTAATTTCAACATATATTATGAGCATAAAACAACCATCTCTTCATCCTCATATGTTAGAAAAGGCAAAACCCCCATCTTCTCATTGACCCAAGAGAAATCAACAACTCTTTTAGTATTTTCTTCATAAATACAATTTTTACCCTCTTTATTACTATTATTATACATATGGCATATTTCAATGTCATCATTCAATTTTGTTTAGCCATTTGTGTTTTTGATGTTTCGTTTGCTTTTGTGAAACTTAGACAACTATCAGAGCATGTAAATGTTTTCCTTCTTCTCTAATACATGTTTCATTTAATGTACTAGAATATTGTGATGGAATTAGGAGAGTTGTCACAAAAATATCCTCAAAATAGAATGATTCAAGAATAGGGTTATTTTTAATCTTTACTTGTTGAGCTTTATCTTTTGTATTCTCTTTGAGAATCTTGAATGCTTCATACTCAAGGTGTGTGTATGCTGAAAGAAGAATGTTTTTTGGTTTGTCTTCATATTCTTAAGTTGACCAAGGGTGTAGATACATATGATCAACCTCAGGTTGATCTTTAATCTTTCTTTCTACGACATCATTAATTGAGTATTCTTCAACAATCTCAAAAGTAAAAGTTTCAATTTTAGGAGGGAAAAATAACATGGATGAAGAATTATTCTTACTCCCTTGAAAGTGACATTGTCACATGATTGTCTAGATGCTACAATTGTGGAAGTGAAACACTATTAGAAATGAAGGAAACCACTACAATATGGAAATATGAAATAACTTACAAATCTAAAATATAAATTGTAGAATATCAATGGAGATGTAAACTAGCAACAAAAAAACTAATACTCAAAATCTATATACGACATAGAGATCTATGTGGAGACAACCCTTTCGGGTAAAAACTCCACTAGGAAAAGAGGGCAAATTTGTATTATCTTCAAAGAGATTACAATACATCAATTTCATTCAATCCTGTATCCAAATCCAATTGCACCTATGTACCTATAAAAAAACAACTCTCATATGTTGCACTTCCTCTAGCTTCTATTAAATAAAAATTACAAGCTTCTTGAAGAAGAATCTTGAATATGGTGCTCATCTTGGGAATCTGGTTAATTTGTGTCTTACATCTATTATAACCTCTACATTGAATAATGCACCCAAGATAAAGCAAAATACCACACCCACCTCTAGGAAAGTCAACAATAGGTCAAAAATAGCCTCTTACACCTTCCTATGTGTTGTCATAACATGCTCTGTCATAGCTATCCAAAAAATATTTGATTCTCTTAAAATATTTAAGCTACAATCTAGGAAGATTCTCTTACATGTTTCATAAGTCTATTAATAAACCTAGACACCCCATTTTCACCTGTTTACTATCTCGAGATAGAAATAAATAAATGTTACATGTCACCATAATTAAATAATTACTGTAGTAAGTGGATTATACTTCCCATGTGTTTGCATTTACAATTACAATTATAGGAGTAATTAAATTAATCAAAAATTACAAGGTTGATGGAACCTTAATCCTAACATTCTCCCACTTGACATCATACATTGTAAATAAAACCATATGAAAACATAAATCAACTAAGCACAAGAAACAAGGCCCATGGCCTCCCTACACCAAGTGAACTTTTCTGTGCTCACGGGTTTGGTAAGATAATTTGCAACATTAACCTAAGTGTCAATCTTATTCAACTCAACCTATCCATTTGCAACCATTTCTTGAACAAAGTGATACTAAACATCCACGTGCTTAGTCTGAGGATGATACATAGGATTCTTGGACAAACAAATTGCACTCTATCTATCACAACTAATCTGAATTGTCATGCAATCAAAACCAATATATGTACACCATCTCTATAACCAAGCAACCTCCATAGAGACATGAGTAGAAACCATATACTCTGTTTAGGTGGTAGACAAAGTAGTTGTGGGCCGCCTCTTACTCATCCAACTCATAGCTCCTCCAAATAGAGTAAACACATAGCCACTGGTGGACCTTCAACTATCCAAGTCACTTGTCCAATCTGCATCAACAAAACCCTGTATATCCAATGTCATCCACATTGTTAGTACCAAAAAAAACCAAATAGTGATCATAAGTCCCACAAAAATTCTTTAACTTAGGCTAGACTTGCATCATCTTCACACTTGGGACACATATCTAACATAATTTTAGTGCCAACTGGTAAAGGAATTCTAATTGGCTTATAGTCCTACATATTAAATCTGTGCAAAATAATATTCACATACTTTATTTGAGATAACCAAAGAATTTTGTTACATTGATCTCTTCTAATTTCCATTCCCAATATTTACCTTTCTACCTCCAAATCCTTCATCTCAAATGCACTTGAAACTTGATCTTTCAACTCACTAATCATATACTTGGTGTTATTGAAAAACATGTCATCCACATACAAAGCAACAATTAGTATTATTTATCATCAATGTTGGTGTAATTAAATATTTAATTACACTTTATTAAGTTTACTTAGGAATTTTTTAAGTCACCTAGGGTTTTCTATCTTGCAAATATAAAAACAAGATATCATATGTAATTAATTAATCTAATTTCATTATTGCATCCAATATTTTACAAATTCATACTGTGTGCTTTTTTTTTCTCTTGTAGAAGACAATCCTAGGTTTTGTAAGTGATCTTGGCAGCTTGATTCAATCAGTGATTCTTCATGCTCTTGAGCCCTTATTTTTGCTTTTTCAAGCCTAAGTTCAGGTTTTTTTTCTTTTTTGGCATAACTTGGGAGAACAAAGTCAGATTTTCGCAAGCAAATAGGCATTGGAAATCTAGTTTTGAGAAAAATGTAGTAGTGCTATTATTTTTTCTAGATTTTGTTGCTGGTGACATTTATTTCTATTTGAAGTCCAAACACCATTTTGGTTTCTAATCTAGTAACTTTTTGCTATGATCTCCAATTTTCGTGATTCTTGCAATGTTGGAAAAGTATTGAGGAGCTCTACATAGCCATCTATGTACTTTTTCAAGGTTTAGCCCTAGGTAACTTTTATTTAGTTTGTCAATTTTACACATTTTGGTTGATAACTTGGACATACTAGCACCTGGAGAAGTTCTTTTTTTTTGTGGGATTCATATCAACTTATATATTTATGCACTTTAGCTTGCTAGTGTACTTATGTCTCCTAGTTTATGAAAATTAAAATGTGATTATTGTGGGAGAAAAAGGTATACGATAGATGAATGGAATGCATGCAAAATAAAATTGATGATTTAAAATTGCTAATTGAGCTTCATCAGTTGAGACAGTTTTGCAATACCAATAGCATTAGATTGCCAAATTCTTCTAACCCAACATGTGTAGACATTACATCATCACCTGTTGTTATATATGAGTCCAGGGTTGCTTCTCAGAGAGCTTCCATTGATTCCTTACAGCAGGACATTATCATATTTCTAGATATAGCTCATTGGGACACATTTCTACTAGATATCTCATCATTTTTTGTAGAGTCCACATTGTAGATTTGGGAGATACTTTGGAGGGTATTAAGTTCCTCTTTGATGATAGCTTTGATGGAGTTGCATCACCATTATCTTCTTCATAGAATGTTCTTCATCCTCCTCTTTGTCAGTCATAGTTTGACAGTGGATTGGAGACCTTTGAGCAATTTTTATGAGATTCGTTGTTGTCTTTGGTTCATGTGTAGAGTTTAGAGACATTCATCCTTCTTCCTGCATATTCCTATCTAGCATGGAAAGACATTATGCACACATCTACAATTCTATTACTTCTCAGGGGGAGGAATGTTGTTCGATGTTCATGGATTGTCATGCCCACATTTTACACGTGGTCATGAAAACTGAACTAACAAAAATTTTACCAACTTAATGCTACGACACACACGCATGTTATATGCATGCTTAGATAAACATATGCACTTAACATCGTTGCATGCACAACACATGTTAGGTATGCCACACTAAGGCAGGGAGAAGTCAATCGTGATGCGGGTGGTGTGAAACTCCTTTCGCACCCCTTCGAAAGGTTTAGCCTCGCAACATGCAACGCCACAAGGGGTGGCCCATTTTCAGAAGGAGACCCCTAGGGTTTTCTAGGTGATGATGAAAAGGCAATCTCCCTTAAGGAGGGGAGACCTCACAACCTAACTATGATTAAATACTAATTAATAAAATAACAATCTACTAAAATACTTAAATTCAATATGAAAATGTAAACTATTACATAATCCATCATTTATATTAAAATTGAAATACATCATTTATGACATTTAAATAAGTTGTAGAATAATTAAATGAATCAAGGAATAAAACCCATTTAATGGAATAATTAAATAACATTGAAAACCATTTAAAATTGTCATTACATATAATATGAGGAAATAATTAACTAATAGGACTAATTTTGACTTAATAAAAACATTTAAAACAAACGTTAAAACTAGGTCGCAATCTAATTAAAAATCCCCTTTAAAATATCATGTTTAAAGACCTTAGGATTAACCCTCTAAGGTCGGGTAATTTAAATTTAAGTCAAATATTAATTTCTGAACTACATAACTATAGGAATAGGGTTAATAATCTCTAAGTGGGATTAATTTAACTAAAAATGGTTTAAGACCCTAAGACATTAGGGCAAGACTAAAAACCCTAATGCAAGATTATAAAAGTGAAATCTAAGTTTAATTCTTCTCATTCTTGTTTGCAGATTTGGAGTGGAGCAAAAAGAAGAAATCTCTTTCCCTTGGAAAGATAATTTCTTTACAAATCTTCTAACCTATTTGGCTTTGTTTTCTAACATTTATTTTGTTTCTAATATTATTTCCTAAGTTTGGTTTTCTTTTTGTAAATAGTTTACCTATTTCTCCCCCTTGAATAAATGTTAGAATTAGTTTATCATTCTAAAAGTTATAACATGTTTAAAGGGAAAGTCTTATATATATATATGATCAAAATTGTATACATATTCACTCTTATATATTTGAAACATTATAGTGAAATAGTGTTGGTTCTATATATACATAGAACTGTGTATATACATAGAACTATGTATATACTTTTATATGTGTGTGTATATAAATACACATAAATATAAATATCTATATTATATAAGGTAATAACACACAGGGAATAAATAAATAAAAGTAGGGTTTTTATTTTTTATTTGAGGCATTTTTTAAAGAAAACACAAGCACAGGGGGGTTTGTTGGCTGCCACAGGTCGGCAGACCTATGTAGGTTGTCGACCTGTGGAGGCCCGGGGACGGGCCCCCATGGCCAGCGCGGCGGCGGCCAGGGTCGAGCCCTACCGTCCTCGCCAAAAACTCATATTAAATTTTAATTTTTTAAAAAATAAAAAAAAATCTAATAAAGAAGCGCCCAACCTAAATTTTAATTTCTATAATTTCTTTTATATATATCCAAACTTTATATAT